>OZ007555.1:67290230-69690230 GCA_963931855.1 Philhelius festivus
ATGCCGATTCGACAGTATGTACAGCTGTGTTCATAAAAATAGCAGTGCTGGTCACACTTTATTAATTAGTCAATAATTTTAAAGACGCAGATTCTTACAAAGAAAATTAACCTGTTATTTGCATCTAACGGTCTTTCATTTTTATATTTGAGGCTTTGAGTTTGTAATTGAACCTTACTTTTTCCGTTGTAGACGCATTTGTTCAAGCTCTCTGAATATAACGTGTTCATAAAAATAGCAGTGTCTTGCATTTAAAGTTAAAAAGTGTTAAACATTCTCTTTTTTTTTATTTTTCGGTAAGAAAAAATTTTACTATTTGCAGGTTTTACTATTCTCAAGATAATATTATGGAAAAAATTATAAAATATTAGCTCAAAAATAAACAATGGGTCGGTCAAAACATTTCAACGAAGAAACTCGAAGTTTTATAAGAAAACTATGTTTGGAAGGGAAAACTTACCAGGATATTCAGGAAATCCTAGGATGTTCAGCAAAAAAGATAAGTAACGCTATAAAATGGCAGAATAAACCGGAAACACGCGGCCCAAAAAGGATGACGAGTGTTAGAACTGAGAGAAAAATTATTCAGTTAGCTAAACAGAACCCTTCCATAAGCTCCAGAGAAATTAAAGATAAGCTTGAACTGTCTGTAAGCGCTGTTACCGTACGAAGACGTCTTTTGGATGCCAAATTACCAGCCCGAAGTCCACGCAAGGTACCATTGTTGACAAAAAGGCATGTGGCAAAGAGAATGGAGTTTGCCAAAGCGCATCGAGATTGGCCACGAGAGAAATGGAGGAATATTCTGTGCAGCGATGAAAGCAAAATCGTTCTTTTTGGATCCAAGGGTCGTCGGGAGCATTGTATATATATCTTATAGTAATATCGAGAAGTCGAAAGATTGTGGCGGCATCTTCAGGCTACGGACCGCATATGCTAAAATGTGTCTCTGCTAAATTTTGGAGACTTCAAAATATGGGTGTAGAGATAATGGAAGAATGAGAAAAAATAAATTGTGTTGAGAATGTGCGCTGAAAGAAAAAATAGGAATAGTAACAGAACGAGAAAATTATATTCATGGATGTGTATGTGACGTTTTGTGAGGATAGGGAAAATATATTTGTATGAAAAAATATAAATCTGTGACCATGGTTGCCACAAACAAATAAATATAAATATAGAATGTAATGATGACTGATAGAATTAAAGAAAGTTTTTTGATGTTTTGGTTAACCTTATTTTACTAAGTACCTTAAATACTTGTAAATAAAATTAAATATGTATGAATATGTGTACAGTAAATTATTAGGATAACAACTCGATTTACGCAACTAATAGAAATTAAGGCAGATGCAATAACCGAGTCTGTTGCATGGGTTATATTTTTTTAAATTAATAAAATGCACGACTGGGTCGCACGAACTTGCTCCTATGTAATAGAATATGAATTTTAAAAACGAATTTTATTAGAGAAAACTGTTCATAAGCATAAAATTATTTTCCTTTTAATTCTTTAAGTAGTAAGCGATAAAAAAAGATTGCTATGCAAATATGAAATAAGAAAAAAAATTAGTAGGCCAACTAAAAGCTTCTATTATTGTATGAATAAACGTTTTCGAGAATAATACGATTTTCGAAAACCATTTTTAGCATTTGTATGGTGGGTAGCATTATTGTTTGGTTAAATACATTGAAATTAGTAGTTTTTGCGCAAGTAAAGGAACACGTTCTGAGAAAATGAAAAAAATTTATCAAAATCTCAAAATTATATGGATAAACGATTCGAAACATAATGCATTGAAAATAATCAATTTGGCAACCATGACTTTCTGTCTGATTTTTCCTCTGCAAATTTTAAAGGTTTTTTATGGATTTGTGAATACATGTATACAGTTCAACCTCGATATAACAAATCGGAAAGGAACAAGTAAATATTCGTTATATCAAGTAATTTGTTGAACTGAGGTTTGTTATGTTGAGGTTAGATTGGTCTAAAATTAGTTATAAAGAGGTATAGGAGGTAAAAGTGACGAGCAGCAGTATTTGCATTACTTTCCATCAAACAACAATGATTGTTTTACGAACAAAAGCGGGTCGAAACCTGTAGCGACATGAATCGCATACTATGAGATTAAGGGTCATACATTGGTGGGAACTTTATATAAAGGTTTGGGTTGAGAAAATTCTTTAGTTAAAGGTGTTTATCCTTTTTCTTGATAGTCGAAAATTCGTTATAAAGAGGTTGTTCGCAAAAAATGTTCGCAATGTAAAGGTATATTTTACATTGGCACGAGTACGATAACTTGGCCGCCAAGATTTGATGACGGATTTTTTTAGAGGGTTCAAAAATAAGCACTTTTTACTATGGGAGGGGGGGGTCTATCTCCCCCCTTTTAGGAGGTAGGGGCACTTTTAGAAAAAATGGTTTAAATTGAAAAAAAAAAAATTAAAAAACAACGGCAACACCTACAATAAAGTGCTATACTGCGTTTGAAAGCCAGAAGATTGTTCTATAATCCTGCATTTAAATTAAATTACTCATATCAATCGTTTTTGAGAAATTCGCATTTAAAGTCCAAATTTTGATAAAAAAACGTGAAAAAAAATGTTTAGACCGGTTGTTTTCAAAATTGTGAAATGAAATTGTAAATTAACTTATATGTGTTTCATGTATCTATCAGTTCTTAATTGAACACAAAAAACCGCATGATTCTATGTCTTCTGGTTTTTGAGAAAACCTCCGTTTAGCAGGTAGGGGCACTTTTAGAAAAAATGGTTTAAATTGAAAAAAAAAAATATTAAAAAACAACGGCAACACTTACAATAAAGTGCTATACTGCGTTTGAAAGCCAGAAGATTGTTCTATAATCCTGCATTTAAATTAAATTACTCATGTCAATGGTTTTTGAGAAATTCGCATTTAAAGTCCAAATTTTGATAAAATAACGTGAAAAAAAAAGTTTAGACCAATTGTTTTCAAAATTGTGAAATGAAATTGTAAATTAGCTTACATGTGTTTCATGTATCTATCAGTTCTTAATCGAACAAGAAAAACCGCATGTTTCTATGTCTTCTGGTTTTTGAGAAAATCGAAAATAACTAAAACTACTTTTCTACAAAATGTTTGATATTTTTTGCTTCCTTACATAAATAAATCAGTGCTAGCTTCCAACATTACAATATATAAACAGTAAAGTATGTATGGGGGGGCATGCTGCCCCCCTGCAACCCCCCTGCTTGGGCACACTATAGGATTTGGGGTAGGTGCGAGGTTGGGTGCATGCAAAGTTTCTTTCGCATTCACAGAATCTGTATTTAAAAAAATTCAAATTTATTCTATTTATCCAATGTCCACTAAATACATATAAAATACAATAAACGATCTTGAAAACCAAAACAAACTTCCGACCATGTTCACCAATACATGGCACTATTTTTCTTTCGAAAATACTGCCTAGAAAGGAAATATAAGTACGACTGGGGTTCGCAAATAATAGAGTTTTTGTCAGATGTAAAAAAAGTTTAACCTTGTTATACCGATGGTGATATATGTGAGGGTTTACAGTTAAAAGACATCGATCCTCCCACCCTTCAGAGCGAAAATTTAGAAAGTGTTTTACCGGCAAAACATCCTCGGCTTCCCACCATAAAAGAGTAACTCAACGAACTCGACAGTTATAATACGGACGATGGCTTTATTGACGAGACTTACACACCTTTTTAATACATTTTGTACATTTTTAACTAACTATGACTGACTAACTGACAAAATAACTGACCCAGATGCAATTCTACCTCCTCATGGTGCATTCTGGGTAACGCTAAATGAATTGCGGTACTGAACTAACAAAGATTCATTATGTTTATCAACAATAATCCTTAAAATGGAATCACCGTCACCACCAAAAATCAAAAAAAGTAGTTTTGGTAATTTTCGATTTTCTCAAAAACTAGAAGACATAGAACCATGCGGTTTTTTGTGTTCGATTAAGAACTGATAGATACATGAAACTCATATCAGCTAATTTACAATTTCATTTCACAATTTTGAAAACAATCGGTCTAAACTTTTTTTTCACGTTATTTTATCAAAATTTGGACTTTAAATGTGAATTTCTCAAAAACCATTGACATGAGTAATTTAATTTAAATGCAGGATTATAGAACAATCTTCTGGCTTTCAAACGCAGTATAGCACTTTATTGTAGGTGTTGCCGTTGTTTTTTAATTTTTTTTTTTTCAATTTAAACCATTTTTTCTAAAAGTGCCCCTACCTCCTAAAAGGGGGGAGATAGACCCCCCCCTCCCATAGTAAAAAGTGCTTATTTTTGAACCCTCTAAAAAAATCCGTCATCAAATCTTGGCGGCCAAGTTATCGTACTCGTGCCAATGTAAAATATACCTTTACATTGCGAACATTTTTTGCGAACAACCTCTTTATAACGAATTTTCGACTATCAAGAAAAAGGATAAACACCTTTAACTAAAGAATTTTCTCAACCCAAACCTTTATATAAAGTTCCCACCAATGTATGACCCTTAATCTCATAGTATGCGATTCATGTCGCTACAGGTTTCGACCCGCTTTTGTTCGTAAAACAATCATTGTTGTTTGATGGAAAGTAATGCAAATACTGCTGCTCGTCACTTTTACCTCCTATACCTCTTTATAACTAATTTTAGACCAATCTAACCTCAACATAACAAACCTCAGTTCAACAAATTACTTGATATAACGAATATTTACTTGTTCCTTTCCGATTTGTTATATCGAGGTTGAACTGTATACATGTATTCACAAATCCATAAAAAACCTTTAAAATTTGCAGAGGAAAAATCAGACAGAAAGTCATGGTTGCCAAATTGATTATTTTCAATGCATTATGTTTCGAATCGTTTATCCATATAATTTTGAGATTTTGATAAATTTTTTTCATTTTCTCAGAACGTGTTCCTTTACTTGCGCAAAACTACTAATTTCAATGTATTTAACCAAACAATAATGCTACCCACCATACAAATGCTAAAAATGGTTTTCGAAAATCGTATTATTCTCGAAAACGTTTATTCATACAATAATAGAAGCTTTTAGTTGGCCTACTAATTTTTTTTCTTATTTCATATTTGCATAGCAATCTTTTTTTATCGCTTACTACTTAAAGAATTAAAAGGAAAATAATTTTATGCTTATGAACAGTTTTCTCTAATAAAATTCGTTTTTAAAATTCATATTCTATTACATAGGAGCAAGTTCGTGCGACCCAGTCGTGCATTTTATTAATTTAAAAAAATATAACCCATGCAACAGACTCGGTTATTGCATCTGCCTTAATTTCTATTAGTTGCGTAAATCGAGTTGTTATCCTAATAATTTACTGTACACATATTCATACATATTTAATTTTATTTACAAGTATTTAAGGTACTTAGTAAAATAAGGTTAACCAAAACATCAAAAAACTTTCTTTAATTCTATCAGTCATCATTACATTCTATATTTATATTTATTTGTTTGTGGCAACCATGGTCACAGATTTATATTTTTTCATACAAATATATTTTCCCTATCCTCACAAAACGTCACATACACATCCATGAATATAATTTTCTCGTTCTGTTACTATTCCTATTTTTTCTTTCAGCGCACATTCTCAACACAATTTATTTTTTCTCATTCTTCCATTATCTCTACACCCATATTTTGAAGTCTCCAAAATTTAGCAGAGACACATTTTAGCATATGCGGTCCGTAGCCTGAAGATGCCGCCACAATCTTTCGACTTCTCGATATTACTATAAGATATATATACAATGCTCCCGACGACCCTTGGATCCAAAAAGAACGATTTTGCTTTCATCGCTGCACAGAATATTCCTCCATTTCTCTCGTGGCCAATCTCGATGCGCTTTGGCAAACTCCATTCTCTTTGCCACATGCCTTTTTGTCAACAATGGTACCTTGCGTGGACTTCGGGCTGGTAATTTGGCATCCAAAAGACGTCTTCGTACGGTAACAGCGCTTACAGACAGTTCAAGCTTATCTTTAATTTCTCTGGAGCTTATGGAAGGGTTCTGTTTAGCTAACTGAATAATTTTTCTCTCAGTTCTAACACTCGTCATCCTTTTTGGGCCGCGTGTTTCCGGTTTATTCTGCCATTTTATAGCGTTACTTATCTTTTTTGCTGAACATCCTAGGATTTCCTGAATATCCTGGTAAGTTTTCCCTTCCAAACATAGTTTTCTTATAAAACTTCGAGTTTCTTCGTTGAAATGTTTTGACCGACCCATTGTTTATTTTTGAGCTAATATTTTATAATTTTTTCCATAATATTATCTTGAGAATAGTAAAACCTGCAAATAGTAAAATTTTTTCTTACCGAAAAATAAAAAAAAAGAGAATGTTTAACACTTTTTAACTTTAAATGCAAGACACTGCTATTTTTATGAACACGTTATATTCAGAGAGCTTGAACAAATGCGTCTACAACGGAAAAAGTAAGGTTCAATTACAAACTCAAAGCCTCAAATATAAAAATGAAAGACCGTTAGATGCAAATAACAGGTTAATTTTCTTTGTAAGAATCTGCGTCTTTAAAATTATTGACTAATTAATAAAGTGTGACCAGCACTGCTATTTTTATGAACACAGCTGTACATACTGTCGAATCGGCATAACGGATTTCAATGAAATTTTGTATAGACAAGCTTCTAAAAAGTTAAAAAAAACATTGCATTTCAAAGCTTTAAAAAATATACATATATTTTTGAATTAAAAAAAATCATTTTTTTTTTTTTGGAAAATTCAATATTTCAAAAACGAATCAGTATTTTTTTTTTGGAAATTTAGTTTTTATTCATACATTAATAAACACATTAAATTGGGCTTCCAAAATTGTTTCTTAAAAATGTTTTTGTATATAAGGGTCGTTTTTTAAAAATTGACTTTTTTTTGATCGTTTGAAAAAATTTTTTTTTTCAGTTTTTCTTGGGTTTTAGTTTCTAAATCTATAGTAAACAAGTAAAAAAGGAGTTCTCCGAGTTGCGCAAAAATAATTTCAAATATTTTCCATTTTACGAGTATTTTTTGATAAAAATTTAAATTGAAAATTTCGAATGTACTAAAAATGTTCTTTTCTTGCATAAAATAACAATAATCCACAAAATAAATAGTAACAATAAATAGTTGAAATTTTGTGGAAAGCAACTAAATTTAATAAGATAATTAATAAAAAAGTTGTTTGTTTTCGAAATGATTTTGTTTAAAAGCATGAAAGACAAAAAAAAATAATTTTAAATAACGGCACATAACTTTCTTGGAACTTTTACGGTACCAATATTGTAAGGAATGATGAAATTCAGTATATTTATCTAGAATATAAAAAAAATTAATAATGATATGAGCCATTATAAACTAAAAGAACATTTTTTATTAAAAAACAGATACGAAAATGGCCACGGAGATTACGGCCACGGAGATTACAAAATCGACTATTTCTTAATTTTAATATAGTAAATGTAATTCAATGTCATCCAAATTATATTGAGGGCTATCGTGAACAAAATTTCCCTCGGAATTCTCCCCATCTTCAAAAATGGGAAACGACAATGTTTCTGCACTGTTCATTGAAAGCTGGCTGGTGACCTTTTAAAATGAGAGCCAAAGGCCCTATGAAACTTAATTCTCAATATCAATAAATTCCAAGGGAAACTATCGACATGATTCAAGTTTACAATTTTGAAGGTTATGAAAAATTCCGAGGGAAATTTTATTCACGATAGCCCCCATTAGGTTCAAGTATGAGTAAATACCTTTTTTTTGGAGGTGGTTAGACTAAAAAATATTTATACGGTACAAAGATAACAAGGCCCGGGAGATTACGCTGAATTTTTACTCGGATGAAAAAATTATTTTGTATGCAAATTTTAAAGGAATTAACTGCAATAATTAAATTATAATAAAACATGAAATTAAAGGTTTTTTGACGTACTATAAGATAATGCATCGTAAAAAATTATTAAAAATTGTTTAGTTGTGTGAAAAAGCGAAAATGTTTAATTAGGTTTTTTTTTTTCCAAATCTTGTCACACTCGTTCAACTAAGAATTCGGACAACAAAACAATTTTTTTTTGGTATATCATAAAATTGAAGTTTGAGAGAAGGCCTCTCAAACGACAAGGCCCAAAATTAAATAAAAAATCATTTTCATCATTAAAAATATTAATAAAACTGATTAAGCATGAAAATCATATCCCAAAAAGGCCACGGAGATTACACATTATTAATTACCATGGCTATTCGTTACCATCAATCGATCTGCAAATTTTTTCTTATAATGCTGACATATAAACACAGTTCCATGCCAAATTTCAAGTCTTTAAATTGAAATTCAAAAAAAAAAAATAGAAGCTATAACGCTAAAAATGTAATTTTTTTAAAACGACCATAAAAGCTTATTTTTAAGAAACCACCACAAGGAATTATAATTTTGTTCTTACATAAACTAATCTTTGCTTAAAACATATGGCATCCTGTTTTTAGCTCCAACTGCTAAAAGAGTTGTTTTAGTCATTTAAAAAATAAATTTTATGCTTGTGAACAGTTTTCTCTAATAACATTCGTTTTTAAAATTCCTAGTCTATTACATAGGAGCAAGTTCGTGCGACCTTGTCGTGCATTTTATTTTTGTTAATCTACAAAAAAACGATTACTTTGATAATTACTTGATAAAAAAGGTACAAATGATATGTGAAAAAGGTAAGTTTTGAGAGAAATTGTTATTCTTTTGAATTGTAAAAACATGAAAAATCAACATTTTCGTATGATTCTTTTTAATTTGTTTGTTTTTTCTTTTTTGTGTAGATTATGAAAAAACATAAAATAAAAAATTAGAATATAATATAAAAACTTAATTCGATTGCTTGTAAAAAAGTTATCAACAATTATACGTGAATAAGTGCGTTTACATGAACATTTGAAACTAGTATAAATTAACATTTTTTTCATCCTCGAAATTTTTTTCATCAATCCACCGTAAATACGAAAGTAAAACAAAAACATTCTAGAGAAAAAATTTTTTTTTCTAAAATTTGGAAAAAAAATGTATGGCAGATAGGTACTTATTTAAAATTAAAACAGTTTAATTAGGTATCTACTAATTTCCATAAAATTTATCGCCAATATACCTACTTTTTATAAAGTTTGTCATTGCAATTATTATGTTTTCTAGAACACATTGTATCTTTGTAGCATTGGTTGAGAGTTCTCGCTTCAGATAGTAATTATTTGATTTTTCACCAGAATTGAAAATTTCAAATCAAATGATAGGCATATCCCTTTTTTTCAATACCTACAAAAACCATGCAAACAAGAAAATGTGTTCAGACAAACAAGTTCAAGCGAAAAATATATCTACCTCAATACATACTCACAAAAACATACAAACAAGAAAACAGAACAGGCCAACAGAAAAAGGTCAAAAAAGAAATTGTTTTTCATTTCCACCACTCGGAAATCTCCCTACTCCCTTACTCTATCTTTCGTTGAAAAATGAAAATAATAAAATTTCTCTTTCTTACTATTTGTTTCTATCTTTCTTATCCTACTCTCCACTGACAAATTTTGCTGATTTCAGCGACACCACAGGCTAGGGACTCTAACATAAAATCACGTCAATTGATAATACTATAAGATATATATACAAAGGTACCACTTTACTTCAATTCAAGTAGATCTCCTTCTTTTTTTCAAAATATTTTAAAATCTACTTCCTACTTCGCATCATCAGCAAAATACTGAAATCTACTTCCTTTTAAAAATATCTGTTTCAAGCTACTTCAATTTTACAAAAAAGCCCAAAACTACTTCATTTTCTCTGTTTTCACTATATGTAGTATGTAAGCCCAGAACTTCCATACAAAAATATGAGCGTCAATACAAGTACAAATACATACTACTTCTTCTTTTTGTAATAACGGATGAAAATCTCGAGTCCATTTTTTTTCTAAATGGAAATAAAAAGTCTTTTTGAAATCTACTTCGATTTTTCTCAATTTACTTCACTTTTTTCTTCAAATCTACTTCGACTTTTTTTCCGGAAGTGATAACGCTGGTCTGGTGGTTGTAAATATTATCCAAAGTTTTTTTTCGACCCACAGTGAAATGAGCGGTTCAAGCAAGAACAAAATTCGTCAGTATTCGAAGGAGTACTTGAAATTTGCTTTCATACCTACTGCTACTATCCAAGATGAACGTTCTCCTTTTTGTCTTCTATGCCAACAGTGCTTGACTAACAAATCAATGAAACCAGGTCGTCTTGAGGCACATTTGAAGGCGAAACATAAAAACAAATTTTGGAAAAAGAAGAACAGTTGTTAAGATAATCAATTCTATTCAGGCTAGTGCTAAATGTGAACGTCTTTTCAAGCTTTTTTGTGAAGAACAAAATCAGGACTATGTGAGACTTATGCTTTATACTAATGTAAGATGGCTCATGTAAGGGAACTGCTTGGAGAGATTCATGGAAATTTTAGATGATCTTAGTGATTTTTTTAAATGAAAAATCGCAAATGAAAAACCTGTTAACGATTGATGGTAAGGCATTTGTGAGTTATTTAGCCGATATATTCAAAAAAATAAATATGTACATTAAATAAGCAACTTAAACGACTTAAAGGGAAAAATAAAACTCTTGTTGAAGCAAAAACAAAAATTATAAGTCATTGTAGTGGTTTCTTAAAAAAATAAGATTTTATATACAAAATTTTTAAAAGATTTTTAAGAAAAAAATTTGGTACGCTTTTATTATTTTATGAACGAAAATTAAATTTCCAAAAAAAATATTGAGCCATTTTTGAAATATCGAATTTTCAAAAAAACAATGATTTTCTTTTTTCAAAAATTCAAAAAATATTTTTTTTTAAGTTTTGAAATGCAATGTTTTTTATACTTTTTAGAAGCATCTCTTTAAAAAATTTCATTAAAATCCGTCATGTCGATATAATGAGTCATTCAAATTTGGAAAAATGGTTCTATGGTAGCTACAAGCTGTAATATCGTAATTTCAATTTTTTTTTATTAAATGAAAGATCGTAAAAATTTATTGAAAGAAAAAAATTTTTGTCAAAATTCTAGGCGCTGTTTTCGAGAGCATCGGGGTTTTGAAATATTGAGTTTTGAAAAAAAAAAATGAAATTTTTTTTAAAAATCCAAACATTTTTATTCAAGTTGTTGGGGAGCTTTAGCACAAAAAAAAATGATTAAAATCGGTGGTATCGTTTTTAATAGAATCAAAAACAAAAAAATGGTTCCATGGGGGGTACCATAACCATATATTTCCGAATTTTCTTTTTAACCATTACTTAGCTTTAACTAAACTAATTTTTTTTTTGCGTTTTATTTTTCAAATCTGTCGAACAGTTTTTGAGAAAAGAAAATATTTATAAAATTTCGAAAAAAATCGTATGGCAGGTACCGTAGTTTTTGGTCTTAAAAAAAAAAAGAAAAAAACATGTAGAGGGAAAAATTAAAACCCATATCTACCAAGTTTAAAGAAAATCGGACGAACAGTTTAGGCTGTTGTCCAACTGACAGACAGGCAGAATTGCGAGATCCACTTTTTTTGTCTTCGCTATCATCGTAATGTCATCTTTGATCAAAATCTCGAGTTCGATTTTTTTTACGAATGCATAACTTGCCTTATATTGCCTATAAGTCGCAAGTAAAAATCAGAAAACATCATTTAGTAAAAGTGAAAATCATATTTTTCTCGAAAACGGCACCCAGAATTTTTTTAAGATTTACTTTTATTTCGACTAATTCTAACGATCTATAATTCAATAAAAATTAAGATATAACTGACTGTACCTACGATATAACCTTTTTCGAATTTTGATTTCTCATTATCGGCATAACGGATTTAAATGAAATTTTGTGCACAGAGAAGCTTTTAAAAAGTTATTTTTTGATGGAAAAAAACAGATACTAAACTAATACTTGCTTGAGAAATTCCATGGCATCCTGTTCTTAGCTCAAACTACTAAAGGAGTTGTTAAAGTCATATAAAAATTAATTTTATGGTTATGAACATTCTTCTGTAATAAAATTTCTTTTTTAATTTGTGTCTTTTACAAAAGAGCATGAAGCTTTTGTTGTTAAAAATGTGGTAAAGGTATTTTAAAACTAAATTTTTAATAATGTATGTTTGCGCCGCGGGCTCTAATTTCTTCGTTCGGTATGACGTCCATGATGTCCTGAATTTCCGACTGAGGGATATTGTGCCCTTTCACTACTGCAGCTGTTTTAAGATTTCATAGAGTGGTAGGGGTATGTGTTCTCTCTCAGACACGTCTCTCTTAAGGTTGTCCCAAATATGCTCGATAGGGTTGAGGTCTGGACTGCGTGATGGAATTGGCAAAACTGGAATTCCGACCTCATTTAGGTAGTTAGTTATAGAATTTGCGGTATGGCAGCGTGCGTTGCCATACATTAACCAAAAGTTGTCACCAACTGTTTTTTCGCCTGTAAACACGCTCACGTCCACCTGGAACGCGTAGACCTCTTCTGCTTTCGTCTGAGAATAGGACGTCCCTCAGTTCTTCTGCAGTCTAGTTAACATATTCTCGCGCAAAAAAAGTCTTGCTGTACAGTGCCGTGGAGCAATTCGGCTGTGCGCGCTGGTCAGAAAGCTCTGATATTCTGCCAACCTTCTTCTGATGGTGCGTTAACTCACACTAACATTCCTCTCCTCAAAAAGACGTGTACGAGCTTCAGTACCGGTGAAAACCGATTTCTCAGTATGATGCTGACGACAAAGCGATCACCCCGAGCTAAAGTGCATCGATGACGAACTTGACCTGGCGTTTTAGTGTATGAGCCAGTTTCCCGAAATCGTCTGATGACATCTCCAATCGTAGTACACCTAGCGTACGAGCAATGTGATGTTGGCTATACCCGACATCAGTTAAAGCCATTCTGCTCTAGCTACACCAGGTACATCGAGTGGCAGTTTTCTAGAGTCACAAATAATAAATTACCATAATTACTTAAATTTGCCGATATTTACAGACGAACAAGAAACGTTGTGAAGTTTAAATAACTGAAACATTATTAAAAAACGCTTACATTTTTAAAATATTAATTTTTGACACTTGATCTACATACCCACCGTTTTGGTGTATTATTGAAATGCATTAAAAAATTGAAAATATTAAATCTACTGTCAAACTGTAAACATTATAATTTTTCAATTATATAATATTTTTAAAACAATAATTTTTATCGTCTATCTTCACTTGCTTTATGCTTTTCACAATAAGTTTTCTCCTTATTCTACGTTGGTATACTTTTTATATTTTTTATTTATTTGTGTTTATTTCTATCAAAAAATTGGCACTAACAAATATATAAGAACATAATTTTTACATATTATGGAACATATGACTTTTAAATACTTAACAATAAATATTGCAAATATAGCAGTTTTTTATTTGTATGTAGTGAAATTAAATAATAATTGTGAGCTATACTCTGACAATAAATATTTTGTCTGGTTTGTCTCGATACAGGTATGTTTTATTGTCGTTATCAAAAAAGAATACAATCCAGAATAATCAAGCCTCGCTGTTGGTATGCAAATGGGAACATCAAAAAAATCTTGAAGCATTTCAAAACGAATTTGAGTATGGAGTATGATATGATTGAGTATTAGTATGATACTAGTTGACAATTTGCTAACTTTAAAGTAGTTTACTAACTCGTTCTTGATATTAAAGATTTTCTATAACTAGTATCATACTAGGGTAATTTTCTTAGCAAATTGCTTCTGAATACACCTAAAACAATGGCAGTTCGTGCAAAAAACAAAAAAGTAAACAGACCTTTGTTTGACGTTTTGTAAATATCAAAGATTTAGCACGATACTAAAATACTGTGAACGTCAAAAGAAAGTGTACAGCATTGAACTGCATTTTTACAACCCTGTTAAAACAAGGGGGTTCGATCTTTTAGTAAAATACTTATGTTATTTTTTAAGGTAGTTTATTTTCAATGAATTGCCATATAAAACTTAACAGAAAATAATGAAGTAAAAAAGACAGTACAAAAATAAAAAAAATATTTCAGTTTTAAAGCGTCAAAAAAAAGTGTACATTATCCAATTAAAGTAAAAAACTTAAAACTAGTACTTTGTCTGCTTCCCTTTCGCCTTTAGAACAGCATCAATGCGTCTGGGCATTGACTCTACTAGCTTCCTTGTCAATTCGGTTGGGATTTTTTGCCACTCTTCAACTAGAATTGACTTTAGTGACTCTCTGTTTGAAATGTTCCTCTTTCGGATCTGCTTATCTAGATACTCCCACAAATGCTCGATGGGGTTTAAGTCTGGGGATTGCGGAGGGTGATCCAGTTGCTTAGGTGTACGGTAAAGTAACCATTCCTTGACTATTTTCGATGTGTGCTTGAGGTCGTTGTCTTGTTGGAAGACCCATGAATCACTTAAACCCAGTTTCGCAACACTACTTGGCAAATTTTCTCTTAAAATATTAAGATAATCTTCTTTTCTCATTGTACTGTCAATAAAGACGAGGTTCCCAACTCCAGATGAAGCCATACATCCCCAGACCATTACCGAACCGCCTCCGTGCTTAATTGTTAAATTTAAACTTTTTTGTTCAAATTCAGTTTTTTTCGTTCTCCATATTTTTGGTGGTTTTCTTGAACCAAAAATCTCAAATTTTCTCTCGTCACTAAAGAGAACATTTCCCCAGAATGAAGAACTTTCTTTTTGATATTTCTTGGCAAAAAAAGTCTTCGCTTCTGATTTTTTTTAGAAATGTATGGTTTTTTGCGAGGAACTCTTCCATGTAGCCCGCTACTATGGATGGTCCGCCGAATAGTGCTCGCGCTAACGTTGACTCCAGAAGATTGGGTAATATTTTCAGCAATCTTTACTGCCCTAGACGTGGGATTTGTTCGCACTTCCCTGACAATAGCACGTTCATCACTTACGGACAGCCTTTTTGGCCTTCCGGAACGAGGTCAATCTTTAACATCCTTGAACTTTTGAAATTTGTCCAAAATTTTTTTCACCGTGTTATGGCATCTGCCCACTGTTTTGGCTATTTCGCGGTAAGATTTTCGTTCCTTTCTTAATTTAATAATAAGTTCTCGTGTTTCTACTGCACTTTGTTTACCCATTTTGAAGTAATTTAAAAAAATAATTTAAGCAACAAGCAACTTTCGCTAGAAATTAACTCAATAACACTTTTAATCAATTAGTTATGAGTTGTAAAGAAAAAAAAATAAATTTAACGGTTGTTTTCCCGATAAGCGGAAAGTTGCACAGTATGTGTTGCAAGTTGTACACTTTTTTGACGCTTTAAAACTGAAATATTTTTTTTATTTTTGTATTGTTTTTTTTTTTTTACTTCATTATTTTCTGTTAAGTTTTAAAATAAATAAACTACCTTAAAAAATAACATAAGTATTTTACTAAAAGATCCAAGACCCTTGTTTTAACAGGGTTGTAAAAATACAGTTCAATGCTGTACACTTTCTTTTGACGCTCACAGTAGGTATTTGATGATTTTAACTTTAATAGAAGTGTAAAATAACATAGTTTCATACTAAAACACCTTTAACATCGTACTAATTCAAATAAAATTTTGCGCAACTGTTTTATATTCTTGTGCTGAACAAATTTCGCGCGAAGAACCTACTACCTAAAACACAGATTTTGAATTGATGAACAGAAAAAAAGATCTAAAACTATTCTCTATAATTCATTATTAACTTGTAGATAAAAGTGCGAACTGTACCTCTCGTAAATGTCGGTGAAAATGTTTGGGTTTCAAAATATTAAAAAGACATAGACCCAGTTTGACAGTCTGTGTGATTGTCCAACTTAAAGAGAGACTTAATGTGATATTTTTACCGTCGGAGACTGTCTGACAGTTTGTCAAAAAACATTCTTTTTTTTAATAAAGTAAAATAATAGTTATAGAACAAAGCTCTTGATTCGAATTGTAAGTAAAACTTACGATTTCGCTTGCTGTCATCGCACTAAATTCTTTTTAATAAAGACAAATGGCATTTGACAGGGCTCTCACGACAACTTTTACATCAGGGGCCAAATTACCGCTTCAGTGACGAGTGAGTGAGTTCCATCAGTGATCGAATGAAAATGTCAAATTGGAGTAATTTATTGCTCGATAACGTAAGCGGTAATGCCAAACTCAAATAATTCAGTCACGTATTACTCGATAACTGATGCGGTAATTCGGCCCCAGATTTAAATACACCACCTGGAAAAAACGACAACATTTTTAGAATTGTTGTTTAAGACTGTTTAAAGTTTGTGTGCTGGAAATCTTTTTTAATAAAGTAGTTCTTATAGTTTAAAAACATTTTACAACATTTTTGACTTGTTTATACAAATTTTGAACATACAAATCCACTTAAATAATATTCGAGCACATTTTAAGAAATTTCACACACACATTATTGTTATACAACTTGGACAATTTTTTTGTATTTATTCTGAAATTTCATACTATATTCTAAACTAAATTTGGAATCAACATTTTTATGAGTCAAAAATATGCAGTAACAACATGTTTCAGATCTCCAAATCATAAGTGTACAAAATTTCATTGAGTGCCTTCAAAAATTGGCATGTGTATGATTTTGGCGCCAAATTTCGTCTGACAGTGTCAGTTGGCCATGATATTTTCCTGAAAATGATGCCATACAAAACGTTTTGATCTTTTTCCTTAGGTATGTTAATGATAAAGTCGACACAAATGGGACATTTGACTGGTGTTCCATTCCATTATTAGCCTCTGAGTTTGTTTTTTAGCAATAAAAAATTTTGGAAGCTGTTTTTATGTATTTCCCATTAACTGAGGAAATATTTTTAGATGCTATATAATTAAATATTAGATATGGTTATTGTTGTATTTAAAATGGAACTTATTTCTTAAGGGTGTGTACTATCTTTGTATATAAAACTTATAGTACTCTCATGAAGACGGAAGATTGGGTCGGCATCTTGAGCATAGCGATAGCACTTGTTAGATTTGTCTCTGCTAAATGTAATAATAAAATATTCTCCTTTTTACTATTTGTTTTTGTTACTTATCCTACTCTCCACAGTAATTTCAACGTCACCACCAGAATAGCGTTGGTACCACAAAATCACGTTCCATGATAATACAATATGTTATATATACAAAGGTACTATGTTTAGAGGAATGTTGTTGAGTTTAATAAAGCTTTTCAAATATATAATATATATAAAATTTTGTACTATTTTAATTTTTTAACTCAAACAATGTTTCATTACGAGCAGGTCTTAAATATAATATTGTTATTCATTAATTTAAATAGGTATTGTCTAGATGTTTTATTAGATCTGGCAACGAGAACTGACAAGAGAATTTGACTAGTATTGGAGCCAATAGGGCAAAATCTATGCATATTTTTATAAGTTTTGCTGTACATTACAGCAAAACTAATAAACAAACAAAAATCCACTCAAAATATTACATAAACTAAAAAAAATTACTTATCTGGGACCTATTGCACCATCTTACAAAATTGTGATTACAAGCATTTTTTTAACAAATTTGTAAGAAATCGAGTTTTTTTCATATGTATTTTTCTTTAATCACAAATTTGTACTTGTAATTTGTAGTTGGTGCAATAGGCCCCTGTTATTTTATAAGCCGCATCTGAAAGCGAAACATGTGCTAAGAAAACTATACTCATAAAATTAAAAACAAACTACATACATATATAATAAAAAATCGTATGGAAAAATTCGAGGAATTCCATTTTTGAGTGTTTTGACGTTTCTCTAATATTCTTCTTATTTACGATCATCTTAACGATAACAGCGCCAATGTTTATATTTGCCATCCATTTAAGGTGTGCTTACACGCGTCTTTAAAACAATTAGTAAGTTAAAAGTGAAATCCCAAGGCTCAACCTTGGAATTGCTTTTAAAACTGCTAATCTAGAGATTGAAAGAGGATAGAGGAATTCCTAGTGTAGAGGTGAAATTCGTAAATATTAGGGCGAACACCAGTGGCGAAGGCGTCTATCTGGTTCAAATCTGCTGAGGCGCGAAGGCGTGGGGAGCAAACAGGATTAGATACCCTGGTAGTTCACGCTGTAAACTATTGAGCTCGGTATAATGAGCATATTATTATTCATTCGATTCATCTAGATTAAAACTTTTGTGAATAATATGGCGGTAAGTTTCTGTTTTCGTATTCATTTTACTTAAAAGCGCACACATTATGACAGTTAGATTTCATATCCTTAAAGAAATTCCACGAACCCAAAATCTACCGATGTGCCAGTTTCCATAAATATTTTCCAATTATCAAGAAAAATTATGTATTTTGTGAGAAATAGATTGATTTTAAGGATGTGATATGAAAATCACCCTTTTCATAGTACCGCATGTACGGAGGCTGTTTGAAAAGTTCTCGGCCTAACATAGAAGGCGTTGTTTTAATAAATAACTTTTAATTCCTCAAACAGCCTTATATACATATATAATAATTGTATGTGAAGTTTCATTAAAATTGGTCGCTTACTTATATCAGTGCAATTTTTTGTTTGAACGAACCTATTGCTAAGAACGAAAATGGAAAAAAAAATTAAATTAGAGCCGTCATTAAATATTTGGTCAAAAAGAATATGACACCAAATCAAATTAAAGATGACTTCGATGAGACATTGGGGGAATCTGCACCTTCGTATTCCACGGTCAAAAAGTGGGCAGCCTTATTTGAACATGGCAGACAGAGCGTCGAAGATGATCGCAGAAGCGGAAGGCCAACAACATCCACCTCTTCAGAAAACGTCGATAAAGTTCATTAAATGGTTTTAGACGACCGAAGGTTAAAAGTGCGAGAAATAAGCAACACCATGAGGATCTCTTCTGAGCAGGTTTACCACATTTTGACCGAAGAATTGGGGTTGGAAAAATTGTCCGTATGGGGGGTGCCGCGTTTGCTTAGCGAAGAACAAAAATTCAATCGAGTTGAAATCTCTAGAGAGAATCTAGCGTTATTTCGAAGGAATACCAGCGATTTCTTGAGAAGATTCATTACCACCGACGAAACATGGATTCATGACTATATTCCTGAAACAAAAGAACAATCAAAAGAATGGAAACAAAGCGGTTCTCATCCACCGAAGAAAGACCAGTCGTGTGCTTCAGCTGGAAAATGTGATGGCGTCAGTCTTTTAGGATTACAAGGGAATTATTTTTATTGATTACCTTCCCAAGGGCCAAATTATCACTGGTCAATACTATGCAAACCTGTTGGACAAATTGGCTGAAAAAGTTGCCGAAAAAAGACCAGGATTAGCCAAAAAGAAGATCCTTTTTCATCAGGATAATGCTCCAGCACACAAGTCGGTTGTTGTCATGGCTAAACTCCATGAACTTCAGACCATCAGACTATTACCTCTTTCCTAACTTAAAAAAAAACATTTGGCTGGACGCAAATTCTTCACCAAGGAGGAGGTGATTGCTGAGACGGAGCGATTTTTCGAAGGGTTGGAGGAATCGGCATATAAAAAGGGTATAGAAGCACTGGAACACAGATGGAATAAGTGCATTGATATAAGAGGAGAATATGTAGAAAAAAATTTAAAAAAAAGTTTTAAAATTTATTGACCAATAAGGTCAGGCCGAGAACTTATCAAACTGCCCTCGTACATCTTTGTTTCGATAGTCAAAATACATTTCCAGTGTCACACTTTGATTTTGATAGATATTTGGCAATTGGCAATTTAAGTTAATTTTAAGTTGAAAATTTATTTCTGAGATAATTTGCGTTCAATTTATTGGCAGGTTTAACTCAAAGTTCAGTGCTGGCAATGAAAACTGGGCGCAAATATTCTAAAACCTGCTAATATTTTTGTCATAAAAAAGGGTAACATTTTCAGTCCTGGACTTAACTCTTAAATTGATCAAGTAAACTGAAAAGCAGCTTTTCAGTTTAGATTTTTCAATTGTCAAAAATTTTAATGTAAGTTAGTCAAAATAATTTCTTTTGTGCAGTTGCAAGGCAATCGAAAACAGAAACAACTAAAAAATTGCAACGTATAAATTGCCAATACAGTGTTGAGTCCAACTTGAATTATCTACCCTTCGTTGTGAATGATGAACACAGTAGTCGCGTTTTAATATATTTTGTTTGTTTTTTATTTATTTGTTATTAACAAACTCTATCTTCAATTAATTTCGATTCAACTCTAAGCCGAACGTTCAACTCATGAATCGATAATCTAATCTAAATCGATTTTTAAATGATGAGAAATAATGGCGCTGTACACGCTGTACAAAATAACAGAAACTCCAAAACGATTCTCCTCTTTAATTATAGTATGTGGTATGTGGATGAACATTTTCTCCTTATTTTTAATTTACTTTGTATTTGACTTCAAGGGTTCGTATGAAGTTCCAATAGATGTGTTTTACACTTGGAATTTATAATTCATAATGAATTTTGTAATTTATACCAAATTAAATACTCAAAAAATATTATTTCTGCCAACAAGAAATTAAGGCAATAAAACACATTATAATCTTTTTTGTTTAAATAATTTTAATATATATTCAGTCACAGCCTGATCTTTGTCTATGATACACGCATATTATACAGTCTTACAACTTGCAAAATGCATTCATCGTGTTCAATTTGCTTAAACTCAATATCGAAGTCCGATTTTGTATCGTGTGGCATGTGTGGTTTAAGCCTGCATATTGATTGCTGTAATCTCAGTAACAATATTATTAACTTAATTAAGAACAATAAAAACATTTTTTTCAAGTGT
The DNA here is from genome assembly GCA_963931855.1 of Philhelius festivus. Lineage (NCBI taxonomy): Eukaryota > Metazoa > Arthropoda > Insecta > Diptera > Syrphidae > Philhelius > Philhelius festivus. The sequence goes on from OZ007555.1 coordinate 67,311,085, forward strand.
GATAACTGCAAAAATAATAGCACATCTGTGTTCGCCCATAAAATATCCGATCTCTTTGCTTTCATGCAAGAGAACATGAGTATTCTCTTCAAAAAAGAACCCCCGTTAACTATTGAAGATGAATCAATCCCGTCAAACGCGTCGGCAAATACATTAAACAGAAGTCGCTCCATTCGCGATAGCACACGCGATCAAAGGCTTTCTAAGCAAGCCACCTCTAAAAGACCTGCACTCTCGTCTCCAAATTTGGCTCGTCTCTCAATGAGGAATAAAAGTAGCTCACCTGCTACTTCTCATCTTAAAGCGGTTGACTATCAAAATTCGGTTTCTCTTCCTCTTTCCTCTGGCGTTGGAATTAGTAAGCTTAAAAATAAAAACACTACTACTAAAATAAGAGAAATACCAAAAATGAACTATTCTTTGATTTAGAGTTTTATACTTACTCGTTAAATGATGTTAAAAAAAATATTAAATCGTATAATTTCTCTAAAACTGATTTTATTAAACTAAATAATTTTTTATATGATATTGATTGGTTAAATGAATTTATGTTTCTTGATTTGAAAAATATGTATAAGCGCTTCATTGAAGTTATATCAATGGGTTTTGATAAATTCGTTCCTTATTCAATTAAAAAAAAAAATCATCGGATTCACCTTGGATTAATAAACAGCTTCGCGACTTAAAGAGAAAGAAACGCAATGCGTACGTGAAATACAACAAATCAAAAAATCAATCAGATTATGAAAATTTTAGTAAATTACGTAAAGAATTTGTAGTTCTTAGTAAGTTTCTATACAGAGCTTATATATTGAATATTGAAAGCAATATCAAAAACAATAGTAAATCGTTCTGGTCTTTTGTCAATTCCAAAAGAAAATCAGTAGGGATTCCAAATACCATGTTTTTCAGAGGTGTTGAATCATCGGATTTAGAGTCGACAGTCGAATTTTTTTCTAACTATTTTGAGTCGGTTTACTCTCATTCGGGATTTAACAACAGTTCACTGAATAACGTAAAAACTAGAATTGATATTGGGTCGATCCAGTTAAGTAGTGCAGAAGTTAAATCCGGGATGAAATCACTTCAATCTAATTATAGTTCGGGACCAGACGGCATTCCTCCCGCAGTACTTAAAAATTGTTGTGATTCCATCTGTACCCCTTTACTTATCATTTTCAACAAGTCCCTCCATGAAGGTATTTTTATTGAAGAATGGAAGCTCTCTTACTTGGTCCCTATTCATAAATCAGGCTCCAAAAATGATGTAGAAAATTACAGGGGTATTTGTAAACTTTCCGCAATTCCCAAATTGTTTGAAAGTATGGTTAAAACTAAGCTTGATTTTCTTACAAGTGAATATCTATCAGAAGTACAGCATGGTTTTGCTTCCGGTCGGTCGTCTATAACCAATCTTACTTATTTTACTTCGTATGTCACTAACGCTATGGAACAAAAATTTCAAGTGGACGCAGTGTACACTGACTTTAGTAAAGCCTTTGATTCTGTGAACCACCAAACACTTTTGAATAAACTTGAGATTTTTGGTTTTCATTCTCACTTTCTTCGTTGGTTATCATCATATTTATGTTTAAGAACACAACAAGTCAAGATTGGAGACACTTATTCAAAAGAAATTCAGTGTACATCAGGTGTTCCCCAAGGTAGCCATCTGGGGCCGCTCCTTTTTATAATTTTCATTAATGACATTGTCTCGGTCTTTAAGTATTGTGAATGTTTATTATATGCAGACGATCTCAAACTATTTTTAAAAGTTTCGAGTTCGGATGATTGTCAACTCATTCAATCTGACATTGATTCCCTATCTGACTGGTGTCAGATAAATGGGCTTAAATTGAATATCAAAAAGTGTAACGCGATTTCCTTTTCCAGAAAATCTCAAAATGTGTTATTCAACTATGCAATAGAATCTGTGACTTTAGATAGGGTTTCAATTGTTAAAGACTTAGGTGTTATACTTGATTCTTCACTTACTTTTAAAAGTCATCTCGATTATTTGGTTCCAAAGGCCAACTCGCTGGCAGGTTTCATAAAACGAAATGGAAAAGACTTTAGAGATCCTTTTGTGTTACTATCCCTGTTTACATCTCTTGTCAGATCACTTTTAGAATACGCAGATGTTATTTGGAGCCCCATTTATAAAGTTCATTCTGATCGGATTGAAAAAGTCCAAAGACGATTTACGAAATATATATTTAAAAAAATGGGCTGGAATTTCAATCCTAGTTATGAAGCTAGAAAATGCCAATTACTTGGAATTAAATCATTACAATCAAGAAGGCAAATTCATAGCATAATGCTTATTAGAGACTTACTATGCTACCATATTAAATGTCCAGCACTTCTTGCACTAATTCCAATTTATGCTCCCACTAGGTCTATGCGAGCTAGAGTCTTCTTATTCGAAAGAACTCATACGACAAATTATGGTTATAAGGAAACTTTATCAAGATCCATTGCTTATTTTAATGAAGTATCTTCAAATATCGATTTCCTTAGTCTTAATCGTAATAAATTTAAAACCGAGATATTATATTTATTCACTTTTTAACTTTGCTCTTGGAGTGCTGATATCTGTTAGCTGTAATATTGCTTGTAGATAAATTTAATAAATAAAAAAAAAAAAAAAATAAAAAATAAATATTTTAAGGCTCGTTTAATGGCTGTTAAGTCGAAACAAGTCTTTTATTGACTCTATTTCAATTGTATAATTTTCGCCTTGACACTTAAAAATCTCAGATTTTCTTGGTCTTGGTCTTGTTTAATTAAGTTCGTATACTGAAAAATTGTAACGAGACGAGGACTTAGATTTTTATCACTTTCAGTCTGGTTTTGCACACAGGAGACGATTTTAACGAGACGAAAACAAGACTAATGTCGATTTCCTTTACTCACTAGGGATTTCGATCCCTTGTCAATTTTTTTCTTTTGGTGTGCGTATTTCGTATACATGTAAGTCCCTCTTCAAATACGGATTCGAGGGATTTGATCCCTGTCAAAAAAAATCGATTTTTTTGGTGTAAAGGAACGTGAAATCAGTTGAGAGATCGAAATCTTCACACGGAAATTGATTTCTCATGTGTAAAGGAAATCGACATAAGTGTAGTATCGTTGCCAGCCCATAATTTTTGCTAGAAAAATATTACAAAAATAAAATTTTCAATTTTTATACTTAAATTGTTCTTGTATTAAAATTTTATTTTTATTAAGACAATAGTTGAATCAATAACGATTATTAAATTATGTAAAATTAAACTGGTGTTAAAAGTCATAGTTCTTAAGTCATGCATAGGTATTAGTGCTACACCAAGCATTTGTAAATAAAATTATAATTTTATTTTATTATAACTTATTTAGATACTGTCATGCTTTGAGTGGCACCAAATATGCACTTTGTGTCTTACCTCTAACAATATAACCTAAAAGCATAAAATATTTAACAACAATAATTAAATTTTGTCAAACATTAATATTTAAGTAGTCGTCATTTGATATAAAAGATATATATATGTGTACATGACCATTGCGAAAACGTAAAGGTTTATTAGATAGCATTACTGATTGTAACAAACAAATCAGTCTAATTTTTTATCTATGCATTTATGTGCGAAATATTTATTTGAATTAAATAAGATATTACCTACTTATAAGGTTTTTATAATTTCTTATATTTTACCAAAAATGGTGCAAAAACTTATTTAAAAAAAAAGTAGAGATAATCTTAACAGATACTAATTAAGTTTTTGGCTCTGCAACGACTTTTGTGTATAAAACCTACAACATTAAGTTAATATGTAAAATATCATAGAAATATTGCTGCTTTGTTTTTCATATTTTTTTTTTTAAATTAAGATCTCACCCAAATTAATTTTTTTTTTAACGCGTCTGGTTTAAATTTTTCATCTCACAATCATCCTTAACTTAATTACTTACACCTGACACCTACAAAGCACCAAACGAATCTTAGTTCTTTAAAGGGACATTAATACACTCATTTAATTTTTCAGGATTTTTGGAGGAAATAGCTTTTTCTAACGCTAAGCCGAGCAATCTATCAATCGTATTTCAAAAAAAAAAATTATAAACGGGAATAGTATTATTTTAGTAAACAAGAAAAAGTAGTTAGTTATTATTGTTTAAAATTATTAACGTTTTTAAGAAAACATTTACATATATTTAATTTAATTTAATTAAATAGATTCTCTTTTATTTTACTTATATTTTAATTTATTTAAGATCATTTTGCTCTTAATTTCAATCAATTCACTTGGTTACTTTTCGTTTGATTTTCTAATTATTTAATTTAATCTACCTATCGCTTCTGTTAAATAAAAAAAAAACTTAATAAAAAACCTTCCTTCGTTACCTCTAAATAAAATATAACAAAAAAAAAACTACTTTAAAAAATCATTTAGCATAAAGTCCCGAAATGCCTTAAAATCATGCTTGTGACTCTGGAATTTTCTTGACTTTGCTCTTAATGTTTGGCTGACTTTATGTATTAAGTGCATGTGTGGTCTATTCAAGTTATTAAATTATATTGTTAAACGTTGATGCATTTGTTTTGATTTGCTTAATAGATTTACCCATGCCTGCCTTGCTACTGTCTGATAAGCTTGTAACTAAATGATGCTTAAGTAAGATTTTGATTTGTATTGCTAAGCGGCAGCTTGTGCTTAAATTTTACAACAACAACTGCTTTGTTTGTGCATCTTGACGAAAATAATATAAATATTTTTTGATATTTCTTATAATTATTTACCTACCGCATGAAATGCGTTGAGATTAGTTTGTAATGTTGCATCCTTATTTGTCCCAAATTGAGAAAAAAATATGCAAATATAAAAAGAGAAACAATTACCTATCCTATTAAAAAAAAATGAAAGTATTATAAGAATTAAACCCCATTATTATGAATTATAATTCACCCATATCGAATATTTAAATTTTGAAAATGTTTATTATTTTAACTAATATTGAAATGTGTATAATATAGGAATACAGCGTGCAGTTAACATTTCGAGAGCAATGGACTGACGAACGACTTAAATTCGATGACATCCAAGGTAAGTAATTTCTTGTTTTAACTTCTTGGTTTCTGGTGTGAATGAAAATGTTGTGGACAATAAACAGTAAAAACCAAAAGAATTGACTTGATGTTTTTGCGTAAGACTTAGTTATTTTTATTAATAGTGTTGATCTGATGGCGTGGTAGCCCTGCCAAGTAGATTCCTAGTTAGTTGGCTCTAGTTTCACACGCCAAGTTCATTTATGTCTTTTTTCCGTTGCTTGCGCCACCTGTGTAGTGGTCTTCCTCTACTTCGCCATGTCTTAGTGTAAACATTGGTGTCCATTTGCCAGCCTCCTCAACAGTGGCGTAGCGTAGGGGGGGCGGTGGGGGTGGTCCGCCCCGGGCGGCAGGAATAGGGGGCGGCAAAATGTCGCCGGTGATGCGGGTAGAGTAGAAATCATGTTTCATGACAGATCGTTTGACAAGTCAACAAACAACAATGATGTAAATTTGAAATTTACCACACTATCTGTGGTTCGTCGTTGACCGCTTTCGTGAATTCGTAGACGGTGAGTAGGGCCGTAAGAGTGCATTCCGTATTGTCGCGCTGATCGCGAAACTAAAACAAAACGTTCCGAAACTCTCGCGAAACTGAAAGGGAGTGTTCCGAAACATATGATATGCATATGCGGAACGCCCCCCCCCCACCCCCCCTACGCTACGCCACTGGTTTTAGTCATTAAATAAATGAACTTTATGTTTATGATCAGTTTTTTTCTAATAGTTTCATTTTTGAAGCGCGGGTGCGAACTAGATTTTGATATAGAGTCTGAACTCTGAATGTCAATTGAAAACGACCAATGAAACGTTAAATTTCTGGGTTATTATGATTTTGGTTAATCCGTTGACATTTAAGTTATTTATCAATTCAATTCTAAAATCAATTAAAAACTATTCGTTAATCCTTATTTAAAAACAGACATAACATAAATATTAAAAGATACAAAACTTTTTTTTTTCCTTTTACCTACGACCCTGTCGTTGATTTTTTTTTTCCGTTGCAAAGGTGGTTTGTTAACATTTGTTTACAATATTTTAAATCATCTTCGATTAATTTTGTTATTAAGTTACCAACTTAAATTTAAGATATTTATTTATATCATTGCAATCAGAATATTGATAAACATTCATACAAAAATACGAGTGATTAGTAAAATTATTGTTTTCGAGGCACTGTTTTCGTTTTATTTTATTGGAAATACATTGGCTGTAAATCTAGATTGGCGCCCTTGCGCGCCGCACATATTGCACACACGGTAGCGGCGGCGGCCCTGGATATGCAAAATATGATAGGATAACTAGGATTCGAGGGAAACGTTATTCTAGTCTCAGCCAGCTCAATGTTCTTGCTCCCTCCCGCATCACAGAAAGTTATTTCGATTGTGTTGCTTATAGTTTAAATACTGTTGAATCTTCTAAAACTAAACACTTAGTACTTCATTCAACCTTTGAAATAGTTTTTGAAAATGAAAAGAGTTAAAGGAAGCGGCGCGGAATACTGCAAGAAAAAGGCTAAGAAAGAAGCAGATGCGAAGAAGTCTCCAGGTGCATTACTGAAAGATTTCAGTTCTAGTTCTGGTTCGAAAGCTACGTTAACGTCTTCGGTGGCATCCAGCAGCAGTGGAAGTGATTCCAATTTAAGTATGATTCCTCCATCTACAATCGTGAGTGGCCTAGAATTGTCCTCCGGCCAATATTCATGGGAATGCCTAACTTATTTTACAGGCAGAAGAAGAAGACGTGCCTGCCGTCGAAGTTGGAAGTTGTTCTGGTCCCACCACAGAGCAGGGCCAAGACGAAGTCGACTCACCAGAAGTACCTCAAGCATCTAGTCACAAGCCTGCAGAAGAAGTGAACCTCGTATTGCCAAAGACATGAAGCTGTAAAGAAGCTTAAAAATAATTTTGTGGAAGTTCTTGAGGTAGTGGAAGAATTGACGGATCGGGAGTCAGTCTTTTTCTGACAGTCATGCAGTCATTCAACTTCTTCACTTTTCTTGGCTTTTGAGCTGCTCGAAATTTAATTTTAATTTAGTATTGAATGGGGGCGCCAAAATGGGTCTCCCGCCCCGGGCGCCGAGATGGCACGCTACGCCACTGCTCCTCAATTGTTGTTTTTTTTTTAAGCTAGTGTTATCATAGGTTTTGTAAATTTTTGAGAACAAATTATAAGGTTCGGTAATAAACATTAAAAACTTTTTAAAAGGTAGCCAGATTTTTAGGACCAAACATAGTTATGAATCAGCAGTTATGCTTCGTTTTGCTTTGGATGCTATCAATATTGGTCTTGTACTATTCCACTCTTCGATTGCATTGATCATTCTTGCCTAATTTATAATCTTTTTCGTAATCTTCCTTGTAATTATTCCAAAAATATAGTATAATCGGTAGAAATGGCCCTTCTAAGTAAACTTTAAGTCAAGAGTACCACAGAGTTCTTACTTGGGACCACCTCTATTTTCACTTTATTTATCAATGAATCTTCTTGATGTTGTTTATAATTGCTCAGTTAACATGTATGCAGATGATGTTTTAATCTTCATCAATCGTGCGCTTGAATTGAAAGAAAACGCTGTAGCTTGAACCAATTAGAGTCTTAAATTAATTCAACTAAAAAGAAGTGAGAACAAGCTCGGAAGCACAGCTTTAAAAACTATTACTATGATTTATTCTAGAAATTCACTCACATCCTCAATTGTTCTTAGTGGAAATATAATTCCCGACTAAAACAAGGCTATACCTTAAATAGCTCTTATAGTTCTTTCGCTGCAGTACCATTTGTGATTGGGAAAATATATGGAGGTCTTCGAGGTCTGAGATTCTCTGAAAAATTGGTTTTACTCGACATGAAGAAAGATTGGTTAGAAGCATTTCAATGTCATTATTCACTTCTAACATGCTCAGTATATTCTTGTTTAAATTCCAACCGTAAGTTAAATATTGACTTCAAAAATTGCTTACTGATCAGCAGAGATGGTAAGTATCCCACTCTGCAACATTAAACAGAAAATTTCAGATTTAATCTTAAAGAAATCCAATGAAAGGTGGAGTCTACTTGACACCTGTGATACTACTAGGAAAGTATGGCCTTGCTTTAACAAGCAGAGGACCGACAAATTTCGCAACTTAGTAAGAAGCCCCTTCGCTCTCTTACGAGCATAATTCAAAATGAAACTAAGTACAAATGACCTATGCAGAGGATGTGGTGATGAAGGGGTACATTAAGACACATCACACTTTCTCTGTGTTTGCCCTTCACTATGCCACCAGAGAAGGAAATGGATACTTTTTTGACAATCTAGAAGATTTTTCCAATATTTCAGGAATTCACATATTGAACATCGTCAATGTCTCAAAATGGCTTGACTGATTAACAGAATACATAGATTTTTATCAGAAAAGAGTGATTATACTCACGGGTAACACAATGGATCTACATTGATTTAAGTGTGTCGATAGCGATATCAATTGTCAGCCCAATAACCTAACCTAACCTATCCGGGCCAACGGGTTTGTGTATATCGAAATGATTTTCCTATAAAATCATTAACGTTCTCAATTACAGGATTAATCTGACATACAGACTGTCATTGAAGATGAGCGCAGGAACCGAAGACGAAGTAGTCCTATATTTGGGACATTCTTATATTTTTTGTCGTAATTTTTGCTCAAGAAAAAATTTGGTACTTTGACTGTATGGTCATTATAGGTCTTTCTTGCCTGTTTGAACTTATTGCGGTTTGTCTGGCAATACACTCTTTTTACAGGATCATAACTCAGTCGATTTTCAACTCCATCTAAGTACCGATTCTTCTTTTTACTTTTTTTTTACTCATCGTAAAGAATGTTTTGAAAACCAGTAAACCTTCTTAGAGAACAATCATTACGAAGGGAATTTATTTTTTGACGACATTCACGAATTTTTGGAAATGAAGATCAAGACTTGATCTCTTTTCTCAACGCGACAAAATGGCTCTTAGGAGAAACTTCGTTTACTTCTGTTCTATGCCTTCCATTTGACTCCTTAGAGCCGGAGCTAGAGAACTGACAAATTTCTTTTATAATTTGAAGATGTCAAAACATTCATAAACTTAGAACTTGGCGAACACTACAATCTCATTGCTTTTCACGGTTGACTTGTAACATACAGATTTTTATTTATAAAAGAACTTTGCTCATTTTTTAACATTTATGTTTTTGGTGGGATTCCTCTTTCGTGAAGAGTTTGGAATGGCCTAAGTAAGACCTAAGTACAACCGAAGTGTAGGTGTCATTTCTTTTATTTGATGTACTTTATCATAAGTTGTGTTGAAGAAAATATATAAACCTATCACTTGATAAATATTAATTATAATTAAAATTAACATTATATTTTTAGGTCGGCTGAAATATTTAACACTGACTGAAGCAAATCGAGTCTGGATGCCCGATCTTTTCTTCTCCAACGAGAAAGAAGGACATTTCCATAACATAATCATGCCAAACGTTTATATCCGTATTTTTCCAAATGGTTCCGTATTATACAGTATACGAATATCACTCACACTAGCATGTCCAATGAATCTAAAACTATATCCATTGGATAGACAAATATGTTCCCTACGAATGGCTAGTTGTAAGTTTCAAAATAATACTACTCAATGTCCAAATGAATCAAACAATCAATCAATATATTTCTGTTCATGTACACGACAGATGGTTGGACAACAAATGATTTAGTCTTCCTTTGGAAGGAAGGTGATCCTGTGCAAGTGGTGAAAAACTTACACCTACCACGCTTTACCTTGGAGAAATTCTTGACTGATTATTGTAACAGCAAAACAAATACGGGTAAGTAGTCCGAAGTCCGTGTCCGAATATTTTATGATTATTTCGAATTTCAATCAACATCAAAACACTTAAGCATTCACAATCACAAGACAAAAACATAAATCAACTTATTAATGTAGTCGCATGCTCTGTATGTTAATGATTTTCTCATTTTCTATCAAAGAAATACCTACAACGCAAAACATACTGACAGATTTTATTTATTTTTTTTTTCTCCTATGTTTCTCATTTTAGGCGAATACAGTTGTCTGAAAGTCGATTTACTATTCAAGCGAGAGTTCTCATATTACCTTATCCAAATCTACATTCCCTGCTGTATGTTGGTCATTGTGTCTTGGGTGTCATTCTGGTTAGATCAAGGAGCTGTACCCGCTCGTGTGTCACTGGGTAAGTAATGCCACGTCGCAAAGGTCATTTGATTTTTATTATTGCCTTCAATCGTCCTTCGTTCTTCAAAATCGTCGTTCTCGGAACAGAAACAGAAACAAACATAAAATGTATCTTCTCATCGTGCGTAGATAAGAAATATCAGAACTCTCTGCTTGGTGCGAACTTTCAGGAAAACGGAAGTTGCATTATATCTTAGGTCGTCAGGTCTTGGTTGTGCTCCATATAATGGCATACAATCGAAGATTTGATGAAGCCCTTTAAGATAAAATCTCAAATAAACTGATATCGAACCAGGTTTTTTTGAATAAGCTCAACGTGTGAACCACGTTGGGCTTAGTTTTGTTTAAGCTAATGTTATCTGCTTGAAATTTACATTTTACAAATTTATAGATAAAAGTAAAACATATAATTATTTTATTAGCAGAAATTAGATCCAATATCCTTTATAGACTCAAATTATCCTTTTTTATCGATTTTAATAATTTCATAAGAAATATTTTTCTGTTACCCTCAGCATGCATTCATTTACATATATACATATAAACTTAAAATTATACAAAATTAAATAAAGTTAATTGCTTTTTTGGTTTTATTCAATTAGCATGCTATTAAAGCTTGGGGACAAAATGACTTGCTTGGGTTTTATTGTTAAATGAAAATTAAAACTATACATTTATTTGAAATTATAGCAATAAAACATATCTCTTGATGTATAAACATCTATGCTGGTGCTGGTGGTAACGTAAACCAACATCGTGCTTACATTTGCAACTTTGAGAAGCCTCAAAAAGAATTCGCATATGGTGTCGTGTCAATGGATTCAAATCTCCATTTAAGTATACAATGAACCCTCCATATACGCGGTCTCAGCATACGCGGTTTCGCTTATACGCAAAACTTCTTCTGCATACACGGTGCTTATAAGCGATAATGAAAATCAAAGGGCACGGTAGTGCCCAGCCAAGTTCTGGCACTACACTCTTTTTACAGGAACAAACTCAGGCGATTTTTGACCACTCCCTATCGTCAGTACCAATGAAGTCAGAAACAGAAAATTCCGCATATTTGCTAAGCTAGTCAGGCACAGGCGCCTCACTAAATTTCAATCTTCTAGCATATGTGATTACTAAGATATAAGGCCTCAAAAATCACAAAAACCGTAACTGACTGACTGATTGACAGATCATCAAAATTATGGAGTAGATTCCCGACATCGTAGAATCTTGTAATTTTTCACAACGGTAGGTCTTGTAATTCAAGCAGAGGAAAAAATCGAAAATTTGAAGTTTTCCATTTAGGGGCGTGGTATCCGCCCACTTTCTCCGAATTGGTGTTTGTTGAATGGAGCACTTCCGACTACTGTAAAACGATAAAATTTGGTAAAGTGGCAGGGCTTAAATTGCATACAAAGAAAAAAATATAAAGTTTTCAATTCAGGGGCGTGGTATCCGCCCACTTCCTTAGAACTTATGTAAATTATATATGGCACACTTCCGAATGCAGTAGAACAATGAAATTTGGTAAAACGGTAGGGCTCAAATTGCATATAAAGGACCAAAATAAAAATTGAGGTTTTCCATTCAGGGGGCGTGGTATACGCCCACTTTCTGAAAAAAAGTTTAATTGATATGGAGCACTTCCGATTGCTGTGGAATGATGAAATTTGGTGTAGCGGTATTACTTAATGTACATTCAAAGCGAAAAATAGAAAATATAAAATTTTTCATTCAAAGTGTCTTTTTATTGTCATTTTGAAATTATACATGCATCTTGAAAACTCATGACTTTGCTTAGAACTATAGTACTCGATTTGCCACTCTATGGTACTCTATGACGGATTTAAGTTCATTATTAAGTAGAGAAAAGTCGCAAGTGGGTGGCCCGATAGAAGGAAATAAGAAGATAAATTGAGTCTTAAAATGTTCTTAAATCGAGATATCATTCTTCTCAAATACTTCATTACTCCTTCTTACATAGTTCCTTACATCTCTTAAATACTTCTTAACACCTTCTTAAAGAGCTTACGGCAATTCTTAAAAAAATTATTAGAAACAATAAAAGTAAAGTTTTTTATTAACTGTTTGGTTTTTTATTATTGTTGATTATTTTGGAGTTCTCTTCATTTTTTCTTTGCCTCCTCCCCCCTACATTCGACTCTGTCTTTATGTGATTTTTTGCTGGAATGAAAGAATTTAAAGTTATTTTTTTTTAATTTGCCTCTGTGCTCTCCACTGAGATTCGAACCCGAGTCCTCTCGCTTGTCGTGCTTGTGCTCTACCTATTGTGCCACTGTGATACATAAAATATGGTGTCTCAAGGTGCTACTCAAATAACTCTCTCGTGTTTTTAATTATACTGATTAAGAAGACTTAAATACGTATTAAAGAATCTGAAAAATACCAATTTAGAACCAAAGCAAAAAAGTTATGTTTTTAGAAGGATTAAAGAAAGAATTAAGTAACAAAAAAAAACGTTTTAAGAAATGCCAATTTAAGAAGTATTTAAGAATGCTTCAAGTAGAAGTAAACACACCATGTTAAGTTCTTTAAAACAATACCTAATAAAGATCATATTAAGATGGAATTAAGTAGGCATAAATTGACATACCTAATAAATAAGGAATAAAGTATGAGTTAAGAAATGTGATACCGAAATTATACCATTTTGTGCTACTTGTGATGATTTTACATAAAAAAAAACTCTTAACTGTGATGTGAACTATAATAAAACCACTAATTAGGCTATTATTTGGTGGGCTACCTTCATTTAAAAACGAGTTAAAATTGACACAAAAACATCATCGCATCCTCAACAATTATTGCTTTTTTATGACTTTGAGCGGATGTAGGTACTAGTATTTATAATTAGGGTAGGTATGTTAGTATTAGGTATCTTGCCAGGACTAGAAAAAACAGTTGAAGCGCAAATCAAAACAACCATTTAACAAAAAGAAAATATACCAAAAGAAATGGGAAGCTATAAACTAAATTGATGTTAGTAGGTAGAGTGAGTCCATCCTTCTTTCTTTCCGTATCATGGCAAAATATTAAAATCTTTGCAAAAAGGAGTGAAATCAGACCAAAACCATAAATTTTCAAAAAAGAGCCAAGTTCTTCTATACATAAACCTTTGTGTAACAAGTCAGCCGTGAAAAGTACTAAGATCTAAAAGAACACCAAGTTCTTACTTCATGAAGGTTTAATACCGAATATTTAAAGTAGAATAATATTGAAACAGCTAAAATGTAATAGACAAATTTTACTATTTAATGATTACTGACCGTTTATGCTAGAAAATTAAAATTTGGTGAGGCGCCTCACAGTGGAACGAAAACATGAAAAAGTGGTCATCGGGCTGTAACTTTTGAAATAATGGATGGATTTTGAAACGGTTTTCACTATTTTGTACTTGAAAAATTAAAGTTTCATACTATATTTCAAAAACTTTGAAAAAATGAGCAATTTTCCAAAAAAAAAATAACATAACCCCTGAAACTTTTTAAATTTTAGCTTTAGGCAAATCAAATTAATTGTATGGAGGAAGAACAATTAATATGTACTGCTCTTAATTCATATTACAAGTTTGATGTGCATTTTTGCACTTTTTTTTTTTAAATATGTCGATACCTTCCCGCAGGAATGTATTAAGCGACATTTTTAAAATTGTTGAGGAAACGAAAAAAAACGTCTCATTTAGTTATTTTTTTGTGTATTTTATTGGACGAAACAAATTTAAAAATGTCGCTTAATATATTCATACGGGAAACAAATCTGTTTCGTCGAATAAAATACACAAAAAACTAACTAAACGAGACGTTTTTTTCGTTTCCTGAACAATTTTAAAAATATCGCTTAATACATTCTTGCGGGAAGGTATCGATGTATTTCGAGACATCGTTCACATTTTAATTTGAATGTTATTTATATTGAATATTGTTCTAGTTAATATATGTTTATACAAAATTTCTTTTGCCTTTTAAGCTATTAAGCTTAACTTCACCTTTCAGCTTCATTTTTTTGGCTAAAAGAAGCGTAGTGCTGCATGTACTTTGACGTAAAGCTTCGGTTTTACGCCCGAACTTATCAAACTGTTCATAAGTGTTGTTAGCGGTTGATGGGGGTGGTTTTATAAAAGTTAATTTGTTAAATTCTGTTTCAAGCCACGTGTTTTCGCATTTTATTGTTACTGCATTCTACAAATCCATTTTCCAGCTTCAAACAAAATTTGCGAAAAAATTCAAACAAGTCCAATTTTTTTCCCTAGATTTTACTTTTGCTGTTTGGATAACAATATTTTTAGTCAGTTAAGTCACACCCGTTAGCCTTTAAGACGTTGACAAAATCTTCGTAAGTAAACACAACCATTTTAACTCAATAGAAGGCTTCAAAATTATTTGTGTAGATACTAGACGATCGCTTTGTTAAAAAAAAAAACTAAACAAAAATGGCATTCATTATTATAAAATCACATGATTAGAGTAAGTGCGGCAAATATGGCCTACCGTTAACATTTTTTTGAATAAAACCATAAATTTAAGTCTAATTCATTTATTTTTTTCGTAAACAGTCTTAGAAATAATTTTAAGTTCAGTCTTTAGAAACTATAATCAGAAAAACAAACATAACAAAAAGTTAAAAATAAAAACTTAAAGGGACTTCATATTTGAGTTGTCAAAAATTTGCGGCTAATATGGCACACTAGGGCTAGGGTGGGCCATATTTAACACAATGCTTTTTAGTGGAACTAAACACTTAATATTTATTGGGGGCTATGGGGAACAAAATTTCCCTCGGAATTTCCTCTTTGAAAATTGGGAAGGTCAATACGTCTGCACTGTTCATTGTAAGCTGGCGACTTGCCTTTTTAAATGTGAGCCAAAGTCACTATAAAACTTAATTCCCGATATCAATAAATTCCAAGGGAAACTTTCGAAATTATTTGAGATGACAATTTTGAAAGTTGGTAACAATTCCTAGGGAAATTTTATTCACGATAGGCCCCATTGACTTTGGAATAAAATTGGACTTTTGAATGAAATCGCTTTCCTAACTTTCTTATGAAGAAGCCGTTTCTGCGCGAATGCGTTTCTTTTTGTTCGGTATCTGTTCGCTTCCCAATATCATATTCTTCTTCTTAGTTTCGTTTTATAAGGACACGAGGAAATGATTTCCGATTTTCCTCGTTTTCGTCCACGATCGAACCCTTACAGGAATAGGAGAAATTTTATGAGTCGTCTCATGCCCCCTCAATATCATATGGATTGGTAGGCGCAAGTTTTCTACGTTGCATTGAGATTTTGTTGAATCAACTTCTTCTGCTGATAAAAAATCGTGGTCTTGAAAGATATTTTTATCAAATTGCCATATTCCTATCGACAAAAAACCTTTAACTGCGATCTGTCAAGTTTAAGTCTTAAGGTATGCTCGACTGAATAGCTCAATTATGTCGAAGTGTGATAAGGCTTTATAGTTGTTGATGACCAATCGTCGAGTTTTCTCGGTCAAGTACTTATTTAAGGGTCCCATAAAAGTCTTGTCGAGCGGCTGTATCTTATGACTCGAATGCGGATGAATGGATAGAACGTGGATACGATTTTTTCTTGCGAGGTCAACAAGCTTTATATTTCTTCCATGGTTCTTGACTTCGTTTAGACATTTTAGCCTTCAAAATGAAAAATTAAAATAATTTGATTTTATTCAAGCAAACGTGTCAAATATGGCCTACTGGGCCATATTACCAACACATGGGGTAGGCCATATTGAACACATTGTGATTATTTTATTCATTTTTATTTTAAATACACTTCATAATTTTTTTTTTCTTAAATAATATCACACAAATGAAGAAAATACATAACAGTATTTAATATTAGAAAAAAGTTACCAATTTAATACAAAACATCGCCGTGGCGCGATGGATGTGTGCTCGCCTGTCAACCTCATAATCACAGGTTCGATCCCTGCTGTTGTCTATGTCGTTTTAATTCCATTAAAAACCTTCTAAAAATTGTCATCAATGGGTTGCTGGTTTACTCATTACATGTTGTTCAGGCATAACACTAACAACATGTAATTGAGTTAAACTAGTATGCCCAGCAAGGATGAACATGAATAAAATAATGTGAATTATAAGCGACATTCAAATAAGACACGGCATTTCTCCGCTTTAGCTCAGCCGCCATCCCTGGAGATAAAAATATCTGAGACAACCACCAACAGTCTCAGAACATCGTGCCACACATCTTTCCTATCCTTCTTTCTCTTCATTAACTTCACGCCCGCGCTGTGTTGAAACATTTAAAGGGTAATCATAATCCCTTGAGCGCGGGTAGATTATAAAAAAAAAAAAAAATTAAGGAAACTTGCCAAAAAATTACATCAAAAATACAAAAAACGGAATACGCCGTATATTTTCCACGATCGTCGCGCCACACTCACCACAAAAGGCTGATGCTAAACAGGTTTGAAGGTGTTCGCAATGAATCTTTTTTTATTTCGCTGTAGGTTTTGGTTTGCGAAATAGAGCAGTAGGCCATATTACCCACGTAGGCCATATTTGCCGCACTTATCTATATTTTTTTTTAAAAAGGATGATAATCTAAAGACAAAGATTTAAATAATATTTAATTGATAAAAGGAGAATCCCCCACCCCCTCCCTCTTTCTTTCATGTCAATGTATGCACTGTTTCATAGTTTTAGATTTCTTAATGTTAGTTATTATTATTGATAATGCAAAGATGCCCCTACCCCCTTCTCCAGTTAACAAACTTATTTTATTTAAGAGTTCTCAGCTCTACGGGAGATTTTTAAAAACCATCCAGGAAGCGGGGTCGGATGCGGTCGGATCCAATTTTTTTGAAAATATGACTCCAAATAAGTGCACAATTCATTTAAGACTACCCAAAAACCGAGCATTTTTGAGCATTTTTTTAAAATCATCTTCAAACCTGAAATTAGAATTTTTTAAAAATACTCACAAAAACAGTTTTTTTACGGCTAAAACAATTTCGTTTCAAGGATTTTTTTAATTGTTAAGCTTAAATGAACCAATTCCATGCCTACAAAATTTATTTCGAAAAGAAAACATAAAAAGGGTCTGAGAAAAACAAATTACAAAAAAGCGTTAAAATTCCATTTTTTTTTTGTTTTAAAAATACTGCATCTTTGAGTCCCTATTATTTGAAAATTAAAGAGTGTACATAAAAAAACTGTTTTATATGTAAAAGAGGCGACAATTTTCTATGCATATCAAACACAAAATATTTCGAATAATGAAAACAAAAAATCACCCATGTCCGGAATTTTGTACTAGACGTTCCACTGTGCGCCTGTGCCTGACTAGCTTAGCAAATATTCGGAATTTTAAATTTCTGTAAGTTTCTGACTTCATTGGTATTGAAGATAGGGAGGGGTCAAAAATCGCTTGAGTTTCTTCCTGTAAAAGCGTGTACTGCCAGAACTTGGCTAGGCACTATCGTGCCCTTTGATGAAACAGCTTCCTCCCAATTGATCACTTTTGAGAAATTGTTCATACCAGCGTAATTGACTGAAATCTCGAACTAAGTTTGATTCGTGCTTATCAAAGTTTAGTTTATCATACTATGTATACTATTTTTAAAAATTTGTCAAAACGCCGACAAACACTTCTACCTTGCCTAATCTGACCCCAGTAGTCTCATATTTTTTAATAAATCATTATTTACTATACCTAAAGACCGTGTGTTAATGGGGCCTATCGTGAATAAAATTTCCCTGGGCATTGTTCCCAACTTTCAAAATTGTCATCTCGAATAATGTCGAAAGTTTCCCTTGGAATTTATTGATATTGGGAATTAAGTTTCATAGTAACTTTGGCTCTCATTTAAAAAGGCCAGTCACCAGCTTGCAATGAACAGTGCAGAAGTATTGACCTTTCCAATTTTCGAAGATGGGGAAAATTCTGAGGGAAATTTTGTTCACGATAGCCCTCAATGTTTAAATCAAATCAATATTTGAAGATTCCCAATATATTTTTAAAATTCGATAGATCCGTAGGTATAGTTTCTATAACAATAAAGTAGGTAGGCAATCAAAGTAACAAATATTATCCATTTAAAATTAACAAATTTCGAAATACATAACGTTAAGTTCAACAAGGTAAGTACCCATATTAAACTAGAAACATATATTTGTACTATCTCTATACAATTTGCAAGAGAAAGTCGAAATTATAATTAGATAAACTTAAAAACAAAACAAAATGAATATCTCGAACTACTCAAGGCTCAGAACTTTTGAAGTTATGCATGTGCATTAAAAAATAGTTTCGAAAATATACGCATATTTGCCACTTTCCCATTGTCAAAGCAACCAACAGGGCAGGTTCTCGGGTCTTGGTTCTATATATCTATAAGAATATATGTGTAGTTGCTATGTATACGGAAACATATTGAAGTACTTAGAAGCAGAACTCGCGGTATCTGTCTAATATATACATATGTACACATGTTAAGTTTTCTTAATTTCTAATTATAAAAAAACACGAAATAAATTTTTTTCTAGGTGTAACAACTCTTCTAACAATGGCGACACAAACATCCGGCATAAATGCATCGTTACCCCCAGTGTCATACACAAAAGCGATTGACGTTTGGACTGGCGTCTGTTTGACATTTGTATTTGGTGCATTGCTCGAATTTGCACTTGTCAATTATGCATCACGTTCAGGTTTGAATAAATGCTGTAATTGACATTTTTTTAATACGCTTTCTATATTATATAATTTAATGGTGTTTCTTAATTAAAAGCTTTCTACTTCTACTACTACTATTCGTTGTTGTTGTTGTTTACGAGACAAAAAAAAAAACACAAAAACAATTTTAAAAATAAAAAAAACACACGTTTAATGGTACATTGGAATTGGTACTCCTCGCAAAATGATCAAATAAAATGAGAGAAATTCCAGTCTACTCTTCTTCTACTACTTTTAATTAATTAACATTCTTGATGTTATTATACTTAAAACTATATATACTTTTTAATACTCGTACTATTTTATACTAACTAAAGTTTTCTTTTATCTCATTTCATCCAAACAAAAATTAAAACAAAAACTGCAAAAAAAAATACAAAACATTAAAAAAAAATGATTTGAAAATACAACACTACACTCAACACACCACCACTACCACTACTACTTTGTATCCCGCTTGTGTTCAAAATCAAAACTTTACTTGCATTGCTACTACTGCTATGTGTATCTGCTAAAAAACTACTACTTCCTCTACTACTCTACTCCTATCTACTACTATCTGCTACGAAAACAAATTCCATTTTCCGAGACCCCCTTATTGTTTGCTCTATTTCTATGTATTTGTTTGCTTTTTCCAACTAAACTTCTAATATCCTGTCCGTGTTTACTAACTTCTCTCTTAACTGTATTTCGATGTTTTTCTGTTAAATTTTTTGTTTGTGTTAAATTCCATTAAAATTATAAAAATGAAATATACAATCAATATTTGACAAATTTTATTTTATCAATCTCCTGTGTTTTTTCTTTCTTCTTTCTTCATTTCGTTTCATTAATAAAAAAAATATATATAAATATATATATATCAAAAATCGTTGTAATGTATGTACAAATCGCACAACAATTTGTTTTTATTTACTTTTTTGTATAAAAAAAAAAACAAACCAAACAAAATTCTATGTGTAATCGTGTCTTCATCCCGTTTATTTGGCGAACAAATAAATTCTTGAAACCATTTTCTACCCCAATGCAACATAAACGGATCGTGCAGCAGACATGCATAAGGAGAATATGAAAAAGAAACGCCGGGATTTGGAGCAAGCTAGCTTAGATGCTGCTTCAGATCTCCTCGACACAGACAGTAACGCAACATTCGCAATGGTATACCTTTGATTTTATTTACATAAATAATTTAAAGAAATGATAAATTGGATTCAAAAACTTTACTTTTAAATGAAAATGTGTTGAGTACTTGATTTATCATCATCATCTTTTAATAAAACTGCATTGAAAAGGGTTTGGCTTTACAGAAGGTGCAAAAATAAATCGTTTGAGTTATAAACAAAATAACAGAAAGTGTAAGGTCTGACTTATGTCGTTTTTATTTTGCAATCCGGAATCTCTCCCCGATCCGGGATCCCAACTGAATACTTTTTTTATTCTGACGATTCTGAAGTTTGTTGTGATTGTACCTAAATGTGTAACGTCAAATGTGGACGATAATGTTATGCTTTTCAAAATCAAAAACAATGTTTGTTGAAAGAAAATCACTTCGCACAATTAGGATACAAAAAATCACAACTGTCAAGTTTGACGTTTAAGTATGTATATGAATGTGTTCTGGTTCTGGTTTCGATTCTGATTTCAAATCCAGAAGCAAATTTCTCTTCTTTTCAGAATCAGATCTGTCATTTTTTCCCACTTTCAATAGAGTTTAGAAGGCTTCCGGAGTACCAAATAAAAACGACATTAAATGAGAATGGAAGCGAGATTGAACTACATTTCGTCTACTTTGCATGTGCCCATTTAAAGAGCGTTGAAGCGAGATTTAACTACGATTCAACCCGATTGTGTACCACCTGCGGTTTGGTTCAACTCGACTACACCGGCTCAGTGGATATGAGTTGAAATCTTATTAATCAAAATATTTAGCATACATCAATTTTTCTTAGGTGTAGGAAGTTTAAGAAACTGTAGAAAAGCTATTAGGGCGATTCCAATATTACGGGTGCAACATTTACACTCATTTGAAGTATAAAATAAAATAAAGAAACAATTAAATGAAATTATTACTTTAAGGGATAAATTTTCACTTATTCTTTTTTAATTCGTTTACAAAAAAATAAATTAAATGAATAAATCGGCAGAAGAAATGTTTCAAAGTGCGATCGCGGGTGGAACAGAATTAAACTTACCTTTTTATTTGTGAAACATTTATTACCTAAGCTTTTGTAAAGAAATAAAAATAAAGATAAAAAACAAAAATAAATAATGAAATATTCACTTTTAAATCAATCGCGGCCAACGCGTCTAACTTTAATTTATGTATATAAATATCAGTAAAACGATATATAAAACTGGATAATAGTTCAAATAACGTTTATCCCTTAGCTGCCACACTTCCGTAGAATAACATAGCTGCCACCCTGGGGTACGAAATGCCCCAACAACAAAATATCGTATTGTGAGCCAGCTATTGAATTTTTTTGCTTGAAAAAATTCTGTGTTGATCATTAATATGTATTTTATAAGATGAAGTAGGTTTAAAGAAAAATATTCATATTTATTATTAATAAAAAAAATTGTTAATTGAAAAAAAGTGGTGAAAATGATCAAAAAATTCTATTTTTTTCATTTTTTAATATTTTGAGCTAAAAATTTAATGAGATACTCTCAAGATGTATACCTTCAAGAAAAAAAAATACTTCATATTTGTCTTAGAAAAAAAGTATATTTATTTTGTACTATGAAGAGCTTCGACGTAGGTCGACCGCGTGCTCGAGACTGTAAAAGACGTGGATCGAAAGTTGCGTCTTCCATCTCTACATCTAACTCCGATGAAGATGAACTATCAGATACGTTGCATTCAGACTCAGAACCATCATCGACTTCAGCATCAGAAATATTCTCAGCAACGCCATTGTTACAATCATCCTCGATCATTTCTTGTCGCAATGTCCTATTGCGCAAATTGCATGCCATCTAATGGTAACGAATAAAACTAATATAAATATTATAAACGTTGTAAAAAAAAATTCTGAGCAATCAAAATATTATACTTACGATTATTTAAGAGAAATAGAGCCAAAACAGAGCAAAAAAAAAAAAAAATACTTAAATAATCATAACTGCCACACTGGGGTCTTAAACGGCAACACACCACTTCCAACGACTGCCAGAACGATACTAGCGCGCATATCATCGTACTATGTGTTTCAGGGGAAAGAGGAATGCTTCAACTAATAACAGATGGAGCCACAATTCCAATTTTTGAAAATTGTATGTTTTATTGTAATTTAAATAGCGCTGGGGTCACCTGGACCCCACAAGTGCAGCTAAGGGTTATTACTCTTTTTATTAATTATTATTTTATTGTTTTTTTCAAATACGTCAATATTTTTCGAAAATACTGTGTATATATTATTGCCATCAGTCTTTTTCTCTGGCGCTCCCAACTTTACTATGATGTCTTCAAATTGCACATCTGCTATGTCATGTTTTATTTCAATGAAACGTCGACCGTCAATTGTTTTCAAAAATCGTAATCTAACATCTCCATCTTCATCCATATCGCTTAAGGTGTGTCCAGACCAAAGAAACATTCTTTAAACATTTCAGAAACAGAGAAACATTTCTGAAATGTCTGGACGCTCGGATCCACTCTTGACGAAAATTTTTAAAATAAAAAAATAAATTTATATAAATTGTGATAAAGATGAAGTAGAAAAAAGAATTCATGCGCTTAAAGCACAACACAGGCGAGAAAAAAATTTACAGACAACTCAATCTGGAAACAATGGGAAACAAAGAAACATTTCAGAAATGTTTCTCAAAGCGTCCACACCAAAAAAAAAACAAATCAGAAACATTTCTGAAATGTTTCTGAAATGTTTTTTAATCAAATGGGAAACATTTCAGAAACATTTTTTAAACAATGTTTCCTGAAATGTTTCTTTGGTGTGAACACACCTTTAGACACAACCCCACATAGCGATATTGTGTAATTTTTTTTCCGAACTTGCAGGGTATCTGTACGAGATGCGGAAATATCTTTTGGCAAGACTGCTGCTGTAAAAATATCGATACCTTCCCGTAAGAATGAATTAAGCGACAGTTTTAAATTTGTTTCGTCCAATAAAATACACACACAAATAACTAAATGAGACGTTTTTTTCGTTTCCTGAACAATTTTAAAAATGTCGCCTAATACATTCTTACGGGAAAGTATTGATATGTAGTTCGGGTATCAGGACATACATAAATGCTGGTACATAATATAGAGGCTTCAATAGACGCTCTTGGAGATTTAGAATTAAAAACTTCATCTTTTGACTTACTAAAGTCGTCGGAAACACGCGGTTTTTGTTTTAATGCGAGGCAGCATTCACCCGATATAGGGAATCTGAATTTCTTTCTGAATTGAACGGATTAGGGGTTCCAAATCATTATCTTCGCAATCACTGTCTGTTTCGATGATAGATTTCAAAGTTACTGTGTTCTTGTAAATAGACAATGAGGTTCGTGCTACAGTTAGGTTGTTGCCGTCTTTAGATTTGAAGAAATGTTTTGATTGAATACCTGGTATGTTTTTCTGTCCTTCCCATTTATCATCATTTATCATTTATCATGCCCTTCCCTTTCTTAATTTGTTCTTTAAAGAAACAAATATAAAGAAGAAGTTTTTTGAGAGATTGCGTGCCACGTTGTAAAATTCTAGGGCATTTTTATTGATGACTCTCCGGGACTTAACAGCAATCCACGCCGATCTTTTCACACTTCCTCCGATTCCGTCGACGGCACCTTTACCATGTGAGGCAGCGATTTGTATGCCTTAATTTATTGGAAGAAATAATAATAATATAATATAAATTTTTTAGAGAAAAAAATGAAAAAAGTAACATATTTTTGGACATTAAAATAGAAACAATTTAAAAAAAAAATTTAAATTAAATATTTAGCAATTCAGAATTTCAGAAACATATTAATATTTTGTTTCGGCTTGACACCTGTTGGGCATTGAGTCAACTAATTGACTGAAATTTGGGACCACTCATGTTGAGCAATGCTCCTCAATTCGGCTTTGTTCTTGGTATAATGCTTCCCAACCGCCCTCATTAAATAACCCCACAAATGTTCTATTGGATTTAAATCAGGCGATTTGGAAGGCCACTCCATAACATTGACTTTTTGGTCCTTGAAGTAGGTTTTAGCAAATTTGTATGAATACTTCGGATCGTTATCCTATTGTAGGACCCATCTGAGAGGCATTATTCTCTTCAGCATAAGGCAGCATTGTGTTCTTCATGATGTTAACGTACATTACCTGATCCATTTTGCCTTCTTTCAGATGAATTGGGCCTACGCCATACCAAGAAAAAGAACCCCAAAGAAGAATACTACCGCCTCCATGCTTAACCGTTTTCTGAGTGTATTTTGGAATGAGTTCTTTCAAAGGAGGCCTTCGAACGGTTTGTCTGCCATCACTTCCAAACAAGTTGATCTTCGTTTCGTCAGTCCACAAAACATTTCTTCACTTTTTAACTCCTTCTTGTCCAGTCCAATTAATATGATCGTTAGCAAATTTTAAACGAAACGCAATGTTTTCGTTTCTAAGAAAAGGCACACTTCTTGCGATCTTCCGTGCAAATTACCTT
Source organism: Philhelius festivus (assembly GCA_963931855.1). Taxonomy (NCBI): domain Eukaryota; kingdom Metazoa; phylum Arthropoda; class Insecta; order Diptera; family Syrphidae; genus Philhelius; species Philhelius festivus. The sequence goes on from OZ007555.1 coordinate 67,335,778, forward strand.
CAACAAGTCTTCTGCGAACTGTTCTTTCAGAAATATTCATCTATAGTTCAACTCTTATTAATATCTTTTGAACACTTGAGAGGATCATTTTTTGAACCCCGAATGATCTTGCGATCTTCTCTTACGGTATTTTTTCTTGGTTGACCAAGCTGTTTTTTGACTCTCGGTGGCTTAATTACGTTTGCAATTAACTTGAGAGATCTACAAACGCTCCTAGCGATTTCTCGTAGTGATTTTCCACGCAGAAATTATGAGGGGTATCATTAATAGGCAGAATATGACCAGGTCTCTCTTGATAAAATAGTCTTTCCAACAGAGGCTTTGGGATAAACTGTTTTAAACACTTCGAAAGCTTCACGAATGCTCATAATCATTGTTCTTTTTTGGATTCTTAACTTAATTCTCGTTTTTAACTTAATCGTTTTCACATCTTTCATACCTGGCATTTGTCTGCTAATATCATCCCTGTTATATAGAAAGTACAAATCTGTTGTTTGATTTCGTCCGACAATTTTCTAGGCATTGCTTTGGCGGAATCAGTTTTTTCTGATATTTCAACTTCAAATTGAGCGGCTATTTTTTTTACAACTTCGACTGCTTTAATGGGACTACTTGGAAGATTACGTTTAACTTTTGCCACATTCTTCAAGTGTGCGGGGACTGATGTAACGAGTGCCTGTCTGTTTGATTTGTTCTTCCCTACGACGCTTTCTACACTCTGTTCAACAAAAATTGTCATTACATGCCTCATGGGAGAGCTTTTTCCAAAGCAGTGGCGCCTGATACACCCTCACTAAACTACGTTGGGAAATATGCCACTTAAAAAAGAGCAAGCCACTGACTTTCCTTAAAGAATTGTTGTTGTAATTCTTCGCAAAAAGTTGTTCACCCAAACGCGACCGTTGGATCCCACTGTGAAGGGATACTGTCAAGTCAATACGATCGTGCGCTTGTTATGTACATCAAAACAGAATTACCATCACCATATTAAATAACAATCAAGGAGCTTATTCAGTGGATTTTATTAAGGAGCTTTTGGGATTTGCAGCTTTTAAGAACAAGTTTTATGAAGTTGAGTATGTTGTGCGTTGGCGATTTATAATATAAACTAGGGAAACTCTGTGAGAACTTTAAAAGGCGACACACTTATTCAAACCAATGAAACCAGAGTGAGAGGCAAACGTCCTTTCTTCCCTGTACTGACAATTTTTGTTGAACAGAGTATAGTTAACTGAATTCTTTCTTTTGATCTGACTCTGGCTAGTATTTTTAAATCTATAGCTGCCTCCATTTTCCTTTTCATTACTTCTCTCCATGAATCACGAGCTCGTTCTCTACGTAGGTGCTCTATATAAAGTTCAGCATTTTCTTTAAGTTTTCGTCTATACCTCTGTGAAACAGACTCTTTTCATTGTTGCGCTTTCATTTAACCTTATATTTTTATTAAAAAAAAGAACAAAATATTATAGTAAATATTTCATAAAACAACCGGAATCGCCACGCATCCGTCAAGAACAGTTGAATCTGGAAGATGTCGAAACTTCCAGCAATTCTATTACTTTATTTCACATAAAAAGACTGTCTTTCAGTCCAAGAAAGACCACAAAAATTTTCTTGAAGTCATTCTCTAATTGTTGGAATCTGTTTTATCTACTCCCAAAATTATTTACTGGCGTATTTATTGATTCGAAAAACAAAATAAATATACGAGTACCAAGATAGCGGCCCGAACAATTGATACACAAAAGTTTAGTCTTTGATAAAAACAAGAGACTTAATTGTCAATAAAAATGCATCATGCAACTTTAAAATAATAATTAATTAAATAAATTGACTTGATATTGATACTGAACATGAAATGGCAACAGTAATTTTTTAAAGGAAGTTCAAATCCTCCAACTAATGGTAATTTTTTTAAATAAAATACACTTATTGCAATTATTAAGTGCTAAATGATAATAGTAAAATAATTAATTAGCATAATGGTTAGTGCTTTGGACTGTCGTGCAGAGGGTTTTGGTTGTACTGCCTCTTGTGAAGAAGTGACAAATCCTCCAAAAGTATAACTTGTCATAAAAAATTTCACTCATCAGCCTTTCAGAATCTGTAGAAAATTGTAATGAGTCTCCTCCATTCCTGCAAACACGCACACATGAATGATTGAGAGTTATAAGCCACTAGGTTAAGGCTCTCTGTGAGTCGTAATGGCATTTAATTACATATTTTTTTTATTTTCAATTGCATATTATGAAGAAATTTCTTGATGCAGAATTCTGCTTGCCACAATTAGAGTTCTGTGAAAGTATTCTGGTAAGCCTTGGTTTATATGAACATCAATTTCCTAAAAAGTTCTCCAAATTTTGACCGGTAAATAGTATTTCAAAAACTTATTTTCAACTAAGAAAATATATTGTACATAAAGTAAATCGGTACAAAATGGAAAATAAATATATTTTTAAACAATTTCAAATCATAAACATGACATTGATACTTAGCACAAAAAAAAAGCAGTGGGCCCGATTTTTGAGGTAGTAAATGAGAATTTAGATGTCCCGAAAAGCAATATTCTCAAAAAATCCATCGCCAGAAAGTGATATGAATTTGCTAACGAACTAAATATTTTAGAACCACGTAAAAGTGAATGTGACAAATAACTTATTTAATATTTTATTATATTTTAATTATTTTTAAAGTCATGTTGAAAAAAAATTATAATCGAAAACGCCAAAACTACTCAATTCTCAACAGACAACTTATCGGTGAACTTAACCTCTCTCATCATAAATGTACCTTATCTGAACCGTTCTCTAGATGTATGAGATTGTTTAATACTGTATGTTCTAAAATTGATTTTACTATTGAAAGAAAATTGTTTAAAATTTATCTAAATGAAATTTATAATTAAATTGTTAGTAGGCGTTAAATATCTGTAAGAGGAAGAAACTCGATAGATAAATAAATAAATAAATATGTTGCTTGCAATCCCATCGCTGCAAGGAAATGTCTCGTCGTAGATAGCCTTGCCGACTCAAGCCTCTCTCAAGTTAACGGTATTCAAAATTGTATGAATAGGCAACTAGACTTAATATTCACAATAGATCCCATAAACTCTTCAGTCTCACTCAGTCCCCTTTCTTTATCTTCTATCAATAACTACCATCATCCTCCTCTCAATCTAAATTTTTTTAATGATTCGCCTGTACAGACCTCTCCCCCACAAATATATCTTCTCAGGATTTTCATAAAGCTACATTTTCTCGAGTTAACGAATATATAACCAGAGTTTACTTTAATTTTGAGCTGTAAATGATACAAATGATGGAACTTTACAACAATTTTATTAAATGCCCTAAATTCTTCTTCCAATTTGTCAACTTTAAACGAAAATCCGATGGTTATACTCCCTCTCCCTATTTCAATAACGAAATTTCAAACGAACCACAAACTATCGCCAACTTTTTTGCTAGTTTTTTTTTAAACAATCAATCATTTACCGACGAGTCCTTTATACCTGAATGTAATTATTTTAATTTTCTATCGAATTTCTCCCTCGGCCAATCTCTACCCCATACCTTTGACCCATTTCTTATCGAAAATGAGCTTAATCAACCCAATGATAAGTATATTCCCGGCCAATAAGGTATCCCCTCCATATTTCTCGAAAACTACTATTCAACACTCTCTCTTTCCCTGTCAAAAATCTTCGGTTTATCTTTTTCTCAAGGATAATTCCCTCAGTTATGGAAGACCCCTTTCATAACCCCAATACATAAAAAGGGCCCAAAGTGTGAAGTTAGAAACTATCGTCCAATTGTTAAACTTTTTTTTAAGTTTTCGTTATAAGTCTCTCATTACCTCTAGACAACACGGCTTTTTAAGGGGTAAGTCAACAATGACTAACCTTATTGAATCCGTATCCTTTAGTAATTCAGTGTTAGAAAAGGGAAAGGAAGTCGACGTTGTTTCAACCGATTTTAGTAAGGCCTTTGACAAAATCTTACATAAGGTTATTCTATTCAAACTATCCACTATTGGGCTTGAAGCTATGTTCTTAAAATGGATTTCTTCTTACCTGAAAATCCGTTGCTTCAAAGCTCGATTCCGATCCTTCTTCTCTGATGTCCCACAAGGCAGCAACTTAGGACCTCCCTTCGTTATTCTTACTATTAACGATATTGAATTGGTCATTAAATATTCCCATATTTATTCCCCACATGATGTCACTCTTCTACAACTTGATCTCAACAGTTTTTCTGTCTGGTGCCTGGAAAATTGCTTAGAGTAAATTTTCCAAATGTCATTCAATCGAGAGCATTCTACGTAGTTTCCTACGCTTCGGACTTCGTGGTCTGTCTTAGAATAACCCTTTTATTTTACCTCCGTACCGAGGCCGACTTCTGTTAATTAACTTGAATACGATGGAAAAAAACGAAAAACAATAAGCGAAATTTCCTTTCATTCAACGACTACTTACAGGGTCTGGTCGCTGCACAACTCTCAACAATTCCATCTCTTTCAACACTAATTCCCGTATTATAGGAAATCCTCGCCTCTTCTATCTGCCTAACCACCGTACCCCTTCTGGCTTCGGAGGAATAATTGTAACATTAATTGTTTCGACTCGACCTTACCTCACCCTGCCTGAAACTTCGTTTTAGGGATGGTTGGAAGGGATTGTAAGGAAATTAAATTTACGAGGGAAACCTTGCAAAATGGAAGAAATAAAACTAATGTTTGCAGTACATTAAAAGATGTGGATACAGCTCATAGGAGTACAATAAGATTTGTCTCTCGTCTTCCAGGCACCATCCTCGCACAAAATGCCAAATATCCATCTAAGATACTCATTAGCTTTAATAAACCTTTCTGCTCATCATCTTAGAATCGAGACCTAAGGCAGGACTGGCTGTATACGATTTTTGAACAGAAGGCCCTTCATTTTACGCCTGATAAGTTTCGAGCCCATTTTTATATCCAAACAAAAGTAGCAGCGATTCCCTAGTGTTATTCTTCTTCGGATCGCGTGGCATTCGTGATACTCAACTATTTTCGATTTGTCTCCGACCCTCTTCCACATATTTATCAACGATCTACTGGCTGAAACTTCTTATCCAAGAGACATGAAACACTGCGTCAGTGACAATTTATCACTGACGCAGTGTTTCATGTCTCCCATTTTAGTATTCTATTTTGGGAATGCTCACGAATTTACCCTTAAGCCAAACTTGGGTCGTGCTGTACAGATATTCTTTTTTCAACCGCACTACACGAATGTGGAATGGTTTACTGGGTTTTCATGAACTCTTGAGCCAATAGTTTTTATTAGTACGAGTATTTAATAAAACAAATTTCTATCATCTTAAAAATGGCACTGTTGTATGTTAATCAATTCGGGTCTTTCTTAGCAAATCCCGCCAGGATCATTCCCATCCAAAGTCGTGGACTTAATGTTGTCTGTTACTCTCTTTTGCAAAAATATATTTTGTTCCATGAAAAAGTGTATCGTCCCGTTGCACTAAGACCCGAAAACATATACCTCAAAATATTGTTTCTAAGAAGTTCATATACCAGTTTATACCTTATTGTACCAAATCTTCACTTAAATCACGTTCACTGCCAACAAAATCGTAGGAAATATATCGTAAGCCTATAGAACTATATCAGTCGTGTCGACGGTAGCTGTCTATCTCATCTAATACTGGAACCATGTTCTACAGAGCAAGCAATAGTCGAAGCGAGGATCGTTTAATCGACCGATAGTTTAAGGCTTACAAGTTTTGGGACAAGATTCATCAAGGGTCATCATCAGGTTCTTCTGTCTATCCGTAAATCTTTGTTCTATTTATTTGAAATATATTTATATGATAAAACAAAACAAAAAAGATAAATGGAGTACTCAACACATTGATTAAAGCCGGTGAAAAAAAAAAAAACAAATAACAAAAAATATTAATAAAAACAAATTGTATTTTCAACTATTTTAATTTTGTTTGCCTCATATAGAAGCCCCTGGTACGTCATCCAGGTGATCCATTAGCGTTAGAAAAACTTCGGCAGTGTGAAGTTCATATGCAGCCACCAAAACGTCCAAACTGCTGTAAGACATGGCTATCGAAGTTCCCAACCAGGTAACATATTTCATCCTCAAATTCCTTAACCAAAGGATTTCCTTTTTGATGTTGTGATACTATCTTTGAGTATATATATATATAATTATATATTTATTTACACATTGTGGATTGATAATAATTTTTTTGTGTTGTTTTTGTTTCATTTAAAATTATATTTTATCTGAAATTGTGATTTATTTTCTAAATTTTTGAAAAATAAAATTAATTAATTTAAATTATAAGTTTTATGTTTTGAATTTTGTTTAATTATAATTTTAAATTAATTTTCTTTAATTTTAATTTTTCTTTTTGCTGATATTAATCGAATTGGTTAGAAAGTTTTGTTATACATATTATTTATGTTCTAGTTTATTTTTTTATTTTAAGTTTTCATTAAAATTCAAATTTATTGAATGCCAGTTTCATCTATAAATTAATTTTACCTTAAATATTCTTAAATAAAAAAAACAAGGAACATTAAAGTACACTGTGGGCTTAGATTAATGCATATTTAACAACAATTTTGTGGGTCTTTTAATGATCTTTACTTTTCCAAGATTAAAATCTATAACTTCGATAAAAACGTTCGCACTTTTAAGCACTTATATTAACACTGATAAGTTCTAAATAACTATTGGAGAATTGTTTGAAGACTACAAAAAAGCTTAAGGCATCGATGGGACCATTTCCTAGCTCATGTGCTGAAATGTTAAATATCAATATTAAATAATACAAATTTTGGAAAAATCGGTGATATACCCCACATTGAAGCAAAACCTATCACATAGACCGCAGCACACATAAAAATATATGTACTGAGTATGTGTATGTTGAAAACAGTACTGACTACTCGTCAAGTTAGATGAGATCCTGTTACACTTTTACTGGACCATTCTTTGGATTTAAATATTTAACAGCCCGGAAAATTGATCTAAATGGCATAGTTTGATTTTTTACATTTTGGCTAAATAGGAGTAGGGCTCTACAATAGAGCCAAACATAGCAATGAACCTGCTGACTGGGATCTTTTCAAGATCATTAAACGAATATTTAAACAGAACAAAATATTCTAAAAGAGCAGCCTTGCGGAAATTTTGTACAGACATAGAGTCTACTCTCGTCCACACTCCTCATATGGTTTTCTTAAAATACCGGATGGAACCTGGACTGACTTCTGCTCTTAAGCCTTAGAGTCACTTATAAGCACTCATTTTTTACGATGTACTTTTGATGCATCTTTTATGGACAGGGAGTCCCAACATAAAAGAAGACTTATAGTATTGGCAGTCAAAATATAACTAGCCAAAAAGGAGCTTGGACCATAGACTCTATCTCAGCGTAAAAGTCTGGTGGAATAATTCCAATTGTGTTACAAAACTCCGAAAACGTTATTGTATGGTTTCTGTAAATATTCCAGGGATGCTTAAATATCTAGTCTAGTTTGGGACATGTTAATGTCATTTTCATTCCGAAAGCTGGGAAGCCCATTCACACTGAACCGAAGGATTTTAGCCTATCTTCCTTTCTTCTTAAGACCTCAGAAAGACTGATAGAAATGAGTATTCGCTTCAAGCCAAATGATAGTGTTCTCTCGCAGGCCCAACATGCATACATGAAGGGCAAATCTGTAGAGATTGCATATCATGAAGTCGTCGACATGATTGAGAATTCAATCCACATTAAAGAATATACCCTAGGAGCGTTCCTCGACATAGAATGGGCCTTCAAAAATATTGAAAATGGAGCGGTACGACAAGCCCTAGACTCTGTCAACATTAGGATTACCAGATTTTTCGTACACCTCGGCGGGACAAATGGCTAAAATAATGAAAAATCCTGGGATTTCAACATATTCTCCGGTAGAAAATAAAAAATCATTATATGCGTGTAGATCAAAATAAATAAATTCTTTTATTAATTACTAATTAAATGAGTTTTTTGTCATTTGCAAATATTTTTCTTTTGTCAATTTTAATGACAGATGTCAGTTTGCAAAAATATATTCTTCGTTAAGTTAGGTTTGTTTGATTGAAATTTTTAAAGCAATTTCTTAAAATTAAATCACAATGCAGCGCAGCGATTGTTCCTTATCAATTAAAGATATTTAGGTTCATTTATGGCGGCATTATTTTGTGAGTTTGGGTCCCGACCGGGGAAAAAGTTACCCCGGCGGGATAGATAAATTTGTGTCTGAAATCCGAGACGTCCCAGGTAAACCGGGACGTCTGGCAACACTAGTCAACATCGATGTTGTTAAACTCGATTGACTCCATGCTTCAAACTAAAATTGTTAATGCAGAAATGGGTGACATCCAGCTTAAAGTTCGAACGTGTTCATTTGAACTGACGAACAAGAACAAGCCTGGCGGCAATCAGGGCCATTTCGTCAATTTTCACGAAGTCATAACTGGTTGCTCGTTACCGTAGTGAATTTAGACTACTCGGTGGAACAAATTCAGTCACCCTTCGATGGGTTCCGGGAAACCGTGACATTTATGGAAATGAAATGATTGATGAACTGACCAAAAACAACGGTTTTTCATTTTAATCGAGCAAAATTATACCCTTGGTACTTATGCCCCTAGAGCAGGAAAAGTATAGAACTCCCCAAAGTTTCATCAAGACCGTAAATGACAGATGGTCAACAATGGACACACCGGTCGGGTTTCAAGGAATCTTTGGCCATATATTTCAAAGAAAAAAACAGAGTACCTACTGAAGCTTAGCAGATCTCAATTATATCTCTAGTTCGGAATCCTTACGGGTCATAACTCAATGTGAACCCACATGAGCAGAATGGACATCAGTACATCTGACTTATGCATAGGGTTTCAGAACGAAGAGTTGGAAGAGGACTGGAACTAGAAAAGATGCCCTCGGAGAATGCTTTTTTTGAGCACGTCACATTTTTGCCACTAAAAAACATCCTTAACTTCATTCAGAAATAAGGATGGTTTTTGGAGGCATCCCATACCTAAGAGTCCTTCCTCTCACTCTTCCCATTCCTACATTACCCACAACCTGGGAGAGCACAATTGATCCGTTCAGATGCGATTGTGGTATTACATTACATGATCACTCCCCCTAACCTAACCTAACCTAGATGGCGGGGATTAAGGTATTACATATGCATGTACATATTATGTAGTCACTATATATTTCAATGTATAGCTTGTCCATAGTTATGTATTACGTACATATTTACTCGGATACTATAATGACTACACGTTTTACTGAGACCTGAAGTTGATGTGTTAAAGGATTCTTTGCTAACATTGAAATGCTACCAACAAATCTATTGAATACCAAGCGAAGTTCAGAACATAAGCACTTTACATAAAAGACTTACGAGTACGTAGATTTTCCATTTGTGTATTGACAAACTTGAGGTTGATTTATTAAACTTTGAAACACGACAATTTCCTCAGACTTAACATAGAAAAGAATAAGGATCTTATTTTTAAAATGTTATAGTAACAGCATAAAACGAGTGATTTTTTCAGAGCTATCGGAAATTAAATTAAAAAAAATGCATGAAATCTTTATTTGAATCGATAGTACGGTCGATATAATTTAATGTTTGAAGATTACATATTTCATGCAAATGTTGGCCGCGGCTGCGCCTCAAATTGTCCATCCGCTTAATCCAATTTTGGCATACTCTTTCTAACATTTCGGCCGGTATCTCACGAATAAATATTTCAATATTGGCTTCCAGTGCATCAGTCGAAGCGGGCTTGTCGCTATAGACATAAGCCTTAACATAGCCCCACAAAAAACAGTCTAGAGGCGTTAAATCGCACGATCTAGGCGGCCAATTGCCCAGCCCCAAACGTAAAATAAACTGTTAACCGAACTCGCCTCTCAATTCGTCCATTGTTACGCGTCTTGTTGAAACTACATGCCATGCAAGTCAAGCTCTTCCATTTTGTGCAAAACAAATTTTGTTATCATCGCACGGTAGCGCTCACCATTCACAGTAACGTTGCGATTCGCATCATCTTTGAAGAAATACGGCCCAATGATTCCGCCAGCCCATAATCCACACTAAACAGTGACTTTTTCTGGATGCATTGGTAGCTCTTGCAATGCTTCTGGCTGCTCTTCACTCCAAATATGGCAATTCTCCTTGTTCACGTATCCATTCAGCCAGAAATGAGCTTCGTCGCTGAACACAATTTTTCGATTAAAAAGTGGATCTTCGGCCACTTCGGCGTTGTGGTAGGTCGTTCGGCTTCAATTCTTGCACTAGCTATATTTTGAAAGGCCTTACACCTTTACTTTAGGTAGTGGAGTAACAGAGGCCCAATTGCTGCGAAAGGCTCAGAATCGATAATTCACGGTCAACACTTACACTGGCCGATACAGCTGCTATATTTTCCTCAGTTCACACTCTACGTAAGCCTGTTGGTGGTTTAATGTCGAACAATGTAAATTTGGTGCAAAATTTAGTCACAATAGCCCCAATAGCCGCCCCAGTAGGTCGATTAAACTGACCATAAAATAGAAGAAGCGCGCGATGACCTTTATTAAAAGAGCACGCATTTTGATAATAAAATTCAATAATTTGCAAGCGTTGTTCGTTTGTAAGACGATTCATGGTTAAACTATAGATCAACTTGAAGATGTTTGACAGTGACACAAAACACGAAACGTGCGTGAGCTGTCAAAACCAGTGTTGCCAAAAAGAAAATAGCAAAAAAATCACTCATTACATAATTGAAATAACAAAAAGCTACACTTTGTTTCAAAATGTTTAAATATTAGCTGTGTTTTATTGGTTAGTGAATACACTACATCACAAAATTTAACATGGAAAACAACAACAAACGATTAGTGAATAAAAATAAGCTAGTAATGGAAATGGATAATTTAGTGAAGATGGAGTTTCGGATGTTCAAATGTAGGAGGTGTTTAGGTGGTGTCCGAAAAAATATATGTGGCATACTTGAGGGTGTGTGTTGGCATTTATTTTGTTATACTTTGCCTTTACTAATCCAAAGTGTGATCACTCCGAAATTTATAGAACAAATATTTTTTCAAATGCAAATCTTTAATTCATACCATAATTCCAGCTTTGCATACACTACTGCCATTAATTTTGTCTTAAAATATTAAATCAATTTACGTGAAGTCGATTGGTTTCTATTGATATGTTCTATCAGTTCACTGGCATTTGTTCAAATATGTCGTGTAACTGCGGCATTATGCTGAATTCATATAAAAACTGAAAAAATTGCACATTTTAGTTGAATTAATACGATGTTAAAGCTATTTTAGTATGAAACTAGGTTAGACAACGATTTTGCAAAATTTTAATCGGACAAAGCATCATACTTTCTCTACACTTTTATTGAAGTTAAACTCTCAGAATACCTATTTTATTTTTTTAGTATCGTTCTAACTTCATATGACTCTTTAAAATTTAAAATTGTCAAAATAGGTCTGTTTACTTAGTTTTTTGCACGAACTACTATTGTTTTAAGGTTGCTCAAAATCAATTTATTAAAATAAATTGCCTAAGGCTAGGCGGTTTCCAATACTCATATATGCGATATATTTTCGCACTTTTGTAAGTTTTAAATCAAATTTAACAGTGAGAAAAACTCTAAATCAACTCGATCTGCATTTTCATGAATATTTCAACTCAATCTGCATTTTCATGAATATTTCAACTCCAGCTTAAAAACGAGATACAGATCTTTCGAACACATCCGTGTAAGTCAACACGTAGGAAGGAAGAGTGAGTTAAAGAGTGAATAAAGCGTTTTTTTGGTGCTTGTATTACTGCGCTAGATATAGATTACCAATAAAACGCGCCTATTAAAGACATACATTTTGACGTAGACTCATAAGTTTGCAATCCAAAATTGTCTTTTGAACAACCTGGTTAGGTTAGGTTAGGTTAAGGTAGCTGCTTAGACCAATATTTGGTCCGTTGTGATGCCACAGGATTTCAAAAATTAATTTTACGTTAAACCATTTTGAGCTAACAATGAAGCGTTTGAGACAGTGAATGTCGCAATTTTTTAGATCACTAGGATCGTTATAGTAGTAGTCTCCCAAGTAGATTTTACGTCTTTGTGCTAGGGCAGGACAAGAACATAGAAGGTGAGGAACTGACTCCTCCTCATCCATGCAGCTTCTGCAAAAATCATTTGCAGGAACTCCAAGACGGAAGGCATGTCTTCCTATTAGGCAGTGTCCAGTAAGGACACGTATAACGTAGCTAATATGCAATCTACCAATAGAAACTAGTTGTTTTGAGCGTTTAGCATCAAAAAATGGCCAGATTAGTTTAGTAGACCGGCAAGATTAGCTAGAACAACCTGAGTTGGTTATAAATCCAAAACGGTAATGCAATAGGCCGGTCGATGAATTCAGTATTAAATACTAACACTGTTTTGAAACAATCCAAACCCACATCTTTCTGATTGAATAACAAAACAATATTAAGAAAAATAAAAAAAAAATAATATCAAGTCCTACAGTGTACGTTCCAGAAAGGAAGCAATACCTCCTCCTTTTCTAAAGCTTTAACTTATCAATGTCATGTTTGTGCTATTTAATTTCTATATAAATTACTCTAATCACTTTTGCAGTAAAAGTTACTTTTCCTAAACTTATCTTAAATTAAGCTGGAACACAGTAACATTATAATAAGTTCACACTTTAAAGTCTGAATAGTTTTCATACAAGATTTAAATTATTTCGGTCAATTCTATGTTCAACAGTTGGAGTAACTGTTGTCAACATTAAAATGCAGGTAAGTTTTGTATCCTTGGAAATACTCCGATCCAAATGAGAAACCACAATAAAACCTTTAAAATAATTAAAAATGCAAATACCAACATTCTATTTAAAAAAAATATATATATATATTCAGACTTTTAAGCCGTGAAATGCATATTTTCAATTTTAATTCACTGTTTCAAATATTAAATAAATGTTATATATTTTTCAATGTGATATAAAATATAATTAATGGAAAACATTTTTAAACTATGTTTTAATAGATATTTAAGATTAATTTTGATCATTATCTCTTCTACTTTACCAAAAAAGAAAACTGTTCAATGTTAAATATTTCTTACAAACAAAATATGGTTAATAATTTTTGTAGCTTTTGTTATAAGTTATTACTATCTTAAATCACACATATCAAACATTGAAAATGCACAATTATTTTCTCAGTCAAATTTTCAAAAGGTGCACATCAGCAAATTTAAATGTTTACTTTACATTTCCTTTCATGACTATTATAGATAACTAATACATACTTCCTTTTTACATTTGTATCCTTAATCTAGCCCGTTTTCAAAATTTATAAATTAAATTCTCTATTCTCCAACTTCATGACAAAAGAAAAAAGAACATAAAAGTAGTCTTGAGCTTAGAGATTTGATTTGATTTGATTTAAATAAATTTGGCAAATGAATTTATTAAATATTGATGATGGTTGTAATCTGTTTAATTTGACATTTGAAAATGATTGTTCTTAAGTGATGATATTCGTATTATTTGTCGTTTGTTAAATTGTATTGCTTATATACATAATGTATTAAAATCATAACAAAAATACAATTAGGTAGCCAATTACGTGAGTAATAATAAAAATATTATTAAATCGAAACTTATATACAAATTTATAAGGTTATAATGTATCTATTTGTTTTTCAATTATTATTCGATTTTGAGTTAAATTTTTTTCACAGGGTTCGTTTTTCCTTTGACAACAAAAAAATGCTTTCAAATAATTTTTACTTTAACTGATGGTCAATTTGAGGGAGTTTAAAATATTTGTAAATAAAAAAAAATTTATCATTTCAGTTTCTTCCCATTAGTTGATATAAAGGCCAAGATCAAAAACTTCTCTCATATTTTTATCTTTCCCTAAAGTCAGTTGGCAGACGTTGTTTTCTACTTAAAATTAAGGGTGGGCCAAATACAATAAAATGAACAAAATTAAATTTTTTCCATTCATTATAACTTTAATAGTAAGAACAAATATTCCCATTTATTATGGAACACAACGTCGTTAAAGTGGTTGCGTCGGCTGGCTTCGCAGTAGCGTATTCTAGCATTCCAATTTTCCACGACCTTGTTGATGGATTTGGGCTGTAGCTCATCACAGATTGCTTCGATAATATTGTCCTTGAGTGCTTGAATCGTTTCCAGATTGTTGGCACAATATTGGTTCTTCACGGTTCCCCACAGAAAAAGTCAAAAGGGGTCAAATCACTGATCCCAGGCGGCCAATTGACATTCGCCAAGATGGCTGATAACACGATTTGGGAACTCAGTCAGCCAAAAGATCGATTGTGACATGGGCTGTGTGTCATGGCGCGCTATCCTGCATGAATCAGAGGTTGTCCAAATCTATGACTTCAAAAAAAAAGTCGTTTAACATAGCTTTGTAACGCCCACCGTTGACCGTAGCATTGTTTCCAGCCTCATTTTCAAAGAAAAATGGTTCAATTATGCCACTACCTACTCTACCATCCGCACCAAACTGTCACTCTCTGTGGCTGCATTGGCTTCTGGACAATATTGTGCGGTATAAAAATGCGCCTCGTCAGAAAAGATGATTTTTCGCCCAAAATTGTTGTCCAATTCAAGCTGCTCTAAGGCCCAAACTGCAAAGCGATAATGATGCGGATGGTCGTGTGCCTTCAATTACTGAGTTAATTGGACCTTGTAAGCGAATTCCAGCGAAATGTTGAGCTGTAGAGATCGATGGCGAGTTGATATTCATGAAGTAACTTCCACACTCTTGGCTACAGCCGCCCACATTCTCGTCTCTGTGCACCGTTTACAATATTTCCCAACGATGTTCAAGCCGAAAGCGAAGGTATGATTTCGAGCTGGAAAGAACTGTCAGCGTCCGAATAACATATGATTCAAAAATAAATCACTAGATGGCCCACACTGTACATCAAATTTTGTGATTGAAATTGAAAGATGTGTTGTTCCTGAGCGTTCAA
Organism: Philhelius festivus; assembly: GCA_963931855.1. Lineage (NCBI taxonomy): Eukaryota > Metazoa > Arthropoda > Insecta > Diptera > Syrphidae > Philhelius > Philhelius festivus. The sequence continues at coordinate 67,350,872 of OZ007555.1, forward strand.
ATACAATAGCGCGGGCGTAAGTGGTTTCCTTCAGTCTCAATTGTAAAACTCCTTGGATCCAATATTTTTCGAACGGTTTATCGATTTTTATTTGAATTATAATAGTAATAATTCTTAAACAAAAATGGTACGATCTTTAATTCTAAGCGCATATGTCTAATGAGTTTTAATTCTGTACCCCTGAGGTAATTTTATTGGGTTTAGTGATTTGAATCCCAGCCGCTACCTTATTTCGGTCGCTCGTAAGTTTGACCAGGCTTCCAAAACACCATCGTGTGATTTTCCTTGTTTATTAAAGGTGAGTTCAACGATGCGATAAAAAACGAACTGGTTTGATTTGAAGCAATCAGAGTAATTTTCATAGCGTCGTGTCGGTCGGTCGGTAGCACAAATTAGCTTGAGAGATCTCTGAACAAGCAAGTATTGCGTCCTCATTAAGCCATCGCCACCGCGATTTAGTTTTGCAAGGACACACAGTAAGATTATTACAGTTTTAATATTTTCTTATTACCCGATATAGCTCCCATGGCACGTTTCTTATTTGCCTTATGGCTGCCAATTAGGACATACGGTAAGACTAACTATGTCATGCATTGAACTTCGAATACTTTTCCAAAATCGTATATCGAAGTAAGCATCTTGGATGGCAATGGATGTAAGACATGACTGCTAACTTAGAGATTATGGGTTCATTTTCCACTCTTAATAACACAAATAACAATTTTTTCATCCACGTATCGAACAAGTGAAACATATTTTAGAATATGAACGGCCCAAAGAAATTTTTTTAATAATTCTTAGTAACCTCACAGTGGCACATTTTGTCTTGTTGGCTTGCGAAAATCATAACTCTAAAACAAAAAATCACCATTACCATATAAAATCTACATATATGTATGTTGATTTGTTTGCTATTAAATTTTAGTATTGATGAATCTCTTCTTCGTTAGATTTGAAACTACCTTTTGAACAACTCAATACAAATTTTGTTGGATGGTTTCATGTCAAAACTTCATAAAATAATTGCTAGAGTACCACAGGGCTCCTCCGTTTTGTCTCCGACTTTCTTTCTGATATTTTTCAATTAAATTTTATCTGAAACTTCTAATCTATTAAACAATTTATCAACAATATAAACAATCTATTAACAATTTGTTGACAACAATACAATCAGCTTCTCATATTCGTTTCCAGATACATGTCTTTGTTCTTCGGATGTGGATTTTGAACAGCAGCGTATTATAAGCTCAGTAAATTCTGATCAAATGGGGAACCATAAGCCGCGCAGAATTTAATGCTTCAAATGCTGTCTTCTGCCATGCTGCTATTCATGAGCCGCACTTGCATTGAGGAAATTACAACAGCTTTCAGTTCTCAGTATGTCACCCCTTCTAATCTAGCTTTAATCTATAAGGCCTTCATTCGTCCACTTGAGTTTCTTGGATAGAATTTAAAAAAGGCTTTAAAAATGATAGGTGATAGAAGTATTACAGAAACATTTAAATCTCTCGAACAACGCCGCAATGTTTCTTGTATTTCTTTATATTACCGCTATTTTTATAACCAGTTTTCTAGTGAAATAGTCAGTTGCACTCCTGCAATTAAACATTTTAAACGTAATACTCGGGTTAAGGGAGTGCCCAACTTTGGACGTCTGTATGTACGGATAAATTCAGAGATTCTTTCTTTTGTCGCACTACGCGAATGTGGAATGCCTTCCCCGACTCTATATTTTACTCCCATTATCATGAGACTACATTCAGAATTTCGAAAATTATCTTACACCGGCTGCTCTATGCTATCAAAATTTCTAGGATTTGTTCAGCAAAAAAAAAAAACTTTGTTTAATTTTTCCAATGTTATATAATTATCGGTTTATTTGATAAACGTATGTATGGCAGTTTCATTCTTATCGCGGTTCCTTTGGACCCCACTATTTTGTTCGAGTAATTGCATATATGTATGTACTTTTTTATAGTGAGTATTGTGGATGAAATCCAAATCTAATTAGCATAATAATTTGTATATGAAAAAGAATCGAAGCGGATACTTATCGTAAAAATGTTTCGAGTGATCAAAGTAACAATTTTACACTCCAAAATTTAGCAACAAAATGATCCCAACACTTTTTTAAACTTCCTAAAACTGACCAAAAATAATTTTAAATTTTTAAGCAACAGTTAATTCTCATTTCAGTCACTAAATTTGTTTTTTTTTTTTAAATTATTTTTAAATAAATTAATTAAATTTTGTATTATTTATTTATTTTAATTATTTTATTATTGTTATATTTTAATTAGAATATTAAAATTATAAAACAAAAATGAACTCCAGATAAAATCAGCAAAACAACTTCAAATAATAATAATATATTTTTTTTTAATTTAAAAATTAAAATTATTCACAAATCAAAAAGCTAATCTCTAGATTTCCATTAATTAATAATCATAAATATTTATCCAAGACAATGTTCTAGATCGAAGAGGATTGACGTTATATCACGAATAACGTTCCCGCTGGTATTTGCCCTATTCAATCTGGTCTACTGGAGTACATATCTCTTCAGGGAAGAGGAGGATGAGTAAATCAAACAATAAACTTTTTTTCGTAGAACTATCCAAAAATTATATTAATATATTTATTATTATCCTTTTTTAAGGACATTTTAAGGAAGACGTTTTATTCGTATACACTCAAATTATCTGTGTCTGTCTCTCTGTGTCTCTCTGTATGGCTATGTAGAATCCCAAAAACAAAATTAAATCAATATCAAAAAACAACAACAACAAAAGCATGATGAATTAATAAATGTTGATATAATATATAATTTTACAAAAAAAAAAAAAAACAAACAAAAATTATACATAAATGACGGAGAAGAGAATGTGAATACAATTTTTATCTTATGTGAGCTAAAGATGTTATATATAAACAGAATATTATATATAGATATATATATATATACATACATATATATATATAAATAGAGATAGTTATTTTTTAGCTTTATGTAATAATTTAGGTGTTTAAGTCTATAATGTATTTATGTAAATTAAGGCAGCAAGAAAAAAAACCCTCACAAACAACAATTAACTGATAAGTAAATATTTTATAGACAACATTCATTTAATAGGAATAACTAAAGAAAAAAATCATTTTACACATTGCGCACATCACCGCCATAAAAAGGATACATATAAAATTTATATACCCCAGATCATCATCATAATTCAACGAGAAAAACATTCATCTACAAGTAATAGCGCAAGTTCTCATTTGAAAATCAGAAAAATATATAGTTAAATGACTTAGGTACTTAATTTTCAAGAACAACAAAACAAGTACTGATGTCGAGTTAGCGAACCAATGTGGTCCAGTTCAAGTTAGGCTATAATGTCAACCAATAAAACTGTGCTACGGGGATTTTAAACTTTTTGAAGTGACAATTAGAAGTTGTAGCTTGTAGGTCTGTCTGGGTAGAGTATATCAAGAACTTCTACTAAAAAACAAATGTATTGTTAAAAAACAGTTTTTGAGTGACTTATTATTTTTTGACCGATTTAGGTTTATCAATGTTTTCAAAAGAGCAGTGTAATCTCTTTCTCTTGACATGTATTTGTTTTCCTTTCAAAATATGTGTCGATTTTTTAGTGGTAATCTGAAATTTCCAGAAATGTCAGAAAAATATCTCGGGGCAATGAATTTTACTGTCGAATTGAGTTTACAAAAAACTCTTGTTCAGAAACTAATCAATTAAAGCTAGGGAGAATTAAATGGTTATTCCTACATGATTTGATTGTCATATTAAGCAACTTTGGAGCGAGGTGAGATACCCTATCGCAGCGACGTAATCCATATAATAAGTCAGAGTACTGTTAAAGACAACATTAAACATTCCTTTTACTATCATAATCTAACTGACCGAACATTTCACAACCGTAAGTCAATAACGGAAGAACTAGAATTTTGGCGAGCAATATTAGAATGTTAAGAGAAGTGAAGTGCTATGTTGCCCATAAGGCGCGGGGCACACCATATGTTTTGCTATATAGCATATATGATCCTTCCAAGACAAGTTTCTATTAAAAATAGCTCCAAGGTTCTAAGCCGACTGTACAAATTCTATTAAAGAATCGTAGTATTAGATCAAAGTTTTGTAACCACTGTACGATCTTTACTAAATGTTCTCTTAACCCAGATTGAAAAATGTTCGATAAGTTTAGCACTTATCGAACATTACTTACATCTGAAAATCATCTGCATACATGCGGATGGAACAGTGCTGGATAACTGAAGGAAGTTTATTTATGTAGAGCGAAAATAATAGTGGTCCCAAAATTGATCCCTGGGGAACTCCACTTGCGAGTGGTAAGAAATTAGACAGGCCTTTATGAAATTCCACCGCTTGCTGTTGACCTGTTAAATAGGAGGAGAAGAATTTGACTGCAGTTGAAGAGAACTTATAGGCTCAAAAAGTTTTGAACACAACTTTGAGTGGTTGATCGACTGATCGTGTCGAACGGTGTAGAATCAAGAAAATTACCGAAGCACTTATAAGAGCCGTAAAACAGATATTTTTTTTCTTTTTTGTAAAGTCAGATTGCTTATTTACTTACTTACTTAGGTCCTCACACCTTTTCTGTCCGTGGGGGACCCCTAGTGAGGCATAGGGCGTCCACAACGCCAGCTTGCCATCGTGTTCAGTTCCTGGATATGAGTCGGAACTCCCTCCAACTCTTGCCTAGTTGCGCTGACTCCTCCTCGACTGTCCTTCTCCATGAGCTTCTCGGCCGTCCAGCTCTTCTTCCTTCTTGAGTGAGCGGATTCCACTGCATTGCATGCGCCGCAATACAGTTGTCGCCTTTTCGAAGCGTGTGTCCGATCCACTGCCACTTTCAACATCGTAAAATAGAGTAAATAGGATCCTGACCCGTTTTCCTAAGGAGCTCTTCGTTTGATATACGATTAGGCCAGAAAATCCTAAGGATTTTTCGTAGACATCTATTATTGAACGTTTGCAGCTTCTTAGTGACACCTACTGTTACTTTCCAAGTGCTGCAATCGTAAAGTAACACGGATTCGACGTTGGACCGAAACAGCCGTAGCTTGGTTCTTAAGTTTAGAGAGTTATTCCTCCATATATTTCTAAGCATACCGAAAGCAGCCTTTGCCTTCCCGATTCGACTGCTGATGTCCTGTACGGTGCCACCCTCGGTAGAGATGATACTTCCAAGGTATTGGAAGCTCTGTACTTTCTCTACCGGTTGTTGAGAAATATTTATGAGAGAAGATGACTTGGTTCCTAGGCTGATCATCTTTGTTTTGCCGTAGTTGATTTTTAGCCCTACGATTTCTGCTTCTCTCTCCACCCATGTTGTCGTTGTCATTTGGTGGAGAACCCTGATCCTATGAGAGAGCAAGCATACGTCGTCTGTTTAGTCAAGATGTTTCAGGTGAGATGTCAGAGTCCATCGAATTCCTCCGTTTCCCGTCAAGGCCCATCGCAGGACATCGCTTATCACCAACAGAAACAATATTGGTGAAAGAATGCAGCCCTGTTTGAATCCACTTTGGACTTCAAACTCTTCTGACAGCCTCCCTTCGTGCAAAACGTGACATTTGGATCCATCATAAGTTGCCTTAACAATAGCTATTAATTTATCCGGGATACCCCTCCTGCGTAAAGCATCCCAATTAAATTCTCTATTGACGCTATCGAAAGCCTTCTCAAAGTCAATGAATAGCAGGTGGAGTTGTGATCGATATTCGACGTACTGCTGAATTATGATCATTAAAGTATTGATATGATCAATGCATGAGGATCCAGTGCGGAAACCTGCTTGTTCGACATCGAGTGTGGCTTCTAGATGTTCCCTGATGCGTTCCAGTACTCCTCCCTCCCTCCAGTTTTCGCACTGTGTTAAGTCTCGTTTTTAAGGGAGCTTAACTATTGTTCCCTTTTTTCACTCATTCAAAAATCCTTCAGAGACACAAGCTTCGCTCGATATATACTCGTATGATATATGTATATCGTTCAGTCGAAATCTCGTTGCTGTATTAAGTCTTGAATAATGTTTTTTAAATAGGAACATCTATTTCGTATAGAGGCTTAAGAGGTTATTATTGAGACACTGAACCTGCTCATGAGTTGGTGAAGTTACAAAACTATTTTGTTTGTAAAGATTTTTGGAGCCTATTAAAATTTTGTGTATAAATGAAAGTAATTTTTAAAAAATTGTAATGAGTGCTATATTGCATTCAGAGATTATTGCATTCAGAGATCAAAAACTCATTAGCAGCTGACAATTCGTATCATACTAACGACTTCATCAATGCCTCCAAAACTTTCATTCCTGCATCGTTGCAACTGGCCGCGGCCTTACGTTTTCTTCACAAAGAAAAGTTGCAAAGATCAGTTTGAGAAGATTATGATATACATAGGTCTTGGTCGAAGTACTATGTCAAAGATTTTAATTTGAAGAATAAAATTTTTCCAAATTCAACTGAAATTACCAATGAAGAGGCATGAAAATCTAAACTTAATTTTTAACACTTTCGGAGTTTGAAGAATGCATCTTAGGAAAAGAAAAATGTTTTCAGATTGTTGTCAAAGACTAGTATGTTGGAAAAAGTTTTAAATTTCAGATTACCTCTAATAAATTCAGAAGATGGTCGCTCAAAATATTACTACATCAATAATTGTGACAAGTAACGATGTCACTTAAAAACCGGTTTTTGAAACAATAATATGCAAAATTCAGGCCGTACAAAAACTTTTAAGTACGGTTTTGTGTTGTCCCCGACCAGACGTACAATCTCTTTAATTTCACGCAAATATGTTAATTTGTAGCACAGCGTTATTACTGTAAATATGGCATCAAAAAGACTTGTCTTAGAAAACATTAAGACTTCATTTAGACAAATTTTGGTTGACGTTATTTATAGCTGGTTAATCAGAAGTCCTTGATTGATGTAACACTTTGAGTCCACCGCTAGCTAACACTATAGATATGTTGTAAATAATATTTATATTACATAAATCAATTGACGCTAGTAAAAAACAAAAAAACAAAACATATTACATTTTTATTAAATACAAAATTATATAGTAAAAGTGTAAAATCATTATTTTATGTTCTAAGTTTATGATTGGTAATAAAACGAAACAATTTTTAAATCGAAATTTGGTTTTCTTTACTTCTGTTTTAATACTCAACGATTTTTTTCTTTTATAAGATTGGGTTTATTTTAAACTGAATGCAAGTTGATCTTTTTTCTTATGGATTTAAATACATTTTTAAGCTTTTCTGTACAACTTGCTGTTTTTTTTTCGTTTTTTGTTAGCTTTATCTTAGTACTCGTAATTCGTAGATTGACAGCTTGTGGCACGAAAAGTTTTCTTGGTTGCAATTTGAAGCTTAATTGGTTCGTAGACGTTATTTAAAAAAAAAATGCAAAATATATAAAGAGTGGTTCAAGTGTTGAATTCTGTAGATTCAAATGGATTGAACAGCATTTAATTATGGTTTCAAAGTTCTATAAGAAATTGCGGGATAAGAATTTCGATTTGTCTTAAGATTTAGTCTTTTGAGACTTATTGGCTGATCGGCATCTGAACGATTGATCATCCATCTTTCTTTTTTTCTTTTTTTTTCTACAATCAATTCAATTCGTATCGATTAGGCTTATAGAGTTGTTCCTCCATATTTTGGACAGCATTCCGAACGCAGCTTTGCTTTCCCGATTCGGCTGGTTATATCAAGTTTGAAAACTTTTCCATTGATACAAATTGGAATATTATTTAAATTTTTATACGCCATTTGTGGACTGCATTTTGCAATTTTTCTGCGGCCTTAGTCAGTAGTAATAATAATGTAGTATTGTCAAAGAAAATTTCATCTTCTGATCATACACGAAAATGTATGTATTACAACGTGTCCCCTTTTCTGCTTCAGACATTATATAAAACGTATTTTATTGGTAATCTTAATCTATACCTAGCGCAGCAGTGCAAGTCCGAATACAATGCTTAATTGACTTAATACACACTTTTAATTGTAAATTTTGAAGTTGGTATGTTTGGCATTTATAAACATGCCAAAATCAGCTGATTCGGAAAAGAAGTTACTCGTAAATAAAAATGTAATTTCTTAGAAAAAAAACATGCAAATTTGAATGAATTTCTTTTTCTTTCAACAAATCATATTTATTAAGTAGATATTTCAGACTCATTAAGTGAACAAAGTAAAAGCAAACGAAAACGAAAGATTAAATATAAATAATAAAACAATCCATTGTGAATAAGTTCAAGGATGCGTTGGAAAAGTAAACGTTATATTTTATTTGAAGTTAAAATAGAGTTGAAATTGATGGTTATATGAAAGTATATAGTAGGTGAAAAATTAAATTATGAAAAACATCGCTTAAGCTATAAATTCGCATTAAATAATGTTTGATAAAAAAAGACAAAATTTTTAATTCACGCTAAACGCAAATATATGGTTTGTGCTGAATTAAGAAAACTGACAAAATTTCTGTCAAACAAATGACAAAATTGTTAATAAAATCAAATCTTAATGGCATATTTATATACAAAAAGTCAAATAAGATTCTTTCTTACAATATGTCATGATTTGCAATATGGTGGTCATACAATATTATGTGTGTTTGATATCCTGAAACTTCTCACAAATTATCACTATTTGCTGTCGAACCCCATACGAAAAAACCAGCTTAACTAAAATTGGCGAAGTTACTTTATATTAAAACGGTGCCAGTTTTTGTGTCGAAAATAAAAGCAGATCTAAAAGAATTTATACGATAAAACGGTCTTAAATAAATAGAAAGAATAAATAAAACTTGTAAGTCGTCCAAATCCGGCATTAGTGTTTTCGCCAGAAATAGAATTGACATTTCGGTTATTTCTATGGAAATCTTTTAATCTTCTCAGTTTTATGGAAATAAGACGTATCGAAATCGTAGATTTTATGGGTTTCGTTGCAAATGTCTGCGCAAAGCTCTCGAATTTTTTTTACTAGGACGAAAAATATAATGTTATTCCTTTTTAATATTTTGACAATTAGATTAATTTTGTACTCTCACCTGACAGATAGGGGGCATGCATCTTTTTCTACGTTAACACTTTGACAAATACTACTCGCCATCGCATTAAGAGATAGCATTGTCAGCATTGACTATTAACGTTTATCGTCTAATCGTAGATTATTATTCCAAAAAAAAATAATTTTGGCTTCAGTGAAAACAAACCATTAACTACACAAATATTGCCGAACGCATCCTCAAATAATCAAAATCATTTTCTGCAACTAATTTGGGTGTCATTCTATTCCAGACGTTCCAAAACCTTATCGGAACTATTTTAAATGGCTAATTTATCCGCATTATTCCTTTGTTGTTGCTTACTGTGTACAATTTTGCTGCGCTGCCTATACATTTACCAATAAAAAACGACTATAGTAGGGAATTACAAAGTTGAATATCAAAATCAATTAATTTTTCACAGATTTTTGCTATTATTTTAAAGGGAAAGATTTTAATTAAGAAAAAACGTAATCCAGCTTATTTGTTTTATTATTAATTGTTTTCAAAATTTCGTTTTTATTTTTTTTGTTCAATTTAAAACTGTAATTTGTTTTTTTGAATTTTTGTATCTTTATATTAATTATTTTTGAAGAAGCAAAAGTGTTTCATAATTTTCACAGGTATGTACAAATATTTTGTTTATTTACATTTCAAATCAAGTTCAATATTTTTGCTATTTTTGTCTAAATTTAGTAAGAAAAAATCCAATGATGTAAGATTAGCTACAAGCAGAATGTTAGCATCTTAATAGCTACATATATATACCATCAGGAAGACATTAATTTATACGGATGTATAATGCAGCAGGATCATGGAAATTAATTTATTATATAAGCACATAATTTATGTACAAATTTCAAAAGAAAACATTTTCTAATTAAATTTAATTTTAACGTACCTAACGTTAATTCTATTTCTTTTTCTTCATTGATCATTTTTTGTCTTAAAAATGTTAGTTTTTTCTTATTTATAATAATTCTACTATATGCATCTAGCTCTCACCAACAAAGACAAATATATATTAATAAAACAATACAAAGACATTTTCAAAAAAATTCGAAAAAATAACACATTCAAATCAATTTTATCAACATAAAAAAAAATATAATAAAACAGCATATATAAACAAAAATTGGTTTCACTCGCACTAAAATTCTTTGAATTCACATTTTAAAGAAAAACAATATAGCAAAAGTTATCTAATAAAATACCTTTCACTATAAAAATTCATCATCTAAACAAACTGAAAAAATATAATATAGAGACAACAAATTCAATTTTAAAAACAAACTATAGTTTTTTATGTGCAATTTTTTTTTTTTTTTTTTTGTAAACATTTAAATTTTTATAAAGTATAATTCCAACTCTTCCAAAGTTTTCGATTCATTTTTACATCCCAAAAGTAGCATGTTGTTGATATATACATATACATACAACCATAAGCGTTGTCAGTTTGGTGTCTAAGACTATAGCTCTTGGTCTACATTCTACAAGATCACCAATGTGTCGAAAAATATATTTAAACTTATACATAAGTTAAGTTGAAATTATTTTTCCTTAAAATCTATGTCTCTTGGACCCATTTTTTGACTGAATAATAATTTATTTTATTATCTGGAATTGCATGTAAAAAATAAAGTAGAAGTGTGTTTTTTGAAATAATAACAAAAAAAATGAGAATAATTAATGAAAACTAAAGTCAAGCGAATTCTACATAGCAAATATTTTTTGAAATTTTATTTTATTTAAATTCTATTATGTCATTCGTTCGTATAACTTTTTGTCAATGTTTATTAAAATATCTATCAATAGTTATAATAAATGATATCACATCCAAATACTAAATAAAAAAAGGTAAGTTTATGAAAAATAAATACACTTTGTTACTGTACATTTTTATACGAGAGAAATCAACAAAAAAAAATAAAATATAGATATTTTTTCTAATATGATTAGCATGGTGTAGAAATAATATATTCTCTTATTGTTTTTTAATATTTTTTCTTTTTTTTTTTTAAAGCAGAGAGGTACACATTGTTTTTTTTTTTTGTATTTATTTAATAATTTATAGTAAGAATAGAAAGTTGTAGATGAGAGAATGATATTTTACAACAAATACAAACGTATATAAGTAGTGATATTAGTAAGAAAAAATATCATTTGAAAGCTTTCGGAAGGATAAAATATGTAATGTCAAAATCTACCTTCATCTAATGAGGTTCGTTTCAATAGTTCTGAAACAAGTTATTTAAATTTTCATTAAAATAAAGCTATTTTTTTTTATTTCTTGAGTTATATGGTAATGGCCATGGTCACGAAAAATAGATTCAAATGGCAAAGTAAGGCCTAGTTCCAAATAAATGCAAAATTAAAAAATTATGTTACTTGCCTTATGACACACTTCAGATCCAATAAAACATACTACATCTGATATGCAACATGCTAAACACATGCATGCACATTTTCTTTCGTTTCATTCTTAAAAAAAAGTTACAAGACTCATATTTAGCTAGCTTAAATTATAAACATAGCAGTACGAAAGGCTTTTGACTGACTTAAAAATTAAAACCAGTTGAAAACTATTACAATTGTAATAACTTAAGGGTGGGCCCAATAAAAGTTTCTTTTTAAAAATGCAATAAAATTAACAAAATTAATTTTTTTCCATTTACTATGGCTTAATTAGTTTGAACAAATATTCCCATTAATAATGGAATATAAAGTCGTTCAAGTGGCTGCCTCGGCTGGTTTCACAATAGCGCATTCTGTAACTCCAATTTTCCAAGAACTTGTTGATGGATTATGGCTGTAGCTCATGGACTGCTTCGATGATATTGGTCTTAAGTGCTTGAATTTTGATCATTCCCGGATTATTGGCACAACATCATTCCTGCGCAATAAAAAAAAAAAAACAAAAAAAGATCCAAAGGGATTAAATCGCTGCTCTAATGTGGCCAATTGAAATCGCCAAGACGGCTTATAACATGATTTGGGAATTTGGTGCGCAAAAGATCGATTGTGGTATGGGCTGTGTGGCATGGATGGCGCGCCATCGTGCTAATGCACCAGAAGTTGTCCAAATCCAAGTCTACAATTGCAATAAAAAAAAAGTCGATTAACATGGCCCTATAACACCCAACGTGTACCGAAATGTTGTTCCCAGCCTCCCAATGCAATGATGGCACCACTCCACAACCCGCTGCTGCTCTAAGGTCCAAACTACGAAGCAATAACGAAGCGGATAGTCGTGCGCCTTCAATTGGACCTTGTAAGTGAATAATCCGAGATCTTTGTGCAGAATTCTTCTGAGGCTACTGCGTGAAATGTTGAGCTGTTGAATTAAGTCTCACACTCTCGGCTAGAGCAGCTATCCTCGTCTGTATTCAAAGTACGACGACGGTGCCATGAGTGCTGTTCACAAGCATATCAGTTTCACGAACAAAAACGCACTGTTTGGGCTACACAGAACTCATTTTGGAAATACTCATTTCGTTCGGCAGAGGTATGATACTGATGTTCTGTCAAAATTTCGAGCGTGAAACAGCTGTCAGTGTCAAAATAACCTATGATTTACAAAGAAATCACAAGATGGCCCATTATTTATAAGTCAATAATCAATTATAGATTAAAGTAATATAGAGTACTTCAGAGTTACAGTTAAAGTATTCCGTCATAATTTAAAAGACTAAATGAAAATAGGGCTCTAAGGCGAACTTCGGTTACTTCTGTGCCGTGCCTTTCGTTTGACTCCTTAAATCCCGAGCTAGCGGACTGAGGGTTTTGACGGAGATTTACGGGGATCGGATGATCACTCAATCGGATTGACTACTGTTTCAATAAGTCAACAAGCTGCCTAGCCCCTAGCTTGACACAGTGTAGATGGGTGTCGGATGGGTGTGGTGGTCCATATATTGAGAATGTCCAAAATTTCCCATATCAATGCCATCCTCAGGTTCATACGAGTGAACCTTTCAGACAATAAGTTACAAGCTTGAGTGACAATAGATTTAAAGGCAAAAAAGAGGCGCAAATTGTTCTAAACTTTCAATGCGGCAGGAAGAGATTGTAAGATAATATTGCTACTAACCAACCAAACTTTTCCAGCTAACTTAACGCCAACTACATGTCTCCATTTTCGGATGTCAAGTTGGTTGAGGTATCGTTTTTTCGCTTCTGTAAACATCAGGGTTAGATTCAAAGATTTCCAAGTGTTAATATTGATGTACATTTGCTACAAATGATCCAATCACCTTTAGGATGTGCATGCAGACGGAACGAAAAATCACTTTGAAAATGTTTCCTCTTAAAACAGCATACAAGGCGTCTGATGGAGTCCCCGTCTCTGCACCAGCTATTAGCAGGAGCGTTTATCAAGATTTATTCTTTGTTTGATCTCAGCGCTGGTATCGTTTCCCGAATTAATGGATGTGACTATGCAGACAAAGTGTCTAACTATTTCAAAGTTACAGCTCTCTTTATTACCCTTCTGACCAAGAAGTCCTTTCATTATGACCACATAAGCTCGATCTTTCCCTATTGATCGTTAAAGCCATCTTCTTCTTTTCTTCCTTTGAAATCAAGAATCTTCTGCCTATGTCAATATTTTTGGTGTATGTGAGTAATTGGATGAGCTTTTGAAAGATTGTGCCTTTAGTGTGGCGCGAAGATTTTGCAGTATTCTTTAAAGAGTTATGTTAAAAAAGCCCTGTTTTCCTCCGATAGTTAGTGTGGTTCTTAGCTTCTTAGGGACAGACAAACCATTCTGAAGTTCTACTCATCAGAAATAGTTGATCAGATTTTGAAGATGAGCTAGTACATACTCCTAAGCAAGGCATCACCTGCAATTAGTTCCGGCAGCTATTTTGAACTCAATTATCCTTAACTACCTTCACTTTGTCGCGATTGGGCGGACGGAATTGTTTGTCCCGTTAGTCACTCTCTTCATGTTCCATGACTTGTCAACTTGTACTCTTCATCTCAATTTCAAAAATATCAAAACAAAGTTGATACTTTCCGACATTTTCAAAAGTTAAAGCATTAGACCATCTTCGGATAAGCTTACCATACTACAGAAACTAGTACAGTAACATTATTTTGTTTAATGTTAGGAGACACCTATTTTAATGTTTTTTACTTTTTTCCATCTTAATCATAGTTATAATTTATAATTTTCTTTTTAAAAATATAAACAGTCATCATCATCATCATCGGCTCGACAAGCGGGTTCCGGTCCTGGCCTCTTTCAACAAGTCTCTCCACCTATCCCGGTCTCTAGCCGACGCCATCCAGTTGCGCACCCCAATGCTTCGGGCGTCCTGGTCTACGCCATCTCTCCAGCGCAAGCATGGTCTACCACGCTGTCGTCTACCATAGAATGTACCACAAAGAAGTTTCCGAGCAGGTTCCTCTTCGCTCATGCGAGCTAGATGCCCTGCCCACCGGAGTCTACCGAGCTTAATTTTTGTCACGATATCTGCTTCTAGGTAGATTGCGTCTCCGGAATCGTCCTTCCTCACATCTGGGGCCAACAATTCTCCTTAAGACTTTTCTCTCGAACGCAGCTAAGAGGTCGGAGTGCCTTTTGCTAAGCACCCAGGTCTCGGATCCATATGTGAGTACTTGCAGGACCACATGGTCCTGTACAGCAGCAGTTTTGAAGTTATGGTGAGATTTCTGGATTTGAAGAGCTTTGACAGACTATAGTAGGCTCTGTTGGATTTGAGAAGCCGCCCGCGTATTTCTTCTTCTATATTGTTATCGGGTGCTACTATTGACCCAAGGTATTTAAAGGATTGCACCACCCTCAAATTCGTGCTCCGCAACCTTGATTGTTTGACCAACTGTTCCTCTCGTATTCGACGCCACCATGTACTTTGTTTTACCTTCACTAATGTGCAGCCCCAGATTTTGTGCCGCCTGCTCGATCTGAATCGTGTACAGCTTGTTCGGTTCTTCCGATGATGTCGATGTCGTCTGCGTAAGCCAGTAACTGGCTGACGATGGTCCCTCTTGTTGCCGTGCCAGAGTCACGGATTGCTTTCTCCAACGCCAGGTTGAAGAGGAGGCAGGCCAAACCGTCCCCTTGTCGGAGTCTATTAAAGATGTTGATTGGTCTGGATAGCAATCCGGCTATTTTTCCTTGGCTTGTTACGTTGGTCATGGTCAACCTACATAGTCGTATCAATTTATTTGGGATGCCGAATTCTCTCATGGCTTTGTAAAGTTCTACCCTGGCTATGCTATCATAGGCGGCCTTAAAGTCTATAAACAGATGGTATGTTGGGATGTTAAATTCTAGACATTTTTCCATCGCCTGTCTAAGGGTAAATATCTGATCAGTTGTTGATTTGCCTGGAATGAAACGACACTGATATTGTCCGATAACGGTTTTAGCGTATGGGGTTATCCGGTCTTGTAGGATAGAGGAGAGTATCTTATAGGCGGTACTCAACAACGTGATACCTCTATAATTGCTGCACGTTGTGACATCTCCCTTCTTATGTATGGGGCATATTAGACCTTTTCGCCAGTCTTCTGGCATTTCTTCCTGCTCCCATACGTGTACTATAATATCATGAATTGCTTGACGTAAGGCTGGCCCGCCGTGATGGAATAATTCGGCTGGTATGCCATTGGCTCCCGGGGCTTTGTTCTGTTTAAGCCGGCCTATAGCCTTCTCAACCTCTTCTATGCTTGGTGGCGGCAACATAGGGTATTTTTCTTGAAGTAGTGGAGACTCCACTTCTGCAGTGAGCTGACCATTTAGCAATTCATTAAAGTACACTTCCCATCGCTCCAGTATGCTTTCAGGATCGGTGATCAGATTTCCCTCTCCGTCCTTGCAGTATGTGCAGCGTGGTGTGTACTGCGTCATGTTTCGGACGGATTGGTAGAACTTCCGCGCCTGGTGCGGACCTCGCTCTCGGCTGTTTTCTATTTCACAGATTAGGTTCTTCTCCCAGGCTGATTTCTTTTGTCTGTGAAGCCGTTTTTCTGTTCTTCTGAGCTCTTTATATTCCTCTTCGCGTGCCCGCGTTCTATGAGATTGTTGCATTGCTCGGTACGCAACATTCTTACGTTCAGTCTCTAGCTTGCGTTCATCATCAAACCAGTCGTTCCGATTTTTACGACTGCTACCTAAGATGGAGTTGACAGTACTAATGACAATATATACAGTACCGTCCATAAAATAGACACATATGCAGTTATCAGTTTTTTGAGAGGCGGTATATACTTTAAAAAATATACTATATGATGTCTCAAGAAATTTTCTTAGAAAGCTGAATCACATGCTCTTAAGGAACGTTTAATTTTCGTCGAAAGTCAGAAGCAAACCAATTCATATCAATGTAACGCTGTAAGACTGTGGCCTGACTGAATGCTAATTTTCGTTCTTCACTTGACTCAAGCTAGAAAATCAGTTTATTTAACTTCTCGAGATCTTACATGAATTTAATGAATATTCAATTTTTTTTTTAATAAATTTATTAATTCCATTATTGTATTTATAATATTGATTACATATTTTACCATTTCGGAGGCTTTTTTTGATAGAAAAATATAATACAGGGTTAAAATGTAAAAAAAAATGAGTATTGTAAAAATAGACAAAAATAAGATAACAACTTTTTTTTAATTTGTAAAAAAATAATTTTGAAATATACCTATGTATTCAAAGTTTGTTCATGTAATGTAAAGTTTTTCGTTTTGTATATTATGTATTGTATATAGACAATTTAAATTTTTTCTATACACTTAAATATATATATATATACTCGTAATATAGGTTGTGCATTTTCTAATACATTAGCAAATTTGTTTTTGTTTTTAAATTCATTGTGTTCCTTTTTTCATCATTAAGACAATTGCTTAAGGTTTATTCATTTTTACTAAAGACTCTTGGAAGAAGAATAGTAGGGCATTCAAATTTTAAGTCATGCAGCATTTACTGGTAACATATTTACCAAGTAACTTTGCATCTCTAACAATCTCCAATATGCTGCATCCAGTCATTTCTGAACTATGACATCTGTAATGGTTTGGACCAGAAGTCTGGTACTTCTATTTGTCTTTAACATCTTAAAAATCGCGGTTGTATCTTCTTCCTCCACACAGATCAAAATACCAGTCGTAAAAGCTTCTTTCACAGTAGCCTAGTATCAGTGCCTTCTTTCAGATTAGCAGAACTGGTCGTGTTATTTAGACCATGCACTTCGCCATTCGAAAACTGAGCAGTGATATCATAAAGGGTAATCCTGCCCCTTGGCATAATGGTTAGTGCGTTGGACTGTCATGCGGAAGGTCTCGAGTTCGATTCTCAGCCGCTGCAAGAAAGTTTTATTCAGGGGTGTACTACCTCTTGTGAGGAATTGACAAATCTTCCAAGAGTATCTCTTGTCATGGAAAGTGCTGCTCATTAGCCGTTCGGAATCGGCAGAAAATTGTAGGTCCCCTTCGTTCCTGGTAACACGCACACATAAATGGTTGAGAGTTGTAAGTCACTAGGTCCTGGTTCACTTCGAGCTGTTGCACCACTAAATTTAATTTAATTTTTTAATCCTGCCCCGTATTTCCACTCCGATGAATTTCTCTCAGCCTTGGTTCAATTGATCTTTCCTTTAATTGATATGAAGGACACTTTTGTTTTATTTTTATAGCGGTCAATGAAGTTGAAACTATCCGCATACCCCAGAAGCAATTTCTGAAATTATTATTTGGGTCACCAGAAACTGGATGAAATACTGTTGAGTCACAACTAGAAATTAGTCACTTCTTCGAAAATTTCATTCCGTGTGAATATTTAGTTGATCTTCCGGTGCGAAACTCATTTAAAGTCTTACGCTCCCTAATGTATTGGATGCGATTGTTTATGCAACTTTCAGCGTGGATATGTCTTGATATTTTATTTAAGATATTCATGCAAGGATCGCTTCTTTCGTTAATAGGGCATATGGAACTGGCATTGGACATCCTTCCTTTCATCATTTGGAAACACTTGGGATAGGGGTTCATGCGTTGGCCGGTCATGGGTCGATTCCTAGACGCTGCCACCTCAAAACAAAAATGTTTTTCAAAGTATCTATTGTCACGAGAAGTAAGGAGACGGGCCAAATACAAGTTTCTTTTTAAAAATGTTATTAAAGAACAAAATTAAATTTTGTTTTATGTATTATGGCTTTATTAGTAAGAACTAACATTCCCATTAATTATGGAACACAACGACGCGTCGTTCAAATGGTTGAGCGTGCGTCTTCAATTGCTGAGTCAATTGGACCTTGTAAGCGAATAATCCGAGATCTTTGTACAGAATTCTCCTTGAGCTGTTGAGATGGATGTCGAGTTGATGTTTGTGAGTTTTCAATTATTCCCAACGTTGTTCAAGCGTAAAACGACTCTTTTCTTATTATAATTCTGACTTTCTGTCAAGATTTCGAGCGGCAAACAGCTGTCTGTGTCAAAATAACCAAAATAAAATTTAAAAAAAACGATTAGATGGCCGATTCTTTATTTCTGATCTTAGCAATTTGATGTCGGCAGAACCTCGGTTGATAATTGTCACTTAAAGTCTGTTGCCCATGGTCCCTTGCCTCTCAAATTAATTTTAATTTACAGCAATACAACAATTAAGTGATTAATATGGTTCGCCCTTACTGTTATTACACTCTTTTATTGCAAGGTAATCTCTTGAACTATACATTTTTGACTTAAAACCAGCCCTCATTTGCAGGACCGAGACCCTTTCTGACCTAGGAACATCCGTTTTTCTGTGTGGACAAATGTCCAAAGCTTCCCCTTACATGCATTGATCATCACACCGTGGTTTTGTTACTTGCGATTCTTGATGCGTAGTTTTACAGTTCAACCGGAACGACAAATATAGCTGAATATAAAATAACTAAGCTATATTTTATAGAGTAGTTCTTTTTTTACTCTGAAAGCACTTATTTTATAGAAATTAATCAAAAACAAAAATAATTTGAAAAATTGCCGTCTTTTCCAATAGTTTCATACCATCCATTTATAGTTTTTCATCTCATGTTTAAAACATTATTTTCCTCCTTAAAATAAACATTCATGGTACACCTAATAATAATACTAAGGAATCACTGTCACTCTTGTCATTTTTAATCAAAGATATTAATGTATGTATATACACCACTTATATTTGTATAGAAAAACTTATAGAACAGGTTAGAAACAAAATGGATACATTTATAAGTCTATTCTTAAAACTGTAAGTATGATTGTGTAAGAATCTGTAGTTGGTATTAGTTATGCAACAATAAAAAACTTATAGAAAACAACAAGAAGAGATATTTCAAAACAAAGTCAGCCGCAAGTACGATAGAGTTATATGTATAGAAAAAGTAGACTTGTATAACCAGACATGCATACATACAAAAAAAAAAATCATTATGCATAGTAATGTACAATATTCATAAACATTGTCACGCAGAAGAAAAATAAGAAACAAATTTACATACATACAAATGTATGTATGTATGTATATCTGACTATCGGAGTTAATAGAAAATTAATGAAAACAAACAATGCCAAAATAAAAACATCACTAAAATTAAAACTAAAATTAGTAAATTTTACAATATAGACAATTGAAATAAAAATTAAAACATATACACACGTAAAATACACAAATAAAAAAAAAGAGAACAAAATACAAATATCAAATTGTATATTATATTATACAATTCATTCAAAGGGAAAATAGATACTCTCAACAATAAAATTGAAGATCAACGTTAAAAAGAAAAAAAAAAACTCAAATAAAAACCAATTAAATATATTAACAAAACAAAAAACTGAAACTAACTAATTGTCATTGTTGTAATCACTGAACATAAAGAGAAAATACCAAAAAAAAAAAACTATAATTTATTGATATGTTTGTATTTATATTTTACAAAACAAAAAAATGACTAAATAAAAACCAATAAAATATGTTATATAGAAAATTGGGTGTGTTTTTTTTTAGATAAACAACCTACAAGATACAAAAATACAAGGACACACGTAAGTACAGAATTCAATAGCAAAAGGAGAAGGCATATGAAGCTGAAGTTCGCTGCAATCCAGGATTTATTTTTCTTTAGGAAAGCAACATTTTGGGCGCAATTTTTATAAAAACTTCTAGACGTGGGGCCTGTTATAAATGAATTGGCATAACTGATACAGTTATTGGCAATTTTCATCTTAAAATGTGAATAACTTTCGCATTAAAAGGGCGGGTGATATATTTTGTACATCAAATTAAAATTTGAATTTTTTTTCTTAAATTATAACTTCATTTTGTTTCTTTTTAAAAATAAAATGTTAAAAAAGATGAATAAGGAAAAGCTTTTCAAAAACTACAACTATTGGCACCCCCAAAATTAAAGAAAAAACATATTTTTCATAGCAGATTCTTATTAAAGTATCTAATAATAAAAAAATAAAATACACGACTGGGTCGCAGGAACTTGCTCCTATGTAATAGACTAGGAATTTTAAAAACGAATGTTATTAGAGAAAACTGTTCATAAGGATAAAATGAATTTTTTAAATTCTTAGTAAGAGATAAAAACAAAATGCTACGCAAATATGAATTTATGCAGGAACAAAAATTATAAGTCGTTGTAGTGGTTCCTTAAAAAAAAAGCTTTTATGTACAAAATTTTTAAAACATTTTTAAGAAAAAAATTTGGTACGCCAACCTTAAGTTTTTATTATGGACGAATAAAAGTCTAATTTCAAAAAAAATACCAAGCCGTTCTTGAGATATCGAATTTTTCAAAAAAAATTTTCTAAAAATTGAAATAATATTTTTTCTTAAGTTTTTAAATGCAATGTTTTTTAAACTTTTTAGGAGCTTTTTTATAAAAAATTTCATTAAAATCCGTTATGTCGATAATGAGAAATTCAAAATTCGAAAAAATCGTTCTATGGTAGGTACAGTCAGTAATATCTAGATTTAATTTTTTTTTATTAAAAATAGAGAAAAATACGATTTTCGAAAACCATTTTTTAAAATTTGTATGGAAGGTACCGTTAGTTTTAGATAAAACAAAATTTTTTTACTCAAATCTTGTAGATTATGTTAAGAAACTTTTATTTGTCAAGTTTGAAAAAAATTGAGCATGGGGTTTTCGAAATATTGAGTTTCCAAAAAAAAATTTTGAATTTTTATTTAAAACTCAAAAAAAATAAAAATTTGAATATGTAATAATACTTAAACTTTGAAGGAGCTTTGGCATAAAAAAAAAGATTTAAATCGGCTGTACCGTTTTCGAGAAAATCAAAAACAAAAAAAATGAACCCAGGGGGGCTACCAAAAATAACAATTTTTTGTAAAATTTTTTTCAACCATTACCTAGTTTTAACCAAATGAAATTTTTCAAATTTTTTTAAAAAATTCTGTGGGAGTTTTTGAGAAAAAAAAATATTTATAAGATTTCGAAAAAAAATCGTATGGCAGGTACCGTTATTTTTGGTCTTAAAAAAAAACAGAAAAAAACGTCCGGGGGGAAAAAATTAAAACCCATATCTACCAAGTTTGAAGAAAATCGGTCGAGCCGTTTAGGCTGTAGTCGAAGCGACAGACAGACAGACAGATAGACAGACAGAATTGCGAGACCCACTTTTTTGGTCTTCGCTATCATCGTAATGTCAACTTTGATCAAAATCTCGAGTTCGATTTTTTTTACGAATGCATAACTTGCCTTATAGTACCTATAAGTCGCAAGTAAATATTAAAAAAAAATAAATTAATAATTCAGTTTATGAATAAAAGCTAATTTTATTTTTTTTTGAGAAACTTTGATCCATTCAACGATAGTAAGTTCATCTTCCTCTAAAGTAAAGACAGTAACTGGTCCTGGAAGTGTTTTTATAAAGGGTGGTTAAATTTTAAGGGCCGGTGTTGATTTTCAATAAAACACAAATTATTTAGGAAATTATTGTCATTTCTTTTTATTATGATAATATGGTATGGTACAATTATGTTTGAAACAAAATATCGGCCAAATGGCCGCCGCGACCTCGGCGGCACACCTCCATCCATAATTGAGGAATTATCTCATCCTTTAGCTCTTGAATTGTTGTTGGCTTATCGACGTACAACTTGTCTTTGAAATAACCACAAATAAAAAAGTCCAACGGTGTCAAATCACATGATCTTGGCAGCCAATTGACATCGCCACCACGTGAGATAACACGGTCATTGAATTTGTCGCGCAAAAGGGCCATTGTTTCGTTAGCTGTGTGGCAAAGTAGCACCGTCCTGTTGAAATTACATATCGTCCATATCCATATCTTCCAATTCGGGCCATCAAAAGTTCGTTATCATCTCACGATAGCGAACACCATTCACCGTAACTGCCTGACCGGCCTCATTTTGGCAAAAATACGGCCCGATGATGCCGTCAGCCCTTAAACCGCACCAAAAAGTCACTCTTTGTGGGTGCATTTGTTTTTCGACAACCACTCTTGGATTATCATTCACCCGAATGAGGCAATTCTGCTTATTGACGAATTCAATGAAGTGAAAATGTGCCTCATCACTGAAGATGATTTTCTTCGAAAATTGATCATCCACTGTTGCCATTTCTTACCACGACGCTTGAAATGGTCAAGAGCAGGGCCGCCGCTACCATATGTGCAAAATGTGCGGCGCACAAGGGCGCCAACGTCTAGGGGCGTAAAATTAAGAGACCGATCTAACTCAACATATATAGTAGCATACTCCAAAAGTTTTCCTTAAATTATTGGAACCTGTTTACATTTGACAGTTCACTACGTAGTGCCCACACACAATCTACTACCAATCTTGATTCATATTTTGTTTGTGACTGTCGCACCTCACAACAAATAACATCTTCGATTGCAGTCGTAGTCTAAACTGCTTAACGCCAAGACGCCATAGATTGACACTTGGGAAATAGCTTTCCACGCAACCTACATCTCACACCTATATAAACTCGAAAAGTATATTGATTTTTTTTTTATTTACATCCCATGTATTTCCCATAAAATAAAACGAAGACAGTGTCTCGAAAACATTAATTTTACTATTTACCCGTATTTTTGTATAAATGGGTATCAATATTCTGATTGCAATGATATAGCTAAATATCTTAAATCTAAGTTGGTAAATTTAGAACAAAATTGATAGAAGATGATTTAAAACATTGTAAACAAATGTAAACAAACCACCTTTACAACGGAAAAAAAAAAACAGCAACAGGGTCTTAGGTAAAAGGAAACCCAGAAATTTAACGTTTCATTGGTCGTTCGAATTTGAGATTTCAATTGACATTCAGAGTTCAAACTCTATTTATATCAAAATATAGTTCGCACACAAATCACAAAATGTCAAATTCCATCAACGGATACCTAAGATGTTAAGGAATTATATATAATACCTCCAGATCCGCAAGTAAATGATTAAGGCCCATTTGCTGATACAGAACATAAACACTTATGTTCCACATAAACTCTTATGTAGTAGAACATAAGCTCTTAGGTTGAACATAAATATTTAAGTTTCGTTTTAGCAAATGGTCTTAAGTGTCTTAAAAAGAGAGGTGAAAACAAAAACTTTTAAAAGTATCAAAAACTAGATACTTTGTTTTCTTTCTGTCAAGCTATAAACTATTGATTTTTACCAAAGGATTGATTTGATATACTCGTACATAAATTAAAAACTGTGTGTTTAAATTTTTTTTTTAATTTTTGTAAAAAATCGTATGGCAGGAACCGTTATTTTTGGTCTTAAAAAAAAAGAAAAAAAAACGTGTGGGAACAAAATTTCGAGACCCACTTTTTTTCGTCTTCGCAATTATCGTACTGTCAACTTTGATCAAAATCTCGAGTTCGATTTTTTTACGAATGCATAACTTGGCTTATACATAGTACCTGAAAGTCTCAAGTAAAAAGAGTAAATAATCTTAAAAGGATGCAAATATTGTATATGCTATAACAGAAACTCTCAAACTCAGTTACAGGAGAGACCCCCCCAAATCCTAGTCTGACTACGTTCGTTGTATAAGAATTTGATTTAGATTGGAACGCAACAACAACAATGCACGTTTGCTTAAATTTTTCAACTGCGAAATGAGGAATAAATAAAACTTCCACTTATTCAACGTATATACCCCCGGCACCCAAGATATGGGGCGGCAATCTAAGGTTCTTGCACAAGGGTCAAGAGGCTTTAGTTCTTGAGTCAATTGCACCTGGTAAGCGTGTAAATGCACGTCTGTATGCATAATGTTCATCAACGACCAGCGTGAGAGCTGCAATTGTTGGGCACGACGACGAGTTGAGGTGGATGGCTCTTCAGCCACACTATCGCTAACAGCAGCAATATTTTCTGCAGTACAAGCTGTACGAGCATGCACTGGTGTTTTCACATCTCCTACAAACCCGGTTTGCTCAAATTTTTGCACGATTTTTCCGATTGTACGCACATTTGGACGATTAAATTGACTGAAAAAATCACGAAGTGCACGATATGCATTTTGACACATTTGGACGATTAAATTGACCGAAAAAATCACGAAGTGCACGATATGCATTTTGATTTGAACGTCCATTTCATAATAAGCCTGAATAACTTTAACGCGTTACTCGATCGTATATCTTTCCATGGTTCAAATTGAGTTAGTCTGAAATTGAGAAATGTCAAATGAAATGCAGAAAAAAACTTGACGTTTAGGTGTGGTTCACATTCAACATCGGCCGTTAAAATTTAACTAGCCTTTATAAGTGACAGTTTGTCCCCGCACCTATTATAATAATTGACCGATGGTTGGTCTAATATGGTTGCGTACCGGAGCAATCTCCATTTTGTAAACAAAATTTGTATATTTGCCAAAATTGGCCAAAAGGTCAATGATCTAGAGTAAAGTCACGAAAAGAATTACTGTCAAACTCTCTTTGTTTTACTTCGAATAACTGGTAAATTTTTGGAGCTTAAAAAAGTAAGCAAATTTTGGAAAAGAAAATTGATGAAAGTCGACGCGTCGGTATATACATTATGGTTATCATCGATTAGCAGGTTGATAGCTCGTTGATTTGCCAGTCCCCTCTGGTAGAAGAAACTGACGTTGAAAATAAATTAGGATTTTGAAAATTATTCATTAAATTACTTCGAAAAACTTGCAATTAATTAGCGCCTAAGCCCAAGTTTTTTTTGAACAGAGAATAAAAGCAAAAAAGCTGAACACTTAGACCCGAATGGAACAAATGGGCTATGGAAATAGGTCATAAGTTCTTCTCTTTCGGAATATTTGCGATACCAAAAGCCAAAATGAATAGTTAGAAAATTGTCTATAATAAGTCTTTCAGCAGTTAAAAAAATATGATAAAACTTATTAAAAAGCAAATCACTGTACTTAGCTTTTCTATATTTCCAATTCTTCCTTCTGGATGTATCCAATTACATCGCACTATGGGGCAGCTCTATAGAGAGCCGTGATATAAAATCCACCTCAAAATTTTTAAGCAGCGGGAAAAAATGTTGTTTTTCTTAATAAATACGGTATTTTTGATAAGACATGGAAGAACTTTTTTTGGTAAGTCACCTTTGTTAACTTAACCACGCTCGCAAAGTTGAATAAGTTGGTGCGAGAAAACGAATAAAAAAACAGATTTTTGAGAGATGTTTTTGTTTATTTTCTTTTCCTTATAAATATTAGTGATCAAAATGTAACGTGATATTTTTCTCATATTGATGAAAGTGTGTAGTTTTTATTTTAAGAAGAAGAATTTGAAAAACTTGTATGTAATAGCAAGGTTATAAAACTTAGCTTAGGTCTGTGAGTGTTGCCAGATGAACAGATATTTGGTGAACATAAATCAAAAAAGGAAAGTGCTTGAAAAATGCCGAAAATATATTTTTATAAATTTCTTAAGTTAAAAATGAATAAAACTCCTATTTTCTTATGGTTATTTAATTACTTATTAATGACCGTTTTTTTATTCCTGGCTGCAAAATAAATAAAAATGTTTTTTTTATATATTGTTTCATTGTGTTTATTAACATATATGGCAATTTATAGGTGGTCAAAACCAAGTATTTTAATGTTCCAGACGAAAACTGGTTGATTTATATTTTAACAGCAAGAAAAAAAAATCGAAGACAAATTTAGGTACCTGTTTCAAAGTAAATAGCTTCATGAAAATATTTCATTTAAAATGTATAGTGTTGCTGTTGGACATGGATGAATTTGTTCGAAAGGAAAAAACTAAAACGGAATCCCAAATTCAAAACATTAAGATTTCGCAAAATATACTTCAAAATATTGAATATTGAATATTGAATTTTCCATTCAGGAGGCGTGGCATCCACCTACTTGCTCAAAAGTTCTTATCAATTATGGGAAGCACTTCCAATGAAAATTTTTAGAATTGGGTAAGGTTTGAAAGACATATAAAGAAAAATCAAAATGTTAGCCACTAATATTAATAACCAAATTTTACCTAACAATTTGGAGTTGCTTAGATATACTCTATTTAAGAATTTTGATATTAAACTTCATAAGCTTCATAATTTTATGAGTACTTGGATATCTTTTTTGACATTTATGTTTTCTGTTTTGATTTATATAAACAGTTTTGAACAGATCTGGGTGCTATGAGGTATCTTCAAATAACGGGTGATTTTTTAAGAGCTTGAGAACTTTTTTTAAAAAAAAAACGCATAAAATTTGCAAAATCTCATCGATTCCTTATTTGAAACGTTAGATTGGTCCATGACATTTACTTTTTGAAGATAATTTCACTGACCGCGGCTGCGTCTTAGGTGGTCCATTCGGAAAGTCCAATTTTGGGTAACTTTTTCGAGCATTTCGGCCGGAATAGCCCGAATTTCTTCGGAAATGTTGTCTTCCAAAGCTGGAATAGTTGCTGGCTTATTTGTGTAGACTTTAGACTTGACGTAGCCCCACAAAAAATAGTCTAAAGGCGTCAAATCGCATGATCTTGGTGGCCAACTTACCGGTCCATTCCTTGAGATGAATTGTTCTCCGAAGTTTTCCCTCAAAATGGCCATAGAATCGCGAGCTGTGTGGCATGTAGCGCCATCTTGTTGAAACCACATGTCAACCAAGTTCAGTTCTTCCATTTTTGGCAACAAAAAGTTTGTTAGCATTGAACGATAGCGATCGCCAATCACCGTAACGTTGCGTCCAACAGCATCTTTGAAAAAATACGGTCCAATGATTCCACCAGCGTACAAACCACACCAAACAGTGCATTTTTCGGGATGCATGGGCAGTTCTTGAACGGCTTCTGGTTGCTCTTCACTCCAAATGCGGCAATTTTGCTTATTTACGTAGCCATTCAACCAGAAATGAGCCTCATCGCTGAACAAAATTTGTCGATAAAAAAGCGGATTTTCTGCCAACTTTTCTAGGGCCCATTCACTGAAAATTCGACGTTGTGGCAGATCGTTCGGCTTCAGTTCTTGCACGAGCTGTATTTTATACGGTTTTACACCAAGATCTTTGCGTAAAATCTTCCATGTGGTCGAATAACACAAACCCAATTGCTGCGAACGGCGACGAATCGACATTTCACGGTCTTCAGCAACACTCTCAGAAACAGACGCAATATTCTCTTCTGTACGCACTGTACGCATTCGTGTGGTTGGTTTAATGTCCAATAAAGTAAACTGAGTGCGAAACTTGGTCACAATCGTATTAATTGTTTGCTCACTTGGTCGATTATGTAGACCATAAATCGGACGTAAAGCGCGAAACACATTTCGAACCGAACACTGATTTTGGTAATAAAATTCAATGATTTGCAAGCGTTGCTCGTTAGTAAGTCTATTCATGATGAAATGTCAAAGTATACTGAGCATCTTTCTCTTTGACACCATGTCTGAAATCCCGCGTGATCTGTCAAATACTAATGCATGAAAATCCTAACCTCAAAAAAATCACCCGTTAAATACTACAAAATCGAAAATAATCGTAGTATTGAATTCTTAAAATTCAAGGTGGTACAAATGTAATTCCGTTACATGAATTAACTACCATTTTGTTAGAAATGAATGAAATGAGCTTATTTTTAAAGAAAACGTCCGATTATTAAATTGAAAAAATTATATCGGTAAAGTGACCACCTCCCAAGTTGATGCACATTTGTGCTCGTATGATTTTGGCCGTTAGATCTGGTTCAAATCTCCAACACGGGAGATTAATAGCACCGGAAATTTGTGTCTCAAAATCTCCACCGTTGCCCGTGCTGGAACCAATAATCCTCGAGACCCAATTCAGTAGCTTACGGAAAAAAAACTTTTTTAAAATCTGCCTATATCGCTCTCCAGTTAGGGTCACGGTGGATCCGTGCCACACCAAACAGTCACTTTGAGGGGATGTAATGGCTTTTCTAGCATATCATGAGGGTTTTCTGATCTTGGGAGTCCCAAATATTTTGTTTGCTAACATAACCACTTAGGTGGAAACGATTTTGGATAGGGAATCCTTCTTGCACCAAGCTTAACAGAGCATGGGATAGTGACCTTGTTTCACGGTCAGCAGATATCAATTCATGAACGGTTTCCACGGGAACACGTGTTTGTACGGGAACATCTTAAGGTCTTGACGATGCCTTATCAACTCACTCTTGTGTCTTGCGTCTTGTGCTCCCCAGGGTTTGTGTAATGTAGTAATGGGAAGTATAAGAGAAAAGATTTTATGGAAGTCTTAGGTACGGGGTGCATCCCTGCTGCGTTTTAGTTGCAAAAATTCGACTTCGCTTCGCCCAGTTCGTCAAAAAAGTATGCTCTAGTTCTAGGTAAGATTGGGCATTCACAAAGGAATTTAGATGAGCCTTCTTCCACGTCTTCGTCCTGGATTTTTTTCTCTTGATATATATGGCTATTATTTCCGTTTGGCTATCTAAGAAGACTTCAATGTTCTTGTTCGTCAGTTCACATGTGGAAATATATATTGCGGCTTTGCAAACTGCACTTCCGCTTAGAAAACACTGCAAACGTTTTGGAGCTTTAAGGTTAGCCTTATTATAAGTAGTATTACTAAGTATTTATTTTGTTAATAATTTCGACAAGAATTTCCGAGCATAAGAAACGAAATGAGGCCCTCGTCAAATTCAAGTTTTATATCCGAGCTATTTTAATGGGGACAAGGGCTTTTTTATTAATAAGAATCCCCGAGCGATTGGTTTTTTTAAACTCCTATTCCAGAAGTTGATTCTACAAGGTTCTCGCTTTCAATTGTGCTGACAGTTTTGTACTTTATAGATTGTGTACTTGGCAAAAGGTTTTCTTAAAGAATATCCCACCATTTTAGTCCTTTGAGCTATTTTTCGACTGAATCATTTGACAAGGTTCTCTTCCGAGAGTTCCGACACTTTTGATCTTAAGATTTTGAACCTAGGGACAAAGGGTTTTCCATAAGAATACTCTACCGTTGAGTTCCTTGGATATTCTCTTCTCTGTTGGTTTGGGTCGTTGATTGTTTCCTAAGTCATGTGTTAGGAACAAGTGTCTCTATAAATATTCCCGACTATTTACTTTCCTTAAGCTCTTCATTGGACAAGGTTTTCCGAGATTTTCGTTCGATTTGCTTACTAGATTGTTTGCTAGGGATAAGGGATTTTTACAAGAATACCTGATCGTTTGGTTCATCTGTGTTCCTCCTCAAAAAATTTACTGGACAAGGTTCTCCTCTGTTCTTCCACTTTACTCCCCAGAATACGGTCTTTTTGACACGGCTTTCTTTTTAATTTGTTTGTTTTCTGATCCGCGTTTTGAAAGTTCTTTGTTAAGGCTGGGATTGTGCTCAAGTTGAAAACGATTTCTCCATCTCCACATCAACTTTGGTAGTTGTTTCAAATGATTTGTTTTGCCGGATTTCTATGTCCTCGACATCACCAGCTACTTCAAACTTACTAAAAATTCCCGGACGCAAAACAATTACCAATAACTGAGCATCCCGTGTCCTGAGTAAAGCTATTTTCTCCATTCACATCTTATTAACAGATTCTAATTAAAATTCTTGCGTCAAGTCGTAACTTTAATAATTTAAGTACCTTTTCTATCGCACACTTCATCTTTTTGTTGCCGGGTTTTCAGCCAACAAGAAGTAAGTCCATTGACCTCAATTCCAATATTGCATCACAATATATGTGCGAGTACTTCCAAATCCCTTAACGCGATCAAAAACAACTGCCTAAATCAAAAGACGTGGAGTGTTCTTTGAAACTTTTCATTTCGATGTTCTAAGTGCTATTATGATTTCAAAAGGTCTTTATTATTATTAGAATGCTTTCATAACCAATCTTCATCTGTTATTGTTATTGTTATTGTTATTGGAGTAAAAGCACTCAAGAAATGTTAGATTCAATCAAAAGTGTCAATATTTAGGATTTATTTGTTAAAACTCAAGAGCCCTACCGGTTTATTTAGGTTAAAATAACGAATACAATATACGTCATCAGTCCAATTTTCCACCCAAAGAACTACCGATTTGTCTGCTATTTCTAAAAAAAATAATAAAAACTCTGAGCATGCAAAATAAATTAAATAGTCATCTGAGCCATCATCTAATCGATGTCCTTGTAGTTTATTCAAAGAGAAATATTTGCTCTTCTTCTTCGACAAAAAAAAAAAACATCAAATACACCACAACACTGTGAGCATAATACAACCCATCAAGCAAAACTAAAGTTAAGGACTTCTTTCGTGACCGACATTTGCGATGACCTGGTTGTTGGAGTGACGTCATTGACTCATATTTCACTGTTTTTCAATACGGAAGCCATACATAGATAAAGTCATCTATAGACCACATCCACCCGCATCATATGTATTTCGACAATTTCGACATAACAGGGAAAACGGAAGGGAAACCATCGTGTTCACAGATTTGTTTACTCTGTTCACAGGATTGTGTTGGAGCAGTTTGCAGAAAGCTCAAACTCAGGCAGGACCAGCTCTGCTGACATTTGCGCAATGCAAACGGAGTGATGCTGCTCTACTGATGCTATGGAGCTTTTGTTTCAGTTTTTTGAATGAACGTGCCACGAGGGTGGTTTGAAAGAGGTAAATTCCGACAAGCCCAACAACGGTTTGATTATGGTAAAAATATTTAAAAGAAAAAAAACAAAACCTACAACAAAGTAGAAAGAGAAAATGAGAAATTAGAAATGCAAGCCGTTGGCAACGTCAAAGTCCTTGATGCAAGAGATTAGCCGGACTTGTGTGTCCATCCAAGTTTTGCTCTCATTAGTTTGCTGTTCCATTGAATAATGAATGGCATTTGCGTTCACAGCAAATTTGTCAAAAAAAATATGAATGAAAATAAGACGACAAACAAATTACAAAAAGACAACGATAGATTGCTCTTTATCTTGGTCAGAAAACGAAAGAAAAAAACGAATATGGAGTTGATGGTCCTTTTCTTTGGAATACCCTGGGATTAGTTGGCGTTCCATCAAATAATCATTGCTTATTGTTTTTTTTTTATTGTTTAAAGTTTCTTAGAAATTGCTAGTTCGTAACCTTAAAACAAAAAGCGTCTCAGAGGAAACAAAAACAGGGAACAAGGTTAAGATATATTTTAAATTCAAATAGTCCCGAAAACGGGAAATCAAACATAATTTGTTATCGAAGTATAGTTCTTTTGGCAACCTTAGGCCTAATTCACACAGTTTGATGTGGTGATGCGTAGATATGTCTATTGGATGTTTTCTTTTCGGTTAATACGCATAGAAGTAGATGGCGTAGCGAAACATGGTGTACCTTCCCACTCTAAGCCGGTGCATAGTGGTCGAAAACCCCAAAGAGCTCACTTTTTTTCATAGATAGGTTAAGGTTAATGGGCTGACAGTTGATCTTGATACTCTTAATTCAATATAGATCCATTGTGCTACCCTAGGAATAGTGGCTCCCATGTACTAAAACCTTGATAATCCTATGTCATTCAAGCTCGTTAAGGGTGGTGATGAGTTTCAGCAAGCTATAGCCTAAAATCTCACCTAGTTGAGGAGATATAAACGCCTTTTAAGGGTGTGAGCCTTTCCATTATTCCAACTTGAGAAACATCCCACCACGAGACCCGTAGGAGCATGGGGCTTCTTGTAAGGTCTGGCAGATGAGATTGATAGGCCAGTGGTGTGGGTATATGGCCGTTTGTTTGGCCAGGATTGCTGAATAAGTCAAAGGGGCTATCCATGTCCGTCAAGTATTTTTGTATTGTATTTTTGTATTGTAATTTTATTCATTCATTGTACATAAACTTAAGACTATTTAACAATTTTTAGTTGAATATTTGCATCATTCATTAACTTAGAAGTTAGTGGTGAACGACACATCAAGATTTACGTATATATAATAGTTCATATCTCATGTGGGGTGACAACCAGTGTTGATTTAATAAAATTTTTTAAATATAAGTTAAAAGAAAAGGAGAAAAAAGCAAGCATATATAGAAAATTTAATCATATAAACATAATCTTAACAATTCAATAATTATAAAATTAATCTTTTGATACTACATATGTATTAGTGCTGTTGATGAAGAGAAAAAAAAAAATTCAAAAAAAAAAAAAAAACAAAATTCAAACAAATGATTCAATGTATTCGTAGCTTAAGGTGAATAGCCAGTCTTTAACCTGTTTTGTGAAATATGAAAAATGTAGCGTATTTCTTATAAATAAGGGCAATTTATTAAAAATATTTGGAGCTGTATATGCGTAAAAATGTGAAAAATGGGTTTTATGAGCCAAAGGTACATTAACTAAGTACAAATTGTTTACACGTA
Organism: Philhelius festivus; assembly: GCA_963931855.1. NCBI lineage: Eukaryota > Metazoa > Arthropoda > Insecta > Diptera > Syrphidae > Philhelius > Philhelius festivus. Next base: position 67,383,763 of record OZ007555.1, read on the forward strand.
GATTGTGCATTTGTATATTCCTACTAGGAATATTGCCACTTTGCTTGAAAAACTCTCTCAAAACTTTAAAAACATATAGATGTCTGATTGGTAGAATATGCAATTTTTCGAATAAAGGCAAACTTCCAGCTAAACGATTTTTATTAGAAATTATTCGTATTAAATGTTTTTGTGCAATTAATAAGGGTCTTAGAGTATTAGTATACGAACCTCCCCAGCTTGTTATACCATATTGCAACTTTGAGTGAGCAAGACCATAATAAATAACTGTTAATACTTTTTGAGAGCAGAAAGGTTTTATTAAATACATTTTACGGGTGACCAACAACAAATAAGTTTTAAGCATTTGAATATGATCTTTCCAATTTAAATTAAAATCAATTACCACGCCTAAGTACTTAAAGTATTGAACTGATTCTATTTTGAAGCAATTTTCACTACAACTCAAACTCGTTATAAAATTACTATTTCCGCACTTATGTACAGGTAAAGAAAATTGTTTACAATCGTGAGCGTGAAACCATAAATTTAAATCATATAGACTATTTCCAGATACCTTAAAACACATCAATTTAGTTTTTTCGCTGATAATCAGCTTATGATAAGTAAACCACAAACGTAATAATTCAAGATCTTCATTTATCTTCACAATATTTTGAAAAATAGTATCAGATTCGTACGCAAAAACTATGTCGTCCGCAAAAGCAGTCGAAATACCATTTAACTTGAGTTTGAAAATAGAGTTTATGTATATCAAGAAAAACAAAGGCCCAAGTACAGATCCTTGAGGAACACCGTTCTTTAATTGTCTTGGTTGACTTGATACCCCATTAATAATAACCTTTTGAGTTCTATTTTTTAAATAAGAATTCAACAAAGTGAAAAAATTACCACGAAAACCAACATTAAAGAGTTTAGTTAGCAAGAGATCGTGGTTTACCAGATCAAAAGCTTTTGTCATATCAATAAACAGTCCAACAGTTGATTTATTGTTATTTAAACTTCCATAAAGCTGACTACAAACCCTTAAGATGGCATCCTCAGTAGATAAACCTGATCTAAAACCAAACTGATTTTTACAAAAGAAGTTACACTTATCCAAAAAAGAAACAATTCGAACTTTCAGTAACTTTTCAAAAATTTTGGAAAAGGTCGAAAGGAGTGATATTGGCCTATAATTGGAAATATTTTTCCTATTACCTTTTTTAAAAAGAGGTATAACTTCAGCACATTTTAGATGTGCAGGAAAACAACCCATTTCAACACTTTTATTAAATAAGAAAGATAAAACATCAACGATATACCATGCCACCTTTTTTAATAAATTGCTTGAAACACCATCACTTGTGCAAGAAGTTTTATTTTTGAGGGACAAAATAACATTAAAAACTTCTATTGGTGTAATCGCAACACATACAAAGCTATTACATAGAACATCATCAAAAAGAATTTCTGAAGAGGAACAATTGCAATTTATACAAGGTGCGACAGCTGGTTTCAATTTTTCAGAAATTTCAGTAAAATACTCGTTAAAAATATTTGAAATCCTGCCTAAATCTGACTCCAGTATTCCCTCAACTTCAATATTATCAACCGTAACACTATTTCTTTCTTTTCCTAAAATGTTATTGACCACTCGCCACTCTTCGCGTAAATTACCTTCAGCTCTAGCAAACATATCACCATAATAGTTGTTACGAGTATCTTCGATTTTTTTGTTGACCGATTTACAAAAATTTTCATAGTGAGTTTTTAAACTTATATTATTTGGATGTTTCTTGCATTTTAAACTCAATTTCTTCTTTTTTCTTATTTTATTTAGAAGATTGTTAGTCATCCAAGGTTTTAAATGTTTTTTCTTAGCTGATAAATTTCTTTGAAAAGTACTCGATTTGATGTGTTTTTGAAAAGTATTCAAAAATAAGTCAAAAGCAATAGAAGGATTGCTTTCGGAATAAACAATTTCCCAACATTCCAGTGTTAAATATTCTTTCAATTTTCTAAAATCTACATAATATTTCATTCTATCGGATTTAATGTTTTCAGGATGATTATAAACAGAAGAGTAATTTAGGGCAATCATACTATGATCTGTCAGCTTCAAATCGTATACTTTAGCACTAAAAATATTTTTGTTGTTCTTGTGAGTTCTTAAAAATATGTGGTCAATACAACTCTTAGAAGAATTGGTCAAACGGGTGGGTTCGTTTACCAAACTCTTAAGACCATTCGACGCCATTGTAAGCAAGTACCTTTCCGTATCAATATTAAATTCATTTAGAATATCAATATTGATATCTCCCAACACAATTAAATTTTTAGCTAAGGTCGCGTTAAGAATGTTACTCAAGTCATCAATGAACACACTTTTAGTAAAACCGTGAAGCCGATAAATGCACAATAAAGTGTAATCAATATTTTCAAAAGCCAACGATAATTTTAATACATCCGCGCTAGATAATTTAAGGCAAGAGCAATTACACATATATTCATTTTTCACATAAACGGCAACACCTCCAGCAGAATAAGACTCATTACAATTTGCAAAAAGAGTGTAACCCTGAATATTATACAAATCTAGTTCGTTCTCATATATCCAAATTTCACTCAAGACTATTACAACAGGTAAATACAACAACGAATCAAGATGAGCTACAAAGATTGAAAAGTTTTTTCTCAAGCTACGGATATTTTGATGTAAACAAAAACAATATTGTACAGAACTAATAAGATCGACTGGGTATTCACATGCATTAGAAATTGAAAGTGGGAGAGAATTAACAACATTCATAATTTAAGGAAACCCAGTAGGAAATTTGCTCCTCAAGGAAAAATAAAGTTGAATTCCTCGTGGAAATCACGAGGCACTTTCATTGAGTAGAAGGTCTGCATTGGTTTCATTCATCGAAAGTCATGCAATGAGTCAGTAGTTTGCAATCCCAGTAGCATCTTGTGCTTTGTTCTCGAAAGAAGGTAAAGAAAACATGAAAAAAAGCAATATCCTTACACATCCTTAATGTTAATGAATACAATGCTGAACACGTTATAATTTTTCCTGCATCTTTTCAGTGGTTATTCTAATCCACAATTGAGTGTTTAATGCCTGCGATGTGAAAGAGAAAACAACCCTTTCTTTTCTTCTTCTTTTCTAGTCTGCGAGCTGAGAGGAAAAAGAGAGAGAGATTTTGACCTGCAATAAACAATCCTTTTTTTTTGGGTTTTTCCCGCGATGGGTCGGCGACGCTCAATAGGTCTTTTTTTGTCATGAGTTATTTCTTTTGTTTTGGAATGATTTAGTGTCAATTTTGTGATCACAGAAAACGGTTGTGCGGGGTTTTGTGTTTTCAATCAATTTACTAAAGATTAAATAACAACCATGGAGAAGGAAAACAATTCACCAACGGTAAATTCCCTATATTCTTTTGAATGATTTGCAAAAAGTAAATATTCCTCTTTTTCTTAGATCTCAAATGAACAGGAGAATGAAGATGATTAATCCCTTAGCTGCTCCCCAAATTCTACCAAGTGTCAAAGGAGAGTTTTTCGACCAACTATTTGTGTTACGTCCTACAACAAGACAAGATAATGTAAGACATATATATCTACTAACTTCTTTAAAATGTATTATAATAGTTAATAAAATAGATACGTACATAACACAAATTTAATTTGTTTTTTTTTTTCATTCAAACTATAAATTTGCATATATTTCAGCCGCTTCTTCTATTGATGAAATAAGAAAAGAAATGGATAATGATTTCATTCATATTCCTTCTCTTAATAAAACATCGCCTAAATGTATCCCTTTTTTCAAAACTGAAAAAACGAGCTTCAAATATGTACACAATTCTGTAGTGAATAATTAGTATTTTCAATGATTCTTTCCCTGAGGCAATGGATTAAATGTTGACTCACTTTTCATTAATTTATTTCCATTGAGGAAAGCATCACATCAATAGAACCAGTTTTTTCAGACACAAAAATTACCCATGAAATCGAAGATGCCGTGAGCATAGTGATTTCACAACAAAATATGCATCGAGATAGTGTGTACCTCCTTGCAATGACAAGCCTGTGTTAAATTCCTCATAGGATTCCGTAGGAAATTCATGGGTGCAGCTCCTTTTCCGTGATGAAACACCTACTTCTTCACTAGTGAATTTTTGGAAATTTCCTACTGGGAATCAGCAGCACAATTTATTCTCACACAGTTGTCACCCTCTTCTTTCCGCATGCAAACAGTCCCATTTCTCGTCCATACATATTTGTACCCCTTCGTTGTCTTCATTGTTGTTGCAGTTTTAAATAATTTTCTTGTTTCATACGTTAAGCACTCGTTAACATACATCTTCTCCATTCTTCCTTCAGTATTGAGCAGGTTCGTTGTTAGTTGATCTTTTTTCTCTTTCTTAGCTTTTATAATTCTCTCTTTACATAGATTACATAGTTAGCACTACCACTTCAAAATTTTCAAGATGTAATAATTGGATTAATTGTTGTGAATTTGTCGTAAATTTGTCGTGAAACGAAAAAATTTGTCGCGCTTGTTTTTTAAAAAATAACCCGTGGTAATGCTAACTTGACAGTCAAGTTCAAAATAGGGTAAAATCAACGCGAAAAAGAAAAAGAACAGTAATAATAATTGTCGTAAATTTGTCGTAAATATGCTATAAGACGAAAAATTTTGTAGCGGTACGCCTCCGGCTACGAACGTTAATTTATTAAAAAATGACCATTACCAGGGGTCAACTAATTTTTTACTCTGCAATTTGTTTAAACAATTGTCGTAAGACGTCTCGCCGAAGGGCGCGACAAATTATTTTATGACGGAACTTATTCAAAGACGTCTTACGACAATTGTTTAAACAAATTGCAGAGTAAAAAATTAATTATAAGAGGTAGTTTTGGTATAGTAGTGCTAGGTTTTATGAAAAAAGTGTTATTTTAAGGACTTTTGCGTTTTCATGGCATTTTTTTGAGAAAAAATGATGCGAACATTTTCTTTCTTTTACGATATATTTACGACAATTATTAACGCTGTCTTTTTTCTTTTTCGAGTTCATTTTACCCTATTTTGAGGGGTGGTAGTGCTAACTTGACTGTCAAGTTAGCATTACCAGGGGTCATTTTTTTAATAAATTAACGTTCGTAGCCGGAGGCGTACCGCTACAAATTTTTTCGTCTTACAGCATTTTTACGACAAATTTACGACAGTTATTAACATTGTCCTTTTTCTTTCTTGCGTACATTTTACCCTATTTTGAAGGGTGGTAGTGCTAACTTGACTGAAATTTTGAAGTGGTAGTGCTAACTTTCCTCAACATGATCTTACCAATCTTCGGGTCGGGAGAGGTGGCCTCATCAACTCACTAACGTTCGTATTCGATATGTAGCAATGGCTGGTGTGTAGGCGAGGTGCTCATTCTCCGTTTGTTGCTGCTAATCCAAGAAATACGTGCATCGTTCAGTTGTTTTCGTTCGTTTTATCATTATCATTCTGGACCGTTTTTACGTCTTTTTATTGTAGTTGAAGGCGATTTCCATTTGGAAGCGTTAATTAATTTCAGAGTCGTTAAATAAGTGTGTCCCTACGAGCCTGCTTCTTATATGATATAGCGCATCATGTCCTGTTACCACATCCTCTGCACAAGTTGTCCATACTAAGTTTCATCTTTTTCTTAGGAAACCCAGGTGGTTGTGTGCAGTGGTGATGTTCACTAGAAGAGACAGAGACTTTTTACTCCCTTGGATGATAATGTCGGTCGGTTTGTTGAAACCATACTTTTCTGTTTATAAGACAGGGGCAAAATTACCGCATCAGTTATCGAGTAATACGTTACTGAATTATGTGACGTTGGCACTACCGCTTACGTCAACTAGCAATCGATTACTCTAATTTTATATTTTCATTCGATCACTGATGGGACTCACTCACTCGTTCACTGATGCGGTAATTTGGCCCCAGGTCTTGAGCGGGCTTCATCTCTGGTTTCCCTAAGTATAGAATGGCAAATTTGTTTCACCCAAATTGAGTTTTTACAATTATCAAAGTGACGATTTTGTAAGAGTTTTTGAAGCTGTTTCATTGTTATCGAAAAATACCATTCCGAAAAACTGAAGGGACTCACAAAATTGATTTTGCATTAAAAAAAATGAAAGAATAGTCAAAGAAATGAAAGATTTGTTTTGAGAAAAAGTGAGTGGTTGAAGTGTGATGTTATTTTTAACAGTAAGAATGATGATGAGGAAGGGAAACACAGGTCGCTTCTTCTCTGGATCATCATTCCCAGAATTGAGTCATACAACAAAGAGGTGGAGGACTGATACTATAACTACATATATATTTGTGTCATATGAATAAAATAAGTTTATAAACACAACAATATAAGGGCATCACAGAATACTTAAACGATCATGTTTATCTTCTTCGTCCGAAAACATTTCACAGCACACGGTTCTGTGTGAATTGGACCTTACAAACCGTTTCACTTGCAGCGGATAGAACTGCTGCCGCTTGTGGGCAATTGTTTCGATTCCGAAACAACAATAATCCGCTGATATGTCTGATTTTAATAATAATAAATAAATAATAGAATTTTCAGTCGTATTTTCTTGTAAATTTTGATAGTTTATAACGTGCAATAACTCCAACATCAGCATAAGAATCATTAGTTCAATCGATACCAACAACAAGCATTGGAAATTTTTTCAATTTTTCTTCGAGCCCAACATCAGCAGCAAAAGGAGCAACAACAACATCAGCTCCATCAGCATCATTCACAGGTACAGCATCACACAAATGACTAGCATGTATGTATGCATGTATGGGAGAGCGGAAAAAAGCTCATAAAAACTGAACCACTTAACCGATGTGGATTAAATTTTCAGAAATGGAATTAATTTTTGAAAGAAAGAACCACAATTAATTTCCACCCACTGAAACGCTCACTAACAAAAACAATCGTCTAAATTGATAATTTTTACTCTTTTTTTTATTTTATTATAATAGGTAGGTACTTGTTTCGTATTGAGGCAGTCTCTTTTATTGAAATAGAATCGGAACCACTCAACGAGTTTAAATAAAATTTTCAAATGTTTTAAAGGATTGGTTAAGAAATGACAACAAAATATTTTTTCCAAAGATGGTAAATTAAATTTTGAGTAATTAGAAAAATATATATTTACGAAAAAAATACAATAGAATGATCGATGTATGGAACCGTTATGTATTTGTCGGTTCAGATGTTCAGTGTACTTAAGAGATAGGGAAAGAAGTGATTATATTCTTATTTTCGGTGAAAAATTATGAAAATTCGGTTTTTTATATTTGCTATTGCAAAATTGAGTGTACCCAAGGAAGTTAATTTTTATGCAGTAGTAAATCATAAAACAATGTAACCATTAAAAGCTGACAAGTGTAAATTTACCAATGCATCGTCAAACATTCATGAATGCATCAAATCAGCAAGACTTTTTATGTTAAGTTTTCACTACTGAAACTTGCATCAAATAATGCGAAAAATTAAAACAAAGCAGATCCAAAAAAAAGTGTGAGTGCCAGGACTCACGGTTAAGATGTGTAAACATCAACGTTCGTCCGAGTGCCGAATTTTTGTTATCGAACGTACCCAACAAACATACAATGCAATCGTACTAGTTTGTGACTACATAGCTGTACATAACGCTTTCCACCTAAACACATGTATTTTTGTACGTTTTGAAATAATCAACTATTTTGTTGTCTTTACTTATTTCTAGTAAAATAATTATTTCGGAACGAGTCCAAACACATTTTGCTTGTTCATTTTCCATTATTACTTGTGTTAAGGATACTTTTAATGTAATACCTAATCAAAAAATTATAAAGTGAATTTAAGATTAATGGGATCAAAACCACTAGTTAACAACTAAAACCGAATAACAACATAAAAAATTGTGTCGACGAACTATTTCGATCCTTTTAAGGCCAGGCGCTCACATTCAATTTTTAGTTTCACAACTACTGTTTAGTTGCTAAAATGAAACATATGGGCTTATATGGGACACCGCGCACTTAGAGCAACTAAAAAGTTTGTATTTTGACACAAACTAAACGATTGTTTAAAATTAATTCGCAACAGTTGAGCTGTTTTCTAAAAGCGCAAGAGAGAAAAGAGTGAGAGCGTGACTAAAGAGTTGCCGATGCGCGGTACTCTATCAACTCGTGATTAAACTATTTGATTTCGATCACAGTTGCTAGTGCGTGGCTAGCCTTACACGCCATGTCGGCATACTACATCGATTCCCAAAGTTCGCACTGCCGCACTATGGGACCAAATGGTGTAAACCATCTCAAAAATCCATAACTTTTTCGTTTCTCAATATTTTTTTTTGAAATTTTTCACACTTATACTTGTATAACCAAGAATTTAAAATATTAAAACGTTTTATATAGAAATAAATTATTTTCTTTTTTTTAAATAAAATAAAATAACAAATTTGTAGATTTTGTTTAATTTATATGGTCAAAATTTATTGGAGCAAGAATTATTGCAACAATTTGGATGAAATTTGTACAGTTTTTTTCTTTTACCGGTGAAAACATCTGATAGTAGTTTTTGTGAAATCCGCCCACTACCACGCCCATATTTTTTTGATTTTTGTTATTTTCTTATTTTTAGTTACCAGGAAGCCGAACATTTTTGTTTGAGGTTTTTTAAACTCAAGACATCAGATGCATATTTTTTCTGCCCACTTTCCCGCCCACTTTCACGCCCCTTTTTTTATTTTCAGCTTAAAGTTCATTAAAAGCAGGCCTTTTTTTGATTAAGTTTTATATGTAGAAATTAATTTATGAAAAGTATGTATTTATGAAAAGTAAAATCCGTGAACTGCCACGCCCTTTTTTGATATATGAAAGTGTTTCACCCTTAATACAAAAAAAAAACCTAATTCAAAAGTATCTTATTATTTCTTTAGCCTTATCAAACAATTCTTTGGTATCATTTTTTGTTCTTGGTTTTCCCAGACTAGATTTATACGGATCAGATGTATGTATATATGTAATAACGTGTGTAGAACATCTTTGTTCGTAGCTGATCTTGAACATTTCCTTGCATTATGCAATCTAAACCTTTTATAGTCCTTGTTTTGTGCTTCCTGAACATCTTCTGATAACTGCCCGATTGGCAAAATTGCAATGTGTTCTATGATTTTTGAACCATGTATTAAAATTTTGTGCACCGAAGATGGCATGTGGTACCAATTGTATTTGCTAACATATAATTGAGCTTTCGCAAGGGTACGAGTATACTGGCCAAATTTTGTTTTTTTTTTTTATAATTAACCCGCGCTCAAGGGATTATGATTACCCTTTAAATGTTTCAACACATCGCGGGCGTGATGTTAATGAAGAGAAAGAAGGATAGGAAAGATGTGTGTTTGATCAATAGGGAGTCCTGAAGACATAGTTTGTAAGATAATATAATTTTTTTTTATTAATTCTTCATCAATACCCGTTATCTGAGCAAAGAGCATTGGTAATTTTGAAAAAACCTTCTGGCTGTATTACCATCGTTGCTGTTTGAATTTTAATAATATTGGAAATAACTGATAAAAACTTATAAATTTTGTGGAAACATAGTCACTTATATGATGTTTATGAAAATGTGTTGCACATGTTTTAACAGTTATTTTTTTGAATTTTTGACAAAAAATAACATTTTTTTTTTAATTTTGAGCTAAAAGTAATAAAATAATGGTCTAAAACTTTTTGAAATACATATTTATGTGCATCAATAAAGGTACCACATTTTTGCCAAATTTTAATTTTTTTCATCACTTAACAATAAAGTTATAAGAATACGAATTTTTATTCTAAAAACTTATTTTTCTTTCGCATCATACGTTTTTTCTTCTTAAACAAAAATGCATGAAAATGCGAAAGTTTTTATTTTTTCTTCCAAATTTAGAATATTTTAAGAATACAAAACAGCCATTAACTAAACGGAGGCAGCCGGAGCTAACAGAGAAAACTCTAATTGAAAACAAAAAAATGAAAAAGATACTGCACCTTACTCATTTTTGTTTATTAATTTACTGGTGAACTTAATTAAAAAAAATATAACTGTTTTGTAAAGAAGGGTTTGGACTTTTCAAAAAGGTATAATACTTATACATTCTGTCCAGAAAAATACGAAATAATTGACTTCAAACTCTCACTTCTAATAATTCTAAAAAATAAAAATATCGAAATGTCATTTTTAACGGTAATTTTAGGTACCTAGAACAAAAGTAAGATACAAAAAATTTACTGTGTTTGGAAGAACCCTATTTCTAGTATATAATCCCATCATTAGATTTTTCAAATTACGAAATTCACCAAAACCATTTTTGAGATGGATTTCATCATTTGGTCCCATAGTGTGCCGTGTCGACACTTATTCATTTCACACGACCCAAAAACCTTATTGACAATAATGCTTCGATGAAGTAGTTCGTGGCATGTGTTAGGATTAAGTGGACTCCGCTACGTAACGTAAAGTTTGTTTGACTTATGTTTAACCAGGGATGTTGCTTGTGACAGCATCATATTTTTACATTTATATTCAAAAAGAGATGTTATCTGATAAAAAATAGACTGTTTTTACACGAATCTGATTTTAATCTCTGTTTCTCTTTTAGCTTCCTTTCGAGTACATCCGTGCTTTTAAACACAGCGAATTTTAATATAAGTTAACTTTGTTCATGCGAAAAGGAGTTATCTCTTCGCACTCCTTACTCTACTCAGTTAAGCGAATTGCACTGAGCGAACGCCAAATATAAAAAAGAAAACCACAAAGAAGAATGAACGATAACTCCGCATTTTTCTCAGCAATTGTAAGTGTATTAGTGAAAGAGTCACACATATAGATTGGATGTAGGCTTGAAGAAAAATCAAAATCTTTTCAATCTAGCGTACTGCATAGGTTTTTTTTCAAAACCCACCTCTGTCCACCAACTCCTACTCTCACCTCCCCGTGGTGAACATCGGGTACCTAGTACCTCAACTGGAGATTGGGTCTCAACCCCAGTGGAAAGTTGTTGGGGGTAGCAAACGAGAGAGGGGGGGAGAGGTGTTCCCACTAAGGCACCTCTCCTTTTACCCAGACGGCAGCGGAAGAATTCCCCAGATGGAATCAACGGTGGCGTCTACAGTTCCAGTTAGGATGAACTACTTGGTGAACACCTTATATGGGCTACTACGACATATTCGTAGCTCAGGCCTATAAGGAGCGGATTCGTCCGGCTCCCTACCCTTGGAGTTATACTAAGGGTCTGGTCCTCCAGGTCGGGGGTTGTGCGTCGGGGTAACTTCCCTACCACGTAAAAACAAACCGGTTCCGAAACAACAACAAGCCTCGGATATGGATGATTTTAATGTTGACGGCCCCAGCAAACGAAACAAGGACAACGATTTTCGGTTCTGCACGTGGAATGTCCGGACCTTAAACAGGCCACGTGCTGCCGAACAAATAGTGGAGAGCCTGGATAGGCTAAAGGCTGACATTACAGCCATCCAAGAAGTGCGATGGGATGGAGAGGGCATACGAAGGATGAAAACGTGTGACATCTACTTCGGCGAGTGCTACAAGGAGCAGGGTCAGCGGCTTTTTGGATGTGGATTTGTGGTAAGGGGAAGACTTAGGCAAGAAGTCTTGGGCTTCAGAAATGTAAGCGAGCGCCTGGTCACAATCCGCATCAAAGCGAAATTCAAAAACGTGACGCTGATCTGTGTCCATGCCCCAACGGAAGAAAAAGATGACTCAACCAAAGAAGAATTCTACGACCTTCTCGAGGAAACGTATGATAGGTGCCCCAAGTACGACGTCAAGATTATTCTTGGTGACTTCAACGCCAAGATCGGAAAGGAGGGCATCTTTGGTTCGATAGTCGGAGGACACAGCCTGCACGACAACACTTCCGGTAACGGACTCAGGCTGATTGACTTTGCGGCGGGGCGAAATGTCATCATAGCTAGCACTCGATTCCCACACCTCAATATACACAAAGGGACCTGGCGGTCTCCGGATCAACTAACCGTCAACCAGATTGATCATGTTGCGATAGACGCGAGACATGCTTCCAGTATCCTGGATGTCCGAACATTCCGAGGAGCCAACATAGACTCGGATCATTACTTGGTGGTAGCCCAAGTACGGATGCGGATATCCATGACGCCACAACGACGAACGGATGCTGTGAAAAGATTCAATGTCGCGAAGTTAAAATCGCAGGAGGTCGCCAGGACTTTTGCAGACCGAGTCTCTCTTAATCTCTCAGCAAGCCCGCCTCCAGCTTCATCTACGGAGGACCTGTGGAAGCGCTGCCAGAATGCCATCAGTAGTGCCGCCACTGATGTGCTGGGTTTCACAAGGCCACCACAACGAAACCCCTGGTTTGACGAAGAATGCAGGTTGGCGCATGTAGCAAAGAACAAGGCCTACCAATTAATGCTGCAGGCAAGAACCAGAGCTGCTGACAGAGACGCCCGGGAGCTCTACGGGCAAAGACGAAGGGAGGAACGCCGACTTCTAAGGAGGAAAAAGAGAGAGCATGCGAAGCGGACGGTCGAGTCTATTGAGGACTGTACCGGCAGGGGGGATGTTCGAAAGTTTTACCAAAGGGTGAGGCAATCCACCCAGGGCTACAAAGCTAGAACGGAAGCCTGTCGAGATGAGAGTGGGAATATGGTAGTGGACACGCAGTCCGTGCTGAGGATCTGTAAACAACACTTTTCCAGACTGCTGAACGGCGAGGAAGACCAAAATTCCGCAACTAGGCGGAACATTCCATTCAACCTGGACGATGATGGTCAAAATTTCCGTCCACCCGACCTAAATGAAGTGCGGTCAGCGATTGCCAAGCTGAAAGCGTACAAAGCTGCTGGCGCGGATGGCTTGCCAGCTGAGCTATTTAAAGCAGGTGGGGATGACTTGGTAGGGAGCATGCACCAACTCATCTCAAAAATTTGGTCGGATGAAAGTATGCCCAATGAATGGAACCTCGGCATAGTGTGCCCCATCCACAAGAAAGGAGACGCCCTGACATGTGCCAATTACAGAGGTATAAGTCTCCTCAACGTCGCATACAAAATCTTGTCGTCTGTACTGTGTGAGCGCCTAAAACCGTTTGCCAACGAGCTGATCGGCCCCTATCAGTGTGGTTTTAGGCCCGGCAAATCCACCCTGGATCAGATGTTCACACTTCGACAGATTTTGGAAAAAACCCAGGAGTTCCAAATCGATACACACCACCTTTTTATCGATTTCAAAGTCGCGTATGATAGCGTGGACAGAGAACAACTATATAGAGCCATGTCTCATCTCGGAATCCCTGCCAAGCTCGTCCGCTTGTGCAGGATGACGATGGAGAAATCTCGCTGCTCCGTCAAGGTCGGTAAGAACACCACCGAACCTTTTGATGTCGAGAAAGGTCTGAGGCAAGGCGACGCGCTATCTTGCAACCTATTTAACATCGCTCTTGAAGCAATTGTACGAAACTCAAACGTCAACAATAGAGAGTTCACAGTTGACATTCATCGAGTACACAAGTGCGCGGAGAAAAGTAGTGAAAATAAAAACTAAATCTACCTAACGGTAATAAAATAATATATTTCAGTGAAAAAAGTGATTAGCAAAGATTTATCTGCGCTACCTGATAAAATTAATCTAGTTAATTACAAGAAGGGGTTTTTCCGAATGTGGATTATCCTTCTTGTTAATTACAATTTTTAATCTTAAGCCTTTAAGTAATTAAAAAACAATAAATCTATTTCCTGGAAACCCAGTTAAAAATGGGAAAAGCCGAAAGAAGGAAGAGTGACGTAAATTTAGCATACGAGGCACTCAAGACTCACATCAAAGAAGGCATGAGAACGCATGGAAAAGAGTTCCTAGTCAACATTCACGCGAAGCTTGGTGATATAGACCAGCTTTACGAAGATGACAAGGACGAAGTAATGGATACGCAACAAATTATGGATCCAATTACAGAACAACAACTCGAAGAAGTTGTAGGACAGGAAAACTTGAACGTGCAACCTACAGAAGAAGAACCTTCAGAGATGTTGCAAACCGAAGAAACGGTGAATTTAGACTCTGATTTTGAGGTGGTACAAACAAAAAGATCAAAAAGAAGGCCCTCAGAGTCACCAATTACTTCACCAAAGAAGACCAAAAAGCCTGCAATGGATAATGAAGCTTCTGTCACCAACGCAGAGAAAATAAACACAACAAAACAACTGAACCTCGAGAAACCCAACAAGGAACCCCGATCTACACTAATGCCACCAATTGTGTGCTTCAAGCTAAACGTGGCGGAAATCAGTAAACATTTGAAAGCTCAAGGTGTAGTATTCAAAGTTCATAACATCAATAGTGAAAAATCTGTTATCACAACAAAGACCAAAGAGGAACACCAGAAGATCCGAGATTTCCTGAAGGTGAAGAAGACAGAATTCAACACCTATACCGCCAAAGAAGATAAGAAGACATTGCTGGTCCTTAAAGGCATTCATCAAACTTATGAAGCCACTGAAGTTAAGGAGGAGCTCATTGCGGAAGGCATCGCAGTCTTAGCAGTAAGTCCCTACAAGACCCGATCGGACAGGAAGTATAATAGCTTCGTCGTTGAAGTTTCCAAAACATCTGATATCCCAGCAATTTACGGAAAAACACTTCTTATGCACCAAAAAGTCCATTGGGAGAAGTTTAAGTCCACCACCATTACACAGTGTAAGAATTGCCAAAAGTTTGGACATGTTGCTAGCAACTGTGGCATGAAATACCGTTGTGTAAAGTGCAAGGAGGATCATAATCCAGGAAACTGCTCTAGGACCCTACACAAAGTCAGTGACGATATGGTATTCTGCGTTAACTGCCAACAGACTGGGCACCCTGCCAGCTATAGTGGATGTCCTGCAAGGAAGAAGAAACTGGCCGAAAAAACGAAGACAGCAACACAGAAGCGTGAAAATCACCAATTTGCTGTAACATCAGCAAAAAATGCGATTGTGAATGGCTTATCATACGCCAGCGTTGCAGCCACATCTGGATCAGCTTCAAAACCTTTGGGAGGCCCATTTAAGAAAGCAGGAAATAAGCCAGCTCCACCAGCACCAGCTACAACGCCATTTACCAAACCAGTAGTCCAGAAAAGGACTGCACCATCCAACACATCAAGCCAAAAAGGACAATCACAGTCTTTCAACATATTTGATGATACCGAAAGACTGTTTGGAACAGATCTCCTTTCTCTTCTTCAAAAGGCAAAGGAGGTAGTTCCAAGCAACTATGGTAGTCTCAATGATAAAGAAAAGACAGTTATATTGGGTAAACTTATTTGTTCATTATGTATATAAGAAACTACCTATCTTTCATTACATATAACGTTAATTCTATTTATTCTACAGCCAGACGTATTTCACTAAACTTTTTTTTAAAATCAAAGAAACCCGATATTATCTTTTTACAGGAAACAAACATCACAGCAAGAAACACCCTTAAACCGGAAGGCTACACATCCTATAGACAGGACAAGACATCTGAAGGCAGAGGAACTGCCATCCTCTTGAAATCAGACCTTAAAAGCGAGTACGTTAGGGTACCTGTACTGCGCTGCATGGAGACTACAGCCGTTGTGATCATTATGTCGGATAATGAGACGCTGCTTCTCGTCTCAGTATACAACAAGTGTAACGCAACAAGATGTGACATCATACATGACCTCAACGCCATCAACAATCTGGCTAGCCAATATACGTACTGTGTACTTGGAGGTGACTTCAATGCACGACACCCACTCTGGATGGACACCAGGGAATCTACACAAGGAAAAGCAATTGTGGACTGGCTGCAAGACAACCCTGAACTTCACTCATTGGTGGTTATATCACAACATAGGCCCACATTTCCAAGAACTCCGTCGTTGCTAGACTTCTTTTTAGTGACGTCCAATTTTACGAACATCCTTCCCGAGTTCCAAAACTTCACTTGTGTTGCACATGATAGTGACTCGGACCATCTGGCGGTTGAAATGAGAGTCAGATTGAATTACAGGATTACAACTGAACGTCGTATTCCCGAATTCCAAATCCAATACGAAAAACTGAACTGGATAAGATTCCGTTCAGAAGTTGAAGAACGCCTACCAGAAGTCTCCAGCGTCAACAATCTCAACAATAATGAGATCGACAACACCATTGTTCAATTTGAAACAGTTGTCAACAATGCTTTGGACAGGCAGAAAACACCCCGCACCAGCAGAGATAAATATGCAAACTTACCCCAACATATACAATTAATATATGCTCACCGGCAAAGACTCCGCAAAAGCCTCCAAAGAATATTCCACAGGACATTTAACAGGGAAAGTGTCGAATACCGTCGACTACACTCAGAACTACAGTGCACTAACACAATGTTCAACCAGGCAATAAAACATCATCAGGAAAAGGATTTTAGGAAGAGACTTGAAGATATCAAACCTGGACCTGACACGTTTAAAAAGATCAATCTGATTGTTGGAAAAGCGATCTCAATTCCAGACACCATCCTTCACGGACAAGAAGTTTCAACAACTTCTGCAGAGAAAGCTGAAGCGTTTGCAAATCACTTTCATGATAGTTTCAAAGATCGCCCTCCCGTACATCTTCCTGACTTTATCGAAGATGTAGAAACTCGCTTTCAAGAGATATCATCAACCACCGAAACCGTGACCCTGTTCAACGAGGAAAACCCATCATCGGAGCCGACGCTGACAGATGTTTTCACTTCTCCTGAAGAAGTAGCTGACATTATCTTCACTGGAAACTCCAAAAAATCAGCAGGAAGCGACAAGATTTCTAATTACGTGCTTAAAAAGTTACCAAATCTTGCTGTACTCCTGTTGACTATAATCTTCAATAACTGCCTGAACAACAGCTATTTCCCTGCAGCCTGGAAAACCGCAAAAGTGGTCCCTGTCCCGAAGAAGAACAACCGCGCAAATGTGGAAGGATATCGACCAATTTCTTTGCTCAGTTGCATGAGTAAGATACTGGAGGCATTGATATTGAAGAAACTCAACGTTTTCTGCAGAGAAAGAGATGTCATACCGGAGTTTCAGTATGGCTTTCGAAATAAACACTCTACCATACATCCATTACTGGGACTCCATACTGATGTTACAATTGGACTCAACAAAAAGGAAACCACTGTAGCGTGTTTGCTGGACATCGAAAAAGCTTTCGACAGCGTTTGGATAAAAGGATTACTATTCAAACTCTCGGAACTTGGACTTGCTAATTACTTGGTAAGAATAATCAAAAATTTCCTAACCCATAGACTTTTTTATGTACAGGTAGAAAAGCATGTGTCATCAACCAAAGGAATTAACGCTGGAGTTCCTCAAGGATCAAAACTTGGACCACTGCTGTTCAACATTTACACTGCTGATCAACCAGCCAACATATCAGGTACAAAGACGAAGCTTTATGCAGACGACTCAATCACATACGCCACCGCTTTTTCACCAGAAATTGCTGCCAGGAGAGTGCAAGAGCACATTAAAAACCTATGGGAATACTATGTCAAATGGGGACTGAGGATAAACAGCGAAAAGACTGAACTCATCTGCTTCCGAACACCAGTGACTGTCATTCGAAGACGAGCGTTTGCAACACGCTGTGATGCAATCAAAATAAAGCTTCCAGACAACACTGAAGTGACAGTCAAATCATCAACGAAGTACTTAGGAATCAACTTTTCCAACAAATTCAAATTCAAAAGGCATACAGACTTGATGTTGAAGAGAGCCAACTATTCTTTGCACTTGGTCCATCCGCTTCTCAGGAGGCGAAATGGACTAAGTAAGAAAACCAAACTGCTTGTATACAAACAACTTATCCGACCCGTTCTGACCTACGCCTTTCCCATCTGGTTTACTATTTCACCTACAACAATGAAAAAGATGAAGCTTTTTGAAAGAAAGATGCTCCGCATTTGCACTGGAATGTACCGTAACACACTGACGAAGAAATATATACCAACAAGGAATCTGTATAAAGAAGCAAAGTTAATACCATTGGACAAGTATTTACTGCAGCTCTCCGGAAAAATCATCAGGAACCTGGAAGATCATCCCAACACAGAAGTGCAACAACTTCTCCAGCATGAACTAGAGCCTCGTGACAAGTATCTATACACCCGAGCCATCACTGACGATCAATTTGAAGACATCATCCATAACGACAACGCACCCTTTTACGAGAAGAACAACAATCAATACTACAGGGGATAAAACGCCCACTCATCAAAAATTATTATTTAGTTAATATTAAAAAAATCATGAATTAGATTAAGAAAACATTAATATGATATTGTAAGCAAATAGCATTATGTAAAGCCAAATGAAGAACGTTGGGCCCCTATTGTTGAGCCAACATGATTTAATTTAGTAATAAGTTAGTTTTAAGTCAAATTGTATATAAAACAAATTGAAAAATTAAATTCTTAATCTAAAAAAAAAAAAAACAATAGAGGTACAATTTTTCAAAAGTCAGTTCAACTGCTTGCTTATGCGGATGATATTGATATCATTGGGAGGACGAAGCGAGCTGTTACCGGTGCGTTTGCAAGTATTGAACTGGAGGCGGCGAAAATGGGTTTGGCTGTTAATGAGGACAAGACGAAGTATATGCTATCATCGAGAAAGGAATCTCAACATCGTCGACTCGGGCAAAACGTCACGATGGATAGGTATAACTTCGAAGTCGTCAAAGACTTTGTCTACCTGGGCTCCACTATAACATCGCAAAACGACATCAGTGCAGAGATCAAGCGAAGAATTACTCTTGCCAACCGCTGTTTCTTCGGGCTAAGAAGGCATTTGAGTAATAAAGCCCTATCTCAAAGAACCAAGGAGACCTTGTATAAGACCCTCATCATCCCGGTCCTGCTGTATGGGGCAGAAGCATGGACACTGTCTAAAATGGATGAAAATCTGCTTGGGTGCTTTGAAAGAAAAGTTCTTCGTTTGATCTTCGGTCCAGTCTGTATCGATGGAGTATGGAGGAGAAAGTTCAACAACGAGCTGTACGGGCTTTACAGCGACGTTGACCTAGTCAAGAAGCTGAAAATACAACGGCTGAGATGGCTGGGACACTTGGAGCGTATGGACACCGACGCACCAGCCCGTCGAATCTTCGAATCCACCCCTGATGGTCTGCGCAGCAGAGGAAGACCCCACCTCAGGTGGCGCGCACAAGTGGAGAGCGACCTCAACCAACTTGGAGTGCGTAACTGGAGGCAGCTAGCTAGGGACCGAGCTAGCTGGAGGGGTTTGTTGGTTGAGGCCTTAGTCCACCCTGGACTGTGAGCGCCATCTAAAGTAAAGTAAGTAAAGTAAGTAAGTACTGCATAGAAATATTGTATATGCAAGGTTGATGATTGATCATGTATTTATTGGTTCATTTGCGTATAGTACGTTGAAGAGATGAGAACACAGCCCATCATAAGCACTGATTGAAATATTAAAACAGCAAACGAAAATTGTATGATAAAATGGACAGACAAAATAAAACAAATTACTCGGATAAAATTACAAAAATCCCAAAGAAATTCGTAAAAACACAATTTTGCTGAAAAAAAAACCACAAAGGGCAACGTTCTCTCGCCACTGAAATAATAGACTTGTACGTGATTTTCATGCATTTGAACAATGTATATCTGGCTTAACGCCGCCAACTAATATACTTGTTATGCAGCGAAAAAGTCAAAACTTTTTTTTGAAAAAACCACTAGATGGAGCGTTCACCTTATCAAAATCAAACCAATCCTTTAACTTTTTTTTAGGTTTCTGTACTTTATCTTACTCCCTCTGTCAGAGATTAACAAACCGATTGACATCATTCCCACCTTGTAATGGAATTATAAGTGGCAAAAACTAATTTTTTTAATACATTGAAGTCGTATTCATCATCCAGTTCATGGCTTGACAGATGGAGAACGATCTATATTTTGATATAGTGTATGCTAAAATAATATTTTGATATAATAAAGAATATCTTATTCGATAATTAAAATAATTATATGGTATGACAGATAAGGGACAAATTAAATTTTGACGTATCGAGAATATTTCATAACAGATGTCAACTGATTGCCCTGAAGAACATTTTTTGGATTTTTTGCGAGCATAAAATAAAATGTTATCGTCCTTCAATAACGTGAAGTTGATTTTTTAAGACATCAAATTAACCCGCTATGAAATTTTACACCGTTTGATTTTTCTTTCGTCTTTTTCACATATTTAGGCCTATTCGGCGAGAACTTTTATTCTTCTATTCTGTTATTCTGCTTTGAATTTCCATACAAATGTTTGAGCTGTCAACAAATCTTTTATGAATTTTAATTTTGGTATTCAGAACGCTAAAATCTGTTATAAAATCTGCTAAGAAAACTTTTATGAACTGTCAAACGTTCGAACATAGAAAAAATCTTTTACGAATAGCATTTTTGGTATTCAGCATGCCAAAATCTGTTATGAAATCTGTTAAAAATCATAAAAGAATAAAAGACAAACTATGTGACTTTTATCATAAGAGAATTCAATAAGTACACAGGTGCATCAAGTAATAATGAATATTTATCTTTTATTTCGTCAATGAAATGTTCTTTAAAGCAGACAAATGAAAGAAAATATATCAAAACATATATCATATAAACATATATGTAAGTAGAGTATGGTCATGGTATTCTCAGAAACATATGAGATAAAATCGTGTTCCATTGTATGGATACCCACAGTGTGTAAGGCTAGGCGCGCACATTCCATTTTTAGTTGCACAACTGTTTGGTAGCTTATAGAAAACAGATGAACTACTTAGTTGAATGTCCGCGCAGGTGCATATAATTATATGTTACACAAAATGGCTTTAGGCTAGGCGCGCACATTCAATTTTTAATTTCGCAACTGCTTGGTTCGAGCAACTAAAAGTTTGTGTTTTTATACAAAATAAGCGATTGCCTAAAATGAGTTCGCTATTCTGTATAACATACAATTATATGCACCTGCGCGGACATTCAACTAAATATTTCATCTGTTTTCTATAAGCAACCAAACAGTTGTACAACTAAAAATTGAATGTGCGTGCAATCATTTAGTTTGTGTCAAAACAAAAACTATTTAGTTGCTCGAACCAAGCAGTTTCGAAACTAAAAATTGAATGTGCGCGCCTAGCGTAAGAGTTTACTTTTTTGTTCGTCATCCATTTCAATTATGTCAGATGAAATATTTTACATAATCACAGCTGATTATGATAACAGATTTAGTTCAGTTTTATAACAGATCTCGTTTTCGAAGTAACATAAGGCCAGGCGCGCACATTCAATTTTTAGTTTCGCAACTGTTTAGTTGCTAAAATGAAACATATGGGCTTATATGGGACACCACGCACTTAAAGCAACTCGATTCGAGCAACTAAAAAGTTTGTGTTCTGACACAAACTAAACGATTGCCTAAAATTAATTCGTAATAGTTGAGCTTTTTTCCATAAGCGCAAGAGAGAAAAGAGTGTGAGCGTGAGTAAAGAGTTGCCAGTGCGCGGTTCTCTTTCAACTAGTGATTAAACTATTTGATTTCGATCACAGTTGCCAGTGCGCGACTAGCCTAACAGACTTTAATAAAAGTTCGAACCTCTGAATACCAATCATAAAAGATCTTTTAAGGTGGAAATCTTTTATGAATCCATAGGAGAATAACAAATGTGGCAGAATAGTCCTAATTGGTCGAGAGGTGAAGAAATGTTGAGGGACTGAATTAAGTTCTAGCCAGCAATGGAAAGTAATAAAATCGAGATTTCAGTACTCAAAGTCTCCAATGTAAACACGATGTCGTAAGTACGCAATATTTACAATTTAAACATGGTGTTAAATGCAATCGTCGGTAAGGAAGGTTGCTACACGGAACGTGTAACCGTAACGTGTAACCGGGACGTATAAGTTTTACACACGTTTTCAATTCACTCTACCGCCGGGAAAGATATTTACACATCAAAAACAACGCACAAAATGTTTAAGATATTTTTTTCAATTTTTCAAAGTAGGTTTTTGAAAGAACTATTACGTTACGCAGTAGTACCATATGTATATAAAAAAAAAAGTAGACAAAAAGCTAAATTTATAATAATATCAATTCTAATTCATTCAAAAATTTATATAAGTTCATCCACTTTACACCTATGTAATTCTTACTGTTATGACATTTAACTATCTTTTTTTTTTATTAAAAATTTCACTAATTTAATATTGTTATCATTTATTGCTAGCTTTAAGTAATTTTTGTAAATTTTTCTTAGTTATTGAATAAAGATTATATAAATGAGTATATATAGACTAAGAGCCCACAGCAATTTTTGGGTGTGATTGATAACAAAAAATAATTAGCATAATTAGATAGGCCTTTTATAGTTATTTACAAATGTGAAAGTCTCGCATACGCTAGTGGGAGCAATAGTGCATAATAGTGCATCGAGTATGCAGTTCTTTCCAAGTCCAAATAATTGTGATAAAAATTTTTCCAAAATGTAGAGTTAAGCCCCTTGATTGAAAATATCGAGGTCCAAGACGTTTTACAGACAGCCTTCTGCCTGCCAGACGCGATAAGAATAGGCTACTTCTTGCACTAAGAAGGTCACTTTCAAAACGTCTTGGTCCTCGATATTTGCAATCAGGACACTTAGCTTTTCATTTTGAAGTTACGGCAAATTTTGTATCCCAATTTTTTAGATTTTGGAAAGAACTGCATACTAAATGCACTATAATGCACTATTGCGCCCACTAGAGTATGCAAGACGTTCACATTTATAAATAACTTTAAAAGGCCTATCTAATTATGCTAATTATTTTTTGTTATCAATCACACCCAAAAATTGCTGTGGGCTCTCGGTCTAATACTTAAATGCCCCACAGACCACTTTTTCGGGAAACTGAGTTAAAGATGCAGTTATACTAATTCGAATATTCTCTATCATTTGGCGCTATCCCCGTTGCTCTATCTTCATTATTAACACAGTTACAGAAAGCACTTTTGCTCTATAAACTACAAATTTTTGGGTTCTTTTCATGCTTATTTGCTGTATATCGAAAATGGTACTAGGTGGGACAATTTTTGTATACAAGTTTGAAAAACAAATGCCTAGTGCTTAAATGCCCTATTGCATTTTTATTTTTTTTTTTACAAAAATGGATGAAACGAAAAAGAGGAAAAAAAGTTAATTTTAAAAAAAAAGTGTAAAAAAATACCAAAACTTACTCTTACGAATGTTGAAGTATTTTTAAAACTAATTCCGAATAAAATTGAATGTATTTTTCTACAAAATTTTATGGACCAAGGTTCATGTTCAGTATTTTTCATAATTAAGTGTTAAAATACTTTATCATTTTCATGCGTTTTTTATAGACTTAAAAGTAATCCAATGTGGTATAGCGGAAGGCATAGGCACTAAATTAATATTGCTTTTTGTTTTATGTTTTTATCACTCAAAGTAAAATTATAAAAATTGATAATGCTAGAAATTTTGATTTTTTTACTATTTTTGCTTTCGCCGATTTTCGAATGTCCAGTGCACAAAAGTCCTATATCCATAGGAAATTTTCAATTCGGTTTTCATCGATTTCGCATTCATATATGGGAGAGAGTCCTATATCAATTTCTGACTTTTTTCATACTTTATTTTGTTAAAATAAGCGTTACAGTTTTTGATTTCATGTCTTCAAATCACAACAAATATAAATAAAAATTCAAAAATCATATTTCTCAAGGATAAAGTAAAGAAATTATTTTTCAAACCTTAAGATTTGTTTTCTGAGGAATAATTTTTTTGGATATGGGGCATTTAAGTACTCAGGCGGTGAAATGTTGCTTTTTAGGAAACAGAAGTGAAAAATGTTTTTTTTTTTTTTCAAGATTTTGTAACATTAAATCCGCTCACTGTGCGGATTTGCAGCTATTTGCAGCTAAATTTTGTTTGAATGTAAAGTTTGACATGTCTACATCGAGAAAATAAATATCTTAGACCGTAGGAAAGTGGAGTTATTTTTAAATGACTACAAGTTTTCATTACTACGGACTGAGTCTTATATTGTGCTAAAGTTTTTAGCCCTTTTTTTGCTGAATTTGACCTTTGTAAAGCATCTTAAATAAGCAAAAAAAATCAATCACATTTTTAATTCATCCCGAATTGACCTATCACCCTAGGAATGTTAAATCCCCACACAATTTAAAATATTTTGACTTTGGTCATCTATTGAGGTGTCAAAACTTAAGTTTTGGCCAAATCCTTAATGTACCCAGATTCTCTGGCTAATTGACTGTGAGAAATATGAATCATCTAATCGAAATCAGCACTTTCGGAAAATCGAGTTTTGTCCACTGTGCGCCCCTTCATCTTCTTCTTATTGTTGTAGTGTTTCTCTTTGTTGAAATCTCATAATACTCTCACACTTATTTAGGATTTAATTTTAAATTTCGCAATATTATTGAATTGTCATCACTTAGCTGTTATTACAATCAGTTTCGATCAGTAAAATTTAGTCAATTATTAATTATGGATCCATATACACTCACACAACTTATTGAAATAGTTGAAATTCATCACAAAAATGGTGAAAATATCGTAGAAAATGTTTCTAACTTTTAGTAATTGAGTGAAAGTCATTTAAGTATTTCTAATTTAGTAATTATTTTAAATATAAAAAACAGTTAATTCTATGTGCTTTTGTCATGATTAAATACTCAAGTCTTATCTCAGAGTTATTACACCCCCGATTAAAATCAGTTAACCCACATGTGGTTGGCAGGGAAAATTCCTCATAACACTTTTCAGACAATTCCAGAGTAAATCGGTTGGTACTATAACTGAAACTTATATGGACTAAAAGTGTAATCTGCGGTTTAATGTCTGGACTTTTTGACCAATGTACTCAATATTTAAATATTACACCTACAAATAAAATTGCATTTTATAAACTTTCTTGACCAAGCCAAACAATTTTGCTTTCACGCTAAATATGCATATAAATTATCACCAACCACTTCGTTTCCCATTCAAATTCCATTACACCATATTTAGATTCACAGCTCGTGGTGGCTTAAACACCGTTGAAGGTATTTTATGCAATTTATGTGCATATAAATCCCCATGAGCCACAGATATCAAACCGAAGATTCCCATAGCGATGCATGAATAAAAAGCCAAACAACCAAAGCCATCTACCGGACAATACTAATACCTACAAATAAATGCATGTATGCTTCTGCGATATTCTTTCTGCGCTGCGGTAAGCTGGTAACAAATATACGCAAAGCCTAGCTAAAATATATACTGCACTATAGGGTATACAAAACATAACCCAGAAGCTAAAATCCCAGTCTAAATGTCACTCTCATAAATTACATTTCATCCCCTGTATGAACGAATATGCACATATAGGACATCCATCCGAGTTCTAATCTAATAACCAAACGTAAGCTGCCATAGGACAATAACTAATGCAACAGACCGTGACGGTGATGGTCTAGTTTTAGTCCTGGCATCGGCATGCCAAAATGTCAGAGTACATAGAAAATAAATTACGCTACCGGTCACCGGAACATTAACTCAACTCGTCGCCTGCCCCAGGGTCCCATGGCATTACGGATTAACGTTAAACATAGATACTATATCTCGCGGAACGGATATTGTTGTTTGAAAGGAAATTGGTAGATTCCAATAGCATCATTCGCATTCATTTTTAAAAGCTTGTTTCGTTCTTTCATCCTCTATAGTCGTGCTATGAGACATATTATGTATTACAGTGAAAGCTCTAATAAGCGGACACTCGTGGTCCCCCAATTTTTGTCCGGTTATGAGAACCGTCCGGTTAAGGGAAAGCAATAAAAAAAACTTTTTTTTTTAACTTCATATTAATTCTGATTAATATTGGATCTACGATCTACCTTGCCATTTTCCACGAACATCTTCTTTATTTCTTGAAATTTCTGCAGCTTGTGTTTTTCCAATATTAAATCTAAAATACTTTGCATAGATAAAATATTTCATGTCGTGGCTGAAACAAAAAAACAAACCTTTTTGCCAAAGCGCGAACCAATAAGTTTTTGTTGCCCAATGCATTGGCAAATTTACAACTTTTCTTGTCTCACCCTTTTTTACCGTTATTTTAACGGACAATGCTCTAGTGAAATAGCCAACTGTATTCCTCCCCTTAAACAATCCAACAGTAATATTCGCACTTCTAGGAATGCCCATCAGTTTACCCCTGAGCCCAACTTCGGACGTACTGTGAAGTACAGAGATTCGTTCTTCAGCCGTACTACGCTAATGTGGAATTCCTTACGACGCTCTGTCTTTCCCAGTCATTGCAATGTTCAAAAATTCAAAACCAATGTACACCGACACCTCCTTTCTGACCCCTCCCTTTTTTCCTATTGCTCACACTGTGTCTCCGACATATTAAGGGTATACAAAAAACTTTTGAGTGTGATGAATGAGTAGCTGAAGGAAAGGAAATGACATGTGTAAAAACGAAACACGATGAAAAAATGGAACCATACCCTCTCAAAATTACACCAACTACCCCCAGTAACTAACTCGGGAAATCCCCTAATAACCTTTCAACATAACATAACATCGCACTGTTCAGTTATTAGAGCTACGCGTCCGGTTATCGGAGATTTTCTATAGATTTACTTACGTATTAAACATAAACTGTACTTAGAACAAATAAATAAAATAATGTGTCCGCGTATGGGAGGTTTTCTATCTAAAATGGGCAAGAAAATGTGTCCGCGTCCGTTTATGAGAGTGTCCGTTTATAGGAAAGTTATTTGTATGAGATTTTCGAAAAAGAAGTTCGTTCCCGAAAATGTGTCCGTTTAAGGGAACTGTCCGCTTATTGGAGCTGTCCGCAAGTAGAGCTTTCACTGTATATAGAAAACATTTATAATATTACATATATTTGTTCATCATATAAAGGGTGTGCTATCGGGTGGTTTCTATCTAAATCATAGGTTTTTTTGAGACTGACAGCTATTTCTATTTCCCGCTTGAAATCTTGACACAAAGTCAGGGGGCGTCATTCCTTAACTCGATTATCGTCAGACGTTATCGTTTGAGCGATAGTGTTACCTTTTTTTGATTCACGTAAGGTCGTAAGTCGATAATCTTCTAAACATCTAAACGATAGCTTAATTTTTATCATCTTACATTAATTTTGAAGTTTGTAGCTGACAGTAGTTGAATGATTGAGTTTTCACTTTAAATTGACATCATGTATTGTTATCTGTTGAATTGACAAATTGAGTTTCGGCGA
Source organism: Philhelius festivus (assembly GCA_963931855.1). Classification (NCBI taxonomy): domain Eukaryota; kingdom Metazoa; phylum Arthropoda; class Insecta; order Diptera; family Syrphidae; genus Philhelius; species Philhelius festivus. The sequence continues at coordinate 67,411,131 of OZ007555.1, forward strand.
AGCAATTTTCTTATCGTAGAAAATGAAAATAAAAAAAATAAAACTTATACGCATGCGAAGCGCGACGACCAGTTGAGAGACGAATCGAATCCCTTAACTCTTCCAACTCATATGTAAATGTGATTTTTATAAACTATTTTATTATTACATACATTTTAAAATGATTTCCTTCAGTTCAAATCGGCACCAAAAACAAAACAAAAACTTTAAAAATGCATTTTACTGACAATAATGACAGCCAATTTGACTTTTCAACTACAGTTTGAGAGTTTCTGAAATGCATCAAAATCTTTAAAACTGCGATCGATAGACGAGACAATAGTGGTCGAGTTACATGAAGCAAATCGTAGAAGACCTCATCGACGATTAGCATTTTGACGATTATCGTTTACAAAATTACGGAATGACCCTCCAGTATCATACCTTTGAGGAACGAAATAAGTCGCTTAAGGCTAGGACCGCACTTGCGATTTCAATCGCACAATTTTTTAGTCGCAAAAATAGAACGCATGAATTTAAATGAGAATGAACGCACTTGCTACCAACAAATCATGACGATTTAAAAGTCTCAATTTATTTCATTTTTCTTGCGATGCGATTGTCGTAAACTTAAATGAAACACATGTACTCAAATGGATATGCCCACACTTGCGATTTAAATTACTACGACTTAGAAATCGTAGTCGCAAAGAGAAATTGGCAAGCACGCACTTGCGATTTTTAATCCACGATTTTTTAGTCGCAAAAAGTAAGACACATGGCCTTAAATATGAATGCACGCACATGCGACTTAAAAATCGTAGCGATTATAAAAATGAAACAAGTTCTATTTTTTCAAGCGATTTTTCTGTCGCTACTTATTTATAGCAAATGCGTGCACTCACATAAAAAGTAGTGTGTTTTATTTTTCGCGATTAAATAATCGCGCGGCAAAAAAATCGCAAGCGCGTGCATGACAATAATTTGTAGCGACTACGACCTTTTTAATCGCCTCGACGAAAAATCGCAAGTGCGGTCCTAGCCTTACGCTTGGACAACGTTGGGAAATATTAACATCTTATTTCCAAAGTGAGTGCTGTGTAACCCAAACAGTGCGTTTTTTGAAAAGAAGTTTTGGCCGAAATGAAGGAACCACCTATACGCAAGTTTATGCAAAATACTCATGGTCCCCGGCGTAGTACGGTGCGCTCAGACGAGAATGTGGCTGCTCTAGCCGAGAGTGTGATATATCCTGAGGAGAATTCTGCACAAATATCTCGGATTATTCACTTACAAGGTCCAATTGACTCAGAAATTGCAGGCGCACGACCATCCGCTTCGTTATTGCTTCGCAGTTTGGGCCTTAGAGCAGCTTGAATTGGATAATGATTTTGGGCGCAAAATAATCTTTTCTGTCGAGGGTCATTCTGACAAAACTTCGAGCGGGAAACAACTGACAGTGTCAAATAACCTATGATTTAAAAAGAAACCAGTATAACTACCCTTATAACTCATATTTTTGTTTTAATTGTCAGTTAGAACCTTGATATTCTAGGGTCGTGTTTGCGACTTAAGGAAATCCCACAAGAAAAGTCTAGGAAATTAAATCTCTTGATGTCGTTCGGTGAGCAATTAATCGTGGAGAATGTCCATTTTGGCATCAGCCACTTGTCATTCACCTCCATACCATTCAATTTGGGCAAAAATAAAGTAGTTCTCATCAATCGGTAACGCTCTCAGTTGGACAATTCAAGCCTAGATTTTAAGCCAATTTAGACCGGTGTAAATGACATACCCGTTCATCCATAAATGGACCCTGTTGCTGATGATGATTTGTTTTGTATTAAATCGGGATCCGCTTTCCATTGCTCCAGATAGTCAAATTTAATCATTTGTTCACGTTATTTGGTGCTGCAATTTGGCATGGTGATATACATACCTTTAGGTCGTGAATAATTTTGATTTATTGAATAATTTTGATTTAATTTCACTTAACAAAAATTTAGAAAGTTTTAACAGAAGCCCATATAAGGTTTTGTCCACGGACTCCTCAGCTTACAGCTCTGATTGTAAAATCTATTTATTTTAATCGAAATGAAATCGGCCTTTTAGTAACGAAATCGAAGTGTAGTAAAAATAAACATTTGCTAAAATTCAACAGTTTCTTGTTGAAAATTACACATTATGTTGAATCCTCAACACAATTAAATACTTTTTGAAATAAATAAAGCACCGCTGTTGAAAACTTAGACCCGTTTGTTTGATATTTAATAGATTGCTTAAAAATAAGAACGGATATGAATTTTTTACACGATTTTTTTTTTGCGGGATATCATTTTTTCTTTGATTCAACAGTTTTTGTTGAAAATCTGGTATGCATTTGTTGAATACTCAATTAAGCGCTGGAAAAGGTGAAGGAGAGACAAAATTTCAACAAACATAGTTTTCCTCAGTGGAGTTAGGGATATCGTTTTTCTCAAATTCAACATTTTTTGTTGAATATTAATTGTAAATTTTGATAATCTCGTAATCGTGAGAAAACAAAGGGGAAATATAAGAACGTAGAAAAATGTTCATCCGATCAAAATCAGTCTCGCAGTAACAGTCATAAAGTGAGAGTGCGCGTTTTAGAATAAAATACATTGAATAAAGTACATTGTAAATTAGATTGTTTTTAATTTTAATGTTGTGTAGGTTTTAATAACTGGAAAAATGTATTTAATATGTAATATTTTACAACCTGTTAAAATAATTTTGTTTATGCCGAAGATGTTAAAAACAAATATAATAAATATTGAATATTACAATTCTCAAAAAATGTTTTTTTGATTGTTTTTTTTTTTTTTTATAATCTGCCCGCGCTCAAGGGATTATGATTACCCTTTAAATGTTTCAACACAGCGCGGGCGTGAAGTTAATGAAGAGAAAGAAGGATAGGAAAGATGTGTGGCACGATGTTCTGAGACTGAAGGTTGTTGTCTCAGATATTTTATCTCCAGGGATGGCGGCTGAACTAAAGCGGAGAATGCCGTGTCTTATTTCTATGTCGCTTATAATTCACATTATTTTATTCGTGTTCATCCTTGTTCGGCATACTAGTTTAACTCAATCACATGTTGTTAGTGTTATGCCTGAACAACATGCAATGAGTAAACCAGCAACCCATGGATGACAATTTTTAGAAGGTTTTAATGGAATTAAAACGACATAGACGACTGCAGGGATCGAACCTGTGATGATGAGGTTGACAGGCGAGCACACAACCATCGTGCCACGGCCAAATAGATAGATGATTTTATATTATTTACAGAAAACGTAGTTTTTCTGGATAGAGAACCTCTTTAATTGAAATTTTATTCACGTGTTGTTTATTCCTTTTTCAGTATTGTATTTGTACTTTTTCAATCAATATATAAACATATTAACCTATATACGGTAACATTATTTAAAGTAATGACATAATATTCATTTTTTATTGTAGAAAACACAGTGAAAGTAAAAAATCTTAAATAAAAATGAAAATTTTTCAGATACGAGTATCTATATTGTATCTTTTTATTTGATGGTCTCGAAGAATGGAGTTTATTTTGTAAGATATTGTATGGTATGTATTCAAATAAAAAAAAAACATGAAGACCTGACTATTCAATCAACAGAAACAATCTTTTATTTGCAGAAAAGATCTTGAAAATTCAGGAAAATAAAACGAACTCATAGCCAAATCTAATATTCAACATAAACGTACATGTGGAGAAAACTGTTAAATTTCGGACAACTTGATTGGATTTTGTAAATTAGTTATATTTTCCTGCATTTTCAAAATCTTTACTGAAAAAGCAGCAAATTTATGTTGAATATTCAGGTATTTGATTTTGTCATCTATTGGTGATTAAATATAAGTAAACTTTTGGAAAAGAAAAATGTAATGTTTGCTTATCTTTCATCACTTACGAGTATTTTGAGTTTTAAGCTTTTGAAGATTATTTTTTCATCAAATGATGATTGTTTTTAAGCTTTCATGCCCAAAAATCAAAGAACATGGTTATTTCATAAATACAAGATTATCTTTCAACATGCATGCTCTAAAACCAGCATGAATGTTGATTGCTTGTGTTTTTAGTTCAGTAAATAACTAACTATGTTGAAAGTTAAGTCAAGAAGTTGAAAAAAGGCTATTAACCAACAATTAAGTTGAAAGTTGAGTTAAGCTGTTGTAAATTAAAACTAGCAGTTGAACTCCTGACGATGTGAATTTTTTGTTATTTACGTTGAAGTCAGAAATTATTGTTCAATTATCAACAAAAAAAAGTTGAATAATAAAAATAAAAATCGCTTTGCATCTAATTTCCTAAAGGTATTGTTTACTATTAAATATTTATGTTGAAAAAAAATTTAATATTTGCTTATTAACAACCACTATATATATATATGTTGGTTTTTCAACGGCTGTGAATTGAATTTTGTGTAATGTTTGTTAGTTTTTCAACGAATTTTGATTAAAAAGATCGCCATACGATTTTTACGATATAGGATATACGATAAATTGCTTACTTTTTAAGTGATGAAAATTCAACAATTCATATTTCAACAAGATGTTGAAAATAAAACACTGAAAATTTCTGTTGAAAATCGCTACAATTATTGTAACGGACCAGTTGCCTACAATAATTGTAGTAATTTTCAACAGAAATTTCTTAGAATGTAGTTCTACACAATTGAGGTAAAATAAAACTGACTGCGTGTGACTATATACTTCCCATAAGACTGCGCAGTACAAAACTTTAAAAGACCAACAACGGCTTGCGACATTTTTTCTAAAATAAAAAACCAAAAAGTATATTTATATTTAGATTAAAAATTTGGGTGAAAAGTTCCCCTTTTTAGTAGATTGGATAATGCACTCTCAATAGTTAGTTAAAGCAACCGAGTAGACTAGCTTCTCCAAACAAGCAGAGTGTCTAATTGAATAACTATATGAAAGTAGATGAGTAGAAAAGATAATCCAAATATGTAATTGTCAAAAGCGACCGAATAAATGAAAAACTTCAGCCAAGTAGATTAGATACTTCAACCGATTAGTTTGATTACTGCAATCTATTAGATTGACGATTCCAAATATATTTAAACAAATAATATAGCAAATAACTAATGAGTAGGTTATTCCAAAGAGGTATATTGGTTACTTCAAACGAGAATATCGCTTACATGAATTAAGTACGCTTGCAACTAAGTTAACACTGCCTAGTAGTTAAATCTTACTAAGTACTCAATACGACAACCGAGAATATTGGCTGCCCCAGCAAAGTAAGTCTGCAAATGACCGTTTCATTGATTTCATCATTAATAAAAAAGCGATTGAATCAGTTACTTTTTTACTAATTCAATTGGAAATTATTGCAGCCACTTCAACTAAGAAAAAACAAATTCCGAGGTAGATTGATTAAATTTAGTTGACTTCAACCGGTACAGTGTGTAGATTTAAACAATTTTTCTTAATCGAGTTGATTCGTGTAATTTTAAGGGCCGTATTCACCGAAGACTCATAAACAGCTCTTAAGTTTAAGTGGCTCATAAATTGGAAATTATTTGTGCTATTCACCAACCCCTCATAAGTATTTTTCGAAGTCCGAAAATGAGAGCCATTCTCTCTCACCCAGGCATGTTCAAACTGTGAATTCAACAGTTTTCAAACAAGATTGACAGCGGAGAAGTCAAATGTGAAATATTAGTCATAAAAACAAAACGCATCAACTTTGAACTGTCATCTCATCTTTAAAGAACAAAAAACGAAAGTCTTTTCTGCCCACCAACCAAAACTTCAATTAAAATTCTCAAATAATGGCTATTGCTGCTATTCAAACGGATACCCGATAAGAAATTTACGAATTGCTGTCGAAAACATAGAGTTATGCCGAAAGGAGTAGGGAAAACCGCAGTTCCGTGGACGGATTCGCATTGAAATGAGAAACAACGGTGGAAAACAAATCATCGGATTCGTTTCAGTCTTCATCTCCTTCAGTCTCAGCTCCAAGCCTCTCACAGAATCCATCGAAATTGAAAAGGTCATCAGCGGCTGGCTTATGAATCATCAACGTGCTTCTTTTCATCCGTCCAGACTCTCCTGCGTTGCAAGTTTGTTGATTACTCCGCATCTCAAACAATAAAGAAAATCCAGTGAAGATCATGTAAAATTGAATTATAAAATTACGTTGATACTTTTAATTATTTAATTATTGATGTTTTTTTTTTTAATTTATGATTGAAGTTTTCTTAATACAAATTAAAGTCACAAATCAAATTGCGATAGTGACAATTTGAAAAAAAGTCAGTTTGTTTCGAATGTTTTCGAATAAGTTTTCGAAAAGAGCTCTCGTAACTTATGAGTGATCAGGAGCACTCATAACTTTTACGAGCGCTCATAAATATTCAATATTATTGCTTGGTGAATGGGTTTGTGAGCCTCTTAAGTTATGAGCGTCCGGTGAATATCGCCCTAACAGATTTAGCCTACAGGTTGTATATTAGCAGTCTCACTTGTTTTCTTAATTGTTTAGGTTTCCAAATCATCTTTTTACTTACAGAGGATTTTTACTAAAAATAGCAATTCTTTAATGTTATAAGTACTTTATTTTAATATGCGTGGCTATTTATGAACCTGTTTTCTAACGAGAAATCATTTTAGTTTTCTACTTAAAAATATCAAGATCTTAAGTTAGTTTTAAGACTTATACAATATTCCATTGAAATTAATTAATTAATAAAAAGGCCAAATGAAGTATAAATCAAACACTAGATTTTGACTTAACTGATAGCTCGATAAACTTAATTAAGTTATATGTAAGTAAACAGTACAAGTATACTTTTGTTTGGTTTTGTGTCCAGGAATATCCTTAAATATTTAAACATCGATATCTAACATCAGCATAAATAATATTACTTTTATAAATTTCACCAATATAAATATATAATAAGCTTGATAGAGTAACCCTATCTGAAAAGTTTAAATTTAAAATTTAGATTAAATTAGATTTTATAATTTATTTTATTGTCTAGACACAAACTTAAGCTCCATCTTTACTGGATATTTAAATTTATCATTCATTTGGAAAAATCTCCAATTGGAAAAGTGACATTTGAGTTAACCGCTGAAGCGATTTTGTTTAAACTTAGTATTTAATGTTCTCCAGTGAATCGCTCAAAAACTGACGGTACCTACCGCACAGCCATTATACAATATCTTATTTATCTCAAAAATGGCTATAAGGATTTTAATAAAAAAAAACAAGTGTGCCTTGTCATTTTGGTACCGTTTTGTTTTTATTTTCGTTTTAACCATTTTGACCAAAATTTGGTAAGGACACAAACATTTCATTTTGTATCACTTTTCAACCTACGTACATATGTGCATAAGTTTAATAAAAAAAGTAGGGAATTTTGACAATTTATTCAAGATACAAAACCATACCGGAATGAATACTTATACCTTTTTATTATATTCGTAATTATTTCGCAGTAAAAATTTATTACATGAACTCAATTTACTACTACGACAATTACAATTTCACAAAGCTTGAACTACATTTAGACTATAATATAATATTTCATTAGCTGGAATAATATTATATTTTATTTTGAAGCATAACAGCAGCCAAACAGTAAAGCAGCAATCAAATTAATGTTTAATTGTTGTCAGTCCACTATCTCTTTGCGAGAGTACAGAATCTGGATTTTTTAATTCCATTGCAAGCTTATAACCTAATTCTGGACGACGATCTCTTCCTTCTACCATAGCTTTGACCTGAAAATATGTAAATTTAATTTTATTTTATTTTCACGGTCCAATAAGTAATAAAAGAATGGTATAATTGATTCAGCTTCAAATTAACTTACCTCGTCTGAATGAACAATAACACCATAGCTGGAGTTCACATTTCCTTTGATGCTTTCGATGTCACGAAGATCCACTCCACGGCAACAGTCATCAATTAAAATTGTTCGGTATCCAGCTGATAAGGCATCTACAGCAGTTGCACCTGTGAGAAGATTAATTTAGTCAGACAATATTTTAATTCGCTTTACGTTAGTATATTGTGAACGTCGTCGTTTAAAACAGCTTTAATTTTAAGTTGAGAATACAGACAAAATAACATTTTTAAGTTTTTTTGTAGAGTATAGTAACGTTGGGAGGCTTCGTAAAATTGTCTGTCCTGTGTACTTTCACACTGTTTTAAGCAGGCCAGCAGTTTTGGAACTAAGTGAAACCCAGGTTGGTGAAAACACCGATGATACAGAGTTTAACCTACATGGTTATAGTTTAATGCCATTATTCTTTGCTGAAAATGGTCAAGCCGTAAACATACGTAATGATGTTGCCTGTCAGCTCCCACTTAAATTAAATGTTTTAAGGAACATCATTCTTGCTTGTTTGTATAGCAATTCGACTTCTAATGAATTCGATGCCCTGTCCGACTCTATATCCAGATAATTGTTTCCCCACGGTGAGATCGATGGTACGGGCGATTTCAATGTACACAATTCTTCGTGGCTGCGCTATTCTGGTCAGATAACACCCGAAGGAAAATATGTCGAGATTATTGATGGTTAAGCCACCTCACTCTGCTTGTTGACAAGCCAACTCGGATTCATGACGTTGTAGGTCAATCCCCCAACACTCTAGACTTGTTCCTTACCTCTAACCCTGATAAATACACCATTAGTGTATTATCGCCTTTAGGCATATCAGGCTATTGTGTCATATCTCCAAATTTCTCATGTCAACAGACCCCAGTTAAAGAAAAAAATTCTACGAGAACCGTTTGGCTGTAAGAGTTAGCCAACTGGGACGGTCTCAATGATTTCTTCAGAAAATTTAACTATAGTCACTATGCTTCCTCGATCGTGACGTACACTCCAGTGCAGATATAGTTACAAATCTGATTCTTTACGGTATGAGAAATTTTATTCCCAATAGGATAAAATCTATCGAACCGAAAAAAACCGCTGGTTTGATTCGAGCTATAAAGAGGCTATCAGGGTTAAAGAAGTAAGTTTGCATAAACTGAGGAAAATCGGAATATGTACAAATAAGCTAGAAAGATCTGTAAACAGGCCGGTCAAGCTATACGTGCAAGCTGTACAAATTCGCAGGGAGCTGAACCCAAGGGGCGCCTTGGTCAAGCGTTAAAAAAGCCACTACTTCATAACCACTACCTACCTTCTTTTTTAAGTCGCATTTCTTTTCATAATATTGATATTCATTATATAACTAACAGCTTATTCTGAATTTAAAGACAGATATTTATATACATATCTACTGTTCCAAAAATAAGTCGATGTTTAATATTCTATACACGCAGACACTTTCACAGTAAAAAAACTATACATCACAAAATCTTTACAAAGTGCACTATTTTGTTTGCAACAGATACCTACCTATTTGCTATTTTTCTCTTTACCAATCTACTGTTACGTTATTCTGCACACTCACCATCGCGTATATGAGTAAAGGCATTTATTTTATATTGATAACCCTCCCCTTATGCAGTGTAACATAAAACAAAATTTCGACAGCAAATACAGACAATTAACAGCTTGCATGTTGATAACATGCGCCCGATGTCAGTTCTTCTATATGAAATCGAAGTCAGCAATGTTACTCAAACAGAAATTCTGAGGTACAAAATTCATACTCATTGACATAACAGCGCGCAAAATAAAAAGTTGCGTCTATGAATTTCAACTCTTCCGGTTGAGTGTTTTTTGTTCTATGTTTTAGTTTGGCACTGGTCTCTCTTTATGAGTGAAATTTTATCACTGTGATGTCGTGTGGCTCGTGTGTCGAGATAAGACAAAGGGTTGAAATATGGAAATAATGAGTGATAATGATGCGATGACTAATGTTGAGGTTTGTCGTTAATGAGTGAATCTGTTTTAATCAATTTCCTCTTTTCTTTACTTTTTTGTTCTTGTTAGTTATTTTTTACATTTAAAAAAAGGATTTTGTTGACTAATCTAATCACTTTATTTTACTATTGTGGTACAAAAAACTTAAAACAAAAGAAAGGATAGGGAATCTTTACGCTACGCTCCTATGACAGTAGTGTATATTTATAAGGTTATGATAATGGTTCAAACATGAAAGGAAAAGAGGCTGGTGTTCAAAACAAAATTAAGATTCTTGAACCAAGAGCTTATTTTGTTCTGGCTGCTTGCATTCCCTTTGGTTGTTAATGATTCAGCTTGCTGTTCGTTAGAAGCTGTAAAGTTTTTTGACACTGCTCAATACCTATTAAACTTTGTATCATGTTCAACAATGCGTTGGGAAATATATATAAACGAATTTCGCTGGTTTGACCTTAAAACCCCTTTCTGAAACCAGATGGGAGTAGACTAAATGCTTTAAAACCTTTGAAAAAAATCTTAGGAGATACAATATGAAGCTCTTATTGAAATATCTGAGGCTGGAAACCTTGAAAATAGAAACACTGCAGAGTCATTACGAAGTAAAATTTTAGCTTCAAGTTTATATGTTGCATATTAATGTAGTTTGATATTTTAGAAAAAAATAATACAACTAGTAAGTATTTACAAAGTCAATTTGTTAATTTATCTAACATCGTTCTAGTTCTGGAAGCTACTAAAAACTCTTTAGTGGAAATGTGATCAGATGATCAATTCACTAAAGTGCAATCAGCTGTATCCATAGCTCTTAATCCAGAAATACCATCTCAGTTTCCTTAAATAACGCAGTTTATCGAAACTAAAATTAATAAAAAAACTACTTCAGGACCCCAATGACACAAGAAAGATAAGTTGATTTGCCAATCATGGCTATAGAGAAAGAGCTTGTCAAGTCATTAGATTATGATGATCTCTGGTAACTGAGTTTGCTAAAACAGAAGCCAGAAAAGTTAATCTATTGCAATAATAATTATATTATTATTTCCTACACTGAATAAATATGTTAATATGAATATAAAACTTTTAATTTAACAATAATTAATGAGTTAATTATTTATTTATATGTTGTTATGTTTTTGAATTAGTTTTTAAATACTTTTTACTTCAAAAAATATTTTTTTCAGTTCCTAAATTTTTGTGATATATTTATTGACTTTAGTTTACAATTATTTTTGTATTCTTTAGTTACTATTATTTTTGTGATATATTTTTGATTTCTTAGTTTTTAATAAAAATCATATATATTTTAATTAGATATATGTATTATCTAGGAATAGGCCTCTTGAGGATACCTCGTTAAAAAAAAACGCATTGCAAAGGGTACCCCTTGGGTAATGAGGAAATGACTTCTTCCGCCAATCACCGCAAATGAGGGGCGCCACTCATGAAGCTTGCGCAGGGCTCTAATTTAGCTCCCGCTGGTCCTGCCTGTAACGTTCATATCCAACGAACTAAATTTTTACATGACCACAAATTACAGCAAAACATACTATGTATTATGTTCCAAAGGTTGTAAAAGTTATTTGTAAAAAACGTACGAAACACTACGAAGTTCTCAGTTCCAACGCTCGTCTTCAATGACACTACTGTTGTAAGCTCGATAGATAAGGCCAATTTGCTTGCAGCACAGTTTGGATGGTATCCCTCCTTTTGTTTTGAAGAGGTATTCTTCCACTTCTAATCTACTAAATTGCGTTAATATATAAATTTTTCATATTCGTCTTTAAATTCACATTTTTGTCCTTCGGATGTGGACTTCCAACGGCAGCGTATGATAAGCTCATTTAATTCTGGGGCCAAATTACCGCATCAGCTATCGAGTAATACGTGACTGAATTATGTGAGTTTGGCATTACCGCTTACGTCATCGAGCAATCGATTACCCTAATCTGATGTTTTTATTCAATCACTGATGGGACTCACTCACTCGGTCACTAAAGTGGTGATTTGGCCCCTGATCTTGACAGCATTCTCCAATGCAGAATCAAAAACCGTGTAGAATTTAATGCATCGAAAACTCAATGCTGTATACTGTCGCTAAAGCGTCAACTCCTGGACATTCAACCGTAATACCCGCCCAATTTTGAACGTATTGTCAAGTACAGAGATTCTTTTTTTTAGCTGCACTACACGAATGTGGAATGCCTTACCCGGCTCAATGTTTCCCGCTCATTGAAATGTGCCAGACATTCAAATCAAGTCGCTCACTTTGTGTTTAACATTATAAGGGTATTCATAACCCCTTGAGTGCGCGTATTTAGTCATAGCGAAGTCAACCACTTTTATAAAAACCACAATTTGTTGTTAAACTTTACATGTCGAAAAATATCTTAAACAGTATGAAAGTGGCTTTTAAAACATTGTTATCTATCAACAAGTTGAAAAAATTGATTTTGAATTTTTGTGCTGTATTAATAACAAAACAACCAAAAAATGTCAATGGTTTCAGACAATAGTGTTACTATATATAAATATAAATGAGCCACGAATTATATATGTATGAACGTGCTTTATAAGTTCCAATTTTTTCAAACCATTGAAAGCAGCAGTTAGGGATACCTAGGACTTCCACTAAATCCTTTCTCTTACCCATTGGTATATTACCCACGTCCTTAGGAGCACATTGGATCCATTAAGATGCGAGTGAGGTGATATGGCTTGCCGCAACATCATCCCACATAACCTAACCTAACCTAGAGCTTTTAAATCATAAAATACTTTCAGAAATACTTTTAGAAATTCAGTTTTCTCAAAATAAATTGGAAAAAGAAGAAAATCAAATATAGTATAGAAGATTAAATGTGAAGGTGTTGGATCAACATCATGCCCATCAATCTTTGTAGGAACCTCAATGCAAAAACTTTGAAATCGTATATTAGGTTAAAATCTGATATAAATTATGGTAGCACACAAAAGACTGCACTAGCTTTCCATTGCATAGAGCAAAATCATCATCCTGATTTCAAACAATTTTACAATCAGAACAGAATAACAGTAAGAAATATGAAAGAAAGAAACACCTGCTTACATGTGTGCAATTTCGTGCAACCCTATCGTTGAGAAATGCAAAGGAAGGTTTAAAATAGTTTTCAAAATCTTATTTTGACAAAAATCCTGAATTATTTTGTAGTGGCACTTGGCTCAATAGTAAAAACATGGGAATCCATATAACATAGAAGGAATATGAATAATTTATTTTCAACGCTTAGATGGAAACAAGATTTTTATTTAAAATTGACCATTTTTACGCCCTCAGATTTTTGTTTTGAAAATGTTAAGCTTTTATCTTGGACCATTACACACAGAGAGGGTGAACTGATGAACTATCCTAGCGAAACGGGTATGACGGGTGAACTGTTTGAAAGGAGGAATCTAGCTGGCTACTTGGAGTGAGCATTGCTTGTGAAAGAAGCGATAAATTGAGGAAATGCATGTCACATTCCGGCAGTGTTCAAGAGATGGGAATGATTCCATGACAGCTCTTTTTCCTATATCAGTTTTAATGCTCTGCTCTGGATTCTATGCAGTAAGTTAAGAGAAGCTTGTGCTGGACCTGTCGAAAGTTATACCCGAGTTTTGGACAAAAATTGTAGCCAGATCAGGCGGGGTGAAAAAATTCTTACAACAATATAGAAATCCTAAGCATTTAGCAGGGTTTTTGGCGGTCTCGAGAATGTGGTCATCAAACGAAGATGTCACACATACCAGGTATTGGGAGCTTTTCGGCTTTTTCGATGCAAGCGCCATTCAAGAACAATGGAATAACGGTACATTTACCTTTAACGACAATAGACATAATTTAGTTTTAAGAGCATTAAACTTCACACGATGTCTTATACGTAATTTTACAATGCTATAAAGATCGGAGTTTAATATGCTTATCGTACGATAGTATTGACGCGAATTTGCGAGTATGAGAAGCTAAGATTAGAGTCGTCGGTAAAAAATGAAGTGGATTAGAAGTTTCAAACAAGAGATCATTTATAAAAAAGAGGAAGAGAGTCAGAGACAAAACAAAGCCCTGGAGGACACCACATTTATTTTGTGAAGATCTGACCTGAAACCGTCCAATACAACATGTATTGCACGATCTATAAGATAATTTCTAATTCAAAGAATAAGTGTTTCGTTAATACCAAACACCCAGGGTATACGATCAAGACCAGCGGGTTTATTTATATCAACATCTCAAAAGGCTCTTGCAACTGTACGAGTGCGGAAATATAATTGTCCCATTGAATGAATTACGTTCTCAAGTACAAGACGGGCAATGTTGCTATCAGGCAACATACAGATAGCAACAAAATGAGCTGCAAGTACATTTGTCTTATCTAAGGAGCTAGTTATCGCGCTGTCAGATGATCGTTGGAACCGAAAATGAAGTAAAATTTTGTAAGTTCTTGAGAAATGACCAAAAATTTTTACTGACACATTTTCTACTGGACGTTGCAGGATTTTTTGCCTTAATTTTTGGTCATGTAAGAATTTGGTTCTTTTTATAACAGCTGTGAAGGGATCGCACTAGCGACCACTTAATTATCTTTTCCATACAGAACCATACTTCGATATTTGACACTCGATTCCCACAATATGAAATGCATTGTCTTAAGCAATGGATACATAACGATCAAAATCCAATGCAATGCATTAATTTGCCTTCTACGCCAGGGTAATAAAAGATATACATGAAATAAACATATCCGACTCGTTGTCGATGACCAACCAAAAAAAACAGTATCATATTTCCCTAATGGCACGAACGGCATAAATATACAAAGTGCATGGTATTATGTGAATGGGTTGATGGTGTGCGATCAACGGTCATTTGTTTAGGTTGACAAAATATGTCAACTAAGCATTGTAGCCGAACGATTTGTGCCACTTAAGATAGCTGGTCGTTCACCCTTAGCCCATACGTACGAATTGTGATGATTTTAATATCGATTATTTGTGAGGTCAAAAATCGAAGTATGGATCGATTCCGATAACCAATTTGTAAGTATAAATAGGAACAGCATTTCAAAATAAATTCGTCTTCGCCTTAGACATCAAAACAGAAGGTCTTTTCTTTTTTATTCTTGAGGAGCTTGCGAGCTGAAAGGAAAAAGGGAAAATACTTTGAATACTTTGATTTGTAGGTCAAAACCTCGAGTGCAGTTTTGCCAGAGGTCCGAGCTGAAGCATTCGTTGCTAAGCGATTTGATTCTAGATCTCTAAAGTATTTCGGTAGGACACCACGACCCTTCACATCTTTACACAGCGTTGCAATGGTTTCTGACTTCTTCTTAAGAGCAGAAACTTACTTCGCTCAATCTTATAGCTTCTTTGCAGCTTGTATCAAAGCAGAAGTTTTCTTAAAGTTTTATACTCAGTTAAAGTTTGGAAAAAAGTTATGAAATATGTAATATTTGTTCCATTTTACACGAATTCGTCAGATTTCAGACATTTACCATCAGTGTAAAAATTAAAAATCGATTTATCTTGCAGGAATGACATGCCCTTCCAGGTGGATCTGGAAGTGCTGGGATCTTAAAACCTGTATTAATGTTACTTTAAGGTGAACGGAATGTATTCAGAATAGAGGAATGAACCATTGTTAATAAGCCTTTAAACGACGAAGGGCTATACTGCCAACCTGCCCCTTGTTAAATAAAATGAATACAAACAAGAGTAGAGTATCAAATAGAACGGCTTATTTATTTTCAATGGCTTTTTTGCACGAGAAGAGTTCCACAGATGCTATTTTGACCCTTTTTTTCGTTCATACCAAATATAATGCCTTGTCCCAGAACTTAAGTGGTTTACCTTTGATGGAAGGAGAATATATTTGAAACATTTGATATTTCCCTGACAATAAGACAATATGTGTTTTGTATTGGGAGTATTTCACTACTACCTGGATACCCCACTTAAAATTGAATCAGCTTGCTCATCTTATAGTTCTTCTCTCAGGAATCTCAGTATTTGGGGCACTTTCAGAGAGTATAGGTCACTCTTTTACATCTGATATTGTTCCAGATGGTTTTGGTGCATGAGTGGACAACATCTTCCTAGTATGTAGTCCGGTAATTCCTCATACATGTTGTAGAATTTACATGTGGCACTGCTTACCATACCAAGTAAACTAATAGTCCGATCAATATAGACATTTAAAATAACAAAAATTCCCAGAAAGCCAAATATTGGTGGAGAGCTGGGGTAAAAAAAACATGAATATCATGTATAATTTGACTCTTAGAATGGCGATATCTCACGAATGATAACTCTTAGGAAAAAAATTATTAGGACCATTTTTGTAGAGAATTTTAAGATCTACAACTTTGGCCTGAGGTTTTTTTTTGAGAAAACTTACCGTTTTCGAGAAAAATCCAAAAAACCTCAAATTTTGACCTTTGACTTCCCATAACTTTTTTAGCACACATAGGATCGATGGGGATTTTTAAGACTTTATTTGTAATGGTTAACCGCAGCTCTCCACCAATATTTGGCTTTCCGGGAATTTTTGTTATTTGACCACTATTATTGTTACTAAATTGACCGGACTATTAGGTGTCTTCTAAGATTGCAGTGTATATTTAGGAATGTGTTATTATTTTTAGGTTATTACTACTTAAGTTAATGCAGTTTTTGAGACGTTCCTGGTTGTAATTGCCCAGTAGTAGTTTCGCCTGCCTCAGCTTTGAGAGTTCTTACCGATTCTTGGATCTGCTTACCTCCTCTTCTCGTTTAATTTTGTTTTGTTATTCTTCAAAAGGGCTAAGGCCCTGTTAAAGGGGGTAATGCGCCTATTTTTGTTAAGGAGTCTGTCTCCTCGTTTCCATGAACACCCACGTGACCGTGAAATGTGTTCTGTTTGCCAAGTTCATTTGACCTGGTTATGCAATCACGCACCAATTTATAGCCACTTAACTATCTGACAAGATGGCAATGTTCTTGGTACGATAGTTCTTTTCGAGATTTCGATCCACGCATTTCCCTATGGCGTTTAACTCTGCTTGGAAGATGCTGGTGGACTGCCCTAAACCATACTCCGATCTCCCCAACTTATTAGTATACTTAAAACGTTTCGTATCAGTTCTTTCAAGATGTTAGAATTCTTTCCTGTTACGGTAATAGCAACGCCAGTTTTGAATTGAATTGAAAATCCTTTAAATTATAGTGAAAAGTTGATAATTTTCTTAAAGTATTTTTTATGACATCAATGCCATCAAAAGCTCGCTAAATTGTGCTAAAAGTCGTTTTATTAAAAATAATAAATTTATAATTAATTAAATAGAACATATACTAAGAAGTTTTTCTTTTTTCTGCTAATTACTTTTATTTTTTTCAAATTTAATTAATGTATTACTTACTCGTAAAAGTACTTGTTTTGTCAAAATGTTTTATAGAAGTACTTAAAACGTACTGGGGCTGCTTCTTGATGATTCTAATTTTGCTTCAACAAATTTTATTGTTGTTATGGTTATAATTATAATTTATACCCAAAACCTCCTACGTATCTCCATAAAGTCCATTATTGCCGAAGTTTTTATGTAATATTCGTTTTTAAACTTCTCACTGATCTACTATTTTTCAGGATTTCAATAAAACACACCTACTCTGTATACTGGTAGAATATAAATTAAATGTAAAATAACTTTGCAACAAATTGAATTAAAATGTTGTAGTTAAACAATTGCGAGGAAAGTTTCAAAAGTTTTAAAGTGCACAGAACAGTGTGGTAGTGTTTCGGCAGAAACAGAAGGTCCTTATTTAGAGCACCTGATGGTACTACTTGGTAAACAAAACATTAATAAATTCGATAATCCCCGAAACAAAAGTTTCACACAATTTTGCGGTTTTGTTTTCTAAATCTATGCATGAATATGTATGTTTATGTGTCCTGGTCCTGTATTTCGGTATAAATCATTTCAGCAGGTAGATAGATACTTACCAACGCAAACATCATACGCCAAACCACATATGTAAATATCTGTGGTTCCTTTCATCTTTAGTTGGGCATTTAGAGTGGTATCTGAGAGCTTTTTGTTATCCCAAAAAACTGAATAGGAATCAACTTCTGGATTAGTACCTTTGTATACCTTAATTCCTTGGTCTGCAATCTGCATTTTTTTGGATTAAAAAAAGAGAAATGAATAAGTAGATGCTTTATATTATGTCCTTTGAAGAAAAAAATGCTGTGCAAGAAATAACCATTTGTTTTAGTTTTTCTTAGAACGAACTACTTAAGATTTTTTAAAAATGCAAATCGGAAATTAATGAACTTAATGGGGTAAAATAAAATACTATATAATTTTTATTCAAATCGGGCAAGAACATTTGAACCATTTTTGTTTATTTTTTTTTTTTGTAGAAAGGCAAAAATACAAGTTCTCAGGGTTATAACTCAAAATGGTTCAAAGCGCTGGGGAAAGATGTTGACACTTTCTATACACTCAATAAGAAAAAATAAAAAAATAACATATTTGTCTCACAACCAGGAAATGCCTAAGGCTAGGACCGCACTTGCGATTTTTCGTCGAGGCGCTTAAAAAGTCGTAGTCGCTACAAATTATTGTCATGCACGCACTCGCGATTTTTTTGCCGCGCGATTATTTAATCGCGAAAAATAAAACACTACTTTTTATGTGAGTGCACGTATTTGCGACAGAAAAATCGCTTGAAAAAATAGAACTTGTTTAATTTTAAAATCGCTACGATTTTTAAGTCGCATGTGCGTGCATTCAAATTTAAGGCCATGTGTCTTACTTTTTGCGACTAAAAAATCGTGGATTAAAAATCGCAAGTGTGTGCATGCCAATTTCTCTTTGCGACTACGATTTTTAAGTCGTAGTAATTTAAATCGCAAGTGTGGGCATATCCATTTGAGTACATGTGTTTCATTTAAGTTTACGACAATCGCATCGCAAGAAAAATGAAACAAATTGCGACTTTTAAATCGTCATGATTTGTTGGTAGCAAAGTGCGTTCATTCTCATTTAAATTCATGTGTTCTATTTTTCCGACTAAAAAATCATGCGATTGAAATCGCAAGTGCGGTCCTAGCCTAAGGCTATTTTTTAGTCGCAAAAATAGAACACATGAGTTTAGATGAGAATGAACGCACTTGATACCAACAAATCGTGATGATTTAAAGGTCGCAATGTGTTTCATTTTTCTTGCGATGCGATTGTCGTAATTTAAAATGAAACACATGTACTCAAATGGACATGCTCAATGCTCACACTTGCGATTTAAACTACTACGACTTAAGTAGCAAGAAGAAATTGTTATGCACGCACTTGCGATTTTTAATCCACGATTTCTTAGCCGCATGAAATAGGACACATGGTGTTAAATGTGAATGCACGCACATGCGACTTAAAAATCGTAGCGATTATAAAAATGAAACAAGTTCCATTTTTTTAAGCGATTTTTCTGTCGCTACTTATTTGTAGCAAATGCTTGCACTCACATAAGAAGAAGTGTGTTTTATTTTTTGCGATTTAATAATCGTGCGCAAAAAAATCACAAGTGCGTGCATGACAATAATTTGTAGCGACTACGACTTTTTAATCTCTTCGAAATAAAATCGCAAGTGCGGTCCTAGCCTTAATTCTACTTTTTGGAATTTTAACCCATTTGCGTTGGGCGCCAGTTTGGGTACTTTGTCTTAATAAAAGAAGCCAACCATTTTCAACCTAAAAACAAATTGCAAGGAACAAAAGTTGTTGGAAATTTAATTTTCGATGGATATTTTTCGATATATGAAATTAAAAAAAATTATAAATTATTGTCAAGTCTCTTTCGTGTTTCCTTTATTTTAAAATTAAGCACATACAAAAATTAATGAGCAGATTTCCCTAAAATTTTCACAGTTTTGTTCTTGTTAACAGCAGGAAGTTTTAAAAAGTATTTTTAATTAAACCCATTCACTTTTCTAATGTTTTTATTTTATCTCTATTCAAAGTTCCAAAAAACCCTAAATTTTGTATTAAGAATTCTAAAACTTAGGCCCTTGTATCCCATGTCTAAATGGTAAATGCATTGAACATTGAACTATCATCTCGAAGGTCTGGCGAATTATTCTAAATAAAAAAAAACAATAGCGCAAAATTTTAAACAGCCTATTATTAAGGTGTTAGTATGATACTACTTACCAATTTGCTAACTTTAAAGTAGTTTACTAACTTAAAATTTGCAAAATCGTTGTTTTAACCTAGTTTTATACTAAAACAGCTTTAACATTGTACTAATTCAACTAAAATTTTGCGCCAATGTTCCCATCTTTACCATTCGTACTTGGCAGACATTTGTTGGCACCTTGGTCTTCTACCGAAAACACACACGGAGGAATAGTTGAGGGTGGTCATGCGTTTTTTAAGTAAAAGAGAGCTTATAGACGAGGTGGCGCAAAATTAATCATCCAATTTTGTTTTTGAATTGCTTTTTTACTTAATGAAAAAAAAATATTTCGAGTGATGGAAATGAAAATTGGACCTTTACAATTTTTGTTTGTTAAGTGGAAAAGATGATATCAATCAAGTGGCTGCCACCGTTTTATCGCAATCTACATGACTTTACGCAAGATTTCCGACGATAATTGTTCGCATTCCTGTTGAAAATTCTCCTTATGGGCTACGATTGTCTGAGGCTTTTTGGCATAATCCCGCGACTTCAAGTATCCCCAAAGAAAGAAGTGTAAATCGAGCAATTTTCCTAGCCATTCCAAATCTCCAAAACGGGAGATTACGCGCCCTGGAAACTTTTCCTTCGCAATATTTATTGTGGCACGTGCTGTGTGTGCGGTTGTACCGTCTTGTTGAAATCACCAACTTTACCTAGCCCCGCACTCATCAAATTCCGGCAGTTAGAAGTCGCTTTTCATGGCCCAGTAGCGTTCGCTAGGAACCGTGATCGTTTTGCCATTGGCGTCCTCAAAAACATCGGCACAATCCCTCATCCCTCGTGAACGCCGCACCACATGGATGGATGTAATAATAATCGGGCATCGCGATCGCACGAGGATTTTCAGTGCCACAGAAATGAAAATTTAGCTTATTGACGTAACCACTTAAGTGGAAATCGTTGTTGCGATTGACATGCGATGGACAGTCAGCAGTCATTATTTGATGCGCTGTTTGTACTTTCTACGGGAACATACTCGTATGTAAGTCTTTCACTAATATTCGCTGTCGGGTCCGTGCGTGGCCTGTCGTCGACCAGTCTGGTGGCCAGAACGACGACCAGTCTGGGGGCCAATCCCTTTATTGTTACCTTTGTTTTAAGTCTGTTCGATTCTAGTAGCTGAACGCCGGAATGTTTGTCCAGTTGGCGTGACACGATTAGGAAATCGAGGTCTAGAGAATATTGCGGTCAAAAAAATCGACACAATTATTCTACGCTCTTGGGGAGTATGGCGGTCCATTGCTTGTCTGTTTGTAAACTGCAGCTGCCTAGTTTTCAAATGTCAAATATGATTAAACGTACGACGCCATTTGCAAAAATTATAACAACTTCCGATAGGGTGATTCATTTTGCGCCACCTTGTTCAACTAGCATTCTGGGAAGTAACATCATTAAAATATAAGAAAAATGGAACGTATAAAACTAAACTGGTATGCTTAAGGTTTTAAGAGGTCAATTAGAAATTTTCAGCTCACTGGAAACATTAAATAAATAAACAAATAAAATCTTAGAAAAATGAGGGTGGGTAGAAGGCAAGTTTTACTAAAATCACTGTTTGCGTTGTATCTCTAATGCCAGTGACACACATCTAGTTTAGACACCATAGCTTTGTATATATAGTATAGTATTATTATGGAGCGTGATTTTGTATTGCGAACGCTAGCATGGAGGTGGCGCAGAAATTAGCGCACGCTCTTACAGTGGAGAGTAGGGTAACCTACAAGACAAGTAGTAAAAAAGAGAATATTTTATTATTAAATTTAGCAAAGACAAATCTAGCAATTGCAGTCCCTAGCCTTAAGATGTCGCCTATCTATAAGTTTTATATACAAAGACCATAGTATACGAACAGTGGCGTAGCGTAGGGGGGGCGGTTGTGGCGGTCCGCCCCGGGCGGCAGGCCTAGAGGGGCGGCAAAATGTCGCCGGTGATGCGGGTAGAGTAGAAATCATACGTTTCATGACAAATCGTTTGACAAGTCAACAAACAACAATAATGTAAATTTGAAATTTGCCACCCTATCTGTGGTTCGTCGTTGACGCTCTCGGCTGATTTCCATGAATTCGTAAACGGTGAGTAGGGCCATAAGAGTGCATTCCGTATTGTCGCGCGAAACTAAAAACAAAACGTTCCGAAACTCTCGCGAAACTGAAAGGGAGCGTTCCGAAACATATGATATGCATATGCGAGATATGATAAGATAACTAGGATTCGACGGAAACCTTATTCTAGTCTCAGCCAGCTCAATGTTTTTGCTCCCTCCCGCATCACAGAAAGTTATTTCGATTGTGTTGTTTATAGTTTAAATACTTTTGAATCTTCTTAAACTAAACACTTAGTACTTCACTCAACCTTTAAACTAGATTTTGGAAATGAAAAGAGTTGAAGCAAGCGGCGCGGAATACCACAAGAAAAAGGCTAAGAAAGAAGCAGATGCGAAGAAGTCTCCAGGTGCATTACTGAAATATTTCAGTTCTAGTTCTGGTTCAAAAGCTACGTTAACGTCTTCGGCGGCATCCAGCAGCAGCGGAAGTGATTCCAATGTAAGTATGATTCCTCCATCTACAATCGTGAGTGGCCTAGAATTGTCCTCCGGCCAATTTTCATGGGAATGCATGACTTATTTTACAGGCAGAAGAAGAAGACGTGCCTGCCGTCGAAGTTGGAAGTCGTTCTGGTCCCACCACAGAGCAGGGTCAAGACGAAGTCGACTCAGCAGAAGTACCTCAAGCATCTAGTCACAAGCCTGCAGAAGAAGTGAACCTCGTCTTGCCAAAAATATGAAGCTGTAAAGACGCTTAAGAATAAGTTTGTGCAAGTTCTTGAGGTACTGGAAGAATTGACGGATCGGGAGCCAGACTTCTTCTGACAGTCATGCAGTCATTCAACTTCCTCACTTTTCTTGGCTTTTGAGCTGCAGAGCTACCTGAAAAAGATGAAGTACAGATTTACCTGCAGCAAAGTGGACTGAGTGTGGATAAGTGTGCTCAGAAACTCTGCGCTTTAAAAGCTCTCTTAATGGAGAGCAGAGACCGTTTCGTCTAAGCCGCAATCGACTTTTCTAAGACTCTCTGTGAAAAACTTGGAATCGAACTCAAAACGAGAAGAAATCACAGGAAAAACCGCATGCATGGCGATGAATCCGCAGATGCAGCTTTGTCTCACGATCCTCATTTGTAAGGCCCGTAAAATCCGTTTATGAAACCGCTGATTCTATTTTACCTTCAATAAAAGATACCTCATTGCCTGTGAAATGATGTCTCGAAACTCGAAATTTAATTTTAATTTGGTATTGAATGGGGGCGGCAAAATGGGTCTCCCGCCCCGGGCGCCGAGATGGCACGCTACGCCACTGTATACGAATGACCCACATATCTGCTAGGGTATACCACGGTAATACCAGCCGAGAAAAATGTTATGAGCGTAGTATCTATACTAGGGTATTTGCGTGATAGAGTCTTCTCTTTAGCGAAAACAGCGCCATTTTTCTAAAGTGGATAATAGTTTTGATGATTTTCGAAGTGATTTCAAAATGACAACGAATTTAAAAAACGGAAAGTTCTTGGCAGAAACCAAATCCCCAAAATTTGTAATCTTTGGACGGAAATTATAGATGGGTTAAGGGGGAATATAAAAAATGTCCATATTTATAAATAAATGTGTTTGAAGCTGGGGGAGAATAGCAATATGAATATGACAAGCTCTCAAACTATACTACGTTCTGCAGTGTGTCATTTAGAATGGTGTATACATATATTAGATGTGTGTAACGGGCATAATAAAAACAAACTAAGAAATCGGTGTATTAATTTTTGAAAGATTTTACCTTGAAAATAAGGAAGTAATCCCGATTTCTCTAAATAAGTAGTCAAATATCTATCGTATGTAAAAATTTATCATCAACAAAATTGTAGAAAATAAAATTTTCAACCTCCTAGGGAATATTCAATCAAAGCCTTAAATTGAAAACAGGGTTGCAAAAGCTTAAGTTACTTTTTAGCTTAAGCTTGGCCTTAATTCACAAATTAATGGGTGACTCATGAATTAAAAAAAAAAATTATTTAGCAGCTAGTTACTGACTTATGAATTAAAAAAAAATTAATTCATAAGTCAGTTGGTGATTTATGAATTAAAAAAAATTAAGTCAAGAGCAAATTAGTGACTTATGAATTAAAAAAATTAAGTCATGAGCAAGTAAGTGACTTATGAATTAAAAAAAAATAATTCACAACCTACTAAGTGACTTATGATATGAATTAAAAAAAATGTCATTCATAAGTCAGTTGGTGACCTGTGAATTAAAAAAAATTAAATCATAAGCTTCTTAGTGACTTATGAATTAAAAAAACAAATGATTCAGAACCTATTAAGTGACTTATGAATTTAAAAAAAAATTAAGTCATGGGATCAAGTAAGTGACTTATGAATTAAAAAAAAAAATAATTCACAACCTACAAAGTGTCTTATGAATTAAAAAAATTAATTCATAAGCTAGGATAAATTCTGATTAAAAAATTATT
The DNA here is from genome assembly GCA_963931855.1 of Philhelius festivus. Taxonomy (NCBI): domain Eukaryota; kingdom Metazoa; phylum Arthropoda; class Insecta; order Diptera; family Syrphidae; genus Philhelius; species Philhelius festivus. The sequence goes on from OZ007555.1 coordinate 67,435,757, forward strand.
AATTGGAAAATTTATGAGCTAGCATGATAATTTTATTACGAACAAAATTCTCCAAAAGCTTTCGTTAATAACTAAATAACAAAACCAGCTTAAAAATTTCCAATCTATCGTAAGTCACTAACTGACTTATTAATAATTTTTTTTTTAATTTACAAGTCATCTACTGAATCATGACTTCCTGTGTTTTTAATTCAAAAATTTGCAACCCTGATTGCAAATGGGTTAGTTTATAATAAACAGGAATTTATATAATATTCAAGATGGCGCCTAACTTGAATAAGATACAGCCCCCAAAAATATAATAACATTTAACGATTGTTAAAAAAAAAATATTTTTACTTCGTATTATTTAAAATTTACAATCCTACTGGGCTATAATAAAGGGTGTCCAGCGGGAATTTTTCAACTTTAAATTGCGATTATTGAAATACTAGCGGGTTGAGGTAAACCCCTCTTGCTTACTTCAACCCGCTAGTATCATTCAAAGCGCAGGATTTGCGGAATTGTTATTGTTAGTCGCCATGAGTCACTGGTCGGGAGCGCACTGGGCGTTTGCGGTGGAACAATATTTGAAGTGCGGTGAATCATTGGTACGTGCGCGTCGCGGATTTTGATTCAGGCAAGAAGGCACAATGGTCGATAGACCTATTCCTGGACCATCAACGTCAACAACAACGCCAGAACATGTGCCTCAAGTTCGAAATGAAATTATTCGAAATCCACGTAAATTGATAAGGAAGATTGCGCCTCTACAGGAATAAAAAAAAATTAACAGTGCATGTTATTTTGAAAAAGAAATTAAAGCTCCACTCGTACAAAATGCAAATTGTTCAGTATCTCAACGAAAGTGACTATCCTTTGCGAGAATCCTTCGTTAGAACAATGCTGGAACGTTTTCGGACAGCACTTACGCTTGGAAACATTTTATTAACTGACGAAGCAGAACATATACTGTTGGATATGTTAACAAACAAAATATGCGATACTGGTGCCCCAACAACCCTAGAGAACGCCATCAAAAACGTTTACATTGTTTAAAAACGACAGTTTGGTATGCCATTTCAGCGAGCGAGGTAATTGGCCCTTATTTTTTAACCAAGGTGAGACAGAGACAGTCACTGTTCCGGTGCATTGCCATATGATTGATGAGTTTCTGTTACCGCAATTGCAGCTGTATTCAGGGTACAACAACCGAACACAATTTCAACAGGACGGTGTCACTCCGCACACAGCTAGGGTGTCGATGGAAATGCTAAGGACAGTTTTTCCGAATAAACTGATCAGTACGGTCGCCAGACCTCACACCTTGCGATTTCTTTTTATGGGGATACCTCAAATCAAAGGCTTACAATTAACAATCCCCGGACAATACAGGCCCTACAGGAACATATTCGCCATGAAATTCAAAGCATTACTCCAGCGCTTTGCAGTCGCATAATCGCAAATGTAAGGGTCCGATTGCAAGAGTGCATTGAAAAATCGGCCATCATTTGGATGATATCGTTTTTAAAAAATAAAATCCGCATTGTTGCCCTGCATTTAATTGAAATAAAAATAAATAAACACGATGTAGTTTTTATATTGGGCCTTACCAACAATCAAATTAAGAGACGACTTTAATATTTGAGCGAAATGAAGCATTATTTAATGGACTCTATATAACTGACCATAATGCTGCATTTTATTTTCACATAAATATTAAGTTCATAACATGTATGGTTAACTTCATAGAGCTCTTTAAATAATGGTCCATTTTGCTCAAATATTAAAGTCGTCTCTTAATTTGATTGTTGGTACTGCCCATTGAATTTTAAAGTTGAAAATATTTCGCTGGACACCCTTTACACCCCGACCCCACAGGAGATAAATTCTCTCAGGATGCTCATCATGATATGAAATCTCCAATGGAGTCGCGATATTTCCTCTTATGATATGACGTCAGCGATCTATGTCTTCGGTTTTGTCTTGATATACATAGATGTCTGATATGAAATTTATCAGATGGTTTTTTTCGTACTTTTTGTCGTGAAATGACATTTTATTCGCATTATTTTGTGTCTTCTCATTTGGCTGGTTCTTGTCAAGTATTCTGTCGGCAAATATTCATTTTGTAAGTAAATACATTTACGTGTCATGTTATTCATTTATTCGTGCGTTAAGTTATGTTTCGTTTTATTTATTTACACCCATATTAATAAAGATGGTTTAGTGGAGGTTTATCGTTAAGCCCTGGACTAAGGCTGGTATTTACCGAGCGCTCTTAAACGGCTCTTAACTTTACGAGGCTCTTAACTTGAAATTTCTTCGGGGTATTCACCAACCACTCACAAGTGTTTTTCGAAGTTCGAAAATGAGAGCCACTCTCTCTTGTTCAGGCATACCCAAACTGTGAAATCAAACTGTTTTCGAACTGAATGACAGCTGGCAGTGGGAATCCTTCGGTCAATTTCGTATTTTGCTTGGGGAGCGTTGCTGGTGACGATAACTGGTTTTGGTTTTGCACTCACCGTCGTTTGTTTAGTTTTCGAATTTTCGAACAAACCTTCGAAGAGAGCGCTCGTAAGTTTAGGAGTGGTCGGGACCACTCCCACGGTTGACAGTTTGGTCATTTATGACCAAATCTGGTCATAATTTTTTCACTTGGTCACATGGTCATTTTTTATTCCATTTGGTCATTTTTTCAACGAATTGAAAAAAAAACAACTTTTTTTACTTTTTTTGTTCTTAAAAATGAAATGTATACCAAAAGCAGTTTTATTAGCGTGTGATGTAAACAGTGCATTAATGTGTTTAATTGACCAACAATACCCCAGCACGATGCACAAAAACTGAATGCGTTCATTTCCATCACTTGCGAATTTAATGATAGATAGCTGGAAAACTTAAAACTGTGCGTTAATTTTGCGCAATGTTGCTTCTTCGCTGGGTAAAAATAAAATATACTATTTGAAAATTTAATTGGTCTTTCAACTGATGAGGCTAGTGTTATGGTTGGTGAGGTTTATAACCATCAAGCCAAATTGAAAAGCAATCACCCACTCGTAATTATGACTCGTATTCGACTACAGTCGTATGTTGTTATTCTAAGAGTCGAACATCCGACTTCACTTGTACTAAACTAATATTGGAAAACGAAAAACATCGCATACGACTGTTCCTACGACTATAGTCGAATACGCACTTTAATGCACTTGCCATTCGCTGCATTTTCGCTTTGCATATTATTGCAAAAAGTTTCTAGTGAAGTTGGAAAAAAGTGTCGAAACATAATACATACATTTTTTGCTTATAGTGCCAACCGCATCAACCAATTTAAAGAATTTCTAAAAATATTGCGCAGTCCCATTGCCCAAAATATTGGGTATTTTGCGAGCGAAAATTTTACGAATTAATTTTAATAAAAACCAAATTAAGAATTGGACTCAATTTTGTAACCATTAATAATATAATGCTAGCCAAAGAGCCTGAAGATCAAAAAATTAGTAATGGTGTTAGGTCTGCAAAACATTTGTTTTAAAATAGCGTTTGTGAAAACATATTATTTATTTTTATAGTTATTAAGTGGCAATAATTGATCTTCATAAACAAATATATCGCGCAAAATTTTAAACAGCTTAGTAATAAGGTATTATGATGATACTTTTTAACAATTTGCTAACTTTTAAGTAGATTACTAAATCTCTTTCTTAATTTCAAACATTTTCTAACCAGTATATAAGGCTATTTTTTTTTAATAAATTGCTACTTAACACTAAAGTTATGGCAGTTCATGCAAAGAACTAAACAAACAGACCTGTTTTGATGAAGTAAGCACGATACTAAAAAAAATAAAAAGGGTAGAGAATGTATGATGCTAAATTCGAGTGAAACAGCCTTAACATCGTACTAATTCAACTAAAATTTTGCGCAATCGTGATCTTATTTCAAATAGCTGTGATAAGTTAATATTCATGTTTTGTATATAAGGTGCTTTTCGAATTTTTGTACCTGATTTTTTATGTTTTTGTTTTTTTTTTTTTAATAATTTAAAAATAACGTGTAAGCTGTATAATATACATTAGAACATATGCTCCAACAAATGCGATGAAATAATTATTCTGTGTTTCTTTTTTATATTTTGATCATTTTTAACTACATTTGGTCATTTTTATTTTCAACTTTGGACATAATTTTTTTTTTTTAAGTGGCAACCGTGACCACTCCTAACTTTTAAGAGCACTCGTAGATCTTCTTTAATATTGCTTGGTGAATAGGCTTATGAGCTTCATAAGTTATGAGCGCTCGGTGAATACCAGCCTAAGTACGAAATTTCATTCATAAAACAAATTTTCTGTTTAGTGACGTTTACTAACTATGGTTAAGTTAAACCACCGAAGTAGGTGGTTTAGCGAAGGAATAAGAAATAGAAATTTCAAATTCGTTTTTTTTTTATCAGAAAATTAAACAAAAGTGAGAAGTTTCTAAATTAATTTTGAAAAGAAATAGTAATAATAAAAATTTCACAAAGTTTCCTAATTTTTCTATAAGAAGGCCAAAAATCTATAAACCCCGATATGATCCAATAAAACAGCTAAGCGAAGAGGAATTCCGAAAGAAATATAGGTTTTCCATGTTCATAATTGGTTGTTCAATATAATTTACAAAAGAAACAGCAATAAACATACACAATTAGACACAAGCAATTGACAATCAATTTAGGCAGACACAGAATATAAATATGCTTTTTTCAAAGGATTTTTGATAAACTTCACTTAACTATTCCGCGAACATTTCGTTTTTTATTAATGTAAATATTTAAGCCAGGACTTATCATGGCATAATTTGCGCAGCGAAGCAATAAGAAAATAAAGAGATAGAGATGTCAGACATTGAGTTGGAGGGACATATATCTTGTGGAGTCGGGGTGTTTGTAGCAAGGAATATCAAATGCGACTTCATGACATAATAGTAACAAATGTTTGTTAAGCCTTGTAAAATTATTAAGCCTTCACAAATTTTTGCACAGCACAGTTGCACTACATACACAAAACGTTTGTGTCACATGTAACAAAATTTCTCAGTTTGTATTCATTATAATATGGCGAGTTTGTAGTTAAGAGACATCCTTTTAAAATCAATTACGATTATAAAATGAAAAAGTTGCTAAATTGAATTTCAAAAGGAAATGATTTGGCTACCGAAGTTTTTACCCCCGAATACGGCAAACAAATAAAATGAATTTTGAACACTAACATCTACATACACAGATAATTTCCCAAACTATACAATAGAACGCAAAATCGATGTGGAAGTCATTGAAAATTTTCAAAATACTTTCTGTCATCATTATCCTCAAGTAAAAATGTGATTAAGTGACCAATCTACGAGTATGCTTTACAGAAGTCTTTACATGGATTTTGGTTTGAAGTTAATAGTGCTGGTTGTTAAACTGGAATGTGATTGTAATGAACGAATATACATATAGCTTTTTGATGTGTAAACATCTTTCCCGGCGGTAGAGTGAATCCAAAACGTGGGTAAAACTTGTAACCCGTTACGGTTACACGTTACGGTTACACGTTACGGTTACACGTTACGGTTACACATTACGGTTACACGTTACGGTTACACGTTCTGTGTAGCAACCTACCTTACCGACGATTGCATTTAACACCATGTTTACATTGGAAATATTGCGAACTTACGACATCGTGTTTACATTAGCCGTGTTTTATTGGTTAGTGAATACACTACATATCAAAATTTAACATTGAAAACAACAACAAACGATTAGTGAATAAAAATAAGCTAGTAATTGAAATGGATAATTTAGTGAAGATAGAGTTTCGGATGTTGAAATGTAGGAGGTGTTTAGGTGGTGTCCGAAAAAGTATATGTGGCATACTTGAGGGTATGTTCGTTGGTATTTATTTTGTTATACTTTGCCGTTACTAATCCAAAGTGTGATCGCTCCGAAATTTACAGAACAAATATTTTTTCAAATACAAAACTTTAATTCATACCATAATTCCGGCTTTACACTACTGCCATTAATTTTGTCATAAAATATTGAATCAATTTACGCGAAGGCGATTGGTTTCGACTGATATATTTTATCAGTTCACTGGCATTTGTTCAAAAATGTCATGTGATTGCGGCATTATGTTGAATTTATATAACAACTGAAAAAATTGCACATTTTAGTTTAATTAATACGATGTTAGGGCTGTTTTAGTATGGAACTAGGTTAAGACAACGATTTTGCAAAATTTTAATCAGACACAGCATCATACTTTCTCTACACTTTTATTGAGGTTAAACTCTCAGAATAGGTACCTATTTTATTTTGTTAGTATCGTTCTAACTTCATATTGTAAGACATTTTCATACACTTTAACATTAATGTAAATATATTATTTTGTATTACTTAGTAATATCTTTCATTCAAGTATTGACTACATATATTATTAATAAAGTTTTTGCTGAAAGAAGAAGTCATTGTTTTTTAATTAATTTAGAAATATTGCATAAAATAATTCAATATACTTTTCTTGTGTTCAAATCAATTTGAGATTTTTTAAAATAATCTCTCATAATATGACTCTTTAACATTTAAAAACGTCAAAATAGGTCTGTTTTCTTAGTTTTTTGCACGAACTATCATTGTTTTAAGGTTGCTCAGAATCAATTTATTAAAAGAAATTGCCTTAGGCTAGGCGGTTTCTTAACTGTTTGGTTCAAGAAACTAAAAAGTTTGTGTTTTGACACAAACAAAACGATTGCCTAAAATGAGTTCGCTATTTTGTGTAACATATAATAATATGCACCTGCGCGGACATTCAACCAAATTGGTCATCTGTTTTCTATAAGTATCCAAACAGTTGTGCAACTAAAAATTGAATGTGCGCTCCTAGCCTTAGGATGATATTAGTTAAAAAATATTTAAAGTTAGAAAACTACTTTAAAGTTAGGAAATATATAAGAAGTATAATACTACTACCTTAATAAGTAATAAGAGGCTGTTTAAAATTTTGCGCCAATATTATTTTATTGAGTACAATGTTTTTTTTCTCCAATACTCCAATACATATATGTGAGAACATTTTGAGTAGATTGTAGAAAAAATATATATTTTCGCACTTTTGTAAGTTTTAAATCAAATTTAACAGTGAGAAAAACTCTAAATCAACTCGATCTGCATTTTCATGAATATTTCAACTCCAGCTTAAAACGAGATACAGATCTTTCGAACACATCCGTGTAAGTCAATTCAACAAGTAGGAAGGAAGAGTGAGTTAAAGAGTGAATAAAGCGTTTTTTTGGTGCTTGTATTACTGCGCTAGATATAGATTACCAATAAAACGCGCCTATTGGAAACTTTGAGTACTGCAATCTCGATTTTATTACTTTCCATTGCTGGCTAGAACTAAATTCAATCCATAACGAAAGATTTCATAGTGTGTTCATTCAATGTTTTTTAAACAAATCCAGTTCACGTTAGTGATGGACAATTAAATTTTATTTTATGCTCCCAAAAATGTATTTTCAGAATTGACATTAAATAAAATGTACGATTGGGTCGCACGAACTTGCTCTTATGTATTTGCAAAATCGTCGTTTTAACCAAGTTTCATTGTAAAACAGCTTTAATATCGTACTTATTCGACTAAAATTTTGCATCTTTGTCTTTCTAGAAAAAATTTGGAATTTTGTTTCTAAACACAAAAAAAAATAATACTCAAACTTTTGAGGAGCTTTAGCATAAAAAAAACGATCAAATTCGGTTGTACCGTTTACGAAAAAATCAAAAACTTAAAAAAATGTTCCAAAAACCATTTAAAATGTTGTTCAGGGCAATCAGTTGACATCTACAACGAAATATTCTCGATACGTCAAAATTTAATTTGTCCTCTATATCTGTCATATACCATATAATTATTTTAATTATCGAATTAAATATTCTTTATTATATCAGTATACTTTTGGCATTCACTATATCAAAATATAGATCGTTCTCCATCTCTCAAGCCATGAACTGAATGATGACTGCGAAATTCAATGGATTAAAAAAATTAGGTTTTGCCACTTATAATTCCATTACAAGGTGGAAATGATGTCAATCGGTTTATAAATCTCTGACGAAGGGAGTAAGATAAAGTACAGAAACATAAAAAAAATTAAAGGATTGGTTTGATTTTGATAAGATGAACTCTCCATCTAGGATTGTCAAAAAAAAAGTTTTGACATTTTCGCTGCATGACAAGTATATTTGTTGGCGGCGTTAAGCCAGATATACATTGTTCAAATGCATGAAAATCACGTACAAGTCTATTATTTCAGTGGCGAGAGAACGTTGCCCTTTGTGGTTTTTTTTTCAGCAAAATTTTGTTTTTACGAATTTCTTTGGGATTTTTGTAATTTTATCCGACTAATTTGTTTTATTTTGTCTGTCCATTTCATCATATAATTTTCGTTTGGTGTTTTAATATTTTAATCAGTGCTTATTATGCTGTGTTTTCATCTCTTCGACGTACTATACGCAAATGAACCAATAAATGCATGATCAATCGTCAATCTTGCATATACAATATTTCTATGCAGTACGCTAGATTGAAAGGATTTGGATTTTTCTTCAAGCCTACATCCGATCTATATGTGTGACTTTTTCAATAATATACTTACACGCGTGCTTGTCATGCATTTGAACAATGTATATCTAGCTTTAAACGCAATTGCTGAGGTTGAGAAAAAGGCGGAGTTATCGTTCATTCTTCTTTGTGGTTTTCTTTTTTTATATTTGGCGTTCGCTCAGTGAAATTCACTTAACTGAGTAGAGTAAGGAGTGTGAAAAGATGTCTCCTTTTTGCATGAACAAAGTTAACTTACATTAAAAATCGCTGTGTTTAAAAGCACTGATGTACTCGAAATTAAGCCAAAAGAGAAACAGAGATTAAAATCGGATTCGTGTAAAAACAGTCTATTTTCTATCAGATAACATCCCTGTTTGAATATATGTAAGTGCAAAAAGCAACATCCCTGTTTAAACATAAGTCAAACAAACTTTACGTTACGCAGCGGAGTCCACTTACTCCTAACACACGCCACGAACTACTTCATCGAAGCATATTGTCGATAAGGTTTTTGGGTTGTGTGAAATGAATAAGTGCAGACACGGCAGTTCACAACTGCTTGGCTCGAGCAACTAAAAGGTTTGTGTTTTGACTAAAAGGCTCTGTTTTTTAATAAGGAATAATCATAGATGTCTATAGTTTCTATGTGTAAAGCTACATATGTAGAGATATTTTTAGATTTAAGTACAAGTGAAAGGGTTAAATTGTGGGAAAAAAAGTGGCTTCCATTTGAATATATTATGTATATACATATCTAAAGTCACTAACTAAATAGTACGATTGCATTGTATGTTTATTGAGTACGTTCGATAACAAAAATTTGGCACTCGGACGAACGTTGATGTTTACACATCTTAACCGTGAGTCCTGGCACTCACACTTTTTTTTTTGAAGTGGATACTATCTCAATAACAAATGAAGTAAAGAAGATGATAAAGATTTCAACATATTCAAAAGAAATTTAAGTAAAATTGGGGGTACTCGTATTTGTCTTTGTAATTCGATTTTTAATGACATTACTCAAAAGGTGTATAGATACGTGTTTAAGTTTTATTTTATTATAATGAGCATTTATACACGTACTGTAAAATAAGTCTTAAAATGAAAGAAATTAATGCTTACTAAGACTGTTTTCCTGGAGAAGGTATATGAATAATATTTTTTGATTACTACCGACTTTACTTAACTGAAAGATAGGCTTTCAATCCCCTGTGGAAGGTTTTTGATGGCAGCAGTTATAGTTTTTTTCAGGCGGCCGGCAGTGGGAAAATTCCTAAATGAGATCAACGGTGGCGTTTCTAGTACTAGTCAAGCCGAACAACTTAGTGAACCTATTATATGGGCTACTAACATAGCTGGGCACCGTTAATCAAACAGTTAACTTCGTTAATCGTTAATCCGCTACTAAAAAAGTTAACTTCGTTAAACGTTAAAGCGTTAAATTTCGGAAGAATTAACGCAAGTTAACGTTAATCGTTAATCCGTTAACATGTGATAAATATTGCATTTTTTTTATTTTTTTACTCTGAGCACCGGCGCTAAGTAATGCCGGTCGTCCACTAGGCGATCAACGCACAAATTTCGAATTCAACGCATTCAACTCTAATGTACGGTGCCTTCAATTCTGTTCAGACAACGGGTTGGATCTAGTTGTTGGCCGTTGCTCAACGAATTTCGCAACAAGTCTACGGGTAGTGTACGAGCTCGTGTTGCTCCTTGAAAATGTTCGATCAACACGTTGAGCAACGTTTTCAATATAATGTGTTGCACATTATTTATTCAACGCGTTGATCAACTTTTTAATTTTTTTTGGGATTTCTTGACGTAATATTGTGTTGCGTTGCGTTGGTTGCAGTGAAATGTGCCTACGTGGTTGAACTATTGCGTTGCCATGAACTTGCAATTGTTGCAACTTGCAAACTGTAGTTTATTTTGGTTTTTCGTCATGGAAGGTGATACAAAAACAGAGTGGACCACGAAATTAATTTTGCAATTGATTTCAGCAATTGAGGAAAAGCCCAATATATGGGACATTAAGAGCACCTCTTATGTAAATCCAGATGCCAGGGAATTGGCTTGATCTCAAATTTCCTCGAAAATGCAATTGCCTAATGTACCGAACTGAAGTCAAAATTATTTTAGGTTTGACGTTTGAGTTTTATGTTTATCGTGGTGCGTTCAACGCGGTCCCCAACGAGTGATCCTTGGTTAAGTGTACGAAGGTATCAACTCGTTCATCAACTGGTTGAGCAACAATATCGAAAATGCAGTTGATCAACTCGAAAAAAAATTGTTCTGTCAAAATCGAACAAGTTTATCAACTAGTGTACGAGGTTATTCAACATTTGAGTAAGTTGGCCAACTAGGTGTAAGAAACTATTCAACACTGGAATAAGTTTTAAGAGTTGATCAACTACGTGTGCGGGGTTAATCAACATATGGGAAAGTTGGTCAATTATGTGTACGGGGTTCCAAACGCATTTTGTTCAACTTTAGTTGCTCAACGTGAATTACGTAAGTTGCCGCACTAGTGTAAGAGGTTGTAAATTGGTGTATCCAACGAAAGAGTTGAATAAAAAGTTGAACGAAGTTGGTTGAACTTATCGCGCACATAGTGGACGACCGGCATAATGAAATGATCAAACGAAACGAATCTCTTCGCAGTTTTCTCACTCGCACGCGGAACGCGCCGCAGGCACTTGTCTCATACTTGTCTAAACCTGTTTTTCGCGCCGCGCGGTAAATAGTAGGCCTTGAATTAACGATTAACGGACTTAACGTGGATTAACGGATTTAACGTGTCCGTTAACATTTTTAAAAGTTAACTTAAAAGTTAATCCGTTAATCAAAATTTTAACTTCGTTAATTAACGATTAACGGATTAACGAGTTAATGCCCAGCTATGGCTACTAATTAATAATACATACATATTTGAAACTTAAACCTATAAGTAACGTTTGGCCGCCGGCGCGGCGGCGGCGTCGTTATCATTTTCAACAATTAATAGACCTATTAAATTCAATTAAAAGCTCAAGTGACCTTAACTCCAAGGAGGTCACTTGAGCTTTTAATTGAATTTAATTCAATCACTCCACTTAAACAGAAATTACTTTCTTTCTTCATTAATAGACCTATTAGTTCTGGGAAGTAACTCTTTTTCAGCTCTTTTTTTGATCTAACGTGTCTTAAAGATGAAACAAATGGATCTGATGATATAGCTATAGCATATTAAATAAATCTTCATTTTGTCGTTTCCATGAGGCTGCATGTATTTGAGTATCGATATCGCTTGTAGTCTTTATTCCTTGATTCCTGTGCTTCTTCTGAAAGCTCCCCGATTGGCAAAATTTGATGTCTTATAAGTTCCTCTCCATGGTCCAAAATTTTGTGCAGAGTTGGTGTCAGGAGTTTGTAGCTGTATTTGGCTTTTAAAAGATCCGAAGTGGTTTTAGTATACTCGTTGAATTTATCTACATTAATAGATTCTTTAGATGACATCGCATTTAAAATAACTTGCAGTTTCTTTATAAGATCCTTATCTACTCGAGTTATAGCTGACGTAACTTCTGGATTTTCGAAAAATCTTAGTGAAGTGTTTCCATCATTTGTAATACCGAATCCTTGTTTTGGCGTATCAATGATTAACCCGAGTTGTTCCCTAAATTCCTTTTGAATATCCGCTTTTCTTCTTCTTTCGGCTCACTTCTTGTCGGTTGTCTCATCTTCTTAAAAACTGCTTTTGTGATATCCGCTTTTATCTTTTCGTGTTCCTTTTTATATTTTATACTCAGAGCTATGGAAACATTTTCAGTCGAAATATGGCCCGTAGTTTCCAATAGTTTCCTCCTTTTGGTATATACTGAACATGTATCTAAGGATTTCGAAGGCCTTCCTCTTGATGTACTTGGCACGTCACTGTCTTCAATTTCATTACATTGGATTGTAAATGTTCCATTCAAAAATTTTTCATATTTTGAGAGAAATCTTGTTTTAACTCTAAAATAGTCAATCCATTTTTTTTAAATGATGGATATAATCTTTGGAGTTTCTTTTTCGTTTCATCGTTGTCACTTATATCTTCGTATTGGTTTTGGATCAGAATTACAAATTCTTCCGAATTCGAAACATTGATAAAATGTTCAAAAATTGTTCTGTTTGAAATATTCATATTGGTATTTAATTTGCAAACTCCACTCGTCAGTAAAGCCTCTTGAAAACTAACAACATATATCCATTGTCATAGTTTATATATACCTCCATAATGTATATGCACAAGGATTATTTTACCTGTGAAATTTAAGCTTAACAATATGGGGTATCGGAAGAAAATTATTATCCCTACCTGTTTTATTAGATCATAAAATACTCGTAATAATCCAAAATTAAATAATTCCTTCAACTTTGTATATGGAGTAGGCAATAAAGCTATTAATCCTTTTATTTTGGCAAGTTAATCTATGTTTAGGTACTACTAGAAAAAGATCAATGTATATTTACAATAATTTTAGTTAAGGGGAATTTATTTAAAGAGGGTCGTTAAAGTGGGCAGATTAAAAAACTTAATGTTCAATAAAGTAATCAAAAGTTTGTGTACAATATTTTATATTTTTTTTTAATAATAATTGGCATTTGTATAAAAAGGGGCGTAGAAGTGGGCGGTTTTTTTTTTGTCAGAATCAAGATAGCAATAAAACGATTTTTAATTAAAAAGAAAATTTCACGTTCTCGACTGTTTTAATTAATAAAATAATTGAAATTTTCCATAAGGGAATTTGCCTTTAAGACCAAAAGGTCAGCACTAGGAACACGACTTTTTTTAAACAAATTACAATTTCTCTGAAGGTTGCAAATAGTTGCAGCTACAATTTTGCATATGGTTTAAGAAATAGCTAGGGTAAACTATCATGGTCAATTTGCCGAGCGAACTCGCGAGTATTTTTTTGTAGCTTTATTCAAACCGAAAAAATCTGCTAAAAAAGGGTGTTTTTTGTTTTATTTATTAAAAATATTAAATAGTTTTTATTTTTTTTTTAATTCAAATTTTGATTTACGCACAAATAATACAACTAGAATAAACTATAGAAAATTAATATTTTACATTTAGTATGCCAAAATTTAAAATACGAAAACAAAGAAGTTAGTTTTTTCTGTTTTTTTGTAACTCTAGAACGAAATTGACCAACTTTGAAAAGCTCTAAAAGTCAAACTAGTTAGCGGAAAATTTTTTTGTTTGCTGTTTTTGAAGCTCCGTTTATATTTCTATTAGAAATAAAAAACAAAACTTTAAAAATAAAACATCGAAATTAGTATTTTTGCCACGAAATTTTCCTTTTTGGACCACAGTGTGCCGTTGGGAGACTTCTTGTCTACGTAAAGCTATTTACGGACGTACTCACTGTCACTGCTTTATATACAACAGCTAATGTTATGAAGAACGAAAACAACGAGAAGGCTTAATTGACAATTATAATAATACATGTCCTGCGAGCTCTTGGACAAGACATTTAATCAGTGCCTTGATTGTTTTTTTTTGTGATTTCACCTAATTTAAAAATCACAAGGGCATATAGAAATCTACTGATTAACCAACAATGCAGGATGCAGCAGAAAGTTCGAAAGATTTGCAAGTACGTAAACAGAACAAATCAGCGTTATAACGCCCGATCTGAAGCATGCGTAAGCGATAATGGTACTAGAATCTCTGTAAATGTTGAGAATATGGAATAATCAGTTCAGCAATCATATTCCACTCTCTCAGGCAGATAGAACCACTGTAAATAGACCACGTAGACCTACAACTCGGTCTACCCGATTTCAATAGAGCAAAAATATCTATACCTTAGCTTAAGTCCAATTAAACTGCTGGACCTTACGCCCTTGCTGCTGAACTATGCAAGTGCAAGACGATGACTTGGTTAGAAGTATGCGCATGCTCGTCAACAAAATATGGTTGTAGTAAGGAACATACTTTCCATCTCAATTGCGTGATTTTCTAATCGCAAAAATAGAACACATGGATGTACATGAACGCGCACTTGATGCTTAACAGAAAAAGCCAATACGCATGCAGCACAGTTTGCTGTAAGTTCCACGCTGCCAGAAAGTGTCATTACTCTTCTAGTACTAGAGCCGCACAACACGAATGTGGACTGCCTTACGCCGCTTAATCCGCTTCCGATTGTGATATTAAAACATTCAAAACCAATACGCATCAGTCAGTATCTTCTTTTAAATCCTCTTCAACTTTCCTAAGCACTCACACTGTGCTCAAACATTTTAAGGGCAGTCAAAATAACTCAAGTGCGCGAAAATTATATAAAAAAAATTACAACGAATATAAAATCGTATAGTCGCAATAAGAAAACATACACATGATTTTTAATCGCATGAAACAGATTGTGACCATTAAACCGTTACCATTTTTTGACTAAAAAATTGTGCGAATAAAATCGCGAGTGGTTTCCTTGCCTAAGGCATGGCCGATGGATAGAACAGGGGCATTATTTGCCTGATCTTCAAGAAAGGATACCATCTGTTCTAAGTTAGCTATACAATCTCCTAATATCGTCTACAAGATCTTTTCTAAAGCGTAGCGTACGTGTTTGCTGTCGATCAACGAACCGATAGGTCCATGTCAGTTTGACTTTGGAGCAGAAAAGTTCATCAACGAACAAATATTCACATATTTGGAAAAATCTCGGATCATCCACCACGTTTCCATTAATTTCAATGCCATGTAGGATAGCATATATGTATATAGTTTTGGCATCCCAGCCTAAATAATATATGCCGTTAGGCATAGCTGGGCACCGTTAATCAAACAGATAACTTCGTTAATCGTTAATCCGCTACTAAAAAAGTTAGCTTCGTTAAACGTTAAAGCGTTAAATTTCGGAAGAATTAACGCAAGTTAACGTTAATCGTTAATCCGTTAACATGTGATAAAAATTGCATTTTTTATATTTGTTTACTCTGAGCACCGGCGCGGCGCTAAGTAATGCCGGTCGTTCACTAGGCGATCAACGCACAAATTTCGAATTCAACGCATTCAACTCTAATGTACGGTAAGGTTAGGTTAGGCTAGTTGTTGGCCGTTGCTCAACGAATTTCGCAACAAGTGTACGGGTAGTGTACTTGCAAACTGTAGTTTATTTTGGTTTTTCGTCATGTAAGGTGATACAAAATCAGAGTGGACCAGGGAATTAATTTTGCAATTAATTTCAGTAATTGAGGAAAAGTCCAATATATGGGACATTAAGAGCCCCTCTTATAAAAATCGAGATGCCAGGGAATTGGCTTGGTCTCAAATTTTCTCGAAAATGCAATTGCCTAAACTTTGAATTCGAATTCACGGGCGCGGTGGGATTAATCGATTTTAATTTCTCATATATTTCATTGAAAAAACAATTTTCTTCGCGACTAAAGAAAAAATCATCTACCCAGAATCGTCTTGGCTGTTTTTTCTTCCTTTGTCGTTCATTTTCTAATATTATTAATGCGGCAGCCCCTTTTTTTTCTTAGAGGAAATCACACTCATACGGAACAAATTTAAGAATATTTTAAACCGAAGGCGTGCGTCGACAATAAATGTATCTATGTACCGAACTGAAGTCAAAATTATTTCAGGTTTGACGTTTGAGTTTTTTGTTTATCGTGGTGCGTTCAACGCGTTCCCCAACGAGTGATCCTTGGTTAAGTGTACGAAGGTATCAACTCGTTCATCAACTGGTTGAGCAACAATATCGAAAACGCAGTTGATCAACTCGAAGCAAATTTTTTCTGTCAAAATCGAACAAGTTTATCAACTAGTGTACGAGGTTATTCAACATTTGAGTAAGTTGGTAAACTAGCTGTACGGAGCTATTCAACACTGGAATAAGTTTTTAGAGTTGATCAACTAGGTGTGCGGGGTTAATCAACATATGGGAAAGTTGGTCAATTATGTGTAGGGGGTTCCAAACGCATTTTGTTCAACTTTAGTTGCTCAACGTGAATTACGTACCTAAGTTGCTGCACTAGTGTAAGAGGTTGTAAATTCGTTTATCCAACGAAAGAGTTGAATAAAAAGTTGAACCAAGTTAGTTGAACTTATAGCACACATAGTGGACGACCGGCATAATGAAATGATCAAACGAAACGAATCTCTTCGCAGTTTTCTCACTCGCACGCGCCGTCAAAATATAATACGTACCTGTTTTTCGCGCCGCGCGGTAAATAGTAGGCATTGTATTAACGATTAACGGACTTAACGTGGATTAACGGATTTAACGTGTCCGTTAACATTTTTAAAAGTTAACTTAAAAGTTAATCCGTTAATCAAAATTTTAACTTCGTTAATTAACGATTAACGGATTAACGAGTTAATGCCCAGCTATGCCGATAGGTATATAGAATCTACTCAGAGAACTCATCGATTATCTACTTTGATGTAAAAAAAAACTTAAAAAATGGTGCTTCCTCAACATGGATCTTTAAATAATAGTGCAAAACTCACACGCTGACACTAGAGATACAACCTTTCAAGGACCGTCCACTCGCTTGCCACACCGCTGCTTCCTCGGCCTAAGAAGGCAAAGCCCTTTTTCGAGCAAATAAAGTTTTTTTTTTATAAGAAATTGATATATGGACCAAATCAAAGATTGATGAAATCCTTTAAGGCTTTTTTGAAAGAAATCTTGGGGCAGGTAATTTTTGGTTGCGTCTAACATAGGTGGCTAGTAGAGAAAGAGATACACCATCGAATTGTGAATATAAAAATAGCCAAACAAATAAAAATCGAATGATTGAGGTGGCAAATCTTTCAATCTAACAATTGCAAGAGAGGAAGAACCTGACTCAGGCGTGGACGGCACCAGCTTGAAAGCTATACCTATTGGAATTTCGAATATATTGTATATCTGCCTAAAATAAACACTTTCGAAATATGTTTCTTATTCACAATTTTATTCAAACAGAATTTCTTAATATGTAGGTGTAGATAGTAAGCCATACCTACTTCAGTTCAAGTACATCAAGACTTTAAATAAAAAACTTTGTCAAAAATTCTTACCTTTAGATCCTTGTGTAATTCAGCTCCCCAGGAATCCTGTACACAATGTCGTGGCCACAATCGTTGCTTCATTGGTGGTGGACCAGCAAATATAACTGTGTCATAAACTTGTGCCGAATGAGCATCAATCTAAAGACGATAAAGGCTTACATTATTCACTTGGACCAATAGACACATTTCTATTAGAAACTCACTGGTGAAGCATCATCCAACGGTCTTAATTTAACATTATCTATAAAAGACACATGATCACTTGGATGCCAGTCCAATGAATAAAACACTGCATCAAAGTCTACCGTTCCCAAAAGATTATTTATCGGATCCAAGATCTTGAAATAGCATCAATTAAAAATGTATATTAACATAGAGACAAACCTTAATATATATATTAATTGATTAACCCTAGAAGCAATTTGCAAATGTTAAGACTCACCTCCTGCCCTTTGTGCTGTGCACTGCAATTACTTATATCCAGCGATCCACTTATAAAGTCATTTTGTACGTCAACAATGATAAAAGCATTCACAGGACGAACGATCTGTTTGCATGAAACGAGAACGAAAAAAAGGACAAACATTGAATACAAAAAAGAATTAATAAGAAAGAAACTCCTTGATGTCGTCGTCGCAAGCGTAGTCGTCTTCTTTCGTCCTTATCTTGTGGCAATTTATAGTAAATTTCCATTTTCTCTTCAATTCCAAGTCACGAAATTAACAACTATAATGTCCTTTCATGAGGAAAATTCAAAAGAAGAATTTCTCTATTACAAAAGATGACGCAGGGGCTAATATTATGATTCAGGAAAAGCGCGCAATTTTGAAACTTTGATACTCAATGAATTGATAACTGTCTGATTATATTTTTACTTGAAGGATATGTAAAGGGTGGTTAAATTTTAAGGGCCCATGTTGAATGTGAACCACACCTAAACGTCAAGTTTTTTTCTGCATTTCATTTGACATTTCTCAATTTCAGACTACCTCAATTTGAACCATGGAAAGATACACAATCGAGCAACGCGTTAAAGTTATTCAGGCTTATTATGAAAATGGGCGTTCAAATCAAAATGCATATCGTGCGTACAATCGGAAAAATCGTGCAAAAATTTGAGCAAACTGGGTCATTAGGAGATGTGAAAACACCAGTGCATGCTCGTACAGCTCGTTCTGCAGAAAATATTGCGGCTGTTCGCGATAGTGTGGCTGAAGAGCCGTCCACCTCAACTCGTCGTCGTGCCCAACAATTGCACCTCTCACGCTCGTCGTTGATGAACATTATGGATTATGCATAAAAACTTGCATTTACACGCTTACAACGTGCAATTGACTCAAGAACTAACGCCTCTTGACCATTTCAAGCGTCGTCAATGGTCAGAATGGTGGCAGGAAATGGCAACAGTGGATGATCAATTTTCGAAGAAAATCATCTTCAGTGATTTTCACCTCAGTGGATTCGTCAATAAGCAGAATTGCCGCATTTGGGCGAATAATAATCCAAGAGTGATTGTCGAAAAACAAATGCACCTACAAAGGGTGACTGTTTGGTGCGGTTTATGGGCTGGCGGCATCATCGGGCCGTATTTTTTCCAAAATGCGACTGGTCAGGCAGGTACTGTGAATGGTGTTCACTATCGTGAGATGGTAACGAACTTTTTATGGCCCGAATTGGAAGATATGGATGTGGATGATATGTGGTTTCAACATTACGGTGCCACTTGCCACACAGCTAACGAAACAATGGCTTTTTTGCGCGACAAATTCAATGACCGTGTTATCTTACGTGGTGGCCATGTCAATTGACCGCCAAGATTGTGTGATTTGACACCGTTGGACTTCTTTCTTTGGGGTTATTTGAAAGAAAAGGTGTACGTCGATAAGCCAGCAACAATTCAAGAGCTAAAGGATGAGATGATTCGGCACATTAACGGCATAGAACCTCAATTATGCCTCAGCGTCATGGACAATTTGGACCATCGGATCGAGGTGTGCCGCCGCCGAGGTCGCGGCGGCCATTTTGCCGATATTTAATTTCCTAAATAATTTGTGTTTTATTCAAAATCAACATCGGCCCTTTAAATTTAACCATTCTTTATATGTACGAGCATGTATGAAGGTAGATACTATATGGCAAAAATCGAACTCAAGATTTTAATCAAACTTGACATAATAATGATAGAGAAGACGAACAAAGTAAGTTCCGCAACTCTGTCAGTCTGTTGGAATAGAGACTATTTTTTTTTTTAAACTTTGTAGACGGCATTTTTGAATTTTTACCTTTTTCAAGACTAAACAATATTTATTTCTCAAGAAAATGTTCCACAGATTCTTATAAATAAATTATTTCATACAGAAGCTTCTTAAAGTTTATTTAATAAAATATAATACAAATTTTAAGATTCGAAATTGAATCGTGTTCGCGAATCGCAAGATATAATTGTTCGTGTGAACGTACTCCGTTTCCGAACGCAACAACTTTTCCGAAGGCAACCAACAACGAAACTAACTTCAATTAGGTAGATGTATTCCACTTCATTATTTTTTAACTCAAGTCATTCAAGTATCAAGCGTGAAAGGATTGTGCTGGTGCTAACAAGATCGCTCTTAAAATTAAGTTGCAGTTCTATACAGGGTGTTCCACAGTCACCGCCCCAAATAAAATCCATGGATTCCTAAGGTAATTTTTTCGTTTTGGTTTTTTTAAGAAAATAAACTGGGCTTTAATAATAAGCGAAAAAAAATTATTAATAATTAATCAAGAATTGAATTGTTTCTGATCCATTGGATGTCGCTAATTTCTTCAATAATTTTTTTACTAATTTTGGTGTCTGTCATGGATCCACAAATATTGCTTTTTCTGCTGCAGGATCTTGCGATGATATTTTAAAGCAAACTCAATTTCGGCCTGAGAGTTTTTTTTTTTGAACAATTCATCTCTCTCGAAATTCATAAAATTATAAATTCCCTTAAAACATCGAACTCTTCATGTTTTCTAACTCTTCTTGCTTTATCTTCAATTTGTATATTTTGAAAGGTGTTTTTCCTGAATTCTTGAAGGCAGGCGTAGTAATTCCCCTTCACAAAAAATGGACATTCAATGCTGTTAAACAATTACTGTCCTATTTCTCTTCTTTGTTTTTTTTTTAAAGATCTTTGAGAAAGGTGTTCAAACCAGAATACTATCATTTTAAGAAAGAACTAATTTTTTTAACGATTCTAAATTTGGCTTTAGAACAGGCAGATCAACTGAAAGTGTTTTGCTCAAATTGTCAAGTGAAATTTATAACTGTTTAAATTCTTCTCAAATTCCTTCTGCTACTTAAGTTTTTGTAAGAAATAAAGATAATAAAAAAAAATAAAAAAAAAATCTAATTGTAAATTAAAAACGCCATTACACATCAGGATCAATTCAATCTAGTACGATCGCCATATTACCTAGAGATGAGCAGATTGTAACGAATACTTCTCAAAATTATTGGCGCAAAATTTTAAACATTTAAAACCTACTCTAAATCAATTTTAGAATGAGAGTCGACTCTAAATATTGAGTATAAAACGAGAACCGACTTTTTGTTAATTTTAAAGGACATAAACTATACTTTAACGTTAAAGAGCTCGTCTTACTTTAACAGCAGCAAATAGCTAGTTTATCTTTTAAAAGTATACTCTTTATCCATATTGACAATGGTCATTTCATACCAAAGCAAATGGAAGAAAAAATGTTTAGGTACTGATGTTTTTAAAGATGTTTTTTTGTAAATAGACTGATTAACTGAATATTATAAATTCGAAATAATCGTACGAATGTGCTCTACGATGAACAAATCTGTAAATACACATGTATCTAGGTATATACAAATCTTATGTATGCACGCGCGCCGCGCGCCGCCGCCGCCGGCCGAGACGAGTATAGCTAAATGAATCTGCACCTTGCAACAACAAATTGAGTTTTTATGCTGTGAATTTGCGATTTATACTTTATTTCCATCTAAAATAATGTAAATAACTTATAAACAATCAAAATCTGTACCGAGGTAGTATATAAAATGTACTTTTTTCGGCGAAAAATTATTTGGTTTAAAGTTGTGTGTTCTTTTTACTTTTTTTTTGTGTTTTTGTAGTTGTGTGAGTTATGTATCTGTCAAATTAAGGGTTGTTCACCGCAAATTCGCTTAGGTTCTGTTGTAAAACCCACATTAGTTAGAAGAGTTGTCTAACTTGATTAAAATTATGAAAAAGTTAGACAAAGTCTCCAAGCTAAACGACTGCTTTAAGTAGACTCGGTTTTATTGCTTAAACGAGAACTGTTTAAAATTTTGCGCCATTGTTTTTAGTAATACTGCCGTCAGCCAAGTAGTTAGTTTAAGCAAAATATGCTCTTTAAAAATTGAAGCATATAATATAGCAGGAATCAAAAATAAGCTTTTATTTAATGATTTTTTTGAATTTTTCGCATGTAAAGATATATTTTTTTTTTATATGAAACATATTTAGAAGATAAGCATTCCCCTTTATTCGTTAATAAATTTAAAAATTGCGTTCTTCACTAGATCCCTGCAACTCCAACTCATACAAGGGGAAGAGCTGGTGGTGGTTCCGTGAACTCCTCAAACCCAAATTTAAAACTGAAAGAAGAGCGCAAGATAAGGTAAAAGACGGAAAGAGTAAAAAGTTTTTAGACATAAGTGTGGAGTTCGGGCTTATTCCTTTGAACGGGAGGAGTAATAGTGATTCCGAAGGCAATTACACATTTATAAAAGGTACCAGCTGTACAACTATAGATTTCTGTTTTATAAATGGTGCGTGGTTGAAATATACACCCGACCTCGAAATTAATTTGTGTAAACAACTGTACTATTCCACAATCTGTAAACACCTTACCTCTGCCAGAAAAATTAAAATGAAAACAAAAACATAGGCCATGAGATACCAACAAAACCTGAGCTACGAAATCAGTGGGATGGCGGACGAATACTTATAACTCCCGAGAATTTTTCAAATGCCTGTGTTTCAGCGATAAGAAGTGCCGCCCACTCTTTTTAAAGCTCTTCACTACATCCAAACAAAGAAGCTTGGATTGATTATGACTCACTAGTAGAATGAACACAGACCTATCCAAATTAATGCATCAGGAAAGCAAAAAGTCATACAAGGAACTCTGCAGACAGAAACGTAAACTCTTTTTCCAAGAAATAATAAAGGAACTCTCGCAAACTAATGGCTCGAAAACCTTTTGGAAGCTGATCAGTGATCAGTGGCTCAAAAAATATAATAGGTATAGATGTGGGCACAAGCATCCTAGCAACGCATTTTCATTCCCTCCTGAATGCATCTTAGTGTATTACAACCAGTGTTGCCCCCCCAACTGATTGAAAGTGTAGTGTTTAGGAAAAAAAAGTGTAGTAGGAACGTAGTAAAAAAAAAATAATTTTTCAAATTTTTTAATCCTTTAATTCACTTTTAAATATACGTATATATAGGTATAATAAACTATGTGTAGATATACACAACTCATAAAAAATTCTTACATAATAATTAATTAATTAATAGTTTATTTATAATTATCTTTACAAATCAAAAATATACATTTAAGGATAAATTTTTTTATAATGACTTGCATTGTGGTAATTAAATTTGTGTGCAAAATTTAATTATGCGAGGGGCTCAAAAATTCTCTCTACGCCTTTCAAGTGTTCTTTTGATTGAATAATTGCATAAACTGTTGAAATATTTAAAATATTTCTTAAATCGTTCTTTATTATATTTAAACTTGAGAAAAACCTCTCTGCATAAATTTTCAAAAGCCGGATTTCCAAGAAAATTTTTGGCACTCAATAAATTAACCCAAAATTAAACAATGTTTTCATTTAAATATTCTTTTAACGTTTCTTGTGAACCTATTTGTCATTTATTATGGTTTCATTTTCTTGTATGTGAAATGAAAATTTTTTCAAAAGGGGCATTATAGTCGGAATGTCTCCTTTTGAAATTTCGATAGGGTCAAGAAGAGTTAAATGACTTGTTTTTTCATTATCAATTAAATCAAATCTGTCTTAAAGTTTTTCGCATAAAGCTACATACATAAAATTGGCATGACTTCGTTTTCACATTTTCTAAAATATTATTTTCAATGTCGTTTCTACAACAAAATTCTTCGAATTTAAATCCAAATCACATGACATATGCGCAACGTGATGAACTTTGTTTTTGAAATCTAAATTGATTGATATAAGGTCACGTTTTCAAACAATTTTCATAACCTCTAACATAAACTGTTTTATGTTTTCGCTTTGAAAAAAGTGTAGTGTTTTGAGGAGCGTGCGTAGTGTGTGCTTTTGAAAAAAAATTGTAGTAAAAACACTACGATTGTAGTAGGGGGGCAACGCTGATTACAACTCACTACTTTGCTCTCCCGTCAATATAAGTAGAACGTCTGGATAGAGATACCTCCATAGAAGAAGTACAATATGCTATCGATAGAACTAAAAACAATAAGGCTCCATGAGAAGACCGGATAGCCTTTGAATTTTATAAAAACTCAACACCTGAATTTGTACGATTTCTGACTGATGGTTTCAATAACATTTTTACGCAAGGAACTGCACCGGAAAGTTTCCAAAAGAATGTTATATTTCCTATATTTTAAAAAAAGGTGACCCGAACGATCCAGAGGGATCTCATTCCTCAACACACTGTTAAAACTTCTCACTAGCTTACTTCTCGATCGTCTTACCAATTGGGTAGAAACAAATGGTCTATTTAGCAAAATGCAGGTGGGATTTAGGAAAAGCTATTCAACGGTGGACAACATTTTTGTGCTTACAAATATTGGTAGGACATTTTTTAGAGGTGGAAAAAAACTTTATGCCTTATTCATTGACTTTTGTGCTGCCTTTGACTCAGCACTATTTCTAAAACTCAGCAATTTAGGTTTATCCTCCAAAATGCTACGCTTGCAAGAAAGCTTGTATGAAAACAACCAAACTGCAGTATGGGATGGAATAGCCATGTCAGAATGGTTCAGTACTTCTTCCGGCGTTAAACAGGGTTGCCAGCCAAGTCCACTCATTGTTAGCCTTGTTTTTAGATGATCTGCTGCAACACCTACCTGGAGAAATAATTTTCAACGAAGTTTCCTTAAAGGGTTTGATATTCGCAGATGACATTGTTCTGCTACCTGAAACACCTGCTTCAGCTCATGATAAATAGGCTCGAAGAATACTGCAAGCAATGAAATCTTCACATCAATCCATCGAAATCAAAAATTATGCTATTCCGGAACAATACAGGTCGATACACATTGTCAAACAATACCGTTACCTTGGCATAATGCTCACTCCAAGAATAACTTATACTTTTCACATTCAAGGGAAACTAAAAGAGGCAAAAAGAGCACTTAGTTGCACTTGGAAAAATGTTATAGGTCGGAATGATGTTTCAAGTAAAGCCAAGTATAAACTCTTCGAAGCAACGGCTTAAACGATAATGTGCTACGAAAGTCAAGTATGGGGCTACGAAGAACACGATGAAGTAGAAAAGTTACAAAGATACTTTATTAAGTAAATCACCCACCCACATGATCTATGTGGAAACTGGTCTACTCCTACTGCGTCTTTTTACTTTAAGGATTAATTTGAAATATATCCTTAAAGTTATGCAACTTCCTGAACACCGCCTGCCAAAGATAGTGGTCACGTATCTTTTAAGAAGAAAAACAGTCTTTTATGTGCAATGGCAAGAGCTAAACCAGGAACTTGGAGTAGAGTTGTCTCTGACATGGGAGAATAATTCCACATGGAGCACAGCATTCGATAACATTATTCGGAAACTGGATGAAAAAAATTCATGCTAGATTTCTAGAGCAAAAGCAGCCAGTTCATCGAGTCGCTTGGTGTACAGGGAACTTACCCACATCTTATTGGAACTCATTAAAATTGCCTACTTTTGCCCGAAAAATACAAACAAAATATAAATGCTTTATGCTATTTTGTGTTTCAAATCATTTGATAACCAACAAACCTATGGACAATTTATAATGGAATTATTTTGCTTCAACTCAACCGCACCTTAATTGAAGTTTC
This sequence comes from Philhelius festivus, assembly GCA_963931855.1. NCBI lineage: Eukaryota > Metazoa > Arthropoda > Insecta > Diptera > Syrphidae > Philhelius > Philhelius festivus. The sequence continues at coordinate 67,461,492 of OZ007555.1, forward strand.
AACTAAATTTTGTATCTAAATCTATATTAAGTAACTACATAAATGTATATTTGAGTTAAATATTGATTAAAATGAAATTACATACTCGCAAATCATCTAAAACTGTCAATCTGGCTGACGGCTTTTGCCAATGCTTGTATGAATTGTTCAATCAAAATTGTTAGAAATCAGAAGGATAGTAAAATAAAATTCACTTAAACTAACTAACTAACTAAATAAATGCAATTCTCGATTAACATTAAAGAAGGTTTTTCATTTCTGAAGTTATTGTGATAATAGCCATCATCAAAGGCTATAAAATTTTTGAAATCTAGTTTTTTTTTAAATTTGATATATGTATGTATGTATGTGGATGTGTATGTACTCCTGTCAAAAATGGGTCAGTTTCATTTGACCACAAAAACTGTCAACCCAGTTTTCTTTTTAATAATTTTAATAATAATAATAATTTTTAATAATTTTAATATTTATGTAGATCGTTAAAAAAGGATTATTCATTTGGAGGTAGTTTTTTGACTATGGATTTTTTGACAGATAAGGCGTGAGTCGTGTTATTCTTTTATCATAATTTTGCTCGGTATAGTTTATCATTTCATCATTGAAAGACTTAGCCCCCGACTGTGTCTAAAAATTATTCAACTGTATAACGAAAAACAGTGTTCTGCGAGGAATGTGTTTCGTGCACTTTCACATAATTAGCTCACCGTATGCACGATTCGCTATACTAGGTATACCATCGACCAAATAGATTACATCCAGCACGTAGTGAAGAAAATATTTCGGCGGTAGCTGAGAGTGTACACGATCACCGCAAAGAGTTGATCGTGTGCCGTTCGCAATAGCTTGGCTTGTTGTTAACGGCAACTTGCCGTATTTCGGCAAGGATCTTGCCAAACAGTTGCCCTGTTTATAAAATTATATTCGATATTCAATCACCGAAATTAATATGAACGTGATTTTGTGGTCGTTATAATTAAAGAACGGAAAATGTTTATCTTCTTATTGACCGCAAAAAGTCGATTAAATATAAAAACACAAGATGAAATTTTAGTTTTTAATATTTATTATTATAATCGTATGCATTTCGAACTTTAAATTGAAAGTTCATTTTCAGCGCGAGTTTAAAACAAAATGAAACAAACGTAGCTTAAAATGACATTTAAACAAAAACAACTCGCTTACAAAATTTGCTTACAAAATAGCTTACAAAAGATATATGTATAAACAACAGGATTATACAATTACATTACAAGAATTAAAAAGAGTTAAAAAGAGATGACTCTATTGCCCCAGATTCTAAATTCATTAATTTTTTTATTGTTTGTATAAAAAATGACTCTTATGCATCCAACATAGAAGGGTTATTCACTGTTTTTAACAGCTTTACGTTATCAACAATTGTAGTGACCTGCCCTGTTCAATGAATAATAAGCGAACACTTGGCTTTTTTTTTTTTTTTTATAATCAACTCACGCTCAAGGGAATATGATTACCCTTTAAATGTTTTAACACAGCGCGGGCGTGAAGTTACGGAAGAGAAAGAAGGATAGCCGAAAGTGTGAGACGCAGTTCACGAACATCAACTCGCCATCGATCTCAACAGCTCAACACTGCACGCACTAGTCTTGGGAGAATTGTACACAAAGATCTCAGATTATTCGCTTACAAGGTCCAATTGAAGGCGCACGATTATCCGCTTCGTTATCGCTTCGCAGTTTGGACCTTAGAGCAGCTTGAATTGGACAACGATTTTGGGCGAAAAATCATATTTTCATCTCGGCGGCTTGGAAAATCCGCACGTTATTGTACAGAAGCCAATGCATCCACATATTGACAGTTTGTTGAGGATTGGCATCATTGGACCATTTTTCTTCGATAATGAGGCTGGAAACAACGTTTCGGTTGACTGTGGGCGTTACAGGGTCATGTTAGCTGACTTTTTTTTACTGAAATTGAAGACTTGGATTTGGACAACTTCCGGTTCATCCACGATGGTGCGCGATGTCACAAAGCTCATGTCAAAAAAATCGACGATACTGCAAAAAAATATGCAGCTGATCTCTAGCTAGCAAATCTATGATTGGAACAAGAATTTCGGAATTCGCTGACATCAACTCCGCAAGTTTTACTTGGAAACTTAGACTTACATCCATCGCTCAAATCAATTTAAACAGAAGTGGTATTAAGACAACCATTGATATTGACGTGTGTTCGCTAAGTAAGTTTTGGAGCTATTGGAAGCGATCCCCGATTTCAGCAGAAAAAATCATCTTCATCCACTAGGTCTATTTTTGAATAAACCGGTTACGTCAGTCAACAGGTACATTTTCGAAGAAAGCCATTGTTTGGTCTGGATTGTAAACAAGGGTCATCATTTGTCCATACTTCTTACAGGCAATCGGGAAACCGCAATGGATATTCTGCCCAACGATTTGAGAGCATGGTTCTCTGGCAGAGGCGGGCTGAACTGGTCACCGATATTGTGCGATTTGACTCTTAGTTAAAAGTCGGCAATAAGTCCAACCGACTGATGCGATGACCTAAAATTCAATATATGTAAACCTGGCACAGCTAAAATTCAGCTAAATCTAGGCACCTGAGACAACGAATTGACCGCCATTCGAACAATGTCATTTGTCAATAGCTATTGAATTAATTTTTGTAATAAAGATCACTCCAAGGGATTGATAGTCGAACATTGGAAATAACGTTTGTCTATTTCTCTAACGACGACGTCAAACAATAAATTTCTTCTCCAATAAATTATTAAGTTCCCATGAAAATCATGACTAACTATTATTGCCTCATAATCTTCATCTGCTATTTTGGAGAAATCCACCTAAAATATAGAGTTATTTACTTTGCATCTCAGTTATAATTTAATTTTAATGTTACGTGGCACACTTTCACTTTGGGCTGAGATAAGACCACTTTAACCGTTCGTGTTCCTTGAGGAATCAAAAATCTAGCGAATACTCATCCATAAGCCGTTTTGAAAAATTCCACCACAATCAGCAAGAGTCGACACCGGAAACAAATGTGTATAGCCTACCACCTTTTGAATGTTATAATTCTCTGAGAATATTAATGCTTGCATTAGTTTCATACAGGATGGTAGGTATAATGTAGGCGCGTAGGGAACATTATTGTTTTCCTTACAGCCACTTGTTCTCGTGTATTCCTCAGAAAAGTTAAGTCAATTTGTACAAAGCAACTAAATTGAACAAAAGGGACGATATACGTACTCGTATACGACATCACTGTTTCAATAGTATTTTACGATGACGAAGTCGCACAAGCCTTTTTCTGTGAAGACCTTATAAGACAGGAAGTGTATTCATGTTCCTTATCCGATTAAAAGGAAATGAGTTGTGACGTATTTTATTATTGGATCAATTTTACCTTGACGTCATAAAATTTGAAAACAAGCAAGGGGTGCTTCTTCGGCTATAGACACGGTATTATTCTTAAGTTCGCTCGTATTTTCGCGTGTTGGAAAATGTGATTGTTTTGTCTCCATTAAACTGTGACCTTCGAATGCTTAGAAATATTACGATGATTATAATTATAATTATATTGTATTTGATTTTAATTATATTAATTTTAAATTTACCCCTAAAGACCTTGCCCTTAGACTCTCCGCAATAAGACTTGTATTTAAAGAAATAGTTGGATACTGAGAAATCGAAAAGATTGGCTCTGCACAAGGTGTCATGGTAGAGAAAATATGTCATGTACACACGATCTTTTTTCTGATTACCCGGATTAAAATGAAATTTCTTATGCAGAACCTTCTAAAATGTTTAAAAACCATTGCATACAAGAACAAATTTTTTTTTTTTTTAAACTCAATATCTACAAACCAATTCAATAATTTTTTTTTCATTTAGTTTTTGTTTAACAATAATAGAAATTTTAAGTTGGCGTACCAAAATCTTATATATTAAAACTTTTTTTTATATTTTGTTCCTGCAGGATTATAAAATGTCTGTTCTGTTTCTGAGTTAGATCTTGGGGTGGAATCAGTTTCTAACCAGTTTATCCGTGCCTACTCCTACTGAGTGTGATTTGTAAAAGTAATTTATTTTTTCCTTGGATTATGCCTTGAAATATGAGCGTTCATGAGCCTGGCTAACGACATTAATATAACTTAATATAATTACTATTAGACATACATACGGAGGCTGTTTGAAAAGTTCTCCGGCTAACATAGAAGGCGTTGTTTTAATAAATAAATTTTAATTCCTCAAATAGCCTTATAACGGGTGATTTTTTTGAGGTTAGGATTTTCATGCATTAGTATTTGACAGATCACGCGGGATTTCAGACATGGTGTCAAAGAGAAAGATGCTCAGTATGCTTTGACATTTCATCATGAATAGACTTACTAACGAGCAACGCTTGCAAATCATTGAATTTTATTACCAAAATCAGTGTTCGGTTCGAAATGTGTTTCGCGCTTTACGTCCGATTTATGTATGGTCTACATAATCGACCAAGTGAGCAAACAATTAATGCGATTGTGACCAAGTTTCGCACTCAGTTTACTTTATTGGACATTAAACCAACCACACGAATGCGTACAGTGCGTACAGAAGAGAATATTGCGTCTGTTTCTGAGAGTGTTGCTGAAGACCGTGAAATGTCGATTCGTCGCCGTTCGCAGCAATTGGGTTTGTGTTATTCGACCACATGGAAGATTTTACGCAAAGATCTTGGTGTAAAACCGTATAAAATACAGCTCGTGCAAGAACTGAAGCCGAACGATCTGCCACAACGTCGAATTTTCAGTGAATGGGCCCTAGAAAAGTTGGCAGAAAATCCGCTTTTTTATCGACAAATTTTGTTCAGCGATGATGCTCATTTCTGGTTGAATGGCTACGTAAATAAGCAAAATTGCCGCATTTGGAGTGAAGAGCAACCAGAAGCCGTTCAAGAACTGCCCATGCATCCCGAAAAATGCACTGTTTGGTGTGGTTTGTACGCTGATGGAATCATTGGACCGTATTTTTTCAAAGATGCTGTTGGACGCAACGTTACGGTGAATGGCGATCGCTATCGTTCAATGCTAACAAACTTTTTGTTGCCAAAAATGGAAGAACTGAACTTGGTTGACATGTGGTTTCAACAAGATGGCGCTACATGCCACACAGCTCGCGATTCTATGGCCATTTTGAGGGAAAACTTCGGAGAACAATTCATCTCAAGGAATGGACCGGTAAGTTGGCCACCAAGATCATGCGATTTGACGCCTTTAGACTATTTTTTGTGGGGCTACGTCAAGTCTAAAGTCTACACAAATAAGCCAGCAACTATTCCAGCTTTGGAAGACAACATTTCCGAAGAAATTCGGGCTATTCCGGCCGAAATGCTCGAAAAAGTTACCCAAAATTGAACTTTCCGAATGGACCACCTAAGACGCAGCCGCGGTCAACATTTAAATGAAATTATCTTCAAAAAGTAAATGTCATGGACCAATCTAACGTTTCAAATAAAGAATCGATGAGATTTTGCAAATTTTATGCGTTTTTTTTTTAAAAAAAGTTCTCAAGCTCTTAAAAAATTAAAAATTTTTGTTTGAACGAACCTATTGCTAACAACGAAAATGGAAAAAAATGAAATTAGAGCCGTCATTAAATATTTGGTCAAAAAGAATATGACACCAAATTAAATTAAAGATGACTTCGATGAGACATTGGGGGAATCTGCACCTTCGTATTCCACGGTCAAAAAGTGGGCAGCCTTATTTAAACATGGCAGACAGAGCTTCGAAGATGATCGCAGAAGCGGAAGGCCAACAACATCCACCTCTTCAGAAAACGTCGATAAAGTTCATAAAATGGTTTTAGACGACCGAAGGTTAAAAGTGCGAGAAATAAGCAATACCATGGGGATCTCTTCTGAGCGAGTTTCGAGTTGAAATCTCTAGAGAGAATCTAGCGTTATTTCGGAGGAATACCAGCGATTTCTTGAGAAGATTCATTACCACCGACGAAACATGGATTCATCACTATATTCCTGAGACAAAAGAACAATCAAAACAATGAAAGCATTACGGTTCTCATCCACCGAAGAAAGCCAAGTCGTGTGCTTGAGCTGGGAAAGTGATGGCGTCAGTCTTTTGGGATTACAAGGGAATTATTTTTATTGACTACCTTCCCAAGGGCCAAATTATCACTGGTCAATACTATGCAAACCTGTTGGACAAATTGGCTGAAAAAGTTGCCGAAAAAAGACCAGGATTAGCCAAAAAGAAGATCCTTTTTCGTCAGGATAATGCTCCAGCACACAAGTCGGTTGTTGTCATGGCTAAACTCCATGAACTTCGATTTGGTGTACTGAACCAACCCCCTTATTCACCTCATTTGGCACCATCAGACTATTACCTCTTTCCTAACTTAAAAAAACATTTGGCTCGACGCAAATTCTTCACCAACGAGGAGGTGATTGCTGAGACGGAGCGGTTTTTCGAAGAGTTGGAGGAATTGGCCTATACAAAGGGTATAGGAGCACTGGAACACAGATGGAACAAGTGCATTGATGTGGAAGTGAATATGTGGAAAAAGATTAAAAAAAAGTTTTAAAATTTATTGCGTTTTATTGGTCAGGCCGAGAACTTTTCAAACTGCCCCCGTATATACATACATATACGAGTATGTTCTGAAACGGGAATATAATTGTAATTGAAATTAATTTGAAAACTGTTGTTTGTGGAGATTTAAAAAAGGAGGCATCTGAATATGTATTTACAGCTATTAATACTATCTTCCGAATTAGAGGCCGAAGAGCTGCTTTTAATACTTAACATTATTGAAATGTTGGAGATCCTGAGCATAATGTTCGAAAGATACTCTGCGTGTGGCATATCCTTGTCAAATACAATATGAGTATATCTTTGCCAAATTGATGTATCATCAGACAACATAACCAAAAAACTTTCCGAAATTTTGAATCCATTTTCGAAAAAATAGTTTTTGGATTTTAGAAATAATGTTTTTTTTTTTGAACACGGGAAAACTATTCGTATATCAATTTTTTTATAAAAAAAAATATCAGTATATACCTATACATATTTCAGTGTGTTGGTATGTCTGTACCAAACTGTTAGAGCTATTTACTTCAAACTCGGTACTTAAGGATCTTCGGTGATTCGCTAGGGGAGAAATTTAAAATTTGTATTTTTGTGCTTCTTACGATTCTTTCCTTTTATTTTCAATGATCTTAATCTAATTTTCGTTTACTGTTGTTTTTTTTTTTAATTTTAGTTTTGTTCCTTTACAATACAACTTAAGTTTAAAATTTAAATGTAAATATTTAAATGTAAACAATAGTTTAGAAACTGCATCATATGGCCTAGATACGCCGATGCCTTTTGAAAAATAATTTATAAATTCACTTCGTAAATCTATATAAATAAAAATGAATCGCAAAATGTGTTGCTAAGCGTAAAACTAGAGAACTGCTTGACCAATTCGCCTAATTTTTTTTTTTAATTTTTGTTAAGGTTCAAGGAAGGTTCTTATGGAGAGAAAAAACGTTTATTGCGGTGTTCTTGAGTTTTAATACGCTTAGCAAGACATTTTGCGATTCATTTTTATTTATATAGATTACTTTTAGTCAATGTTCGAGGCCCAACATCATTCCAACATTTACGAACTGTTAATGGTGAATTATGTGGCTCTTAGGCTTCGGCCACGCAATGAGCGACGAGCGACTGAGCGGCTGAGCGACGAGCGATAGAGCGACGAGTCTGAGCGATGTGTGGCCATTTACTGAGCGTCATCGCTGAGCGATTAGTTGCGAAAATGCAATTGCCAAGTGTAATTCGTCGTAGTCTTTAAGTTGAAAGTCGCGTTCATATTTAAAGAGCTATTATAAGATTAAGAAAACTAAGGTTTGATGTATGCCCAATAAATCGAAAGGGCAAATTATGTTGAATCTTCGCAAATATCCAGACCTATTTTATCAATACTGTCGTATGTCAATAGAATCTTTCAATTTGCTGATGGAAAAAGTTCGGCCAAGACTAACAAAACAAAGAAAGCCAATTAGAGCAGAAAAGCGACTAGTTTTATTACTAAAATTAGTTTTTACTTGTGATATTTTTGCGATATTTGGAAAAAAAGATTGAATACGAGATTTTGATTAAAGTTGACATTACTACGAGTATAATAGTGAAGTCAAAAAAAGTGGGTCCGGAAATCCCGTCTGTCTGTCTGTCTCTTCCTCGATCTGCAGCTTAAACTACTGGTAGTTATTTTCTTCAAACTCGGTACATAAAGGTCTTCGATGATTCCCTAGAAAGGAAATTGAATTTTTCGTTTAGCTCCGTTTTTATATCCGAAATGCAAAATCGTATTTAGGCATTGACTATAATGAATGAATGAATGAACCGTTTATTTGATTTTCGAATTTCTCATCAACGGCTCTAACGGTTTTAACTAAAATTTTTATGCAGGAGTTCCTTTGAAAAAATATGGTCTATATAATAGTCTACAAAATTTTTCCAAAAAATTGGTTTTGGATTTGAATATCTTCACCTTTTTACCTTGAATCTATAGATACTATTAAATACTTAAAATTGGCATCCCAAATTTTGTTCTTGAAAAATTTTAAAGAAATTTCTTGTATACACAATTATTTTATAATATAAACTATTTTTGAGCTTTTTATGCATTAATTCATACTTTTCTGAAAATCAGACGGAAATTTCATGCATTTGAACATTTTAATCTCATTAAATCCATGCTTTATATTTATTTATACAAACATTTTAAATTCTAAAGTACTTTTACATAAAAGCAAGTTCGTGCGATCCAGTCGTGCATTTTATTTATTCTTTATTTTTATTTTTTAATTTTTCCAAAATAACATTCTGAATGTCGCTTTTTATCTCAAGTTTTTTAAACTCGTTAAATTTTGCCCTAAATGGCAAAAGACTTTTGAAAAATTTCATATTTAAAACTTTTTGTGCTTATTTTCTCTATGGACTAACTTCGTCGCTCAGCGATCGACTGAAAAATTAAAACAGATTTGATTGCAGAGCGACGTCGCTCTGTCGCTTAAAAAAATCACAAGTCGCTCAGGGTTTACGTGGCCACCTCCATACAATTTCATGTGTTTTAATTTTTTTGCGTCGCTCAGCGACTCGTCGCTCAATCGCTCAGTCGCTCGTCGCTCAGTGCGTGGCCGTAGCCTTACAGAGAAGCCTGTCAACGTTTGCCAATGTTAGAAAATGATGCTCATTGAGATCAAACTTTAAATGATGCTGTAATTTTTTCAAAAGCTCAATAAATACGAACATTGTTTTCTAGGAACATGCTTTCCGTCAAACCCAATTGATTTATGGATCAAATACAAAGATGACATGTTTGATAGAACGCAATAGAACAGGAAATCGATATTAACAACGGGGCGTCGATATCAATTGAAGACATGTGCTTGATGATGTCAAACAAATTATTATCTCATTTAGGAATTGCCGCGCCTATAATCGCCCATTGCATGACGCTTTTAATCAAGAGTTGCATCGTGAAAAACTGTTCGATCTCGATGCTTTAAGGGAATCGGTTCGAATATATGTTCCGTTGTTGAACCAACAACTAAAGTGTGTCTTTGATGCACTTATGGAAGTTGTAAATGATGGAACTGGAGGATTTTACTTTTTGGATGCTCCTGGTGGTACAGGAAAGACATTTTTAATTTCATTGATTTTAGCAACAATTCGCTTACAGAATGCAATTGCACTCGCACTTGCTTCATCTGGTATTGCAGCTACATTGTTGGAAGGGGCGGTCGCACAGCCCATTGCCATTGAATATTCAAAGCAACGAAACTCCAACTTGCACTCTGCAATTGCAAAGGTTTTTCAGCAATGCAAGTTGATAGTATGGAATGAATGCACGATGGCACATAAAAAGTCTTTGGAGGTATTATACAGAACTCTGAAAGATCTGCGAAGCAATCATAACCGATTCTGTGGAGCGATGATTTTGTTAACAGGAGATTTTCGTCAAACATTACCAGTTATTCCACGGTCTACATCAGCGGATGAGCTGAATGAATGTTTAAAGTCCTCCATTTTATGGACAAAAATTAAGATACTTAATTTGAGTAAGAATATGCGTGTCGAATTGCAAAATGATCGACCTGGAGAAATATTTTCAAAACAACTAATTGACATTGGTAATGGTGAAATCCCTGTAGATGTTATGACATTTCCTTTGTTATTACATTTCCTATCAATTTTTGTCAGTTTACAGAATCAAAAACTGAGGTTATAGAAAAGCTGTTCCTAAACGTAGCTCAAAATTACAGAGATCATTGTTGTTTGAGGAAACGAGCTATATTAGCTACCAAAAACACGAATGTAAATGTAATAAATTTCAAAATCCAAAATGAAATTGCCGGTGAGTTAAGAACATACAAATCAATTGATTGCGCAATTAACCAAGATGATGTCGTCAATTATCTACAAGAATTTTTAAACTCACTGGATTTGCCAGGATTACCTCCCAATAATCTTCAATTAAAAGTAGGATCGGTGGTCATAATGTTACGAATACGAAATATCAAAAACCGCGACTTTGTAATGGCACACGGCTAGCAGTGAAATAAAATGCACGGCTGGATCGCACGAACTTGCTCTTATGTAAAAGTAGTTTGGGATTTAAAATACATGGAATTGCCGTCTGATTTCCGGAAAAGTATGAATTTACGCAAAGAAAATTTAAAAATCGTTTTATTAAAGTAATTTTTTATATAACAAATTTCTTTCAAATTTTTCTAGAACAAAATTTCGGATGCCAATTTTAAGTGTTTAGTAATATAGATTTTAGGAAATAATTTCAAGAAATAATCGGTGACACGTTTTCACGATATTGATTTTTCAAAAAATAAATTGTAATTTATTTTTTCAAAAAACAAAATAAATATTTTTTTTTTTTTGAATATTTTTATATACAATATTATTTTAAACTTAAGGGGGCTCCTGCTGAAAATTTTCGGTTAAAATCGTTAGAACCGTTAATGAGAAAGTCGAAAATAAAAAAAAACGGTTCTATGACAGGTACCATTAATAACATTTTGGCCCAATTTTTTTTTACAAATATGTAGTCCATGTCCATAATATCACACATAATTTTTTACTTGCGACTTATAGGTACTATAAGGCAAGTTATGCATTCGTAAAAAAAATCGAACTCGAGATTTTGATCAAAGTTGACATTACGATGATAGCGAAGACGAAAAAAGTGGGTCTGGCAGTTCTGTCTGTCTGTCCGTTTGTCTGTTCGATTACAGCTAAACGGCTCGGCCGATTTTCTTCAAACTTGGTAGACATGGGTTTTGATTTTTTACCCCCGGATGTTTTTCAATTCAAAAACTTTAATTTAGTTAAACCTAGGTAATGGTCGAAAAAATTTTTCAAAAAAAATGAGTAGTTTTGGTACCCCCCTTGGGACCATTTTTTTTTGTCTTTGATTTCCTCAAAAACGTTACCACCGATTTGAATCATTTTTTTTACGCTAAAGCTTCCCAGTAGTTTGAATATTACTGTGTTTTCAAATTTTCCAAAACAAATTTTTTGGATTTTTAAAAAAACTTTCAAAATTTTTTTTGTTGAAAACTCAATATTTCGAAAACCCCATGCTCGATTTTTTCAAAACTTGATAAATAAAAGTTTGGAAAAATAATCTACAATATATGAGCAAAATAAATTCATTTTACCTAAAAATAACGGTACCCTACATACAAATGTTAAAAAATGGTTTTCGAAAATCGTATTTTTCTCGAAAACGGTTCCGAGAATTTTGCTTAAATTTTTTTCTTTCTATTATTTTTTAATATCTGTAATTTAATAAAAAAAATTTTGAAAACAAGATATTACTGACTGTACCTACCATAGAACGATTTTTGAAAATTTTGAATTTCTCATTATTAGCACAACGGATTTTAATGAAATTTCGTAGAGGGAAGCTTCTAAAAAGTTTAAAAAACATTGCATTTCAAAATTTTAAGAAAAATATTTTGTTGAATTTAAAAAAAAAATCAATTTTTTGTTTTTTGAAAATTCAATGTCTCGAAAACGGCTCAATACTTTTTTTTGTAAATTTAATTTTTATTCATACAATAATAAAAAATTCAAATTGGCGTACCAACATTTTCTTAAAAATGTTTTAAAATTTTCTTATATAAAACCTTATTTTTTAAGAAACCATTACAAATACTTATAATTTTTGTTCTTGCATAAATCTATATTTGCTTGAATCACATGGCATCATATTCTTACCTTTAACTATTAAAGAAGTTTTTTTTAGTCATTAAAAAATTAAATTTTATGCTTATGAACAGTTTCTCTAATAACATTCATTTTTGAAATTCTTAGTCTTTTACATAGGAGCAAGTTCGTGCGACCCTGTCGTGCATTTTATTTTATCAAAATCGTTAGAGCCGTTTTCGAGATAAATAAGATTTTGCATTACGGATATATGGGGGTACCGTTAGTTATTTTATTTTCATAAAATCAATTATCAAAACATTTTCTTAAACAATGGCTAAGATATCAACTTAAAACTAAAACTCTCTCAGAATTCTGATCACAAAAGTAAGTATACACTAATAGAAATAACAACATTTTTAACTTAATATTAGAATTTAGTGACTTGTTGGGTAACCTTTGATTTAATTACGGCGTTTATTCTCGGTGGCTTCGACGAAACAAGTTCTTGGGTAACACTTAGGGTTATTTTGTTCCATTCTTCTTGAAGGATCCTTTTAATCTCTACTTTTGATCTTATCTCATGTTTGCGGATTTGACGCTCCAGATGATCCCATAAATGCTCAATAACATTTAAATCTAGCGATTGAGGAGGTGTTTTGAGTTGTCTTCGCACATTATATAGCAGCAACTCTCTCACGATTTGCGAGGTATGTTTGGGGTCGTTATCTTGCTGAAAGATGAATGACCCCTCACAACCTAGTTTTTGTGCACTTTGATGAAGATTATTTTCAGTAACCAAAACGATATATCTTACTCTCAATAAAAACCAGGTTACCCACTTCAGATGCCGCCATGCACCCCAAACCATAACCGAACCACCACCATGTTTAACAGTTCCAATCAGGTGGTTAGGATCTAACGCCGTATTAGGTTTTCTTCACACTTTTGCACGTCCATCAGAGCCATGGATGTTGAATTTGCTCTCGTCAGAAAATATAACGGTATTCCAGAAAGCCAAATCGGTCTGAATATGACTTCTGTTAAATTCAATCCGCTTTTAGCGATTGACCTTGCAAATGAATGGTTTTTTCCTAATAGCACAGCCCTTATACCCGACTTCGTGAAGGATGTGGCGTATGGTTTGGGTACAGCATGACTTACCTGTCTCTTCTTCTATCGGCCTGCAGTTTTGGTGCGCTTATTTTCGCGTTTTTCTTTACTTTGCGAATTATTAGTCGGCTCTCATGTTCAGAGAACGTTCGCGGCCGGCAACTGCGAGCCATAGTTCGTAACTGTTCCGTATTGTTTCTGCTTTTCCAATACCAGATTATTTACTACTACTAATAAAGTCTTGCAAAGTACAAAATAGGACACTTATATTTGTAAGTAATCGATGTTTATCATAGAGACATAAATCTATAAATAAAATGATCACAAAAGGGCAGAACAACGTCTGCCGGGGCAGCTAGTTATTCTAATAAATACGTTATTTTAAGGAAAGCTGTACTTTAGGCTCGTTGGATCTTTATCCCCCAACCTAAACTACATGAGATTTGGTCTGTACGGTTTTGTCCGTACCTACTAATCTACGACTTTTAAAAATCAGATCAAATCTATCACGAATTTCAACTTCACCTATAGAGATTGCCTTGAAATGCTTGCGTCCTATGAAATATCATGAAGTGGGTGTGAGTCGTTCATACTTGTTTCACATTTCCTATGTTTCATACAGCCGTACCATGTGTAATCATAGCCGATAAAATTATGTATTGCTTAAGTCAACATGAAGATGAACAACGACACGCGACGGCTCGTTGCGGATAAAAAGTCATATAAATACAAATAAAAAAATTCGCAGCTCGCAAACATAATTTTATTACACTTTTTATCTTTTTTAATATTACACCCAGGAGAGGAATTCAATTGGTTTTAAAGTCCCGGCCTCTGTTTTCTTGGAAAAGTATATTTTCGGATTTCTGCCGATGAGTGTGTTTGCATATTCGAAAGTAGGTACTGAAAAATTCTAAAGATTGAACATATAATCATTGTTTACAACTTTTTGTGATTTTTGCATATGCATAATGGAAGAGACCCTTGTAGCGTTCAGATGTTTGTGATATTGAGTTGAATGTTCGGTTAGGAGAGGTGGGGAGTGAAATTGAGTGGAAACCATTAAATTTATCACCTTTTTTTCTTGGTTTATAAATGATTTATTTTATAGTGTGTATAACAAAAGAAGACATTTACTCTGCAGACGCAACAAATATAAAAGGAAGGAAACAGGATACCGACTTTAAGCGTGTTTTATTCAAAAACTTGAAACGGACTAAAATTCGTGGGAGTGACAGTTTGTAAAATATAAATAAGTCAAATGATATGTACATTATTTATTAATAATGTTATACTCTAAGAAACAATAGCATTCTAAGCAGCTAACAATTTTGTTGCCCATTGGCATCGTAAACGAAATATCATTCGGTGATGATGTGTTTATTGGCTTAAAATAATTATTCTACAGTCTTCCGTTTAAAATTTTATGACTGCTTAGCAAATACTGTACTAAACTGTTTAGATTCGAAATAAAAGTCTGGTAATAAAATATGCAACAATATGTAAAAATAGAAATTAGAAAAATTGAAAATGCCATAGCATATTAACAAACAATTTATTGAAAAATTTAAGGATTTGTCGTGCGTATGTACTATGCTAATATCTTCTGCATTGCATTAAATATTTGTTTTCAAATGTTTAACATTTTTAGATATATTTTATATATTTCTATAATTTAACGAATTGTGTTATCGACTTTAATTCACATATTCTCTTGGCACATGCTTGCCTTTATTGTGTATGATATTGAAAAGAATTTTCGATTTCTTATTTCTCCAATGGATTATCTTTGCTTTTCTTGGCTACTAAGATTTATATACCTATTAAATAAACTGTTAAAATTACTAATTGTTTTATTAAAATACACAATAGCTGGGAGAAAAACTCAATGGCCCTGAGTAATAAATCCGAATCTAGCCTAAGTTCGATTTTAACCAAACATTCGAAGAAATAAAACAAATTTCAAGTATAAATACTTAAAAGCGGCTTTCCTGTAACTAAGTTAAATTTAAAATGATAGAATCACAATAGAACTATACGAATCTGGTTAATAGAAATCTGTTTATGTATCAGTTCACAATAACGAAATTATGAAAATGAGTCAAAATTATTGGTATAAATAAGACTGTTGTTAAATTTGATCTGTTACTACGAAATTTTAAAAGCAACTTTTCTATACATCTAACAAAAAGTGGCTTTAAAACCGATTCTATGAATGTCTATTACTAAGGGCCAATAAATTTGCGTGTAAAATTGAAAAAATAAATATAAAATCTCTAATTAAAACTAAGAAAGTTTTGTTTCTGTCAAATTCTTGGTAAGGTTAAGTCACGTAAAATATTGAACCATTAGCTGGAGGCAATTTTAAAGCCTTCGAGGACAGGATTCTTTAATTTTTCAAAATAAATTATTTCCGGACAGAAGGTCAAACGCCATACTCATTACTGCAATCGGGGCTGAGATATATGAGATTCTCATGTCTCTAACAGTTTCAGATCTACCAACCACCAGAAGATTCAAAACCCCTAATCAAACTTCTCCGTGCACATTTTGCTCAGTCAGAAAATAAGAGAGTTGAAAGGTATAAGTATACAAGTACAAGTCGTGCCAAGAATAAGGAGAAACAATCGGGAAATATATAGTCCGTCTAAAGGCAAAAGGAAAGTCATGTCAATTTGGAGATTTTTTGGACAAAGAACGAGACGAAAAACCCTCATGTACACAGTAGTTTAGTCAGTAACCTTTGACGAAACAATTTGTGCATTTTGGATTATGTTTAAACCGATCGTCTTATCATGGGTCTACAAAACGAAAAAACCCAGCAGTGTCTTCTCAATGATGATATTTGCCACTTTGAAAAGTGTTGTCAAAAGGCTTTTGAACATGGAAGTCTCATCACCTAAAAAACAGAACAACAATTCAAAGCAACAGGCAAGTAAAAAAAGTCACATGTCTAACCCTTAATGGTGGAAGCCGTCAACAGACAATGTCCCAAGTCAAGTAAAAGATAAAAAGTGATGCCACAGATGTGGTCACGATCATCAAGAGACAAATTGTCCAGCCAAGCAGGGGGAATGTTTCTCGTGAGGGAGAATGGGCCATACGTCATTCGTCTACAAAAAAAAAAAAAAAAAAACAAGTCAATTAAAATCGCAAAAGCATCCAGTGGATGTGTTTTTTATGCCAACTGTATTATAAATCTTCGGAATAGAGTTTTGAATATCTTTAACGATAACCATGCTGATATTATAGATATGATGAGATAAGCCAGATCATTTCAAGGAATTCACGTCGATTTTTTTATTTTAAGCCTAGTACTCACCTAGCGTGAAATGAAAAATAAATACGTTCCAAACTACGCGCGGAGAATAAAAATGAAAATAGAATAAACTTTCCCACGTGAATTTTTGATACTCACCTGAAATACTGAATACTCATATTTTTTGCTTTTATTAGGTTTGTTCGTTGAACCGTGAAGTCACCTTGGTGAGTAAATTCTGTGTTTTTTGAGACCTGGGGTCGCCCTGAACTCACACTGAAGTAGATCTAGGTATTTTTTTGGGACGAGTTCAGGTAACGATCAAACTGTCAAAAATCATATGAAACTTCATAATACGAGTATGTATTTCTTTTGTTGTCGTTTGGCGATTCGCATGTTGCATGTTATTGCTTCTGTTTGCAATTAAATGTTTGTTGTACTCATCAGATGAAACATTTAGCAACAACGCAAAATTGTTTTCGGTCATTTTTAAACCTAACTTTTAACTAATTTAAAGTTTTATCAGAGCACAGATTTATTTTGTCTAGCTTTTAGTTGTCAACAAAACTAAAACCCCAGTTTTTGTTGACAATTCTGAGGGTTGTCAAGAAAACCTGAGTCAACCCTGGGTAAAGTTAAACGAACGAACCTAATATGTACATAATTCTGATCTGACAAATGTCACAGTTTTCCATGCTGCCTTAAACTTTTTCCGGATGGTTGTACATTGAGAAATGAAAATTTGGCATGGAAAATGTTGTGAAACATAATTGTTTTTCCAATCCACATTTTGGTACTCACCTCTCGTTGGGGATTTCATGCCAGTGAACCAGCCGCCACATTTATATGAAATTTTCATTTTCACTTGAACTGAGTACTAGGCTTTAAAGGGAAGATGTTTTAAATGTTGCTTGATTCTTATAGTAAATTTTGTGAAATCAAAATTATGAACTCTGCAAACATAGATTCCTTAATAAGAGTTTTTAATGACATGTTTTCGTCGTATATTGTTCTTGATCAAATAGTTTCCGATTGTTTTGAAAACTTTTGTCAGTATAGTGGGATTCAGTTAGTGCATTTTCCTCCCTATAACCCTGCTTCTAAGGAGTTAGCAGAATGCGATGTAGATGTTTCGAAGGGTTTTTCTTTAGATCATTGTAACAGATTACCAGTTCAAGACTTTTTTTGTTTAGGTGCTTACAGCACGGTCGCAATTTTATATGCTACTCTACGTCGAAAAACCCATAGGCCATCTCGTATAAACCGAAAATTATTTAAGATAGAATTAATAATGGCAATTTGCATGTAATTTGTAATTTTGAAATTTCTTAAGTCGCTATTGACAAAAAATGGAAACTTAATGAATTATACAAAAATTATTTTGTTTATACAGAGGGAGGAAATGTTTTGTACCAGTATCATTTAAAACATTTTATTCGACGCATACCTGCAAAAATTGTTAAGATAATAAGTAAGCTTTCTTACTTAGCAAACATTAACGACAGAATACGTTTCATCAACATCATCGGCTCGACAACCGGGTTCCGGTTCTGGCCTCTTTCAACAAGTCTCTCCACCTATCCCGGTCTCTAGCCGACGCCATCCAGTTGCGCACCCCAAGGCTTCGGGCGTCCGCCATCTCTCCAGCGCAAGCATGGTCTACCACGCTGTCGTCTACCATAGAATGTACCACAAAGAACTTTCCGAGCAGGTTCCTCTTCGCTCATGCGAGCTAGGTGCCCTCCCGACGCCATCCAGTTGCGCACTCCAAGGCTTCGGGCGTACTGGTCTACGCCATCTCTCCAGCGCAAGCATGGTCTACCACGCTGTCGTCTACCATAGAGTGTACCACAAAGAACTTTCCGAGCAGGTTCCTCTTCGCTCATGAGAGCTAGGTGCCCTGCCCACCGGAGTCTACCGAGCTTAATTTTTGTCACGATATCTGCTTCTAGGTAGATTGCGTACAGTTCATGATTGTACCGTCTCCGGAATCGTCCTTCCTCACATATGGGGCCAACAATTCTCCTTAAGACTTTTCTCTCGAACGCAGCTAAGAGGTCGGAGTGCCTTTTGCTAAGCACCCAAGTCTCGGATCCATATGTGAGTACTGGCAGGACCATGGTCCTGTACAGCAGCAGTTTTGAAGTTATGGTGAGATTTCTGGATTTGAAGAGCTTTGACAGACTATAGTAGGCTCTGTTGGATTTGAGAAGCCGCCCGCGTATTTCTTCTTCTATATTGTTATCGGCTGCTACTATTGATCCAAGGTATTTAAAGGATTGCACCACTTCAAATTCTTGCTCCGGTACCTTGATTGTTTGACCAACTGTTCCTCTCGCATTCGACGCCACCATGTACTTTGTTTTACCTTCACTATAATGTGCAGCCCCAGATTTTGTGCCGGCTGCTCGATCTGGATGAAGGAATCGTGTACAGCTTGTTCGGTTCTTCCGATGATGTCAATGTCGTCTGCGTAAGCCAGTAACTGGCTGGGCCTGTTGACGATGGTCCCTGTTGCCCTATAGCCTTCTCAACCTCTTCTATCCTTGGTGGCGGCGACATAGGGTATTCTTCTTGAAGTAGTGGAGCCTCCACTTCTGCAGTGAGCTGACTATTTAGCAATTCATTAAAGTACACTTCCCATCGCTCCAGTATGCTTTCAGGATCGGTGATCAGATTTCCCTCTCCGTCCTTGCATTATGTGCAGCGTGGTGTGTACTGCGTCATGATTCGGACGGATTGGTAGAACTTCCGCGCCTGGTGCGGACCTCGCTCTCGACTATTTTATATTTCACAGGTTAGGTTCTTCTGACAGGCTGATTTTTTTTTGTCTGTGAAGCCGTTTTTCTATTCTTCTGAGCCCTTTATATTCCTCCTCGCGTGCCCGCGTTCTATGAGATTGTTGCATTGCTCGGTACGCAACATTCGTACGTTCAGTCGCTAGCTTGCATTCATCATCCGATTTTTACGACTGCTGCCTAAGATGGAGTTGGCAGTACTAATGACAGTATTCTTAAGGCGTGTCCACTTCTCATTTACGCCCAGCATACTGGCTCCAGGACTTACTCTCCCTAAATCAAGTGATTCTAGGGCGAGTCCTAACGCATTACCGAAGGTGTTACTGGTGTTTTCATTGCGCAGGGCAGCCTCATGGATTCGAACCTGATCGGCGGATGCAATGCGTCTTCGCAAGGCAATCCGCCCTCGGAAAACCATACCAACAAGATAGTGATCCGAGTCGATATTGGCACCTCGGTACGTTCGTACCGTCATCAAGTTCAAGTAGTGGCGACGGTCTAACAACACGTGGTCTATTTGGTTACGAGTGACTCCATCAGGTGATACCTAGGTGGCTTTGTAGATATCTTTACGTCGGAACCTGGTACTCGCAACCACCATGTTTTTCGATGCTGCCAATTCTAAGACTCGAAGTCCATTGTCGTTAGTGTTCTCATGCAAACTATGGGTGCCTGCGTAATGCCTGAATACCGGCTCCTGACCTATTTTTGCGTTCAAATCCCCAAGGATGATTTTAACATCATACCTTGGACAGGCATTGAGGGCCCTCTCGACTTGTTCGTAGTAAGTCTCTTTTTCTTCGTCTGAGGACTCCTCCGTAGGTCCGTGAACGTTAATGAGGCTGATGTTCGTAAATTTGCCTCGCACGCGAAGGGTGCATAGCCTTTCGCTTATAGTGTTAAAGCCGATGATACGAGTAGTAGACTTCATTTTTTCGCCGACTAGGAAGCCTACCCCGAGCACATGGTGTTTTGTATGACAGCTGTAATATACGTCATATTCTTTCTTCTGTAAAACAGCATTCCCTGTCCATCTGATTTCTTGGAGAGCTGTTATGTCAGCTTTATATTTTGACAGGGCATCGGCTAGCTGCTGAGCAGCTCGAGCTCTATAGAGCGATCGTACGTTCCATAAGAAAATTCGTAAATCGTTTTTCCTTTTTCTTTGCATGAGTTGTCGTCGTGTGATCAGTTCGTTTCCAAGGCTTGTTGTCGTTCTCGAAATTCTTTTAGTTTTACGGGACAGGGAATTAACCTGTCGCCAACCTGAGGAACCAGTATGATCATATTAGCCAAACCTTTTTTAAAAAGCTTGTTTCTAGCGGCCGCCGCGGAGAGGCTATGATCACACTTCCACCAGTCCCGAATAGTTACGGCACGTGCATGTTTTCGTATGCTACATGTTGTTCCCCCTATTCGTCTGAATACGTTTGGCCCATCAAAATCAGTTACGTAAAAAACATTTAACAGAATTTTAATGATGAAAATTGTAATGTAGAACCTACTCATAAGTTGAATAAAATTAAAGAAAGAAAATGTAATTTTGAAACAGAATCAGTTTCAGAAAATTTAACTTCTCGATTAAGAAGATCTCAGAGAAAAAAAAACCTAAGCTTTTCACATTTTCTGAATATAAGTTAAAGTATTATGGCAAGGCTTGAGCAAAAAGAGAGAAAGTTGTTATATATTTCGATTACTTAATTAATAGCGGTATCCCTTTTAATTCACATATTCTCTAAACACATCGAAATTGAAAAGAATGTTCGACCTCTTTTTGCTCCAACCTCCAACGGATTATTTTGTGGTTTCCTTGGCTACTAAAATTTATGTATACCTGTTAAGATTACTGAGTGTTTTATTAAAATACACAATAGTGTGTATTATGGATTACTCTAGTCACACAAAGCTATTCGTATGAAGTTATTAATGTATGTTACTTACAGCTTTTATCCATCTATTCCAGCAAAATTTGAATTCTTCACGATCAATAAATCCATCACCATTTTTATCGAAAACTTCGAAAATTTGATCCAACCTCTCTGGAGGTACTTCATAGATATGCCCTTTATCGTTTCGAAATAAGGCACGGCAAATAAGGGTAAATTCTGCCAAGTTGAGACGATCATCGCTGAAAAATATTTTCATTTAAAAAGACTAATTTATTAGTTGTAATTAAAATAAAAAACTAAAATTATTTTAAAAATATTGCAAATACGTAAAGTTGTAAGAAAATATTAAAAAAAGATGAAATAAAACCACGTATAGGCAGATCAGTTAAAGTTTCGAAAAGCTTTTTTCAACATATTAAAATTAGAGGGAACATACAAATGTGGCTATATTTCATTACTAAACTGCATGTGAGGAAACCTAGTTGCACTATCTCATTTGAGCACTCCTCTAATGATAAGAAAACTCTTATTGATGTATGGAGCATTCGACATTCCTGCCTGTTTCCATCATCAAACTGTCATCCAAGAATATAGTGTAGTTTAATGGCTTTCATTTTATAGCTGAATGTGTTAGGTTAAGACTGTGAAAACTTCCTACATGGAAAGTTATCCTATAGAATGTACGTTACATACAACATTCCTTAGAGATAAAGTTTATTTTCCATTTGTTGGATATGCTCAAAACAAACTGTCGCATAATGGGAAAGTCGCAAAATCTATTTGAAACTGTCAAAAGCAGTTGCATCTGAAAAACTCACTGTATGATATCGAATTTGGTCTGAAGTGCATTCTCATTAGAAAATGTAACTTAACATTTGTGACGTTCAGCTGTCAGAAATTGACTTTTGTTAACTTTTTCCAACTCATCTCTATGATACGAGCTAAAAAGTTAATATCTCAAAAACAGATAAATTTGGAAATGTTTTCATGTTATGTTTAGTTTTTGTAACTATCTATGTATTTTCAACTTAATTGTTGTTTTTGTGGATTTGGATTCTTAAATTGATTTTCTATTATTTTCAATTTAATTTTTAAATAACAAATAATTTACTTTTTTCAATAACTATGTAAATTAATATTTCGAGTCCAAGATTAAAGCTAAGGTTTACTGATATTCTTAAAGTTAATTCATAATCATAATACAACGGGGTGGAATGATGTCATATTCTGGAATCTGGAGTATTCAATCACAATCCTGATTGATATTGTTTTAGTCTTATCGTCACAGATGTGATTAGTATGCTGATTTGTAATATTGGAGTGTTTAGATATTTATGGTTGTCGCCAAGTGCTTTGACAGCAATTTTCTAATTAAGTTTAAATGGCAAAGACGTGCCCTAACTTGTATATACTTTAGAATTTGATCACTTCTAACTGAAAAAACGCATAAACTACAAATAGCTTTTGTTAGAAAAATAACGTTGCTTCATTGAATTATTCATATATTTCTTCAGAAAAAAGGAAGGTCTAACCTCCATTTCTCATCGCTAAGGCCAAATGTTAACCAAATTTTTTTGTATATCATATCGAAAACATGTGGCTTCAGCAAAACATACCTGCCGCATCTCTAGCAAACACAAACTAAGAAAATATATTATAAATAAGGATTTGTTTGACGTGGCGTAAGCCCGAAGTAAGTGCTTCGGCTCGGTTTACCTATTCCGAGGTTGATACTAGTATTAGTGAAAAATAATAAATAAGGCTGTAGGTGTTTATAATGGTCTTACGCTGAAGGCAAAGTAGCAGTAAAAGCGATAGTGCAAACGATTATATTGTTTTGAATCGCTGAAGAAAAGTTTATCGTCCGCGGATAAACTTTAATATTTTGGAATGTTTTTACTTTAATGACTGTTTTCGTGTTTCGAGTTTCTCCAAGGTGGAAGAAATAATTTTGCCGATTAGTCACAGAAGGGACAAAAATTGTGTATTGTCTCCAAGGCAGGAATTACTTTGTCTTGCACTGGATTGGAAATGGTGGGCAGTATCATGGTGTTTCCGATGCATGGTATCTCAAAACCCACAGTATGCTGATGCATTACCGGGTTTGCTCAGCGATTGTTGATATATTGTTTGAAAATATTGTAAGATGGTTTGATGAAATGGATATAATTCCTGAAAACTTTCATGATATTGCAGGTAATTTTTTTTAAGTTCGGCATGTAGTAAATATAATATTATATTTTTTAAATGCATGCCTTCTGTGTGTGGATATACTGACGGAACTTTAATCAATATAGCTGTGGCCGCAAACCATAACCGCATAACTCGAGTTATGACGAAATTGAGTTTTTATCATAATCGTGCTGAGAATATAAAAATCTGTCCCCACTCAATTTTTTACGCCTGTATCTTTTTTTAAACAAAAGTTATAAACAAAAAACCTAACAACCTAAGTCTCTTTTCAAAAATTATAATTTGCCATAACGACTTAACTCAATAAAAATACAACGGCGGTTTCATAACTTAAGATAAGTTTTTATTATTCTCCATTTAAAAGAAAAATAATCAGAAATAACAACATAAGTCAAGTTAATAAATTTAAAATCTGCCAAGAATTAAAAACGCCTATTTTTCATTTTTCTTATATCAACATAGGCTCTTATTCCCTAATGGAGAACAAATATTTACTGTTTTTAACTTGAGTTAGGTTGTTATGGAAAACCGCAATTCTATTTTTTGACGAACTTAACTGAACTTAAGTTCTTTTGGCTAACCAGACTATGATTGCATGAAAATCTTAAATCGAGTTAGGCCGTTATTCCGTGTTTCAATTTAAAAAATCACAAATCTAAGTTGACTTAAGTTCTTTTGCCTTAATCAGTTTACTGTAAAAATGAGTCATAAGTGAAGATAGGTCTTAACGAACAGTCGCATCTGTAGTGTAAGTACTGTTTAAAATTGAAAGGTTTAACTAAAGAAGTGCGTAAGATATCGATTAGAGCTGTGCCAATAATGGAATTAGCAAGGATGCTCACAATTTACAAGATAATTATTATCTATTATCATTCTGATTACACGATATAGTTATGTGATGTATTTAGGAGCTGATATCACATTGGGGCAGTGCTCTACGAACAAAATTTGTTTAGGTATTACTCAATAAGAGAAAGTACTCATTACAACAACAAGCGTGGTTTCAGTGCTTTTCTATCTCCCCTTAAAAAAATTCCTATGTAAATTGCTAATCGAAATTAGAAAAATGGTTTACAAAAATATTTGTTTTTTCATTTGTTCTTAAATAAATTTGGGGTGTCAAATTAAAACAAAATTCAAAACGAAATATCAAAATAAGAAGTCGTAAGATTTGATCTTCCATTGAGCATTTTTTTTCACTACGCTTGTGCAAACCTCAAAAACATTATTGTCTATTATTTTTTTGTGCAGGACAATGTAATAATAGAGATCAGCTTGTGAGTGAATAAAATGGAATGAAATTAAAGAATTCCTGCTGCCAATCCCTGTTTTCATGATTTGAGAGTGTACTTTTAGAAATGTATTTTTGCAAATGTATTTTTGCAAAATATAATATTATGACTTTTGTAACAATTAAACCAAACAAAAATGTTTCCATATTTTGAACCGAGTATAACGAAATACAGTCATTAAAGAATGGCCAAACTCTTATTTTTATAAGTCATCAGTTATAGCAACAAAACTTTCAATATTTAATAGAATTCTAAGGTTTATGTTAAGATATGCACACAGTTTTTTGTTGTTCAGGTGAACTACATAATATGTTCATGAAACTGAGAACGTTGAAAATGATCCCGAATTTGATGGTATTTTTTTTAATAAACCAGAATAGATACACTTATTTCATAAGTCTAGTAATTCAATTTCTGAGAGCTCAAATAGAAGAAACGTTTGCAAGACCTAAATGCAAAGCTAAGAAAAAGCTATACGTTAAACTTTCAATCAGCAGAAAGACTGTTTAGGTTAAGGCTTGTAAGCCTCTTTATATTTGTAGAAGTAAATACACCGAGAGTATTAAATTTTAAAAACTTGAACTGTAGTTCAACAGCTACTGGTCATTAGAAAGCTATTACCAAAGAATATTATATATTGGTTCCCTCAAACACATTGAGGATACAAAATTTGACACCTTGGTGTTAACTGTTAAGCCAAAACGCGACCGTAGTCAAAAACAAAAAAAAACTTCACTGTCGTCAGTGTCGTTCGATTCCATTTAAGGATATCAGAGAAAAACGTGCTCCTAAAAATAAAACGACATATTTCGAGGTTTACTGCACATGAAAGTCACTTCATTTGAAAAGACTCGTGTACAAAATATTTAAACGCTAGCTTTAATCTTACATCAATACACGGCCATTATAAATCATAATCTTTGAATCTGGCAAGCTTATCAAAATACTTAAAAATGTTTGGATTTATCGGCCAAGAGTTTAATGCCCCAAAAGGAGACAATTGTTCTTTTGCTTCGAAGAGAAAGGTTACCGAATCCGAGAATGAAAACTTCGCATTGCAAGTGAAGCAAAACGCAACGAAAAAAAGACGCAATAAAATCCAAACACTTTTAAATTAAAGCTTGGACCTTCATCGATCCTTGAACCAGGGCTTATAAATGTGATTGCGCCTATCACAAGCTCAATCAGCTTAGTGAGAAAAAAAACGAAGGTCCAAATTGATTTTTATTTCGTTAATAAGACTGATTTAATTGACACGAAGAACAACGACAATGATTTTTCTGATTTTGCCAAAATAACTTGGAACTCTATTCGGTAGCTACGTTACTATAAAAACTGCATCAAATGCCCTACACAAATTTCTTGCACAAAGATGAGGTTTCTAAAATTATAAAAAGTAAAAAAAAAAGGCCAGAGCTTCTTTAAATCTAAACAACTTCTTTCCCGAAAGAAAAGAAGATTTCATGGACTTAAAACATCAAGTCTTGATTTTCAGTCTTTTTATGACAATCTTCCATCCAATATGGACGAGCCAAATACTTATCCTCATTTAACAGGCCCTGAGAACTCAGAAGATACTTAAATATCAATTTTGCTCAAAATTTAATCAATAATGTACAATACATAATTTAAACTTATGCATATTAAAAACTTGAATAAATAAAATATTCTTATTACAAAATGTTCCTTTACTTGTATGATACTTTCACGACCAAAAGAAAACAAACATGGAAAATTAACTTAAGTTAATGAATACCCTGGTTTATTGGTAAGGAAAAAGAACTTAAGTCAACATATGAAATTTTTTCCCACAATTTCACACATGCAATAACGACCTAAGTCGACAAAAGAAATTTTAATCATTCTTTCTTAATACGCCATAACAACCTAACTCGACCTAAGCTTTTTATTTTTTTAAAGTTCAATAAGCCATAACAGCTTAAGTGTTTTTTTCCTTAATTACTCACTAAATATAAGACATACATTTTATTACTTCTAGTATATGAGAAATGTGTATTCTTTCTTCATTTCTGCATTTAAGAAATTTAAAAATTCATAATTCCTGATTCATAGCGAGATTATGAAACTTAAAACTGCTCTCCTGAAAAATATGAAAAATCGACTTAAGCGGTTATGCCTTGTGACCACTGATAGATGTACCGCGTGATTTCAAACCTGCGTATGTTGACAGACATAGAAATCATTCTATTAATTGTATTCTAGTGTGTGGTCCGGACTTAACGTTTTATAAGAATACTAAGAAGAAGCCTACTTTATACGCCTTTTGAATCAGGACTTTTTCTCACGCTATGCTACTAAGAGATACCGGGTACCCATCTTTAGATTGGTTTTGTTCACCGATTCCTAGAACTAGAAGTATTGCCATGGACCGTTAAAACCGAGTCCATAAATCAACTCGAAGACTTATTGAAAATGCAATTGGCATTCAAAAAGAAAAATTTCCTTGCCTTAAACAGTTGCGGCTACAACCATGTAAAGCAAATAAAGTCATTAAATGATGCATCATTTTTCTCGTGCACTAAAAATGCAAAAAACAATTTAGTCATCCATTGTAGACATCATTCTAACGAATTTTACAAGTTAA
Organism: Philhelius festivus; assembly: GCA_963931855.1. Lineage (NCBI taxonomy): Eukaryota > Metazoa > Arthropoda > Insecta > Diptera > Syrphidae > Philhelius > Philhelius festivus. The sequence goes on from OZ007555.1 coordinate 67,488,858, forward strand.
TAAGGAAAACTTGTTGTTTACAAGAAATAAAAAAAATGTTGAAACGGTTTTATCAAAAACTTGTAGCTTTCAAAAGCTAGTTGTAATTTTTTTTGCAATAATCACAAAATTGTGAAACAGTGACTTGTACTTTGTGAAACCGAATTTTGTTCTACAAATTTGTATTTGTGAATTATACAAGTCACAAATTTGTGATTTAAAAAAATTACATATGAAAAAAACTCGATTTTTTACAAATTTGGTAAAAAATTGCTTGTAATCACAATTTTGTAAGATGGTGAAATAGGCCCCTGGTTTGGCTTAATTGATCGTTGTAAGAATTGAGTCTTACAAGAACTTCGGGGTAGGGCATTTCATGGCAAGATCCAACCAATGTATTGAAATATGAGTTTAATCGTATTCTAAATCATAAACGTCTTTTTATTTAAATTTACCTTCGGAGCCACTAAATATGTAGATATTTGTGTATCAATAATAGGTATATATCAAATTCAAGGTTTTCGGTCTTTTAGTTAAAAATAAATAAATAAGGGGCAATTACGGCTTCCAAAGTGACTTACAAATCTTAACCATTCCTGGGTGCATGTTACCAGGAATGGAAGGCACCTATAATTTTCTGCCGATTTCGAACGGCTAATGAACAACCCACGACTTTCTGCATGACAGTCCAACGCAATAACCATTATCCCAAGTGGTGCTTTTAGTAAAGCTAAAACCAAATTATAAAGGGTCTTTCATTTCGTGGTTTCAAGTTGTTACCGCTGGCATTTGACACTTGTTAAACTCAGTTGTCATTTGAAGTGTCATAATATTTGATAATGGAGTGTCTAATAACCAAACAACGCGTTAAAATTACTAAAACTTACATTCAAACGTAGCCACTTTTCGCGCATAACGCGATGACTATAGTTATCATAATCGACCGAGTAGGCAAGCAGTCGTTATAATTGTGAAGAAAGTTGAAGCGTTACTAATGTCTTAAGGCCTGTGCATCATCGTAATGCACTCTCAGTCGAAAATATTGCTTCTGTAAGTGCAAGTGTTGCTGATGATCCGAATTTATAGATTTCCCGGCGTTCGCAGCAATTGAACGTGTCGTAGAAAATCCACAAGTGATCGAAGTGATGCCGTTGTATCCAGACAGTTTGGTGTGCTCTATGATCGAAAGGTATTCATCATCATCATCGGCTCGACAACCGGGTTCCGGTCCTGGCCTCTTTCCACAAGTCTCTCCACCTATCCCGGTCTCCGACGCCATCCAGTTGCACACCCCACGGCTTCGGGCGTCCTGGTCTACGCCATCTCTCCAGTGCAAGCATGGTCTACCACGCTGTCGTCTACCATAGAATGTACCACAAAGAACTTTCCGAGCAGGTTCCTCTTTGCTCATGCGAGCTAGGTGCCCTACCCACCGGAGTCTACCGAGCTTAATTTTAGTCACGATATCTGCTTCAAGGTAGATTGCGTACAGTTCATGATTGTACCGTCTCCGGAGTCGTCCTTCCTCACATATGGGGCCAAAAATTCTCCTTAAAACTTTTCTCTCGAACGCAGCTAAGAGGTCGGAGTGCCTTTTGCTAAGCACCCAAGTCTCGGATCCATATGTGAGTACTGGCAGGACCATGGTCCTGTACAGCAGCAGTTTTGAAGTTATGGTGAGATTTCTGGATTTGAAGAGCTTTGACAGACTATAGTAGGCTCTGTTGGATTTGAGAAGCCGCCCGCGTATTTCTTCTTCTATATTGTTATCGGCTGCTACTATTGACCCAAGGTATTTAAAGGATTGCACCACTTCAAATTCGTGCTCCGCAACCTTGATTGTTTGACCAACTTGCCTGCTCGATCTGGATGAAGGAATCGTGTACAGCTTGTTCGGTTCTTCCGATGATGTCGATGTCGTCTGCGTAAGCCAGTAACTGGCTGGACCTGTTGACGATGGTCCCTCTTGTTGCCGTGCCAGATCCACGGATTGCTTTCTCCAACGCCAGGTTGAAGAGGAGGCAGGCCAGACCGTCCCCTTGTCGCGAGTCCATTAAAGATGTTGATTGGTCTGGATAGCAAACCGGCTATTTTTACTTGGCTTGTTACGTTGGTCATGGTCAACCTACATAGTCGTGTCAATTTATTTGGGATGCCGAATTCTCTCATGGCTTTGTGAAGTTCTACCCTGGCTATGCTGTCATAGGCGGCCTTAAAGTCTATAAACAGATGGTATGTTGGGATGTTAAATTCTAGACATTTTTCCATCGCCTGCCTAAGGGTAAAGATCTGATCAGTTGTTGATTTGCCTGGAATGAAACCACACTGATATTGTCACTTTGTCAGATGACGGTTTTAGCGTATGGGGTTATCCGGTCTTGTAGGATAGAGGAGAGTATGTTATAGGCGGTACTCAACAACGTGATACCTCTATAACTGCTGCACGTTGTGACATCTCCCTTCTTATGTATGGGGCATATTATGCCTTTTCGCCAGTCTTCTGGCATTTCTTCCTGCTCCCATACGTGCACTATAATATCATGAATTGCTTGACGTAAGGCTGGCCCGCCGTGATGAAATAATTCGGCTGGTATGCCATCGGCTCCCGGGGATTTGTTCTGTTTAAGCCGGCCTATAACCTTCTCAACCTCTTCTATGCTTGGTGGCGGCAACATAAGAACTTCTTCTTGAAGTAGTGGAGCCTCCACTTCCGCAGTGAGCTGACCATTTAGCAATTCATTAAAGTACACTTCCCATCGCTCCAGTATGCTTTCAGGATCGGTGATCAGATTTCCCTCTCCGTCCTTGCAGTATGTGCAGCGTGGTGTGTACTGCGTCATGTTTCGGACGGATTGGTAGAACTTCCGCGCCTGGTGTGGACCTCGCTCTCGACTATTTTCTATTTCACAGATTAGGTTCTTCTCCCAGGCTGATTTTTTTTGTCTGTGTAGCCGTTTTTCTATTCTTCTGAGCTCTTTATATTCCTCTTCGCGTGCCTGCGTTCCATGAGATTGTTGCATTGCTCGGTACGCAACATTCGTACGTTCAGTCGCTAGCTTGCATTCATCATCAAACCAGTCGTTCTGATTTTTACGACTGCTGCCTAAGAAGGAGTTGGCAGTAGGTACTAATGACAGTATTCTTAAGGCGTGTCCTTTTCTCATTTACGCCCAGCATACTGGCTTCAGGACTTACTCTCCCTAAATCAAGTGATTCTAGGGCGAGTCCTAACGCATTACCAAAGGTGTTACTGGCGCAGGGCAGCCGTGCTGATTCGAACCTGATCGGCGGATGCAATACATCTTCGCAAGGCAATCCGCCCTCGGAAAATCATACCAACAAGATAGTGATCCGAGTCGATATTGGCACCTCGGTACGTTCGTACCGTCATCAAGTTCGAGTAGTGGCGACGATCTATCAACACGTGGTCTATTTGGTTACGAGTGACTCCATCAGGTGATACCCAGGTGGCTTTGTAGATATCTTTACGCGTGAACCTGGTACTCGCAACGACCATGTTTTTCGATGCTGCGAATTCTTAGACTCGAAGTCCATTGTCATTAGTATTCTCATGCAAACTATGGGTGCCTGCGTAATGCCTGAATACCGGCTCCCGACCTATTTTTGCGTTCAAATCCCCAAGGATGATTTTAACATCATACCTTGGACAGGCATTGAGGGCCCTCTCGACTTGTTCGTAGTAAGTCCCTTTTTCTTCGTCTGAGGACTCCTCCGTAGGTCCGTGAACGTTAATGAGGCTGATGTTCGTAAATTTGCCTCGCACGCGAAGGGTGCATAGCCTTTCGCTTATAGCGTTAAAGCCGATGATGGTAGACTTCATTTTTTCGCTGACTAGGAAGCCTACCCCGAGCACATGGTGTTTTGTATGAAAGCTGTAATATATGTCATATTCTTTCTTCTGTAGAACACCATTCCCTGTCCATCTGATTTCTTGAAGAGCTGTTATGTCAGCTTTATATTTTGACAGGGCATCGGCTAGCTGCTGAGCAGCTCGAGCTCTATAGAGCGATCGTACGTTCCATAAGAAAATTCGTAAATCGTTTTTCAGTTTTCGTTGCGTGGGTTGTCGTCGTGTGATCAGTCCGTTTCCGAGGCTTGTTGTCGGTCTCGTAATTCATTAAGTTTTACGGGACAGGGAATTAACCTGTCGCCAACCTGAGGAACCAGCCTGATCATATTAGCCAAACCTTTTTAAAGGCTTGTTTCTAGCGGCCGCCACGGAGAGACTATGATCAGACTTCCACCAGTCCCGAATAGTTACGGCACTTGCATGTTTTCGTATGCTACATGTTATTCCCCCTATTCGTCTGATGGCTGACCGCCATCGAAAGGTATTATTAGTAGGTATTTCTTCGAAGATGCGAATGAACAGACGGTTACAGTCAATTCGGAGTGACGTGGTCGAATGATAAGCGATTTTTTTTGGCCAGCGATTGAAGATCATGACTTGGACGTTATGTGGTTCCAACATGACGGGCCAACAAGCCACACAACACGACAATTATGGCTTTATTGCGTAAGAAATTTCCTGGTCGCATAATTTCACGTTTTGGCGTGCTTCGTCAATTAGCCACCAAGATCGCTGCGATTTGACACCGTTAATTTTTTTTTTGTGGGGCTCTAGACGCAATAAAAACCGACACTACCCATGCTGTGAATCTTCCCGAGGCGGCTATTTGAATGATATTGTTCTTGTTCACACTTAATGGCAAAGTCCAAACTTTACTTTCAAAACCAAAGAATGAATGACCTTGTATTAGATTGCGTATGAATTTCTATGTGAAACAGTATCTGAAGAAACCCAAAGAAGTAGCTTCCCCTTCCAATAGGGATTATCACGGGACCAGACAAAATATCAGTCTTGGAATTCGAGTTAAGGTAGTCTGAAAAAGTAGTCACAAAATATTTAATTTTATGTTTTTACAACATGTACACTTATCAGCTTAATTTACAAAAATTTACATCGATCCGTTTTTGAAATGATATAGCATATGTCATTTTGAATGCAGCTTGTAGAATGTCGCAAAACTTAAAGTATCTAAATCTACTTTTGATGCTACAGATACCCGTAAAACTTTTTATTGTAGCGCTTCTGACTATTTAAGTGCTTTTCTACATATTTTCACGGAGCCACGAGCCGAAGAGAATCGGCCATTAAGAAAGAAAACGGGCTCTAATTAAAACTGACGTTTAGTAGCGAAACCTTGTCTAATTTTGTTCATAATTTTAAACATGTTTAACAACAGTACTAACTAATTTGGGTTTCTCAACGTAATATAAACGTAATTATGTCGAACATGCCTACATTTTTGACAGATAAAGAAATCAAACAGAGTTGAAAACAAACAAATCATTTTTCGATGAAAAAAGTACGCTTTAAAAATAATTAAATTATGATTGCTAAAACGTTATTATTAATTCTGGAAAAAAAAATCAATTTTTTTTTTAATTTACAAAGAGTCCTTTTAAATTATTATTTTTAGAGCATTTTAAAGATGGTAAGGAGTCGGTTCAAAATGTTAACAAATGTGTGCCAGTCAATTTTACTTTCTTAAAAATGGAAAGTTAGGTCGTTAGTCGAACTTAAAAAAAAACTAAGAGATTATTAGAAGTGGTTTTGTTGCGAAACAAAATCCGAAAAGGCTAAATTTGTGTGCTTTATTTGTACGCATTTCCAAAAAAATTACGCTAAATGTGACAGTGGCCAAAGTTTTTTTGGGAAGTGAAATTCAGTTTTTTCAACATTTCTCTGGAAAACTATCAGTTTTTTTTTAATATGAGGATTATAATTACAGCTTATTACTTTCACCTAAGAAAGATTGCAATGTATACATGTTTCATAGAATAAATAGATTTTGAGAAAAACATGCACAAACATTATGGCATAGTACACTAAGTCGGAAAAATTTAATAAAATTACATTTAGCGTTACATAACTTTTCTTGTATTATATGCATTTGGGTACATCTCCTCATTACAAAATACATTTTTTGTGACCGCCATTTTAAAAAAGGTGGTGATGTATTCGTTGTTATTAAATAAATTTTTCTTACAACTAAAGGACTTAGCAAAGCGAATAAAATCATCTTAAACCTGAGCTATTAGAAGATTTGTAAGTTGATTCGGCTATGGGATATAATGGGACAAAGTGCGCCTATTCTACATAGGGGTAGACTAAGCCTGCAGTTAGGGCCGGACCAACCATATGTGCAGGATGTGCAAATGCACAGAGCGCAGAATTCTGGAGGCGCAGTCTCGAGAATAATGAAATGTGAATTGATCTGCATTCAAAATAATCGCAAAATAAAATGTTATTTCTTGCTTACTTATTTACATCATTTCCATTGTGGCTTTCTTACAATAAAATATCCCACCAGGCCTTTGCAAGTTCATAATCTTAATCGGAAAATATTCCACCCCATTTGTGCTCGTACAACAACAGAAAAAAAAAATAAAAAAATCTCAACACAGAAACCATTCACACCACCTCATCAGTGCGAGTTTTATTTTTTACACACTGGGTCCCAAAACTTACATTCTAAGGAATGACAAAAAAAAAACTATTCATACGGAAATGTATGGGCTTGAACGTGCAGGTTTTTTACTATGCACCGTACCTGTGTTCCTGTGTATAGTGCTTGGGTATTCTCACTCGCATCTCGCGTCTATGGTTGCGCGTACAGTAGTGCGACAAAGCGATGCGATGCGAGAAGCGTTTGCGTGCGAGAAAAATATTTACATTGATTCTTATACACGTGCGCACAGTGGAGCGATATTTGATGCGAGTGTTGCGAGTTTCTCGCATGCCTATCGCAAGGATCTCGCACACAAACTGTTCTGACCACTTCTTCAAGCGAGTTCGTGCGAGAAGGCTTATATTGTTTGTTTTGAAGTTTCAAAAAAAAAAATCAAAAGAGTAAAATTTTGTTATTTCAGTGCTTGTGTTGTGTGGTGCAACTTTTTACAATTTTGGTGGCAATAATTATAAAGGGATTAACAACATAACTGCAGAAAATATCGCTTCTACTGTGCGCACTATCTCGCATCTAATTATCGCATCTCGAATCGCTTGTCGCATCGCTTCTCGTATCGCATCGCTTTGTCGCACTACTGTACGCGCAGCCTATGAAAAAAAAAAACAACAAAATTTCTCGGAACAGGTAGGTAGTTAAGTAAGTAGGTACTTTATAGCAATACACGTATGTATGTTTTGCGTTGCGTTGGCTGGTTTTATTTGTTACACATTGAACCGCGAAACTAACATGAGTAAAAGATGTAAACAAAAAACTTATTCATATAAAATCATTATGGGTTAGAGCGTTCGGGTTTTTCACTATGCACTGTCTACTGTATGAATATTCAAATCTACGTATGACGGTTATAACGACTATTCTTGGCATTAGTGAATTTTTCACTTTTTGATATACTCTGGTCTGGTGCAGATTGTTTTAACTTTTTTTTCGCTTACTATTACCTAACATAAAGTCAGTTTTTAAGTGAAGTGACGCGTTTGGGAAAGTTGTGAAAGCATTGTTTTATAACAAATTAATATCTAATATTTTTTGAGTTTTGTTTTTTTTTTCAAATATGGAGAGAAAAAAGCCTTCGGGGGCAGAATTCAGAAAAAAAGCGAAAGCTTATTGAAGCCGACAACAAAAAAGAAAGCATACATTTTGCAAATTTTTTAAAACGCAGCGAAGAACATGCTGATTTAAGTATCCTTAATATCGATAAGGTACATGTAGCAAATAGTATCGATAAGGTGCAGGTAAGAAGTACAGTGGGGCCAGTAGAAGAGGTTTCTGTTATAAGATTTTGGTGACCCCAAAAATTGGAGAGTTTTATCGGATGAATTCTTTAAAAAAACAGTTTTAAAGGGACCAGTGCAAGTTAAGAATCATCAGTTTCCAAAAACAAATAACAGAAAATTTTCAGTGACAAGCTTTCAACTAACATTATCCAATGGCAAGGTAGTTCCGAGGACTTGGTTGATTTATTCAAAATCAAAAGACTATGTTTTTTGTTTCTGCTGCTTTTTATTTGCAAAAAATAAAAATTTTCATGCTTTGTCCAGTTTATGTAGTTCCGATTGGCCACATTTAAGTGCAATTTTAAAAAGTCATGAGAATAGTTTATTTCACTTAGAAAATTTTAAATCATGGAAATTTTTATGGTTTGAAATCAGGCACGTCAATTGACACATTATTTGAAAGTTCGGTCGAAACAGAAACAAAGCATTGGAGATCGGTCTTACAAAGACTTTTCAGTGTTGTTAAATTTCTAGGTTCACAGTCATTAGCTTTTCGAGGTTCTTCGGATAAATTACATGAGTTCAATAATGGAATTTTTTTAAAACTTGTAGAGAAAATAGCTTCATTCGACTTGGTATTAGGAGAGCATTTGAGGAGAATAACAAGCCAAGAAACCCAAAATAAGTATTTACGTAAAAATATTTTTGCAACAACTTGCAATAAAATTGTTTCAATGCTTAAAGAAGCAAAATATTTTTCAAGTATTGTGGAACCCACAACCGATAAAAGTCGGGTAGAACAGGTAACTATGGGCGTTAGGTTTGTTCATAGAAGCCAAAAAAACTTTTGCAGTACAAGAGCATTTTTTAGGGTTTTTTAAAGGGGAAGACAAGACTGGAATGGGACGGACTCAGTTAATTTTAGACAAGCTTGAATTGCATGGAATTTCAATGAGTAATTGTCGTGGCCAAAGCTATGATAATGGTTCAAATATGAAAGGTAAAGAAGCAGGTGTTCAGAATCGAATTCGATCCCTGGAACCAAGAGCATTTTTCGTGCCATGTTACTCGCAATCTTTAAATTTAGTAGTTAATGATGCTGCTCGGTGCTCATTACTTGCTGTTAAATTTTTCGATACAATTCAATGTTTGTAGATACAACTTTTTTTCAAGCTCCACAACGCGGAATATATATAAAAAAAATAATTCCAAATCTTACTTTGAAACCCCTTTCTGAGACTAGATGGGAGAGTAGTGAAGACATATATAGAGCCCTTATAGAAATATCCGAAATAGGAAATCCTGATGCAAGAAACATTGCTGAATCTTAAGGAAATAAAATTTTTGATTTTTCTTTTATTTGTTGCTTGCACATTTAATGGTTTTACTTTTTTTTCCTTGAGAAAATTCAATCAAGTTCCTTAAAACGAAGTTCCGTAGAATTTTTATTTTGTATATGTGTGTACACATTATTTATATTTTTTTTATTAATTTTTTTAATGAAACATAAAAAGGGCGCTTTCTAAAAATCTTGCACAGGGCGCAGTTTTGGCTGGGGCCGGCCCTGCCTGCAGTAGTTATTTTCGTTTGAAACTTGCTAACTGTTTATAGGCACAAGACAATCAACCAACAATGCACCCTATCTATAAGTACATAATGTATGTTAGCAAAATATCAAAAATATTATGAAAAATGTATAGAACGTTTTCCTTTAAAAGTTTTCCAAAACGAAGGACTTAATATTCTACCATGTAACTGTGGATATTATTCCTGGACACGAGCATTCAATTCATTTAAGACACAAAATGTTTGCACCCCATCCTCAATAGTAGCATTTTTTTCTACTTCGCAAACTTCGATAAATAAGTTTGCATTTCAACCATGTCCGAGGTAATTGAATTTGTTTTGTCTCTTGATGTTTTTATTGAAACTCAATTACAAAACATTGTACAAAAAAAAACGGAAATTCCTAATACACCATCAGAATTACAAACCTTAACTTATCGTTAATATGATTGGAAAATCATTTCGTGGCAACCAAAGTAAAAAAGACGTTCAATAATGACAACTTTGTCAATTTGTTTGTATAAAAGTATTTTCTTCAGATATACTATACATTTATGGCAAGATATGCATTCGTAAAAAAATCGAACTCGGGATTTTGATGATTACGATGATAGGAAAGACGAAAAAAGTGGGTCTTGCATTTCTGTCTGGCCAGTCTACTACAGTCTTGGTGGTTCGGACTACTTCCTTCACACTTGGAAGATAGCACTTCTAATTTCTTTTCTCCTGAAACTTTTTTTTAAGACCAGAATTTACAATATCTGCAATACATTTTTTTCAAAATTTAAAAAAAATATTTTTTTCTCAAAAACTGTTCGGAACAGGGCTTTCTAGCTTTTTTTTTCTTTTTTTTATATAATTTTAACAAATTTTATATGGTCGATTTTTATGTTTAAAATCTAGCACCAATAGATTTGTGAAACAAACTAATCCAGACCCATATCGCACTGAACGCATTCACTGGAAATACTTTTTTATGCTTCTTAGACGGTCGGTGTTCACATTGGACTCACTCCGCCGACTTATTTTGACGTCTCTGTGTTTTTTCTCATTCGCACCTTATGATAAGAAAGAGACGAGAAAGTGAGGCATGATTCTTAAAACAAATTGAAAATTAATGGATTTTTTTGACATTTGTCTTGGTGACATAATATGACACGCGAAGGTACAGTGTATCACAAAAGTAAGTAAGCACTCATTTAAAAAAATTATAATCAAACACTATTTTGAAAATAAATAGGAGTTCGAGAATCGTAAAATTGTTAACAAAAGTCCATCTAATATACACAAAATAATAACCAAATAAAATAACATTGAAAGTTTGCAAAACGAACCTCGATCAATCAAGAAAACATGTAATCAGGACGAAAGATGATTTAAAGCGTGTGGATGAATGGTCTAAAATTGGACAAAACGTTACGCAAAATTTGGTCAACTCAATGCCTCGACGTATGAAAGCTGTTATAAAAGCCAAAGAGTATCCAACGAAGTACCAAATGGATAAGATTTACAAAATAACTGTAATAAATTCAAGGTTTATTTGAACTGCGTACTTACTTTTGTGATATAAATTTGTTAACTTTTTTAGTTTAAGTCGAATATTTCTTAAGTTTTCTTTAAATTTTTATTTGAAATGTTATTTTTTAGTTCGAAATACATATTAATTACAGACGAAAATATTAAGTTTTTTTTTAACATTACTATCGATTGTTTGAAGGAAATGATATTTAAACTAAGAGGTGGTTACTTACTTTTGTAATTCACTGTATATTTATAGTGGCATAGCAAATGACCAACAATTATGACAACTACAAGATGTCAAAGTGAGTCTGGAGTGTTCACACTACTTTTGTGTCTGAACACAACAGGGTGGCTTTACGTCAAAATAAATCGGTTGAGTAAGTCCAATGTGAACAGCGTCTTATGTACACGCTTAACTTTCTCTAACTATTTCAACAACTTCAAAACAGGTCTCTTAGGCTAGCCGCGCACTGGCAACTGTGATTGAAATCAAATAGTTTAATCACCAGTTGATAGAGTACCGCGCATTGGCAACTCTTTACTCACGCTCACACTCTTTTCTCTCTTGCGCTTATAGAAAACAGCTCAATTGTTGTGAATTAATTTTAGACAATCGTTTAGTTTGTGTCAAAACACAAACTTTTTAGTTACGCGGTGTCCCATATGTTTCATTTTACCAACAAAACAGTTGCGAAACTAAAAATTGAATGTGCGCGCCTGGCCTTAAAGTTAATCTAGTAGTTAATCGTATTGTACGGCGATAACTAAAACTTTGGTGGAAACATAGAATTAGCTTGATAATCTCTAGCACTGATCTAGTTCCAGAACAAAGGAGGACTGACTATACAACTTTTGTAAGATGCTGAAGAACAATACTGAGACTCTGTTCTCAGCAAAGCAAAGGCAAACTAGAAACTTCGTTAAAAACTGGGGGCTAAAAAGATATCGCGCCTTAATAAATATTCAGGGATCTTCTAAGATCCCAATGATGGGTCTGTCCAAACTATAGTAACTATATTTTCTCCCCCTCTGAAGTGGTACATGGAAGTGTACATTATTCATAGTAAGAGTATTTAACTATCATTTTGACATCCCAAAAAGAAAACCAAATCGAAACAGAAGAGGAGGCCATATGAAAGCCGAGCCAAACTACTTCTTGAGAGTTACAACCAAGAATGAATGTATCAGCTTCAGCTAAAATACTGGTTACTGGTTAGTGGTTAGTGGTTACTGGTTACTGGTTAGTGGTTACTGGTTACTGGTAACTTGTTCCTGGTTACTGGTTATAGCCTGAGGAGAATTGTGCACAAAAATCTCGGATTATTCGCTTACAAGGTCCAATTGACTGTACTGCGAAGCCAGCCGAGGCAGCCACTTGAACGACGTTGGGTTCCATAATTAATCTGAATGTTTGCTCTTACTAATAAAGACATAATACATGAAAAAATTTAATTTTGTTCATTTTATTGCCTAACCTTTACAAAGTGGATTGGCTTATACTCATTTGACAAGTTTTGTGTCATGAGAATTGCATAGTACCTTTCTATATATAACCTATAGTATAAGTATTATAATGGAGCGTGATTTTGTATTCCGAACTCTAGCCTGGTAGTGGCGCTGAAATTAGCGCTAGATTTTACAGTGGAGAGTAGGATAAGATACAAAACAAGTAGTAAAAAAGAGAATATTTTATTATTAAATTTAGCAGAGACCAACCTGGCAAGTACTGTCCCTATACTTAAGATGTCGCCACAATCTTTCGTCTTCCTGATAGTACTATAATGTCGATTTCCTTTACACACTAGGGATTTCGATCCCTTGTCAAATTTTTTCTTTTGGTGTGCGTATTTCGTATATATGTAAATCCCTCTTCAAATACGAATTCGAGATTCGATTTCTGTCAAAAAAAATCGATTTTTTTGGTGTGAAAGAACGTAAAATCTGTCGAGAGATCGAAATCTTCACACAGAAATTGATTTCTCATGTGTAAAGGAAATCGTCATAAGTTTTATATACAAAGATAGTACATACATTTATTAGATTATTTATCAATAAGTAGGTAGGAATTATGAAAGAAAATGGAAAGCATTAAAAGGGTTCTATTACTTACATAAATGAGAACGTAAAGTAATGTAGTAAGAGTTGCAGCGAGATTGAGCTTCGTTTCAACTGGTTTGCATATGCAAATGTGAACTATATTCTAAAATCGATTGCTCTTGCTCATTGAAATTGATTCGAATTCTTTTCTAATCTGAAATTTCAACATGATACAGTTGGCAGGTTCGAATATAATTAGATGGAAAAAACACACCGGTGCCAGCCTTTATATTTTCCCGGCATATTAATCAAGCTGTTAAGGCTGAAAACAAGAGAACATTGTTTCTTATGAGACTACACACACCAAAAAAAAACAAAACAAAACACACGTTTTTGTTTTGAAGTGGTTTCGGTGGTGGTTATCGAAAATACATGCTATTGTATACGAGCAACACACATTGAACGTAACAAAACTGTTTCGAACAAGGGTCGTTGATGATAATTGCATACTTTCTTATGGCGCAACGCACACCAAATGAAACAAAACATAAAAACAAAAGCAAAACAGAAAAACATGTTTCGTTGCCGATAGCTGACCTACTTTTTTTTGCAAAACGAAATTTTGATTCCGTTCTTTTTATTTTCTTTTTTCGTTACACTACACAGATTTTTTAATTGAGGCAAAGCCCTATCTATAGTTATAAAAATAAGGAACATAAACTTACTACTGATAAGCTGTGGATTGCTACTTCCTACTATGAGATTTTTAAAGATGGGCAAGATTAAAAGCTTTTCTATTTTCTTATAAATAAACACATAGGCGCAAAATTTTAAACAGTTCTCGTTTAAGGAATTAAACCGGCTCTACTTAACGCAGTCGTTTAGCTTGGAGACTTGGTCTAACTTTTGCATAATTTTAAACACGTTAGACAACTCTTCTAACTGATGTGAGTTTTACAACAGAACCTAAGCGAATTTGCGTTGAACAACCCTTAATTTGACAGATACATAACTCACACAACTACAAAAACACAACAAAAAAAAAAGTAAAAAGAACAGACAACTTATAAACCAAATAATTTTTCGCCGAAAAAAGTACATTTTATATACTACCTCGGTACAGATTTTGATTGTTTATAAGTTATTTACATTATTTTAGATGGAAATAAAGTATAAATCGTATATTCACAGCATAAAAACTCAATTTGTTGTTGCAAGGTGCAGATTCATTTAGCTATACTCGTCTCGGCCGGCGGCGGCGGCGCGCGTGCATACATAAGATATGTATGTACCTACATACATTTGTATTTACAGATTTGTTCATCGTAGAGCACTTTCGTACGATTATTTCGAATTTATAATATTCAGTTATTCAGTCTATTTACAAAAAACATAAAAAATTGAATGAAACATCAGTAAACTTTGGTATGAAATGACCATTGTCAATATGGATAAAGTATACTTTTAAAAGATAAACTAGCTATTTGCTGCTGTTAAAGTAAGACGAGCTCTTTAACGTTAAAGTATAGTTTATGTCCTTTAAAATTAACAAAAAGTCGGTTCTCGTTTTATACTCAATATTTAGAGTCGACTCCCATTCTAAAATTGATTTAGAGTAGGTTTTAAATGTTTAAAATTTTGCGCCATAATGTCTATTTTGTAAGCACAAAATTGTTATTTGTGTTTACTTGCCGTAGAGTTATACAGCCGTATCTATAAGATTTTCTTAAAATGCATCTTAGAGGTTATTTAGTTAAGCATACTTAAATATTTAATTTGGCTTTAAATGACGAAACTTCAATTCGTATCTATAATCGATTTTTCATTGGTACTTAACTAAACAATGGTCGCGTTCGGGTACGTATCCAAAGGTATCCGGATTTGTTTGTGTTGTTGTAATTCCATAGGAAAAAACAACTGATTGACGAAACAGCTGATGTCAAGCAGAAATCTAAAGCTATCCAAAAATTTTTGGTATACTAAACTATCCAAGGGGAATTTTGAAGAACAGCTGACATTTCAGCTGATCTATTTTCTTTTGTGTCGAGTACAGGGTTGGCCGAACAGTAACTTTTTAACATTTGTTACGTCTAGTACTAATTTACTAATTGAGAAAAGTAAAGTTTGTTGCATTAAAGATCTCACTCGGATTCTACTGCAAAGTTTTTATTCTTTGAACTTCAAATTGTTTCTTGATATTGGAGGTAAGAACTCAAATTCTTTTAGAGTTTTCATAGAAATATGATATGAGAAATATAACTTAATAGAGACATGTTGTTTGTTGTATATATTTATAAGGGCTAAACCATATTATATTTTAAATATTTATTGAATTATTATAATAAAAAAATTCATAGGATTTGTAATCCAGTATATATGTATAATATTAATTGTTTGCTTTGCAGATTAGCAAATGGTCTCTTGTTGCAACTAACTCGTCGCAACATACCTTGTAGCATTAAAAAATATCTTTAAATCATGTGTTCATAATCCAAATCCTTTAGTTATGCCAAAGAAAATTGTTTGTCTCCAAAAATAAACTTCCCATCTATCATGTATAATTCCTACAATTTCTCATCCTTATGGTAAATGAAACATTTTCAGTTTTTGTACAAACCTTCATAAGATTAAGATCATAAATGTGCAAAATTGTTTGGTTTCCATTATTCTATTTTTTTATGAATTAACTACGTATGTAGCAGACGTAACAAATTGTAGTAAATTAGGCATGTAGCTGATTCGGCCAACCCTGGTCGATTCACGTCGTTTTTTTGACTTTGACAGTAAATGTTACCTATCCGGTTTTGGTCGTTCGCCAACGTATCGGATACTAAAGTATCTTAGATACCCTATCGGACTACGAGGTGAACGCGACCAATGGTTGTGTCACGTAACGTAAGAGAATGTGAAAATCTAGTACAGAAAAAAAACAAATGCTGCTTCATTTTATACAACACAGCTGTTTTGTGACACCTTCTTTCAGTAAATAATTGGAAGACACATTTTTTTATTTGTGAAATCAAAAAAAAAATGGCTATCGAACACACACCAACACCCGCCGCCACAAATAAAAGAAAAAGATCTGAAAATTGGGATGCCTCCTACAAGGAAACTTTTTTTATTTTAAAATTTGCAATAATACACTACAAAACAGAATTATTTTATGCACAGATTGGCCGTTTTCCTAAATGCAGTGTTGCAGCGCATCATGAATTTTGATGTTTTTTTTATTCACTTGCTTCAATAAAATAACGTTATTAAATACGAATTCTAAATTTTATTGTTTTTTTTTTAATGAATTGTAAAAGTAAATTTCAGAGTGAAGAAAAACGTTGCAAGGGCATCAAAATCCACGATGCGCTGCAACACTGCATTTAGGAAAACGCCTATTCTCTTCCAACAACTAGGAAGAAAGTGTCGATACAAACACTTCAAAGTCTAAGAGGGAAGCGTGGACGAAATTTCTTTGCGCGTACACATACTTTAATCAATACAAATTTTATGTTTCTTAAATCGTTGCACTTTATAGTTCTAATATAATATCACAACAAACAATACCTACAAACTCACAATTTGAAACTTCAAAATTTCAAAGATGACAATCGAGATGTCAAAATACATTTTAAAATGCCTTTAAGTGACCCTTAAACGCGGTTGATGGCGTTTAAGTTAAGAGGCCTTTAAGTAACGTTACTTAAATGTGAAAATTGATTATAGATACCGATTTCATACTTAAGAGCTGCTTAGATGTATTTTAAAGTTAAGTAACCTTTAAGATTTGTTTATAGATTCGCCTGATAATCTTTCAGCCGGAGTTAAGCTTTTACGATAGTTCGTATTTTGTTTCATTTCAACGCACACCAAACGAAACAAAAAAACAAAACGTTTTGTTTTGTTTTATTCTGTTTCGCTTGGTGTGTGTTCAAATCAAAAATGTTTCTTTGACTATCGAATCAAAACCGTTTTGCTTTATCCGGTGTGTTTTCAGCCTAAGAAAACTTAAAAATATTTTTGTATAGAAAAAGTGATTCGAAAATCAGGTTTTCTAGTTTATAACAAATTTCTATTGTTATAATCATTAGGCGAAATTATTTTTTAATTGAATTTATTTGTATTTTTAAGTGACAGGACCGATTACTTATTATTGTCCATTCTCGCCACAATGCTGGAAGCTATGATGACGGTCCCAATGTAGTTTTGTTCCATACAATAGTATTTCTGGAAATTTTAGATTAAGTAGTAGAAATGCCATTTTCAAGCCTTTCAAATATATCAACGACAAAGTATTTTGATAAATCTGACAGAACAAATAAAAGAGGTTTATTTTCCAATGATTGTTTTATGGCTCGCAACTCTTCAAGAAACTATCTACCACAAACATATATGATGAATGTCTTTTCTCTGTTTTCTTTTGACGTTTCAATAAAAACTTCAAATGTTAGTACATTATGTAAGTACACTATGGGTATGTTCTTCTATAAACGAATCGAAAATTTACTTTTTCCCTGCTTATGGCATTTTCTGAAATGAACTTGCGATGAGGACAAGTAAGAGAAAGTCTCTGTCGAATTCAGGGTGAATTAATTCTTCCAACAACTACGTCTCTTACAATAAGTGTACATAGGGATTTTCTACGGCTTTTTTAAAGATTTAAGATATATCAAAGTGCACCGGGATTTATGGGATGGTAAGCCTCCTGACCAACACAAGTTTCTCACTGCCAAGCGCATGTATTTTTTTTGAATATTTTCGATTCAATTAGAATAGTTTTGATAAAAAGGAGACCATAATATATCGCAACAGTATTCCAATGAAGGCATCCTTAAGGAAGTATGAATAGCTTTCAAAGTAAAACCTACACCGTTGCACTTTGAAAAACCTTGAAGTGATTTTGCCTTGGACATGATGAAATTAAAATGCGATTAAAAAGACAGTCGATACAATTTCGTTATCACGACTGCAACTATATAACGTCCTCGGTGTTTAACGATAAGCTCTAAAAATCTTACAATTCGAGATATTTAAATCAAGATGATTATATTTGCACCACTGATAAAATATATCTATGTCTTTTAAAAAGTTCAAAAAATCTTCAATTGTGGATATTGGACAGTATAGTTTTAAATCGTCTGCAAACATGAGACAAATTGCAAACTTTAAAAGGTCAGGCATTTTATTTACGAAAAGATTTTAAAGAAGAGGTCCTAAATGACTACCCTGAGAAGGGCCAAAAATACATGAATAACAGAAAATTTTTACAACCTGTTTTCGATTCGACAAATAAGATTCCAGCCATTTAAGAAAACGAGACTTGAATACCATTCTCTGGAATTTTGTAATCAGAAGAGTTTATGATGTACTCTATCGAAAACTTTAACGAGACCTGTGAACAAGACATCCATTTGCATTTTGTTTTCTAAAGAATAGAAAAGAAAAAAACACAAATTAGTCGTAGTTGACCGACCATCACAAAATCTGCCTTGATGTTATAATTCCTTGAACTGCAAAGTTGAGCATATTGTATTCAAATAATTTTGGAACAGCCAAAAGCTTAGATGGTCTGTAATTTTTAATTAAATGCTTAAGGCCACTTTTGTAAATACAGTTAAAATAAAATCGAGGTTTATTTATGATAAAAATGTAGGTTGAGCTGATAAAACTTCTGCCGTTCAATCAAATTGATGAAAATTACAGAAATTTGTTGAAGAAATAAACAATATTTTGTTGTATCCACAAAATTAATTTGTCAAGCTAACAAATTGATTTGTAAACTATATTCTAAACAAAAAAAAAATATTTTGTCAACATGACCACTTTTTCGCAAAATCTACAAAATAATTTTGTCATATTAACAAAATTCTTTTACTGTATCTGTATCAACAAATGTTTTTGTTAAAGTTACAAATTTGTTGTTTTAATTATCGGATTAACGAAATTCTTTTGTTGAATCAACAAAATATTTTGTCAATTTTACTCCACAAAATTTATTTTCCAGCTTAATAGAAATGGTTTCTTTTCAATTTGACAACGTTTTTTGTTCTTTTCCCGCAACACTTAACAATCCATATAACAAAACATGTTGATGATTAACCTTATTTTTGTCAATATGACAAAGTAGGCAAAGATATAAAATTAAAATTTTTCATTTATAACAACAATATGTTTGTAATTGTAATGAATAAATATAATTTTTTAAAGAATTTTAATTGAAATGATAAATTTTGTTTTAAATATTTGACTGCAACAAAATCTTTGTTCACAGCTAATATCTCGATGCTTTTGGGGAACGTTGAAAATTTAGTGATTTTCTGGCTTTGGTTAGAAATATTTCGAGAATCAGACCTCGCAGAAGCTTTTGGCTTTCACCTGTGGATAGCTGTGGAAAATTTAACGGGATAATTTGAAAACCGGAGCCTCTTACAAAGCTTGGTTTCGGAAAGAGCGCCAACCAAAGACACTATTAGATAGCTGGAGCTCGAAAATCCATAAAAATCACTTTGGACGGCCATATTTCCAAACTTTTCGTTTGGATGTGTATAAAGGAATTGAATAGACCTTTTATTCGATGATCCTTATTGAAAAAAAAAAACAAAAGATTTGTCATGGCCAAAAAAATATTCCTAGAATATTTTGCTTGAAAATAAATCACTTACAAAATAGTTGTATTTATCTGAAAATTTTATTTTATCTATATATTACAAAAGAACTCAACTTCAAAAAAATATTTGTCATTATAACAAAAATGTTTCCATTTTCTGTTAAATTGCCAAAAAAAAAATAAACAAAAGCTTTGTGACATTGGCAAAACATTTACAAAATATTTTTTTTTTGTAGATACAGCAAACATTTTGTTTGCATCACAAAAAAAGTTGTGGATGTGACTACAATCTCTGTTTTATTTTGTTTAATTAACAAAACTCTCATTGTTAAGCTGACAATATTATTTGTATTTTATATTTTGTTAAACCGACAAGAAATCATGTAAAGTTCTAACAATTTTGTGAAATCAACAAAATCATTCTTTCGTATTGATAAAATTTAATCTAAACTATAAAATTGTTTAGTTGAAGGTCAACAAAAAAGTTTTTATCAATATTACCTAGGAATCTATTTTCAGCATAGGATTTATAGAAGATAATTTCCATTCTTGAAGAAAAACACAGGTGCAAAGCCATTTATTGAAAATTATTTCTAAAACCTTAAAAAGTAAAACCATCACATTTAGATAGTAAAAGTGGAGTAATCGAATCCAGTGCAGCATTTTTGTTTAAATCAAGATAAGTTAAACAATCTAAAACTTCTTTATCTGTCAAGGTAAAACAATTAAAATTAACTTGACAGTTCATTTAATTTTACATATCTTCAGGATTTTCTATAGTGGGCAGATTATTATTTGATTTCAAAAAAAAAAAAAATTGCAAAAAGATTTTGCGTAGTTTTGTTATCGTAAGAGCATTCCATAGATTTTTGAAATTTAGAAACTTTACGTTTCGAATAAAAATAAAATGCACGACTGGGTCGCACGAACTTGCTCCTATGTAAAAGACTAGGAATTTTAAAAACGGATGTTATTAAAGAAAACTGTTCATAAGGATAAAATGAATTTTTTAAATTCTTTTAGTAGTAAGAGATAAAAACAGAATGCAGAATATGAATTTATGCAGGAACAAAAATTATAAGTCGTTGTAGTGTTTCCTTAAAAAAATAAGCTTTTATGTACAAAATTTTTAAAACATTTTTAAGAAAAAATTTTGGTACGCCAACCTTAATTTTTTATTATTGTACGAATAAAAGTCTAATTTCCAAAAAAAATACTAAGCCGTTCTTAAGATATCGAATTTTTCAAAAAAAAAAAATGACTTTTTTTCTAAAAATTGAAAAAATATTTTTTCTTAAGTTTTTAAATGCAATGTTTTTCAAACTTTTTAGGAGTTTTTTTTTTATAAAAAAATTTCATTAAATTCCGTTATGTCGATAATGAGAAATTCAAAATTCGAAAAAATCGTTCTATGGTAGGTACAGTCAGTAATATCTAGATTTAAATTTTTTTTATTAAATTATAAATCGTAATGATTAATCAAAAGAAAAAAAAAATTGAGCAAAATTCTCTGAACCGTTTTTGAGAAAAATGCGATTTTCGAAAACCATTTTTTAAAATTTGTATAGAAGGTACCGTTAGTTTTAAGGTGCGTGTCCATTTGAGAGTTCTTTCGCTAGTAAACTCTCGAGAGTTGCTCTCGGGAGCCTGTCCATTTGAGAGTAATTTTTTTGAGATTTTACTATCGCGAGTTTACTAGTTAAGTTTTGGGAGATGATTTTCTGAGAGTACTTTCATAACCGTGTCCACTTGATATATTTTTGCAAAACTATAATTTTGCCCGAACAAATAGAAACTCACGATGTACTGAATGGAAGCTGGCGTTTAGACAACAATTTCGAAAACTCATTTTCCGATTTTCAAAATGAAATAAGGCACAACTATAATACTTCTCAAAAGGATTTCAGGGATGAATTCAAAAATTAGGTGAAGTAAGAATTAAGGTGAAGTTCCTTGGCAGTACAGGCACATCACAGAAAAAAATTAAGAAATCAAATACGTACCAGATTTGACTTATTGAAGCAGCCATTAAAAATGGAATAAAAACCTGCAAACCCCGAAAATATGGCCGCCTAGAGCTATACTTCATCAGTTCCACTTTTCGTTTTTTATTTTTTTTTTTTTTTCAATTCTTGTGACATCCGTTAATATTTTCATGATTATTAATTAAATGTGCATAATAGATTCAATATGATTGACAAAAATTATTTTCTTTACCTGGTTTCGCAAACTATGAAGCTTTCTCTTGATTTCATTTTCATAAGTTCGTTTGTCCCCTTCTGTTCAATGTTTTTACATGTCAACTCTCGGACAGCTAATCGCAAAATACGAACCATGTTGGAATTCTGCGAGCTCATCTCCGATAGTACTAAAAAAGTGTGTCCACTTGCGAGTAACTCTCAAAAAGTTCGTATGTCGAGAGTGAAAAGTCAACTCTCCGCTAGCTTCTCTCAAGGCTGTGTCCACTTGAGAGTTTACTCTCAAGAGTGGCCTGATAGCTACTCTCAGTGTTTTTGCTCTCAAATGGACACGCACCTTTAGATAAAACAAAATTTTTTTTTCAAATCTTGTAGATTATGTTAAAAAACTTTTATTTGCCAAGTTTGAAAAAAAATCGAGCATGGGGTTTTCGAAATATTGAGTTTCCAAAAAAAAAAATTTGAATTTTTCTAACCAAATGAAATTTTTCAAATTTTTTTTAAAAAATTCTGTGGGACACTTTTTGAGAAAAAAAAAATATTTATAAAATTTCGAAAAAAAAATCGTATGGCAGGTACCGTTATTTTTGGTCTTAAAAAAAAAGAAACAGAAAAACACGTCCGGGGGGGGGGGAATTAAAACCCATATCTACCAAATTTGAAGAAAATCGGCCGAGCCGTTTAGGCTGTAGTCGAACCGACCGACAAACCGACAGACAGACAGACAGAATTGCGAGACCCACTTTTTTGGTGTTCGCTATCATCGTAATGTCAACTTTGATCAAAATCTCGATTTCGATTTTTTTACGAATGCATAACTTGCCTTATATGTAGTACCTATAAGTCGCAAGTAAAAATGATTTAGCATTATATTTTATATTTCTTTCAACCGAACTTATATATTGAGAATAGAGAAATCTGTTAAAAAATGGAACTCTCTTGGATTTTAATAATTTTTTTAAATAGCAACAACTTGAAATTTTACTTTTGCCAACAATATTCACCATAACTTTTATAATAATTTTATCACAAGGACTTACCCGTCTTTATCGAATGCCGTAAAACAGGCATCCATTGCTGAACCGTTACGATCTTCAACGTCAATTGGCGGAGTTGGTGATTCCATATTCAACTTTGAGCTATGACTTTTCAACACGGAGATTCACTGCAGTAGCTGCAATTTAGGTCACACAAAAAGAAAACAACAAGAACCATAAGTGAACTTTGACTTTACAATTTAAAAAAAGAATTGAGTTGAAAGAAAAGGAAGAAAAATGAAGAACTCATAAAAAATTCCACTTTAAATTGAAGTTAACCCGAAGTTTCATTTAATATGAAATAGTTTCACTTTGATTTAACTGAGAAGTGAGTACCGAAAATAAAATAATCGCGATATTCGGGACCGAACAGAACACATGCAATGATGGAGGGAATTTGAACAACAAAATATACACAACTCTAAATCTATTTTTTCTGGTTCAATAAATTATCGAAATAACATTTTCAGACTAGCGGGTGGTCGCTAAGCGCAACGAGTTAATAGGTTCATGTTCACATATTGCGGAAACTTACTTGGCTTAAGTCTATGATTGTTGTGATAGAAGAGGAAGCAATGGGTAATTAAATATGCCAGGGCTTAGAGAAATTTTGATTAAAATGTCAAAAAAGTTTCAGTTTAAACACTCAGCACTTCACACAATCAGGTCTGATATATTGGATATCAAAATAATACTATGTTTAGCTCTCTCGATATCGCAATGCAGTCATTTAAGAGAAGCACAGAGCTGTTATGCAAACTATGGGACTTTTCACAGTATTATGTCACATCAATGACGGATGGTGGAATAAAATTACTTGATTGATTATTCGCATCAGTAACTTCTTTTATTTGTTTTTTTTTAAGCTTTTATAATGGCAAAAAGATAATTAAACAGTTTTTAAATATCTTGCTAAGCAACAGATGCATAGCTATTTAGCGATATAGGGTGGTTCCGATTAAACCCGACGAACTTCTAGGAGTAAGGAAAAAGTTATTGCCTCCATTCAACTCTTTCCAATTATGTGAAGGGCTTTAAATTTCTCAAAAAAAAAAAAATATTTAAATCATGAAAAAAAAAAACAAAATGTGTGCTACCTAACCTGCTGATATTTTGCTATTTTATGATATGATTTTGAAAAAAAAAAACAATTTTAAAACAACATTAGTTCATTACGCTCTTAGAACAGTTTCGCTTACTTAAATATAAAAACATAGTTTAAGGTGTATCTACGCAGAACTCGACTTTAGTTGGATTTCTATTAGTTGGTATAAATGCTTGAATGTTTTAAGGTGAACTCCAGAAACATTTCTTCTGTGCTTGCTGCACATGGCTTCTCTTAACATGATCTAATATTTTTACTTACAATATGTCACTTTAGGACAAGGTTTACTTATTTACTTACTTAAGGTGGCGCTACAGTCCGGGGTGGACCAGGGCCTCAACCAACAAGCTTCTCCAGCTAGCTCGGTCCCTAGCTAGCTGTCTCTAGTTTCGCACGCCAAGTTGGTTGAGGTCCTCTCCCACTTGTATGCGCCACCTGAGCCGCGGTCTTCCTCTACTTCGCCGTTCCTCGGGGTTTGATTCGAAGACTTTCCGGGCCGGAGCATTCGGGTCCATTCGCTCTACATGACCAAGCCATCTCAGTCGCTGGACTTTTATACGTTTGACTAGGTCAGTTTCGCTGTACAGCCCGTACAGTTCGTGCTTAAATCTTCTCCTCCACTCCCCATCTATGCAGACGGGACCAAAGATCACACGAAGAATTTTCCTCTCGAAACAGCCTAAATCGCTCTCATCCACTATCGACAAAGTCCATGTATCTGCACCATAGACAAGGACCGGGATGATAAGGGTCTTATAGAGGGACACTTTAGTTGCTTGAGATAGGACTTTGCTACTCAATTGCCTTCTTAGTCCAAAGAAGCAGCAGTTTATAGCGGCACCTAGGTATATAAAGTCCTTCACTACCTCAAAGTTATAGCTGTCTATAATGACGTTCTGTCCAAGACGTCGGCGTCGGTGTTGTGTGTCCTTTCTTGATGTGACAGCATATACTTGGTCTTGCCCTCATTTACAGCTAAACCCATATTCTTCGCTTCCGTCTCAATGTTCACAAAAGCGCCACTGACATCACGCTTTATTCTTCCAATAATGTCAATGTCGTCGGCGTATCCGAGTAATTGGACGGACTTTTGAAAGATTGTGCCTCTTGTGTTGACGCGTGAGTTTTGTACTATTCTTTCAAGAACTATGTTAAAGAAGTCGCACGATAGAGCATCGCCTTGCCTAAAACCTTTTTTGACATCAAATGCATCGGTGAGATCTTTTCCGATCTTGATGGAGCAGCGTGCATTCTCCATCGTCATCCTGCACAAGCGGACAAGTTTGTCAGGGATGTCAAAACTAGACATTGCTCTATCTAGTTCATTCCTAATGATGCTATATATCGTACGCGGCTTTGAAATCGATGAAAAGGTGGTATGTGTTGATTTGTAGCTCCTGGGTTTTTTCTAAGATCTGCCGTAATGTGAATATGGACCTATCAGGTTGTTGATGAAATGCTTCAGATGTTCACATAATAGGGCAGAAAGGATGTTGTACGCAATATTCAGGAGACTTATGCCACTGTAGTTGGCGCAGTTCAGAGGGTCTCCTTTCTTGAGGATCGGACGGACAATACGAAGTTCCATTCATCGGGCATGCTTTCTTCCGACCAAGTCATCGCCTGCAACGAGGCCGTCAGCTCCAGCGGCTTTGTTGGACTTGGTTTGCATTTGGAAAAAAATGGTAGTTATGTGTACGAAAAAAATTGGGTCCCGCAATTTCATCTGTCTGTCTGTACGACATAAGGCCTTAGCCCCTGAAGCGATTATATTCAAACTTGGTACTTAAGGGTCTTAAGATCGGCTCTAACAATTTTTATAGAAAAAATGTGTATAATATTGTAGACATGCCTTATATTTTGCTAAAAAAAAATCGAAAATATGTTGTTAACTATACCTGTCATAAAGCAGTTTTTTTTTTTTTAATTGGTAACCTACTTTGTGTTCTATATCATCCATGTTCAAACAGTTATTCAGACAATTCGCACACAAAACGACGACTAATTTAA
Organism: Philhelius festivus; assembly: GCA_963931855.1. NCBI lineage: Eukaryota > Metazoa > Arthropoda > Insecta > Diptera > Syrphidae > Philhelius > Philhelius festivus. The sequence continues at coordinate 67,514,680 of OZ007555.1, forward strand.
AACTGATGTTAAATCTAAGATCACTTGAAAACAAAATGCTCATAAAGAACCTAGGGTATTTGCAGACGGTGAAACGATTCAATCTCGATTTTATATTAACAAGTCCTGCAAATGGAAATTTGGGAAAATAATACGAAAAAAAGAAAGTAAAATATACGAAATCCTAATAGATAACGAAAAGCACCCTCGCCATGTGGACCAACTGCGAACAACTGATTGCCAAATATCGAATGATAAACTTAATGTCAATCTTTTCATTTATACAAATAACAACCAAACGACGACAAACTATAACGACACAATCCATGACACTAACGTACAAAAAACGAGCACCTCTAAATCACTACCAAATCAAACAGCTATTACACATGCACCACCGGAATTGACACTATCACTTATTTTTTCATCACCACCAAATAGTCAATCAGTCATTATTCATAAATCACCGAAATTATCACAGTCAACATCAGCAACGACCATATACCATCACAATAATCAAGAAACGAAACTACCGAATCGAAAATAGATAAAGCACCAGAATTAAGAGAGCACCAAATCGTCTTAATTTAGCAGAAGGGGAAAGTTCTTATTTGTGGATAAATAACAATAACAAGTATTTGGCATAACTTAACTTGGCTTTTCTTTAATTGTCAGTTTCACCCTTGTTTTGCATTTTTTCTTTGTCTTTTTTATCTTGTACCCTTATCAAGCCAACAAGCCAATTTGTGTCGTAGTCTTTTATAATATAAACAGGTTTGGCCATCTAGCTTTTTTTTAAAGTAAAACTTCTTTTCCGGCGTTGGGGGTAAAAAATTTTCTATGCAGCTGTCAGTGACATGTCAAAACGACACGTTATCAGTCAAAGACAGCAACATGTTTTTAAAATACAAAATGTTTGTACGTTTATAGGTTAGAATCTTACAGAGGCTTTGCTTGAGGGAAAAGAAGTTTTACTTCTACCACGTCAGTACACATAACCTTTTTTTAAATTATAGGTTATTTTGGCATTGACAGCTGATTCCCACTCGAAATCTTGACAGAAAGTCTGTATCATAAATCTGCTGAACGAAATGAGTCGCTTACGCTTGGAAAACGTTGGAAAATATTAAACAATTATTTCCAAAGTGAGTGCTGTCTAGCTTTTTGAAAAGAAGTTTTGGCCGAAATGAAGCACCCACCCCGCGTGCTGTACTCAAGTTTGTGCAAAAAGTTCGTGAGACTGGTATGATAGTGGACAACAATCATGGTCAACGTCATCGTACCGTGCTCACAGACGAGAATTTGGCTGCTGTAGCCAAGATTGTGAGACTTAATTCACAAACATCAAATCGCCATCGATCTCAACAGCTCGTTCGTTATCGCTTCGCAGTTTGGGGCTTAGAGCAGCTTGAATTGGACAACGATTTTGGGCGAAAAATCATCTTTTCTGTCGAGACGCTTCGTTAACAAACAAAATTGCCACATCTGGGGCTCGGAAAACCCGGACGTTATTGTCCAGAAGCCAATACATCCACAGAGAGTGACAGTTTGGTGTGGAAGTGGATTGTGGAGTGGTGGTATCATTGGACCACTGTTCTTCGAAAATGAGGCTGGGAACAACGTTTCGGAAATTAAAGACATGGATTTGGACGACCACTTCTTCATGCAGGATGGCGCGCAATGCCACACAGCCCATGCCACAATCGATCTTTTGCGCACCAAATTCCCAAATCGTGTTATCAGCCGTCTTGGCGATATCAATTGGCCTCCTGGGAGCAGCGATTTGACCCCTTCCTTTGTACGTTTTTTTGTGGGGAACCGTGAAGAATTGATATTGTGCCAACAATCCAGAAACGATTCAAGCACTCAAGGCCAATATCATCGAAGAAATCCGTGAGCTACACCCAGAATCTATCAACAAGGTTTTGGAAAATTGGAGTGACAGAATGCGCTACTGCGAAGCCAGTCTAATCAGCCACTTTTACCACGTTGTATTCCATAATTAATGGAAATATTTGTTCTTACTAATAAAGCTATCATACTCGTACATGGACAAAATTTAATTTTGTTCGTTTTATTACATATTTAAAAAGGAACTTCACTTATGTGGACAAGTGTAAACATTACATAAGTTTAAGGTCTCGTTCAAGTGAAATGAAAAGGAGATTGAGAAGAGACTTTTAAACGAGACCACTTTGTGTAAATCTCGTTTAAGTAGTAGCATTTCAAATTCGTCTCAACACACGTTTCTCAGTCTTAGTCTGAATTGACTAAGTAACCTTTATTGTTTTCACCCTCATTTGCGGATGAGATCAAACTGAAATTGAAAGTTTCGGTCATGATGTCTGTTGGATTTCATTTTAAAAGTGCGGTTCAGACAGGCTTTGTAAACGAGAAAAAAACAAAAAGAAATATTGAAACCATTTTGAAATTTTACGATTTCATCGAGACAAACCACGAGTAAAAGTCTTGTCCCAGGTTCGTGGCCAACACTATTTTTATCATATATTTTACTTCATTTATGGCACTCTCACCCTGTTAATCCAGAGTTACAAAATAAAAGATAAAAATATAAAATTATGTACTTACATGACAACTTTGTCGGTGCTTCATCTAGTGAATGCCTAACCTTTATTAATAGTTTCATTAAGCAACTATTGAACCGAGGCATAAGCATGACAAAACTCAAGTGATTTATTTTGCAGTAAAAATAAAACTGGTTACTTACAAGTTCTAAAACAACTTAAAATACATCTCTAGGTTGTACAGATTGGATTGCTGGAAACGAATTTACATCTTTAAATATTAATAAAAAAAAACATGAATTCGGTATGTGGTGCTTACATAATAAAAATAAAATCTTGTATTTTTTTTATTTCCTGACCATTAAGATTATAAACTATTTTCAACTAAAAATTATTAATGACCAAAGGTGATGTGTAATTTAAAAACTTTGAAACTTAGCTAAGTCTGTGGCAAATAATATAAATGGTATTTAGATGCTCGTGGTTGCATTCCTTCAGTAGGTGCTTTGTTGAGCTCGTTATTTTTTCGCATTATGAAAAAAATTTAACATTAACCTCAAAATGCTACCAATGAAGAGATAACAGCATATTTTCTCTTTTTAACAAAAATATTTTTTAACAATTTCAGCTTAATCAATTTAAACATGGCTTTGCGTGTGCCGATTGAAAATACAAATACATTACATATATACAACATACAACTTAAATTTGTTTTCTCCCTTTTTTTAACTTTTCATTTATAATTTTTTCACGATAGGCTAGCGCTATTTACATTAAGTATTTTTCTCGATTTTTTTTCTTTCTAATTTTTCTCGAATCCTTATTCTCTTATTCCTTATTATTTTTTTCTTCAACTTGTCGCTTGTTAAGCTCTCCAAAGAGTGCCTTTCCTAGCTTAAAATCTTTCTTTCCTCCCTCGACCATTCCAGTCACTGACACATACACACATCCAGCCAATCGTTTTCGCGATCATCGGTCACAGACACCGGATTCCTGGAAACCTTTTTCGTTTCGCAGAAAACCACCGTTGTTGAATCTCAAACGAAACTTTTCTCTCACGCACACATTCACGGATTCAGCAAGTTGTTGGGTGTCTTTCCAAAACTTGCCGAATCTAAATGGTCGAGTTCAGACTATTATTAACTAAATTTCTCGAGAAAAATCAAAAAGAATAAAACCGAGGAAAAGCCCTTTTCTAGGCATTTCCCTAGTTACAATTAAATACACGCGAGTGATTCGAAAAGCGAAGCCATCTAAACAATAATGAGATGAAAGAGGAAAGCATAATCTTAACACGAACTATATTCGAAGTGGACCTTTTTGAAAAAGACGAATTAATATCTTTAGGAAAATAATCTAACAGTTACTCTAATCGTTAAAGACCTTTACGTTTACAAATGGGATTTACGTTATTTTAGAAATTGAAAGTTAAGCAAAAATTTAGGATGTTGTGTTGTTTTGATGTTAAGGTAGGTAAGAGTCCACCTGACTCGTTACCTCTTCAGCTCATCCGCTGGCACTCGTTATGCTGCATGAGACCGCCCGTCTACATGCCAAAGTAATCCATGAATCTCGGGAACCCTTTTTCTCGAAACCTGTATTTGCCACTTTTGCAAAATGCTAACTTAGTACACCAATGGTTGATGGTACCATGGTTGCCCTCAACCTAGCCAGAATTTTGCAGCCGCGACCAAAGAAAAGAAGGAAAGGAAGGAAACGAAGGCCAGTTATTGTTGCGGTAAATTTTACCGTAACAATTTACCTCCATTTCACTTAACATGTTTTTAGCATCTTCTCTTTCTACAAAGTCCCTTCCAAGTACCTCCTAGTTTTCCTCAGAACTTGACATTTGCCTAAAAAAATGGATAACGTCTTCTCTCTCCTCAAGGTAGCAGATCTAGTAGGTTCTAATGTCTCCTATTGTGTGCTTGCTTTTGCACAATCATCCGGAAATTCTATCACTTATTCAACCGGACCACCACACTCATCCGACACCATCTATGCTGTGCCAAGCAGCTTGTTCACTAATACTGAAACAGTAGCCAATCCGATTGAGTGATCATCCGGCCTCCCGCACCGTAAACCTCCATCAAAGCCATCAGTCAGCTAGCTCGAGATTAAGGAGTCAAACGGAGAGCACGGCATGCACAGAAGTAACCGAAGTTTGTCCTAGAGCCATTTCATCGCGTTGAGAAAAGAGATCAAGTCTTTGATCTTTATTTCCGAAAGTTCGTCAATGTCGTCAAAAAATACACTTCCTAATGATTGTGCTCTAAATTTGGCCAGAGCAGGGCATTTGCACTATTTGCAGAGGAAATGGAAGACTATTGGAAGACTGAATAGGCTTTTTTCTTTTTTAGTTCAGCATAGAGCTCCGAACAGAGTCCGAGCATGTCGAGCATTTTCCAAACATCCTCTGAACCAAGTGTGCTCTGAGCGCTCTGAGTATTTTTTGAAACACACCTGAACACAGCTGTCGACATTTTTTTTTAATTTCCATCTGTCAAATGCCTGTGTTAAGCATTGTACTCTGCTGCTCAGTTATTTTATTCTGAGCTTATAGAGCGCACTCTGAACACGCTCAGAACATGCTCAGAACGAAAAAAGAAACACATTTACGAAGCTCTGAACGCTCTGAACTAAAAAAGGAACACAATTTATTTTTTGACAACTCAGGCTCTGTTCTGAACTAAAAAAGAAAAACGCCTATACTCTGTCCAACAAAAATTGTCAGTACAGGCCTTATGGGAGAGCTTTTTCTAAAGCAGTGGCGCCTGATGCATCCTCACTACAATGCGTTAGGAAAAATGACACTAAAAAAAGAGCAAGCCACTGAGTTTTCTTAAGGAATTGTTGTTGTAATTCTTTGCAAAAAGTTGTACACCCCAACAAGACCGTCGTATCCCACTGCTGATGAGATACTGTCAAGAGTATTAAGTGTCACTCAATACGATCGTGCGCTCTTTATCTACATCAAAACAGAGTTACCAGTATCATTCTCAATTGCAAGCAAGGAGCTTTTTCAGTGGTTTTTATTAAGGAGCTTTTGGGATTTGAAGCTTTTGAGAGCACATTTTAAGAAGATGAGTATGTTGAGTGTTGTCACATTGCTTTTCAACTTAAAAAAAAAACGCGCATATTATCTTACCGCTTGGTGTTGTGGGAAAAGGTAAATTGAATATTGTTTTCAGTCGTTTTGAATCGGCAGACGGTAGCCCTACGCGTTTTTTACTATCATTTGCGGCGATTTATAATGTAAGCTACGGAATCCCTGTGAGAGCTTTACAAGGCGACACACTTATGCATGGGAATGCAACCAGAATGAGAGACAAACGTCCTATCTTCCCTGTACTGACAATTTTTGTTGGACAGAGTATAATGCCTAGCTCGCTGCTAGGCTTAGGCTCTCCACGAGAATACAGGTATCAGTTAAAACTTAAAGGGGAACACAAAATCAATGGCCCTTAGTAATAGACATTCATAGAATCGGTTTTAAAGTCACTTTTTGTTAGATGTAGAAAATTTGCTTTTAAAATTTCGTAGTAACAGATCAAATTCAACAACAGTCTTATTTATACCAATAATTGTGACTCATTTTCAAAATTTCGTTATTGTGAACTGATACACAAACAGATTTCTATTAACCAGATTCGTAAAGTTCTATTGTGATTCTATCATTTTAAATTTAACTTAGTTACAGGAAAGTCGCTTTTACTTGAAATTTGTTTTATTTCTACGAATGTTTGGCTAAAATCGAACTTAGGCTAGATTCGGATCTATTACTCAGGGCCAATGACTCTCACTCTAACTATTTAACATCTTATTCACACATTTTATATAAACTTAATAGTAATGTTTATATGAAGGTTTTTATAATACAAACTCTATATACTACTGAAATAAATCAGCCAAGTAGAAGACTTAGCACTATTATTGGACTTGTTGAATTATTGATTCAAATTAGCTTTTTTAGTAATGTCATGATGTGTGTCAATCATGTGGGAAGCCACTTTACACCAATGGTATATAACTGCAGCTAAAAGAAATAATGCTGGGGTGGAATCGGATAAGGTGATAGTTGATTGTCAATTTTTTAACTGTCGTTTTGACTATTGCTATCTCTATCATATTAATAAATACATAAATATCAAAGGAGCGATCGTCAAAATGACATCAATTAATTGAGCAATCGCTTTAGGCCAGGTGCGCACTCAATTTTAAGTTTCGCAACTTTTTAGTTGCTAAAATAAAACATATGGGCTTATATGGGACACCGCGCACTTAGAGCAACTCGATTCGAGGAACTAAAAAGTTTGTGTTTTGCTTTTGACACAAACTAAACGATTACCTAAAATCAATTCGTATGCAGTTGAGCTGTTTTCTATAAGCGCAAGAAAGAAAAGAGTGTGAGCGTGAGTAAAGAGTTGCCAGTGCGCGGTACTCTATCAACTGGTGATTAAACTATTTGATTTCGATCACAGTTGCCAGTGCGCGGCTAACCTTAGACTTACGCGATACGGACCCTGATTTGAGAAAAATGATAAGATGGTTGCATATTCAATGACTTATAAACCTACTCCGTTCATATTACGATATTTACATTATGGTAAAGGTAAGATGAGAATCATGTACTTTAGGTAATTTAAAATAAAATATGGTTGTATTATAGATTAATCCAGTGTCATTGTTTTACCAATAACTCTTAATACTATACGTTTTCACCAAAAGATAATCTAATATTTAAGGCAAGAGATTTATGTGGTGTTTTCACCGCACTGAAAGATTAATAAGAAGATTAACTTTGACAGCATCTATCAAAATGCTAATGTTGTTTCAATTTTTCTTATAAAGTAGAAGCGAGAGAAAGAAAGTTTCATTTGTGTCAAACGATGAAAAATCATCGAAATAGCTTAGCACGGTATGGATGTTAGGTCAGTTCGAACTTCGACCGATCGATCCTATGAAGATTTATTAGAGATTTACTTCTAATCTACTCGATTTACGAAATAAATTTGTATGGTAAATCTTCGAGATTTAAAGAATATTTATGGTAAATCCACTTAAATCCCGGATTTACTCTTGGTGAAAACGTAGTATAATGCCCGTCACACACATCAAGTATAGACACCATCATGCATCAGCCGAGCAAAATGTTATGAGAGTAGTATCTAGGGTAGTACTAGGGTTTTTTGCTTGGTATAGTGTTCTTCTTAGCGAAAACAGCGCCATTTTTCTAAAGTGGATAAAATTTTACTTAAACTCATTATCATATTGATGTAAATTATGATTTTTAAATACTTTTTAAATTGTGATTTCAAAATGGCAACGAATTGAATTTTTTGTTTTGATTTTTGGAGGGAAATTATAGGCGGCTTAAGGGGAAATATACAAAATTCCCATATTTATAAAAAATATGTGCTCAGCTGGCAGAGGATAGGAATATGAATATGACAAGCTCTCAAATTATCCAACGTTCTGTAATGTATGGCATCCATAACATGGTGGGTGGTGTCTATACTACACTCAGTCACAAAAGTAAGTATACAACACGAAACAAAATGTTAAGCAGAGAAAAAAATATTGAATAAGCATATGTTATGAAACATTTGGCATATATTTTTTAGAAAATTTTATTCTCTTTTCATAAAATCAATTATCAAAACATTTTTTTAAAAAATGGCTTAGATATCAACTTAAAACTAAAACTCTCTCAGAATTCTGATCACAAAAGTAAGTATACACTAATAGAAATACATAACAACATTTTTAACTTAATATTAGAATTTAGTAACTTGTTGGGTAACCTTTTGATTTAATTACGGCGTTTATTCTTGATGGCATCGACGAAACAAGTTTTTGGGTAACACTTAGGGTTATTTTGTTCCAATCTTCTTGAAGGATCCTTTTAATCTCTACTTTTGATTTTACCTCATGTTTGCGGATTTAACGCTCCAGATGATCCCATAAAGGCTCAATAACATTTAAAATCTTCGCACATTATATAGTAGCCATTCTCTCACGATTTGCGAGGTATGTTTGGGGTCATTATCTTGCTGAAAGATGAATGACCCCTCACAACCTAGTTTTTGCGCACTTTGATGAAGATTATTTTTTAGGATGTCGAGGTAACCAAAACGATCTATCGTACTCTCAATAAAAACCAGGTTACCCACTCCAGATGCCGCCATGCACCCCTAAACCATAACCGAACCACCACCATGTTTAACAGTTCCACTCAGGTGGTTAGGATCTAACGCCGTATTAGGTTTTCTTCGCACTTTTGCACGTCCATCAGAGCCATGGATGTTGAATTTGCTCTCGTCAGAAAATATAACGGTATTCCAGAAAGCAAAATCGGTCTGAATATGACTTCTGGCAAATTCAATCCGATTTTGGCGATTGAACTTGCTAATGAATGGTTTTTTTCCTTATAACACATCCGTTATACCCGACTTCGTCAAGGAAGGAATGGGTACCTCATGACTTACCTGTCTCTTCTTTCATCTCGGTCTGCAGTTTAAGTGCGCTTATTTTCGCATTTTTCTTAACTTTGCGAATTATTAATCGGTTCTCATGTTCAGAGAACGTTCGCGGGCGGCTACTGCGAGCCATGTTTGTATCTAACTGTTCCACATTGTTTCTGCTTTTTCAATATTTTTTGGGCGGTTGCTGGGCTCCTATCAACAAGTACAGCTACTTTTCGAATCGAATTTCCTTCACTTGAGTAAAGAAGTGGAAACAAATTGTACCGTTATTTTGCTTAACAGCAATAATGCCTATGACAAGAAACATCTGCCATATGTGAGAATAGGTATGGATTTGATATTAACGGTATTTCTTCGTCTATTTACGTATTAGCTTGGTTGTATACTTACTTTTGTGACCGAGTGTATATGTGTGTCACGGACATAAGATTTACTTCAGTTAATGATTTACAGTAACATACACCTGCATTCTGAATTTCTTACGAATAGATACTATTTGTGGATTTAATTTAGGTTTTTTGTTTTGATCAATTTGAAGTTTTTGCGACCTTTAATCCAAATGCGTTTTGCCCAGGCACGCTATTTGGGCTTATCAGTTAGGTGCTGTCGTTTTTTGTTTTGTATCTCGTTTTAAATTGGGTGAATTGCTCTTTATCCAATTTTATCTAGAAAATAAAGGCCCTTGTGCAATAAACTTTAAGGCATTATTCAAAGGTTGCTTGTATTTCGAATTTGCCATACATATACATAAATGCAGATAATACAAGTTTTTCAAAATGTTCTAGAGAAAAAAAAATGTAGGTATACAGAAGTTGCTACGCAAGTCTTGAGGAGATATGGCAACACCAGTGCTAATATACTTATCAAATTTTATATTGTCATCGTAAAGTTTGAAATTTTTAATTGGGATCGTAATCATCTTGATCAAAAAATGGAATAGAATCGTCAACATTTTCGTGCAATGATTTTCTATGATATTTAACAGTGAGCCCATTAACTCGCCTTGAAATTTGGTAATGAAGCACCATCTCGAGACAGTGTGTTTGGTTTTCCGAAATCAATTGGTCGCACTTTGCTAGAGGCTGAATTTCTTGAAGTTCGTACAAAATCGTTTGTTGTACCAGAAAAAATCTATACGGTGTACGTGAACAGATTTTTTAATATTGTTATGTGAAATACGGTGAGATTGAACATTGAAGCAGGTCCCATTCTCATATGTACATTCAATATTGCATGAGCATTTGGCGTTAGCATTGGATATGACATAATTTCACAATCGTGACAGACGAAGAATTATGGATGAATGTTTATGAATCCGAAACTAAACAACAATAATACGTATGGGTTTTTAAAGACAAGCAAAATCCAACAAAAGTTGTTCCCCCGTACGAAGCACTTTGAGCAGATGGTTGCCTGTTTTTTTTTCGGAATAGTTGGTCATATAACTACCGTGCCATTAGAATAAAGCTAAGTGTACACGATTGGTAGATCTTACAATATTGTCAGATCTTACAATGTCTGACAATTATCTACCAATGAGCTGACAAATAAGTTGTGTGTGTACACGGTTGGTACAAAATCTACCAATCTCTTACAATTAATTGTCAGAAGTTGGCTGACAATTCATTTTTAGATAGTCCGCTTAATACCTACCAATTAATTGTAAGAGATTGGTAGATTTTCTACCAACCGTGTACACAAACAATTAATTGTCAGTTTTTGTTGGTTATGGAAACTGACAATTAAACCTTGGCTGCAAGTTTTCTGACAATGAAAAAATTGTATGATGCTAAAAAACGAACATCTTACAATTTCTTCATTGTCAGAAACGTCAGACAACGATAAAAATTGGCAGGCCTGACAATAAATTGTGTGTGTACACGATTATCAAATACCTTACAATTTACCGTCTTACAATTAATTGTCAGATACATTTTCTGACAATTAATTGGAAGATTACACGATTGTCAGCTAGCGTACACACGATTGTCAGGTTTCTTATAATTAATTGTCAGACAATGATCTAACAATTAATTGTCAGACAAATTTTCTGACAATTAATTGTAAGACTACACGATTGTAAGACATTGTAAGCATGTTTTTCACTGACAGATCTGACAATATTGTAAGATCTATTAATCGTGTACACTTAGCTTAACATCGAATGCTCTATTCTGAACGGAATACCTTAATTTGTTTGCCAGAAGTGTTCAAAAATAAAATGCACGACTGGGTCGCACGAACTTGCTCCTATGTAGGTAATAGACTAGGAATTTTGAAAACGAATGTTAATTTAGAAAACTATTCGTAAGGATAAAATTATCATAATTTTTATATTCTATTAGTAGTAAGAGACAATATGCAAATATTATAAGTCGCTGTAGTGGTTTCTAAATAAAATAAGTTTTTATATACAAAATTCTTAAAACATTTTTAAGAAAAAAATTTGGTACGTCAACTTTAGGTTTTTATTATTGTACGAATGCAAAATAAATTTCCAAAAAAAATATTGAGCCGTTTTTGAGATATCGAATTTTCCAAAAAAAAAAAAGGATTTTTTTTTTCATAAATTCAAAAAATATTTTTTTTGTTAAAGTTTTGGAATGCAATGTTTGTTAAACTTTTTAGAAGCATCCCTATAAAAAATTTCATTAAGATCCGTTATGTCGAAAATGAGTAATTTAAAATTTGAAAGAATGGTTCTATGGTAGGTACAAGCTGTAATATCTTAATTTCAAATTATTTTTTTATTAAATTAAAGATCGTAAAAATGAATTTAGGGAAAAAAATTGTTATCAAAATTCTAGGCGCCGTTTTCGAGAAAAATACAATTTTTGAAAACCATTTTTTAACATTTGTATGGTGGGTACCTTTGTTTTTAGGTAAAATATTTTTTTTTTTCACATCTTGTAGATTATATTGAGAAAATTTTATTTATCAAGTTTAAAAAAAAATTAAGATGTGGTTTTCGAAATATTGAGTTTTCAAAAAACAAATTCGAATGGCAGGTACCGTTATGTTTGGTCTTAAAAAAAAGAAAAATGATATCTACCAAGTTTAATGAAAATCGGTCAAGCCGCTTAGGCTGCAGTCGAACAGACAGATAGAAAAAAAAAAGAGAAGAATTTTGTAAATATCTCACACACATTTCTTCATTTCAATATCTACCCGCCCTTATTGAAACAACCTTTATTTCTGTAAATACCTATGTATCCGATTGAAATTTTAGTATGTGTACTGTGTTGGATGTCGAGATTTAGCTATTGGAGATTTTTATATGCCAACGGTATACGAAAACAAAGGACTTCAAAAGCAGCATGAAGAAATTCAAAGAGACTTCTGATGACAATTACTTAATATCCTTTAATAATACTTAATTATTTTCACATCAAAACAGGATTCAGAATGAGTTTTCAATAAGCCAAGCATGCCATAAGGCATTGCAAAATAATAATTAATGATAAAACCATCCAAAGGTACAAGTAGGCAGTTGGGACTTCACCAGATTGTGGTCAGACTCAATTATAATTTCCCATTCATTTAAAAAATAAATCCACTTTCAAATCCCCTCGTGACCTATTGTGATGTAAAACCTGAGGTCGATTGTCGTTGCGAATGACATTGATACACACAACTTTACAATCTTTGTTGGCTTCAACCTTTGGCAAGGGTCTATATTTATCTGACAGGAAGTTTTCTATTAATAGCAGCGACATATTCTGCATATTTCAAAGCCAACATTATGCATATATGCATAAATGCTGGGTGTATGTCGATAGGTCAACATCAATAGATGAATGCATTGCAAAAGGTCATGCATTGGAAGTGAATCTATTCAGTTTATACATATAAGCGCATAGACAAACAGATATGCGTTGTGGTCATATGAAAAGGCAATTCTTGGTCGGGAGCACCGGATGGGTCAAAGTTTAATAATAATTAATTGAATTGATTGTACCTACCTTCTTTACGCAGATTGAAGATGGGCGGAAAAGAGGATTACTGAAATGCAATTATTGCCGAGGTGCAGTGAAATAGGTCAATAGCTTTATTTCTGCCTGCAGGTATTTGCATCTGCTCTTGCGTTATTTTAATTAATTTTTATTGAAATTAATATAAAATGTACGTTCGTTCGTTAAAAATGGAATATAATATATGCACGAGCACATACAAATACATATCGTTCCGGCAACTTTGTGGCTTTCAAAGGGGAAAAACATAAGAGAAGAGGTGCTTTTATAAATATAGAAAGAAGGTATCCTGACATGTCAATTTCATATTAACGTGAATAACAGACGATTACTGTTGAACATGAAATGTTTTTTTTTTTTGACAAACATACATTTACATTGGTTGAGATAAGCAAACAAAATAAATTTTAAGTCTACGTGGTTCCGTGATTTTATTTTTTTACCATGTAGTAATTCAACTTCGTTCTGCTTTCATTCGACGCACGGTGAAATGATTTAATTCTGCTATCCGTCGCTTCAGTAATGAGAAAATTGTTGGGAAATAAAATTAATATTTTTTTTTGGGCTTAAGAAATAAAAAGTGGCGCAACTAATTAACAGTCGAATGATAAATCAAATTTTAAATTAGATGGACGAGGCTGTCAGCAGGAGAAGCCGACACAATTAGACCATGAGTTGGTCCATTGCGACACCACATCGATCATTAAACCAATTAGAGTTCCTTATGAAGCGAGCGAGATTGCCTCACCTAAAACTAAAATCTAGGTATATATCGTCGCTTTTCCGGTCGAAATTTGCAAATTTTCAGGAGAGCCTTTTAAAGTTTTTTTCATAATAAAAAAAAAATTCGTTGTTCATAAAAAAACAAAACTCGAATGTTGAATACGTGAAAAATTTGCATTTTTTGTATGTTAGGTTTTATAAAAAAACGAAATAATAAAAAAAAAACAAAAATTGATTTATGCCGTATTTATACGTAGAAAATGACACGGATGTTTGTGAAAATTGAGAGCGGCGTTTTTTCATAACTCGGAAACTAGAAGAAGAAGGTTAAAGCCGATTACACAGAAAAATTGTGTTTTTTTCAGCTCAGTTCTGTGTTCTAAACTAAAAAACGACAAATTTCGACTTATGCCACTCTGTCGGAAAAGCGACGATATGATAAAAATGTAGGTTGAGCTGATAAAACTTCTGTCAATATACGTCCAACAAAACGTTTTATGAAATTGATAAAAATTACTGAAATTTGTTGATGTAACAAAAAATATTTTTTTGTATCCACAAAATTTATTTGTCAAGCTAACAGATTGATTTGTTGAAATAACAAAAATATTTTGTCAATATGACTAGATATTTTTTCGTACAAAACTACAAAATTAATTTTCAGATTAACAAAATTCTTTTGCTGTATTACAAATGTTTTTGTTAAATTTACAAATTCTTCTTTTTTTTAACTATCGGATAAATGAAATTCTTTTGTTCAATCAATAAAATATGTTGTTAATTTAATAAATTTCTTTTGTTGAATCCACAAAATTTATTTGTCAGCTTAATAAAAATGGTATCTTTCAATTTGAGAACGTTTTTTTTTTTTTTTTTTATAATCTACATGCGCTCAAGGGATTATGATTACCCTTTAAGTGTTTGAACACAGCGCGGGCGTGAAGTTAAGGAAGAGAAAGAAGGATAGGAAAGATGTGTTGTTTGTTCTTTTCCTGCAACACTTAACTCTCTATATAAGAAAACATGTTGATAATTTATATTATTTTTGTCAATTTGACAGAGTAGGCAAAGGTATGCAATTGAAATTTTTAATTTATACCAACAAAATGTTTGTGTAATGGATACATTTAAATTTTCCCCAAATTTTAATTGAAATGATAAATTTTGTTTTTAATATTTGACTGCAAAACAATCTTTGTTACTAGCTAAAACCTCGATGCGCTTGGGGAATTTTAAAAATTTGGTGATTTTTTTTAGACAAGTGATTTTTTCAAAATTCTCAAAAATTCAGTAAAATCACTTTTTTTAGAAATATTTCGAGATCAAGACTCGCAGAAGCTTCTGACTTTCACCTGTGAATAGCTGTGGAAAATTTAACAGGCAAATTTGACAACCGGAGCCTCTTTCAAGGCTGGGTTTCGGAAATACCGCCAACCAAAAACATTATTAAGTATTTGAGGCTCGAAAATCCATAAAATCACCTTGGACCGCCATATTTCGATAACCAGTCCTTAGAAGCTTTATATTTGGGTGTGTATGCCTGTAAGAATTAATGAGACCTTTCATTCGATATTTATGTCTCGATGCGTTTGGGGAACTTTGAAAATTTGGTGATTTTTTTAGACAATTGGTTAGTCCATGATTTTTTCAAAATTCTCAAAAATTCAGTAAAATCACTTTGTTTACAAATATTTTGAGGACCAGACCTCGCTGAAGCTTCTGATTTTCACTTGTGGTTTGCCAGATCACTAAAATTATATTACTAAAAATCTCCCAGATGGAGTCTATGTCTTTGGGATAAGGCGGAACATGTACACAGAACGTGAGGGATCGATTGCTGTCTTCTGTCGTTGAAGCGCAACCCACCCCCAAGGCCGCTTTCCATGAGCGGTACTTGCATTGAGGAAACAGAACAGCTCTCAGTTCTCGGTATGTGCATCTCAGACCACCTTGTGTGAAATGACCAAATATTCGATTTCGCCAAAAACGCTGCTAAGTGCTAAGGTTTCCTTCGACGTCGCAAGAAATTTTTCACCACTTCTGATCTGACTGTAATCTATAAGGTCTATATTCGTCCAAAGCTCGAGTACAATTCCATTATTTGGCAAGTGCTTACTTGAGCATCTTCGATAGAAACCAAAAAAGAGCTTAAAAAATTATAGTTGTTAGAGGTATTACAGAAACATTTGAATCTCTCGTGCACCGCGCGCCGCCGCAATATTTTCTTGTCTTTCATTATCTTACCGATATTTTTATAAACAGTGTTCTAGTAAAATAGCCAGCTGCATTCGTCCCCTTAAACAATTTAACCGTTATACTCGGGCTTCAGGGAACGCCCATTAGTTTACCCTTAAGCCCAACTTTGGACGTACGGTTGAATTCAGAGATTCTTTTTTTAGCCGAACTACACGCATGTGAAATGCTTAACCCGACTCTATGTTTCCATCCCATTATAATATTCCTGTATTTAAAACCAACTTTCATCTGTATCTCCTTTTAAATCCTCTCCATCTTTCCTCAAACACTTGCACTGTGCTTAAACATTTTAAGAGTAGTCACAATCCCTTTAGTGCGTGCAAAATTATAAAAGAAAAAAAGAACGATATTAAAAACTTTTATTTGAATTTCCTTGAAAACTTTGCTATTGACATACGTCAGAAATGTATTTGTTGTTTATAACAGAGTTATTGCTTGCTAACGCTCACGCAGTATACTAGATTTGTGTGATGTTTAGCAAAGATATGCATCAATAGTTTTTCCAAGATCGCTTCTTTTTAGCAGATGGGCGATTTGAAGCTGAAAGTCGATTTATTGGACTTGGTTGATGTGGACAGCGGTCAGCCATCAGACGAATAGGGGGAATAACATGTAGCATACGAAAACATGTACGTGCCGTAACTATTCGGGACTGGTGGAAGTGTGATCATAGCCTCTCCGTGGCGGCCGCTAGCAACAAGGCTTTTAGAAAGGTTTGACTTATATGATCAGGCTGGTTCCTCAGGTTAATTTCCTGTCCCATAAAACTAAAAGAATTACGAGACCAACAACAAGCCTCGAAAACGGACTGAAGACAACCAACGCAACGAAAACGGAAAAACGATTTACGATTTTTCTTATGGAACGTACGATCGCTCTATAGAGCTCGAGCTGCTCAGCAGCTAGCTGTCAAAATATAAAGCTGACATAACAGCTCTTCAAGAAATCAGATGGACAGGGAATGGTGTTTTACAGAAGAAAGAATATGACGTATACTACAGCTGTCATACAAAACACCATGTGCTCGGGGTAGGCTTCCTAGTCAGCGAAAAAATGAAGTCTACCATCATCGGCTTTAACGCTATAAGCGAAAGGCTATGCACCTTTCGCGTGCGAGGCAAATTTACGAACATCAGCCTCATTAACGTTCACGGACCTACGGAGGAGTCCTCAGACGAAGAAAAAGTGACTTACTACGAACAAGTCGAGAGGGCCCTCAATGTCTGTCCAAGGTATGATGTTAAAATCATCCTTGGGGATTTGAACGCAAAAATAGGTCGGGAGCCGGTATTCAGTCATTACGCAGGCACCCATAGTTTGCATGAGAACACTAATGACAATGGACTTCGAGTCTTAGAATCGGCAGCATCGAAAAACATGGTCCTTGCGAGTACCACGTTCCCGCGTAAAGATATCTATAAAGCCACCTGGGTATCACCTGATGGAGTCACTCGTAACCAAATAGACCACGTGCTGTTAGACCGTCGCCACTACTCGAACTTGATGACGGTACGAACGTACCGAGGTGCTAATATCGACTCGGATCACTATCTTGTTGGTATGGTTTTCCGAGGGCAGATTGCCTTGCGAAGATGTATTGCATCCGCCGATCAGGTTCGAATCAGCACGGCTGCCCTGCGCAATTAAAATACCAGTAACACCTTTGGTAATGCGATAGGACTCGCCCTAGAATCACTTGATTTAGGGATAGTAAGTCCTGGAGCCAGTATGCTGGGCTGAGAAAAGGACACGCCTTAAGAATACTGTCATTAGTACCTACTGCCAACTCCATCTTAGGCAGCAGTCGTAAAAATCAGAACGACTGGTTTGATGATGAATGCAAGCTAGCGACTGAACGTACAAATGTTGCGTACCGAGCAATGCAACAATCTCATAGAACGCAGGCACGCGAAGTGGAATATTAAGAGCTCAGAAGAACAGAAAAACGGCTTCACAGACAAAAAAAATCAGCCTGTCAGAAGAACCTAATCTGTGAAATATAAAATAGCCGAGAGCGAGGTCCGCACCAGGCGCGGAAGTTCTACCAATCCGTCCAAATCATGACGCAGTAGCAGTACACACCACGCTGCACATAATGCAAGGACGGAGAGGGAAATCTGATCACTGATCCTGAAAGCATACTGGAGCGATGGGAAGTGTACTTTAATGAATTGCTAAATGGTCAGCTCACTGCGGAAGTGGAGGCTCCACTACTTCAAGAAGAAGTTCCTATGTTGCGGCCACCAAGCATAGAAGAGGTTGAGAAGGCTATAGGCCGGCTTAAGCAGAACAAAGCCATACCAGCATACCATGGCATACCAGCCGAATTATTTCATCACGGCGGGCGGCTTCTCAAATCCAACAGAGCCTACTATAGTCTGTCAAAGCTCTACAAATCCAGAAATCTCACCATAACTTCAAAACTGCTGCTGTACAGGAGCATGGTCTTGCCAGTACTCACATATGAATCCGAGACCTGGGTGCTTAGCAAAAGGCTTAAGGAGAATTGTTGGCCCCATATGTGAGGAAGGACGATTCCGGAGACGGTACAATCATGAATTGTACGCAATCTACCTTGAAGCAGATATCGTGACAAAAATTAAGCTCGGTAGACTTTGTTGGACAGGGCACCTAGCTCGCATGAGCGAAGAGGAATCTGCTCGGAAAGTTATTTGTGGTACATTCTATGGTAGACGACAGCATGGTAGACCATGCTTGCGCTGGAGAGATGGCGTAGCCCAGGACGCCCGAAGCCTTGGGGTGCGCAACTGGATGGCGTCAGCTTGAGACCGGGATAGGTAGAGAGACTTGTTGAAAGAGGCCAGAACCGGAACCCGGTTGTCGAGCCGATGATGATGATGATGTGGAGAACCTATCAAAATATCACTTTCATATTTGTAGAGCTTTACTGGTATTGCGCTACCACAAATTTTTTCTCTGAGGTGGTTCGTTGGTAGCTTACGATGGTTTCGGCTACCTCTTTGATGACATCACTATACTGGGACCACTAATTTTCAGCGTCTGTGGTAAGTGAATGCAATCAATGGTAAGAGTTTATCGCTTAGATGTTATTTGTAAGCCCTGATAACTCCAGGAATGCTGAAGGGCCCAACGTCAAATTTCTTTTTCTTGATGATTTCACAGTCTAACTCTGAATTTAGCCGCAACTAAAAAATGCTTCTTGAAATGTACGCACATCTAAGATATCAGATAGGAGTCTTGCATCGATTAGCACATGATCGAATTAGTTGGTGGTTCGTCCGTCAAAAGAGCGCAAGGTTGCTTTGTGGATCCTAACCCTTGGAAACCTAGTGCTACTTATCACCCGATTACAAGCTGCTGTAAAATCCATTAGTCTAATCTATTTTGCGGAGATTGTGCTTACCAACTAATTCGCCGAAGATGTCTTCCATTCCGATTTTAGCATAAAAATCTATGAGCACAGCTTTGACATCGTACTCCGGGCAGGCTTCGTAGGCTGCGTCCAGGACTTCATATAACTCCTCCTTGGCTGGTTCTTCAACTTCGAGGGTAGAGGCGTGTGCGCATATTAGGCTAATAATGTCTCAATTTGTTCTTTTCGAAATACCTGATCCTATCCATCGTATTTTCTATATTGCGTTAATGTCTTCAATATATAACGTTGCCAGACATCACGGTTTACCCGCGATGTCCCGGATTTCAGACATAAATTTATCTGTCCCGCCGGGGCAGCTTTTTTCCCGACTTGTGACTCAAACTCACTAAATAATGTCTAGTGTACCTTTCATTGATAAAGAACAATTCGCTGCGTTGTGATTTAACCTTAAGAAATTGCTTTTAAATTTTTTTATCAAACAAACCTAACTTAACGAAAAATGTATTTTTGCAAAGTGACATTTGTCATTAAAATTGACAAAAGAAAAATATTTGTAATTGACAAATATGAAAAAAAAGTCATTGAATTAGTAATTAATAAAATAATTTATTTATTTTGATCTACACGCATATTATGATTTTTTTATTTTGTCCCGGGCAATATGTTGAAATCCCAGGATTTTTCTTTATTCTAGCCATTTGTCCCGCCGAACTTATGTTTTTTTTCACATTCGAGAAAATAAAAAAACAATTTATTTTTAAACTTTTTATTTTTCACGTCTTTATTCAACTTGATGATCTTAACAACTGAACATTACAAATTTATTAAAACTTAACTAAAGCAGTTTATTAATTTCTATTTCAGCTGAATTGCAATGTCTCAAAATAATATCGTATTTCTGTACATTGCACTTCCGCTGAGAAAATTATTGCAATACGATTCTTTGAACAAACTTTATTTGTTGGGAAAAAAATTTAATTTAATTTAATTATTTTTGATTTCAGCGGAATTGCAATTCCTCGAAATAATATCGTATTTCTGTGTGCATTGCATTTCCGCTGGGAAAATTATTTTAATATGATCTTATGCTACAATTCCCAATTTATGGGAATTTGAGATTTTGTCAACACCGTTGGATGCTGTGACATAACCCCTCCCCCCTTTAAGTCGAAACTCTCCTGGGTTTCGTTGTTAATTACAACTTTAATTGATTTGTATTTATAGATTGTAAACAAAAATAGAAGTATGAAAAGAATCACTATTACAATAAATGCAATTAAATATATCCAATTGTACATGATGTACTTTTTTTTATGAAATTTAAGTTCTTCGATTACTTCCATGTTTTCAATTTGATTAATTACAATGTCATCGAACGATAATGTACTACTATTTTCTTTCAATTGGTTATCATTGTTTTTTATTACAAAATTTTGTGTAAATTCTTCATTTTTTCCATAATAAGTTTGATTTCTTATTTTTATGTTACAGTTATGAAAATTTATTAAATAATTCCCATTAAGGGTTATAATTCTGTCATCACATGAACTTGACAGTGTTGTTGTATTTTGGTTTTTCAGCAATATTGAATTTGAGTTAATTTCTATAGTTTCAGATTTTGTGTTCTTTATTTTATAACAATTATTTTGGTAAATACAAAGCTTGGATTCTTTTAAAGATTTTTCATTTACATTTCCATTAAAATCATAATGAGTATTGTTTAAAATTACAATTTCTTTATTTTCAAAATCAAATTCTTCAAATTTATTATTGGTAATTGGTGTAACAATAGATCGCTTAGCTTTAAGTATATCTTTAGGAATTTTTATTGCAAATATTAGTTTTTCTTTTTTATATTCTGCGGTACCTAGTCTAATGTTTTGTAATTTATATAAATCTATGTCATATTTTCTGATTTCATCTTCTGTCAAGATATTGCTGCTCATAAGATTCATTCTTGATGATGCAATATTATTTTGTATATGTTCTATGTTATCTCCTAGTATTTTTATTTTAAGTAGTATATCTAGGTAAATTAGCTCTTTATAAATTTTTTCATTATTTGTTTTAATATCATTAAATTTTTCTAGAATCTTATCCCTATCTGCTTCTATTGTTTCTTTAATTTTATTAAAAGTATCGTTAAAATGGTTATTAATTTCGATATTTTTGTTCAAATTATTAATTATGTTATGATTACTTTCATCAATTGTTCCTAAATGTTCTTCTATATCTACTCTATCATTTTCATCCATTGAACCGAAGAGCCATTTAAGTCCTGTTCCTACAACATTGATTAATCCTCTCTTATGTCTATGTGGTAATAAGGTTTTTACTTTTGTTCTGAGTAAGCTAAGTTCGTGAAGTAAAATGTTTTTGTTATCTATTTCTCCTAATTGTTTTATATTATTTTCAAATGTATCTAATATATATGTTATTTGCTGGGGTTTTATTATATGTAAGATTATGTTGTAATTATGAATGATTGGAACTTCTTCGATGTTAACTTCAGCGTATCCGTTATTGTTGTCGATTTTTTCAACTATCAGAGTTCCTTTCGTTGCGGGTAGTAGAGTCATTATTGTCAGTATCAAAAATAGTGTTGTCCAGTTGACCTGAAAATTTTGTACTTCGTTTAATGTTTGTAGGATGAATGTTTTCTAATTTTAGTTTTCTATATTTAGGTTCGTCTTTGTGTCTTAGTGCCTTATAATTTTTTACATAACCTTCTTCCTGACTTTGGTTGTAATCTTCCCTTTTTTTATTTCGTTTGTTTATAACTTTTTCTTTGTGTTCTTTCAATAATTTTTCTATTTGTTTTTTATCAACTTTTCCTTCTATTACATCTAAAGGTTTGGATTTGATAACAGAATGAATGGACTTATTATACCATTCTACGCATTTAAAAAGTCTTTCTTGTATTGGCAAATCTGACTTTTCTGTTTCTAAAACTCTAAGTTTTTCTCCTATTGTGCTATGGAACCTTTCTACGTCTGCGTTGCCTGTGTGACTATTAGGCTTTGTAAAATGAGTTTCTACTCCTTCCTGTCTCAAAAATTCCTTAACGTTTACAGAATTAAACTCATTATCTAGGACAACTAAATTTGGTTTCCCTTTGATGGAAAAATATAATCGTATTTTTCCAACGATTGTGACGCTGTTCCTATCTTCTAAATAAAGAACAACAGCATGTTTTGAGAACTTGTCAATGAAGGTTAAAAAGCTATGTTTTTTATTTATATAGACATCTAAATGAATTATCTGATTTATATCACTTGGAGTTTCAGTTATATGGAATTTTGGTTTGATAGGGTTTCTATCATATTTTGCTCTATTGCATGTGTCACAATTATTAATGTATTTTTGAATATATGTTTTTAAATTTTTGTAGTATATCAATTTTTTCAATCCTTCATAGTTTTCATTTATTCCTGCATGTCCTGTTTCATTTTTGTGATATTTTCCAATGTATCTGAATGTTTCGTCTTCATTTTCCATATCTTTTGCATAGTGGGTACATTTATAAAATTTTAAACTAGTATTAAACAATTCTATCAGCTTTTGTTGGACTTTATTATATTCGGGATCAGAGAATTCAGAATAAATCCCTATTTTGCCTGATTTCAAAAATCTTCGAAATATGTCCGTCATGAAATTATTTTCAATGTCGTCTTTACTAATGAAAATCTTTCGCTTATTCCCAATGACCTCAATTTCTTTTGTTTTATTCTTTGTTAAAATGATTTGAGTGAAAAATCTGTTAACAACAGTGTCTAAAATCGGGAAGTGGTCATTTTGTTCTTCCTCTTGTGAGTGAATTGTTGCGTCTGTACTCATGTTATCATTGTCTTGTTCTGTATCTAAAGCATTTATTTCTCCTGTTTCTGAATTTATTCTCGACAAAAAATCTGCTACTTTGTTTTCCGATCCTTTGATATATTCAATATTTATATCATACTCTCCAAGTCTAAGTAACCAACGCTGTAACCTGTGATTAATATCTTTGCCCTTATGTTTGGTTTGGAGCCATTTGAGAGGCTGGTGATCAGTAAGAAGATCAAAAGTTCTACCATAAATATATGGGCGAAAATAGTTCACGGCCCAAACGATGCTAAGGAGCTCCTTTTCCGTTGTGGAATATTTTTTTTCGTGATCGTTTAGAGTCCTACTTGCATAACTCAGGGGATGATCATCCTGTGTAAGGACTGCGCCTAAAGCAAAATCGCTGGCGTCCGTTATAAGTTTGAATCTTTTATTAAAATCAGGGTATCTTAAAATTGGTGTATCAATAAGTAATCTTTTCAGTTTTTGAAATGAATCTATGTATTGAGGATCACTTTTGTTAATTTTCGTATTTTTCTTCAAATATTTTGTCATACCGTAAGCTACTTTTGCGTAATCTTTTACGAACTTTCGGTAGTAGCCCGTCATTCCCAAGAATGACTTAATTTGCTTCTGGGTTTCTGGCAGTTTAAGCTTTTGAATATTTTCTATTTTACTCATATTCGGCTTAATACCTTCTGTCGTCAGAATGTGACCCAAATACTCTGTATTTCTACTAAAAAAATTGCATTTGTCGATTTGAATTTTGAGATTATGCTCTCTCAGTTTATTGAAAATTTTTTGTATATTCGTAATATGTTCTTCTAGAGTGGTACTAAATATCAAAATATCATCTAGGTAAACGACACATATACGGTTTATATGCTCTCGTAGGACAGAATTTATAAGTCTTTGAAAAGTCGCCGGGGCATTTTTAAGCCCAAACGGCATTCTTATAAACTCGTAGTGACCTAACGGAGTTGAAAACGCAGTTTTCTTTCTGTCTTCCTTTTTTATTAACACTTGATGAAAGCCTTTGGCAAGGTCTAACGTAGTGAAATATTGCGATCTTCCTAGTTTCTCTAATATTGTTTCTATATTAGGAATAGGATATTTATCACTTACAGAAACTTCGTTAAGTTTTCTGTAGTCGATCACAATTCTCCACTTTTTCTCACCAGAATTATCGATTTTCTTGGGAACAATCCATAATGGTGAGTTGTATGGGGAATTACTTTCTCTGATAATACCTTGTGCCAACATTTCTTTCATTTGCCTGTTAATCTCCTCCTCATGAATTTGAGGATACCTATATATTTTAGAATATATGGGTTTTTCTGTAGTAGTTATAATTTCATGTTGAATTTCATGGGTGTGGGTAAGTTTATTACCTTCTTGGAAAAACAAATCTCTATTTTTATTAATAAGATTTTTCAGTTCCTTTTTTTCTTCTATATTCATATCCTTTCGTTCTAGCTTTTCTAATGTATTTTGGTCAATTATGGATTGTTCTAATGAATTTATTTCTTCATACTTAAAAGGGCAAGAATTAATAAATTTTATTTTTGCATTATTTATTTCTAAGTAATCCTCTTCTAAATTTATAATTGCTTGTAGAGGTTTAAGAAGATTTTGACCTATAAGTCCGTCGAAATTTTTATTATAAAAAGGTGTCAGTTTCCAGCTCATAGAATTATTTTCGTTAAATTCCATTGGTAATGGTGTTATTATTTCTTTGTCTATTAAAGTTTGTCCACTAAGTGTGCTAAAAGAAACAATGTTCTGAAGTTTTATTCGTTTATATTTGGGTAGTCTATCTGAGTTTAAAAGTGTGGTTGTTGATCCTGTATCAATAAGGCATCTAATTTTCTCTTTCCCTATTGTGAGTTCAACTATCGGTAGACATGATGTGGGGCCTCTGATTGAAAATTTACTTCATCTGAAACGGTTTCAATATGATCTACCTCCATTGGGGTGGAATTGGAATTCTGTCTCCTATCATAGTTGTTATTATTTACTCCACTTTGTCTTGATTGTCTAGAATTTGAATTGTCGTTGTCCCAATTTCGCCTATACTGCCTGGAATAATTATCTTGTCGAAATGGATTCTGATTTGTAGTTTCTGGTTTAGGATTGTAATTATTGTTCTGACTGTAATATCGTGAGTTTTGATTTGAATTTCTATTGTATCCTGATGAATTTTCCCTATAATTGGCTTGCCTATCGTAATGCCTCAATATTCCTGTCTCTTCAAGTGTATAATATGCGTCTCGGAGTGTTTTTATGTTTCTACTATAAATAATACTTGATAAATTTGGGTTAATACCATTCAAAAAAATTTTTAATATAATTGATTCATTTGAATCGGGAGCAAATTCACTAGGTTTTGTATCATCAAATTCATACTTAGCGTTTAACTTGTCTAGAATATTTCTTAAATTATAATAATATGCACTTACAGATGTTGATTTGCATGTAATTGCAAGATGATGTAATTTATGGTAAGTGTCCCTTACACCGAAATTCTTCTTTAACTCGTTTTTGATGTTTTCCCACGTTGGATTGGGTCCCAATGTTCTTATGCACTTTAAGGCTGCCCCCTGGATTTTGTTGAATATGTATCGCTGGTATACAAACTCCTTTAATGCTGGGTTATCGTTGAAAAGTGGGAGTATAAGCTCCGCTTCACGAATAAAGGATGCTAAATCGTATTTTTCATCTCCGTTGAACTCCTTTATTTTTGCAGCTTCTTTAATGAGCTCGCTGACTGGTATTCCACTATTTTCGTTTGCCATCTTGATTGTTTTAATTTCTTCAATGTCGTCACTGTCTCGATTTCTTGTATTATAAGTAAACGATAGAAATCTCTCACTTTTGTTTTTTTTATCAATGTTTTTTGGCATTTACAAAACGTATTTAATTTAAGCTTCGATTTTTTTTTTTTTCACTTGGTGTAGGTCTTTGTATAGGTATACACACACAAAAAAAAATCTTCAAGAAGAGAAACAAAATTAAGTCACCGTGTAAAATGATTGATTTTATTGTCTTTGGACAATAATATTTATATATTTTTTTTTTCTTCTTTATAGGAATAAACTAATTTCACTGTCTTTGGACAAAGTGTTTTCAATTCACTGCTTAAGAGGAATTAGGGTCGCCGTTATTATCTTTAGATAATAAGTTCACTTCTTTGGAAGGAGATTCGATTTTATCATCTTTAGACAATAAAATAACCGACTGCGCCACTTATGTTTTTTTTTCACATTCGAGAAAATAAAAAAACAATTTATTTTTAAACTTTTTATTTTTCACGTCTTTATTCAACTTGATGATCTTAACAACTGAACATTACAAATTTATTAAAACTTAACTAAAGCAGTTTATTAATTTCTATTTCAGCTGAATTGCAATGTCTCAAAATAATATCGTATTTCTGTACATTGCACTTCCGCTGAGAAAATTATTGCAATACGATTCTTTGAACAAACTTTATTTGTTGGGAAAAAAATTTAATTTAATTTAATTATTTTTGATTTCAGCGGAATTGCAATTCCTCGAAATAATATCGTATTTCTGTGTGCATTGCATTTCCGCTGGGAAAATTATTTTAATATGATCTTATGCTACAATTCCCAATTTATGGGAATTTGAGATTTTGTCAACACCGTTGGATGCTGTGACATAACCCCGAAGGGTAAGAAAAATCTGGCAACCCTATTTATATACCACGTGAGGACGGATTCAAGCTTTTGAGTAGCACCTAAGGTGTACAGTAGACTGGGCCAAAAAAATTGACTATTTTTTTTTTTGAAAGATATATCGAGAATATCATTCAGAATGACAAAAAAAAATTTTCGTAAAAGTTTGAGCCCTTAATATCAATTTTAAGAGGGCTATCATCGCTAATTTTGATTTTTAGTCATAATTTCATGTTTTGCGTCAGAACTGACAAAACATTGAAGTAAAAAAAATTCATTTGACTTACTTTTATATAAAATTAAATTCCCTACAAAAAAGGTCTAATTGAAAATTTTCGTCAGACAAGCCGTTTTTGAGTAATTAAGCTTAATAAATTGTTATTTTTCTTCGATTTTACTTTTTTAATTTGGAATTTTGTAACTAACGAAAAATAACAATTTATTAAGCTTAATTACTCAAAAACGACTTGTCTGACGAAAATTTTCAATTAGACCTTTTTTGTAGGGAATTTAATTTTATATAAAAGTAAGTCAAAATGAATTTTTTTTACTTCAATGTTTTGTCAGTTCTGACGCAAAACATGAAATTATGACTAAAAATCAAAATTAGCGATGATAGCCCTCTTAAAATTGATATTAAGGGCTCAAACTTTTACGAAAATTTTTTTTGTCATTCTGAATGATATTCTCGATATATCTTTCAAAAAAAAAAAATAGTCAATTTTTTTGGCCCAGTCTAGTGTACAGTGTTTTCACATTCCAGGTAGTACATACATACTTCTTTGACATATACATACATATGTGTATTGAATTTGTTCTATCTACATATTTCTATTTTTCAATTGTTTGAATGTGTTTTTGATGTATTTAACTCTTTAATTCCCATGCTTATGTTTATGAACAAAAAAACGATTTCTTCTTCTTAATATCATAAATGGATTTAAAATAGACCAAAAAAAATTATAAAAACAAAACACCTTCCTCACCCTTTTTTTAAAGGGGTGTCACCTACAGGTGACACTGGGCACTGCGTGTATTATGTTTTCCTTTTTGCTTGTAGAAATAAAACATCACGTTTCTTACAAGAATATTTATTTTTAAGTGGAAATTTTGGGTGGAAATAAGATAATGGAGCCTATCGGGAATCTCCCTGGAAATTTTGTTTCCCTCGAAATTTTTTTTGCCCACGGAACTTTTTTCGTCAATCGTGAATCTCCCTCGAAACTTTTCCCTCCGATAAAAAGAAAGTACCATACATCTGTTGTCGAAAAACACCTTTGAATTAGGTATATGTAGTTTTAAGGCTTCCAATAACATTAAAATCATTCAGAAATGGAAGAAAATCACGATAGCCATAAATTACGCGGGAATATTTCAAACTCATTCACGATCGCGATTTTTCGAAAATTTGTATTCTTCCCAGGGAACTTTATTCACGATAGCCCCCAATATCACCTGGATCCTCTCCAGGGTGCAACTCCTCAACAATCTCATCTAAAGTCAATCTGTAAGACATACAATAGCTCTAAAATCCCATCGCCATCAATGATTCAGTAATTGCTCTAATAATACTACTACTATACTAATACAGACAATATACATTTTTACCGTTGTAATAATCACTCCTTTTTTTATTTTTGTCTTGAAATGCATTTATATACAACTTTATATATTCTTTTACCACATTCAATTATAAAAAAAAAACAATACTTGCAGTTTAGACTTTTTTATCTCAATTTATATTCCACTAAATCACAAAAAGTAAGAACACTACAATTATACCTACACGAAACAATGAATTGAAATGAAGAAATGACGTAAAGCTAGTATTTTGAAAAAATAATATGGCGTACTAGGACCTATTGGCTTTGCATAAGTGAAGGAAGAATAAAAAAAACCGTTGCGGTATGGTAGAAAAAAAAAATATATGTACATGTCACCCATAGGTACGGTGACCATATTTCTCAAAGCAAAACCCGGGACATA
The DNA here is from genome assembly GCA_963931855.1 of Philhelius festivus. Classification (NCBI taxonomy): domain Eukaryota; kingdom Metazoa; phylum Arthropoda; class Insecta; order Diptera; family Syrphidae; genus Philhelius; species Philhelius festivus. The sequence continues at coordinate 67,543,483 of OZ007555.1, forward strand.
CTTTTTTTTACTTTTATTTTGTAAGAAATCAACAAAAATCTCAAAAACAAAAGAATACTAAATCCCAGCACAAAATGCTTAGAACTAAACAAAACCTTCATTTTTTTTAAATATTCAGTCTTTCTTTACCAAGACTTTGAAAAATAAACATTAATCACACATTTTCCAAGAGATTATTGTTTGTTTTTTTTCCTAACAATTTTTAGATGATATTACCATTTTCTTTAAAATATTTTTTTTTAATTCCTGGTAGATTAAATTATAATTTAATTTTACCATTAACATGGCTATGGAAGTTGCAAGTTCCAACACTCAGTTGCGTTTTTTCTTTTGTTCAAATATTGTTCATTATGGAAAAGACTCTTTCGGTTGGACCATTTGAACCTGGAAGACACAAGTCGAACTCTTCAATAAATAAAAGATTTTTGAAGTTTATATTTTGTTTACGAAATTGCTCTAAAATTTCTCTCCATTTCTGGGGCAACAGTAGTTTTGTTTTCTGTCCATTTTGTTATAATTTATTGGGTTAAGAATGATTTTAGACAAACAAATTCGTCAAACAAGTTTTAATCATTCCTATCAGCTTTTGGTTGACAAAAGATAACCAAGATTCTATTTCTGGCCAGTTATTAATATTTTGGTTTAAGTATTCTTAACACGTTACGTAAAATTGTTGAATATTTGCTTTCCATTCGTTTTGAGTAATTAATTTTTGTTCGACTTTTTCCTATCAATTTAATATTTTTCTTCTTCAACTTTAGAAATGCAAATTTCTTGCAAATTGTAAAATGCAAATTCTTTTAAGGGATTAATTTGTTTTATTATTATTTAACTAGCTTAGCTATTGAGAGTAAGGTATTCAGTCTTTTTTTTCAATTTTTCTACGCGAACAGTGTGGATTTTGATGATGACAACTTTTATATCTATTGGAGAACATTCAACTCCAGTTTGTTTACAGTTATTTAAAATGTGAGCAGCACAATTAACTCCAATGAGATCGATACCGGTTACGGCTTGAAGTTTTTTCTTGCTGGCCCGCCAAAACTACAGTTTACGTTGCCATATTTTTTAAAATGATGCCAGATGGTTCCCCTGGAAGATTTTCAAAATCTAAAATCTTTACAACGATACCTTGTTGTGGTGTAAAATAACAAATTAAGAGCGGACACAGTTTTGTACAGCTATGATTGGAACAATCAGAAAAAAAAAACGGTTACAAAACTTACTTTGCATAGAGAAGTTTTAATTTCTTCGATGGAATTAGGTGCAACAACATTGCACAAAAGATCACATTTTGTGAGTGTAAGGAAATACATTTGATCAAAACAACTTTTTATAAGTTTCGATGCGCAATAATTAAACCTGAATGAGTGGTTATGTTATATTGTGTGGTAAGCCCAAGTGCTTTCATTAAATGCATTCTTCTTTCCAGGTCCTTGAAAATTTGATGAACTAAAAAATCATTGTAAACTTTCGCTTTTTTTGCTTTTAAGTGCTGTTCAATATCACCACTGCGTATTGAATTTTTGAACAGGTTACTACCTATATTGGGTTTTTCCATTTTTTTCTTTGTATGAAGAAAAATTTCTTCTGAAGATCATCGTTGAATTCACATTTTTTCTCTGGAGTTATTTTACAAATTTGTAAATTTATTGTAAATAATTAAGAGAATCAAATTCCATTTTTTGAACCAGTTTATGCTCAAATTTTTTCTTTAATTCGGTAGAAGTACATAAGCTTATATTTTAAAAAATAATGATTTATATATTTCAAATTTGTGCATTGTTTCCTTTTTGTGAATACACATTTTCAAAAACATCTAACAGCTCAGCTAAAATAAAATTTAAAATTTTGAACGTTATTCGAATAATAAAAATATATGAAAATACGGGACAAACCCGTGACAAAAAATCAAATACGGGACAGTTGTACTGCCCGGATTTCCTTAAAATTTAGCCAGGACAAACGAGTAAAATACGGGACTGTCCCGGGAAATACGGGACGGATGGTCAGCGTACCCATAGGTGACACTGGGAATTGAAGAGTTAAATATTTATATGTTTATACCTAATTGAAAACCTATAAGCAATTCCCATTTTCCCAATGATATTTATATCACACAGTGCTTAACTCTTCATAAAATCCTGGCTAAGTATTAAATGCAGAAAATATTTTGAAAATTCATTTCGGAACTATATGGGAGTAGGTATATCAATTTTGTATAACTATTTATTTTGTATTTTTAATTGGTTAAATGCATTGTTTATTGTTGAATTGAATTGAATGTCAAGTTTTTCGTTCGTCTGTTTCTTTTTCGCACTTTCTTCTTTTAATTATGTCAATCAAATTGCTGTTTAAAATATTAAATAATACCTTATTATGTGTACATATTTCCAATACTTATTACCTAAATGGCCTTAAACCATAAGATTAGACGTTCCTTTTGCTTATAGTATACATACTTGATATCAAAGAAGTTTTATAAACCAAACGAAATAAATTATAAACACTCGATTCCTTTCCTTGAGCAATGAAGTATATGTAAATGAGGATGAAACTACTCAAACAATTTCAACGTCGCCTGTAATAAATGGATTCAATTATTTATCTACTTAAACTTAGAAAACAATGTGTTGTGTCAAGCGTGAACACTGTTAAACAGTAGGAAATCCTTTTCGTGATAAAACCGCGCGCGGATATTTACCATTTTCCTTCGTCATTTGTCACCATCAACGCAAACATAAGGTGACAATGGGAGAAGAAATGCCAATAGTGTTTAATATCAATCTTATCCATTCGCCTTCAACATTATTCGAAGAAGAGGAGTGATTCTATTCAAGAATATTACGTGTGAGAAAAAACGTATATCCAGGGTAAGGCTGAACTTACGTCAATAAAGTTGTTCGAAAAATAGAAATCTATTTAAAAAAAACTGCACTGTTATAGCAATTACTTAAGGCTGACTTGGGTCCGAAGGAAATGGACAAAGGATGTACTCCCAACCCTTCCTATTAAATTTAAGAGACTTACCCCCAGTTTCACAGTGGTGGGAGTTTAAACTTAAGTTCTGCTGAACCTGAACTGGAGTTTAAATTTGAAGTTCAACTCGTCCGGTTTCACAGTCTTATCTGAACTTCAGTTCATTAAACGTAGTTTAAGTAAATTGTTTTCTCTTTCTATCTTAATCAAAGAAAAAACAATCAAGGAAAGTTTGTTGTGACCTGTGACAGGAAACAAAAATTAAAAATGAAAATAAATTATATTTTCAAATGTTTGAAGGGGTTGTCGAACTAAGATTTAAACGGCAGAATAGTGTCGTTTAACTTAAACTACAGAACTGTGAAACCAAATTTATTGTTCAACTGAAGTTTAAACCAAAAGTGGAGTTTAAACTTCCACTGTGAAACTGGGGGTTAAAGTTTTTATTAAAAAATATGAAAATTTGGATACTGTGATGCGCTTTTTACTTTTCAGCCAAAGTTATAATCGTAAAAACTTAATCTTTGTTGAATCTTATCTTGATCTCATATTTATAACACATAAGATTCTCTTACTATAGTTTATACTAGTATTTCGATTAATTCTGGATTCGGATTTTGGTTTTAAATTCTGGTACTTAGTTTTTGATAATCTGGCTTCTGGTAATTCGGCTTCAAGAACTAGACCTATTATTCTGACGTCGGACTTTTGACGGAATCGGAAGGTACTAAGCTCTTAGCGTGACTCAAAACAGCAGGCTAAAACGTTCTGGTACCTCAGCAGGTACTTCACACCTGGTGGCACTTAGAACAGCAGGCTTAAACGTTCTGGTAGATCAGCAGGTACCAAAGCTCCTGTTTGCAATTATATTCTGTTCAATTTATATTTGCAGCAAATACAGGGAATATAGAATATTTGCCCTTCAGCCTGACCATTATGTATTTTAATAAGCTATCTTTAATTTAAAGCTCTTACAGGGTTGCCGCAGTGAGTATTAAAAAGTGCCACAAATCTCACAAAAATATCTTTAGTGTTGCCAATAATTTACTAATAGAAACACGCACATATTATAATGAAAAACAATGATGACCTAAAAAAATTGAATCTATATTTTTCCACACCACCAAGAGGTAAGAAAGCAGATGCGTTTTTTTTAAGAGTATCGCCAGTAGGCCTTATCCCTTCCTAGATAAAAAATAAATCACAGACAAAACTTGATTAAGTAAGAACAAATGACGTCATTACTCCGATGCCGACGAGTGGTTGCTTTGCAGGTACTCATTTCTCCATTAAAGCATATCAGATCAAAAACATAAATGTTAAAAAAGAAGCCAAGTTCTTCTATACAAAAACCTTTGTGTAACAAGCCAGCCGTGAAAAGTACTGAGATCTAGAAGTGCCATCAGTAGAGACTATGTGAATCCGTCGACTATTTGCATGTGCAAATTAAAATAGAAAATAGAAATAGAAATCATGGATTCTCCGTACAAAATGTCTAAAATAAGAAATACATGACGTTGTTCACATTGGACTTACCCAACCAATTTATTTTGACGTAATGCCACCCTGTCGTGTTCAGACACAAAAGTAGTGTGAACGCTCCAAACTCACTTTGACGTCTTGTAGTTGTCATAATTTTGCTATGCCATACAAATATATAGTGAATTACATAAATAAGTAAGCACCTCTTAGTTTAAGGATCAGTTCCTTCAAACAATCGATGGTAATGTTAAAAAAAAAACTTAATATTTTTGTCTATAATTGATATGTATTTCGAACTAAAAAGTAACGTTTCTAATAAAAATTTAAAGAAAACTTATGAAATATTCGACTTAAACTAAAAATGATAACAAATTTATATCATCATCATCATCATCGGCTCGACAACCGGGTTCCGGTCCTGGCCTCTTTCAACAAGTCTCTCCACCTATCCCGGTCTCTAGCCGACGCCATCCAGTTGCGCACCCCAAGGCTTCGGGCGTCCTGGTCTACGCCATCTCTCCAGCGCAATCGTGGTCTACCACGCTGTCGTCTATCATAGAATGTACCACAAAGAACTTTCCGAGCAGGTTCCTCTTCGCTCATGAGAGCTAGGTGCCCTGCCCACCGGATTATACCGAGCTTAATTTTTGTCACGATATCTGCTTCTAGGTAGATTGCGTACAGTTCATGATTGTACCGTCTCCGGAATCGTCCTTCCTCACATATGGGGCCAACAATTCTCCTTAAGACTTTTCTCTCGAACGCAGCTAAGAGGTCGGAGTGCCTGGCAGGACCATGGTCCTGTACAGCAGCAGTTTTGAAGTTATGGTGAGATTTCTGGATTTGAAGAGCTTTGACAGACTGTTGTAGGCTCTGTTGGATTTGAGAAGCCGCCCGCGTATTTCTTCTTCTATATTGTTATCGGCTGCTACTATGGACCCAAGGTATTTAAAGGATTGCACCACTTCAAATTCGTGCAACGCTACCTTGATTGTTTGACCAACTGTTCCTCTCGCATTCGACGCCACCATGTACTTTGTTTTACCTTCACTAATGTGCAGCCCCAGATTTTGTGCCGCCTGCTCGATCTGGATGAAGGAATCGTGTACAGCTTGTTCGGTTCTTCCGATGATGTCAATGTCGTCTGCGTAAGCCAGTAACTGGCTGGACCTGTTGACGATGGTCCCTCTTGTTGCCGTGCCAGTGTCACGGATTGCTTTCTCCAACGCCAGGTTGAAGAGGAGGCAGGCCAAACCGTCCCCTTGTCGGAGTCCATTAAAGATGTTGATTGGTCTGGATAGCAATCCGGCTATTTTTACTTGGCTTGTTACGTTGGTCATGGTCAACCTACATAGTCGTGTCAATTTATTTGGGATGCCGAACTCTCTCATGGCTTTGTAAAGTTCTACCCTGGCTATGCTATCATAGGCGGCCTTAAAGTCTATAAACAGATGGTATGTTGGGATGTTAAATTCTAGACATTTTTCCATCGCCTGCCTAAGGGTAAAGATCTGATCAGTTGTTGATTTGCCTGGAATGAAACCACACTGATATTGTCCGATGATGGTTTTAGCGTATGGGGTTATCCGGTCTTGTAGGATAGAGGAGAATATCTTATAGGCGGTACTCAACAACGTGATACCTCTATAATTGCTGCACGTTGTGACATCTCCCTTCTTATGTATGGGGCATATTATGCCTTTTCGCCAGTCTTCTGGCATTTCTTCCTGCTCCCATACGTGCACTATAATATCATGAATTGCTTGACGTAAGGCTGGCCCGCCGTGATGAAATAATTCGGCTGGTATGCCATCGGCTCCCGGGGATTTGTTCTGTTTAAGCCGGCCTATAGCCTTCTTAACCTCTTCTATGCTTGGTGGCCGCAACATAGGATATTCTTCTTGAAGTAGTGGAGCCTCCCCTTCTGTAGTGAGCTGACCATTTAGCAATTCATTAAAGTACACTTCCCATCGCTCAAGTATGCTTTCAGGATCGGTGATCAGATTTCCCTCTCCGTCCTTGCAGTATGTGCAGCGTGGTGTGTACTGCGTCATGTTTCGGACGGATTGGTAGAACTGCCGCGCCTGGTGCGGACCTCGCTCTCGGCTATTTTCTATTTCACAGATTAGGTTCTTCTCCCAGGCTGATTTTTTTTGTCTGTGTAGCCGTTTTTCTATTCTTCTGAGCTCTTTATATTCCTCTTCGCGTGCCCGCGTTCTATGAGATTGTTGCATTGCTCGGTACGCAACATTCTTACGTTCAGTAGCTAGCTTACATTCATCATCACACCAGTCGTTCCGATTTTTACGACTGCTGCCTAAGATGGAGTTGGCAGTACTAATGACAATATTCTTAAGGCGTGTCCAGTTCTCATTTACGCCCAGCATACTGGCTACAGGACTTACTCTCCCTAAATCAAGTGATTCTAGGGCGAGTCCTAACGCATTACCAAAGGTGTTACTGGTGTTCTCATTGCGCAGGGCAGCCGTGTTTATTCGAACCTGATCGGCGGATGCAATGCGTCTTCGCAAGGCAATCCGCCCTCGGAAAACCATACCAACAAGATAGTGATCCGAGTCGATATTGGCACCTCGGTACGTTCGTACCGTCATCAAGTTCGAGTAGTGGCGACGGTCTATCAACACGTGGTCTATTTGGTTACAAGTGACTCCATCAGGTGATACCCAGGTGGCTTTGTAGATATCTTTACGTGGGAACCTGGTACTCGCAACCACCATGTTTTTCGATGCTGCCAATTCTAAGACTCGAAGTCCATTGTCGTTAGTGTTCTCATGCAAACTATGGGTGCCTGCGTAATGACTGAATACCGGCTCCCGACCTATTTTTGCGTTCAAATCCCCAAGGATGATTTTAACATCATACCTTGGACAGGCATTGAGGGCCCTCTCGACTTGTTAGTAGTAAGTCTCTTTTTCTTCGTCTGAGGACTCCTCCGTAGGTCCGTGAACGTTAATGATGATGGTAGACTTCATTTTTTCGCTGACTAGGAAGCCTACCCCGAGCACATGGTGTTTTGTATGACAGCTGTAGTATATGTCATATTCTTTCTTCTGTAGAACACCATTCCCTGTCCATCTGATTTCTTGAAGAGCTGTTATGTCAGCTTTATATTTTGACAGGGCATCGGCTAGCTGCTGAGCAGCTCGAGCTCTATAGAGCGATCGTACGTTCCATAAGAAAATTCGTAAATCGTTTTTCCTTTTTCTTTGCGTGGGTTGTCGTCGTGAGATCAGTCCGTTTCCGAGGCTTGTTGTCGGTCTCGTAATTCATTAAGTTTTACGGGACAGGGAATTAACCTGTCGCCAACCTGAGGAACCAGCCTGATCATATTAGCCAAACCTTTTTAAAGGCTTGTTTCTAGCGGCCGCCACGGAGAGGCTATGATCAGACTTCCACCAGTCCCGAATAGTTACGGCACGTGCATGTTTTCGTATGCTACATGTTATTCCCCCTATTCGTCTGATGGCTGACCCCAAATTTATATCACAAAAGTAAATAAGTTCAAATAAACCTTGAATTTTTTACAGTTATTTTGTAAATCTTATCTATTTTGTACTTCGTTGGATAACTGTTTTCATACGTCAAGGCATTGAGTTAACCAAATTTTGCGTAACGTTTTGTCCAATTTTAGACCATTCATCCTGAAGAACCACATCTTTGGCCCAATCATTTTTTTTTTCAACGTGTTTGACACAACGATGGGATTTTTCAATATCAACCTTCATAAGTCATAATAAAAACTCTTTCTTAAGGATAATAAGCAAGAAGCCTTAGTAAGAAAAAGCTGGACAATCTCTCCTACCAATGCCATCTACCAAGTTTAAAGAAAATCGATAGAGCCGCTTAAACTAAGTCGAACTTACTTTTTTACTTGCGATGTAGGTAATATAGGGCAGGTTCTGCAATATGATTTTGATCAAAGTTGACATTACGATGATAGCGAAGACGAAAAAAATGGGTCCGGCAATTCCGTCTGTCTATCTATATGTCTACCTTAATCTAGAGCCTAGGCTACAGGAGTGTTTTCTTCAAAATCCGAACTTAAGATTCTTCGGTGATTCCCTAGAGGAAAAATTGAAATTGTTTTTAGCTCAAAAACTAACTGTACCATACATCCATAATGCAAAATCTTATTTATTTCGAAAATAGCTCTTACGATTTTGATTACAAAAATTAGGTGTCCTATTATGGACATGGGCGGTCAAAAAAAAATGTTATTAACGGTACCTGTCATAGAATGTTTTTTTTTTTTATTTTCGACTTTCTCGTTGACGGCTATAACAATTTTGACGGAAATTTTTGTAAGGGATGTCTTTTCAATTTAAATAATATAATATATAAAAATATAAAAAAAAAAAAGAGTTTTTCGATTTTTAGAAAAAGTGCAATTTTTTGGAAAAATCAATACATATCTTCAAAACGTGTGAACGTTTATTTTTTGAAATTAATTATTTGGCATCTCAAATTTTTTCTTGAAACATTTTAAAGAAATTTCTTACGAGTATATAAAAAATTTATTTAATAATAAAACTATGAATATTTGAACATTTTTATCTCATTAAATCCATGTGTTATATTTATTTTTAAACAATTACTCCACATTCGTTTATTCCACAATTTAATCGATTAGAAGATTTAAACAAAAGATCATTGATGAATATGGGGAAGATAGTCGGAGACAAAACTTAGCCCTGTGGCACACCAGCATTCATTTTATTAAGTTCAGACTTAAAACTGTCCAACACAACTTGTATTAAGCGGCTCGAAAGGTAGTTTCTAATTCAACGAAGAAGAGATTCATCATTACCAAATGCACGTATTTTCGATTATAGAGCTTGATGTCAAAATCTATCAAATTCTTTTGAAATGAAACCATATAAAGATTATTTGTGCCACTGATCGATGAGATATACCATCAGATCACCAGTGGACCTATTTCTACGAAAGGCATACTGCCGATCATTGAGAAGCTTTCGATTTTCAAGATATTTCTTGAGCTTATCATTTATCAGGGTTTCCATGACCTGGAAAAGAAGGAATGTATGTGCCACTGGACGATAGTTAGAGGAGGAAGAAGATTCACCTTTTTTAGGGATAGCTTGTAAAAATGTTTTGCAGACACTCGGAATGATACCACTTTAGTAGGACTGATGGAAAAGCCTATGCAATGGGTTTGCCAGCGTTGGTGAACACCTTTTCAGAACAATAGAGACAATTCTATCCGGACCAGCGGATCTGTGTATGTCGAAGTCTTTCAGTACTCTTGAAACTGTACGAGTGCGAAAGAAGATTTGTCTTATGAAATCATTTACGCCTTCAAATACCGGAGAAGTCATGACACTTTCTGAAAGAATCGAATTAACAGGAAACTGCTAGCAAATTTCCCTTTTCTTGTTAGCTGATAAAAGTAGGGAGGGTCAATGAAACTGTTAGTCCTGCAAAAATTAAGTCCGCCAAATAAGATTATTACAAGCCTTTCTAGCATATTTAAACTTATTCCAGGGATTCCTCAGTTGGATTGGCTTTGTAAGAGTGGAAACTTACTTATTTCAACCTAATAGTTTCTTCATAGTTTTCACTTGAATGAGTGGAATAAGCATAATGTCATCCGTGTCGTTAATTGTTTGAGGTATGAATGCAGAGTTCATTGAATTCCTCCATTTCCAGTCAATTAAACTGGATGCAAAACATCGCTTTTAACCTTCAGAAACAGTATTGCTGACAGTATTCAGCCTTGTGTGACCCCACTTTGGATTCCATAGGTAACTCGAAATGGCACAAGTGATGATATACCTTACCTATAGTTCCAAAACCTTACACCAAAAATACTTTTTTATAAAGAAAATATAGGTATGAGAAGAAATGTACTTTTATCTTTGTTTTTTTTTTTTTTGCAATTTGTTTCTCCAACTTGATTAACAGTAGATATGAGAATATAAGCTAGTCTTATTTCAATTATGATTTAAACCTACATGCCTTACCCCCAGTTTCACAGTGGGAGTTTAAACTCCACTTTTGGTTTAAACTTCCGTTCAACAACAATTTTGGTTTCACAGTTTCATTTAAGCCTTGAACAGAGTTCATTCTGTAGTTTAAGTTAAACGCCACTATTCTGCCGTTTAAACCTCAGTTCAACAACCCTTCACACATTTGAAAATATTATTTATTTTCATTTTTTAATTGTGTTTCCTGTCACAGGTGAAAACTGAAATAAATCAAACTTTCCTCGATTGTTTTTTCTTTGATTCAGATAGAAAGAGAAAACAATTTACTTAAACTACGTTCAATCAACTGATGTTCAGATTAGACTGTGAAACCGGACGAGTTGAACTTCAAATTTAAACTCCAGTTCAGGTTCAGCAGAACTTAAGTTTAAACTCTCACTGTGAAACTGGGGGTTGTTTACAAGTTTTATAGCTTCGAAATATCTAACTTGAACGATAAATTCTACCCGCATCGTATGCATTTAAAATTAAATAAAACTGTCGGTCTGAGTGCTTGTCTGCCAGGTAAATTCATTTATAAATTCCATAAAGCCAATTCTAGCTTCCTGTATCAAAATCCAATTAAATAGTTTTCGTTCTACTCAGAAAGGTGTATTTGATAGATAGTATACCTACGTGAATTTGTGCCATTTAATATCAATGTAGGTACCTACATAATGTAGATAGACGTATTTTATGTAATGATTTCGTCGACATTTGCATTAAACCATAAAAACCCATCACCCAAAGAGCGATGAGAAGTCGCGCTATAAATCACAATTTACATTTATGATAAAGCACTCACTTTCAACAAGAACAACAACAACTTAAATGCGACCTCGAAACCCACAAAAGCTCTTCCAAAATAGTGAAACTAAAATATAATAGATCCGCTGCCAACGGCCTCTGCACCATTCAACATTTTCCAACTGAACAAACATCCAGTATAGAGTTTTGCATAGGATGTACATTTATGTATGTATGTACAATATTGGTATAACTAGGAAGGGTTCTCACGCCTCACACAAACCCTCAACCCCGTTGAAAACTAGTATATCCTTTGTGGACGAGAGCCATTTAAATAACAAAGCCCTCCTGCAAGAACCTCACTCCAGAAGTTGCCACCATCAAACACAAAACGCCTACAAACAATAACAGCATGATTTCAAATAGCGTATGTATATACATAGCTTGCTTATCTGTTCCAGGACAGCCCGCCCCGAACGGAGCCAACTACGACCAAATAGAACCCCAGCCCAAACCAAATCTGTATATCGCATTCGTTCCACATTTGCCCAGCCCATGATAGTAGAGAAGAGGATGAGGTGCCTCGGCTTTGTTTTACTTTACGTTGTGTACCTATCTCTTTGTGATGACAGTTTGTCGAACTATTGATTAGCCTTCCCTGACGTCCTACCTTAGCCTGTTATACGAGTATGTTTATTGCTAAAAACAGCCAACATTTGGTTCATCGTGTCGTGCTACCTGCCTCCTTATTCTCAAATGTTTGTGACCATTTTGTGATCAACAATCGAAGGCCAGGTTCAGCAGTTTCGCATCAGGTGAACGACAAAAAGCAAACAAACAGAAGGTCCGACCGACCGGCCCACGCAATTACGTTTACCTTACTTTAGTTTGTCCTGTCAAATGAACATTGCACAATATCTACATGAAGCAGAGGCAATTGATTGGGAACACGAGGTAAGACCCCAAACCCTAAGTTATGTGCGAAATGCTGTGGAAATAATTGTAACATTTGGTACCAAGAACCAATTCAAAGTAAACTACCGCTCTAGAGCAGCAGCAGCAAAGAAGTTGAAAGGTCACACATGTGAGAACATATTCACTGTAGACAAAGCGATAGAATTGTGGACCGTTTTACCTTTTTCATTCAGCTGTACTTGAATACGGATTCGAAGGGTAGTCTTATGGATATTTAAATACGAGCTGGTACCAGATTCTATTTTAAGTGTGAAAAAAGGTTAAAAATCGGACCGACCGACCCAGTCGTTTTTATTTTATAGCATGAATAATGGTATCTATAGAGCTTGTGTTTGATAGATTAAGGATATGGGTTAAAAAAGGAATCTTCCTACGCTTAAAAAATTGTTGTTAATTCTGTGAAAAAGGTCCACCATACAAAAAATATCACAGGATACATTCTTTTATCCTAAGGATTTATAGCTTTTGAGGAAGTTTAATTTTGAAAATATTTATTTAGGTTTCTTGAAAGAGTATTCTTGAGCAGCTTGCTGTGCCCTGATGACCTTAAAAGGTCATGCTTTTAAATTAAAGACTTAATTTTATCAATTTTTGTGAACTGCTGTTGTTTCTTGGAAACTTTTAATGGGTTATAATTATCGATTTTTATTGTTCTTCGATCGATTGTTGTGACTCTGCGAAAATATCGCCTATAATGTCTCGATATCGCATGAATCGCATTTCAATTTAAGGGGCTATGTCAATATAGAAAACTGTACATTGTGGGGCTCCGAAAATCTAAGGGCAACACACCAGCATTAGTTACACCCACCCAGAGGCCGAAAAATGTGTAATGAAACGCCAGAAATTCTTTCTGGGAAACCTTACAAAACAATAATCAACAAATTTGTGCGGCTAATAGCGGAAAAGCATCAAAATCTGTTGTTTCAAAGAGATGGAGCGACTGCTCACATTGCTAAGCAAACTATGGATCTTCTGCGTGCAATTTTTTTATTTCAAAAAAGTTGATTTCTCTTGCTCATATCGTTTACTAAATTTAACTGCATCGGACTGTTTTTATGGGTATATTTAAAAGACAAAAGGTATGTTAAGGCTAGGCGCGCACATTCAATTTTTAGTGTTTTGACACAAACTAAACGATTGCCTAAAATGAGTTCACTATTTTGTGTAATATGTATATAATTATTATATTTATTATAATTCAACCAAATAGTTTATCTGTTTTCTATAAGCAACCAAACAGTTGTGCAACTAAAAATTGAATGTGCGCGCCTAGCCTAATAAGCTATTCGACACAAAATACAAAGTCTGCAACCAGAAACATTACGTGGCATAATGGAAAAGCAAGTGTCTGTATCGATCAAAATGGTGGACTTTTGTCTACAGTTTTATTTCATGTATTGTGGACTTGATTTCCTTAAAATGTATTTGTAGTAGATTGCGATGTTTCCAAGCTATGTAGATGCATTTCAAATAAGTTGGTATACATTTATAAGAGAAAACAGAAGTCAAAGAAAAAGAACAAAGAAGAATAAGAGAAAGATAAATGTTAAATGAAGTAAAAAATAAATAAATTTGGTGGTGCAACAGCTCGAAGTGAACCAGGACCTAGTGACTTACAACTCTCAACCATTCCTGTGTGCATGTCCCCAGGAACGGAGGGGACCTAAAATTTTCTGCCGATTCCGAACGGCTAATGAGCAGCACTTTCCATGACAAGAGATACTCTTGGAAGATTTGTCAATTCCTCGCAAGAGGCAGTAAACCCCTGAAAAAAACTTTCTTGCAGCGGCTGAGAATCGAACTCGAGACCTTCCGCATGACAGTCCAACGCACTAACCATTATGCCAAGGGGTACTACTCAAATGAAGTAACTAAAGCAAAATTAAAGAACAGGCCCTCTTTTTCGTGTATATATCAAGGGGTTAGGAATACCCTTATAATGTTAAACCAGTGCGAGCAATTTGAAAAGTAGAAAAGGATTAGAGGGCAGATACCGATGCACTTGCACATTGGTTTTCAATGTCTGCACACTATAATGAGGGGGGAATATTGAGCATTCTACATTTGTGTTGTGCGGCTACAAAACGAATCTCTGTACTTGACAGTACATCCTAAATTTAAGCTCAAAGGTAAGCTGGTGAGCATTCCTAGAAGAACGGGTTAATACCCGTTGAATTTTTTGGTTGAATTTTTCGAGGAGAGGAATGCAAATGTTTATTTCACTAGAGCACTTTGCATGAAAATAGCGGTAAAATACTGATAGACATGAAACATCGCCTAATACCATTTTTAGAGCTTTTGAATTCTGTCTAAGAGTCTTAAATGGGTTTTTGGAGCATCTGCCCAGATATGGGAATTGTACCCGAGTTTCGGAAGAATTAAGGCTTTATATATTACAGCCAGATCAGAAGGGGTAAAAAATTTCTTGCACCGTTTATTACGACGTCATTATCAGATTTGAAACCGTCCAATACTACTTGTAGTGAGCGGTCCGAAAGATAATTACTAATCCAACGAAGAAGAGATTCATCGACACCAAATGCACGCATTTTCAATTTCTCCAAAACGATGTAAAGATTTGTTCTACTGTTCGGTGAGATAAACTATGAGATCATCAGCGGACCTATTGCCACGAAAGCCATACTGTTGTCATTGAGAAGCTTTCGTTCCTCAAGATATTTCTTAAGCTGAAAATTGTTCAGCATTTACATGACCTTAGAAAGAAGGGACGTAAGCGAAATTGGACGATAGTTAGAGGGGGGGGGGGGCGGAATTTGACTTTTTAAGGGACAGGCTAGACAAATGCTGTTTTCTATCCACTCGGAAAGAGACCTGTAGAGTAGGACAGATGGAAAAGCTTACGCAGTGGTTTTGCCAGCGTTGAAGAACATCCCTTCAGAACAATAGGAGAGCAAACTGTAGTGCAAGCTAATTGGCTTAATCTATCGAGCTTGGAAACAGGAGTGTCATTGAAGACGAGCGTTGGAACTGAGAATTTCTTACTGTTTCGTACCTTAAATATTATACCAAGACTTAAGTGGATTTACCGTAAATCTTCTTTAAATCTCGAAGATTAACCATACAAATTTATTTCATAAATCTAGTAGATTAGAAATTAATCTTGTTAAATCTTCATTAGATCAATTGCTCTATAGTTCAAACTGACCTAATATCCATATCGTGCTAAGCTATCTCGATGATTTTTCATCGTTTGGCAAAAATGAAACATTCTTTCTCTCGCTTCCACTCTATAAGAAAAATTGAAATACCATTAGCATTTTGATAGATGCTGTCGAAGTTAATCTTCTTTTTAATCTTTTAGTGCAGTGAAAACACCACATAAATCTCTTGCCTTAAATCTGGGATTATTTTTTGGTGAAAACGGAGTATAAGATCATAATATACCGGTTAGTATAAATTTGATTAGTTAAATTAATATTTTTCAGACAAATATAAAAGGAATTCTCAAACTACGAGAGGGAGCATGTCCTATATTTATAAAGCCGCGACAGATGATGAGACTATTAGATTTGAATAAGACTGTATTCTTGAAAAAGAAAAAGATTAAGGAACACCTAAAGTGCTTGTGATCAAGCGTTTATAGTCAATACGTGCAGATTTTAAGGTATCTTTGAATTAACTGATAATAAAGGATAAATATCCAATACCAAAAATTGATGAACTGTGCCAAAAACTAAAGTATCAGGCCTACTTGTACCATAAGTCGTTTTTTATTGGGAAATGTATAGGCAGCGCAGTAAAATTTTACACAGTAAACAAAAACAACGGAATAGTGCTTATAAACTAGGCAGTAATAAGAGTGCACATAATAGTGCTGATAAAGTTTTGGAGCATCTGGATTACAGTGACACTCAAATTGGTTACAAAAGTTTTATATTTCGTGAGGTTGGCAGGTTTTTATTATTCGAAAATGTTCGGTGATATTTGTTCATTTTATGGTAAAATTATGTGGTTTGAAATATTAATTTACGATTAGACGGTAAACGTTAATAGTCAATGGTCAAAATGTTGCCTCTTAATGCGTGTGTATGTTCCCTATCTGTCACGTGAGAGTATGAAATTCATCGGAGGATGGCTGCGATGCCAAACGATTAAAAAGGAAATAAAAATGATTTTTTTCTGACACCGAGCCTTTATTTGACTTTGTGTACATACATGCCATTGAGATTTGATTTTATTAATAATTTTGCCAATTGTTTGACAACAAATTTGTCAGTGATGTTAATTCAGCATAAACCACATCAAAACGTATACTTTTCCAACTCATCCCTTAGCTTTTGAATAAGTGGATTATTTATTCGTAGGTATACCTATTTCATTTTTAGTTTTCGTTTCCTTTTACTTCTTGTTCACTTAATGAGTCTGAAATATCTACTAAATTAAGATGATTTGTTAAAAGAAACTCAGAAATTATGTATAGCCCTTTTCTGTTTTGGATCTTTATTCAATTCAATTTGTATTATTTTTGTAAGAAATTACATATTTATTTTTCTTCTTTTCCAAATCAGCTGATTTTGACACGGATATAAATGCAAAGCATACCAACTTTAAATTTAAAGTAAAAGTGTATATGCAGTGAAAAAAGCATTTTATTCGGACTTCCATTGCTGCACTATGTAAGTATACATTACCGATAAAATACGCCTATAGCATGTCAGAAGAGAGCGCACTGTTGCAGAAGATCAGTACAACAAAAGTTCTATATAAAGTTAATAAACTCATGTTTGGAGTTAAGACTGCACCAAACATATGGCAACGCTTTATGGATGAGCACATCATTAATGACCACCCAACAAAACATTCAACCAAACGACAAAAAAAAAATTAGATTTTTTTCAACAAAATTATTATAATAATAATAACTAGCCGACCCAGCTCTCGAAATTCGAGTGCCAATTTATTTATTTAATTCATTATCATTCAATAAAAGACAGAGAATTCATGATTTTTTTAAATTGTTGAATGCAATGAGAAGTACCTACTAAGCACTCAATCCTGGAGTCCAAAGGAAAACAGTTAATGGTCGCCGGAGTGAAGTCAACCTGTGAATTTTGTGTTACATCTAAAACTTTCACTCTCATCATTTTTTCATAACGCGCCTAAAGAAATATAGCTAACTTCAAAAACATAAATTCAATTTACTTTTGTAAAACTTTTTTTTCTTTGCACATCGATCGGCCAGCTGTTTATTGTCAACAAAAATTACATAAATGTAAGTGTTCCGAAAATGGGGTAGGTTTGAGCCCATGGAACGTATTCAGCCATGGAGA
Source organism: Philhelius festivus (assembly GCA_963931855.1). Classification (NCBI taxonomy): domain Eukaryota; kingdom Metazoa; phylum Arthropoda; class Insecta; order Diptera; family Syrphidae; genus Philhelius; species Philhelius festivus. The sequence goes on from OZ007555.1 coordinate 67,560,965, forward strand.
CTTAAATTTGTATCGTAAGTCATGTTCGTCCGCATTTTTGACCACGCGACGTCTAAGGGGCCAGTTATAGCGATCAGGAAAACGAAACAGGAAAAAATTTCAAATGGATTATTTATGATGTTTTCATTCGATTTGAAATACAAATGGTACGCGAATCAATGACAATTAACTCAAATAATTTTTTTCGCCAGTTAAATTTTCATTTGAACAATTTGTTTTTGTTTAAAATGTATTTATCTATTTTCCTGATGTAAATTCATTTTTCGTGCCAGCTGATTGTCATATCAAACAATATGGAACAAATCGTTCCAATGATTTGTGTTCTATTTTTTTCCTGTTCCACTGACAGCCACTGACAGATTTACGAACGAAAAAGATTTTCGTGTGCAATTCAATCAGGAAAAATTAGCGTTGGTCTGGCTGTCGTGCTATATTTTTGTTTGTAAAGTTAAAATTGAAGCATTAAAATTGTGAGTTGGAGCAACAAATTGTGTTTAAAATCAAAACATTAACAATATTTAGTTTTTACAGAGAAAAATGAACAGCCAAGAAGTAAAAAGACTGGAAAAAGCTGAAGTCAAAGAGTTTGAGGCCAAACTAATTATGGAAATAAAAAGCCGCATTTGCTTATATGCTAAGGATGACCCATCCTATAGCAACAAATTGAAAAGGCAGGATGCATGGGAAGACATATCAACTATCAACCAACTGACATATTTTTCCAACTACTCAACTACTAAAAAAAAACACATGCCTTATATTTATATTTATAATATTTCTTCACTAAGGGGGTTCACATTCAACAACATGTTCATCAACTTTTATCGTGTTGGCGGACTTGTGTAATCTGAATCCACTTTTTTTTTCGCTGAATCCTTTCATTTTTCATATTCTGGATTTGACATTTTATGTGTTCTAATTATGTGTCAGTCGATTTGACATTTCTAATTTTTTTTGTTTTTGTTTTCCGGGAATTTTTTGCAATTTTTATTTATTGGTTTAAATAATTTCTGTTTAGTTTATTTAAATAATTTTGGCATTCTGCACATCTATGCTTTCGTTTAATATGTAATTTATGCCCCTTCGGTTTATGTGGGCCGCGAAAAGTGCACCACAAAAAACATATTCTACGTTTTATTATATGATGATGATATGATTATTATTTTATTACTTGCGCTATATGTACTTTAGGGGAAGTTTTGCATTTGGAAAAATAATAGAACTCGAGATTTTGATCAAAGTTGACATTACGATGATTGCTTCTGAAAGGTTGGTACTGGGATGTTCTGGAATGCATCTTTTTTTCTCAGAGATTTTTATTATATCAAGACATTTGGAAATAAAGCTTCATATCTATTTTGTAAAAGACGTACAAAAAATCTCAAATGTAATTTATAGAAAAACTTCTGAAAAATCTTAATTTTTTGGATTTTTTTTTTGTTCAGGAAAATTGCGATTTTAGGGCTTTTGGAAAGCATCTAGAGAGAAATACTCTAAGTAGGTCAAAATATAGTATATTACCAATCAACCAAGCCATAATTGTTCAAGTTGAGATCTCGATGGATTAAAAAAAACATCTAAAACATTTAAATTTTTGCACCGAAAAATCGAAATTTTTTGAATTTTTTTTTGTTCAGGAAAATTGCGATTTTAGGGCTTTTGGAAAGCATCTAGAAAGAAATACTCTAAGCCTAGGCGCGCACATTCAATTTTTAGTTTCGCAACTGCTTGGTTCGAGCAACTAAAAAGTTTGTGTTTTGACACAAACTAAACGATTGCCTAAAATGAGTTCCCTATTTTGTGTAGCATATAATTATATGCACCTGCGCGGGCATTCAACCAAATAGTTCATCTGTTTTCTATAAGCAACCAAACAGTTGTGCAACTAAAAATTGAATGTGCGCGCCTAGCCTAAGTAGGTCAAAATATAGTATATTACCCATCAACTAAGGCATAAACTGTCAAATTCCATTGGAGGATGGCTGAGATCTAGATGGATTAAAAAATATCTACAAAATCTGAATTTTTTAACAAAAAATCGATTTTTTTGCTCATTAAAATTGTGCAGAAAGTATGACCGTCCAACGCGAACTCATCTTGTGTGTATGCTTTACGTATATTCCGTATGTCGTACCTGTGGATACTGAATTTGTGCCAAAACAAAAGTAACGACATCGTGCAAGTAACGACTCTGATTTGTGAGTAACGTTTCATTATTTGGTATTTCATTGAATACCAGTTACTCAGTAACAAATACATACGATTCGCTACAGCTCTAGTGTCAGTCGATTTGACATTTCTAATTGTTTTTGTTTTCCGGGGATTTTTTTGCATTTTTTATTTATTGTTTTAAACAATTTCGGTGTACTATATTTAAATAATTTTGGTATTCTGCACATCTATGCAAAAAATTCTTTCGTTTAGTATGTAATTTATGCCCCTTCGGTTTTTGTGGGCCGCGAAAAGTATACCACAAAAAACATGTTCGCCGTTTTATTATATGATATCGAACTGACAGTTTTTATTTTAAAATCTTATATTCTTATACAAATTTAAATACAAAATGCAAGTTAGTAGAGAAGGTAGTGACTGCTCAAAAGAGGATGTTATCGATTTTTATTTTGTTTAAATTGATTATATGTAAGCACCAGATTTTTGACTTAAGAATATGAAAAAAAATTCTTCACTCTCGTTACTACGATTGTTAATAACGCCAACTAACAATTTTATTTCTATTTAAATTTAAGGGTAATGTAAGATTCCTAAGAGTAAAAAGGGCGACTTTTTTAAACTCCTATTCTACCTTTATTGAGTAAATTGCTTTACTCCGAAAAGTATACTTATCGTTATGTGATAAATAATGTTATGATAATTTCTCAATCCACAGATTTTAAAAAAACAATTCATTTAGATAAAGCAAAATAATGTTTGAAACAAATTTCCGAAAATTAGTTATGAATGGTACCACCCTAAGAAAATTTATGTTTATTTTTTATTTTCCCAAAACTGTACAACCCTAAAAGTTTTCATATTTTCAAAACAATTTTTTTTTTGGATTTTTAATAAAAATGTTATTTTTTTTTTAAATTCAATACTTCGAAAACAGTTTGCTCAATTTTTTTTAAACTTGACAGTTAAAATGTTGTTAATACAATCTACGAGATATGAGCAAAAATGTTAAGAAATGGTTTTTAAGAATCCCAGTCTATTAGATAAAGAGCAAGTTCGTTCGACCCCGTCGTGCATTTTATTTATACAGACTGCAGTCGTCATTATTGATTTACGCAAATCGCGCATTTTTTTGTTGTATTTGAATCACATGTTCTGGTATGGCTGACGACTTTGATGATGCCGAAGAATTTACGTTAACTTCTGAGACCACTAAGATCCGTATTCGGTTTTTTATTCGGCCTTTACAAAATCGTTCAATATTAAAGTGGGTAGAAAAGCACGTGGTGCACTCCAGATCAATGACTCCTTTTGACTAACTTTATGCATACATTTGCACATATTTATAGTAGTACTATTGTAACTATATTCAATTATAAGAGTTCGACAGAAAAATTGAACAAAAATTGAAAATAGGGTCTTGACTCAAACTGTCCAATAATGATTCTATAAAAAATATGGAATTTAATTGTCATACACATTAGTAGATATAAGCCTTTACATTATTCAACTATACAAGCGATATAGGATGAAGCATCGGATACTAAATTAAGACTTTTATAACAGTTTCTTCGATTGTCTATTGGAGTATAAACTGCCCTGTGATTTTATAATATTAATATAGTATGATTAAAGGAAAATTGAGTAATTACGCCTGTGTAGGTGATAAAAAGTGCTATAGATAATATCTCGGCGATGAATTATTTTAAGTTTTATACCTTACCTATAACTATTTGACTTCCAGGCAGAAAAGTTATATGAGCAATTTTGTTAGTTGGAACAGCTTTAAAATATTTTTAAGGGGATATTTTGGAACGCTTATTTTAAGTATTTATCAACGTACAATTACAAAATAAATTTGCAAAAACTTATTGGTTATTGAAGTATTAATTTTTTTAAAAATAATTATTTTGAAATTTGTTTTAAAAATACACAACACGATTTTGAAAAATGTGCAAAATTATTAAAACTTGAACTGAAAATCGAAAATATTAAAAAAAAAAACACAAATCAGTCGATGCTATTACTATTGCTCAAGAGTACCATTTGTGACTTTTTTAAAAGGCAGAGATAATATATTACGTACATACATAGCAAAAGAATTTATATAAATTCCTTACAAAAAAAGAGACTATAGCCAGCACAACCTGAAACATCGCAACTTTCGTATAGAGGATTTCCGTTAAAATATAATTAAAAAAGTAACTTTTACCTCAGAACTTAAATCAAATCAAATATGGATTATTTATAGTAATAAGCTAAAACAATAAAGCATAATTTACCTTTATACTCGCATGTAGACAAGCATAATATACACTTTTACCTGAAGATCTTATGCACAAACATAGAATATATTTTTGTTGTCTAATTCAATTAACTCATTTATTCCGCTTATTGCTGGCAGCAACAACATGTTTAATATAATACAAGATTTTCATTCAATTTGTTCATTGCCCTTTTCCACAATTTTAATACAAAATTGAGATCAAATACTGGTCAACTCCAAGCGAACGTTCTATTGGTGAAGACAATAAGGCACTAATAACAAAGGACATTATGTGTCTTATAGTCTTTCCAAGTTTTATATTTTTAATAATTAATAAGGTTATTCATGAAACAAGATAATTTTCCGTTTGTAGAAAGATATAATTTTCCACAACATGTTTTCATGAACACCCCCTAAAAAATATTTGCGTAAATGTGGGAAATATTTTGCGAAATGTCAAATTAAAAGTCAGAATCCATATTAATTTAGCTTATCAGGTTTATTTCTTCACTTTCCGCATAAAATTCGTAAGATAATTTTATCAGATTTGCAGTTTTTTCCATACAAATTTTGACAGCTCGTTTCGGCAGATATACAATTATCTGGTTTCCGAGGATTATCAGGGTTTTCCGCGTTTACATGAATACCCTTAATGTCATTTCAATAATTTATACCATCAATGGGAACACCCTTTCTTTAAACTTAACCATCGAAAACTATCGACAGTGATTTATAATAATCGATTGTTTTCGACGGTGGAAACTATCGATTTTATATGCGACCACCTCTAAGGACAGGTGACAGCAATGACACCACTGAAAACATTTTTATTTAAAGCGTGTAAGTTAGCTTTTCGAAGATGTCTTTTTTTTTTATTTCTACGAAGCAATTCATTTCCATTTTTGGAGTTTTTAAAATTGAGTATCTTTTTATGTCTACATATACATATGTATGTAGGTATTACAATCATATGTACATATATGTCGTTCATTAAACAGTTTTTATTTTGAGAAAAAACTGCACTGAACGTCAGAAAAAAGAAAAACTTGTTTCATATTCATATGTATGTATGCGTGCGCATGGGTATAATTTATTATGAAATTTCCCAAGTGACATTTCCAGAAGTATGTATGTACAGTTAGTCAAGAATGTGTTTTTACAAGTAAAAATTTGATTCGATTTTGTTTCTCTGTAGAATTTTAATTTCACTTTAAATGAAACAGCATGTTCTGCATTCCGAGTGAATTCAATTTTTTTCAATTCACTCCGAATTTATTTTCGAAATGTCAAAATCAGCTGAAAGACAATTTGCACCATTTATTCAAACATTGTTTCTTGTGCAAAACGGAAATAGATTCACTATTATTATTAATAAGCTATAGAAGAGACGAAAATCAAGGAAAGAGAGTTCGTAAAAAAGATTTCCAAAATGTTTGATCTTCCAGAAGTAGCGTAAGTTGAAATGGGAAATGACTTAACATGGACATATTTGAATTGTTTGTAGTTTCAAAAAAAGCTTCAGACTAAACGAAGAAACACTTTCTTACATTTTGGAAATAGATCCCTTAATAAAATAGACTTCAATCCCCTTAGCACATAAACTTCTTCCTTAACTTATTTCATAAATTACAACAAAACTTTCTTGTAGTGAGTTCTTGTGTATTCCTCTGTAAAGCCTAGTATACAGTTCTTCTAAAAAAAAAACCAATGCATTTCTTATGGGAGAGTTTTTTCCCGAAAAAAAAGTTTTTCATTTCACCACAGTCATCCGAACTGTAAACCAAAATCGAAAAGAAAATATATACTCACCACTATTTTTTTTTCACGCAAAACAATGTGCATCCCATTATTTTGGCGGAAAAAACTTAGACATTTTTTCATGAGAAAAATTTTTTTTTTCACCACTCATTTTTTTTTTTCTTCAAAAAGAACTGTATACTAGGCTTAAACTACAATTTATTTTAATAAAATCAAGGCAAAATTTCAAAGCTTTATTTACATGTTTTTTTTTTTTTAATTTTCGCGGAAATCTAAAGTTTCACCAAACAAAACTAAGTGAATTGAATTCACAAAAAAACGCTATGTATTCGAAATTTCCATCTCCGAAAACTAAATTCACAATGTTCATTTCAGGTAGAATTCAGAACACCAACATTTCACATTCGGAATAAAGAAATCGCAAAAGTCATTTTATGCGCAATGCAGAACATCAAAATTCAGTTCGCTTCCGCGAATTCACAATAAGTGTAATGCAGAACATGTATAAATAGCTTTATTAGCAAGGAAACTATCTATTTCATCGAAATTCTAACGTGTAAAAACACTTTCTTGACAAACTGTATATAAGATGGAAATCAATACAAAAGCATGAACTTTTTATAGTTACGAGTATTTATGTAATTTACATAGATAAATACATACAATTATTGTTGCTTTATTAAACTCCTTAGTTTAATATAATTTTATAATCAAAAATCCGGTAGATAAGTACATGTATTTGTTTTTTGTAAACTTAATTTTTAAACAAATTAAATAACACAATATCACAAAATATAACAAAACAACACAACTTTCACGACACCGATAAAATAATGGTAATCTTTAAAATGCGTTCGAAGCCTTATCTTGTCCTGTAGTTAGACAAGAGCCAAACATTGTCCTGATAAAAAAAATGAAATAACCAGTTTTTTAAATCATCCCTCGTGGCGAGAACAAAACGAATTTAATGCGGTAATCGCTCAAATTTTTTGAATAGGTATGTGGTTTGTTAATAAATAGTAAACATAAAAAAGTTAAAGGAATAAATATGAACTCCTAAGCATATACACAAGTTTATTTTGAAATTCGTTTCATTTTCTGCGAAATCCAAACTGCTAGAGTACCGACCAGTAGGTACTTGCTCGTGTAGTCTCGGGGTAATAAAGGCATATGATGAAATTTTCTATTGGTAAATTCAGATTTCAATCCAAAAATTAGTTGTTTTGCTATTTATCAATTTGCTAACTTTAAAGTAGATTACTAAATCTTTCTTACTAGTATCGTGCTAAGGCTATGTTTTTGTATGTTATAAGCCCGATGATGGAATAATTCCGAAACGCGTCGCTTTCTCTATTTATTTAATAAATGTTAAAATTTGAAAATAAAAATTTTTTTAAATTTCTTTATTTCTTATTTCTTTTACTTAAATTTAATAACTATGTTTTTGAATAAATTGCTTCTCAGCACATACTATAAAGTATGACAGTTCACGGAAAATAACTAAAACTGCTTTTGAACGAAGCAATATTACCTTTCGATTTTTAAGCCCGTAGGAGAGAGACGTGTGTGGTGGCGGGGGTACACAAAATTGCTGGGGTTGGAAAAATTGCAGAGTTATCGTTCTTTCTTCTTTGTGGTTTTCTTTACTTGTCAGGTATGTTTCATTTCTATTTGGTTCGCTCAGTGAACTTCGATCTACTCACTAGAGTAAAGAGTGCGGACAGATGACTCCTTTTCAATAGAAGAAAAGTTGTAACAACACGCGCGTCACGGAATGAATGTTCAAAATAAAATAACCAAAAGTTGCGCGTTAAACTCACGCGCCGTGTAATACATGACTAAACAGACCTGTCTTGACGTTGATAAATGTTAAAAGAGTCATATAAACTTAGTACGATCCAAAAAAGTAGGTACATATTTCATTGTTTTAACTTTAATTAAAGGGTAGAGAAAGTATGATGCTATATTCGATTCAAATTTCATTAATTTTTGGGCATAATATTCATAATTTCAAAATAAATTAAACAAAACTATGACCACGCTTGAAAACTGAAGGCTAAAAAATAAATTGGTTTATTTATCTAACGAATGGAAAACCTCAAAACATAAGTTAATATTTCGAAAAAAAAAGTTGGAATCTTATGTTGTTTTCCATTGGTAAAATAAATCATGTTTTGCGTTCCATTAGGCAAGAAAAATTGATTTATTTTTCAATTTAAAATCAATTTTGCAAATTTGAAATTTTCAGGAGATATTTATCCCTTCCTACACTAATACCAAAACTATTTTCAGGTGTCAGTTTGCAAATGGTTTTAGGTTTGTTAAATATATTTGAATTGTGAAAAGAAATTATTAGTTTTGTTCACTGAATAAAAGTTAAGATTAGAACAGAACAGAACAGAGCAGAATAGAGCAGAACAGAACAGTTTCCATGAGAAATGTCAGACAAGTTAGAACTGTCAGTCGTTTGTTTATATCTTTCTCTAACTAAAAAGCGAGGGCAAGAAATCTTGTTCTAAACTGTTCCAGACAGACTCATTGAACAGCAAATCAGAACAGTTTAGAACAGAAAATTTCTCATTGAACAGCAAAAAGTTGTACTTTTCTGTTCCAAACTGCTCCAAACTGTTCGGAACAGCGTCACTGAACAGAACTATTTCTTCTCATCAATGGAAGCAGTTTGAAATGATACGGTAATTAATTCAATCTAATATTTCTCTACTGAAATTTAAATTAAGAATAAATATTTTTTTCTGGAAATATTGAGACACAAAAATTACACTTATGCAAAGACAAAAATAAATCACTTCGAAATCGTATTCCATTCGCAGCAAAAACAATCAATTTTTCGACTGGACGGTATTGGAGACGTAATATGATTGGTACATTAATTTATAGGATTTGAACTTAATACAATTTTTGTATATATATAACCTATAGTATTATCACGGAGCGTGATTTTATGGTACCAACGCTATCCTCTTGGTGACGCTGAAATAAGCTCACGATTTAACAGTGGAGCGTAGGATAAGATACAAAACAAAAATCAAAAATGAGAATATTTTATTATTAAATTTAGCAGAGATAAATCTAACAAGTACCATCGCTATGCTTTAGATGTCGCCCCAATCTTCGTCTTCATGAGAGTACTATAAGTTTTATAAACAAAGATACAACCCAATTTTAAATGTATTCAATTTCCAATATGCATCCAATTATAATAAAATGAATATGTATTAATATAAATCAGCTGGGGTTTGCTTACGTTTATAATAACCAGAGTTTTAGATTGGTGATTTTTTTGATAATATATTTGACATAAGGAAGGCGTAGCTAGGAGAATATTTTATAAATAAGGATTTGTTTGGCGTGGCGTACACCCGAAGTAAGTGCTTTGACTCGGTTTAACTCTTCCAAGGTTGGACCGAGTATTAGTGAAATCTTATAAATAAGGCTGCATCAGTTTAAAGGCAGAACCGTGTGTTTTGGAGTCATGTTAAAAAAGAGAAGTATAAATATATAGGTATATCATGACATGACAGCACCATTTTGTATCCCCAATTCTATAAAATGGTCCGACATTTCAAACACAAAAAATTTTTTTTAAATACGCTTTTTGAATAAGCATAAAAACAGAACCTTAAAGAGGTTCTAAAACCTAAAATTTTGGCTTTTGACTTTTTTTTTCATAATACGAGTATACAGTGTTCTCTTACTTACAAGTTGTAAAATATCTGTTTTAACATTTGTGTATTTGTTTCATTTCATAAATACTTCACATCGTAGTATGGCGCAACAAGACACAAAAGAAGTCAGTAGACAAGGAAGTTGAAACACAGGTAGCCAGAGTTTTTTTTTTTTTTTTATAATCTACACGCGCTCAAGATTATGATTACCCTTGAAGTATTTGATTGTTTGTGTGAGGTCCACATTCATTAATTCAATTTTTATTTTTTCGCGGGCATCTACGCTTAAGCGAACTTGGTAATCAAATATAAGGGGCCAGTTATAGCTCATCAGAAAAGTCCAAGTCAGAAAAAATTTTTCTGATGCATTCGGAACAGAAAAAAATCGGAACACAAAAGAAAAACGAAATGGAATATATTTTGAGTTTTGGCAATCAGTTGTTCAGAAAAATGAAATTCCATCAGAAAAAATATTTAAATCCATTTTCTGAGTAAATTTAGCAACAAAATGTTGTAATTCTTTTTGTAAAAATTAGTCCAAGCAAGTATTCGTCTAATTGCATTAAAATTTTACTCAAAATCGAGTCGTAATATGGTCAAATTTGGAAGACAAAATTTTTTCTGATGGACTTTTCTGATGAGCTATAACTGCCCCCTAAATAAAATTTCAAAACTTCCAAAAACTACAAAAAAATTGACCAAATTGTTAATAATTCTGAAAATAAGGCAAAAAAATATAAAATATAAAAATATAAAAAAACTCGGTTAAATTGAAAATGGTAACAAAAATGTAAATAATTGCAAAACGAAAAAAAGATGAGTGAACAAAAAAAAAACCAAAAGGAAAAATTTTCCACAATTCTTTTCAAATATGAACCTTTCAATTAATCTTAGTCTATACTCTCATTTTTTAACTAAACCGGCGATTTTAATTCTTTAACTTCCATTCAAATACATTTCGGAAATGTAATAAATAAGTTTTCACTTACTCACCTTCAGCAGGGCCTGTTTGCAGCAGTTGCACTTTTATAATAAAATTAATCATTCCGCATTTTTCTTTTTTCGAAGTGACAATGCTAAAATATGTGATTGTTTCGGATAGGGGGTCCATTCTCTAGATTTTAAAGGTATTCATGCAGCATCGTATACTTTCCGACGTCGTAAAATTTTGATTATGACTACCTTCCTCTTTGCTCGTTTGATAAGGACGACGAGATTTCTTCTCGGTCTTATTTCGCCTTCTGGTCTTTTGTTTGCACTTTTGTTTTTTTCAGCCCTCTGGGCTGCATTCGTTAAATGATATTTAACATTAATAAACTTACCTTCTGAATTTAGTTACTATTAGAATGACCCGGTTTTTCTTGACCGGCACGGAAAAAGATGGTAAATCGATACATGGAATTTTTTTAATTTATATTATCAACGCCTGAACATTCATTTTTTGTATAAAAATATTTTAAAAATAATTAAGTTATGATAATAAAATATTTAAATAAATATACATTAAATGAAATTTAAAACTAATTCAACAATTTTTTCTATCACGGACTAGGTTCTTTAAAGTCATACATTCTAAGGGAAAACCTTAGTCGCGGGTATGATTATGAATCCAGTCTAGATACTGCGATACTCTTGTATATACTCCTGGATAACCGGGTTCTCCACACTTATTGCCAAATGAAACAATCCCAAGCTGCACCCATCGAGCATCGTATCGCATCATAAGTGGTCCTCCAGAATCACCCTATGGAATTTTTTTTTAAATGTTAGCAACTAATGGCATACCATAATGTATGTATACAAATTTTATTACCTGGCAAGCATCAACACCACCATCGGAATAACCAGCGCATAAGAAATTTTCATTTATTGGCTGGAAGTACGACCGATCACAATCTTCATTTCGCCAAATAGGCAGCTCAGCTTGTCTCTGTGATGTCGACTCCTTGCCACTATAATAGGTTGTTCCCCAACCTACAACTGTAGCTCTACGTCCTGGTAATCGATCTTTTGGTGGCATTCGTCCATGCCTGGGTAGGCAAACTGGAATTACGTATTTAGACTTTCGAACAGGACGATCAAGTACCAATATTGCAATATCATTATAAAAGCCAACACGTGAGAATCTAAATAAGAAATGTTATCATAATGATATCCAACATTTGTTTAATTATTATAGATTATCAGCCTTATTTATTAGAATTCGCTAAACGGGTGAATAGTTATGCCCCATAAGGACTTACTCATCCACTATACAAATTCGTATTTATAAAACATTTTCCTACCCATCATAGTTATAATGAGCTTGTGTCAAATAAAGTACCAAAAAGTAAAAATCTATTACATTAAGCCTTCATAACACTCAGCTGTTTGTAAAAACAAACATCCTGTGTGTCGATCCAATTTAATAAACAAAAATTAACTTTGATTCATCAGATAAGGTATGTCATTATCTCTAGCACAAAGCACAATGCTGGTAATCAAATTGTTATTCATTATTTCCTAGCAAGGATAAAATTCAATAATCTAAAAGAAAAATAATTGGATCACTAACACATACCGGATGAAGAAGAATGCGTGGAGAGAGATCACCAACAAGTATATTTGTCTATTTAATTCTAAACAATTTTTAAGTCAATTTGTTTTTAATATAATAGTATAACATTTTAGTTTCAATAAATAAATAAAAATAAGAAAGTTTTAATTTCAATAACAAGGCATTTTATTTTTTTTTTGATAATCACAATAATTTAATGTGATGTCAAAGTGAATGTGACAGTTCAATACTAAAATGTCCTTATTTAGGCACAATTCAATCTCCAAACGCGTTTAGCTTATACAGTAAAGCCCGCTTAAGAGAAACCCGCTTAAGAGGAAAACCCGCTTACCTGAAATACTTTTTTCATCCCCAAGTATTTTCCGACCAATTTCCCTTAAAACACTCCGCTTAAGTGAAACTCGCTTAAGCGAAAAACCCGGATAACTGAAACACATTTTCAGTTAATCTATCTATATAAATAAAAATTAATCGCAAAATGTGTTGCTAAGCGTTAAACTCAAGAACGGCTCGACCAATTCGCCTAATTTTTTTTTTTTAAAGTTTTTGTTAAGGTTCATGGAAGGTTCTTATGGAGAGAAAAAACGTTTATTGTGGTTGTGTGAAAGTTAAATGTTACAAAAAATCGTTTGCTTATTGAAATACACTGACTCAAAAAAAAAAAAATAAAAGAAAACCTTATAGCTAAGAAATTAATTTCTTCATTTAAATAATAATTAATAATTCTACAACAAACAACAAAATTAACGAGAATAAGAGAACTTAAATAAGGGTAATCTATATAAATAAAAACGAAAACCAATTGTGGTTTTATTTCTCGAGTGTGCTTGCTTTTAGAACCATGCCGCCTATTACACGCGGGCGCAGCAATTTGAGTCGAAGAAATCGAAACGCTAGAAACCTAACTTATTTTCAATCAAATCGGACGTCACTGCAACGTGAAGAGCGAAATGAAATTGAAAGGATTAGGATATTACAAACACGAGCAACGCGTCGTGTTCAAACTGCTTTCACAGTTTTACGAGCGGCTTTCAGTTACGATGTTTCAATTGACTACAGTATGTATTAGGTTCGTTCGTTCAACTTTACCCAGGTTTGACCCAGGGGCCCTATTTTGTATTACGAAACGAGCGGCAAGTCAACGATACTGAGGAATACGATAGTCACGACAAAGAGCGATTAAGTAAAACGAAAAAGGGGTACAAAAGATGTTGCCAAGCTTAACCGAAAAAAACATTTTTTAACATTTTTTTTGAAGCGCAACTAACTTTTCGACTATTAGGAATGTCAAAAATTGACATAAATAAATGAAAAAAAAAAAATTATAAATCAAGAAAAGATAAAACGAACGTTCAACGATAGGTATATGGCAGTCGTTAGAACTAACGAGTATCGTTAAAATTAAACGATTCTCGTTAAACATAATCGCATTTCAACGATAACGAAGTAATTTCAACGATAATCGTTTTACAAAATAGGGCCCCAGGTTTTCTTGACAACCCCCAGAGTTGTCAACAAAAACTGAGGTTTTCGGTTTTCAAAAAACACCCAAGGGCTGTCAACTGTTTTGTTGACAACTAAAAGACAGACAAAATAATTTTGTGCTCTGATAAAACTTTAAATTGGTTATAAATAAGTTTTAAAAAATGAACGAAAACAAAAGAAATACATATGAAATCTCATATGACTTTTGACAGTTTGACCGTTACCTGAACTCGCCCCAGCAAAATACCTCGATCTACTTCAGGGCGAGTTCAGGGCGACCCCAGGTCTAAAAAAAACAGAGAGTTTACTCACCAGGGTGACTTCAGGTTTTTCCAAAAACGATTTAGGGCGACCCCAGGGTGACTTCAGGGCTCAACGAACAAACCTATTATCATGTGCCACCGAATTGTACAAACTGTTTGTCCATGTTGAATGACTGTCATTTAGACATTATTTTATTGACAGGTGTTCAAACTAATAAAAAAGTTAGTTCAATGAACTATTACTCCTATCGCCTAATGGTTCATGAAAATGAAGACATGTGCTTGATGATGCCGAACAAATTATTATCTCAATTAGGAATGGCCGCGCCTAATCGCCCAATGCACGACGCTTTTAATCAAGAGTTGCATCGTGAAAAACTGTTCGATATCGATGCTTTAAGGGAATCGGTTCGAATAAATGTTCCGTTGTTGAACAAACAACAAAAGTATGTATTTGATACAATTATGAAAGTTGTAAATGATGGAACTGGAGGATTTTACTTTTTGGATGCTCCTGGTGGTACAGGAAAAACATTTTTAATTGCATTGATTTTAGCAACAATTCGCTTACAGAATGGAATTGCACTCGCACTTTCTTCGTCTGGTATTGCAGCTACATTGTTGGAAGGCGGTTGAACAGCCCATTCAGCGCTAAAATTACCATTGAATACTCAAAGCAACGAAACTCCGACTTGCAACATTTCGAAGAACTCTGTAATGGCAAAGGTTTTGCAGCAATGCAAGTTGATAGTATGGGATGAATGCACGATGTCACATAAAAAGTCTTTGGAGGCATTAGACAGAACTCTCAAAGATCTGCGAAGCAATCAAAACCAATTCGGTGGAGCGATGATTTTGTTAGCAGGAGATTTTCGTCAAACATTACCAGTTATTCCACGGTCTACACCAGCAGATGAACTGAATGCATGTTTGAAGTCGTCCATTTTCTGGACAAAAGTTAAGATACTGAATTTGAGCAAGAATATGCGTGTCGAATTGCAAAATGATCGATCTGGAGAAATATTTTCAAAACAACTCATTGACATTGGTAATGGTAAAATCCCTGTAGATGTTATGAAAGGCTGCATTACATTTCCTGTCAATTTTTGGCAGTCTACAGAATCAAAAACTGAGCTTATAGAAAAGGTGTTCCCAAACGTAGCTCAAAATTACAGAGATCATTGTTGGTTGAGTGAACGAGCTATATTAGCTGCCAAAAACAATGATGTAAATGAAATAAATTTCAAAATCCAAAATGAAATTTCCGTTGAATTAAGGACATATAAATCAATTGATTGCGCAACTAACCAAGATGATGTCGTCAATTATCAACCAGAATTTTTAAACTCATTTGATTTGCCGGGGTTACCTCCCCATAATCTTCAATTAAAAGTAGGATCGGTGGTCATAATGCTAAGAAATATCAACCAACCGCGACTTTGTAACGGCACACGGTTAGCAGTGAAAATATTAATGAACAATATGATAGAAGCAACTACTCTGAGGGGAAAATATAAGGGAGAGGATGTATTGATAGGTACTACGCATCCCAATGGTACCAACTGACGTACCGTTTGAATTTAAACGACTGCAATTTCCAGTGCGGCTTGCTTTCGCTATGACTATAAATAAATCACAGTGTCAGTCGTTGAGTGTTGGCGGCGTCAATCTGGAAAACCCATGCTTCTCTCATGGACAGTTGTATGTTGCCTGCTCTCGCGTCGGAAAACCGACGGCTTCATTTATTTTCGCGCCAGGTAATCAAACAAAAAATATCATGTACGATAAGGCATTACATACATTGAAAATACCAGATTATGACTACTACTACTACTAAATTCTTGCAATTGACAAAATAGGACACTTATAATTGTAAGAAATCGTTGTTTATCATGGAGACATAAATCTATAAATATGAAAAGTGATCAATCCTAAATATGTTTTATTACTGTTGTTTTAGAAAAAAAAAGGCAGAACAACGTCTGCCGGGGAAGCTAGTTTGTAATATTTTTCATTGAAAAAAAACTCTCTTAAGTGAAAAAAAATTTAATCGAACAGAACAAAAATTTACTAGTTTTCGTTTTTCAATAGGTAAATAATTTTTGTGTTATTTAATTTTTGTTTTATTTAATTTCTTTCAAGGCAAGTCCAAAAGATAAAAACAATATTGTTTCTAGCATTAAATCTCCGCTTAAGTGAAATTTTTTTTTCACTTATCCGAACTCCGCTGAAGTGAAATTATTGTTCACTTAAGCGGGGTTCGTTTAAGTGAAAAACCCGCTTAAGTGAAAAAAAGACTGTGACATTTTGCCGTTTCTCTTAAGCGGGTTTTACTGTAATGCCTCTAGTCAACGTCACATAAATTTTATAAATATCAATTTGCGTTTAGAGGCATTATAAGGGCTGTATCGCTGTATAGCCTTATTTAGTAGCTTTTGCTCGTACGTATCCATATTTTTTCCTTCTCCTTTCCTGCTAATATTAAGAATACTATTTTCATTTTTATAACGTGAAATTATAACCTGAACTGTTGAATGGCTCCGTTGGACAATTTTAGCTATTTCGTGAACTAATTTTTAATCCTGACTATGTGTAATAACTAATTTTCTTATTTCAACTGATGTCTGTTTGCCTTTCGGGCCATTTTAACGTTTTAAAAAAAAAAAGAAAAACTGAATATGAATGCTGATAGAACATTTACTAAAGCCTATCATAATTTAATGGGAAAAGTGCTGTTATTGAGCACTACAGTGAATCAGTAACAAGTGTCCGATTATGTTTGGGAGGCGGAATATTTGAGTTCTCTTAGTTTTTCGTCCACATTGTTTTGTTTTTTAATTCTAAATATTTTATTAATACAAAATAAACTTAAGGTTTTTCATTTAATAAATCGCAGGTAAATTTCTACAACTCCATACATTTTATTAGAGAAACTAGCACTGTCAAAATTTTGCTTTTCAATGTCCGCTTAGTCGTGGGGTCCATTGTATTTACATTATATGTATTTCTAAATCACAACCAAAATTTCCAGATGACCATTGAAGGAGTTTGTTATTATCAACAATTAAGAGCTAAGCTAAGTAGTACTTAAGAAAAAATTTGTTGCTTTTGGCCGGTGTGCCTTCTGTTTGATTATTTTAAATTAATTCACAATTAAAAATTTGTTTCAATGTTTGACTGATAAATTAAATTGATTTGAATTTTTTTTTTGAAATGGAATAAGGTCATCTAAAGAAACGACTTCTAGTTCAACGATATCATTTCCTATCGCACCTTCAAGTTTTTTTCTAACGATTCTGTTACTATTTCGAATATTGCAAATTAAACTTGTGTTAAGAAATGTAAAATGAAATATCCTCACAATATTATATTGATGTGACAATCTGCAGAGTACGAGTATACATAGCTACTAAACATATGTATAGCCCCAAATACTAAAGTATTACCTTTCATGTGCCCTCACTTCCGTCACTCCAAAAGTAACTGGTGCCGAAGGTTCATCATCCGTTGACAGATCAATATCTCCTAATCGAACAGTAAACTGCCTTGCCGCAAACCTTTAAAAAAAAAATAAACTCAGTGTTAGCACTATATTGAGCCAAATCATCCTACTCACGGTTTTTGTCTTGAGTCTCTTGTGCAATGCGCAGCCGTCAAAATGTATTTTGAACCAACCAATGATCCACCGCACCAAAATTCTGTCCGTTTGGGTCCATGTAAGAAGATTGCAGCCATCCACGGCCACTGACCATTCGGTGCTTCAGTGCCACCCACTATTCTTCCTGTGGAATGCTCTTGCTGACCACAATCATCTTGATCAATAATTCCATTCAATATGTCCAAATCATTGGAATCTGGACCTAGGGCTGATGGTTCCACTGGTTTAGCTGTCGTTGTAGTTGTTGTTGTCACCGGCTTCAGTTGTGGAATGAGAACCAAATTTGGTGAGCTTGGTCTTTTTGTAGGTGGTCTGCTTGTCGTTGATGGAGTCGTAGGTCTAGGAGTCAATTTCAGAGGACGCTGGGTGGTCAAAATGGTACTTTGAGCTAATGGGCAACACACACCCGGAACAAAAAGGCTTTTGAAACATAAGGACTCTCGCAAGCTGCTCAGATTCAATAAAAGTGCTGGACAACTACTTAAGTCTTCACATCTTCCTGGTCGTCCATTGGGTGTCTTACAACGGTTTTCACCGTCTTTTGCTAATGACTCATCAACAATCGCTGGAATATAGATCGGTGTAGATGTTGTAGGAGCAGCAGTTGTTACAGTTGTACTTAATGGGGGCTTTGCTGTTGTTGTTGTAGGAGGAGTTGATGAAATCATAACTGATACTTCTGATACCTGTTCAGTAGTAGATAATGGAGAGTGCTTCTTTACTTTATTCTTTTTCTTCTTTTTCTTTTTATTCTCCACAAAGGTTTGAATATTACCCTCATTAGCTTCGCCTATTCGTTTGATTGATTCAGGTTGTGTACTGCTGTCATTTGTATCTGATCCAATGTTCATTCCTAAATCAAGGAGTGGAGATGTCGTGCTTGTAGTTGTAGAGTGATCCTCATCCGACTCTGACTTTGAGTCCTGACCGCCTCTTGTCATATCCACAATGAAGTGGCCAACTGTGTTTAAAGCACCTAGCGTCTCTGAAATTCTATTAAAAGCAGATTGAGAGAGCAAGCGTCCCTCAGATTCATTACTAGCACTTGAACTATCACTATTGTCATCATAGTAGGTGTAGTCACTGTCATCATCATCCTCGCTGTAATCATCACTCTCGTGTTTTATCTTCTCCGGGGCTTGGTTTAAGCTTCTTGCTACCCTTGATTTTTCATCGAAAAATTCATCAGAAAAACTGTTGTCGAAGTGTGACTGAAAAGGAGATGCTGCCTTAAAAGTAGATAGGAATCCTGGCTTTAAGCCCTCAATAACTCTATCAAAACCAATGAGTAAATGACTTTAACTTACCTCGATCAGTTTTTGAACCCTTTGGTAGATCCCCGTGTCCATTAACTATCAATAATAAGCTTATGCACAGGGCAACTGAAAAACATGAAAATAAAAAACCGTTATTTTAAAATCCCCACAAAATTATTTTTAATTAAAAAAAAATAATGGCAAATATTAGTTTTTTGGAAAAATATAAGTACAACCCTTTGCTTATGATTCTTTAACATAAACATGTATTGACAACAAGCCAGATACCATCACATAATATTCAAAGTCAATTAAGTGAAAGTGACAAATCAGAAATGACTTAATTGGTAACCATATCGAAGTGCGCTAAGTTTTGTTTTGTTATGTTACCAAGGCGTATGTCGGTTTCGTTTGGTAAAATTTTTCACTTGAAAGCCACGAACCGGTTGATAGTGCCTGGGTGAGTGTAAGATATAATGTGGTGAAATTCAGTATGCGGCCTTGAAATTGTTAAATTATTTACACATCCATAGACGGATTGCCCAACCTTTGATATGCTGCAGGAAGTGGGAAGTAACGAAATAACCGAACAAAAAACTGAAACAAGACTTTGGTATATTGAATCATTCATTGATAAACTTATAAAAATAACTTATAAATCTTATTTACTATGTTCACTGATTTTTTATTTATTCTGTGTTTATAAGCCTCAAAAAAAATAACGCTATAGGGATAATGGTTCGCTAGTCGGCTTATTTTTACACAACATATTTTTTTTTTAAGATCAGAATTTGAATAAATAAATTCGGAGCGACTTTCCTTTAAGGTAGCACGCGTATAATATTTTAAAATAGTTATAAATATTTCCTCACCTTAAAATTTAGATTTTTTGTTATTAAAAAGTGGTAATCTACCGCATCAAACAAATAAAACTATCCACGTGTGAAAATTTGAAAATTCATGCTATCTTACAGGAAAGTTGAGCATTTATTTCACCTGCAAATGTCTTTTTCAATGGTTCAGACTTTGAATTTAGAGCTTCCTTTCTACATTTTGAGAAAAATTTAAAAAAGAAGATTTTAATTTAAAAAAAGAGTGTGTGTACTGACGTACGCGTGCTAGAAGTAAAACTTCGTTCCCCTCAAGCAAAGCCTCTGTCTGATTCTAACCTACATTCGTACAAACATTTTGTACGGACTTAAGAACATAACAACTATATTCTTGATTAAGATTTTAATGAATTTACAAATTGGCTATAAATATACATTTTTAATCAAAAAAAAAGTTGACGAGATTCGCTTAGAAACTAGAATTGTTTAGGAACATGTTCTTTAATTCAGCCGATTACTCTTGGAATCGTTACAAAAATTAAAAAACTTCATTCCTCACTTATCGTCTCTTTAAAAAGAAAGTTTTGTGACATATGTATGTATGTATATGTATCTTCTTTTTGCTGGTTTTTGACATAACCTTTCAGTGCTTTTCGGAAACATCAACAAAATTCAATTTAAAAAAAGAATTTTAGTTCAATCTTGCAAACTGGAAGATGTCAAAATCACTTCCAAATTGATTTTTTTTCTTGAAATATTTGTTCGAATTGATATTGGTTTTCAAAATAAGTAAGGAAGCTCAAATTGGAACTTAAAACTATTTCAGTTATACTAATGATGCAATTAGTTTTGGAATGGCAGCTTGGTCTATCTGGCATTTTCTTGAATTTATTGAGAAATTCAAAAAAGTCATGTATTGACACATGGAGTCACGGCACCTGGCAGTCAGCGCGTGAACCTTCAATTGGAGATAGATTTTTTTTCGATTTGACGTTCAATGCATTTCCCATAAGAAAAAAGCAAAAATGGGTCGGGAAAACATTGATTTAACTAATCAAATTTATATGAACCGGTATGCATTTTATGATTTTAAAAGAATAGTAATAAGTGTTTATTTCTAAATCAGGTTGAAAATATAGTAAGAAACTTAATTAATCTTTTGCAACTTATCTTCAAAAATCGTAAACATATCGTATGTGAATGACAAATGAAACAATTTTTTTAAGAAACAATTTGTATGGTCTTCTTTGACTAGCCATATTTTAGTCAAGGTAGAATATTTAATTAAAAATAAAACAAACATAAGACCCCTGTGACCTGACCAATTCTAAGTCAGCAATTTTTTCAAGTGTAATTAAATTACTGTGTAATATAAGAAAACAAATGTAATAAAAAAAAACACAATAAAGTTTACTAATACCTACTACTTCTATTAATTTTTCAATTCAATTCGGTCGATGTACATACGTCGTTTAGTGTTTTCATGTTTTGTGAAAATTTTTAATTTTTAAAGATAAAGAAACTTTATTATTTTTGTGACTTAATTCAAAAAATTCATGTGTATCCATTTTTTTTAAGTATTTGTTGTTGTTTTCTTGCATTTTCTTTACTTTTTTTTAGTGCAAATTGCACAGGATTAATTATGTTATTGATATATTTTCCACCTGATTTAGAAATAAACACATATTATTATTCTGTTAAAATCATAATATTGATACCCGTTCATATGAAATTAATTAGTAAAATTTATGTTTTTCGAGCCCCTTTTTGCTTTTTTCTTATCGGAAATACATTGAACGACAAAGGGTAAAAAATTCTATCTCCATTTGTCAGTACACACACCGACTTCCAGGTGGTGCGGAAAGCAACTTACCAGGTGCCAATAACTTGTTTGTTACCAAGGTTGAACAAAATGGATGGCACTCTTTATGACACACAGATGGCGCTTTTTTAACGCACATGATTACTTAGCTAGGTGCACATAATAAATCGTGAAAGGACACTGACGTCTAAGATACTAAAATTTCAATACTAGCCGTTTTTTAGTGAATTTTTATTTCCGCTTAAATTTGATGTGAAACTAAAAATTTAATGAGGGCGACTGTCCTTACTTTTTTTATTTATTTTACTTAACGTGACGACGAGAAACGCTTTATTGTGTATATCCATCCTCATCTAATTTCATAGTTCGAAACTGATTTTACAACAACGACGATGTTTCATCACGCTCACATCTCGTTTTTCTTATTGCATCCATTAGGTGTGTTTTATTATTCACAAATCTATCTGGATCCGGATCTGGATTAAGTTTTAACATGTATTACAAAAACAATTTTGGATCCTGTTTTCTATGGGGATCTATTTCAAAGATCCAAAAATTAGTTAATACACTGGCGAGTAGATGGCTTTTTATGGTAAGGTAGTGTAAGCTATATAATGTAAAGAAAAAAGACAAGACACAATTTAAAATTTCCAAACCCAAGGATAAAAAAAGACGGGCTTATAACACTGCTGTCAGTAAGATCCGTATCGTTTTATTTTCAATGGATGATCCAGATCCGGATCCAGATAGATTTGTGGATAATAAAACGCACCTATTGTGTTCGAGCCAAAGGATTCTTTTATTGTAGGCAATGCTAATCTATGTTTGACATAGAACTTAAAATTCTTGGCATATGGCAATGATAGTTTATATTTGACAACAGAAAGTTTATTTACAAGTGATTTTTTATATTTTGCATTAATTATTTTGTAAATTTTAGTGCTTAGTTCTTAAGTATTAAATATTATTTAAGTATTCTATGTTGTGAAGAATTAAGTGTTTAATGTTTTAAATAAATACATTCATAAAAAAGATATATTTTTTGTGTTTTTGTACAAAGGAAAATGGTTTTAGCTGGTGAAAAAAAATTCATTAAAAAAAGCTTTTATTGGGTGTTTTTTTAATAAAATCATTTTTTTAATTATTTTGTTGGTTAGTTGTTGTGGTTTTTGAAGTAAAACTTCTTTTCCGGCAGTTGTCAGTGACATGTCAAAATAACACGTTACCAGTAAAATACAGCGACATGTTTTTTAAAATACAACATGTTTGTACGTTTATAGGTTAGAACCTTACAGAGGGTTTGCTTGAGGGAAAAGAAGTTTTACTTCTACCGCGCGTACGTAAGTACATACAACCTTTTTTTTTATTAAAAGAACATTCTTTTTTAACGATAAGATATTTTTAAAGTGTTTTAAATAACCTCCAACAAAAGTCGAACAATAATTGTAAAAGAAACATTTCTCTATCTTTGACTGATAACGTGTCGTTTTGACATGTCACTGACAACTGCATAGAACATTTTTTACCCCCAACGCCGGAAAAGAAGTTTTACTTCAAAAAACCACCACTGCAATGTGCCCAAAATGAAAAAAAAAGTTAAATTAATTATAGCGTTCTCGCATTCCGAATGCTTCCTGAAATCGTTCGTTTGGAACTAGACGACAGGTCTTCTCCTGAAAAGAAGAGAACATCGATTCTGGATTTGAAAAAAGAATAAAAATAAGCACAAATGGACATGCTTTCCACGTCAAAATCCTGAAATGTCATTTTTTGTTATGAATGCACTCGATAACAGATATCACAAAGTTCAAAAATTTAGCGATGCTACAACTCGAAAAGAACCAGGAAGTAGTGACTTACAACTCTCAACCATTCCTGTGTGCGAGTTGCTAGGAATGGAGGGAAATACAGTATTCTGCCGATTCCGAACGGCTTCTGAGCAGCACTTTTCATGACAAGAGATACTCTTACATGATTTATCAATTCCTCGGTTTAGAAAGTACACCCCTGAAAAACATTTTTTGCAGCGGGAGAATCAAACTCAAGACTTTCTGCATGACAATCCAACACCCTTACCATTATGCTAAGGGGTACTTATAACTGTGTTTACTTTATTGTGAAACATTTACGAAAGGAGTTTACTAAAAGTAAGAGAGCCCAGGAGAAATTCCTGTAAGATATTGAGGAATATTCCTAGCAAATATGATAAATCTTTCAAATTAGTTTAAACTAATTAATTTTGTAATCTGCATTTAAACGTTTCACAAATACAACGAAACAAAATTCAGAATCAAAACAAATTGTACAACACAAAATATATAAACTTATACAGGTTGATTCGCATAAGATACGACATAAAGCAAGAGTGGAAAATTTTGGTACAGGTCTATTTCTAAAACTGGGGCAGTTTTCTTAAATTGAGAACCAACGACAAAACGTACAATATAATGCTTAAATATTTTTTAAACCTAGAATTTCATTAATTTATTTTGTTTTTAAATCAAGTATCAAGAATTTTTGTAACTTCTTTTCTAGGTTATATTTTTTTTTTGATTTGGAAATGAAAGTATATTCTTTTTGGACATCTGTACCAAGTTCACAAGAATTTGGTCCTTGAAAGCTCAAAAAAACACGGGTGAAAATAACTATTTTTTAATTTAAATTTATTTTTTTGAAAAATATCCTAA
Organism: Philhelius festivus; assembly: GCA_963931855.1. NCBI lineage: Eukaryota > Metazoa > Arthropoda > Insecta > Diptera > Syrphidae > Philhelius > Philhelius festivus. The sequence goes on from OZ007555.1 coordinate 67,585,402, forward strand.
AAAATGTCATCTACCAATATTTGGTAATTTTCATTTGATTTTTGTTTAACTTTGGGTTTTATAAAGTTTTAATATTTTATTGGATTTTTCAAATGTGGCAAGAACTTTTCTTTTGAAAATAGCAGTTTATTTCCTGCAATAAAAGGAATCGATCAAGTTTTAATTGACCAGTTTCATATGCAAGGTTTGTCAAGTGGTTTTAACCACCATCCAACTAAATTTAATTGTTTTACTGAGGCAACGGTAAGGTTATTTGTGTAATTATTGTACTCATGGTATTTCATGAGCACTGCCATTCACAAAATTTTGATTTACCGATATCTAATTGCCAAAAATTGTTTACTTCGAAGACTTCGAAGATTCAAGGATTTCAGGGAACAATTTAGCCGGAAATCTTCTAGAAAAGACAGATATTTTCCATCAGATGTTGATTTCTCCCAATCCTTCAGTTTCTAACTTATAAAATAGATTTGCAAATATTAACAAAAAAAAAACTTTCATCATGATGCAATTCAAATGTTTGAATTTGAAAACGTTTGTTACCATTCAGATTGATTTAATGTAAACAAATGTATATGTAAAATATGCTTTGTTTTTTGTTCGTGCTTTAAATAAGATTTATAAGTTTTTTTCTATAGCTTATAAGAGTTTTGCAAGTTTTTATATTATTTTTTTATTTTTTCTGTTGTAAACTGGCTTCACATTTCTTCAAATCTCAAAAGCCAAGAAATGTTTTTAGTCACCTACTTTTCAATATTTCAAAAACTTAAAAAAAACAACTTTAAGAGCAAAATTAACAGTTTATGTTCCAAGGTTTTTGACGCTTAAATTTATTTTCACAAAAACTATTTACGAAAAAAACTTAAACTATAAAATCATGTGAAAGATGTTAAAGGAAGGCAAGATAAGCTTTCAAAAAAGCTATAGCACACTTTGTATCTTTTCCTTGATTTTTATATTTTTTTTTTTTAATTTAGCTAACATTTTCAGAAAATTGCCCCTACCACCTGAACGAGAGGTGATAAAGCCCTTTTTCCATATAGTTTTTTTCTTAGATTAAACTCGAGAGCTATATCTCGAAATAGAATTATTTACAAAAAAAACAAAATACTTCAAAGTATATGATTAATTTTTGGAAACAAAATGTGTTTTGCCTGTTGTCTATATATATCTCACTCGTTCTCATGGTTTTGTTTATAAATCAGCCTAAAAGCTAACCACTTGAACATAATTAGATCAATTATATCTATAGGCGTATTTTATTGGTAATGTATACATAGTGCAGCAATGGTAGTCCGAATAAAATGCTTTTTTGACTGCATATACACTTTTACTTTAAATTTTAAAGTTGGTATGCTTTGCATTTATACCCGTGTCAAAATCAGCTGATTTGGGACAGAAGTAAAATAAATATGTAATTTCTTACAAAAATAATACAAATTGAAATGAATAAAGATCTAAAACAGAAAAGGGCTATATATAATTTCTGAGTTTCTTTTAACAAATCATCTTAATTTAGTAGATATTTCAGACTCATTAAGTGAACAAAGTAAAAGGAAACGAAAACCAAAAATGAAATATATACCTACGAATAAACAATCCACTTTTGAATAAGCTGAGGGATGCGTTGGAAAAGTATACGTTGTGATGTGGTTTATGCTGAATTAACTTCACTGAAAAATTTGTTGTCAAACAAGTGGCAAAATTATTTATAAAATCAAATCTCAATGGCATGTATGTACACAAAGTCAAATTAAGGACTGGGTGTCAGAAAAAAATCATATATTCATACAACTACTGGTAGCTAACAAAATTGCTGTAGCAAAAGGTGTCACTAAAATCGCTCACTCTTGTAGCAATGTAAAAATGGTTCAGCAAGTCTCTAACCTAGCTGACAGAGAAATTTTGATAGTTTTTTTTTTTGGTAGTAAATTCTGAGTTCGAACTAGCTAGCTTCCATAAGAACAGAGGAAAGTGTCTACAATGCAGCAAGTGTTGCAAAACTTTAACTTTGACTCAAATTTTGGTACAGCTACTTTTGATGTTATAAATGAATACGTTGAATTTTAAGCAATTTTTTTATTGAGGAATGTATTCAGCACTATCAAAATATGAAAACAATGTGAAACAGGTAGACATTACAAATTTCAAAAAGTCACTTTTGGATAATATAAAAAAGGTGTTAACAAAGAGGCAGAGCTGAAATTGAACCAAAATGATTCTTAAAAGTCGCGAATGAATGAAGTGAATTCTTATCTAAACTCAAAACTGTATCATCACGTAAAATGTTGGAAGAATACAGGAAGAATAGGAAATTTCTCAGATTGTTACAAATGCTTTAAAAAGAATTTATAGATTCTTAAGAGGAAAATAACTCCTTTCAGACACCGACAGGTAAATGATTTCAGCAAAAACAAATTTTCTTAGCATTATTTGGTTTAGTAGTCTCCATGTTGTGTGTTTATTAGTAATAAATGTGAAATCGATAAAAAAATTTATAATTGTATATAATTTATTTTATTTATTTAGTTTTTGACAAATTTTAAACACAACATTAATTTATATTTAATCGTAAGCGACGCGTTTCGGATCTTATGCATCCATCTTCGGGCTTGACTTCTTCACTTCTTAGCATAACATAACATGAAAACAATTTAAAAAAAAACATTTTTTTCGTCCTTTAATCTCTCGAAAACCTTACATGTAGAACAAATTTTTAAGTCGGTTTCAAATTCAGGACAACTAAAATCTTCCGAAAAATATACAGCCCTAATCTGCTATTCCTGTGAATCCTCGATTCGATTCACCTACTGAATCCACCTTCACTATTAACTCTCATTCTGCTATCCACCGGGGGAACTACCTTATCAACTACATCAATTTGTCATTTGAGGTTCAAACAGCTGGCTTGTTTTCACAATAAAAATAAAACAAAAAATTTATTTTCAGTTAAATTGATTTTTGTGTCTACGACCCAAACGCAAAATAGTTGGCCTACTCATCAATTAACAAATTAACATTTTTATGTGCCTATATTTTCTGGTCCCCAAGCAGTTGTTTTTTAATTTTTTTTTGTCGATGTAATAAATTACATTTAATAAGTAAATTAGACCAAACAGAACTAAATTCGAGAAAGCACATATGGCTCCAGTTTGCATTCTCTCAAACAAAGATAGAGCATAATAGTTGGACTATTCTCTCTGGGATGCAAAATAGTTGGCCTATGAAGATTTAAATAGATTTTCAGTTAACCTTTATTAGGTGCGTTTTATTATCCACAATTCTATCTGGATCCGGATCTGGATTAAGTTTTAACATGTATTACAAAAACAATTTGGGATCCTGTTTTCTATCGGGATCTATTTCAAAGATCCAAAAATTAGTTATTACAGTGGCGAGTAGATGGCTTTTTATGGTAAGGTAGTGTAAACTACAGTGTAAAGAAAAGAGACAAGAAATAATTTAAAATTTACAAATCCAAGGATAAAAAGAGACAGCCTTATAACACTGCTGTCACTAAGATCCGTATCGTTTTATTTTCAAGGGAAGATCCAGATCCGGATCCAGATAGATTTGTGTATAATAAAACGCACCTATTAAAAAAATGACATGCACTTGTTTTGTTGTTTATTGATCTCTTGTTTTATGCAAGCCAGCAACAGTTTAATGTCAACCATGGTGCGTGGTGTTGCATTATCAAGAGACCTTAGGCAATCCATAAATAAAGCCTTCGAAACGGGATTATCGAGCTATAAAATCGCAAAACAATTCAATTTACCGAGCTCATCAATTCGAAACATTATCTCAAAGTTCAAAAATAGTGGAAATGTGGAGATTGGTAAAAAACGGGACGCCCACCAATTGCAAAACCTCGAGATTGCCGAGTTTTAAAAAAAATAATAAAAGAAAATCGACGTCAAACGGCCGCTGCAATAACTGTTCAATGGAGGGAAAGAATAAAAAAAAGTGTTTCGGTCGACACTTGCAAACGGACCATGAAAAAAATTGGATACAAATTTTATAAGGTTTGTTTTAGATTTATTTAAATTAGAGCAATTTTAATTCGTTGAAAACATAGGCCAAAGAAAAACCACTTTTAACACCTAAACAAAAGAAAAAGCGGCTAGAGTGGCCAAACAACGTAAAAACTGGACTTTAAGTCAATGGCGGTCCGTTATTTGGAGTGATGAGTCCAGGTTTGAAGTTTGCGTGGCCGACGAACGAAAACGAGTCATTAGAAATTCAAGAGGTTTTTCACAAAGATTGCCTTAAAAAACCGTCAAGTTTCCAGCATCTCTAATGATATGGGGATGTATGTCGGGGCGGGGTTTGGGCAATTTGCATTTTGTAAATGGAAGTGTCAATGCTGCCAGGTACAGGGATATTCTGGAAAATTAGCTTCTCCCATCAATACCACGACTTCAAGCTAGTGATCGAGACTATATTTTCCAACACGATGGAGCTTCTTGCCATACAGCAAGGTCTAAAATGGCGTGGCTATCTGCTGAAGCTATTCCTTCACTGGAATGGCCTTCCAGCAGCCCTGACCTTTCACCAATTGAAATTGTCTGGCATAAAATGAAACAAAAACCGCGAAAAGAACCATGCCGGACCTCTTCAAGACCTTAAAGCTAAAATCATAAATATTTGGGAATCTTTTGGCACCGAAGAATGTCAAAAATTAGTTGACACAATGCCACGACGCATAGAAGTAGTTATCAAGGCCAAAGGCGACGTAACACCATGGTAAAATAAAAATTAAGACCCATAGGCCAACTATTTTGCGCTTAAAAAAAAAGTATCAATCGGTATTTTATTTTGTATTATTGCTCTATATCGTTATTTAATTGAAGTCATTTTGTTTTTGTTACTTATTCCTATTCAAAATAAATATATCTTAAGAAAAATACCAAAATATTGATTTTATTTCCGATAGAATTTAAGAATCAGAAGATTTTTGTTTTTTATCATAGGTAGTCCAACTATTTTGCGTTTGGGCTCGTATGACCAATTTCTCCAAGAGCATAGGTTTATCAGAAGCGTGTTTGTGATTCTTTGCTGAAGGTAATTTGCAACATGGAGTTGGTTAACATGTCACAATCGATCTTTTGCGCACCAAATTCCCAAATCGTGTTATAAGCCGTTTTAAATAATGTTATACCAACAATCCGGAAACGATTCAAGCACTAAAGGCCAATATCATATCCAAGCAATCCGTGAGTTACAGCCCGAAACCATCAACAAGGTCTTGGAAAATTGGTGTGACAGAATGCGCTACTGCAAAGCCAGCCGAGGCAGCCACTTAACTTCTCGTGAAAGACTATTACATCAAAATGAAGCTAACTGTCTTTGCATACAAATCTTGACACACTTTATCAAAGGTAAAAATATTTCTTTATAAGTAACCCCACCATTGAAAAACAACTTCAATAATAACAGCCGATAAACAAGAGCAACGCAATCTTTTTAAGTAAAAAAACCCAGTCTTAATAGAAGGGGTACAAATTTTAAAAACAAACAAAACAAATAGATAGGATTTTGTAACGCAAGCGCAACCAAAGGTGCCATATGCTGCGAGGCCACGAACGATGCGTGATGATTCACTTCATGGGAAACATTCAGCACATCGCATGTATTCGTGCACCACGCACATTCAATTTTATAGCATGTGCCTACAAAACGTTGCATAATGAACACACCAGCATTGAGATGATTGGTGACATAAAACTTTAGGCGACTCTTAAGACGAGTTTATCGAGTCGGACTTCCGACACCACTACCATGCCGCCACAGGGCTCCTCCAAATGTACTTTGTACGTTAAACTCTTTAACAGCTGGTCGGAAAACTTGCTATCTGAAAAACAACTATTCAAAGTATGACGTCATCATTTTAGAAAGTTACAAGGATGAGTATATCGCGTCTAAATGTACGCTATTTTGTTTTGAACCTCACGGTCCGCGCTTAAACTTATCCAGCTGATGAAGATTGCGATCATATAAAAAGGGGGGAGCTTTGAACAATTGATTTTTTTGCAAGAGCGGTTAAGTTAAAATGTTGCTGCCGTCGCGTCGCTGCGCCGCCGTTGATTTCACTTTCTTTCCAGTTTCTGTGCTTTTAATTTATTTTATTGTTATTAATTTTGTTGTTTCTTTTTGTTTTTTTTTTTTGCTTTTAAAAGCATTTTGAATTATGCGAATGGCATTGGAAGTAATAAAAATAGTCTGGAAGGTTACTATGCATTTTGGGTCTATTTTAAACATGCGAAGAAATTGACACTTTTCCCGCTTTGCGATCACAACAATCTTGAACTACCTACAGAAATCTTAGACATTCTTTCACATTCGAGCTAAAATTCCGAATAAACTTTTAGGGAAATTCTTACACAAGAACTTTTTTTTTTTTTTTCGTGGGTAGGTGAAGAATCTTCATAGACACTATGAGCCCGGTACTCATAGTAGTGTGAGATTTTTACTCACTAAAAAACACCTCCCTTTTGTTCTTGCGACTACAACTAAGTTATCTTATCAAGTAGTTTTAATTTCATTATATTATAATCACGTTTGGCAGGAAGCTCCCCACTGAGGCACTGAGAGGACCTGCAGATACCACATTTGAAAGCGGATACTCCTTATGGCGCTAGGTCGAACGGTCTCGTTCTTTGAAGTCGGCGCACAAGGTTTGTCTCATTAATTGTTTGTCGAATAATTCCATTGCTATGGTTATTTAAGTGAGTTCGTAGCTTCCCAGCGAAAACTGCTATTTCATCTTCAACAGTTGGCAATCGTAAGTCTCTGTGTAAATCACTGTTCCTAATGTACCACGGAGCATTAACGATTTCTCTGAGAACTTTGCTCTGAAAAGATTGTAGTATTTGTCTATTGCTTGGTTTAGTACAACCCGAAAGTTGTATACCGTATGTCCATACTGGTTTTTTCACTTCCTTATAGGTAAGCAATTTATTGTAGATGCTGAGTTTGGAATATCTTCCAATAAGCCAATTCATTTCACGTACCTAATTTATTTTCAAGTTGATCTCGTTTCTTTTTAACGTGAGTTTTCCATTTAAGCTTAGCGTCTAGTGTCATTCCTAGGTACTTTGCTTCATTAGCATATGGTATTTGCACCGTATTAATGTAGGTGGGCAGATTGGTAATTTTTTTGTAAGTAAAATTAACATGTGTTGATTTGGACTCATTAAGAACAATTCGCCATTTCTTAGTCCATACCGAAATTTTATCTAGAGCTCGTTGGAGCTTCTCGGTTGCAGATTCAACTGAATCGGATGTTGCAAGTATAGCCGTATCGTCTGCAAACGTACCTTTTATGGTATCTTCTTCTTGAGGAATATCGCTAGTGTATAGTACGAATAGAATTGGACCGAGAACACTTCCCTGGGGAACACCAGCATTGATTTCCTTAAAATCCTAATATTCCCTCCCTTGCTTAACTCGAAATAGCCTATCTTCGAGGTACGACTCAAGAATGTAATATATGTATTTGATCCGGAAAGACCTGTCTTAGTTTAAACTTAAAGCCATCGTGTCAGACCTTGTCGAATGCTTGAGAGACGTCTAGAAATGCGCTTGAACATACATTTTTTCTCTCTAGTGATTTCTCAATTTCATTGGTTATCCTGTACACCTGATCAATTGTTGAGTGGCTTTTTCGGAAACCAAATTGATGGTCAGGAATAAGACGCTTTTCTTCGATAGAAGCAGTCGCTTTAATAAGATTTTCTCAAATACCTTCGAGATCAGTGGCAAGAGGGAAATCGGTCTATAAGATTTCTTTTCGTTCGGAGACTTTCCCGGTTTTGGAACCATTAAAACTTCTGCGACTTTCCATTGGCGTGGAACGTATGAAAGCCTTAATGCCGCATTCATAAGGTGCTGAAGTTTAATTGCTGCTTTTCTGGGTAGCTCTTGTATATGACTTTAATAAATATATCGACTTCATCAGTGGCGTAACGTATGGTCCGCCCCGGGCGGCAGGCCTAGGGGGGCGGCAAAATGTCGCCGGTAATGCGGGTAGAGTAGAAATCATATGTTTCATGACAGATCATTTGACAAGTCAATAAACAACAATGATGTAAATTTGAAATTTGCCACCCTATCTGTGGTTCGTCGTTGACCGCTTTCGTGAATTCGTAGACGGTGAGTAGGGCCGTAAGAGTGCATATTGTCACGCTGATCGCGAAACTAAAACAAAACGTTCCGAAACTCTCGCGAAACTGAAAGGGAGTGTTCCGAAACATATGATATGCATATGCGAGATATGATAAGATAACTAGGATTCGACGGAAACGTTATTCTAGTCTCAGCCAGCTCAATGTTTTTGCTCCCTCCCGCATCACAGAAAGTTATTTCGATTGTGTTGTTTATAGTTTAAATACTGTTGAATCTTCTAAAACTAAGCACTTAGTACTTCACTCAACCTTTGAACTAGTTTTTGAAAATGAAAAGAGTTAAAGGAAGCGGCGCGGAATACCGCAAGAAAAAGGCTAAGAAAGAAGCAGACGCGAAGACGCGAAATATTTCAGTTCTAGTTCTGGTTCAAAAGCTACGTTAACGTCTTCAGCGGCATCCAGCAGCAGCGGAAGTGATTCCAATGTAAGTAAGATTCCTCCATCTACAATCGTGAGTTGCCTAGAATTGTCCTCCGGCCAATATTCATGGGAATGCATAACTTATTTTACGGGCAGAAGAAGAAGACGTGCCTGCCGTCGAAGTTGGAAGTCGTTCTGGTCCCACCACAGAGCAGGGTCAAAACGAAGTCGACTCACCAGAAGTATCTCAAGCATCTAGTCACAAGCCTGCAAAAAAAGTGAACCTCGTGAAGCTGTAAAGACGCTTAAAAATAACTTTGTGGAAGTTCTTGAGGTACTGGAAGAATTGACGGATCGGTAGCCAAGCCAGTCTTCTTCTGACAGTCATGCAGTCATTCAACTTCCTCACTTTTCTTGGCTTTTGAGCTGCAGAGCTACCTGAAGAAGATGACGCACAGATTTACCTGCAGCAATGTGGACTGAGTGTGGATAAGTGTGCTCAGAAATTCTGCGTTTTAAAAGCTCTCCTAGTGGAGAGCAGAGACCGTTTCGTCAAGCCGCAATCGACTTTTCCAAGACTCTTTGGAAAAAACTCGGAATCGAACTCAAAACGAGAAGAATTCGCAGGAAAAAACGCATGCATGGCGATGAATCCGCAGATGCAGCTTTGTCTCACGATCCTCATTCGTAAGGCCCGTAGAATCCGTTTATGAAACCGCTGATCCTATTTTACTTTCAATAAAAGATACTTCATTGCCTGTGAAATGATGTCTCTAAATTTAATTTTAATTAAGTATTGAATGGGGGCGGCAAAATGGGTCTCCCGCCCCGGGCGCCGAGATGGTACGCTACGCCACTGGACTTCATCTTCTAGCTCTAAAGGCGTTTTCAAAGATATATTAAGCGCAATATTGTTTTCGCACAAGAACTAGACATGATTATTAGAATCAGGTTCTTAGATTTTATTCATATTTCTTTTGGCTTTGAAGAAATCGATTTTGGGAAAAAATATTTTCGCAAACGGGTGTTTCAAGCGTTAAACATGCATATACCTATCGCTTTTTTCAAACTTTTCTGTTTCAAATATAACTTTTAAGAATATTGGTGCAATTTTACTTGAAGATGTTTTGCAGATTTTTTGTATTAACACCAAGACTACCAATTATTCTGCATAGGACATTTAAAATAAAATGCCCGACTGGATCGCAAGAACTCAAAAAATTTAGAGGAAATCTAGAGAAAATGTTCACAACCATTACATTCTCTTTTTAAATAACTAAAACAATTCCTTTTTTAGTTTGAGCTAAAAACAGGACGACATGTATTTTCTCATTATAGATTATGCAAGAATAAAAATTGTAAATCGTTGTAGCGTTTTTTTTTTTTTTAAATAAGCTTTTATATACAAAATTTTTTAAATGTCCTTGAAAAAAAAAAATTTAAAAAAAAATGTTTTTTTTTTTAATTTTTATAATTCAAAGTTTTTCAAATTTTTAGAAGGTTCTCTATAGAAAAATATTCATAATTTGAAAAAATGGTTCTATGAGTTTTGAAAACAAAATTTTGACCATTTTTTTTAATCAAAAAAAAATTTTAAAACCTTAAATACCTAATACTATCCAAACTTTTTGGGAGCTTAACCATAAAAAATTATAAAAATTGGTTGCACCCTTTTTAAGAAAAGCAAGAACAAAAAAATTGTTGTAAGGGGGTTAAAATTAATGTGGGGTAAAACAAGAACGTGGATCTGACGTATACGTTCCGTGTAGCCCGTTACGGTTACACGTTCCGTATTGCACGATAGCTTTATGAAAGATTGCATTTAAGACCCTTACGTTGAGAATATAGCGTACTTACTACATCGTGTTTACAATTAAAACTTTGAAGCGCCTCAAAAGGAGCTCGTCTATGGTTTCAATGAGTTGAGATCTCGATTTTAGTAGATACTTTCTATTGATAGTTAGAACTAAATATCTTTATTACCCCAACATTTCTTCACCTCCCACCCAATATGTCAAAAAAATTAAAGACAAAACAATTGGTGTCAAATTTCATTACAGATTCTTTCAATGTTTTTAAAATCCAAAAAATGTGGTATTATATTTTCTGCTACGGAAATGCATTTTTAGGGCAATGGGTTAATATTTGCAACGAAATATTCTCGATACGTCAAAATTTAATTTATCCCTTATCTGTCAAACTACATAATGCCAAAATTCAAATTAAATATTCTATATAGATCAAAATATGAATTGTTCTTCTGTCAAGCTATGAACTGCATGATGACTACGATGCCAATAGAGTTCATTACAAGATGGTAAATTGGTAATGATGTCAATTGGTTAATAAAGAGAAAGAGAGAGAAAAGGACAGAAAAGTCAAAAAAAAGTCGGATGAATTAGTGCAGTGTGAACACAGTATTATAGCAAAAAAAATGCATCAGAGCATGATTACATGATTCTTTTTTTCAGTTGTTTTGTCTTTCGTCTTTCCTTGACATATTTGGTGTAAGATGATGAAGTGTAATGAAGTATGAAGCTACCTTTCTACAGCCCTCTTCTAAACTGTCAAAAAGACGAAGCGAACGAAAAAAAGAAAAGGCGCCAAGAGTCAAACTATTTTCATATTCTGGCTGCATGACAAACATATTTGCGAATGTAAACGCATGCTTGTTTAATTTTCCATGAAGTTCTCGAATTGTGGGCATCGTAAGAAAATATATCAAAATGAGTTTTATAGCGGAAATTCAGGTTGATTTTATTAGATAGATATACAAGATTTTTATTGAATTATAAATTCTTACAATACATGTTTATATACAAAAAATTATTACGACATGGCATTTGCCGTCTGCCAGATTGACAATTAACACATCTTACAATACGAGTACGAGTATTATACAAGATTATCATAATTTGATTTGATTAACTTTAAAGAAAGAATGAAAACCAATTGAAAAAACTATAAAAAATAAAGGTTTTCAGCAGACTTCAAGAAAAAATATAAATATTTGAATGAGGATAACTCCAAAATAAAAGAGATTAGGGAATAATCTTATTGTTTGTTTAAGTTGGAAAATAACAATAGAGTTTGAAAAATAATCAAAATCAAAAATGTAGACAAAAATAAAATGCAACAGATTTTATTATGCATTTTAAGACAAAAGTTTAATCGTAATGATGATACAAATATAAGGCCGCAGTAAATAATTATTATCATGCCAACGCTATATGCCTTGACTATAAGCAAAACTGCGCATATCGGAAGGCTTTTAATGGTTCGTGATGCAGTGTTAACACATTCACAATCTTGAAATTGCAACCAGACTAAAGGTATTACGAGTGCAATGTCTTTTACTTTTGCGGTGAGCTGTTGTAAGTGATACCCGCTTGCATATTTCCGTTTCAAATTCCGTAAACAAATCCTTTTGACCGCAAAGGTACAGCCGATTGTGTACTGCAAGTTTTGCGGTGAGAGTGAAGTCGGAAATACCCTTTTCAATTATTTGTATATTTTTAAGGTACAAGTACCTACATTATGTACTCCTGAATAATCCTATACTAGCGATTATGTCACTGTTTAGTTTACGGTATTGATTGTTTTTTTTTTATTTAAAAGAAATTGAAGATTTCTATCGACCTTTTAATTACCATGATGTTGATAATGCTATTGGGCGCAAACTCAAAGGATTTGAAATTGGTCAATGGATAGTAAAGTTTAAGGGTAGTGCAATTTCATTCAACTACGATACTCCTACGGACTACGAGAATTTGGTATGAATTTGGGCTGTGCACTGTATCTTTAAATAATAGAATAAACTATGTTTGGAAATACGAGTTTAAGACATTTCGGAAATGTCAATCTAGTTAAAGCTTATAAATCAGAAATTCAAGACTATACCACAATCTAAATATTTGCTGTGTGATTAAATAAATTTAGCTAGTGTTTTCTCCCCACAAAAAATTAACGGGTTCGACTGACAAACCCGTGAGCATGACAAGTAAAACCCTGTCGAAAAACGTCGAGCAATATCAAAAATAAATTTTATTAAAATCAAAACAAATAATCGCGGTAAGTCCCTAAATTATTCGATCATTTAAAATGTCTCAGTACCACGATACAAAAAAGTCTTAAATGTATCTATTAATGTGCATATACAAATTAACTTCTAAAATAAACATCAATGAAATATCTTTTTGATACATCGTTTTTATTAAATCATCGAGAACATTTTTATTTCAACCGTTTTCGAAAGAAAGATAATCCTGTGCTTTTTTTAAAAGTTGTATGATTGGTAATATTGTTTTTGATTCTAGGAAAAATTAATAAACTGTTTAAAAACCATTGACTAAGCCGTTTTCAAAATATTGGGTTTTCCAAAAAGGACTTGACAACTTTTATCTCATATAAAAGGCAAACAGTTTGAGATATTTCAAAAATTGTATCATTGGTTTGAAGTATGGAATTCAACGTCATTCATACATCTGCCACGGACACGTTTGCAACGGCCAATTCTTTGAACGCAATTTTCGATGATTCGGGTGCACATTTCGACGAAAACGGCTGCTACCACTCATTTAATTTTGGCTTTGAGCTATTCTAAAGGCGCTGTCTCGTTGATGATTTAATGTAGCCCAATAAAAAAACAACTTGAGAAAATACATGAAAGAAAAGATGGGAATGAAACCATGATAGTTCCCTGTTCCCTATATCAGTTTTAACGCTCTATTCGAAATTCTATCGAATAAGTGCTGAGAAGTTTGTGCTGCACCTTTCCAAAGATACTACCCAGATCATAGGGGGTGAAAAATTTCTCACGTCAATATGGAAATCCAAAGCATTTAGCAACATTTTTCGGGGTCTCGGGAATGTGGAGTACGAGAGCTTCTTCGATGCAAGTTCCAATCAACGACAATAGACAGCATTGAATTTTTGAAACATTAAACTCCACACGATTTTTGTAAGCCCCATTTAAAAATTCTGTAAAGATCGGAGTTTAATAACCTATCATAAGATTATTCCGTCGCAATTCCACTCACGAAGGAAACGGAAGTTAATTTAAGAATGAGGCAAAACAAATAATGTTCAACATTGTATCCTTTTGAAGGAACTTGAGTTGTTTGATTCCATTATTCTCTTCTTAAGTGAATAAAAAGTTATTTATTATGTAGAAATCAAATTGTCAAAATTGATAATGTGTTTTCTAAAGAAATATTTAACTTTTAAGGTGTTCCTCAAGGAAGTGATCTTAGACCGCTGCTTTTTATTATTTTTATAAATAACTTACCACTTCATCTATATTATTTTTAATGTCTTTTCTTTGATTGTTCAGCTGCATAAACTCAATTCATGATGCAAGTAATGTTCAATCTGATTTCAACAGAATCATCGATTGGTGCACGCTTAATGAGTTGTACTTCAACAATAAATAAAATGCACGACTGGATCGCACGAACTTGCTCTTATGTAAAAGTACTTTGGAATTTAAGATACATTTTATAAATATAAAACATGAATTTAAAATGAAATTGCCGTCTGATTTCTAGAAAAGTATGAATTTATGCAAACAAACTTTAAAAAATCGTTTTATTATTAAATAAATAAATTTTTTATATAAGAAATTTCTTTAAAATTTTTCAAGAAAAAAATCTGAGATGCGAATATAGTATTTAATAATATTGATTTTAGGAAATAATTTCAAAAAATAATCGTTCATAGGTTTTGAAGATATTGATTTTTCAAAAAAAATTTTTCAAAAAAACCCAACAAATAATTTTTCGAATATTTTTACATACAATATTATTTTAGACTTAGGAGGACTCCTGCTGAAAATTTTTGGTAAAAATCGTTAGAGCCGTTAATGAGAAAGTCGAAAATCAAAAAAACGGTTCTATGACAAGTACCGTTAATAACATTTTGCCCCAAATTTTTTTTTTACCAAAACGTAGTCCATGTCCATAATATCACACCTAATTTTTTTTATCAAAATCGTTAGAGCCGTTTTCGAGATAAATAAGATTTTGCGTTAGTTTTAGAGCTAAAAAAAAAATTTCAATTTCTCCTCTAGGGAATCACCGAAGACCGATAACTACCGAGTTTAAAGAAAATAGGTCCAGTGGCTTAGGCTCTAGATCGAGGTACAGACATACAGACAGACAGACAGACAGACAGACATATAGACATACAGACAGACAGACATACAGACAGACAGACATACAGACAGACAGACGGAATTGCCGGACCCACTTTATTCGTCTTCGCTATCATCGTAATGTCAACTTTGATCAAAATCTCGAGTTCGATTTTTTTTCCAAATCGCAAGTAAAAATGTAGCGTAGTTACATTATCCAGAAATCAAAATCCCTGATGTTATGATTACAAACTCGAAAACGATATTTTACAGAGATTTGATAGATCTGGGGATTATATTTGACTACAAAATGAAGTTTGCTTGTCATGTAGATCATGCTATTTCAAAAGAAAATTCCATGTTGGGTTTCTTAATTCGAAATTCAAGGAATTTTGAAGATCCATACAACTTAAAAACTCTTTATTTGAGTCTTGTTCGAACGCAGCTGGAGTATTGCAGGGTTATATTGTAATCCCTATACGCAATCTATCATTTATCGGTTAGAAAAGATTCAAAAGAGATTCACTAGCTTTGCTCTACGGAAAACCTTTCGAAATGCAAGTATTCCTCCTATGAAACTAGATGTATGCTTATTGACTTAAGAACGTCTTGTTTTGAGAAAAAAATTAAATTCAGTACTTTTTGCTTTTGATGTCTTGATTTGCGTCATTTACTGTCCGGTTTTGTTATCAATGTTTAATATTTATGCACCTTCTCTTTTAAATGTTCCTTATCACAGTACCTACTAGCTACGCTCGCCAAAATCCTATCACAAGAGCTTCCATAGATTTTGATGAAAATTATGATTTTGGTATTGATTTTAATTTAAATAGAAATCAAGTTAAGAATACCTCAATTAATTTATTGTAATATTATTGATTGTTAAAAATATTGGCCCAACTTTTTAAACAGCTTAGTATTAAGTTAGTAGTATGATACAACTTAACAATTTTCTAACTTTTAAGTAGATTACTAACTCTTTCTTAATTTTAAACATTTTCTATCTAGTATCGTGCTAAAGCTATTTTATTAATAAGTTCCTTCTGAACATACCTAGAGTAATGTCAGTTCATGAAAAAAATTAACTAAACAGACCTATTTTGATGTTTGGAAATGTCAAAGAGTCATATGAAGATATGACAAAGTATGATACTATGTATCTATATTCGAATTAAATTTTCAAAATCTGCGTTTTAACCAAGTTTCAAACTAAAACATCTTTATTCAGTTAAAATTTTGTGCCATTTTATTTACACATTTATATTTATCCTTAAATATAGTCTTGGCAAATTTTTGTCACTTTAAAGATGAATAAATAAATAAAAATAATAGCTATTGAAAATAAAAGAAATTACTCCAAAAATTGATGAATAATTCTCACAAGAAACAAAGTGCCATAACTCCTAACATATAGGAAAGCAAATCCAACAATTAGGAGTTATTTCAAGTATAATAACTCCTAACTTTGTACGAATACTTTAAGATATAATGTCATTTTACATGTGAATTATGTATTACAGGGGTGACTATCTTCACAACATTCTCAAATTTAACAATAGTTATTAATACTAATTCGTTTTTGATGCCTGAGTATATTAAGTTCAATTGATGCCGCAGAAGAATTCAAAAAATCGAATTATTTTTCTTGCAGTAAAATGGAAGAATGTATATCATCAGATTCATCAAGACTGATATTTTTCTAGCAAATACAATAAATACTACATACAAAATAACATAAAATAATTGCTAAGTATCTATTAAATTAATTATTGAAAGATGTTTGAATTTATTTTCAAGAAATAGTTTGTAGCTCAGCTCTTTCGTTTTGAAAACTTTAGTTGATAAAACAATAGTTTATAAATTATATCTTTGAACTTGATGGTTATGTTCCTTATATTTCTTCAAGCTATGTATATTAAAAGAATATTGCTTCAATTTCTACATAAATGTAGTTAAAGTGTTTAGGAAAAAGAATCATAATTTTAATAAATAAATAGAAAAATATTTATTTTCATGCTTACGCAAACAAATCCATATGATTTGGGTTTCCATAATAAAAAAGCTTTAATCCAATTAGCCTTTGTGGTATTCACATTCGGAATTTTGTTGATTATTTTTTTTATATATATGTATGTTGCACACAGTAAACGAACACTTAAAACGATTAAATTTTTTTTTTCGTATTAGTACCACAATTTACAAAAGAGACAAATGAAATCGAAAGTCTTTTCAAAAGACAATTTTCAGTCTAAGCTAATTTGTTTGATAGATGGTGATTAAAAGAAGCAGCAGAATTTATTTATAGCACAGGGCGTACGGGTACGATAAAATTTATGAATTATAGAATCACGCACTATTAAAATGTAAGCAGTGTAGTCGACTAAAACGTTTTCACTTTTATGTCTTCCACTTAAGACTTTGAATTGAAGGCAGGTAAGAGGCTTATACTAAGTGACAAACTTAAGAGTATAAAGTTGGCTGTTAATATGGGAATTGTTGGTCTTGGGGTCTTAAGTTCACGTAGGTTTATGCTGTTGATTATTCCAACTTCCGAAGGTGAGTGCCAGCCACCGAAGACTGAAACTATGTTTTGGCTTTTTGAATTCAGAGTGTATGAATGGGAATATAGTTTTTTAGGTAGTAGTATGGTGGAGTGGAGCCCCACTTTTGCGGTTGCTTCTGAGATTATTGCCAACTACAAACACTAACCACCACAGTTGCTTACCATTTCTCCGAAGCGCGCAAGCATTTCACGGTCCACTATGTCGATGTCGACTCATAATCACTTTTCCTTTTTAATGACTATTCATCGCGAAGGGGTTTTGTAATATGTTGTTGGATCAGTTGGATAAAATGACGACGAAATTCGCTCGATGCTGCTGATCTCTGCTATAAAGTAGATACAATAAAAAAAAAAAGTATAAGCCTCAGCATCTGGCTTTGGATGTATTATAAGTTTTTAGTTATTTAACAGTTTCTTTTATTTTTCACTTTGTTGGTTTTTTGTTCGTCGCTCAGATATTTTCAAAGAGCGAAATTATTATACGCTGTGCTGAACATTTGAAGTCATTTAATTGGTAAAGCATATTATTGAAGTGGAGAAAGAGGTGGTGAAAGGTTGATATGTTTGCATATTTGTTCAATTAAAAACTCAACAATGAAACCTGAAAACAAATTAAAATTTTACTACGAGTATCCTAAGAAAAACTTTTGGATTTACAAAATTTATTAAAAAAAAAATAGAAGAAGAAAACAGAAATTTCGTTTAAGAAAAAACATAAAAAATCTTCATTTTAATAGAGAAAAATTTATCAAACCGAAAAAAGTTCATCGTTTGATTCGAGCAGTGAAGAAGTTATAAAGCGAACCCTTCTGAGCAAAACCGGAATGAGTTTAAACAAGCTAAACGGACCTGAAAGGATCATAAACATATTTTTGCATGACCAAAAATTAAGGCAAAAAGTACTACAATGCCCCAAGGGTAGTAAACGAAATACTCCTTCGCCTTCTGTTCCTACGCTAGTGTTCAATGGTACGCCTTTTGTGAGCTCATTAAAAATAGCCAATGTGCTACCAGCAGTTTACTCTTAATTCGACGCTGCCAGAAAGTGACCTTTTCTTCTTTTCTTGAGAGTGTAACCGATCTTATAAGCAAAATTTTCTTTACTACTCATACAGTTACAAGAGTACTGAAAAATACGCAGGCTCGGATAGTATCCCTATTATTGTTCTGAAAAAGTGCTCTTCAACGGTGGCAAACCCATTGTGAAGGCTTTTACATCAGTCCCACTCTAGTGGTCCCTTTCCAAGTGATTGGAAATAAGAATTTGTCCCTAAAACAAGGCGAATCTTCAATCTCTTTTACATCGTCCAATTGCACTTACGAATTATCTTGAAGATCGAAATCTTCTCAATGACCGGTAATATAGCTTTGTGAGTAATATAGGTCTACACCGATCAGTGACACAAATGTTTAATTGTTGTGGAGAAAGTAATATAATTGCACTTTATATTTCAAAAGCATTTGATCGAGTTTAGCATCGAGTTATCTTATCGAAAATGCGTGCATTTGATATTGATGAATTTTTTTATCTCTTTTTCGTTGGATTAAAAGTTAATATTCAATTCGCTCTATACAAGTTATTTTGGAAGCTTTGAAGTCTTCGTTTTGTCTCCGACTATCTTTTTCATATTCACAAATGATCTTCGGATGTGGATCTGGATGAGCCCATTAAATCCTTCAACAATCTCAGTGCAAGAAATGTTCTACACTTTCTGATCTGGTCTAAAGAGCCTATTTATGCGTCCAATTCCCATACTTGGATCTCCAATAACACACTTGAGTCTCTTGGATAGAAAAACGGGCTTCAAAAATGATAGGTGATTGAACTTCAACAGAAACATTTGTATCTCTCAAGCACTCCCGCAATGTGTCTTGATTTTTATTATTTTACCGTTTTTTAATAGATATTGTTCTAGTGAAATAACCCCTAAAACAATTCAACAATGCCCATCAGCTTAACCTTGAGTACAACTTCGTACTTCCTACTAAATTCAGAGGCAAAAACAACACGAATGTGGAGAGATATACCCGCCTCAATATTTCCCTCCCATTGCGATGTTCAGACATTTAAATCCAATTAAATCCACCCCGACTTTTCTAAACGCTCGCACTGTACAAACATACCTATTAATCATTATTTCTTAAGTGCGCTCAAAATATAAGAAAAGTATGCACATTTTTTTTATTTTGAAAAAAAAAAGTATTTTTGAAAACTTATGATAGTGTAAAATCTTTTGCTATAGCTGTCAAGTTGCGTCCAAGATTTGCCACATCTCCGAAAAAAAGCTCTTTTATTCATCACTTCAAGTTAAAAGTTATGTCAAAAATTTGTATGGATAGTGCCTTAACCTTCAATCCCTTTTGATTTTCTTGTTGTGATGGTTCCATTTTCAAATGTCAGAGGAAAAAATTTGAATAAGAATGGATATTTTAATTCTCGACTACATTTATGAGTTCCATATTTTAATAATTTTGTAAAGTCTCAACTTTTAAGTTCATGAAAGCATTCTTAGAGCAACTGAGCTGAACCAGTGACTTCAATAGCGAAAGCGAAGTGATTTTGATTAAACTTGATCTAACGTCTGCCTGTCTATCTGTTCCGCTATAGGCAGACTAAACCAAAACAGACGGTTTTTTTCAATTCGACACATTTTTTTTTAAATTTGTCAGATCAATGGTTATTAATAGTATATATAATTATTTGTATGATTTGTATTAAAATGTTTAAATGTAAATTTCAAAAGAATTATTTTTAGCATTTTAAACTTGCTACCTAAAGGTTATTAATACTGTCCAAAAATTGAGAAGAAAAGCATTCTTGGAACAAAAAACAATGGTACCTGTCATACTCCTGTTGAAAACCCGTTACGAGAAATCTTAAATTTAGATTTAGATTTACTTCAACAAAAAAGTTACTTGCACAACTTTTGAACATTTTTTTACTACTTTTGAGGCGTGGTCAGATGAACTGTGCCAAATACAGATGCATAAGTCTTCTGAACATCGCGTACAAATCCTTTCTGCCGCATTATGTGAACGTCTGAAGCCTTTTGTCAATAACCTGATATCAGTAACCTGATAACCCAATATCAGTACGGCCTTACACCAGGAAAGTCCACCATCGATCAAATATTCACATTACGGCAGATCTTGGAAAAAACCCAGGAACTTCAAATCGAAACCTACCACCTTTTCATCGATTTCAAAGCCGCGTATGATAGCATCTATAGGAATTAACTATGTAGAGCAAGTTTTGGCATCCCTGACAAACTTTTTCGTTTTTTCGTAGGATGACGATGGAGAACGCACGCTGCTCCATCAAGGTCGCAAAAGATCCCACCGATGCATTTGATGTCAAAAAAGAGGCTGGGTGCGACCCACACTGATAACTTCCCATTTGTGGTAAAAAAATAAAAACATATTGTGACGTTTTCTTCAATTTTACCATAGCTATTAATGGAATTTGAATATGTGGGACTTGGGTACAACTGAACAACCTTATTCATATACGTATGTATGTACAGTACATACATTCTTCTAAAAACTAAGTTGATAATAAAATTATGTATTATATTATAGAAATTACTTTATTATTTCGGTTCCAAACATTTTAATTGAAAAAAATTAAAAACGAAATATTTTTGTTAAAACTGTCAATTCGATACTTGTCAAAATTTAACCATATGTTAATATTTGTATTATGTCGATACCTTCCCGTAAGAATGTACTAAGCGACACTTTTTTCGAAAATGACTTTTTGATGAGAACTATATGTTAAGGGCCACGTTTTGGCCTGGGTTTCGCCAACCAAAACGGGGGTGGCCGTGGCGCGATGGATGTGTGCTCGCCTGTGAACCTCATGATCCCTGCCGTCGTCTATTTTGTTTTAATTTCATTAAAAACCTTCTAAAATTGTCATCAATGGGTTGCTGGTTTACTCATTACATGTTGTTCAGGCATAACACTAACAACATGTAATTGAGTTAAACTAGTATGCCCAACAAGGATGAACACGAATAAAATAATGTGAATTATAAGCGACATAGAAGACATGGCATTCTCCGCTTTAGTTCAGCCGCCATCCCTGGAGATAAAATATCTGAGACAACAACCTTCAGTCTCAGAACATCGTGCCACACATCTTTCCTATCATTCTTTCTCTTCCTTAACTTCACGCCCGCGCTGTGTTGAAACATTTAAAGGGTAATCATAATCCCTTGAGCGCGTGTAGATTATAAAAAAAAAAAAAAAAAAAAAAAAAACAATTATGCATGAAAAGGAAACTAGAGTACAGATAAAAAAATTTATCAACTGCCATGTTTTCTCATAATGTTGCCCCCTGAAATTTGTATTATCCGCCAAAAAAATTATGCTAAGCGACATTAATAAAGATCTCATTGTCGTGAGCAACAAAAAATTTTGTTATATGTCACTTAGTTTAACCAAAATTGTCTCTTAGCAGTTTAGCACACTGTGATTCAACTGGAACTTTCTTCGTTTTTTTCGTTTCCTGAACAATTTTAGAAATGTCGCTTAGTATACATTCTTACAGGAAGGTATCGATGTATAAAACAACATACTTTAGAAGGCACTATCGGTGTTCATTCCCAAGAAATTCGACTTGAAACACAAATTTAACTAGGTTTCACTAGAATTTTTAATAGTTTTTTTATTTAAAAAAAAAAACTATTAATTCAATATTTGTCAACATTTTACCAATTGTACAAAATTATACTATGTATAAAATAAAGTAAATTAGAAGTCAATATCACTACTAGTTCTCGAGAAATTTGAGTCGAAAAACAATTTTTACCAATTTTCAATAGAATTTTAAAAATTTTTTTTATTTTTTGTAAAAAAACTGTATACTGATTTTTTTTTGAAATTTTCACTAGTTGTCAAACACATTATTTTTCGTAAAATAAAATTATTTTGAGTTTCAAATTGTTTTCCGTTCTTAGAATATCTGGGTTATGAAATTTTTTTTTCAGTTTTTTTTATTTAAAAAAATAACGGTATGTTCATTTTTTTTCCAAATTCATACCAAATCTGTATGACCTTATAATGAGTACATTAAATTTTATTTGAAATCAATAACATTATTTTTTCGTGAGATATTTGAAACTAACCAAAATTTTTACTTTTTTTTAAACCGTTATAGTGAAAAAAAACTACTCACTGAATTTTAATAAACGCCCTTTCATCCTTTTTCGAAGTTATTATCTATTAAACAAAATTTATTTGAAGTCGATATCTTTACTCGTTCTTGAGATATCGACGACGAAAAATGGTACCAGAACGTACGGACGTATACGAACGTACGAACGTACGTACACACACACCCACAGACATCTCTCTAAAAATGATTGATATAGCCTCTAGGGGCCTTGAAACGTCGAGAAATGTCAAAAATTCCAATTTGACAAATCGGACCGATTACAATAACTCCCTATGGGAAGTTAAAAAGGTTTAAGGCAAGGCGAAGCTTTGTTTGTGACTCCTTCAAAATCGTTTTTGAAAGAATAGTGCAAAACTCACGCGTCAACACAAGAGGCACAATCTTTCAAAAGTGCGTCCAATTACTCGAATACGCTGACGACATTGACATTATTAGAAAAACAAAGCGTAATATCAGTGGCACATTTGTGAGCATTGAGACGGAAGCGAAGAAGATGGGCTTAGCGGTAAAGATCAAGTATTAATTGGACTAAAGCGCCGCCATAGGTACTCGTAAGTGTGTAAGGAAAGTCTTTATTTTCTTTAAAAGCAAAAAGCACTACTAATTAACAACGTTTTGAATTTATTTTTTACTTGCACTTTGTTAAAATAATACATTTTAGTGCCAACAATTACTTTTAATGATTTTATATACCGCAGCGCGAGCAGTTAGGAAATGAGGGGATTTAAAAGGAGATGTACACTGGTTTTAAATACTTGTACATCACAATGAGGGGGAGAAATCGAGTAGGGTAAAGTATTCCACATTCGAGTAGTACGGCTAAGGAAAGAATCTCTGTGTTTTACGGTACTCCCGAAAATCGGCTCAAGGGTAAACTGTTGAGCATTCTTAACAAGACGAGTTTTACGGCGAAAGAGAAATTACGACGGTGTTCGAGAGAAACCAAAGTTTCCGTAAAAGAACTATCTTCAGTTAGTCTAATGGCTCTGTTTTGGATTCTGTCTAAGATGTACAGGTAAGTTTTGAGAGCATCTGTCCAGATATGAGAGTTATACTCAAGCTTAGGCTGAATGAATACCTTATAAATTGTAGCCAGATCAGAAGGGAAAACAAACTGCTTACATCTTCTGAGGAAACATTAGCATTTCGCCAAATTTTTCGCAACATCAAATATGTGATCGTGCCACAAAAGATGGTCAATAATACACATACCGAGGATGAGAAACTTTTCGGTTTCCTCGATGCAAGTGGAATCCATGGATGATGGCAGGGGTGGAATATTACGCTTGACAGACAGAAGACAGCTTTGGGTTTTAGAACGTTGCAGAACCCCTTCCAAAGAAGAAGGATGAGGATCTGGAAACGAATATGAAAAGCTGAGGGTACTGTCATTAGAAAAACAATATAGTGGATTGGAATATACAGACAAGAGCTCATTGATGATGATGGGGAAGAGAGCCGGAGACAAAACGGAGCCTTTGGGCAGACCCAGCATTTATTTTGTGAATATCCGACTTAAAACCATCCATAACAACACGAATTGATCGGTCTGAAAGTTAATTTCAAATCCAATGAAGAAAAGATTCATCGATGCCAAATGCACGCATTTTCGATAAGAGAGCTTCATGCCAAACTCCATCAAATGCTTTAGAAATATCAACATCAAGTACAATAACCTTTGTTTCACCAAAATGGTCCAAGGATTTGTTCCCCTTTTTGAAATTTATTTTTCAAACTACGTCCGAGAGAAAACGAGAAAATTACCCTTTAAGTTTTTCGACTTAAAATGACCTCAGGAATCCATGGTTTTCATTTGGGGTGACTGTGGGACACCCTGTAAGTATATTGACTTCAAAATCCCATATGATAGCTCTATACGACGATGGCCGAACTTTGGATCCTTTACTGTGTCGCGTGACATTTGACAATACGCGGTGCACGTGCAATGTGCAACCGGGAAGCAACAGATTGTGCACAGGGCAGTTATAACACGGAGGACACTATATTCAACAAATCTGTCCAACTGTTGGAGTATGACGTTTTGTAATAGAATCCTTCACGGCTGTTGAAGATCAGGCGAGACATGTTGTCACTATTGCTAGCAAAAACTTCGAAAAATGACACCTTAGTGGAGATCCAATGAAGAATTACCATAGGAAACCGCTGCTACTTCGGTTTAGCAAAACGCCTAGTGATGAACTATAAGCAGAAAGGGAGAGATAATACTGGGCTCTTTCTTCGAGAGACTGGTATGCTAGTGGACAACGCTCATGGTCCCCGTCGTCGTAAGGTGCGCACAGACAAGAATGTGGCTGCTGTAGCCGAAAGTGTGAGACTCAATTCACGAACTCGCTATTGCTATCGATCTCAACAGCTCAACATTTCACGCACTAGCCTGAGGAGAATTCTGCACAAAGATTTCGGATTATTCGCGCTACTGCGAACCGAGCTGAGGCAGCCACTTGAACGGCGTTGTTAAATACTACCTCTTGCGAGGAATCGACAAATCCTCCAACAGTATATCTTGTCATGGAAAGTGGTGCTCATTATCATTAGCCGTTCTGAATCGGCAGAGAACTGTAGGTCCTCTCTCCTCACGCACACAGGAATGGTTGAGAGTTGTAAGTCACTAGGTCCTGGTTCACTTCGAGCTGTTACACCACCAAATTTATTTTTGTTTGCTCTTACTAATAAAGCCATAATACTTACATGGGAAACATTTAATTCTGTTCATTTTATTGCATTTTTAAAAAGAAACTTGTATTTGGCCCAATATGTATCTACAAGGGGGCGCCAAATTAATCATCCAATTTTGTTTTTGAATTACTTTTTTACTAAATAAAAAATCTGATTATGAATGATGCAAATCTTTATTTGGACAATTTACAATTTTTTCTGTTAAATGGAACCAAATTTTTAGAAAATAATTTGTTCGTATAAAACTACAATAAATTAACACATTGTAACACCTTTTTCAATATGGCGGACAAATGGATACATTCAGCCCTATCACGGATTCCATTGTATAATCGGAAACTTGTTACAATTCCCAAACATCTATCACAGAATCATTTGTAGTGGAAAATCCCATTAAAAATTGCTGTTACTTCGTCTTTGCATTAATTATTTTGATAAAAACTTAAAGTCAATTAAATATGTTTGGGATTATTGCCTTCAAAATATTGAAATCCCAATAAAAAAAATCATTAATTCGGTTTATTTAAGTTGCGTTGCTGTGACTCATTGGATTTCGTATGATTGTTTGTTGCGGGATTACCCTTGTTGATAAATGCTACCAATCAATTTATTGATTTTTTTTTTTGGCGACAACTTATTTGGCAAACGATCGAGAAATTAAATACATATGTTCATACATACATAGGTACATATGTCGCATTCAAAGTGTTGGACGACATTCAATGTCACACAATTTGCATACATGTTCACTCGGATGTCATAAATAGGGAAATAATATTACTTCTCCGAAACTTATTCAAAACAAAGGTCATAATATATTAGGAAATTAGGTGTTCACGATTCGCGCGAAAAAATATTAGTATATAAAATATTTATTTTATACGCTTAGGTATACACCCTTAATAAATTCGTGCATAATCACCCTTATTCCGATAGGCGTTTTTTTAAAACGCCAGCTGTCGTTTTAGGAGTCGTGTCGTTTTTTGTTTGGTATTCCGTAACTAAAACGACAGTGCTTCTCTCGCTCTTACATTCCACAATACATTCCAAAACAGCTGACATTTGACATTTCAAATTGTTTACAAATTGAGTAGTTTGGTTTTTGAAAATTATATTTGTGTAAATTTGGTTTTTGTTTTAAACATAAGAAAAAAACGAAAAATGTATAGTGTAGCAAGTTATTTTTCTTGGAGCAGCAGTGATGATGAAGAAGAAGAAAAAAAAAAAAGAAAGATTTGATACTGCAGAGGAGGTACATTCGATCTAAAGCAAATCCTTTTGATTTGCCTGACACAAAGTATGTAATTAAATGCAAACAAAATCTGTTTTTTTTTTTTAATTGGTGATTATACCAATGGTTCTGACTCTTTATTTTATCGCATTTATTAACAGATTCAAAATGTTCTTCCGTCTGGACAAAGAGGCCTTTAAGTATGTGTTAACTTTGATAGAAAACAGTTTTCCTCAGCACCGTTCTGTAGCAATTCCAATAGTTATAAAACTTGCTGCTACCCTAAGATTTTTTGCCGAAGGGAGCTACCAAAAAGGGGTTGGGAACGACTTCAATTTGGGACTAGCACAGCCTACTTTCAGCAAAATTCTTAAGGAAATGCTGAACATTCTTGAGGAAAAACTTTGCCCGATATGGATCAGGATGGATCTTTCCGAACAAGAAAAAAGTGAAGCTAAAATGCATTTCTTTGAACGAGCTGGAATTCCAGGTGTTATTGGGTGCGTCGATGGAACCCATGTTAAAATTTTCGCGCCTAAGAAAACAGATCAGCAAAATTATTACAATAGTAAAGGATTTTTTTAGTATTAACGTTATGCTGGTAAGCAAAATAAAGCGGCAAAAGGTCTCCAGTTTGCCTTAATTGCTTAATATACAGGGTGATTTGCATAAGGTGTGACAAAAAGCTAGGGCGTATAGGTTGGACATAGACAAGAAAAAAATCGTATGGGAGGGGGGGTCTATTTCCCCCCGTTTAGGCGGGAGGGGCAATTTAAGAAAAAAATCACTTAAAACAGAACAAAAATTATTAAAAAATAACAGTGATACCTACAGAGTAATGCTACAGCATTTTGAAAAGCCAGAAATACATTCTTTAATTTCGTTTTTAAATAAAGTTGTTCGAGTGAATAGTTTTTGAAAAATTAATTTTCAAAATCAAAATTTTGAAAAAAAAAAATGAAAATTTTGGTTTTAAACAATTTTTTTTCAAAATTTTACGTAATTAAGTATTATTTTTTTATTCAATATTCAATGCTCTTATTAAATTTTGATCAAACACAAAAAACCGGATGCCAAATGTTTTGCAGTTTTTGAGAAAATCAAAAATAACAAAAACTACTTTTGTTCTAAGAAAAGCCTTTTATTTTAGTTTTTACGTTTTTGGATTCTTAGGTGAATTTACGATTGAAAGGATTAACTTTCATTTTACTATTTTTTTAATTATCGGTTTTATAAGCATACAATAATGTGACAAAGTACTGGATTAATCATATTTCACACATTTTTTTCATTATTGAGAACACCTGCGTGAGAGCATTGGATTAATATTGACCTGCGAATGTTTTTTTAAATAATGCAACGTTACACGCCCTAACTAGTGACAGAAAAATGCAATTGCGAAATAAGAACAAAAATGTTCCTGAATTTTGAAATCAATTAAAATAAGAAATACATGCATATTTAGATAAAGTACATAATTACTGTTTATTTAAATTTTTAACCATTTTTTAACTAAAGCTTATTACAAAAAATTTTCGATATGATCCCCATTTTGTAGAAGGCAAAGATTATAGCGCCTTCTTATTGCTGCACATAAATTTATACTTGATAAATCTTCCTGTAATTTGACTCCAGCCACTTCAATCTGTTGTTTCAGTTGTTCCAAAGAATCTATTTCCACTTCGTACACATAGTTCTAACGGAGTTAAATCTGGCGATCTAGGCGGCCATTCTATTGGACCTACTCTTGCAATCCAACGGTCACGCAGGTGTTCTCAATGAAAAAATGTGTGAAATATGATTAATCCAGTACTTTGTCACATTATTGTATGTTATAAGACGATAATTAAAAAAATAGTAAAAAGAAAGTTAATCCTTTCTTATTAATCCTTGAAATTATGACTAAAAATCAAAATTAGCGATGATAGCCCTCTTAAAATTGATATTAAGGGCTCAAACTTTTACGAAAATTTTTTTTTGTCATTCTGAATGATATTCTCGATATATCTTTCAAAAAAAAAAATAGTCAATTTTTTTGGCCCAGTCTAATATACATACATTTAAGGTTTGTGATAATAGAATGCGTATAAGATACGTGAATGCCAGACACGCTGGAGCTAGCCATAATTCACTAGTTTGGAATGCTAGCGAGTTTCGAGGTTTTTTGAAAAGGAATTATGACGGAGGATAAAGAAATACTTGGCTTTTGGGTATGTTATTGTGACTGATAACAGTTAAAATAAAAATACATTTTAGCAGGAGATGCTGGGTACATACTCGAGGCTTTTCTTATAACTCCTTTTAGAGCTCCAGAAGAAATCAGTAGGCAAAGCATTTTTAACACCAAACACTCCAGAACAAGAAACTTTATCGAAAGAACAATAGGAGTATTTAAGAATAGGTTCCGATGTCTCCTTGGTGCAAGGCAATTGCACTACACTCCGGAAAGAGCAACGCAAATTGTAAATGTATGCGCAGCTTTGCACAATATTTGTGTACATTACAACTTGGACCCACCTGAAAATATAGTTCAAATTGCGAATGAAAACATACCAAATTCGGAAGACCCATCAAATACCAACGATGATCAAGCAGCCATCCATATACGAAATGAAATTTTAAACAACATGTAATGAAATATATATATTTTTATTATGTACACAAAGGAAACTTAAGATTTTTTATTGCAATACATAAATTATAATAGTTAGAAAGTAACTTAAAGTTCAAATAATTCAGTCTCAAGGATATTAGGTGCGTTTTATTATTCACAAATCTATCTGGATCCGGATCTGGATTAAGTTTTAACATGTATTACAAAAACAATTTGGGATCCTGTTTTCTATCGGGATCTATTTTAAGGATCCAAAAATTAGTTATTACACTGGCGAGTAGATGGCTTTTTATGATAAGGTAGTGTAAACTATCGTGTAAAGAAAAAAGACAAGACATAATTTAAAATTTCCAAACCCAAGGATAAAAAGAGACGGGCTTATAACACTGCTGTCAGTAAGATCCGTATCGTTTTATTTTCGAGGGAAGATCCCGATCCGGATCCAGATAGATTTGTGGATAATAAAACGCACCTATTATAAAACTAAAAAAAAAATAATTAAAGGTAAATTCATAAACATAAAACAAAAACTATTTGTTTTTATCTGCGTCAAGAAGTTGTAACTTACGCTCCTCGATGTCAAGCTGCCTCTTTCTTATTTCTAAGTCGGTCAATTTTATTTCATTAGATTTAAAATTTTGCTCCACTTCACGTTCCATTTGCAGCTTAAGCATCTTAAGCTGTTCTTCTTGAATATAAAAATTCTTTCTTTGAAATCTTGCACATTCACTCCGGTGCCTTTCAATAGCACTAATTGAAGTGACATTTTTTTAAAAATTTGTTTTAATTTCGGTTAATGATTCATTTATGCTACTAATTAGTTTTTCTTGCACCTCTATCTGTTTTTGTAACATTTTTTGGAAAACATTTTTCTTTTGCTTTTTTTTTTATTTTGGAGGATGTGACCTCGGGTAAAAATGTTCTAAATTTTCCTTAGCTGGCATATCTGGATCTGCAAGATCACTTGAACTATGTGATAGATTAAAATCCACACATCCAATTTCATTATTAATGATTATTGGAACAGATAATGCATTTGATGTTGTTGTTTTTAACGGTGATGGCAAATCTCTAGATTTTAGTGGGGTAGATGAAGCGATGACTGATGCTCCCCGAGACGCGAAATGGAATGAGCCGCCCGCGGCATATCCGGTTGGATTGACCACCAGGTCCAACGTCAGAAGCCTTACTATGGCTTCTTCCAAGTCATTTAAATTTTTTTTCTTGAATGGTCCGCCTCCTGTAGCTTGATCTTCTTTTTTGTTAAACAAAAGTTTTTGTTTGACCTTAAACTTGGCGTCAAACCAGACCTAAAGGAAAAAATTAACTTCATGTTTTAAAATTAAAAATGAAATTCACTCACTTTCTACCATTCTTTGCCATTTCTCATTGGTGGCCCCAAAGCGTTCAAACAAGCAGCAACATTCTCCCATCCAAAATTTTTCTCCGAACCTCTTTTAAAATTTTTGGCGAGGTGTTTATTCTCCTCCATAAGCTCGACCAGCCGCCGCATTTGCATATGAGTTGTTATTTTTACCCTAAACAAAGAATTTTAAATTATAAAAACTAAAATAAATTTAAAAAACTTACATTTTGACTCTGTCGTCAACAAATTTCTCCACGACAGACTTCGGCAGTTTTACAGACGTTTTTTTTATGGAAACGACTAACGGAATACCAAAAAAATATAGTGAACTCGTTCCACAAGAGAGAATCGACAAATTGGCGTTTATTTGGCGTTGAACGACTTACGTAATACCAAGTTAACACTGTCGTTTTATTTTTGGCGTTCAACGCCTTACGGAATAAGGCTGAATATCTTAGGGCGTGATTCTTGGGTATATTCTAAGAAAAAATCGTTCTACAGTATTGGCATATCTCCAATTTGTATATCATACTCGTATATCGGGGATTTAAGAAAAGGCCTATTTTGGTGTACCTTGACCCATGTTAACGGTAATTGCGCTGTTTGTACTCACGATAGAAACTTCATTTAGGCCTTTATTTTAAGAAGAAACACCAGCATTTGTAATTGCACGAATTTAACATCTTGCTACACTTGGATTTTAGATCGCGACCGCGGGATGCAATTAATTAAAATATTATTATTGATATTATAAAAAAAGAAAAACAACGAAATAAATTCTGCGACGGCGCGACGACAACCACCACGAATTGAGAAGAAGGCGGAGTGTCAATTGACAAAAACAACAAGTGTAGCTGACAGCGGGTAGGATGCTGTCACCACGGCTAGAGCAGTTGGGGTGGGTTCACAATGGGGGTTGGAAAATTTAATTATGAGATTTAAGGGTGATATGTATGATATCAAATTGATATAAAAAAAATATGTGATTTATTACGATTAGTCGCCCCAGTGGCGTACTTACTGCGTAATAAAAGGGCGCCAGCAATTTTTTCCTGAAACAAGAAAAAGGAAATTGCAAACCTTTGGAGCGAAATAAAACAACGATGATGAGCGGAGATGAAAAATGAAAGATAATTTTTTGAATTTTTAACGATTTATTTGCCTGAAAACCTTACTTGTAGGATTAAAACCCAGGATCTTTTCAAGCAAATACAAAGAGAATTTAAAAATAAGATGGACCGTTAAGGTCTGGTTCCCAGAAACACAACGGATATTAACGGGTCGCGATTTCCGCAATTTTCGGAAAATGAACGTAACGCAGTTAAAAACCAATTACGACAAAATTAACAAAATATCAAATTCATATACCTAAAGACAGCACAAAAAGGTACTTAGCTTTTTTTTTCGACAAAATCCCTTCTGTTTGATTTTCCTCGTTTTCCTCTTCCTTCCTTTCCTCTTCCTTTATTTCTCCCAATAACTTCGATATTTTTATCCTCCGTAATTTTTCCACTTCCACTATTATTTTCTTTCTATTTTTTTAATTTCTACTTTTCTTCTTTTAAAACAAAATTTCTTCCTTTTTAATTTCACTTCAGATTTTAAAAATTTTCTTTTTACCAGCTTGTAAATTCTTTCTCTATCAAGATAAGAGTGACTTCCAAGATTTTTCTCCTGGATAGCCGCTCAAAATTTCGCCCCATACACTCGTGCTTTCAGCCAATTCGGTATCGCGGATTTCGATCACGTCATCGACAGCCAATCTCCGCAAGTTTGCTGAAGAGCCTTTTGTGTCGAAATATGGCGATCCTGCTTACTCACAAATTCTCTTTCCTTCAATTTCTCTCGAACTTTCCATGGAATTCGCCGCCCGCTGGAATTTCCTTCCAGGTCACGACGTTTCCTTGGTTAGTTCACAATCCCCACAGTTTTTGCGCTGATAGAAAAAAAAAATCTTTAAAACCTAAAGTAGAATTAATAAGCACTCGCGCACATTCGTCCCCACCGGATTTCTAACAATAATAATAATTTGAGAGGAAAGCAAAAGAAAGAGGAATCGATCAAGTTGAATAACTTTACTCAAAAGGTCGTGATTGGCTTTAACTCAGACAAGGGGGAGTTTGGGAACTCACACTTAGGCTCGTATTCATCGAGCGCTCCTAAACGGCTCTTAACTTTACGAGGCTCTTAACTTGAAATTTCGGTGGGGTATTCACCAACCACTCGCAAGTGTTTTTCGAAGTTCGAAAATGAGAGCCACTCTCTCTTGTTCAGGCATACCCAAACTTTGAAATGTTGTGGAATGTTGGTCTTGACAGCAAATGGATACTCTTCTACTTGGCATTGCTCACATGGATTCGAGTCAAATGCGTGCGTGGCACACGCACAAGCGAACAAACTTTCGAAGAGAGCGCTCGTAAGTTAGGAGTGGTCGGGACCACTCCTAACTTTTAAGAGCGCTCGTAGATCTTCACTAATATTGCTTGGTGAATAGGTTTATGAGCTTCTTAAGTTATGAGCGCTCGGTGAATACCGGCCTTAACGTTCCATCTTTTACAAATTAGTTAATTTCTAGTTTTTAGTTTTAGGTTGGGCACTCGGCCGTTCTCCTTTAAGAGCGACATCTACGTTTAAAGACCAAGTGTCTTCAACGTTTTCAAATTCGAACCCATGGAACAGACCGCACGTCTGTCAGTACTCGTCGACGATTTGTTTGTTTTACGATACTGAGAGAGAGAACCACTGGCTGATGGACCATGGTCGCAAAACGAACACCTGTGCAATAAAAGGAAAATTGGAAGGACGCAAGGAAAAGGAAATAGAAAGAATGAAGATTGTTGCGGTGAATTTTTACCGTAACAATCTTATCGCTTTTCCGCAAACTTGTCTTCGCGTTTTATTTTTATTATTGTTACTTTCATTCAAAAAAATAGTAAAGCTTTGTTTATTACCCCTTTTTTTTGGAGAAAATTGAGCCCAAAGTCAGAAAACAAGCATGGGCAGGAATCGGCTTATTGAGATGATTTCTTCTCTTTTTTTTTAAAGCCTTGTGCAGCCTAGCTGCTGTTAGGGGTAGAGAAAATTGCCTCACAAAAAGACTATAAGTCTATTCCTTTTGGCATTTCTTATTTCCTTGTTCGTTTTTTTTAGGTTCCTTCCTTCCATTAGGGCTTCAAAGCTAAACACGATTATTCTGTCCTCTGACAATGAGAGTTCATTGCAGAATCTCCACTCCCTTTGTCATTCCAATTATGTATGATGGACAAAATTAAATTAAAATAAAAAATTCGTTTTTTGCCTTCGAACAGTTGACTTTCGCAGTTTGTGTTTAAAAACATCTCCCAATTGCATTTTTGAAACAAATGACGTTCCTAAAAACGACGACTATCTGAGTGTCTAATTCGCCAATTTTTTCTTGCAACTTTCGGGCCAAAACAGATGCTTATTTGTCGCAAAAAAAAAATATAAAAAAAAAGATTCAATTCTCGGTCTTTAAACTGTCGGGTTTTTACCGGAGGTAACTAAGATCACACAAAATCAATTGAAAAAGTGAATTGTGCTATGAACCAAAAGCCAACTATATTGCCTAATTAATAAGGAATTCGAGACTTGAAATCATAATTTTCCATCAAGTACTTCACGGCTTCAAAAAAATATATGTACATACTTGCACTACACCCGCTTGGTGGTCAAAATTAATTTTGCCTTTTTGGTTCTTGTTCTATTTTGTTAAACATCTGTGGAAATAATTTCACTTCTGTATTGCTGCCGTAGACAATCAAAACATTAAATTTATCTTGCATGCCATGTATTTGAAAAGCGTTGGACGAATTGCTGTGGTTTTGACCCATAATTTAGGGCCTTTTTACGACAAGGTGTTTTCGCAAGAAAAATTTGGCGAATGTGATCATTTGGCATTAACGTTTGCGATTTGCCTACTGGATCTTCGCTTTAAATGTCAAAAATTTGACGAATTGAAATCTCGCTCTATTAGAATTAGCGAACGTTCGCCTTTTTCTATCAAAATAAGTCGAACTGTAATTGTGACTTTGAATAAAATCGAAATTTTTGTGTGAGATCTGAAATTGTTGCCGTCAGCGGACCTTATTCGGAATTCCCCCCCACCAAAATGAACTTTTTTTTTACGAATCGATAAAAAAGTGTTTGCTGTTGATAAAAAACATCAAATTATGGAGGAGAAACACTTTTTTATGGTAAAAAAGTGAAGTATAAGCGGACCACCCCCAGTACTGTTGGCCCTTATTCGGAATTCCCCCCCCCCCCCCCCCACCAAAATGAACTTTTTTTTTAACGAATCGATAAAAGAGTGTTTGCTGTTGATAAAAAACATCAAATTATGCAGGAGAAACACTTTCTTATGGTAAAAAAGTAAAGTAAAAGCGGACCATCCACAGTACTATAACTAAAACTACTTTTGTATGGGATATTTGCTTTTTTTGCTTGCTTACGCATTACGGCGGCGTTTAAACAGTGATATATGTATGGGGGGGGCATGCTGCCCCCCTGCAACCCCCCTGCTTGGGCACACTATAGGATTTGGGGTAGGTGCGAGGTTGGGTGTATCCAAGGTTTCTTTTGCATTTACAGAATCTGGATTTAAAGAAACTTTGAATTTGCCCTATGATGGCCTATATTCATTTTTTTATACTTCACTTTTTTACCATAAAAAAGTGTTTCTCCTCCATACTTTGATGTTTTTTATCAACAGCACGCTTTTTTTTATCGATTCATTAAAAAAAAAGTGCATTTTGGTGGGGGGGGGGAATTCCGAATAAGAACCCCGTCAGCTAATACATCCTCACAATGGGATAGAAAAGCCCATCGCAAGTGAAGTTTAGTTTAGTTTAGTTTATTTATTTGAAATTGTTACTAACACATTAAGATAAATCTTATAAGGTAGTGAAAGCTTATGAATAAATAATATATGATAACATTTGTATATAATATTAAAGTGAGTTTAAGAATAATTGAAATAGCCAAGAAAAAAAGTATAATAATAAAAAAAAATAATATAAACATTTACGTACAAACAAAAAAAGAAAAACAATTTAGACAAAAAAGAAACTTTGTTGTATCTTATAAATATATTGATAATAGAAAAAGAAGGAAGAAAAGAAGTGAGGAGTCTGTAAAAGATAAGTTAGTCGATTTGATTAGAAATGAAATTATGTAAACTTTTTTGAAAGTGAGGTGAGAGTGAGTTCCACAGGCGACAGACAGAGATGAAAAATTGTATCTCCGATGTAAGACACGTAAAACGTAGATGAATATTAAATAAGTTGATCTGTTTGATACTGAAAACCGAAGTTCTTCATAAAAGTATTTTGGTTTTCGCGTAGTTATGATTTTGAAAAGTAGTATCAAAGTTCGGAATTTGATAAAGTTATCGAAAGACATTTTTAAAAAGCTTCTTCTCAGATGGGAAACATGGTCATATCTTTTTAATCCATAAATATATCGTATGATGCTATTAAAGGCTACTTCTAACTTGTTTTTGCTGTAGAAGTCACAATTGTGATAGATTTCACATCCGTATGTTAAGACTGGTAAAACTAAAGACTTAGCAAGTAGAATTCTTGTTTTAATCGGCGTAAACCTCTGCGCAGTCCATAATGTTCCTAGGGTGCCATATACTTTTCCTACTAATGAATTTATATATGGTCATTCCATGTAAGCGTCATATTAAAAACCACACCAAGATTCCTAGAAGTGTTTACAAATTTTAATACAGTACCAGTTAGCATGATTGACGGAAAATATAGCAAATTGAGTTCTTTTTTGGATATCACAAGGCATTTGCATTTGTTTGGGTTAAGAGCCAAACCGTTATCAGCTGCCCGAAACGAGATCCAATCGAGATCCTGATTGATAGCAAAAGCGCAGTTTTCGATAAGGCCTAGTGAACAACTTTTGTTGATTTGTTTGATTTGCCTGAAATGAAACCACACTGATATTGTCTGATGACGGTTTTAGCGTATGGGGTTATCCGGTCTTGTAGGATAGAGGAGAGTATCTTATAGGCGGTACTCAACAACGTGATACCTCTATAATTGCTGCACGTTGTGACATCTCCCTTCTTATGTATGGGGCATATTATGCCTTATCGCCAGTCTTCTGGCATTTCTTCCTGCTCCCATACGTGCACCATAATATCATGAATTGCTTGACGTAAGGCTGGCCCGCCGTAATGAAATAATTCGGCTGGTAAGCCATCGGCTCCCGGGGCTTTGTTCTGTTTAAGCCGGCCTATAGCCTTCTCAACCTCTTTTATGCTTGGTGGCGGCGACATAGGGTATTCTTCTTGAAGTAGTGGAGCCTCCACTTCTGTAGTGAGCTGACCATTTAGCAATTCATTAAAGTACACTTCCCATCGCTCCAGTATGCTTTCAGGATCGGTGATCAGATTTCCCTCTCCGTCCTTGCAGTATGTGCAGCGTGGTGTGTACTGCGTCATGTTTCGGACGGTTTGGTAGAACTTCCGCGCCTGGTGCGGACCTCGCTCTCGGCTATTTTCTATTTCACAGATTAGGTTCTTCTCCCAGGCTGATTTTTTTTGTCTGTGCAGCCGTTTTTCTATTCTTCTGAGCTCTTTATATTCCTCTTCGCGTGCCCGCGTTCTATGAGATTGTTGCATTGCTCGATACGCAACATTCTTACGTTCAGTCGCTAGCTTGCATTCATCATCAAACCAGTCATTCCGATTTTTACGACTGCTGCCTAAGATGGAGTTGGCAGTACTAATGACAGTATTCTTAAGGCGTGTCCACTTCTCATTTACGCCCAGCATACTGGCTCCAGGACTTACTCTCCCTAAATCAAGTGATTCTAGGGCGAGTCCTAACGCATTACCGAAGGTGTTACTGGTGTTTTCATTGCGCAGGGCAGCCTCATGGATTCGAACCTGATCGGCGGATGCAATGCGTCTTCGCAAGGCAATCCGCCCTCGGAAAACCATACCAACAAGATAGTGATCCGAGTCGATATTGGCACCTCGGTACGTTCGTACCGTCATCAAGTTCGAGTAGTGGCGACGGTCTATCAACACGTGGTCTATTTGGTTACAAGTGACTCCATCAGGTGATACCCAGGTGGCTTTGTAGATATCTTTACGTGGGAACCTGGTACTCGCAACCACCATGTTTTTCGATGCTGCCAATTCTAAGACTCGAAGTCCATTGTCGTTAGTGTTCTCATGCAAACTATGGGTGCCTGCGTAATGACTGAATACCGGCTCCCGACCTAGTTCTGCGTTCAAATCCCCAAGGATGATTTTAACATCATACCTTGGACAGGCATTGAGGGCCCTCTCGACTTGTTCGTAGTATAAGTCTCTTTTTCTTCGTCTGAGGACTCCTCCGTAGGTCCGTGAACGTTAATGAGGCTGATGTTCGTAAATTTGCCTCGCACGCGAAGGGTGCATAGCCTTTCGCTTATAGCGTTAAAGCCGATGATAGTAGACTTCATTTTTTCGCTGACTAGGAAGTCTACTCCGACAGCTGTAATATACGTCATATTCTTTCTTTATATTTTGACAGGGCATCGGCTAGTTGCTGAGCAGCTCGAGCCAGCGTTGCCGATGTGGCACGATCGTGCCATTTTGACACGGAAATTTTCTCGTGGCACGGTGGCACGAAAAGTTTCAATATGGTACGTTTTTTTTCATTATTTTACCTTAATGCGTTTAAGATAATTGACCCAACCTTTTTTAGAAATAATCCAAATATACAAAGTATTCTGCCACACTTCAATATTTCGGTATCAGAATTTTCTCATCTACACTCACCGAAATAATTATAAAGGCAGTATTATTTGATGCGTTTTTACATATATAAAGCGAATTATTTTTTTGATTTCTATATAAATTTAAAAAAAAATATTTGTTGAATATCTGGCAACCCTTTTTTTTGTTTAGTGCATGTTAAATGAATTAGAATAGAATAAAACAGTTATTTTTGCTGTTTTGAAGCGAAATAAATATAAAACCATAGCTCAGTTTCAAATTATGTGTGAAGTTTAGCGAAAGCACATGTGACTAAAAGTAAAAAAATTAAAAATTAAATTTTTTGGGAAATCATTGTGTCGATTTTATAAGAAATTGTTTAAGTTATTTTAAAATGCCACGTGGAAAATCTTTGACCCAGGAAGAAATTGGAAAAATTAAGGCATACCATAAAGAGGGGTTGTCTAACCGGGAAATTGGAAGACGATTAGAAAGGTCCAGCTGTGTTATTGATAATTTCGTTAACAAAGGTGACCAGTATGGTTCTCTTAAAAGATCAGGAAGAAAGCCATTGGTGAGCGAAAGAGCCAAAAGGGAAATAAAAAGAGCTATTCTCCGGGAAAATTTGTCTGCAAGAGAAATAAAGGATAAAATGAACTTGGAAGTGGGGGTACGACGAGTGCAGCAAATAATGAAGGTGGACTTAAACCTTTCCTATGAAAATAAATGCGGAAAACCTGCCCTATTACCAAGACATATGCCCCTATTATGGATTACAACTCAACTTAGTTGAGTTGTCAACAACACAACTCAACTCTTAGTCAACCAAACAAATTTTTCGTATTATGCAATTCAACTAAAATCAGTTGTAATGAAAAAATACGTTGCCGTCTTTTAGGAGTCGAATTGCTGTCAAAACCAGCTGCTCAACATGAAATACATACAAAACTAAGAATAAGAAATTGTATGATGGAAAGTTCTCTCGATTTGTTTTTCGGTGGCTTGGAAGATGAAAATTTCCTTAATAGGCGTTTTTCTTTTTTAGCTCCGAGCGGGGCACTGAACTGTCAAAAAAAGAACTATGTTACTTTTTTAACCCAGAGCGCTCTAGGCGCTCAACTTGCATTTCTTTTTTAGCTCAGAGCTCGAACGGGGCTCGCTCGATGAGCTCGATAATAAATGACCGAGCAGACCGAGCAAAAAGCTGAGCTTGAACGCTTCCCTTAAAATAATTACTTTTTTCATTTTCATTAATTAGAAATTAATTAAAAACAAGTTTTCAAGAATATGAAAAGACAAATTTCACAAACACAGCTGAGAATTTTGACAGTTTATTTGGAAAATGATACAATGACAATTCAGTGCTTAAATGTGTTTCTTAAATAGCTCGGAGCGCTCAGGTCACGCTCGGTTCGGAGCGAGCTCTAAGCGCTCAGGCCCCGCTCTGTGCCCTGCTCGGGGCTAAAAAAGAAAAACGCCTAATGTAGAAAAAATAAAAAAGAATATCCGTATATTTAATAAACTTATGTATGTACACTTCTATTCCTAAAGTATGCATTTTTTTTATTCGAAATAGTTTTCAACAACCAACGTTCCTCAGCGATTCCACCAATTGTTAAACTTGCTACTGCTCTTCGTTTCATGAGCGAAGGAAGTTGCCAAAAGTGTAGTGGCAATGATTTGAATTTAGGATTGACTCCATCGATAGTGTCAGTTGAATTAAAAAAGTGGTACATGTGATTGAGGAACTCATTTGAGGAAAATGGATAAATGCTCAGCTAACATAGAGCAACAAGTCGTTCAAATTGTGATGGCCATTGTTGTTTAACTTACTGTTTTGTGTCCATATTTTTTATCCGAATGCAGATTTTTTCATTAAAATGTTCTACACAACTGCTTCGAACCAGTTGTCTGATTTTGACGCTTATTACAACCGAGACACAACTCAACTTAGTTACATAATACGAAGAGACAACTGAAAAGTCGACCATTTTGTTAGTTGTCTGCTAATCGACAACTGGTTGTGCTTTGACAGTCAACTGGTTGTGATCGATAATACCAATTTTAAGAATTACAACTAAACTATAGTTGAGTTGTCGCTTCCATAATAGGGGGGATAAACTTGCTAGGCTTCGCTTCGCAGAAAAGCATAGATTTTGGGACGAGGAATGGAAAGCCGTTATTTTCAGCGATGAGAAAAAGTTTAATTTGGATGGCCCAGATGGTGTACACAAGTATTGCCGATCCAAAAACGATCCCAAAATAGTGCGTCAGCGTCGAAATTTTGGTGGTGGGTCACTCATGGTTTGGGGAGGCATAGGGTACAAGGGAACTACTCCTATTTGCTTCGTAAGCACAAAAATGGATTCTGTGTATTACATTCAGCTGCTCGACGATGTTTTGGTCAACTTTGGAGAGCAAATAGCCACAACAGATTTCATTTTTCAGCAAGACAATGCTGCAATTCATCGTTCAAAGAGAACTAGAGAATTCCTGGAGTCTCGGAAAATCAGAACACTCGATTGGCCAGCCTTAAGTCCCGACCTAAATCCTATTGAGAACATGTGGTCACAGTTATCATTAAAACTTTTTAATCATGGCCACCAGTTCAAGGATTTGAAGGAATTAAAAGGTGCAATTCAGGAAGAGTGGAAGAAGATTGTTCAAACCCTTATTAACTCCATGCCAAGACGTCTGGAAGAAGTTATAGCCAACAAAGGGAACCATACTCATTATTAGATTAGTTAAAAATGAAAAGAAGATAACTGCCTTTATAGTTATTTCGCAGTGAATTATTAGTTTTTTAGTTCATTACTCCTTAAAATCAAAGAATAAAGAATCAAAAGTGTTCATTTACTTGAAATAATTTTTTTTGTTAAGTTTTCCATTAAAATAATTAAACAAATTTTATACATTCGTTTTTTATTTAAAAAATCGACACTGCCTTTATAATTATTTCGGTGGGTGTATTACAGTGCGAGAAAGATGTTCTTTTTGGCGAAATAAGAAAAATTTGTGAGATTGGACTAGTCGAAAGTATTTTTCTTGAAGATTCAAAAACGTTCTAGGTTCATTAATAATTCAAAATTTATGTTGATTCTTCTCAGTTTGCCTCACGGAAGTGCATCAGCAGGGCGACTGTTTTCAAGGCTAAATAATATTAAAACAAACAAAAACAGACTGTAATACAAAACAATTAATGCTATAATGTCATATAATGAAATTCTTAAGCCTAATAATTGTCAAAATTTCAAACCTCCAGGTAATTTATTTATTTAGCTTATTATAACAAAGCTTTATAACGTCTTTATATTTTTAAATAATAATAATAGGTACTCATCATGTGATGTGATATAGGTAGTTACATAATACATACCCATTACTTATTATGAACTTGCCAAAAACTCCTATTTCTGGAAAATACCTATACACGAATAGAGGAAGTGATTTTTTGTTTGTTATTTGCTTGTAATAGTATTTAATTAAAATTTATTTTTAAAGAATGACTTGAGTTTTTTTTCATATGGCACGAAAATGTCACAA
Organism: Philhelius festivus; assembly: GCA_963931855.1. Classification (NCBI taxonomy): domain Eukaryota; kingdom Metazoa; phylum Arthropoda; class Insecta; order Diptera; family Syrphidae; genus Philhelius; species Philhelius festivus. Next base: position 67,627,012 of record OZ007555.1, read on the forward strand.
ATGGCACGTTTTTTCAAAGAGTGTGGCACCAAAAATTTTTTTTTTGGCGGCAACGCTGGCTCGAGCTCTATAGAGCGATCGTACGTTCCATAAAAAAATTCGTAAATCGTTTTTCAGTTTTCGTTGCCTGGGTTGCCGTCGTGTGATCAGTCCGTTTCCGAGGCTTGTTGTCGGTCTCGTAATTCATTTAGTTTTACGGGACAGGGAATTTATCTGTCACCAACCTGAGGAACCAGCCTGATCATATTAGCCAAACCTTTTTAAAGGCTTGTTTCTAGCGGCCGCCGCGGAGAGGCTATGATCAGACTTCAACCAGTCCCGAATAGTTACGGCACGTGCATGTTTTCGTAAGCTACATGTTATTCCCCCTATTCGTCTGATGGCTGACCGCCATCAAGAGTAACAAGAGTTACGATCCATTAAATGAAAAATCCGCAACATTTCATATGCGGATCCGATTTGTATAGAATGAATCCGTTCACGTGAATGACAGAATACCGCGCAATATTACCGACTTCAATACAGATTCACTTCGAATGAATAGCAGGATAGTGATTTGTGAAAATTCAAGAAAAATTCCCCCCAATGAATAGCAGAATAGGGATGATATTCACTTTTTGACGTTGGCAGAATTTGTGGTCCTTATTCGGAATTCCCCCCACCAAAATGCACTTTTTTTAATGAATCGATAAAAAAAGTGTGCTGTTGATAAAAAACATCAAATTATGGAGGAGAAACACTTTTTTATGGTAAAAAAGTGAAGTATAAAAAAATGAATATAGGCCATAGGGTAAATTCGAAGTTTCTTTAAATCCAGATTCTGTAAATGCAAAAGAAACCTTGCATACACCCAACCTCGCACCTACCCCAAATCCTATAGTGCCCAAGCAGGGGGTTTGCAGGGGGCAGCATGCCCCCCAAACATATCTCACTGTTTAAACGCCGTAATGCGCAAGCAAGCAAAAAAAGCAAATATCCCATAAAAAAGAAGTAGTTTTAATTATAGTACTGTGGGTGGTCCGCTTATACTTCACTTTTTTACCATAAAAACGTGTTTCTCCTCCATAATTTGAAGTTTTTTATCAACAGAAAACAGTTTTTTATCGATTCGTTAAAAAAAAAGTTTATTTTGGTGGGGGGGGGGGGAATTCCGAATAAGGGCCAACAGTACTGTGGATGGTCCGCTTATACTTCACTTTTTTACCATAAAAGTGTTTCTCCTCCATAATTTGATGTTTTTTATCAAAAACTAACACTTTTTTATCGATTCGTTAAAAAAAAAGTTCATTTTGGTGGGGGGGAATTCCGAATAAGGTCCGAATTTGTTTTTAAACGCGAACGTAGTAGTTCACTATTAATAATTTCACGACAAAAGAAATTCGCCTAATTATTCCGCTTAAGGTTCGACTGTAAAATCTTAATAGGGCCCTTAATTTCGTCACTTTGAACGAATATTTATGTAAATATTTTTCTGGACTGTACAAGGAAAGTTTGATGCGGATACCAATCCGCTTAAACTTAAAACGAAATTACACGAATTTTCCGTTATGTTTGCATCTGATCTCAATGATCATTCTTATTTAAATTGATCATTGAAATATTACAAATCACTTACAAAATTGCAAGCTTGGGCCAAAATGTTTGAATAAAATAGTCAGCCTTATTTTGACATTCGATTTCACTAGAAAGTATGTCGAATTCGAGTAATTTGTATTTTGAGATTCGTACGATTAGAAAGTTCACTTTATCAATGGAAAGTTCATTTATCTTTCGAAAACTAAGCAAATTTTCACTTTCGAATCGTTCGAAAGAATTGTCATTTCATTCTCGTTCAATTTTTTCTGGTGAATAGATTCATAAAACATGTAAGTTTAGTATAATGTTAGTGCTAATGGATGCATTAAATGGATTTGATGCATCAATTATCCTTCTCCTATACAACTGCTACTCACTGTCTTCTCTATTCATAAATAAAACAAATGCAATTTTAATTTTTAACTCCTCGCTTGAATTAATCAATATTTCTACAAAACAATTTACAAATGGTAATTCAAAATTCAAGTGTGACCAGATATGTGTAAATTAAATAGACTTTGAAGTTGCATTCTTTTTTTGTTTAATTTGGAAAACAATTTAGTTTACATGAAAATTAAAACATAAATCAAGTATTTTATTATACAGAGAAGTTGTACCGTTATTTTACTTCTTTTTGATATCATTAAACTTACCAAACTGTTTTCTAAATACTCCCAAATTTTAAAATGTCAATTTTATTGATGTTTTTCAAATTTAAACTTTACCGGGCATCCACTATCCTTCTCCTCTGTACTTCTTCAACACCATCTTCATTTATAAACAGCACAACTGCCATATTTTTACTTTTTATTTATTATTTTATGGTTTTATCAAAGAAATTTAAGTTTTTAAACAATAAACAAAACAATAGCAACTAAACAAAGATTTCACTTTTTGGTTTTGACATTTCACAAACACTTCTCTTTTGTTTTCGATAAGTTAGTGTGACCAAGCGTATACGAAAAAAAAAAATAAAAATTTAGAACGCGTCATGAACAACTTATTTTTTTAAGAATAGTTTCAAAACAGTTGAGTTGACACAAAAAATGTAATGAATATGTAGTTCTTTATGGTTAAACTTTACTTTTTAATGAAAAAGTGTATTATTTATTTTGTTTCTTGATTCTTTATCCAACATCTATAAAATGTTTAGAAACAAAAAAAATGTAAAACGGTCATACTAATTCAAATAGAAATATAGTAAATGTCAAACGGCTGACAATGAAAATTTATCTTTTTTGAAGTTCATTTTATGCTATCTTTCGCAAATGAATGTTATTTGTTCGAATCTCAAAATTAAGAAAGTTCATTCGAAGGAATAGAATCATTCTAACGAATAGACTATTCATGAGAATGTCAAAATAAGCATGAATATTCAGCCTTATCACAGGCGTAATAGATTCGTAGTACGAATCCCGAAAAAATGTATCATCGCTCCCGTCGGCGTCGTACCAAAAAAAATTTGCTACGAAATTCGGAGTTCGTGAATAATACTCTTAGGAAGTTGGACAGTTTTTTCTACGAACAGATATTTTTTATCGGAGCTCAACTTAAAACGAAACACAAACAAAATTAAGCGAACGAAGATAAAGGACATGCAAATAAAATATATAAAAACAATTTTTATTCACCCCTATCACAGAGTCCCTCGTAACAAATCCCCGAAAATTTTGTTACGCTACGAATACGAATAAATTTACATCATAGGCCCCGAACGGAATCAAAAAACATTTTCCGAATTTCGGAGTTTCAAAATCAGTTGATTTGCGTCAAAATGTAAGAAAATAAATAAATTTCCGTTGTTTATCTTTTGATTTGATTTTAATTTTGTTGGTCGTTAAAAATAAATACCATTACCGTTGCAATCTTTGTAATAAATGTAGAAAATACGCCAAGAAGACAAACACCAAAAATGAGATTCATTACGGAAGGATACCAATATTTATTTGTATTTACTTTATTTGCCCTTCAAAAAAATAAAAAATATAAACAAATTCACATGAAAACAATAATAAAAATTGTTTTTATATATTTTATTTGCATGTCCTTTATCTTCGTTCGCTTAATTATATTTGTGTTTCGTTTTAAGTTGAGCTCCGATCAAAATATCTGTTCGTAGAAAAAACTGCTTAACTTCCTATTCATTCGGGGCTAGTGATACCATTATTCACGAACTCCGAATTTCGTAGCAAGTTTTTTTTAGTATGACGGGAGCGATGATACCTTTTTTCGGGGTTCGTACTACGAATCTATTACGACGGGGCCTGTGATAAGGCTGATTATTGTTTTCATGTGAATTTGTTTATATTTTTTATTTTTTGAAGGGCAATTAAAGTAAATACAAATAAATATTGGTATCCTTCCGTAATGAATCTCATTTTTAGTGTTTGTCTTCTTCAAGTATTTTCTACATTTATTACAAAGATTGCAACGGCAATGGTATCCATTTTTAACGACCAATAAAATTAAAATCAAATCAAAAGATACTCGTAAACAACGAAAATTTATCGGCCCTATTGAGGTAACCGTCGGAGCGGAATTCTCTCCGATTTCCTACGAATCGGAGACATTTTGCTTCATGGTATTTCTCCGATCAGCTGATCGGAAATTCTGTCCGACGAAACTCAACGCATGCCATTTGTGTGCGATGAAGCACTTCTAATGGTCTTATTTCTGACACATACAAACAAAATTTTCTCCGAAATCCTCCGACAAGTTCTTGTTGCGGAAAGTGTTTTCTTTTTAGAGAAATAGGCCCTTATTGCGAGTGTCGTTTGTTAATCGATCGACGACTTTTGTCGAAAATCGATCATCGAAAAATTAAGATATCTGAAATTATTCTTGTATAAGATACCACAAGCTGTGTTTTTATACGTGGTTACAACTGCATTAAGTTATCTTAATAGTTTTGGATACAAATTTTAACGCATTAAACGTTTTGGCACTATCGACTTTTATCGAATCGAACGTTAACGACACTCACAATAAGGCCCATAGTTAATTAAAATAATGTAAGTAATAAAGGAATTAACTTTATTTGTGTTAACTTGTGTTACCTATTTATAATAGACTTTTTTTCTTAGGCAGAACGAAAAAACAAGTTCACAACAATATGAGCGGATAACACCAAAAGGACACCAGAAATTGTAGCTGTGTTTGTGAAGATCTGGCCCAATCAGTTAAATTAATTGGGACCAAGACAAATGGATGTTTGAATGCAAAAAAGTTTCGTTATCTTTTGTTTTGTGCATTGATATATTTCCATTGTGATTAAAGTACCTATTAGTCAAATAAATATAAAATATTGTTTTTCAAGTTTTTTTTTTAATTTATTCTCTTTTTGACACTTCAAATGGAAACAAAAAACATGCGTTTGGAAATAGGGAGGGGACTTTATTCGATAGTTTTGATTTAAAAATCGGTGCATCTAATTACATTTCTAAAAAACACTAGCGCATTATAATTGAAAAAAATACTTTTTATAAACAATAAACTACACTCTCTCACCGGTTTTTAATGGTTCAAAACGCTTATGGTGTTTATTTTATAAAAAACTATCGAAAATATATCGCATTTTCGATTTGTCGGTTAATTAGCACATCTCTGTCTGAAATTTATATACATCGCAATGCGTCGCTGGATTTCTGTAAAATTTCTTCCGATGAAAGCTACTTCGAACTGAAATTGAATCTCCGACGAGGGATGCGTTGCGGAAAAAGTTCCGCTCCGACGGTTACCTCAATAGAGCCGTATATATTTTTGCACATTTTGACGCAAATCAACTGATTTTGAAACTCCGAAATTAGGAAAATGCTTTTTTGATTCCGTTCGGGGCCTTTGATGTAAATTTATTCGTGATAGGGTTGATTCTCAAAACTAAAAATTAAATTGTTCAATCATAGCTTTAGCTTGTCCCTAACAACTCTCATCCAATTCATTGACATTTCTCATATAAGGGAAAGTTAGTGCAATCCAATTGTAGAAATTGTTGAAAAAAAAAAAGAAAAACACGTTTCAATTTTATATATCAATACTTATCGTTCATTCATTTTATTTCATTCTTTTCTCTTCATTTCGTCGGTTTTAATATTTTATCAATCTTACACAATTTGATTCTTATAATTAAAATAGAATAAATTAAAGTCTAAAAATTAAAGAAACACATTTGTTTTTTTTTTTTTGTAATATATAAAATAAACGTTTTATAATATTCTTGCTGCGTTTTCTTTTTTATACATTAAATCTTTCAAATTTTGTTCATATTTAATATTTTACTTTTTCCTTCTAAAATATTTATACGTACTCGGTTAGCAATCTCTCTGTATTCAAAAATCAGTACACAAACGATATTTTCATATAACCATTTTAAGTTTTCTTTTATTATTTTTTTCACACAATTTCGCTCTTTAAATTTATACGATTTTTAACTAATTATCATATAGCATTATTGAACTTTGTGTTCACGTTCACACAGCTAAGCTTTTTCTTTTCTTTAAATTGAGTTTCAAATATATTAAAACATATAAAATTGATAAAAACTATCAAATTAATACTTTGTAAATATAAAAATTTATAAACTAACCATTTAAAATGTTTGTTTTTTCCTTGTTTTTAATAGGTAACACCCTCTAATCGATCTTACTTACTAAAAATCCACTCATAATAAAAGTTTATAATAAATATATATAAATAAAAATCATTTCTTTTTAAAATATCAAACAGAAAAATAATACATTGCATCTAAATATGACTAAGAATTTAATTTCATTTGTTTTCATTTTGTTTTTATTCAAACCAAAGAAATCAATGTTATGGGGTATATAGATAATTATTAATATTAATATAAGTTTAAATAAATAAACATTTGTTCAAAAATATAAACAGGAATTTGAAGATATAGGGGGAACGTTAAACAAAAGTGTATAATATACTGTATACTGAAATAGCGTTATTAAATTATTTGATTTTTCTTCATAACTCAACACCGTGCATATAGATGTATACTGCCATTTTTTATTAAATGTACATATCTATTTTTTTAAAACTACTTTAAGAAGTAGTCTTGGCATTCGTTTATTGACACATTTAAAAAAATCACAATATTTCGAATGTTTATTACGTAACTTGATACAATCGAGTTAAATCGATACCATCGAGAAAAAGCAGCTCATTATTAAGATTAGCCCATTGTTTTCGAATCGATTGAATCAAATAATGAACTGCCTATACTGCCTATTGTATCGACTACACTCGATTCTATCAAGTTACGTGCTAAAACCCCACTTTCTATTCTTAAAAGTATATCAAAATTTACTTCAACTCTAAAAATCAAAAAACGTAGATATGTACCTCTTTTTTGAAAATAACCCGGCAGTATAAATATATGTAATTAAACTTACTTAAAAACATAACTTAATTGATATGTTGAGAGCTCGGCAATGCTGGCAAATTTTAATTATATCGGTTTGAAAAGTCTGCAGATTATAGAGGTAAGTCGTCGTTTTTGTATCAAGAAAACCTAGTTTTTTTTTTTATTAAGTACCACGTTAGAGAGTTTCCAGTACTGATTTCGGTTTTATCACATAATGTATGTATTTTAATAAAAAAATCTTTTTTGTTCGAATTCGAGCAGTTTAAGCTTTCAGTTCAAATCTCACTCTCAAAAAATTGGAGTTAACTTGTCTGTGACCTAATTATGAAGCGAGTATTTTAAATTCGATACCTTATTTTAAAGACTTTTTGATTTATTCGTTTATGAAATTCGACTTATTGGAAAAATAAAATGTCGCCGAATAACAATGTGTCTCATCGAAAAGGCAGTGTCATACCATCATCTGGATCATTTTCAATTTTATTGCTAGCAATTGATCAATTAAAAAAAAAAACAAAAGCGAGTGCTTTTGACTTATTATCGAAAAATCATGTACTGTATAACTTACTCTTTCGACTTTAAGCGGAAACGCTACAAAATCGTCGCTTCGTCGTAGGAGAGGGCTACAATTGGTCGTGAATTATTCACAATCGTTGATTCTAAATTAAAAAAAAAAAAAATGAAGCTCCACAGCTTGTGTAGAGAACTTGAGTCTAGTGACTTACAACTCACAACCATTCAAGTGCACGTGTTGTGAAAAGAGAGGGAAACTGCAATTTTCTACAGAATTCCAAGGTTTAAGATGAGAAGCACTTTACTTGCCAAGAGATACTATTGGAGCATTCGTCACTTTCAACAAGAGAAATCGCCTCGTTTTTAGCAATTGCGAACTGAACCCAGTATAACGCACTAACCATAACCTCACGAGATAGTAAAAATTAAAACTCACTGTAATAGACAAAAAATATTTGACCATCACAATAGCAAAATGTTGATCGGTTAGATAAATTTTATCCTTTGATTAATCTTTGACAATCGTTATATGGGTGATAAACTTTATAAATGTGTTTGCGTATATGTTACCAAAGCATTAATTGCATAAATCTTATTTATTTTGTTTTTAAATATGTCATGCTTTTAACTAGAATTAAGTTTTTTTTTATTTAAAGAAAAACAATTTTGCTAGTGTTTTCGAAAAATTTTACCTAAATGATGAAAGTTTTAGATTTGGTTCACTTAACTTGCTGCTTGTGTCCATGTTATATTCAGCATACATATATCACTTTTGCTAACGTCGATCACATTCATTTTTATATATAATTTATTATTATAATGTAGTTTTTTTTTTAATAGTTGTTGTTATACTTATTGTATAGTTCTTTTTTTACAGAATGATCTTGTAGTGATTTTGTTTTTTTGTTTAAGTTCTAGTTTTTTGAGATTACCCCAATTTAAAATGCAAATGTGTATATTTAATAATAATAATTTAAAAAGAAAAACACAGTTTCTTTCTTTGCAAATTGAATCACAATTAATTTCTTATAAGATATACGCACAGAAATGTTGGTTTATTACGAGTACGTAAACTGGCAGCTATTTGTACAATACTTAGAAATTTTGTATGTTAGTTTTTTTTTATTGGTTCTTATAAATGCTGCAATTTTTTTATTTTGTAATATTATACAATATTTCCCTGATGTATTAAATAATTTTCTTGTTTATGATTTTTCTTTTAATTTCAGAGTTAAAAGAAAAAAACGAATATTAATATAAAAATACATACTCACACAACATGAGACTCGATTTAACAACACATCATCATCCTTCTTTATAAGTCATCGCGGCACCAATACCTGTTTGCAACAGCTACTATGGCAGGAAGAAGTTTGAGGTGATATATACATATGTACATATGTTACAACGAAATCCTTTCTCTAGCTTTTGGACAATAAATGAATGATAGACCGAGTTTGTTTGGTTTTTTGCATATTTTTTTTTCTTAAAAGGAAATTCCAAATAAGTGTGGAATGTCCTCGCACGAAAAAAAATCTTTTATTCCGTTGAATTTTGTTTAAATTTATTTTTATTTTCGGATACAAAATAAATCTTAAAAAAAAACTTACAGAAGCAGATGTATTCTCTTCATGAAAAAACAATATTCGTTTTTCTCTTTTTGAAAAAAAAAAAGGAACAAAATGTTTTTGATTTCGATTTTGTTTGCAAAAATGTTATTTTGTATTTCACAATTTAAATATGTGCTTTTATAAAGTGTGTAAATGAAAAAAAAGAGATAAATACATACAGAGAAAATAACAATGTTTTTAACAATATAATGCGAAAAATATACTTTTTGTAAATCACAAACAAGAAACAGGTGGCAATATTTTTTACAAGAGAAAAACTTATATCAGCCCTAGTCTACTATTCGCCTTAATCAAATCATTCATCTTCAAATGTGATTGATATAAGAGCAATTATTGTGAGGAATGATTTGATTCAATTACAGCAAAATAGGGCTCTTATCTGAACTCTTATTGAGTTATTAAAACATACTATGTTTCGATATTCTCCTTCAGGGGGAGATTTTTTTTTCTTTTTGGTGGATTCATTGATAAATGATTTTTTTTGCTATATAGGGCTATGTACTTATTTATTTTTGATTAATCTTTTTTGTTGGGTTAAAAATATTGTTCTTGTATTTTAATCACATTCAAATACAGTTTTTTTTTTTTTTTGTTTACTACTTGTAAATAAACTAAACTTTTTTTTTAATGAAAATAAAGGATATACATAAGAAATAATTAAATAATATTAATGTGTTTTTTTGTTAAAACTAAATAGATTTTTTGTACTTTTTTTAAGATTTTTTTACCTCGGCAATATTTTATTGATTTTTTTAAGTCTTTTTACGAATTTTTTATTTTTTTGGGAGTTTTAAATATTTTTTTCTTAAATGTAAACAGAAAAAATAGGAAAACATACATTTAAACACGAAACTATTACTTTTTTATCGCTATAGAGTTATACATATTTTTGCTGCTGTTAAATTGATGATTTTTTGGGAATATATAGTTTTTGTTTATTTTTTTTTTTTAATTTAAACGACCGACGGTTGGTTGTTTTTTTAATGGTGGATACAAATTTTGATTAAAAATTTATATTTCTGCTTCAAAATCGTCCGAAATAATATCCTGCCTCCGTAGAATTTTGTTTTGTTTTACTTTTTTTTCTACACAAAGTTTTGTTTTGTTGGTTTTTCTTACCTTAACAAAGGGGTGGATTTTTGATCTTTTTTTTGTGTAACAAAACAAAACGGTTGAATGATGCAAAAATTAGCCAAAATTTTATGCTCCAGCACATACATCCTAGTTTTGTTGTTGTTATTTGCTTTTAGACCAGAGATCGTGGTCGAAGCCGACATAGTAGTTGTTATACCATAGATGGGGATGTATGTGTATGCACTAACACTGTTCGAAAATTGGAATTATAGGTGAAGTTGGCCAATCTTCTTCTTCTTCTGAACTCGTACTTTCAGTCCTGAAAGAAAAAAATTGTAAAATAGATAAGAATCAATGCTCAAAAGAAATTAGCAATAAAACAATAACTAAAAGCCACTGTGTTTTGAAGTAAACATGCCCTTGCAGATATACAGTGGTGACAAAATTCCGGTACTGTAAAAGCTTTTTTGTTTTGGATTTTCAATGTAAAGTAACGGGATATAATTTCTTTAGGAATTGTTATGCATATATATAAACAAAGTCACATGTATGCAGGGGTGGAATCGCGTAAGGTGATAGTTGACTATCTTCTTCTTCTTCTTCCTTTTTCTTCGGCGCTGTTATGATCTCGATGTCGAGGGGATCATAACTCTCCCACGTATCTGCTTCACACTAGTGATCCGCCTGTGGGGTTCGCCGGGTTGACCTCAGAAATCGGCGGCAAGCCTCCCGGTTTTGTATTGTTCCATTTCTGAGGCCAACTGAATGCTGGTGTTTTTGCATTTGTTTGTACCAGGAGTGTTTAGGCCTACCTTTCTTTTTATTCCGAATTGGAACGTTGTATGATATTGCCTTTTTGACGGGGTTCTCAGGATCTCTCCTTTGAACATGGCAATACCAACTGAGTCGGTCGTGTTCAATTTTTTGGGAAATGGTATTCTTAACATGAAGGCTTCCTCGGATCTTCGTACTTCTAATTCGATCAAGCTTTGTAACTTCTGCTGTCATACGAAGCATCTTCATCTCAGCTGCCGTTAGCTTACTCTCATACTTTTTGTACATTGTCCAACATTGTGAACCGTATGTGAGTGCTGGACGCACAACTGAAGTGTAGAGCTTTCCTTTCAGCTTAGGGGGCATTTTTCGGTCACAGAAGATAGCAGAATTTTCCCGCCACTTCATCCACCCTACGCTTACGCGATGATTGATATCGTCATCACAAGTAGCTTCGTTATTTATCATAGACCCCAGATATTTAAACTTTTCACACTTGGGAAGCACTACTCCATTCAAATAAATGTCTGGAATAGGCCTGTGTGGATCAGAAAATGGGCAGCATAGGTATTCTGTCTTTTTCGCGCTTATGCGGTACCCACTTCCTTGTGATAGTTGACTATCAATTCGTTGATTGTCGTTTTCGACTATAGCTGTCTCTATCATATCAATTAAGAATTATAGAGAGAGCGATGGTCAAAACGATAATAAACAAATTGATAATCAACTATCACCTTACGCGATTCCACCCCAGGTCAAGTGGTAAATAAGGTGTACTCAAGACAATTTAAATAGCACAGTTTACTTTTGTTACCAATTTAATAAATTTTTTAACACATATAGCGCAGAAATAATAATTTTCAAGGAAGAAGGTTATAAATGCTCGTCATCCAATAAGAATAAGGGGTGGGCGTGGTACGATGAATGTGTGCTCGCCTGTGAACCTCATGATCACAGGTTCGATCCCTGCCGTCGTCTATGTCGTTTTAATCCCATTAAAAAACCTTCTAAAATTGTCATCAATGGGTTGCTGGTTTACTCATTACATGTTGTTCAGGCATAACACTAACAACATGTAATTGAGTTAAACTAGTATACCCAACAATGATGAGCACGAATAAAATAATGTGAATTATAAGCGACATAGAAATAAGACACGGCAATCTCCGCTTTAGTTCAGCCGCCATCCTTGGAGATAAAATATCTGAGACAACAACCTTCAGTCTCAAAACATCGTGCCACACATCTTTCCTATCCTTCTTTCTCTTCCTTAACTTCACGCCCGCGCTGTGTTCAAACATTTAAAGGGTAATTATAATCCCTTGAGCGCTTGTAGATTATAAAAAAAAAAGAAGGAGGTGGTGGTCAAAATAAAATTCGTAAGAATCAGATCAGGAAAACCACCCCTTGAACTAATGTTGCCATCGCCCGTCTGAGCAAAGCTGGTCCTTTCATGACTGCTCCAAAAATTAAACAAACAATAGAACAAGAGCTTGGATTTAACATGTCTGTAAGCATAATTAAAAACCGTCTGCGTGAAAAAAAAATGTTTGGAAGAATTGCCAGAAAAATACCACACGTCTCACGTCACAGTGTAATCTGTCACTTCGGCTGCAATTTGCAAAGGAGCATATTTCAAACGATCAATGTTGTTGGAGAAATATTTTATAGAGCGATGAGTCCAAAATTAATCGCTCCGGATCTGATGGGAAAAAATATGTGCGACGCAAAATCAACCAGAAATATGGTAGCATTATTGTTTGGGGATGTTTTTCTTGAAATGGATAAAGGATATTATGGACCAGCTGAAATACAAGGAAATCCGATTAGAAACAATGCTACCATATGCTGGGGAGAAAATGCCTATAAAGCGGAAATTTCAACAGGACAACGATCCTAAGCATACGTCTAAGTCTGTAAAGCAATGGCTATCCACCAACCGCGTTAGTTATTTGCCTTGAAATTTATTTTGTCCAATTAAATTGTACAAATCATTTTGTGTATTTTTTTAATGAATTGAATAAACTTCTTTTTTTTTTCAATAAATCACAGATATATTTGTTCTTATTTCCTCATAAATCGAATAGATCTTTCAATACATAAATTTTAGAGTGCATGTGCTAATTATTTTGTCGCTAAGAAGTATCTAAGAAGAACCACCCTAAGTTTGTACGTATGTAGAAATGGAATACATTCAAGGTAACTGGACGAGAAAGGGAAATACTTTCTCTGTACATATTCTTATCCAGACTTGATTTGGGAGGTTGTTACTATTAAAAATCGTAGTAATCCGGTAATGTAGATGAACCATTTAATGGTCTAACTCTAACCAGATGTTTTGCAACAGACACTTTAACACACATTATTAACATACTGATATTAATAATAATAAATAATTATTAATCAATTCAATGAGTATTTTCGTTAATGTAGTAAATAGAACCATATAATGATAACAAAACAAACAAAGCAAGTATAATTCGTTCGAAGCCATAGATATTTGAGAAATAAATAACTACATGAAAGGATGCAGGTAAATACAAGTTGTTTAGATAAGAATAGATTTTTCATTTTTTTTTGATTTTACGAACTAATTGGTTTATTTATTTTTTTACATAATACATAAAAGCGATTGTAGAAAATTTCTTTGATAATGTTTTTCTGTTTGACTCCAAAGGTCATTTTTCAGGAACGTTCGTATATTCATATGTGTGTTTGTGTTTTTGGGAACAAACATGTTTACTTATTCTTCCAGACATAGATTAAGATTATTTCTACTGCTTATGTTTTTGTGTTGAAGTATTTTTTATAGAGATTTCTTTATACAAAATAAATAACCCAACATGTGTCTAGTTTTTTCAATAAGACCTTATTCAAAATTCAAAAAAATAATAATAAGCCAGTTTAGAATGAAAAGTGATACATTAAAAAATTATACACATACACATACAAAATTACTTATGAATGAATGGAATACAGAATTAATAAATTGAAAAAAAAGCTTAGGCAATTACTTCATAAACAGAATCATCTGTACTCGTGTAGGACAATAAATGAGTGAGTCTAAATAAACGCCTATCCATAAAATCTGTTGTATCTAAGGCAAACACGATATGTAAATGTTTTTTCAGGAAATGATTCTCAATGTTTACGGGTTTAACGTAAAATGAATCTCTCATTTTAAAGATTTATCTATAAGGGAGCAATTTATTAGAAAATTTAAATAAAGGCTAAGGAAAGAATTCTTCAATTTTTCATCACCGAATATCAACTCGCTATTGATCTCAAAAGCTCAACAATTCATGCACTAGCCTCAGAAGAATTCTGCACAAAGATCTCGGAGATCTCGAATTATTCGCTTACAAGGTTCAATTGACTCAGCAATTGAAGGCGCAAGACCAGCCGAGGGAGTCACTTGAGCGACGTTGTGTTTTTATAATTAATGGGAATGTTTGTTCTTACTAATAAGGGCATAATACATGGAAAAAAATAATTTTCATTTTATTTTATTTTTAAAAAGAAACTTATATTTGGCCCACTAAATTCCAAACTTTGAAAATGGTATTATGAAAAATTCACATATTATTGATTCTTCAAACAAATTGCATCCAATACAAATCTTAAAGATTAAAAACCGATAAGCTCATTCCAATTCTAAATCAATGAAAATTAACCAACTTTAATATGTTCAAAAAAAGATTCCAAATTAAACGTTTAAAAATAGAATAAAAATAGGTAAATACTAGAAAAAATTATCTTTATCACCACAACCTTGATATGTTTGTTGCCATTTCAAGATAACATTTATTGCATTATTGGGGTTATTGCACTTAAATCAGAACGCTGCTCTACTTACTTCATGTATACAAAAATTAAAAAGAAATACAATTTAGTGAATAAATTCAGTATGATGTTCTATAAATGAAAACCACACACAAACTAAAACTTTGAAAGAAAACAATTAACAATTTGCCAGTTTCAATAAATTCAATTATTAATATTGTTTATTTAAGTCTTAGGAATAACGCAAGTCCGATGAGTGAATTATCAAAAATGGTCAACCTACGTCCTCCAAGAACTATCGAGGCATATGCCTGTTGAATATCGTGAACAAAATACTATCCAACGCACAGTGAAAAACTTAAACAGTTCTGCAACACTTTATTCAGCAAGTATCAGTCTGGCTTTCGGACTGGTCGACCATGGATCAAATCTCAACACTGAGGAAAATCTTAAAAAACACCAACGAATTTATTTCATCGATTTCAAAGCCGCAAATACTATATGACGATGGCCGAACCCGACTTCCTGTTTCAACTGTGTCGCTCGACATCGAAAAACACTCGGTGCTATTTGCGACTAGGGAATTGTTCTTAATAACTTTTCCAAACATGTACTCTAAGCATCTAGCTCGGAATCGAAGAGCATAAGTGAGTAAGTACTCACATATGGTTTCAAGACTTGGACACCCGAGTTCGTTTGAGTAAAAAGAAGGGTGTAGTGCATTTTATTGTGGAGGACACCGCGACTAAGTGTGAAGGATGAATTAATGCACAATGCCAAAAGCCTTGCGAAGCGCAAATTGACGTCGGCTCTATTCATCGAGAAAGGTGTAGAAAATTTAAGGAAGAGGAGACTTGAAGGAGACCAAGACAGGACACCACTTGTAGACCCAATGATGATAATGAATATTTGAAACTTAATAAATACCAACAACTATGCCAACATTCCTAATTTGAATCAAAAATTTATATTTAGAGGGTCCCTAAGACAAAGATGATAAAAACAAAAGTAGTAATAGATAACTCACCTTGATCGACAACCGTCATCAATGTTGTTCGAAATTCCTTCTTCAATGGTAGGCAGGTCCGAGCTGAAGCGATTGGTTGGACGAAGGACACGCAGGGTGCGACTCGATAATTTCCAAACCAAACGCTGCTTATAGGGTTGTTTATTTTGACCATTGTAGTGTGAAAGAATTCCCGAAACAATACTAAAACCGCAAGTGAATACTCGATCAGGAACCTGATATTAAAAAAAAAAGTTAGCTACGATACAAAAATTATTATTTATTTAAACTTACCCTCATAAACTGTTGTAAAATCAGAATATACTCAAAGACATGCTTCAATTCGGGGCTGCCTTTGGTATAGGATTCTTTGATGTGGAAATCCAAATGTAAACAAAGTAAAACCAAAGCCAATGTTGATGGTGTTATGACAGTGGTCTTAACGTCACACAAAAGATTTTCCAATCGATTTTCGAGCTCTTGCAGCTTGATGAATTGAGTATAGAAGTTAAAGAATTCTGGGCTTAGCTCCTTGGCCATGTTGCGGAAGAGGGCATAGTACATGCGCAAAAAATTGACCGCTGTAATGGGTCCATGATCCATTTGGACGCCTAATTTATTTGCAATAACACCCGCCATACGCTCCAAGTCACCAGCAGTGCAACCACACTACACAAGATAAGTTAAAGAGTAATATGAGATCATGGAATGTTTTAAAGTGTATTCAAGGAGAACAAATAGAATTTGACAAGTTATGATTCTTTGAAAGATGATCTTTGGAAGTTGCCTAGGGGACAAAGGGTATGATATACGAAGAAAAACTTACTTGAGATATTGTCACCAAATCTTCAGCGGGAATAGGTTTAAGACCGAGCTGTTTGATGGCCAAGTGAAGAGATGCCACACTCATGCATGCCATATGCTTAGGTTTTACGGCCATACGATCCAAGAATCGATCGACCAAGCTCATTGCTGAAAAGAGTGCATCTGACGGTAGCTCATACCACATTTTAAGGCATCGTAAAACATATGCCGAGCCATCGCGTCCACCAGCTGTAACTTCACGCTAAAATTTTAATACAAAAAAGATATTATCAATGAGTTTTTTAAGGAAATAAAGTTTACGATGCGCCTTACCCTTGATTCCTTAGGCAATAGCAATACAGTATGGTATTTGTCCTGAAGAGCGTCATATTCCTTCAGGGCATTGAATAGCTCCTCTGATGTCATAGCGTGGAGTTCGTTTTCCAAGATTTCACGCTGTTCTTGTTGAATCTTTGATGTAGAACTTGCCGATGCCGACGATGAAGATGATGATTTTTTTGTAGTCGATGATGATGATGCTGAAGATGATGATGTAGATTTCTTGCCATTGTATTCTTTTTCATTGTCCGTTAACGAAGGCCCGATTGGTTGGTTATGCTGCAATTGTTTATGGTCTACTAAATGATTTTCATGATGAAAATTAACCTCAGCAGCACCCGGTCGTCCAAGCCGGCCCCCGTGTGGCAACATCCACTCATCATCATCGCCGCTGAAGCTGCCATTTATTGCTGCCGCCGCCGCCGATGCTTCAGAATCCGTTGGTGATGTAGACATCATCATATCGTCTTGATAGTCGAGAGATGATGCTACATTCAATGGAGCCGAGCATGCTTTTGTAGACGACGACATCATCGATGACTGCTGCTTCTGCTGCTGCTGCTGCATCAACAACTGCTGTTGGTATTGTTGGTGGTGATACCTAAACTCCTCCTCGCTATTACAACCGTTGTAATTGTGATGAGCTAAGAATTGTTGTTGCTGCTGTTGTTGTTGTTGAAGTTGTTGATGATACAGTTGCTGTTGGTGGTATTGCTCTTCTTGTTGTAGATTTAATGACAAACCACTGTCAACGACGGCAAAATTGGCGGCAGCAGAGTAGCGTACAGGGACAGACATTGTGAGGGCTGGCCTAGTACCTGTGTTTTTAGTTAAAATTTTTGTTGGTTGGTTTTGTATATTTCTATTTCGTTTTCTGCTCCAAAAATTGGAACTTTGAAAATCTTTAAGCAACTCTTGTTTTACTTTTGTATTTATTTTTTAAATCAAATTGCTTAGAAATTTTTTTGTTTGTTTCGTTTTATTTAAACAATTTAAAAAAAAAATCAAACTCAAATGACAAAAAAGGAGATTGTATCGATATCGATACGGAAGTGCTCTTTTACAAAGAAACAAAATATATTTTTTCTAGAAATTTTGTTAAACCCAACCAAATACAATTTTTATTTTGTAAAAATCTATGTTTGCTACTTGTTTTGTACACACTGGTTAAATAGATTCAGAGGATTTAATAAAAACAAAACAGACGTAGGTATATTTTTTATTGTCACTCTGATTGCATATATGTATACGTATCTATTAACCTTAGTACTATTCTTTTGATTGTTATCTCAAAAACAATTTGCAAACAAAAACAAATTTGTATGGATTTTCTCCTTAAACAGGTTTTGTCTGTACGCTTATTTTTTAGTACAAATTGATTTAAAAGCTGTTTTCTTTGCTTATAAAACTTAGTACGTTTTTGTTTTCAAAAATATATGAATAATTATATTATCTTTGCTTAAACAACAAAACTTATAATTTATGTTGTCGAGTAGCGAAGATTTAGTTTTGTCCTCTTTAAGGTTATGTTTCTCTAAACTTACGATCTGTAAAAGCTGAAGCAAGGGAAGATATATGATTAAATAAAGCAAAAAAGAATCTTTAAAAAAAATGATTATGGATTAGTGTATTTTTGTGCACAACCATAATATGTTTGTGCGTCAAGTATAAAGGAACAACCTTTTTTCGTTCGACCGAAGCTATAAAATAAAAATATATTATCTGAATATACATACAATGTTATATATGGTGGAGTTAATCGAGTTCAGTGTGTGGCGAGTTTGTATGAACCTACATCTTCATGTTGAATCGTTAAAAAAAAAAAGATTGAAATGAAATTTTAGTTTCACAACAACAAAAACAGAAAGAAGTGGAACGGAAGGCCGAAAGCTCTTTAAAGATGGCTTCAAGATTAACGCGGGTGGGTCGTAATCTTTGTAAATTTTTATTTTCATTTTTGCATACATTTCCATAATGAGCATTAAGCTATTTAAGGTATAAAAACTTGTTAGAAAAATATTTCAAATCGATTACATAGAAGAATAAAGAATATCACACCTCATGGCAATCTAATCTTATCTAGAAAATGTTAAACAATGAATGTTTTGAAACATATTGACAGCAGTAAGTAGGATAAGTCAAACTACTTATGTATCTAAAAACTAAAAGGTCTTTAGTTAATTTCAAGGCAACAAATGTTTCAGTTTTTATTTTCTTCAATTAATGTACTAAATTCTTGTTCACTACTACATAATTTAAATATATGCATTTAATCATTTTTTGTAAGTCTTTGATTAATGAATAGTAATAATTTCAATTTGTATAGCTGCATATCATTGTGACATTTGAAGTGGGCATAATTAAGAACATACATAGTTCAATAAAGAATAATATATTATTAAATGAGATTCTAAACGAAAATATAAGCTACAAATGGGATCGCTATTCAATTGATATAAATCAAAATAAAATTAAACAAATTTCTAGCATTGTGAAATAAGGAAACTAACAACTCTGTTAAGAAACAAACAGCGACTAATAATGCAATATAAATAATTAAAAAGAAGTAAATCACAATTCGATGCAGAGAGTATACACATAAGTATAGCTGGCTCAAATATTGGAATTCCCAAGACCCTTTGCACTAAACAGTATTGCATATGTGTATACATAATTTATGTTTAAGTGAGAATTTACAAAATAGTGAATAAAAATAGAATTTCAAATAAACATTGCGTTTAAAATAATCAGAAATAAAGAAAAGTGCCCACAATATGTGTGTTTAGCTAAATAGTCCTCTAATGCTAACGAACCAAAAGAAACACAAACATTGATTTGTTTAGGTTACGAATAGTTCCCCTGCGTGTTGGCTATAAAAGACTGATTGGCTGGTTGTAAATACCTCCTCGCACAACGCTGAGCAAAAAAGTCATTATTCGAATTCGTTAGTACTTCTTTTCAAGTAAATATCATCACAATCTTCAGACCAGACTAATATTGAATTATAGAGAAGTAAACAAAAAATTACAGTTGATTTAGTGCGTTCGATTTTGTTCTTTTATGTTAAAAGATCAAATGTTCAAATTTTAAAAAGCCAATAAAAAAAACTTTACTAAATGAGAAAAGGTAAGAAATAAGTGGTAAACTGTAATGAATCAAACAATTCTTCGAGCAGGAAGTCTTGAAGTTTTTTGTTCAATCAATACATAAGGACTTCAAACTGCAAAAGAAAAAAACTTCAAGCTGTCACGACTTCAAAGCAAAAGACGTCAATATTCTCAATGTATGCAATGAATTCAAGACCACAAGATAAGGTTTTTTTTATCTTAAATCCTTGTCTGAGTGTACTAAACGGAAGAAAATACAATGTTGAAGAGATTCAACAACAGCCCAGTCCCTAGCTAAATTCTAGTTAAAAGACTAACAACACCAACAGACAAGATTCCTGAATTGTTACAAAAAAAATAAGGCTAAATATCAATATTATGAAAGCGACGATGAATTCCTTGAATGTTCGGCCCATCGATTAACATGTAAGAATTACCCAAGTTCAAACACTTTCAATGGACGATTATAGCATTAATGACATTTATTTTTTACTTAAACAAATTTTAAGGGAATAATTAATTCAGGAAATTAGAATTAATTTATATGGAATTTAAAAATAGACATCTTGACGACTATAAAGTTTTACTTGTAAGTAAACTTATGTTATCGTTTCTGTCATACGAGACTGTTTAGTTTAAAGTTTTACATTTTACAATATGAATAGCTGAACGTAAAACCTTACGTCAAACTTGCTACAAAATAAAATGCACGACTGGGTCGCACGAACTTGCTCCTATGTAATAGACTATAGGAATTTTAAAAACGGATGTTATTAAAGAAAACTGTTCATAAGGATAAAATGAATTTTTTAAATTCTCTTAGTAGTAAGAGATAAAAACAGAATGCTATGCAAATATGAATTTATGCAGGAACAAAAATTATAAGTCGTTGTAGTGGTTCCTTAAAAAAATAAGCTTTTATGTACAAAATTTTTAAAAAAATTTTAAGAAAAAAATTTGGTACGCCAACCTTAAGTTTTTATTATTGTACCAATAAGAGTCTAATTTCCAAAACAAATACTAAGCCGTTCTTGAGATATCGAATTTTTCAAAAAAAAATTAGTTTTTTTCTAAAAATTGAAAAAATATTTTTTCTTAAGTTTTTAAATGCAATGTTTTTTAAAAGTTTTAGGAGCTTTTTTATAAAAAATTTCGTTAAAATCCGTTATGCCGATAATGAGTAATTCAAAATTCGAAAAAATCGTTCTATGGTAGGTACAGTCAGTAATATTTAGATTTCAATTTTTTTTTATTAAATTATAGATCGTAAAGATTGATCAAAAGAAAAAAAAATTTAGCAAAATTCTCGGAACCGTTTTCAAGAAAAATACGATTTTCGAAAACCATTTTTTAAAATTTGTATGGAAGGTACCGTTAGTTTTAGATAAAACTAAATTTTTTTTTCTCAAATCTTGTAGATTATGTTAAGAAACTTTTATTTGTCAAGTTTGAAAAAAATCGAGCATGGGGTTTTCGAAATATTGAGTTTCCAAAAAAAAATTTGAATTTTTTTTTTTTAAATCCAAAAAATAAAAAATTGAAAATTTGAATATGTAATAATATTTAAAAAACTGATTTAAATCGGATGTACCGTTTTCGAGAGAATCAAAAACAAAAAAAATGGACCCAGGGGGGCTACCAAAAATAACAATTTTTTGTAAAATTTTTGTCAACCATTAGCTAGTTTAAACCAAATGAAATTTTTCAAATTTTTTTTAAAAAAAATCTGTGAGACAGTTTTTGAGAAAAAAAAATATTTATAAAATTTCGAAAAAATATCGTATGGCAGGTACTGTTATTTTAGGTCTTAAAAAAAAACAGAAAAAAACGTCTGGGGGAAAAAAATTAAAACCTATATCTACCAACTTTGAAGAAAATCGGCCGAGCCGTTTAGGCTGTTGTTGAACCGACAGACAGACAGACAGAATTGCGAGACCCACTTTTTTGGTCTTCGCTTTCATCGTAATGTCAACTTTGATCAAAATTTCAAGTTCGATTTTTTTTACGAATGCATAACTTGCCTTATAGTACCTATAAGTCGCAAGTAAAAAGTAATTCTGTAGGTTTCTCGAATTACAACCAGATTACGGTCTACATTTTCTCCAGGGATCCAGGCTCATTTTTGACTCAGTGATTATGTCCGCAAATAAAATTAAAACAGAATTAAATTCCTAATTTTTATTACGAAGTGTATTATGTACAAATTAATTTCCAAAACATTGCAGTAACTTTCAAAATTTGATCATTGAATCCACCAAACAAAAAAAAGTTAAGATTCATGTTTTTGTACATAAATACTATGTACCTTTTATAAAAGAAATAAAAACAAGAAATATAACTGCAATTAGATATGGAAATATTCAAATGTAATTACCTCACGTATTCATTGCATCGCACCTGTTTTGTTTTATATAGCTTATACTACAGTTACTCTACAAAGTACACCTTACATATGTATTCCTATACCCACTTCTTCTAAATAACACGAAGTAGTCGTGTGTCTAGTTGAAAATCATTCGCACTCAACAAAACTGGATCATCCATGAAAGTCGTATTATAATAATGCATACGCGCATTATAGCAAGACAAGACAAATGGCATCTTCACACTTTTTTGTGTCACAAATGTTGCTTTATAGTTAGAGTTCGCCACAATTGTCAGTTTTAAATTTCACATAGCCAAGCAAGATGAAATATTTGATTGGATTTGTTGAAATTACTAGAGTTACCAGTAAATATATGTTTATACATTTGTATATTTCAATAAGTGGGAATTGAAATTATGTACAATATTGATAAACAAAACAATAAATCTACATTAAGTATAGTAAGTTTGTGATTAAAAAAAAATACAAAGAGCTTCTGATTTTAATTAAAAAAAAAAACAAATGTGATCATCATAAAATGCGGAAAGCTTTACTGGTTTCAAGGTAGAAATCCAGTTAGCTAAAGTTAGATGAAACAGAAATTTATTTCCTAAAAATTGTAAAAAAAACAACGAAAACCAGAATCAATGGCTATTTATAAAATGTTTGAATCATCGAACTTCAGCCGAACTTCAGCCCTTGTATCTGGAAATAACAATTAGAAGAATTCAAAGACAGTCATATCACAATGATGATTAACACCGATTGTATTTGGAACACACATAATACCGTCCATAGAGCTTAAGAGGAACCTTTAGTGATTATGAGTGTGGTGGAATACCAAGTTGCTGAATACATTACAATATCTCGCGGCAATACGAGTATTCAATGCAACTTGAAACCTCACTTCAGCAGTTTTTTTTTTTTGTGTTTGGTATATTCAATGAAGGAAACATGATACCATTATATACAAAGAAAACCAAAACGCAAGAAAAAACTCGCCTCTGAATCATAACAAACAAAAAATTCAATGTCAAACAACTTCAAGCGAGTTATCAGTGAGCCAGAAGCCATTCACAATTACTTTAAGGTACCCATATATTTTTTCGGCGTCTGTGGTTTTTTGTTTTAATAGGTACCTACTTCTGCTGGCAGCGGATGATATGGAAGGGTCCAAAGGGCCAAAAGCAACCTACCATATATACAGTAGGTAGTGTCAATGTATAAAAGATAAATTTTATTCAACGTTACATACATTTTCTGACAAAAATCCCATCTGAGCTTAACGAATAAGAGTTAATTGTAAGCGTTTTCCAAGGTTTAAATTTAGCATATCCACCAACATTAAAATAATTCCTATTCTCTAAAGCTGGAAAAGATAACATCATTTTTTATACTTAACATTCTAGGCTTATACCTATACAGCTGCACAACAAAAACTAAAATAAATTAATCTACTTATTTTCAAGAAGTAAATAGTCATTTGATTTTCAAATTAATGTTTTTCAGAAAAAAAAAACATTTTCAAATTCAATAAATTAGTTGGTAACTTCAAATCTATTCAAATCAATTCAAAATAAGACATTTTCTACCACAAGTGATGGTCGAGTTTTTGAACGTTAAATTAATATTTAGTTGCATGTCCATTGTTAGAAATAACAGCAGCAAAACGACGTTGCATCGAATTAATAAGATTTTCACATCCTTCTACAGGTATGGACCTCCAAGACTGCTGAATAGCTTCCCAAAGGGATGTGTAAGTAGTTGGCTTACAACTAGCAACATACTTCTTGACATCGCACCAAAGATTTTCTATAGGGTTGAGGTCTGGGGACTGCGCAGGCCACTCCATGACATTAACCATCTTTTCTTGGAACCACTGCTTCGCAAGTTTACTTGTATGCTTTGGGTCGCTGTCATTTCAGTGGGATTTGATCTTCAGCATATGGGAACATAACTTCCTCCATGATCTTCATATAAAGATGCTGATCCATAATATCTTTAATCCGGTATATGTGACCAAGACCATAGAAGAAAAAACATGCCCAAACCATTATGCTGGATCCTCCATGTTTTATTGTCTTAGCTGTGAAGCGCGTGGATTATATTCGGTTTGGAGGCCTTCTTACATATTGACGAGACCCCTTTCCACCATATAACACAATCTGGAACTCGTATGAACACAGAATATTGCTCCACAAAAACATGAAAATTCAGGGACTTACCAATGATTTTATTTACACTACTATTATTTTGACCTCATCTGTATGTAGGTATATAATCTGTACAAAACGATGTAACTTTTCTATTGCAAGAAGCCAATCTTTGTGTTTTAGAAAATAAAAGGGACTGGAATGTATAAGGTGTAACTTGGCAGTTGATTACGGTATGAATCGTTGCAAAAAGCTAATCGATTACATCTCATCCACCTAAGCCGTGAGTTGATATAATTGTAATAAGATACAAAAATTGTTACTTTTGCACTTACTTAAGAAAGTGCCTAATTCCAACCGACTGCAACAATATTGATTATTGTTTTACTCAATGAGCAATAAAACTTATCAAAATCAACGCATTCGGAATAACTTTCCCTCCTTCAAATAGTTCACTTACATTAGATTATTTATTTCAACAATTGCTACCACAAAAAATTGTTATATTTATTCTTCGAAAACGGCCATGAGAAATTCTCAACTTTTGGGTGCCAAACACAAACAACACGCCTCTATTTAAAGCTTTCGTATGTAGAAAATAAGAAAATGAAAGAAATTTTCAAAAAAAAAAAACGTGGAAAACGTTGATTTCTTTTCTACCTACATAGACAAAGTGTATCTTGTCACACTTAAACGTTTGCAGCGCACGCCACAAAAAGAAAAAAAAAACGAAGTTTCATATAGGGAAGCACTTCTTGTTGTAATAAAACAACTACATTAAGTACGCTATTTATAGTATAATTGTAGTATGTACGCAAGTATACAACAACAAAAAGGATTAAGTATGTCATATTGGTATTTTGTTTCGTCACGTATTTGCGTTTCCACCGAGCATCATCATTCATAGAGGTGCAATAAGTTTCTCTTTTATTTTATGTCTTCCGTCATTCCGGAATCTCTCTCACACTTATCGTGAGATATACATTTTGCAATATTGAACTATGACGAAACCAACTTTTTTTTATGGAATCTTGTTTTAATGTTTGGTAGTGTACTCGAGACGATTCTATATTCATATTTATTTATTTATTAGTTTACATTTAAAAACCAGATTACAAAAAGTTCATTACCCACTTTTCAAATTTTCTAATGTTTTTTTTTTTAATGCAAAATGAATGTTTAGAAAATTTCAAAGTTCATACTCGTATTTTCTGACATTTTGTTTGAAATAAATTGATCGAAATCACTTGAGCCATGGAAAACTAATAATGAGTTTCGCTTTTTATTTGCAATAATTGAACATACCTCAACAAGTATACAAGTATACTAGTAAATACATATTTATGTATACAATACACATGGTTTGAACATCATATTTTTGTCTGAGAATTTTCTTATCTATGTATATAAAAAATCTATTCATAAGACTTCTCTAACGATCTTTTAAATTTTGTTTCATATTTTGTCCCAGAAATTGTCAATTTAAACCATACATTTTTGTACGCATTTGAACATTTTTCTTTAATTATATTTCTTATGGAGTGAAAGAAAGAATTTTATCATTGTGTCAAGCATTGAAACAAATCAAGCTTAAGGGTTTATGTTAAAGATTTAACAATATTAAATTTGTATCTGCGAAATTTGAAAGAGAGAAAGGGTAACACTGTATAATCTAAATAAATCACATCATCGCACATACAGTGAGTATGGACATTATTGGGAACATTCAACCTTTTTTTATAATTTTAATTTTTTAAATGAATTTCGCAAGGAAATAAAATATTTCTAAACACATTTTATGTTGCAGTTATGTTCGTTATAATAAGTGTTTTAACGTACTGTTCCTAACCGTAAATTAAAATAAGTCGAAGTTTCCTTTTTTTAATATGGGCAATCTTTCAGACTTGCAACATTTAAGGAAAGTTCATTTGTGGAATATTCGCAAGACATGTACACCACCTGCAAGGTCTGTAGGTCCATATAAAAGGTCAGCTAGCTTCAGTAATTGGTCAGCTATAGATTTTTGTATGGGTTTTTTAAAGTTTCTTTCTAAATAATCTAGATATACCCTCATCTTTCCTTTATAATCTACTCGAAATGCTCCATTACAAAATAATAGAAGACAGTATACAGCAAGCTAGAAGTTCACTTCATATGGGAACTTACCCTATACTCCAGCATAACCTAAGGGAAAGGCAACTATTACAAGGACATCTTTAGCACTAAAACAATATCTTTCATATTTCGAGCAAAAGCAAACTGTTACCGCTCAATTTCAAACCACACCGCAACGATTTAGCACACAAATGGACCTTAGGTAATACAACGAAAATGGTCTATTCTGGAAGAGATACGGCGACAAACATTGCACAAAAACTACTTGGAACAAGCGTAAAAAGTATAGCAATTTATTAAAATAGCACATTTTTAAACTCAATTGCGCAAAATTTAAGTTGAATTAGTACGATCTCTACCCTTTTATTAAAGCGTGAGAAAATCCTGTGAGGTGAATACAAAAGAACTTCGTATAACGTATAAGGAAGTATTGGAAACGAGCCCAGAAATTCGGCAATGGAGGCCCCTCACAAGCTACCATAGCTCAAAATTGGGAATCACGCTGACATGCTATTAACACTTTCAGAAGAGAAGAAGGCACTGAACGAGTTGGAAAAAAAGGAAGCAGACCTTGTGGAAGCCAGTAGGAAAGCCAATGATCGATATCCTAAGACATCAGTCAGCAGTATTGTATAAGCTTAAATAATAATTGCCCTTGTTGTAAGACTCTATTGTCCAAGAAAATGCCCATCTCTTATATGTCACCCCAATCTTCAACATTTCATTGCATATCGGCAACGAAAAACCTAAAGTAATAATAGGGAAACACGGTAACAAGATACTCAATGTCCACCAGGTAGCCCAGTTCGAACTCATTGGTTCACAAGCAGAGCATGTTGGAAAATATAAAAGAAAAATGATAAGCCATGCTCATGTTAACCGTACAATCAGGGATATTTATATTGAGAGCTTTAGAAACAAAATTGCTCTTTTGAGATTATTGCTAAACGGCGCGAAGGGGAATTAACTTATCCTAACAAAAATATGAACACGATTCGACAAATTAAACTGAATCTTTTTATGAAAATTTATACTGTCCTCAATAATTTGCCCACCCACTGTAGTTTTTAAAGATCGTACTAAGCCTTTAGCTAATATAAAGAAAAGTAGCAATATTTTATCGTTTTGTAAGCAAACAATAAATTCACCTTAAATAATACTCGTACTTAATCAAAATGATGAACATTTTTTTTTTGTTGCATGATAGTTTTCAAGGTTGAATTGATAAAGTTCTTCTCGTTGTATTATTCGTGTTAATAAGTAATTTCAAAAAGAGGAAATATTTATGCAATAAAACTGTTCAGCATTTTCCATAGACACCATCAAAACAAATGATGAAACTTCTTGATTTAGTTTAATCGATTTATATGAAAAGTCGAAATGTTTAAAAAAAACCTTTTATTTTATTTGCAATACTAAATTCCACAAAATGTGACATAAGTTGGTGAATTTCAATTGAGCGAAAAATATAGCCTGTAATGTATATATACGTAACCAAGTTCAATGACTATTGTATTTAGGGTGCAAATGTGTCAGGCGCACCTGGATATTTTTTTATGGAACTTTTATAGGTACTCATGAATTTTATGGAAATAATAAAGCAAAGGGTGGCAACGTACACTTATAGAAAGACTGTAAATTAAAATAGCATGATAGCTGAGTTTGTTTCTAAGGTTGCGTTATTGTAAGCATTTAAATTCGAATTATAATAATCAATACGTGCGTTTAAGGGCTTAAACTATTGGATTTCAGTCTATGTAGCTTTATTTGCTAAACATGAAATACAAGAAATTATATATATATACCAATAGAAAAAAATCATTGTCGATTTTAAAAGAATGTTGCTCCAATCTATTATTTTAAGTTTTAGTTTATTAATTTAATGTATGCTTAAAAGCAGTAAGAATATAATTCTTATAAAGTTGTGAAAGGTAATTTGTTTAGTCTTCCCAATCTAGAAAAAGTACTTATCAAATGACGCATGAAGTAATCACTATGTTTATAGCTCTGATAAGTAAAAAAAATATATAAACGTATTAAACAAACTAAATAACTTTATCTTATAATTTCCTACACACCAAAACCCCTCAAGCCAAAGTTAATTTTTCAACAAAAAAAAATAAACATACTCTTTTTTTGCATTTAAAGCTGCCCTTAACAGCTGCCTTTGACTAGGGAGGTGAAGAAGGAAATATTTAGTGCATGTCATTGTTTTCTTTTTAAAGCTATAAATAGAATCTTAAGTAATCCAAACATATTATCCATCCCTAGGTAGAGTGTCAATAAAAAGCGTGTTATTCCGGTTTTAGAAATTTAACTTTAGATGTTCTTTTTAAGAATTGACTGCAATCTCTCCGGATGTTATAATTTTCTGATGGACACATATTTGTAGCCTCTTGGATGAATGCTCCTTGTGCAACGTTCTATAAATAATTTAATTTTCAGGGGTTGTCCCTTTTAGATGGAATAACAAGATAACAAGGGTTTATATTATACTAATCTGTATATGTACTTACATACATACATGAACATATCGATATATCGATATGTAGGATCAATTTTAATGTAATTTTGTGGTAAGGCAGGTGATAAATGTAAATGTAATTTAAAATCGGCACAAAATTCCCTACATTGCGAAATTGAATAACCTTTTTTGTTAACTCATTTCATAGTTCTACGAGCCAGCCCTTTATATTTGAGGTAAAATTCTTAATTAAATCAAGACTACCACTCAACATTAAAAATAAGTATATACCATTTATAAGCCCACAATTTATAAATATGACTATATGTGAATATATGTACATAATGTTCTTATTACGTTTCAAGCTTAAATTTGTGCCTAAGGAATCCTATCATGGAAAAGGGAAAGTAATTTACTTATTTTTGACCTTTAATCGTTTGAAAATTAAATCACGAACACAATAAATTAAAAACAAAATCCAAACTGATAAGCCGACTTATTGGAATTCTTTTCCAAAATATGCAATGTGATGGGTGAACGAATTATTAATCAAAAGAAATACGTATACATATTTGCAAAAAATATATACATATGTCCGTTTTTTAACGAGAATATTCATTTAATGCAATACCAAATTAAGCGCATTAAGTAAACGCGTCAAATCGCACATAACATGGGCTCATGTAATAATTAAAGAGGTTGGTATGTTGTAACTATGTTACAGACGAATGCTATTTATGGTAGACATTGGTAAGATTCAAATGGCGTGACGCCCTTAAAAGAGCAAAGTTGTTGTTTCAATATGATTCAATTTTAAAATTCGTATCTTTCAATAAATATTCAATATATTATTTCTTGTGCTTAACACATACAAAACGACATCATAGAAGTATTAAAATACCCAAACATACAGTAGGTGACAAAATTATTAGGGACAGAGCTCATAATCTAATAATATCTAATATTGGGTTTAAACCATCTCTTGGAGCAAACTACAACTAAGTGATTTTCAATAGATTGTTTCATTTTATATTCTACTGGTATCATTATTTTTGTTTTCGGCATATTAAAGAACCCGTGTGCTGCGTGTGAGAAATAGCAACTTAAGTAGGTGTTTCGAAGTCTGTTGTCAATCGCATTAAACTTAAAATTGACAAAAAAGAAAATGTGGAAGCTGCTCCAGTAGATAAATCTGAAAACACCACTTCTCGTACTGATAGGAAGATCAGCCCGTCTGACTACGATGATTCATGTGGAGGAAATACAAATTTCTGAAAGGACAGTTCGAAAGTAGTTAGCCGAAGAGAGTTTGGTGGATCGTCGGCATTCCAAAAAACCACGCCTCACCGAAACTATGGAGAAAAAACAGCTCCAACCGGCCAGACGACACCGAAATTTGACTGTTTCTGACTGGAATCGAGTACGTAAAACGAATTGTAATCAAAATTTAACATCACCGATATTTTTGTGTGTTAATTGTAATATTTAAGAGGTGTGCTTTTACGATGAATCAACTTTTAAAATTTTGGTCGATAAAAGTGCATTTGTCAGACTCCCAGGGGACCGGGTCAAACACCCGGTTAGTGTCATGGTGGGGTCTGTCATCTTAGCCAAAGGCCTGGGACGCCTGTACATCGTAGAAGGGACGATGAGACAAGATCATTGCAAGCGGCTACTACCACAGCTCAATGATTGGTTCCCAGATGATTACTATATTTTTATGCATGATTCGGCACCATGTCCACGATGCCAGGAGTGTTACTGCCTTTTTGGCTAAACATTACAGCCTTGGCCAGGGAATTCACCAGACATGCATCCCATTGAAAATATGTCGGAGCTTACCAAGAGAGCGATTGCCAAGTCAGTGATCACAACCAAGGTCCAATTGATTGAAACACGCTCATCAGGGAGTACTATCACAACTCCTAACTCCAGGAAAATGCAAAGGCGTGTATAGAGAGTATGCCCCGTCGCAATTAGATTCCAAAGCACTAGCTGTTACGCCAAGGAATACAGAGTATCAATGCACTGGTATTCTTTCTTCTAGCGTCCTGATTAGATATACAAACATAGTTCACATTGGATTTTTGTCAATAGATGTAAGATGAACTAAATTTAACAAAAATTGCGAATTGATAGATAATGCCGTCACTAGTGAACTGATGTGTCCATGTGAGATCGAAGCGCCAATTTTTGTGGACTAAAGACCAAAAAAAAAGCTATTTTGAATCAATAATTCAAAAAGTTCAATTAAATAGTGCCAAGTCTTCTGCTTGGATGATTTATTTCAGAAGTATGTACTTTTATAGTTTGTATTATAAAAACATTCATATATTCTTATTAATCTACACCTTTTAAATACATTTATTATCTCAAAAAACAACAAAATTAATACATACATATGTATCAGACAGTAAATAAGATTTATAATCACTAAGTAAGCATCTACTCCTAAAATGCTAACCATTACCCAGGAGAATATAGAATAAATATTTACCATTTCCATTTAACGAAAAAGATAAGGATTATGATTCATTATAGGCAATCTATAACCATCAGCCAAAGAATTCAAAAGCAATCAGAAAGTAGGTACTATAGACAAAACTCATTAAATCAAAGTGCAGCTCAATTTAACATAAGCAAAAAGATCATTTTATTGCTTTGTGACACTTCCTTGATCCAAAAGAAAAACAGGTAGCTAGGTACCTACGTCGGTATCGGTTCCTATAACAAACCTCAACAACAAGCAATCTGGATAAAATTATTCCCTTAATTTATTTCTATTTTTTTCAAGTAGAAATCACATAATTATCGACTTTTTATGGATGTTTATGTTTCTTAAGTTCAAATTCTTGAACTAGGTTGGTAAACACAAATAATAATTTCCACAGATCAAATTAAAAAACCTAAATGGTAATACATATTATCATCTTATGACTAGACTGCGTTCATCCCAAACTAATTAACATTTTTCAGAACTCTTCTTTGTTCTTGTTTGCACTTTTAGATTAGAAAAGGTAGGTATGTAATGTAGGAAGGTAGATACGTACCTAGATGTGTACGTACATTTATGTCACAAATTGACGTGATAGTTCAAGTCTGAGGTCAAATTCAAATTTAAGATTAAAAACATCCGAGAAAGAAATAATCTGGTGTTTGCGCCCAAAATTTCGTCGACCTATTTAGATAATGTTTGTCTCCGAATTGATTGACTTCTTTAGGCAAGGGAGTTTTGGTCGAACCTAGACTCTAAGAAAAAATTAGTATTCATTTTGCCCTTGTTATCTTGAGTGGGATGTAAATCTATAATACAAGTCGTATATGAGAGGTCATTCAAATCTAAACAAACATAATAATATCTACATACCTCCTACATTCATTGGTACATATTTATGTATACATGTAGGTACCTACCTACCTATACGCTCGACAATTTGAAAATGACCTAAATGGACAAGTTAAATAGAAAGGAGCAACAAATTTGCAAAACAATCAAATTATGTAACTAGACTAGAATTACCTACCTATTTATAATTTTAATTAGATATAAATATCCATGTACATAATGTACATACATAATACATACTATATCTACTTAAACTTATGGAAGAACTTGACGAAAAACAAAAAATGTTTTCTTTGTTCGCAATAAAGGGGGTATAGCAGCTTGTAGACAGCCAGCAATAAAGCTTTTGTTTGGGTATGAGCAAGAAAGCAAGTAGTTAAATAGAAGGCTATTTCAAATTTTCTGACGCAATTTTCAAAACCTGATTAAATTTTTTTTTGTCGTACCTACAATCCTACATATTCGTCCGCCTATCCAATTCCATCTTTGCTTTGACTTTTTCTCTAATAAACATACACACACTACCGAAATTATATTTCCATTTAGTACTAGAGCTTATAGTACCACGAAAGGTATATTTATGTAGTAGTGTAAAAATAATGTGTGAAGTATGTTTACCAACATTATAATATACATATATGAATACATATTTGGCCAAAGAATGAAAAGGAAAGAAACGAAAAAACAATTGAGGTACATAGATATAGAATGAAATCTTTTAGGCCACCAGACAAAAACAGAAAATGAAACAACAGTGATGCCACTTGTCGAATTAAAATTACGTTTGCTTTGAAATAGATATTTGTTAGTGACGAGAATAAAATTTATAGTAGAGCTGGGTCGAGGGAACTATGCCTATTCTTTTGGTACTAGAAATTTCGAAAGCTTTTAGATCTTATCTCTTACTTTAATCTGTATATGCACATCCATGATAGTACTCACTGAACGAATGAGTCACAATTGTCATAACTACATTATCAAATTATATTATATTGCCGTAAAATTAAAAAAAAAATGTTAAATTTGAAGTGGAGAACAGCATACGAAAAAAACGTACCAAATAAGAATTTGCAATTGACTGAAAAATTGATAAATACAAAATATTTTTGACAACGGTAATAGTTTTTCAATAAAATTTGTATTCACAATAGATTCTAACTATGGATACTTTTAACAGCTTATCAGAAAAGTTGATAGATGTGCTTCAAATTTGGTGCAGAAAATTTGTTTCTACATAATTCCCCAGGGAACAGTACAACAGTTTTTTTTTTGGTAAATTTTCACGAAAATGAATCTATTGTTGATTAAGTTACAAATCCATAAACATATATATATATATATACATACATATATATAATCTTAGCCAATTTTTTTTATTGAAGAAATAAGAAGACATCTTGAACGATTTTTTTTGGTACTACACCTTTGTATATATGTATGTATAATCTATTTTTATAGTATTATCAAGGAGCGTGATTTTGTATTACGAACGGTAGCCTGGTGGTGGCGCTGAAAATTTTACAGTGGAGAGTAGGATAAGATACAAAACAAGCAGTAAAAAAGAGAATATTTTATTATTAAATTTAGCAGAGAAAAATCTAGCAAGTACTGCCCGTAGCCTTAAGATGTCGCCACAATCTTTCGTCTTATTGATAGTACTATAGGTTTTATATAGAAAGGTACTACTAGTTATAGAAAGGTTACTACTAGTTATAAAACTTGCAAATTATAAGAAAGTAAGAATGGCCATAATTTAACCGAATTAGTACACTGTTAAAACTGTTTTAGTATGATTCTTGTTTAAAACCACGATTTCCAAAATTTTGATTGAGTTTAGCATAAAAAAAAGTTGGTTACTTTTTATTTGAACGAAAGGACATTGTTTTGCGTGTGTTAAGCATTTTTTTAATAATTTGCTTCTGAACACACCTAAAGCCATGTTAATTCTTACACAAAACAAAGTAAAGTTGTATTAAATTGTCTTTAATGTACGTAGACGGGCCCATTGATAAAGGTAACGCTTTTGTTTTAGCTTTCTAGCGTATTTGTGGTTAATACGAAACGTCCGCTCATGACAAAGATTGGCAAAGAAAGCTGTTTGATGATTTTTACTTTAATGAAATGTTAGACAAAAGTACTAAAACAGCTTTAACGTTACTAATTGCATCAATGGCATACAATAACAGCCTATTATTGAGGTTTTAGTATGATACTCCTTAACAAATTGCTAACTTTGAAGTAGTTTACTAACTCTTTCTTAATTTTGAATATTTTCTTACTAGTATCTAGCATTTTTCTTAATAAATTGCTTCTGAACACTTAACACAAACACATGTTTGTAAATCTCAAGTCATATGAAGTTAGCACGATACTAAAAAACAAAAGATATTCGATGATTTTAACTTTAATAAAAGGGTATGGCTATATTCGATTAAAATTTGCAAAATCGTTGTTTTAACCTAGTTTCATACTGCTTTAACATCGTACTAATTGGACTTAAATTTTGCACCAATGTTTTCAATTTTATTTCATGAGTATGAAAAAGTACTTTCCAAAAGTTGTAACACTGTTCACATATATTTCCCTTTTATCAAATTGAGAATGAAACACGCACCCACACTAACTTTACATCTCTTTGTTCCATTTCCAATTTAATTTTTATTTGTATGTATTTGGTTGATTTATGAAAATTTTCAATTCTTTGTTTTAAAATTTATAAAAAAAAATTATTAGCATGTAGATTTCACCAAGGCGAAAATACATAAACTTGATCTGCCCTTGCTTTGGCCTCTATTAAATTTTAATATATTATATGAAATCATAATATTTATTTCGGAGGTATTGTTTTTTTCGTTTCGAACATTTTGTTTTTTAAAAACTTTCTCTGGCATCTAGAAACAACAAATAAACATTATACCTTTGTTCCAATTTTGTTGGTGGGTAGATGTACGAATAGATATAGATACTTTATTTTCTTTGTCAAAAAATAAATATTTTACTAATGTTTTTCTCCTTTTTCTGTTGCAATAAGATTGATTTTTTTTTGTTAAACTTTAGTTACAATAATAATAACAAATGATGTATATTCTTACATATTGACAGCCATTTTTGAGCAGGTATGTTGATAGAATGATGATTTACTATTGCACTTTTATGATGTAAGGTGTAAATTAGTGGGTTTTGATTTTGTTCCTAATTTTTAATTAAATACTACGATTTAATGTATTCCATTTATTTATGGAGAATCTAATTTGTACTTAGAATCACAGTTTAACGCGGGTAGAGGGGAGCACATTACAAAAAGGTTTTCGAGACCATTTTCTAGCAGTCAGTCATTTTAATGTTTCTTTTTCGTGTATTTTGTAAAAACACAAAAAAATGTATACAAAGATTTTTCTTTTGATTATTTCTTGTTAAGCGAATTTTTTGATTTGTATCACAACACTTTTCCCATTTAGGAAATAAAAATAAAATTAAAAATCAAATACACAGAACCTTTCTCAATTGTTGTCAAACATTAACTGTGAAAAAAATCGAATCGAATGACATGAAAACATAACGCAAAGAAACAGTACATGATGAAATAAAAAATATTTTCTATGCATGTATGGGTGTGTTTATGGAAGTGAAAAGGTATAAGTATAAACGAGGGTAAAATCGTTATTCACATCCAGAGTTGCCTCTTTAATGCAATTGAATTATTCGTACTAAATTGACAAAATTGTATGTTGTAAAATATGTACCTACAATATTTGGTCAAATAAATATCTATGTTAATGTAGATAATTGCACTTCGTAGTGTGCTTGTGTCAGCTTATTTTGTTTTAGTTTAATTTAGTTATTTACACATGTTATGTAGGTATATGCGCCAGTCATATCTCAATATTCAAGTTGTGAATATTAACGTCAAGTTCAAGAATTTTTCATCAGCAATATTAATATTTAAGAGACATACTTAAACAATTTTTTTCAAATTTATAAATCATCAACTACTAAACGAAGATTTGACAATAGTTCGTTAATCTAGTAGATTAGAAATTAATCACAATAAATCTTCAAAGTGCCAATAACCCATAATGCTTTGAACTGAAATTTAAAAAAATTGAAGGCAAAAGCAAAAAGAAAACGAATTTCTCGTGAGATTAAGATTATTTTCTTCCCACTAAAATGTATGAACCAAATGACCCTCATAATAAGGGTGTGATGCAATAATTGATTTAATTGATTTGGAATTTGACATTTCGATGGCTAAAACAAGCTAAATTGGTTTACATCAGACTTGACGCATTTTTCACCGATCGAATGAAATGCGCGTTATTGATTGAACTTTTTTGGAGATCTATCATTACATGCACAAACATACCCACATGGATTTAAATTTTCAAATAATAATAATTAAGTGTTCATAAATCATTGCACAAAGATTAGGTTAGTTTCATTTTTATTGAAAACAATACTCCCGTAGTAGCTGTAGTAGCTAGTACTTTCGACGGCTATGGTTATGCAAAATGTTTTGAATGATGTTGGTGTGAATCAGTTCGTATATGAATTTGCACTTTTGTTTTATATGGTATTTACCAAATAACAAAACCAATTCAATTTGAATAGAAAATTATCAGCTAACTGGATTTCTTGTACCGATTTCACTTTGTTCTTTAGTTTATTAATTTATGTTTCTCATTAAAAAAGCAGTGTTTACACTTTTTATGGAAAACAATATGTTTTAAAGTAATAATTAAAATCCTCACATGAATTGAATACATTCATACGCATATTTTAATGTTCTTCATTTATATATATGTACACACATCCATATTATAATGGATGTATACCTATATATCCTCTAAAAAATCAGTCAATCTAAAAAAAAATAACAAAGTTCTATTTTTCGTAATTCTCATCAGGCGGATGAATTCATTGAATTGAATTTTTAGTAGTTTTAAACATGTTCCTTCCTACCTATCTGTAGATATGTACATATACATATGGGTATTGTTTTTCATTATCACCAATCATTACCTATTAGGTTACTTATTGGTCTTTATTATACCTATCGCCAAGGAATATACCTACCTGTCATATGTAGATTTCATCAGACTTTTTGGTTACTCGTTTTTTGTTGAATATGCCTTCACATTAATCTTTTTGTTAAACAGATGGTAAGGTAATGCACATACAATTAGTAGGTATGTCGTGCGTGAATAAAGTTTAAAAATAATTTACAATTCAAAAAAGATCATAAAATATGTTCATGCTTGAGTGTTGTTGGAGCAACTTTAGGCTAAAAAAAAAACTTGACCTTCTACAGTGGACGCACTCAAAATTTAGTAAGTAGGTAGGTACACATAGTATAATGAAACAATTTTTATAAACGTGCCCAAATGCACAATCACCCAAATTTATATCAAGCCGAGTGCGTCAAACTCCAAGGAATTTCTTTGTCTTAGCAACGTCCTGAATGACCTGTTAGGGTTGCTCATTGACAATAGATATCAATAGATACCTAACAACCTTTAATTCATTTGTTAAAAATGTGTGGTTGGTTTTCATTAGTCATTTCAATGCCTAAACCAAGAGATGTTCTTTTTTTTATTTTGGAAAGACCTAGTGACTTGCATGAGGGGCATGGGAGGGGACCAACAATTTTGTGACGAGTCGAAATAACATACCTACACTTGGAGGAAGAGATGGAGTATCCCCGAACAAAAACATTTTTGTTTTTAGCTAGCAGTGGCTGGAACCGAACTCAGACCTTCGGCGTGACAGTCCAATGTAGTAATTGGTACTGAAGGGGTCTAAGTACAACTAGAAGACATCATCTTCGAAAAAAAAAATCATTTTTTTTGTGAAAAAAATACAGAAATGGTTTTTTAGTTAAGAAAATATGTAAGTTAGTGTAGGTATTGCTAATTTTTTGAAATTAAATATGTGTTTGACCTTACAAGTTTATTGAGGAAAATAAATACTGAAAATCTTTTGATCGTTTTTTTTTTGACATTGAAATTTGACAAACAAAAAAATACCTAAAAAATGTTTACATACTTAACGTATTTGTTATTTGTTTGTCTTGCATTTAGAATAGAAATCTTTTTACCAAATAATATACTTGATATGTATGAGTGCTGACAGAAGCCTGTTTCATTTTATTTATTCTATTGTCCTAACCATTTTAAAATATTGAATTGTAAACGTATACATATGTATGAACGTGTGACCATGTTCGTTTTACGGATAATAATCCAATAACATAGACTACACACGATCAACATTTTACTGTGTACTGCTTGCGAACAAAATAAAGTAAATAATACATAAAAGTTTCACATAAAAAGTGTTTGGAATAACCAAGACATTTAAAAGTAAATCCTTGATTTGGTGGTAAAATATGTACATATGCAATGTTTTGAACTCTGATCGAGGGTCAAAATATTAATAGTGTGCGCGAATGTTTTTTATGTACCACATTTATTGGAAGTGCCTATAAAATTTCATTCAATAAAAGTTTGGCAAAGCTCCAAAATGCATTCGATGTGTATTTGATGCATAGTCATAACTTCCAGAACTCAAACGAGAAAATGATGATAAAGTAGGAAACTCCTAAAATCATCCGGAACGTGATAGAGAACATACAAAAAGATGTAAGGACAGAGTTTGTTTGTTGTTTATTATAATTTCATTGTTCATATTAATATAAAAATGATAAGGGTGTAAATTGTTGCGATTTTTCATTGGCAATTTTCTTCTTACTTGAAGGTCTTACCATCCAAGCACTGTTTAAAATTTGTGTTCATTATTAAATAAAATAAATTTTGATTAAGTCTATTCCAACAAAGCAAAACCTAGCGACATCAAGTCAGTCAGCTAACAAACGCACCAATTTTCATGGTTGTGAAAATTATTTTGTTTTTGATTATCGAAAGATGTATGAATGAAAAGTTAAAAAATATTAAAAAATTCGTTATAAATATTGGCTTCACCTAACTCATATGTCATTATATTAGAGGAGACAAATGATAATCCAAGATTGTCGAAAAACAAATGCACCCACAAAAAGTGACTGTTTGGTGCGGTTTATGACCTGGCGGCATCATTGGGCCGTATTTTTTCCAAAATGTGGTGTTTGCTATCGTGAGATGATAACGAACTTTTTATGGTCCGAATTGGAAGATATGGATGTGGACGATATGTGGTTTCAACACGACGGTGCCACTTGCTACACAGCTAACGAAACAATGGCTCTTTTGCGCAACAAATTCAATGGCCGTGTTATCTCACGTGGTGGCGATGTCAATTCGCCGCCAAGATCATGTGATTTGACAACGTTGGACTTCTTTCTTTGGGGTTATTTGAAAGAAAAGGTGTACGGCGATAAGCCAGCAACAATCCAAGAGCTAAAGGATGAGCTAATTCGGCACATTAACGGCATATAACCTCAATTATGCCTCAGCGTCATCGAAAATTTGGACCATCGGATGGAGGTGTGCCGCCGAGGTCGCGGCGGCCATTTGGCCGATATTTTGTTCCATACATAATTGAACCATACCATATTGTCATAATAAAAAAAATGACAATAATTTCCTAAATAATTTGTGTTTTATTCAAAATCAACATCGGCCCTTAAAATTTAACCACCCTTTATAAAATAGGTAATACCCAGCCCTGTGTGGAATCTTTTACAAACTTCGAAAGAAGCTGTCCCCAAATGCATTCGTAATGGAAATTTATGATTCGCTAAAAGTTTCGGATTACGATGAAATTGATGGTAGGTCTAATTGCATGTAGTAGTTTTTCATTTCATCACAAAATATAATTTATTTTTAAGCTGTCAAGTTAAACTATAATTTTAATTAAATAATGTTTTCGAGTTAAAAAAAAAAACTTCGAAAGGCATAAATCAAATCTTCTGGGTATTGAATAATCTCGGGCAATTCAACCTTGCAGCTACTATGAAATATTTAATTAATAATTCCTACCAGAAGAATTATTGTCGTAAGTTTGGAATAAACAAAATTCATTTTAATAAAAAAGCCATAGGTCAGTGATTGTGGAATAAGCAAGCACATTTTTCCGATCATGTTTCTTTAAAAAGAACTCAAACTCTACGAATATGTTTCCTTCGCTAGTAAAAAGCTTAGGACAACTGATATGAAAATAGATAGGTAGGTATATTATGTAGAAGATAATATAATATAAACTTGTTTACTTATGTATGTAATTACATTATGAAAAATTCTCATAAAACCTTATGACCTGAGATTGTATAATTTTAGATATTTACATATGTATATTTTTGGAAAAATAAGAAAATCCTTTAATAAAATAAAACGCACGAACGTTTTTGGAATCGTTCATACTGTCAATGACGATGACCTTCAAAAACTAATTCATGATTTTCGAGAAGATTCTATTGGATTACAATGATTGTATAGCAATAACAACAATAACAATACAAAGGGTTGGCAAAGTTCCATTTCGAAGTCGTTGGAACCTGCTTGATCAATGCCAATATGAATTTGAAACAAAGATACATTGTATGTATTTATGTCATCTTACTCTTTAGACGCAGAACTACCACAAAAATTAAAGAAATCCTATTAGAGCAAAGTTCACTTCGTCTTCCAATTGGACCAGTCATTCTGATTCAGAAAGAAAAGTTCCTGATTAGGAACTAATCCAACAATTTGAAATATTACTAGCTAGTTTCTAAAGAAAAAATATTATATTATATATATATATGTATGTATAAATAAGGTATACATATGTATAATGTGGGTAGTGATAGTGACGTAAGCTCATCACGCACGAACCTGTCAAAACAGAACGATACAAGATTCAACATGAAAAAATCTCTACAAAACTCTCTCCACCAACTATACCCATAAATCTAAATGTAAAAATATCTGCGTAATTAATTTTCATCCACATGCTTTCCTTAAATTAAGAAATATTTATAAAAA
This sequence comes from Philhelius festivus, assembly GCA_963931855.1. NCBI lineage: Eukaryota > Metazoa > Arthropoda > Insecta > Diptera > Syrphidae > Philhelius > Philhelius festivus. The sequence goes on from OZ007555.1 coordinate 67,668,389, forward strand.
TTCACAACGGGGGTGATAATAGAAAAATAATTATAGTGAATTCTTACCCGGATGCTTCTGCGATGATTCTCAGTTTTTAGTTTTTATAATTTAGTCAGCTCACACGAAAAATTTTAACACGATTTGAACAAGAACTGCGACATGGAACTTTTTCTTTTAGTTTTGGCAGGTTAAAGAAACGAACGAAGTTGGAACCGGTTAGACGCTGTTCACATTGGACTTACTCAACCGAATTATTTTGACGTAAGGCCACCCTGTCGTGTTCAGACACAAAAGCAGTGTGAACACTCCAGACTCACTTTGACGTCTTATAGTTGTCATAATTGTTGGCCATTTGCTATGCCACTACAAATATACAGTGAATTACAAAAGTAAGTAAGCACCTCTTAGTTTAAAGATCATTTCCTTCAAACAATCGATAGTAATGTTAAAAAAAAACCTTAATATTTTTGTCTATAATTAATTATATGTATTTCGAACTAAAAAGTAATATTATTTCAAATAAAACAACTGTGTTCTAAAATTCTGCTTGTTTAGATTCATGGGTTTTTTCAAAGAAGAGCCGCTTTTGGCGATTTATTTTACTTATGAAAGGTTTCTTTCTAACCGATACATGATAACTGGATTGGTAGAGCACTCGTCGAATAGTTTGAGGGTTACATGATTAACCTGTTTTATTTGGTTATTTCTGCTGATATCTTTGATGGGCTTACTTGTGGATTCCTCTCTTTGAGTATATATAATATGGAGGGTTCGTTCCTATCCCTAATGCATTGTAGTACTTGAAGTTGTGATAGGGTTCGCTGTCTCACTTTCTGTAAGTTAAGGATACAGCCGTATCCTCCGATTTGTGCTTACCTTCTCCTCACATATAGTTCTCCGTCACATGTGATATGAAGCAATCGGCAATAACTTTGTCTTACACAAATTTGAGTAGCGCCCCTATGATAGTCACGCATTTGGAATAGAAACGAGCCCTCCATATTATATATACTCAAAGATTCCTCTTCACTTTCCTAACAATAATACGGGATTCCTGCTTGTCATTGTCATTGATCGAGGGTCATTTTGCAAACTTCCAATGCTATTTTATTTGGTTATTATTTTGTGTATAGTAGATGGACTTTTGTTAACAATAGCTGTGTTTTATTTTCCCCCAGATCTGATCCAGATTGGATCTTCATTCAAAATTACATGTAAAACAAAAACAACACAAGGCCCAGTTTTGTTTGTATTTGTTGTTTTATACATGTTATTTTTAAAAAAAAATCCAATCCGGATAAGATCTGGGGGAAAATAAAACACAGCTAATTTTACCATTCTCGCACTTCGATTTATTTTCCAAATAGTGTTTGATTATATTTTTTTTTTAATGAGTGCTTACTTACTTTTGTGATACACTGTATCTTCGTGTGTCATATTATGTCACCAAGCCAAATGTCAAAAAAAATCCATTAATTTTCAATTTGTTTTAAAAATCCTGCCTCACTTTGCCGTCTCTTTCTTACCATGAAGTGCGAACGAGAAAAAACACAGAGACATCAAAATAAGTCGGCGGATTGAGTCCAATGTGAACACCGTCTTAGAATGATTGAATTGTCAAGTGCTGTTTACATCAACTTACTTATCGATCGGTCAAAAGTATGATGGAAAACAGAGTTACACATGGCCGTGTTTTAAACGATAGAACTTCACTTTGCGATTTTCAAGCCAGTTACTGAAAAATTTATTTGATAAATAGTTCAATTTATTTTATTATTATTATTATTTATTAACATGTAATTTAAATTACAGGGAAATATACAATAGGCGTGTTTTTTTTGAAAAGGTATCCGTATAGTACAGTAGGATTTTATATGAATAACAAATACAACATCCGCCGTAGGATCACTGCCGATAAAAGGAGAAGTGAAATCCTGCTGCGGATAGAGATTTGACGTTTATTCGAGTATCGGCAGTGATCCTACTACGGATGTTTTATTTTTATTCATATAAATTCCTACTGTACTACGGATAACTTTTCCAAAAAAAACACGGCTAATGTTATAGAGCCTAGCTGCGGAGACTATTAGGCTAGCCGCGCACTAGCAATTTTTAGTTGCGAAACTGTTTGGTTACTTATAGAAAACAGATGAACTGTTTGGTTGAATGTCGGTGAATTTGCAGATAATTATATGTTCAATAAAATGGCGAACTTATTTTAGGCAATCGTTTAGTTTGTGTCAAAACACTAGCCTAAAGCTAAGTGTACACGATTGGTAGATCTTACAATATTGTAAGATCTTACAATGTCTGGCAATTATCTACCAATGAGCTGACAAATAAGTTGTGTGTGTACACTGTTGGTACAAAATCTACCAATCTCTTACAATTAATTGTCAGAAGTTGGCTGACAATTCATTTTCAGATAGTCCGCTTAATACCTACCAATTAATTGTAAGAGATTGGTAGATTTTCTACCAACCGTGTACACACACAATTAATTGTCAGTTTTTGTTGGTTATGGAAACTGACAATTAAACCTTGGCTGCAAATTTTCTGACAATGAAAAAATTGTATGATGCTAAAAAACGAACATCTTACAATTTCTTCATTGTCAGAAACGTCAGACAACGATAAAAATTGGCAGGCCTGACAATAAATTGTGTGTGTACACGATTATCAAATACCTTACAATTTACCGTCTTACAATTAATTGTCAGATACATTTTCTGACAATTAATTGGAAGATTACACGATTGTCAGCTAGCGTACACACGATTGTCAGATTTCTTACAATTAATTGTCAGACAATGATCTAACAATTAATTGTCAGACAAATTTTCTGACAATTAATTGTAAGACTACACGATTGTAAGACATTGTAAGCATGTTTTTCACTGACAGAACTGACAATATTGTAAGATCTACCAATCGTGTACACTTAGCTTAAGTAACCAAACAGTTTCGCAACTAAAAATTGCTAGTGCGCGGCTAGCCTAAGAGGCTCACAAATCCATTCACCAAGCAATAATATTAAATATTTATGAGCGCTCGTAAAAGTTACGAGTGCTTCTGATCACTCATAAGTTACGATAGAGCTCTCTTCGAAAACTTGTCGAAAGCTTTCGAAACAAACTGGATTTTTTAAATTGTCACTGTCGGAATTTGATTTGTGAATTAATTTTCATTGAAAAAACTTCAATCACAAATTGAAAAAAAAAACATCAGCAATCAAAAAAGTATCAACGCCAATCAACAACCCAAGTTGTGTCATTTTTTATTCGTGCAAAATTAAAAAGAATACATTTATTTTGATTTATTTCTAACAAATTAATAAACCAAATCGAACGCAACAAAGAAGAGGTGATTATTTTATTGGTTTTGTACAAGTTTATAAATATATTTTTGTATTGCAGTATCAATCTAGATGATGATAAACCCAAGAAGCAAAGCAAATCAGACAAGTTTGAAGAAGCAAATTAAGAAGATGATGATGGTGAATAAATCCAAAACAGAAAAAAATCCATCCATTGATAATGATTCCGACGAAGACGATAACATCGTATGTTTGATATTTTCCACATTTACAAAGATTAATAAGTCGTTTACAATATCACTTTTCAGAACGACGGTGACCGTGGACGATGAATAAAATTGAAAAAAAGAAAACAAGACGAGTCAGAATAGGACGATCCAGAAGCTTTTGGGGAGATTGAGGATACAAATGGTTGGTAGGGAAATTACTCGTATTTCACTTGGAACTGTAACACTAGAGTCATAAATAAATAAAAATGAATAATAAAATTACGCACATAAATGTTGTTTTTAATGTGAATGCAATTTTTATGACTAACATTTCACATTTGACTTCTCGGCTGTCAATCTTGTTTGAAAACTGTTTGAATTAACAGTTTGAACATGTCTGGTTGAGAGAGAGTGGCTCTCATTTTCGAACTTCGAAAAATACTTATGAGGGGTTGGTGAATAGCAAAAATAATTTCCAATTTATGAGGCTCTTAAACTTACGAGCTGTTTATGAGCCTTCAGTGAATACCGTCCTAAAAATCGCTTTCGTGTAAAAGCAATCTAAGCAACTTCTTGCTAAGACTGGTTTTACACGAAAGCGATTTTTAATCTTTGATTCTCTTTTGACTTCCTTTCGATTGCATGAATGCTTTTAAGCACAGCGATTTTTAATGAAAGTTAACTTTTCTTCTATTGAAAAGGAGTCATCTCTCCGCACTCTTTACTCTAGTGAGTAGATCGAAGTTCACTGAGCGAACGCCAAATAGAAACGAAACATACCTGAGAAATAAGGAAAACCACAAAGAAGAAAGAACGATAGTTGCAGAGTAACTTTTCCCACCTCAGCAATCTTGTGTGTCCTCGCTACCACATACGTCTCTCGCCTACGGGCTTAAAAATCGCTTCGTTTAAAAGCAGTCTATCAAACTGCCGATATAACAAGATATATTGGCATCACTTGCAACTGTCAACTCAGCGTCTTTTTTGACAATTTTATAGGATAGTATTTTCTTCCTAATTCTGTTTACTGTACTTTGTGGTTGAATTTCCAAAAAATTATATTAAAAAGCTAAATAAGCTGATTAAAAATTAAAACAAAATGCCAGCAGATCAAATTCAATACTCAGAAAAATACTTCGATAATATCTATGAATATAGGTAAGTGTAGTTAGAGAGAAGAACTAGTTAATATCAACTTACCTGTTGCCCTGCCTGCAATCATGTTTGTGATGTATCTAAATCGGAATTCGTCTGATATCTAATTCCAACTTCAATGTTGTTTGATTTTGTATACTTTTCTTCATTAAATAAATAAATTAAATGTTTTACAGACATGTCATCCTCCCCCAGGATTTAACACGTATGGTACCAAAGACTCACTTAATGACGGAAACTGAGTGGAGAAATCTTGGTGTTCAACAGAGTCCCGGTTGGGTTCATTACATGATGCATGCCCCAGAGCCCCATGTTATTCTGTTTCGACGGCCAAGGACTGATCTTCCAAAGTCATCGTCGAATGTTAGCAGAACAACTGAGCAACAGACCCAAACAAACCTTATTCTGGGAGCTTAAAACGTTTGATATTCATGTTTCTTTAATTTTTATTATTAAATAATTTTGATGGCACATTTTAACGAATACTGACACACACATAAGTCTTCTTAAAGTGGGTATTGTTTGAATTCATTGAAGTGTGCAACTATGTACTATAAGATTTTTTAACTTTGTAACAAAGTTTCTGTATATTTTATCCTAACCTTAATTAAGATACAACAATCAATAAGAATGAATGCTTTAAAAAGGACAAAGATAGATAATAAGACACAAAATGCAAAGCATAGAAAAATAACTATGAAATCTAAATATAATTGTAAAGGCTCGATTTGATTCCATTTCGAACCTTCTATTCTACTCACAAGCATTTGAAAAATAAATAATTTCATACCTCCTAAACGAGAGCTTACAACAACACAGGTCGTTTTTATTAATTAAATTTTCCTAAAAGAATCTTATAGTATTTTTTTTTAATTTTAATTCATGCAGGAGACGCGAGAGGAAACCAATGGAAAACCAAAAAAGATCATACTGTTTTTTGTAAATTTTAAAGATTTTTGACAGTATCAGCCGCAGCACTTTGTTCTTTAAACTTAACTTAAGTTTATTGCAAAAAATCATTACAGCCCTATACTGCTGTTCATCTGGAGGAAATTTTCTTGAATTTTCATTAATCACTATTCTGCTATTCATTCCAAGTGAATCGTATTTAATTCGTTAAAACTGCACTGTATTCTGTTATTCACGTGAAGGCCTCCATTTTATACAATTCAGATCCGCATATGAAATGTAGCGGATTTTTCATTTAATGGATCGTCTGTCTTTTTGGTGTTCAGTAAAATGTAAGTAAAAATTAATTTACTGCCATAAATATTTGTTTGTAAATAATAGATTGTTAACATTTGTAGGGGAAGAAGGACAAAATAAAAATCAATTCACTAGGTAATCCATTGCTTATGATTGCATATCTGAAAGGAATTTTTATTTTTCTAGATACAAATTTAAACACATTTCATTACACGTACCAGCATTGTATTCAGTTTGTGGTAGCCTTTTCTGATGTTTGTAAAAGAGATGTGGGTTTTGATAGAGGGTCTTTAGAGGAATGTGGATACCAGCAACGCACATAACTCCAGGCACAACATTTTTTGGTAAAAGAAGAGTTTTGCTTCTAATTTTTCTTTTGTCATCATTTGTAGGGTAATCCAGTTTAGACATAAGGGGGCTTGTAGTACGTCAGTATCTCCTACAAGACTTTGCTCGCATAAAAATGTTGTCCAACGCCATATTACAAATTACCTTCAGCAAAAAACCGCAGACAAGCGATTAGTTCCTCTTTACTTGAAATTAAGTTATTTCGTTATGATTTGATCCAATAATATCCAATGCATACATCTTTTGTTCAAGCGAATGTTTTTGGTAAACCTATTGTTTTGAAATAATTAGCTTATTATCTATTTCAAATTGAAAAATAAATCATCTTACGTTTCATCCGGCAGTTCCATTATTATAAAAAAAATCTATTTGCAAATTAATTAAATTTAAAAATAGAAAATTACTTCTGTTTAGGTAGAGCGACGGAACTTGAATTTTTTTATTAAATCAAAACAATTTATCCAAAATTCAGAAGAGCTGTTGTTTACGTGAAAATTCAAATTGGGTCGGGAAATATAGTTCATCCGGTGGGTAGCAGAATGCATAGGCAGTGTGAAAGGGAATCGGATGGGTGGATCGGATATACGATTCAAGTAAATAACAGAATAGGTCTGTAAGTACAATTCCATGAATTTAAATTTAATAACACAAAATTCTGAATTTCGATCGATTCAATGACAATAACTTTTTAAAAAATGCAAATGACACAAATTCTATTTAATATCAAAAACAATTTCAATGAATGCACAATGTTCTAATTGAACAGAAGAAAAACTCGATCAAATTTTATTAAGGCAAAATGCAATTGAAAAAAATGCTTTATGGAATGGAACAAAACTAATTTCTGCGCCACCACCAGGCAAGCGTTCACAATACAAAATCACAAAATCCATGATAATACTATAGGTTATATATACAAAGGTATTACTATCCTTAAAATAATTATCATAGTACAAGCGTTAGGAAAACTAGGAAGGGCTTCAAAGTTAGTGTTACATTTCTGAATATTACAATGGGAAGGAAAAATAGAGCTAGGTTCTCATGGTTGAGATATAAAACATTTAGTTTACACCAATTTATAAACGTATTAAGATCATTTTGCAGAAGCAGATGATCAACATGATTCGAAATGACCGCAAAAAAATTAATATCTGCAAATATGAGACATTTGCAAAACTTCAACATGTCAGGCATATCGTTTACGTGAAGTAAAAAGATAGGGGTCCCAAATGATTCCCTTCTGGAGCTTTTGAGGTAACAAATAAAATTTTCTTACGACCAAAGAAATAAAATTTAAAGCAACACTTCACATAGTCTGAAACTCCATAGCACTCAAGTTTCTTCTGAATAATTTTTAAGTTTTTTTTGCTAATTGCTTTAGTAAAATTGGTGTAAACCACATGTACAAAGTATTTAGTGATAAACTTGGAATTTCCTCTATACAGATGGTTCAAAAAGTTCAGACTGCACATCGTTCGCAGTCATACTGGAAAATGGAAACCCAGTCTGCACCGGTCACCTCCCAGATTTTGCATCCATATTTACGGCAGAAGCTTTCGCCATCCTTCAAGCCATACAAACGAGTCAAAAAGGCAAACATATAATATGTTCGGATAGTAGTTCCGTACTCAACGCAATAAGGAATCCCAACAATAACACCGAATTGATCTCAGAAATCAGAAATCAGCTTATCAAATCATCAAATAAGATCAAGCTAATGTGGACTCCCGGTCACGTCGGCATCAAAGGTAATGAGCACGCCGACACCGCAGCCAACTCCGCCAGGAACTCTCCTTTGTTCCTATTCAATATTTTTACAAAAAAAGACCTTACTAAACACATAAACAATATTACAACCGCAACTTTAAAAGCAGACTGGAGTCTATATCACCACCACTACAAAAAAATCAACCCTGAACGACTCACCCCTAAGTTTCCAACCACTAATGCAAAGCACAAAATCTCCAGTTTCACAAGACTCCGACTAGGTCACACTACTGCAACCCATCAACACCTACTTACAAAGAACCAGCCACCAATATGTAACCACTGCGGAACAAACATAGACTTACAACACATCTTAAAACATTGTAAAAACACTAACCCTATTATAAATAGTATATTTAAGCACAACTCAATTTACGAAATTTTAAAAAATCCTAACTATGATAACATTGAAAACATTACGAGATTCCTCTCTCAAGCCAAGATAAATATTTAATTATAATCATCACAGAGCCAATAGTCCTCGCAGCTAGGCTCATTTTCTTTGTAATATTAGCTTGTAATTTTAATTATAGGTTAATAAAATATAATAATAATAATAATAATAATAATAATAATAATAATAATAATAATAATAATAAACTTGTACATTCAACAAGATATGATACGTAGACCTACCTTCCCAAAATCCATGCTGAAAATCACTTACACGTCCGTCAAATCAAGTTTATTACCTAGCATACTAATTTAAAAGTATTATGCTTTAGAGTACAAATATCTACATTGGATTTTAATAACTTGAAACATTTTATCTCAATTTCTGAAATTTTAAGTTTGGTTGCAATGTAAATGGGGGGTCAAATACAAGTTTCTTTTTAAAACTGCAATGAAATAAACAAAATTAAATTTATTCATGTATTGTTTATTAGTAAGAGTATTAAATATGGAACACAACGTCGTTTAAGTGGCTCTCTCGGCTGGAGCCAGTTGGACCTTGTAAGCGAATAATCCGAAATCTTTGTGCAGAATTCTCCTGAGGATAGTGTTTGAAATGTTGAGCTGTTGAGATCGATGGTGAATTGATGTTCGTGAATTGAGTCTCACACTCGGCTACAGCAGCCACATTATCGTCTGTGCGCACCGTACACCGACGGGTCCTGGTTCACTCCGAGCTGTTGCACCACCAAATTTATTTGTTTTTTTAATTTATTTATGTTCGAAATAATATTGTCACATGTCTTCATGTTCAAGGGAAGGGGTTAGACGGGTATTTTGTCTTCTATTAGGAGGTGTAGGCTGATCTTGCTCAGTTGAATTTGTTTTTTTTTTTTTGTATTCAAGATCGACGCACCTTTAGAATGGAGAGGTAAGGGATTAGAATTCTCTATAATGTGGTAGTTGGGCATTTCAAAAGCGTTGATTACACTATTTTCAGGTATTTAGTAATATATGCGATATATAGCGATCTATTAGCGAAAAGTCACGAAAGTCAACGACAAGATTTTTCTATGAAAGTTTTGATACAAAAAAAGAAATTTAGTTTTAGTTTAACCAAGATTGTATTTCAAAGCGAATTCAAATATACTTTAATATATTGATCGACTTTGAACACCAGATTTAAAATTATTCCAATAAAGCAATTTTTTCAAAAAAATATTATTTATAAATTATAAATTATTATTATCATATATTAGAAGAAATAATAAGTTTTCTGCTTCAACAAGGAATAAACGGTTTTATAATTAATTGAAAAATTCAAGAATTATTTTATTATTTATTGTTAACAAAGTTGCTAACGTATGTACATTTAATTTACTCGTTTTGCAAATATTATAACAGGTTCATTATTTCTTCAGAAATCTGCAGTTGCATTTTATCCAGAATTATTATCCTTAAATGCAGATTTTCGATTTTATTCTTGATATTATCAACTGTTAGGGAAACTGTAACGTGTACCTTTAAACTTAAAACCTCGCGACTTATAAAAAAAATTTCAACAAAAATGAAATATCACTGTAGAAACTGACAAGATCTCAATTACATTCATAGTTGAGGTAATATGTTAGTTCACCAGCTTCCTCTTCTCATCAGTTTTAAAAAACTATACCAAGGTTTCTATTAAATTTATACTTAAGATGATTTATTGACCAATTAGGAATTAATAAGTTGAGTGGAATCGATTTGAAATCTTTCCTTTGGCTTTTTTGGTTACTGTAATTTTGTCAATGAAACAACTATCAGCCCTATTCTGCTAATAACCGTTTTTTTTTTTGAATTTTCACTAATCACTATCCTTCTATACAATCGATGTGAATCCTGTATTTAAGTCGGTAATATTGCGCGGTATTCTGTTATTCACGTGAACGGATTCATTCTATACAAATCGGATCCGAATATGAAATGTTGCGGATTTTTCATTTAATGGATCGTCTGTCTGGTTGGTCAAATTTTGTTACGCTACGAATACGAATAAATTTACATCATAAGCCCCGAACGAAATCAAAAAAGCATTGTCACACAGAAACCCTAAGCGTAAGATTTTAAGTAATGCTTTTAATCCATTGTATCTCGATGGCAAAGTGTTGGTAACATATTTTAAACATTCCACAGTTTACAAAGAAATTATATTTGCAGATTTAAATTTTTTTTTCGGGTGAATAAGGCAGCGTTTAGATATATGTATGTATATTTGAGGTGCTGGACCAAGAACACGATCTCTGTGTGTGTTCGTGTTCAATAACCCAAATCAGCAGATTGGCAGCCGTTTTAAGATTCATAGCGAAAGGAGGATACCAATATTTGTTTGTAATTACTTTAATTGCCCTTCAAAAAAAAATAAAAAATATAAACACTTTCACATGAAAACAATAATAAAACTTACATGTTTCTTTTTATATACATATTTTATTTTTATGCGCATTATCTTCGTTGGCTAAGATTTATTTGTGTTTCGGTTTAAGTTGAACTCCGATCAAAATAACTGTTCGTAGAAAAAACTCTCAAACTTCCTATTCATTCGGGTCTAGTGATACCACTATTCACGAACTCTGAACTTCGTAGCAAATATTGTTAGTACGACGGGAGCAATGATACTTTTTTTCGGGGTTCGTACTACGACTCTATTACGACGGGTCCTGTGATAAGGCTGAAAGTGAAAGGGAATCGAATGGGTGGATCGGATATGCGATTCACATGAATAGCAGAATAGGGCTGTATGTTACATTGGCTTGCCCGACGTTGCGGCAGGGTGTGCTGCCTTCTTCAGCGGAAAACATCAGTTCACTCAAGAGTCTAATAATAAAATATAAACTCATTTGCTTATAAGCTATGTACTTGTTTTTTTTTTAACATAAAATATAAATGATTGTTAAATCACCAAAAAAAAAGAACACTTCAAATGAAGCTTAGTCTAAGTAGGAAACTTATTTTCAAAATGAAATAAATTAAGAGACAAGTGAGGAATAGAATAGGCTAAAATTCTTGTGTGTCTTTTTTTCTGTTCATGTTTGTTTTACTCATTATGTGTATGTAATCACCCTTATTCCGATAGTCATTTTACTAAAACGCCAGTAAAACGACAAGGCGCTAAAAACGAAAATTGGAATTTTATTGAAACGACTATCGTTAAAATGCTTAGAAAAGCGAATAACACAGAGAACGCTGCCCTTTTCGTATTATTTAAACCCAAAATGTGGACTCTGGAGCCTTCTCGTTTTAAAGGCGTTTTATTAAAACGACTATCGGAATAAGGGTGAATGTTTCTAAAGTACAGCGTTTCCATGCATGTTGTTCGGTCTGCAGGATTTTGACTCCTTCAAAATCTGGAGAATGAACGTTTTCGATGCTGTCTTCACAGGACTATTAGATTTGATGTCAGATCTATGATTTGAAATGCGTTGTCGAAGGAATTGTTTTGTGGTTCCGATGTAGCACAAATTGCATGGTTCGTTTATTTTTCCCTTACAATTAATTTTGTAAATAACATCTGTTCTTTTTCCCTTGTCCGGTTTCGTTTTAAGTCTTGTAAAGAGGTGACTGAGGGTTGTATTTGATTTCAAGGCTAAGCGAACGTCCTTTAGATTTTTGTTGATGACTTCTTTGAAGTTATCAGTCAAACTTGGAACATAAACAATACTTTTGAAATAGCCACTTCTTGGATCCATATTCAGTTCACGGGCAGTTTTATGTTTGTGCTTTAAAAGCAGACCACGAATGATAGCTGGAGGATTTTGATTCCTTTCTACTCGTTGACCGTGTGGAATCGTTTGTCATTCAACTTAAAAACCTTGCTTACAAGGTTCGAGGCAGTATTAATAATAGTGTGTCTGATTTGGTTAGAACGGAAGTTGACTAATCTTATATGAAATGATAATGATAATGGAAATATGTGTAGCAGAATATCACATTTTTATATTGAGATTTTCATACAAAAATACCATCCAAATTTACGACTTTTGATGGGGATTTTCAAAAAAAAAATCTAATCGGTCGAACCATTATCAAATGATTTGATTGGTACTGATACTGACCTTATATTTCGCCGATTGCTTTTAAAGGAAAGCAAACTTAAAAGAACAGGGCAGTCAATATAACCAGTTAATGTTTAATGAATAAAAAAAAAACATCTCCAACCTCTAGTGGCGACGGAAGGTTAATCAGCTGCAAATGATCAGAATATGGTGGAAGTCGATAATTGTCATCCCAGTGACACTGAACTCAAGTAGCCAGTCAGCGGCTGGATGAAAGCATTTTTGCATTTATTACGATGATAGCCTGTATTTTATCTGGTCCTGTGGAGAAATTATCTTTAAGACTTTCGGTTTTGCCTTTTGTCATAGCTGGTATTTCGAATTGTAAATGTGGTTTGTGAAGTGTTCATTAAACAAGGGCAATATTGGGCATCTGGTTCAATATTCTGTTGCAGCTTTTCAAGTATTTCCGCCATAATTTATTTCATAGGTTACGAAGAAATCTTAGTTGCTTATTTTGCGAAAGCAGAGAACTAGACAAACGATTTTGTTTGTTATTGGTAGTTTTTTTTTTATTTTCTGTTGTCGAGTTTTGAGGCAACTGCTGTTGTTGACATTGGGAAGTTCAAAATTTTTCTTCGATCCTTTTTACCTAATTTAGTTAGCGGTTTCATTTTTCAGTCACAGTATCCATTTGCACCTGAGTTGATCTGGTTTTGGGATTTGCTGAGATAAGATCTGTGAAGGTTTTTGGTTGGCATGAGTAGTAGACGTCGAGTTACACTTCATGGCGACCTAAGTTTAATTCAAGCTCACTCTGAAGCTAGATTTGAGGAGTTCTATAGGCGGTTTAGAACTACAATCGAGGGTTTTAACTTTTACACTTCCTTCAGTTTTTCGCAGAATTTGAAGTCGGTAGTTTCAAGTTCAACTTATTTAGATATATGAGATTTTAAGTGTATCTTTTCGCGGACGTTATTCATGTTAAATAAATAAAGTTTTCGGAACTTACCGCGTTTAATTTCTTTAGAAATAATTATATATAATAATTATTCAGACATGTCCAACAGTAATAATTCGTCGGTTATCGATAACACATTGAGTAGAAGAAGAAGATGCCCCAGAAGTTCAAGTGGTTGATCGAACGGAAAAATTAGCTGCCAGAATTGAAAGGGCTATGATTCACAATCAGGTTAGATTATTTCAACAAATGATTATGTTTATGGTCAACGTAAATTCAACTTTACTCAGAAGTATGTTTTATTTTTGAAGTATTTACATATGTATATACGTATGTATAATGTAATAATTAATATAATATGGTATACAAATATAATAAATAAGCAGAGGAGGGTAAAAACTATCAAGAGTTGAAAGAAGGTGATCAATTTCGATTACAATAGAGTTATCAGGGTCGGATGTGAAGATCTATATTATTTTTAATTCTACTTACTTGAAAGGGAATCCGCCATAGAGAATAACCGTAATATTTCTTTATCTGATTTCGAATTGGTTGGATAATATGATATAAGGCGGTGAGAGACCTTTCGATGTGTGATATCATCATTAGTGATAGCTGCATTAAAAAAACAATCAATTTCGTCGACTACGAGCTGATACGAACTAAAAGGTTGAGAAGGGTGTAAATAGCAACACATAATTCTGAGATGATAATTTGACTTTTATTATAATGAATTCAAAAACTTGAATAATGTGGCATCGAAACTATTATTAACGGCTAATAAGACTCAATTTTGTATATATTATGGTATAAATTTGAGCCAAATCAGTGCCTAAATAAAAGCGTCACCTTTCGGTTTTTTTAGCGTCTACAGCATTTTACATTTAAAAAAAAATAGACGACCGAAATGAATATCAAATTTAGCTACAGTAATACAATAAATTTTTTATCATTAGCCATTTTCAAAATAAATACGGTTTTCTTAGCTGAAAAATCAGCTACAAATTTTAAATAAAATTTTAAGCAGACAGAGTTGCGCGACCCACATTTTATATATGTATATGTATGCATAGCTGGGCATTAACTCGTTAATCCGTTAATCGTTAATTAACGAAGTTAAAATTTTGATTAACGGATTAACTTTTAAGTTAACTTTTAAAAATGTTAACGGACACGTTAAATCCGTTAATCCACGTTAAGTCCGTTAATCGTTAATTCAATTCCTACTATTTACCGCGCGGCGCGAAAAACAGGTTCAGACAAGTATGAGACAAGTGCCGCGCGGCGCGTGCCGCGGGTGAAACAAAACCAGCTAGGTACGTAGATATTATATATAGATATATAAAATTGTTCGATTTTGACAGAAAAAAAGTTTTTCGAGTTGATCAACTGCGTTTTCGATATTATTGTTTAACCAGTTGATGAACGACTTGATACCTTCGTACACTTAAACAAGGAACCAAGGATCACTCGTTCGGGAACGCGTTGAACGCACTACGATAAACAAAAAACTCAAACGTCAAACCTGAAATAATTTTGACTTCATTCACTTCGGTACATACGTTTATTGTCGACGCACGCCTTCGCTTTAAAATATTCTTAAATTTGTTCCGTATGAGTATGATTTCCTCTAAGAAAAAAAAAAGTGGCTGCCGCATTAATAATATTAGAAAATTAACTACAAAAGAAGAAAAAACAGCCAAGACGATTCTGGGTAGATGATTTTTTCTTGAGTCACGAAGAAAATTGTTTTTTCAATGAAATATATGAGAAATTAAACCGGTGCTTAGAGAAAAAAAAATATAATAAATGCAATTTTTATCACATGTTAACGGATTAACGATTAACGTTAACTTGCGTTAATTCTTCCGAAATTTAACGCTTTAACGTTTAACGAAGCTAACTTTTTTAGTAGCGGATTAACGATTAACGAAGTTAACTGTTTGATTAACGGTGCCCAGCTATGTATGTATGTATATATACATGCATATATATTCTCTTTTTTTTAAATGCAAAGCTTGGCCTTTAGCACAAATAAAAATGCAAATAGTTGAGAACTCTTTTCACAACGTATTTGAATTAAAATCTTCTATAAAAATAGAAATGAAATGCTGTTCGTTGGTAAACGCATCAGATGATGACGGCTGTACCTATTTGGCTATTTGTTTTTGGTTGAAAATGTTCATAAAAGTTCGAATTAGGTTTTATTGAAAGAAAAACTAGACAAATTTCTGTCCTTTTTTTATAAACTGAAGACCATTACTGACGATTGAAGCGATGGATATTCGCAAACTTAATTCTTGGGGGATCTATCGTCCATTACTATTGCAAAAAAGAGTGGACGATGACCCATGAAGAAGCTTTGGAGGTATTGGACCGAACGATGAAAGTTCTGAGAAACGATGGTGCTATTATTCTGTTGGCTGTTGTTTTTAGCCAAAAATTTCCATTAATTTCACGGTCAACGCCAGTCCATAAACATGTTTTAAGTCATCCGTTTTGTGGAAACACATTAAGACACTCAAATGAAGTATGGACCTGCATATCGATTTGCAGAAAGACCAAACTGGAAAAGTATTTTTTAAAATAATTTCTGGATATTTGAAATAGATAATCCCAGTTGACATTTCCAATGATTGTATCACATTTTTCGCAGTTTACCGAATCAAACAGCAAACTCATTATAATCATCAACTAAATTTCAGTCAACTTTCCAGCCGAATTTATAAACCCGCTGAGATTTCCCGAATTGCTGCCTTACAATTTTCGATTTAAAATCGCATTGGTATTCAAAATACATACTTACAAATTAACCAACCACGTTTTCGGTAATGACACCCACCCATTTTTTCGGGGAACCTACTGTTAAACAACATCATCGAATGTTATCAATCTTGATGATTCCGACAGACATGACTTTAAACGCTTGCAGTTCTGTATTGAATAATTGTGTGATTAACCTTAAAAATACAAGCTTTTTTTCGAAAAACTGCCAGCTTTCAAACAAAAATTTCTTGTATCATAAAGCCTTGCAATGAAGTTTCCTTCATTTCACAACAAACCACTCGACCTTGTTTTGACATATTTATGTACTATTTGAAGTTCTGAGTTTATTCAATTGTGATTATAGATTATAACTATTTTTCAAGTCGATCAAATTCCATGGCACCTCCTACAATTCGAGCATTTTAGCGGTATATCTACTGCCGATAGAATTTATCTCGCATGTAAAATATTCCTGAATTTTTTTCCTCAAATTTAATGTTCATGGCCACAATCGTTAATAATATACAATGATCACTCAAAAATACTTTTTTCTCACAATTGATCTGCGGCCTAAAAATTAAAATACATACACCTTCTTTAAAGTGACCACAATGAAGCTGCAGCCATAGCTCTGCGACAAAATTTAAAAAAATGTTTTGGCCTTTATTAAATCTATCACTACTTTCACAATATTAATAGAAAAAGGACTCTCATTATTTCTATTAATTTTCAAATTTAGTAATAAAGCATATAAAACAACATAAAACAAAAAAAGCAACTTATTACTTAAATTTTTCTGTCCTCTCTACACTACATACATACGTACATATGTAGGTTAAAATGAACACATAAATTTCGATCCCGTGGAGCCTTAAAAAAACAAACGCTTTTGTATTGCGCCATTTCTTATGATAGTGCGATAATTGTTTGAATGCCAATTTAATATTTGTATTTTCGTGTTTTATTTATAACCATGTGCTTCATATCTATATAAATCTGTTAACCCTGTATTAGTATAAAAATTTTGAATCAAATCGATTTTTTTAAACAAATATAGTACGAATTTGGGGTAGGTACCTTGGTAGCTGAAAAAACCTAAATAAAAACATCATGCACGAAAATCCATCTTTGTTCTATTTTCTTGCAAACGAAATACGTATTTCAATTCCCAACCATATTTCAAGTTTTCTCATTAATTTATGAAGCGAAGCATAAGTAACATCGAATGTTATTAATAAATGCCTATTTAAAATATGCACACTAAAAGGCTCATTAAGAAAACACTCGTCATTTTGAACAAAAACATGCGTTTATTTGTCCAAAAATACTTTCTAGTCCAACTGTCACTTTCGTATCAATCGGTTTTCTTTGGCAATTTTCCCAACACATTACAGATGCCAAAATAACACACTCCTCATTCGTTAAAAAAAAATTAAAATCGAAAAACACTTCACATGTTCGACAAAATCCATGATTTAGTACTTAATTGGAATGTCATTTCCACAACGCCAAAGACTTTTCCGGCGAATGCGCACAAATCGGATGTACTAAAAGTAAAAAATGAAAAGGAAATTAAATAACAAAACATGAACGAGGAAAAATTGAAATTTCTGAAAGAAAGTTCAAAAGAATAAAGAACCATCGTCTCACAGATCACACATAGCCTAGAACTACCGTGCTCGTCTTTACAGTGTACCAATTATCCATAGCGCCGTGACGCGTCGACGATACGCCGATGATGTCGTTTTTAAGTGGGTGTTGTGGGAGTAACATGTCATTTCGTTGTTGTCCTCGTCGCGTTTGTAATCGTCGTCACCATTGTGTCCAGTGCGTTTCCATGTTTTCCAAAACTGGAGGAGCGTCAACAACAACAGCACATTACCAAATACAAATTGATATTTAATACAAATAACTTTAGTTAGATCGTAGCTTTATTTGAATTCCAACCAGGCGACAAAACGTAAGTTGGCTTCGATACCTATTCCATAAATTAAACAAAACGGTTTGTCCAAGTTTTTCGTTGTATGTAAAAGCCATCCTAGCTTTATCCAAAATCCGCCCTGAGTCAACGCTAATCTTACTCGAAAACAAAAAATTGTGCCGCAATCCAATATTTGGAAAACTCTTAAACGAAAAAAAAAAAACTGAAAACAATAATTTCGACGAACCAAGAACTAGGAGACATCGCTCAAGAACGAATTTATATAACTCAATTGGAATCTGGAGAGGAAGAGCAACAACAGTAGCAGTAGCCAAATAAAGAAAGAATGCTCAACGCCAGTTTATCATACGAAATACTAATGTATCTCAATTCATTCTATTTTGGTATGTTCGCCGCTAGTGAGATCAGCATTACCGTATTGAAGGGAATCAACTTGCAATACGAAGACAACGGCCATCGGTGGGAGGCCTTCTTACTAGTGGTGTTATGTATTTTGGAAACGATTCGAATTGTTTTAGGCAGAAAATGCAGTTTGAGTGACCGGGGTAAGAAAAATTCTTTTCCACTGATGATTTTCTATTTTATACATTTGGGGTGTGTTTTTGTTTATTTTATTTCTAGGATGGCAAGCGATACTTTCAGCAATATTAACATTCCCCAGCATCCTTGGCGTAACATATTTTCTATTCTTTCAAAAGTACATTCTAAAATTCGAATACATTCTATGTGCCTTAATGTTAACTTTGCAAGCGGCTGAATTGTTTTTTGCATTAATCTTCATCTGTGCTATGTGTCAGCCTGTTACATATACCTAGCAGTGCTTGAAACCGTTGTTGAAGAGCTTAATAATAAGAATATGATACAAGGTGAGGGTGTGTTCAATACGGCACAACTAACAAGCAAAATAAAAGAAAAAAACAAACAAACAAACTGGAAAGAAAAAAAATAACATAACTGAATTGCTGTTTTGGGAATTGACTTCGTCGCGTTTTTAAACATAAGCGGAGAGAGTATAATGATGATGTGGTAAGTATAAAAGGCATTTCAAAATTAAAAACAAAAAACACTCACATCGAAAACTATCAGAAATACCCCAAAGACGCATTTTTTGCACTTGACTAATTTATTTACATATTAATTATTTTCTATATTAGCTACAAATATATGGTAGATAAGTAATTAGCCCCAATAGAAAAATTTGTATTTCAAAATTTGTGGCATCCGGTTAGTCATTGCGAGAAAATTTATGATTATGACCGCGTCAGCGAGCTTTATAGTACATAAGCAAATTTTACTTTTTGGACTTCTCAAATACTTAATTTGAATTAAAATTTTGTAATATTGCTTTTCCCATCACTTTTAATGTTGGAACAGCGCGGCGGCGATCCTAGTAAACAAAATACCATGGTTTTCGAGGGCAAAAATTAAACATGTAGTTAGTACTGAAATTCTGGTCAGATCAAATAAGTGAATCACCGTGCCAAATCATATTTGTAAAAACTGTTAATTGAATGAATGAATTATGTATTGAGGGTATTGTACTGCGACCTGGAGATCTATTGTGCCCCCAGTTAAAAATGAATGAGCATGCTCATTTTATAGTTCTTCATTAAAACCTATTGCTCTTAGGAATCTTAGCGCCATTTGCTGAAACGAAACTTAAATATTTATGTTCAACCTAAGCGCTTATGTTCTACTTTTTCCTCTACGTAAACTGTCACATAGGAGTTTGGGGCACCTTCAGAGAGGATAGGTCAATCTCTTCCACCTGGTATTCTCCCATATGGTTTTTCCCTTGGTGCATGAGTGCACAACATCTTCCTAGTATGTTGAACACCCGACCACATGCATGTTTGTCATCCAAAAATTGTGAATTCGAGGAATAAAAAGGAACAAAAGTGAATTTTGATGTTTTGTATAAAATGACTTTTGTGATTTGTTCATTCGGAATCTGAAATGTTGGTGGTCTGAATTTCACCCGAAATAATCATTAAGGGTATTCATGTAAACGCGGAAAACCCTGATAAACCTCGGAAACCAGATAATTTTATCTCTGCAGAAACGAGCTGTCAAAATTTTTATGGGAAATCTTTCTGCAAATTTCACCCGAAATAATAAGGGTATTCATGTAACGAGATAATTTTCCGCTTTGTAGAAAGATATAACTTTCCGCAGCATGTTTTCATGAACACCCCCTAAGAAATACTTGCGTAAATGTGGGAAATATTTTGTGAAATGTCAAATTAAAAGTCAGAATCCATACTTCTTTAGTTTACGAGGTTTATTTCTGCACTTTCCGCAGCAAATTTGTGAGATAATTTTATGCGATTTGCAGAAACTTTTTCCCATACAAATTTTGACAGCTCGTTTCTGCGGAGATAAAATTATCTGGTTTACGAGGGTTTTCCGCGCTTACATGAATACCCCTAATCATTAAGGGTATTCATGTAAACGCGGAAAACCCTGATAAACCTCGGAAACCAGATAATTTTATCTCTGCAGAAACGAGCTGTCAAAATTTGTATGGGAAAAACTTTCTGCAAATCTGATAAAATTATCTCACGAATTTGATACGGAAAGTGAAGAAATAAACCTGATAAACTAAATTAATATGGATTCTGACTTTTAATTTGACATTTCACAAAATATTACCCACCGTTTCACTTAGTTTTGTTTGGTGAAACTTTACAGTTGGGCCACAATTGACAAACATGTAAATAAAGCTTTGAAATGTTACCTTGATTTTATTAAAATAAATGTAAGCAAATGCTTTTGCGTTTAGTCTGAAACTTCTTTTGAAACTATAAACAATTAAAATATGTCTATGTTAATTCATTCCCCATTTCAACTCAAACTGCTTCTGGAAGATCTAAAATTTTGGCTTTACCACGTAAAACTTTTCTACGAAATCTCTCCCCTCCCCCCTCTTTACCGCTTATTATTAATAATAACTGTGATTCTATTTCAGAATTTTTTTTTCGTTTAGCACAAGAAACAATGTTTGAATAAATGATGCAATTTGTCTTAGCTGATTTTCATATTTCGAAAATAAATTCGGAGTGAATTTAAAAAAAAAATTGAATTCACTCGAAATGCGGAACATGCTGTTTCATTTAAGGTGAAATTAAAATTCGTTTTCAATTCACTTTCACTCGGAATACAGAACATGGGTGCATATTTTGTTTACGTAAATTGTATTGTAACCAAAAACCTGAAACTCAATTTTATTATAGGTACCAGTTTTCGACATTACAGGCATGAAAGTTATTAATTACATTTAACATTTTTGGAAAATGCGAAATTCGTATTAAATGATTAAACTTTTTCCAAAATTTAGTTTCTTCCGCTTTTTGTATTGAACCACTCTTCTCGTATTCTACCACTTTTGTTTTGGCACACATAGTAAAGAATATTGCTTACAAAAAACGATGGAATGTATTCAAATATAATCGTGGTATTCAAAAACGTAAAGTAAGGCAAACAAAAATACACTGAACAAAAAATTCACAAATCTTTTGTTCTGATATGTTTTTTTTTTTTTTTTTTAAGAACGGTCATTAAGTCTATCTGGAAACAATGGGAAACAAAGAAACATTTCAGAAATATTTCTCAAACCGTCCACACCAAAAAAACAAATCAGAAACATTTCTGAAATGTTTTCCCGAAATGTTTTTTAAACAAATGGGAAACATTTCAGAAACGTTTTTTAAACAATGTTTCCTGAAATGTTTCTTTGGTGTGGACACACCTAAACACATACCGAGAACTGAAAGTTTGTGGGCTACTTCAATACAAGTACCACATCATGTCTTCATGATAGAAGCAATGTGAATAAGTTTCGCTTTAGCAGGTGTAGGCTTCAAAACATCAAAAGCTTAGGTCTAACAAGATTTACTGAAGTTTTGTTCGACGCGATGAATTATTACTATACTCTGTCCAATAAAAATATGCAGTGTGGGCAAGATAAGACGTTTGTCTCGCATTCTGGCTACAGTGAATTGCATAAATCTAATGGACCCTTTTTTTAAAGCTCTAAAATCAAAAGCACCTCAACAGAAACCCAAGGAAAAAAAAACTGAACAAGTTACGAAATGAACAAGGGTAACTCTGAACCCCATCAATATTTGATGGGTGTTGAAATTGAATAGCACCAACAGCTATAGGCAACAGCAATTCAGTGCACACTGCCACACTCAGATGTGCAGTCAATAGGACGTCGGGACTGCGTCAGATACAATCGAAAATTTATGGGCGCACAAACACTTTTTTATGGAGGAGTTCTTTCAATTTAGTATGGTGCAAAAATATAGAACGCTACTGATTTTGAAAAAGCTCTCACATAAGACGTGTACTGCATATTTTTATTGGACAGAGTATACCAATTGGGCCATACTCGGGGTCTCAACAAAGGTAAAAAAAACCTTCAGCAAACCTTCTTCAAAGCGGAATGTTATTATAAATAAAATCTGTATATACATTTTTTTATGAAGGTTTTTATAATACAAATTCTATATACATACTACTGAAATAGATCGGCCAAGTAGAAGACTTCGCACTATTAATGGACTTGTTGAATTATTGATTTAAAATAGCATTTTTGGCCTTTAGTCCACAAAAATTGGCATTTCGTCCCGGCGATCTCACATGGACTCATCAGTTGACTGTAAAGAATCAAATCCAAAAGATTAATTTAATATTCCATGAAAATAATGCATTCATTAAAATAAGATACAAAAATAAAATGAAAATTGCTTGCGATCTTCAGTTCAAATGCGTTTCACCCAGATACGACATTTGGGCTCATCAATCAAATGCTGTCATACCATTCTAAGACGCTTAGACTTAAGGACTATTCACATGAGAGGGACTTACGACCGACGAATGAACCAACATTCGCCCATTTTGACATTTCGTTCACATGCATTTTTTTTATTCGTCGCGAATGGCGTTTCAGCCATGAACAATCACCAAGAAAAATCTTTTAGAATGATTTTGAGGTTAGTCCCTTGCGGACAATTCATTCGTTCTAGTGTGGATGGTATGTGGAACGCGAATAATGTTTCGACAGTAGCAATTCGCGACGACCAATTTATTTTCTCAAATTTCTCTCATTTTAGCAATTACAACGCAAATTTTAATATATTAACATTAAATTAAACTACATTTCTACCCTTTTGTAAAGTTTTTGCGAAGAATTTAGGCTTATATATGTTTTAAATCCCATTTGTTTTTTTATTCGTTGATCGTTGGTCGGTCTCATAGTCGATGGTTATCGACACAAATAAAACTTTCCGCATGAATGCGATGTAAGTTATATTATCCTAGGGAAATTTGTTTAAATTCTAACGACTAGAAAATAGTGAATTATAAATTTTATATGAAATAAAATGCACGACTGGATCGCACGTATGTACTTGTTCTAATGTAAAAGTAATTTGGAATTTTAAAAAATTAGGTATAAATAAATGTAATACATGGATTTAATGAGATAAAAATGTTTAAATGCATAAAATTGCCGTCTGATTTCTAGAAAAGAATGAATTTATGCAAACAAAGTTTAAAAATCGTTTTATTATTACATTAATTTTTTATATAATATACATATATATATATACATATACAGCTGCGGTTAAAATAATAGCAAATGAAAATAGATCCAAGAAATATTCAATAAAAAAAGAAAGATGGTGCTCATGAAACGTTATAATAAAATTTTATTTATTAGGTTACATTTATATGAAATTAATTATAAAAGAAAGATTTAAAAATATCAAAAAAAAACTTAAAAAAAAATATCTTCAATGTATAACAAAATAGTCCAGTCAAAAAAATAGCAGTATTCATAAAAATGGGGAAAATAAGAAAATTACATCGGATTAAAAAGTAAAACAAAATGTATTTGTATTTCTTACGTCAATACTTGGTGGTAGACCCCTTATTGCTTATAACAGCTTCGCATCTTCTCTTCATTGAGTCCACCAAAGTTTGACATCTGTCCAATGAAATATTTCTACATGCAGTCTCCATTGCTTCCCTAAGCTGGTTGTTATTAGAGGGTTTTGAATTTGAAACGAATTTCTTGACATCTGCCCAAAGGTTCTCTAGTGGGTTCAAGTCGGGGGATTGCGCAGGCCACTTCATAACTGAAACTTCATTGACCCGAAACCACTCTTTGGCTTTTTTGCTCGTGTGTTTTGGGTCATTGTCTTGCTGAAAGACCTATCTTATTCCCATTTCCTCTTCTGCGTAAGGCAGCATGGTTCTTAGGAAGAATATCCACATAAAGATGCTAATCTATTACACCATTTATGCGATATATGGGCCCTACACCTTGATAGGAAAAACAACCCCATACCATTATGCTTGAACCGCCATGTTTTACAGTCTTCCGCGTATACCTAGACACCAGGCACGAGGCGTGATTTTTTCGATAGCGGAAGCACTGAACATAAAACCAAAAATGAAAGACCTTTGAGATCCAACCTTTTAAATTCCACTTTATGGTAATACACATAAAATAATATACATATGTAAATAATATATTACAGTAAAGTCTTATTAAAAAAAAAGCTTGATGCCTTGCGCAAAGATTTATCCTTTTTCTTTTAAGGCAAATTTATCTAAGTACGATTTGATAAGAACTAAGCTACGAGTAGATAACCTTTCTTGTCCACATTTATTTCTAAAAAAATATTTAATTCTCTTAAAACATGAATATGATCTCTCTACAGATGCCATTATTAAGGGATATTAAAAATCTTAAGGTTCCTTGAAGTTTTTTTTGATTTAAAATTCTCATAATTGAAAATAACCTTTAGTTATATTTCTGCTGGAATGTCAAGAAACCTCAGATATAAATAAAAGAAATACTATTTTTGACCACTTTTTTTATAATAACAAAAAATAAACAGAAAACAGGTGGATTGTATTTATCGCCACGAAAATAATTAAAAAACTACCACCTTTTAAATTCATATTTGTTTGTTTTCTGATAGTTATGAATGAATTGCACCTAAATTTGCACACACATTACGTTAAAATAAAACTCTTCTACCCCTTTTGTCCACGAAATTAAACTCATTATCAGTTTGAGACAATAAGCAACTCAATAGATACATTTTTGTTTTTCTATCTCGCTTGTAGGAAATTCTCGTAATGCATTCACTCAACTCATTCTTCACACATTGTGCAAAAGGCAAGAAACGAGACAAAATTATTTTGACTTTGGGTTGAGATCTAAGTTTATGTATGCGAAATAATGGAATGCCCAGCTGTTGTGCATTCTATATTGTTTGAGAATCATTTTTGTTTGAGCATTTTGTGAATATTGGTGAGTGATGTTGTAGGTATATTTTCAGTTGACTTGGAGTGGAAGGGTATTTTGAAATTGAGTTATGGAGGCGATAATAAGGAATGCATAGCAGTTAAGCATTTTAGCAAGAACTTTCATGAGATTGAGCAATATAAATAATGGAGTGATGTTGAGCATGTTCAGTTGGTTTGCAGTATGGCATTTTAAGTTGTAATAACCAGAGAGATCTTGATTTCCTTTAGTAATTTTAGTAAAAGATGATAATGTTGTCATAATGATGTTGGAATGTAATTTACAGAGTAAATGAAGATTCATTAATAGATACAAATAAAATAATAAGAAAATTTTGAATTTAATTCCTTGCTAGGTACGATTTTTTCAAATGGTTTAACGGAAGCACTCATTCCACTCAATATATGGACGCTTCGTCCCTGCTAGACACATATTCAGCATTAGGTGGACGTCGCACATATTCCCGGGAACCAGAACCACCATACAGAACAATTTTGCTCTCATCAGACCATAAAATATTTCGCCAATGCTGAAGGGACTTATCGACATGGGCTTTGGCAAACTGCATTCTTTTAGCTATGTGTTTTTTTGTCAAAAGAGGAACCTTCCTTGGGCTTCTTTTATTGAGATCATTCCCCCGCAATATTCTTCTGTACGTTTCTAAACTAGCGCTTAAATTTAGCTGTTTTCTTTATTTCAGTAGCCGGCAAATGGGGAGAGACCTTTGGGTATCTCATAATTTTCCTCTCTGATTTTGGAGAAATAACTTTTTTTCTGCCCCTGGTTTCGGGGTTTTCTGTATACGAGTATTTTTTTGCGTTAATAATCATCTTAGCAGATATTTTTAAGGTTTTTTGAATTTCCGTATAAGTTTTTCCATGAGAGAGGATTTGGCGTATGATTTGCCGCATTTCCGGAGTGCAATGCTTATTACGACCCATACTGTAAGTTTGAAGGAATATAAATGTACGAAAACTATGGGTTTTTATACCTTACCTTTTAGTTTCAACAACAAACAAAAAAAATATTCCTAAGATTCAAAAACAATGAAAAAAAATTCACGAACTTTTAAACACTGCTATTATTTTGACTGCGCAAAAATACACTTTAAGTGAAATCAAATGACCTTTGGAAGAAAACCGTTATGATATGGCTTTTTTTATTCTGGAAACAAAAGATAAAATATTCTATTACAAAAATAGTACTTGAATATTTTAAAAAGTAGTCCATGCCCATAAAATCAAACCTAATTTTGTGTATCAAAATCGTTAGATCCGCTTTTGAGATAAATAAGATTTTGCATTACTGGTGTATGGTGATTATCGTTAGTTTTGGAATTAAAAAAAATCAATTTCTCCTCTAGGGAATTACCGAAGACCTCCAGTTCTTTAGGCTGTAGATAGGTACAGACAGACCGACAGATGGAATTGCCGGACCCAATTTTTTTGTCTTCGCTAACATTGTAATGTCCACTTTAATCAAAATCTCGAGTTTGATATTTTTTCCAAATGCAGAACTTGCCATATAGCGCCTAGTACATAATATATCGCAAATAAAAAAGTAGGTACATTTTATTTTACTATTCTTTAATATTTCTTATATCATATTGTATCATAGATATAATTGACTTATACTAACTGTATTAAGATACAAATATTTGAAATTCAATTTAATCAAAGCATCTAGAAATTACGAAATACTTTTTTATATTATTTAAATACATATATTGTATTTGTATTTTATTATTATTATAATTTATATTACATAAAACAAGTTACTACGAGTACTATTTGTAATAAAAAATCATGCAACTGTAATATAGTATTTTGTTTTGTACGACGCTGAATCATAATTAATATTCAAATTAAATTAAGCTGATAAAACGAATAACTTCGCAAACGAAAAACCCACTGATCTCTATAATACACTGGATAACGCATTCCCTACGTTGTATAACAGTTTTTTTTACCCCATTTGAAGATGGCAGATGGTCAGCTTCATAAATTGACGTCTTCTTTTCAAAAAAAAAAAAAATATTTTGACATGATATAGAGAAAAATATCATCCAGATTACCGAAGAAAAGAAAGAGGTAATCATCGACCGTTAGCGCTCGCCGTTGACGGTGATGGCCTGAAGAATTATGGACCAATTCTGCCGCAAGCACAAAATCCACACCAAACAGCTTCTTTCTCTGGGTACATTGCAATTTGGTGAATCTCATGTGCATTGTGATCGTCCCGAATTCGAAAAGTTTGTTTATTAACGAACCCATTTATCAAGAAATGGGGCTCTTTGTTGAAAATTTGTCCACCGAAGCGCGCAGAAGACCAACTTTCATGAAATAATTTATTGATTTGCATGTTGATTTGGCAAGACAAATTAAATAAATGACACCCAATTGATTGATATAATATCACAATAGGGCAGCAAAATTTCCCTCGACAAACAACAACAATTTGATTGCTGGCGAAAAAGAAGCCAGTACAAAAAATTACAGTTGTGCTGGTGATAGAACTTTTAATTATTGAAATGAAAATGGCGCTATGCATTAAATTTTAGAATTAAACATATGTACATGTTTTGACATCAGATTTTGTTATTTTCTATAACAATGGCCAACATTGAAATATAAATTAAAATTGACATATGGAGAGAGTTTGATCGTTTTATTCGCACTTGAATGCTGCGCTGCTGGCTATGCAGCAATGAATAAAACACACCTAATATATAAAAATGATTGTTTTCTCTCTTTTACTGATCTATTCCCCTTCTCATAATGATAACAAGATACATTTTTTAAGCACTAGAGATAAAAACAGAATGCCATATGATTTCTTAAGTAAATATGACTTTACTTTGTACAAGAACAAATATTATAAGTCGTTGTAGCGGTTTCTTAAAAAATAAGCTTTTACTAAAAACAAAATATAGTTTGGTACGCCAACTTTGTCTTTTTACTGTTCCTTTCGTCAAATTCCTAGAATTATTTACATTATTTTAGTATTCCTTGCTTAAAAATTTATTTGAATTTTTATTGAATATATTTATTTACCTTTTTTTCCATGATCGCTTCAGCCATTACCAAACACCAAGAAAATTATTTTAGAATGATTTTGAGGTTAGTCGCGCGCGAACAATTCATTCGTTGCAGTGTGGATGGTATGTGGAACGCGAATAGTGTTTGACAGTTCGTAGCAGTCATATTGCAATTCGCGACGACCAATTTATTTTCTCTAATTTCTCTCATTTAATCAATTACAACGCAAATTTTAATATATTAACATTAAATTAAACTAGATTTCTACCCTTTTGTAAAGTTTTTGTGAAGAATTTAGGCTTATATATGTTTTAAATCCCCTTTCTTTTTTTATTCGTTGGTCGCTCTCATGTGAATAGTACTTTACAACTTACCAACCTTAAAATGATGACCAAGGTACAAAGAACGGCATGTATTGGAATCCAGTTCGACATTTCGTTCACATGCATTTTTTTATTCGTCGCGAATGGCGTTTACTTAGCCAACTTTCTTTGTTCCTTTTTGATCTTGAGTTAGCCGCGCGCGAACCATTCATTCGTTGTAGTGTGGATGGTATGTGGAACGCGAATATTGTTTGACAGTTCGTAGCAATCATATTACAATTCGCGACGACCAATTTATTTTCTCAAATTTTTAGCAATTACAACACAAATTTTAATATATTAACATTAAACTAAACTGGATTTCTACACTTTTGTAAAGTTTTTGTGAATAATTTAGGTTTATAATATGTTCTAAATTCCATTTGTTTTTTTTATTCGTTGGTCGGTCTCATGTGAATAGTCCTTAAGTGTGACAGTAACAAGATCAACTGTCAGCCCATTAACCTAACCTTTTGTGGGTTTACCGTTATTTTTAGGGAAAATACATTTTTTTCTCACATCTTGTAGATTGAAAGTTTAATTAGTCAAGCATTGAGTTACTATTAATAACCATTTTCCGTTATTTGTTGCCTTTTAAAAAAATAAAGAAGAAACGTGTAGGGGGAAAAATTAAAAATTAAATATATATACACAGTTTAAAGAAAATCGGCCTAGCCCTTCAGACTGTAGTCGAACAGACAGACAGACAGAGTTGCGAGACCCACTTTTTCGTCTTCGCTATCATCGAAATGTCAACTTTGATTAAAATCTCGAGTTCGATTTTTTTACAAATGTATAACTTGCCTTATACGAGTAGTACCTATAAGTGGCAAGTACGAGTAAAAATATTAAAAAGTTAGGAGCTGTTCAACAAAATTGGACTTGTACAATGAATTTTTGGTAGTAAGACACGTACAAATACAAAACTTACGATATAGGTTTTTACTATGTTTCCACCAAAATGAAATACAAAATATCGGTTGAAATCTTTTGATATTTCAAAGAAATGTAGGTAACAATTTAACGAAATCTCAACGAAAACTCTGTACACTAATTTGAAATCTTAACACTTTTCAGCTGAAATCTCAGATTTAGGTTAAGTGTGAACATATAGTATTATTTTGTTTAAAAAGTAATTTTTGTCTTTTATATAGCTTAGAAGTGGCTTTAATCAAGATTCTTAAATTCTATTTAGTTCCGAACTTTAAAGTACCGTAAATGTAACAGAATCGAGAAAAAATGTTAATGGGGACAAGTCCTTTTTTTGTTCGACTGCTCCTCAATTATTACTTTGCTCTTAGAAAACAAATTCGAACTAGATTTTCGTTTGAGACAATAAGATTAAATTGTTTGAAAATTTAAATCCAAAAAAAAAATCAATCAGGTGAACTGACTTCAATTTTGAATTATAATTTCCATATCAAAATATTACGGAATATTATGCTTTCGTCAACGATAAACCGTCTTGATGAATAAAAAAAAAAAAAAACTTAGTTAGAAATAGGCTAAACGTTTAAACAGAAGAAATTTTTATTTTTAATTAAAAATCATCATCAGTTGACTAGAAAGGGCCTTGTTAATAAGAATTTTTCGATGAAGAATTTTAAACTTGCAGGCATATACTCGTAGTACCTACACATTAGATTTTTGTCAAAAAATCGATGTAATATTTGATATAAAAGCTTTCACTAAAATAACCCAGTAGGAAATTTGCTCCTCAAGGAAAAATAAAGTTGAATTCAGGGATGGAAAATGTAATTTTTCAATTGTACTGAAATCTGGAATAAAATTGTACTGAAATGATGTCAATTGTACCGAAAACAAATTTTGTATGAAAAAAATCAATAATTCAACTATTGAAAAGTTTTACAAAGTATTTTATTAAAAAAAAACAAAGCAGAAAATATCAGTTTGTCTTCTTATAAAAAATATAAATAAATATAATTAGCTCCGTAGAAAAAAAATACTATCTTCATTTAAAAAAAAATCATAAAAAAAATTTAAATATAAAACTAAAATTCACAAATTGAATATCTTAAAAATGCACAGACAAAAAAACGCAAATCACATTCACAAGCTTACAGTTTAGTAGGCGTAGCTTACATGTAAATTCAACAACTACTTAAGTCTATACGGATTTAGCTAAGTCCAGATAATTTTCGAGACTTAACATAAGTCCTGATAAAAACTGTGATGCAGAATAATATTATCTATATGTTATCGATAATTTGTTCAGAGAAGTCAAAAGTGACGTTTTTGGATGCTATCGTCAATACAGCTGACAAATGCCATAGCATGCACACAGCACAGTGCTTCCATCTTTTTGGAAAGAAGTTACTAAGTCCCGATGTCATTTTTTTCTACAATTTTATATGGACTTGCACAAAAAACACGGTAATTAAGAGTTACAGCTGAGAGTTATTAGGTGCGTTTTATTATTCACAAATCTATCTGGATCCGGATCTGGATTAAGTTTTAACATGTATTACAAAAATAATTTGGGATCCTGTTTTCTATCGGGATCTATTTCAAAGATCCATAAATCAGTTATTACACTGGCGAGTAGATGGCTTTTTATGGTAAGGTAGTGTAAGCTATAGTGTAAAGAAAGAAGACAAGAAATAATTGAAAATTTACAAACCCAAGGATAAAAAAGGATAAAAAGAGACGGACTTATAACACTGCTGTCACTAAGATCCGTATCGTTTTATTTTCAAGGGAAGATCCAGATCCAGATAGATTTGTGAATAATAAAACGCACCTATTATTCTGGTAAATGAATATATTCAGGTCAGAATGATGTATCCAATTTTCAATTGCCTTTAATGTGCTTTTGTTTTGTGTTTTTGTGAAATACATAAAATATGGAAATTTTGAAATTGTACTAAATTGAGACAAATTGTACTTTTGTACTTCTACAAACTCAATTGTATCGAATTCGGTACAATTGTACCGAATTTTCCATGCCTGGTTGAATTCCTCGTGGAAATCACGAGGCACTTTCATTGAGTAGAAGGTCTGCATTGGTTTCATTCATCGAAAGTCATGCAATGAGTCAGTAGTTTGCAATCCCAGTAGCATCTTGTGCTTTGTTCTCGAAAGAAGGTAAAGAAAACATGAAAAAAAGCAATATCCTTCTTACACATCCTTAATGTTAATGAATACAATGCTGAACACGTTATAATTTTTCCTGCATCTTTTCAGTGGTTATTCTAATCCACAATGAGTGTTTAATGCCTGCGATGTGAAAGAGAAAACAACCCTTTCTTTTCTTCTTCTTTTCTAGTCTGCGAGCTGAGAGGAAAAAGAGAGAGAGATTTTGACCTGCAATAAACAATCCTTTTTTTTGGGTTTTTCCCGCGATGGGTCGGCGACGCTCAATAGAACTTTTTTGGTCATGAGTTATTTCTTTTGTTTTGGAATGATTTAGTGTCAATTTTGTGATCACAGAAAACGGTTGTGCGGGGTTTTGTGTTTTCAATCAATTTACTAAAGATTAAATAACAACCATGGAGAAGGAAAATAATTCACCAACGGTAAATTCCCTATATTCTTTTGAATGATTTGCAAAAAGTAAATATTCCTCTTTTTCTTAGATCTCAAATGAACAGGAGAATGAAGATGATTAATTCCTTAGCTGCTCCCCAAATTCTACCAAGTGTCAAAGGAGAGTTTTTCGACCAACTATTTGTGTTACGTCCTACAACAAGACAAGATAATGTAAGACATATATATCTACTAACTTCTTTAAAATGTATTATAATAGTTAATAAAATAGATACGTACATAACACAAATTTAATTTGTTTTTTTTTTTTTCATTCAAACTATAAATTTGCATATATTTCAGCCGCTTCTTCTATTGATGAAATAAGAAAAGAAATGGATAATGATTTCATTCATATTCCTTCTCTTAATAAAACATCGCCTAAATGTATTCCTTTTTTCAAAACTGAAAAAACGAGCTTCAAATATGTACACAATTCTGTAGTGAATAATTAGTATTTTCAATGATTCTTTCCCTGAGGCAATTGATTAAATGTTGACTCACTTTTCATTAATTTATTTCCATTGAGGAAAGCATCACATCAATAGAACCAGTTTTTTCAGACACAAAAATTACCCATGAAATCGAAGATGCCGTGAGCATAGTGATTTCACAACAAAATATGCATCGAGAAAGTGTGTACCTCCTTGCAATGACAAGCCTGTGTTAAATTCCTCATAGGATTCCGTAGGAAATTCATGGGTGCAGCTCCTTTTCCGTGATGAAACACCTACTTCTTCACTAGTGAATTTTTGGAAATTTCCTACTGGGAAAGCCTACCTCGCAGATACAGATAAAGTCGACATGGTAGAGTATCAACAACTGGCTCATACATTTAAAGGGTAGGCACAAACACTTAAGTGCACGACTAATTTTACGTTTTTTCGTCTTTCCATCGTTTTGGAGAAAGTAAGATTATTGCCCTTGATATTTTGAAACCATTTCTTATCGAAAATGCGTGCATTTGGTAATGAAATGATGAATCTCTTTTGCTCAATATAAATCGTATTGGATGGTCTCAAGTCTGAAACTCATAAAATACAAATGCTGGCGTACCCAAGGGCTCCGTTTTGTCTCCGACTCCCTTCCTCATGTTTATCTGAAACGTCTAATCCATTAAATTATTTTGCTGATGATAGAACCCTCACCTTTTCATATTCATTTTAAGATTCATTTCCTTGTTCTTCGAAAGTGGAACTTGTACGTATGATAACTTGAGCGTATGATAAAGTATGATAAAGGATTGGGGAATAAAAATCCGTGTAGAATTACAGAACACCTTGTGTGGAATGATTACATATGCTAGAATAACCGACTTAAGTCTCTTGGATAGAATTCAAAAAAGAAATATAACGGAAACATTTGTATCTCTCTAGCACTGCCGCGCCGCAATGTTTCTTGTCTTACTTTATACTACCGTTATTTATGTAAAGAGTGTTCTTGCGAAATAGCCAGTTTCATTTCTCCCTTAAACAATTTAACCGCAATACTCTTAAGGAATGCTCATCAGATTGCCCTTGATTCCAACTTCGAAAGTATCTACTATGAAACCGCACTACACCAATGTGGAATGGTATACCATTGTAAAATTCAAAAGTTTAAAACTAATGTGCACCGTTTTCTCCTTTTAAAAACTTCCTTTTTTCCTAATGCTTGTATTGTGATAATCATTTTAGGGTAGTATAAAAACCCCTTGAATGCGCCCTAATTATAAAAAAAAATCGAACTAAAGCAACAAACATTTAATACCCACTTCTCCCACAATATAATTCCAAGAATTAGGTTGTTGTTAAAAACGTTTCGGAAAATAACAGGATGTTGATAGATAAAACTGCTAGTCAATTTAGTGTAAGTCAGTCCAGGTTATAATTGGTCCAAATAAACACTATTATTATCATAAAAATATATCTGGGTACTGTTTGATTTTTTCCTAAAATCAAAATTCTTTTGATTGTGCTGGCTGTTTGTGGTTTGTATACATATGTAGCTACAACATAAAGGTCCTTCTCATCCATTCTGAGTCACTTAAAGTTTGGCTGCAATGAATGACCGTTTTAGGGGCCAATTTGTCAAACGACGACTTTTCACGATTGAAATAGAGCTCTAAATTCAATTTCAATTGAATTTATAACTTAGTCAGGTTCTCTGCGTGACACTTTAATAGGATTTTACCTACCTTTGATACTCCTCCCTGGTTCCGAGGCTGAATCTGCCCTTGAAATTTAATTATGTTTTATTTGAGCAGGATTTGGAGCCAACATCAGCTAATTTTCCTTTCCTCAACACAACTCAATTGAACTTGAACTTCAAATCAAAAACAATCTCTTCGTATTCAGAATTAATAATCAAGGAACTTTCAAAGCAATTTACTTTTTATGACAATTCTACACCAAAGCAAATATGGTAACAAGTTCCAATGTAGTCATCGAAGTAAAAACGATGACTAAGAAAATATTTTCTTAATAGCTTTTTAGAGAGTGTGTTCTTTTCATTGTCAATAATCCAAACAATTTTCGAAGTGCTTCGACATCACAGATTCAACCCCAATATATGGAATATTGTTCTGCTATAGGTAGTCTAAAAATACCGTCAGGCGAGGCGACAAGTTTTACACTGGTACATTGAGGACTGAACGGAGCAGCACAAAAAAGCATCCTATACTGAGAACATTCAATAGAGAAAATTGTCTGTTCAGTGGCCACAATGTTCTAATTTTTTATTTTTTTTTTGCATAGAAAAAGTGCTGCCGCTGATGTTCTATTTTTAATTAAATCAGTGTTTCTGTATAATTTCACCTGAAAATACGAAGTCTGTTGTGTTTCTCTTAATTTTAATTAAAAGTAACTACACATTTGGGTTATAAAAACTAACCTTTTGCAAAACCACAAATGGAAAAATAACGTACAGAGAAGATATTGTTCTCATTGAATTACATCCGAGGGAGGATAAGGCATGGGTAGTCCCAGTTTGGCATACGAAGTCTTAATCTATTTGAATTCGTTTTACTTTGGAATGTTTGCCTGCTGTGAACTCGGAATGGGACTGCTGAAGGCGATTAACCTATCATATAATGGACATACTCTTGCGAAGGATTCAGTGATTTTAGTGGGAGTGTGTGTTTTGGAATTAGTTCGTATCAATTTAGGACGGAGTGGAACATTGGCTGAAAGAGGTAATAATATATACATAAATATAAAAAAAAAACAAAGTTATGCTTTATAATATTATATTATTTGACACAGTTTTTTACGGATATACGAAATACTCTGTTGCCGATTTCTATGGCGAACAAAACTTTACGGCTTTCCTCCAAGAGTAAAAGAGTATCCAACAAATTTTATGTTGCGAAACTTTAAAAAACTTTATTCAAAATAAAAAGAATTAAGTTCAGAAATATGATTTACATATAATTATTTTAAAAATACTTACTCTTGGTCTGCCGTGGCTGCTGCTTGTGATTTTCTTTGAAATTGAACTGTAAATCGAATGAACAAACGGTTTATTAATTTTCGTCTACATTCTAGAATAATGAATGCATTCGAAACCAATCAAAACGGGCAGCATCCACGGAGATCAAGAGCAAGTTCACACGTAATCTGAGAATACGTTTACACGATGGTAATATTTCATGATGGCGTTGGTAACATTTTCCCCCCCGTATGACGATCAGAGTGAGTAAATACTGACTTGGTTAAACCAGCGCCTTCGTCTACTCTACGTACGTCCAAAACTGCAATCTTTGCGGCGGGACGATGATATTCCCCACTTGCTGTTCGCACAATAGCACTGCGCACCTGTCCATCTTTAGAGCGGATAGATTTTACTACTACTCCCTTCGGCCAGCAGTACCTGGGAAGGCCAGGATCGATGATTATTACAACATCGCCTTCATCGATAGGTTTGGCCTTTTCGAACCAGTTGGTGCGTCGTGTCAACGTCGGTAGTATTTCCAAAACCCATCTCCTCCAAAACATGTCTGCTAGCAACTGTGAATGACGCCATGATGATCTGACATACTGATCGGAGGTATCAAATACTCCTGGAGGTTTGCTTCCGTTTGATGAGCCGAGGATGAAGTGGTTGGGTGTGAGGGCTTCTTGTTCGGCGGTCTCGAGCGATAAATACGTTAGTGGTCGGCTGTTAACAATGCTTTCTATTTCTATTAACAAGTTGTTTAACTTCTCGTCCGTCAGCTTCGTATTGGGTGTAATGATGTTATACAAAACTGTCTTAATCGAACGGACCATTCTTTCCCAAGCACCACCCATATGGGGACTTGCTGGCGGTATGAACTCCCATCTGGTATGCTGTGTTGTAAATTCAGCCTGTATTCCATTAAAGTTGATTCGGTCATGAGCTTCACGCAATTCCTTTTCCGCTGCCTTCAAGTTGGTCCCGTTGTCACTATAGAATTGCAGGGGACAACCTCTTCGTGCTATGAAATTCCTGATGACCATAACACAGGAATTCATTGTTAAACTGTGGGCCACCTCGACATGGACTGCGCGACAAGTAAGGCATGTGAATACCGCTCCGTATCGTTTCTCTGTGCGTCTGCCACTTGTTACCAAAAATGGTCCAAAGAAATCAACACCAACGTATGAAAATGGTCTGGTGTATGGAGAGAGCCGCGCTGCTGGTAGAGATCCCATTTCTGGAGGCTTTGGGATTGCTCTTTGTATTTTGCATACCTGACACTTACTTCGTACAGTTCGGTAAAGAGTACGCAGTCCTGATATATGGAAAGTCTGAAAGATTTCATTTATGACTGTTTCATGGTTACCATGTTTCAACTTTCTATGATACCAGTCAACTAGTAACATAGTAACGTAGTGGGATTTCGGCATTATTATTGGATTCTTACTGGTATCGCTAATATTCATTTTTTCTAATCGTCCTCGCATTCTGAATATCTTGTTCTCATCTAAAAAAGGGGACATTCGACGAAGGAGGCTTGTCTTTGGCAAGGTGCAGTTAGGGTTATCTAATAAAAGGCGATTTTCTAAACTAAAGGTTTGGGTCTGAGCTAGGCGATAGAGGACTTGGTGTCCCCAGAGCAATTCGTCTTTGGTCAGGTTAGGAATGTTGTCATAGTTTGTGTTTATCTGATTATGTTTCACAGATATTCCTCTTAGTTTCCTTTGTGTTACGAGGTTAATAAATCTTTTGACATATGCCATGCAGGAAGCAAGACGTTCCCACTTCGAAAATCGATTGACATCGACGATTGGATTGTAGAGATGGACGGCTAGATGTTGTTGAATCTCAGGATTTTGTTTAAATTCATCAGTTGGTACCTTGGCGTTTTGAAATTCCTTTATTGGCCAGTGGTCTTGTGGTTGACTTAAAAATGTTGGTCCAATAAACCAGGAACTATTTGGATGGAATTCTGGTTCTTGATTCCACTTCGTGGCTAGATCTGCGACATTCTGTTTGGAGGGAACATAATTCCAGTTTGCGATATTTGTCGATTCTTGAATTTCACCCACTCGAAACATAACAAACTGTTTGTACGACCTTGGATCGCCACGAAGCCATAGTAGAACCGTTTTGGAATCGGACCAATAGTTTATTGTTTCAAGTTTTAGATCATGAGCTTTTGCTATATTATTTCCAAGTCGGGATCCAAGAACAGCTGCAAGAAGCTCCATACGAGGTATCGAAATTGGACGGAGAGGGGCCACCTTAGTCTTAGAGCAGACCAGCACTACTTCTATTCCAGCTTTTGATTCTATCCTAAAGTATGCCACTGCAGCGTAGGCCTTCTCGCTCGCGTCCACGAAAATGTGTAGCTCTACTTTGCTTGAGTTACTGCAAGCGAAAGTGAAATAACATCTAGGCACCTGAACTCTTTCAACTTGTTGAACTCTGAGCAACCATCTGTTCCAGGCTTCTGAAAATTCTTGAGGAATGGTTTCATCCCATCCAATGCCGGTTCTCCAGATGTCTTGCAGCAACGTTTTCATGTAAACTGTAAAAAAGTTCAAAAATCCCAATGGGTCGAAGATTGACATTAGAAGCCTTAACAGTTCCCTCTTCGTAGGCGTTTTCTCTCCTCTAAGAACCTCTCCGCTTGCCTTTGTATACTTTAGGTTGAATGTAAAGTAATCGCTGCTTGTGTGCCACCACATCCCGAGAACCTTTTCCGTTTCCACAACTTGTTCCACTGTTTTCCCGGCTTGGCAAAAGTTATCTGCAGTTCCACCTTCTCCTAAAGCGTCAATGACTTCTTTTGAATTCGAAACCCAATTCCGAATGTTAAAATTGGCATGTTTATGGATTTCTCGAACATCTTTTGCGAGGTTGATGGCTTCTTCGACGGAGTTAACACTGTCGAGCATATCGTCAACATAATGCCTTTGAATAATTGACTTCACTGCTCTTGGATACTGTTGGATGTACTCCTTCGCGTTTGCGTTCTTTACATACTGAGCAATTGATGGTGAACAACTAGCTCCGAAGCTCATAACTCTTAGTATGTAAACATCTGGCTGACGATTTATTTCTCCATTCCGCCAAAAAAATCGTTGAGATTGTTGGTCTTCTTCATCAACGGCTATTCTGTGAAACATTTCACGTATGTCGCCACAAACTCCCACTCTTCCTATTCTAAAATTAAATAGAACATCTGTCAACGAAGTCATGAGATCAGGGCCCTTATCAAGACATCCGTTAAGGGAAACACCATCGCATTCCGCTGCAGCGTCCCATACCACTCTTATCTTCTTTGGTTTATTTGGGTTCTTGACGGCAAATATCGGTAGGTTCCATTTACGCTGATAGTCCATAGCTAATTCATCCTTTCGAAGTTTACGAATGTAACCCTTTGCTTCCATGTTTACAATATGGCTATTTACTTGCTTGGCTAGATCTGGATCCTTTTGAAGCTTCCTTTCAAAGCAGCACAGCCTTCGGTATGCCATAGCATCGTTCTTCGGTAGCATTATATTTTCGTTTTTCCAAAGGAGTTTTGCTATAAAACGATCACCATCTCTTTTGATATTATTTTGTAGCTGCAAGTTTGTAGTCGTACTCATTGTATTCCGTTGCGTCTGTTCCATACCCTCGCTTTCGATTTTCATATATTCCACCATCAGATTTTCTAAAGCGACCTCATTATTACACTCGCATAAATGTAAGTTGACACTCTGAAATGTAGAATTTGTATTCGCACTCTGGCCAAGCTCTCCATATATCGTCCACCCAAGTCGTGTCTTTGTTGCAGCCGGTTCGTTTGCCTTTCCCTCACGAAAGCTTAAAGGCATTGCCAAACTCCTATTGTTAAGACCGATGATGACTCTTGGAACAATGTTTCGGTAAGACTCCACAGGAAGTCCCTTCAGATGCTTGTATTCCTCGGTGATCTCTTTCATGCTCAATGTTTGGGGCGGTAAATCGAGTTTATTCACAGATCGTACATTTCGTAGTGAGTAACGCTTAGTGTTGTTTGCCTTAGGAGCAACCTGCAGATTCAAATGTTGAGAATCTTTCTCGACTCGAATAGTTCCATCTGTCCACCTGAGACACAACTCCGATTTGGCGCCTTGAACTCCGATCGTTTGAAGAATTTCTGTTTCAATTAGAGTTGGACCTGATCCATCATCTAGAAACGCATAAACGTCTATAGAAGAGTCTTTCCCGAAAATTGTTATTGGCACTATTCGATATAGTACTTTAGATGTTTCTGTATTGTGCACGGCTACGATTGCAGCATCAGAACGTTCCATGTTTGGTTTGTGAAGCATTGTATGATGTTTAGCGTGGCAACCATCGATCTGGCATTCCTTTCGTTCACGGCAAAATCTTGCATCGTGACGCCTTAGGCAGGAGCGACAAAGTTTCTTTTCCTTGATTAAATTCCACCTCTCGTTATAGTTCATTCTCTTAAATAAGTCGCACTTAGCAATAGTATGCATTCCATCGCATACGGAACACTTTACATGCAGTGTTAAACGAGAACTTGAGGTGGCACTTTCATCATATTCATGAAAACCTACACGGTGTACCCTACGTTTCTCCAAATCAGCATTGCTCGTATTCGAAACCGGAACAGATAAAACTCTACTTGCTGCTTGAGCAATTTTGAAAAGCCAATCGCTTAAAGTTTTTAAATTCAGATCAATAATATTTTCCGAGTAAAGAGCCCATTCAATTCGCTTTTGTACTGGAAGCTTTTCGATTAAATCTTGAAGAAGTGAAGGATTGTTCATATGTGAACCCAAACCAGAAGCCTCTATCGTTGCAACTATACCCTTGACCTCGAGTGAAAAATGTATAAGCGTTTCTATTTTATTTGGATTTACCGGTGGCGCAGCACGTACCTTAGTCACGAGAATGTTTAAAATAAGCTCTGGACGCCCAAATACCATCTTGAGAGTCGAAATAATTTCAGGCACTAACGCAGGTAATGTTAGACTGTGACTTACATAATCTAATGCTTTTCCCTTCAAGGATCGCTGTAGCCGAAGAAGATTCTCTTCATTTGTAAGTCCACATAACCTGGTTGACGTTTCGAAGCTGCTAAAAAAGAGAGGCCATTCTTCTGGCCGGCCATTGAAAGGTGGAAGTTCCCTTGAAACTACTTGACGAGCATAGACTTTCTCGTGAGTAGGCACGAACGTAGAAACGGGTGTAGCTAAGTCGACACTTTGCTGCAGCATAGTTTGCTCGACGCTTTGTTGTTTCCTTAACTCAGTCCCATTATCTACTCTACCGCCTATACCTAAACCCGCACCTAAGCCATCTTCTGCCTGCCCTTCACTGCCCTGCACTAACTTTTTAGCCTCGGACCCACTTTCTAGCGAGAGTATTTTAAACTTTTTTTCTAGATACTTAAGCTGAACCTCTCTCTCTTCCTCGAGAAGCATCAACTTCAATTTCAGGGAATGTTGTGCCCTGGAAGTCCCAGTTTTAAGAATATTGTTTTCTGTACATACCTCATGGGTTGCAGTTGTCGCTTCTGGGTTTTCTTTATCGCCATCCACATTATTTTCCTTTTGCTTTGCGACGCAGCCCTCACACATCCAATCCCTGTTGCTCACCGTTTCATCGACTCCCACGCAGTTGAAGTGGTACCAGTAATCACATCCGTCGCACTGCACCATGGTGTCGTTGTCCTTCTCGTTGCACAGGGAACAGCTGCTACCAGAACGAGATTTGGTTTGCTCAGCGTATTGAGCACTTTTATCCATCGTATATGCCAGAGTCCAAGCGATTTAGCTACTTCTTTCGATTAAATATACCAAATTGTTGGTATCCACGTGTAGAGCCACAAGATTTTTTAAAGAAATGTTGCCGATTTCTATGGCGAACAAAACTTTACGGCTTTCCTCCAAGAGTAAAAGAGTATCCAACAAATT
Source organism: Philhelius festivus (assembly GCA_963931855.1). Lineage (NCBI taxonomy): Eukaryota > Metazoa > Arthropoda > Insecta > Diptera > Syrphidae > Philhelius > Philhelius festivus. The sequence continues at coordinate 67,710,097 of OZ007555.1, forward strand.
TTATGTTGCGAAACTTTAAAAAACTTTATTGAAAATAAAAAGAATTAAGTTCAGAAATATGATTTACATATAATTATTTTAAAAATACTTACTCTTGGTCTGCCGTGGCTGCTGCTTGTGATTTTCTTTGAAATTGAACTGTAAATCGAATGAACAAACGGTTTATTAATTTTCGTCTACATTCTAGAATAATGAATGCATTCGAAACCAATCAAAACGGGCAGCATCCACGGAGATCAAGAGCAAGTTCACACGTAATCTGAGAATACGTTTACACGATGGTAATATTTCATGATGGCGTTGGTAACATACTCATTTCATAGTTTATAAGAAATGCATTTAAAAAAACACCTTATCTTTTATTTAAATTTGCCTTTGAAATTTGAGTTTTAAGAACAAATTACGCATTTAAAAAATTTATTCCAACATGTTCGTGATTGATCTTTGTCAAAACTTGTTTGAATTCATAGAAATATATGATAGATAAAGATACTTTGTTGATATCTACTGTAGTAATAAAAACTAAAAGCGTTGTGAAATAAACGTTTCGATTGTGTAGAATTAGAACGAAAGGAAAATTAAGATTTGTCTAGCGGAAAGTGAAACGATTAGAAAAGGGACATTCTCATCGAAGACTTCCTAGCCAGATAATTGTACTCTCTATCATCAAAAGTGGGATATTTAACCTAACAATACTACACAAAAATATAAAAAAAAAACGAATTACTGAGGAAACAAAATTAAAACGAACATTTTTCCAAAATCCAAGACAATCGCTGTTGATGTGCGATGGATGCACGAAAGCTTGAAAGGACCATTGTGAATATTCAAGAAATTTCAAAAAAACGTCAAGAGATTTTGAAAATTGAGGGGTTATTGGACCTTATTCGGAATTCCAACCCCCCCCCCCACCAAAATGAACTTTTTTTTCACGTATCGATAAAAAAGTGTTTGCTCCGCTTAGGGTATATGTAAAGACGCCAGGCAGGCGCCTATGTCAACAGTTTTTTTGTTTAACAGTACTGTGGGTGGCTCAGGATTTTAACTCCCTTTTCGGGGGCCACACCCTGCTTTTTCCTCCGCTTAACGACCGTTTTCTGCATTTCTGCATTTGGAAAAAAAAATCGAACTCGAGATTTTGATAAAAGTTGACATTACGATGATAGAGAAGACGAATAAAGATGGTCCGACAGTTCCGTCTGTCTGTATGTCCTTATGTCGCCTAACCGGGAAGACTGGAAGATAGCTTCGACTATCTGTTCAGGCAATAGGATTGAATGGGCGTTAAGTACCTTTCAACCTTTCAAATCACCGGGCGTAGATGGCATCTTTCCTGCGGTCTTGCAGAAAGGTAAAGAGGAACTGATGCCTTATCTTATTAGACTGCTTCGAAGTAGTATTGCACTTGGGTAGATACCAAGTCTATGGAGAAGAGCAAAGGTAATTTTCATCCCCAAAGTGGGGAAAAAAGATACCACACATCCAAAGTCATTCAGGCCAATAAGCCTAACATCCTTCTTACTGAAAACTTTGGAAAGGTAATTGATAACTTCATTAGATCGGAAGTATTAGTAAACATGCCCCTAAATCACCGTCAGCATGCTTACAGAGCGGGTAGATCCACAGAAACCGCTCTGTATGAACTAACGAATATAATACAGAGAGCTTTAGATATTAAAGAAACGGCATTATGCGCCTTCCTTGATATTGAGGGGGCCTTCGACAACACCTCTAACGCAGCAGTTCATTCGGCTCTAGAAAGGAAGAGTGTTCCTAGCACTATAGTCAGATGGATAAGTAAAATGCTTAGTACAAGAACGGCGGAAGCATACGCAGGACTAAACGTCCAGAAATTCATCACAACAAGAGGCTGTCCGCAGGGAGGGGTATTATCACCCTTGCTGTGGAGTCTTGTAGTTGATGAATTACTAGAAAGTCTAACCTCCCAAGGGATTCGATGTATTGGCTTTGCTGATGACATCGTTATAACGGCACTGGGGAAATACGAAGAAACTCTCTGTGATATAGTCCAGAGAGGGCTGTCTATAACCAAGAAATGGTGTATATCTGTGGGACTTAACATCAACCCTACCAAAACAACGATAGTACCATTTACCAGTAAAAGACTTTTACCTCGCATGGAACCCATTCGGTTGGCGGGAGATGTAATCGACACCCAGAGGGAGGTCAAATATTTAGGAGTTACACTAGATAGCAAACTCCTCTGGAACAAGCATGTCGAAATAACTGTCGGGAAAGCCACAAAGGCCCTTATGATATGCAAGAGACTTAGAGGTAAATCATGGGGCTGCAAGCCAAACAAAGATGGATGTACACCATGATGGTAAGACCCATCATTACCTATGGGGCAATTGCATGGCATAAAAGAACACAACACAAACACAACTAGGAAATCACTAGACAAATTGCAAAGGCTTGCATGTATATGCATAACAGGAGCAATGAGAACATGCCCTACAGCAGCGATGGAAACGTGGTCATTGAAAATGCTGCTAAGGGAGCCATAATGAGATTTGCCAAGGAGGGTACTGGGACGGGTAAAATTATTGGAAACAGGGAAAAAGATTCGATAATCCGGTCCTCAGTAACAAACCTCATTGACATCCCAAGAGATGGTATGATCAAAAGATATAACTTCGAAAAACATTTCAAAACGGAGTTAAGTTGCAAAAAAGACTGGCTAGGCGAAACAATAAACTATAGTCTTAAAGAAAATACCATCAAATGGTACACAGATGGATCGAGGACGGCTGAAGGGACTGGTGCTGGAGTTTTTGGGCCTAGAACTAAACTCTCCTTACCGATGGGACAGTCCACTAGCATATACCAGGCAGAAGTAAATGCCATAGGCATATATGTGCTGGAAGAAACCTCGATAGAAAATATAAAAACCAAAACATTGCCATCATGTCAGACAGTCAGGCTGCACTAAAAGCACTAAGCTCCTACACCATCAGCTCCAAACTTGTTTGGGAATGCGTGATTAAGCTTAATAAACTGGGCAAGAATAACACTGTCACGCTTCATTGGGTACCAGGCCACGTTGGTGTCCAGGGCAACGAAGTGGCAGACTCCTTAGCAAAAATAGGTGCATCGACACCCCTTACAGGGCCAGAGCCCTACTGCGGAATAGGAGAAAACGTGATCAAAAGCAAAATCAAAACAGAAGAGGAGACAAAAAGATCAAGGATCTGGAAAGAACTCCCTAAGCTAAGACAGGCAAAACTCCTACTCGGGGACTACAACCGAGAGCGTTTTCTAACCTGCATTAGCTTAAGTAGGAACAACCTCAGGAAAATCACGGGGCTTCTCACAGGCCACTGTAGGTTGAGAAGACACCTCAACATCCTTGGCTTGGTGAGCAACGCGACTTGCAGATTCTGCAACACTCTCGAAGAGACACCTGACCACATACTGGGGAAATGTGATGCACTCGTGCATCAAAGGCACAGGTATCTGGGCAAGCACCACATAAAGGAGTGCGAATTATCATCCCTTAAAATACTCCAATACTGTAGTAATGAGCCAACCTCATCCAGTTCTAGATGGGGGACACAATAGATCTTTAGGTCGCAGTGTTTTTATACCCCAATTTATTCATTCATTCATTCATGTCCGTATGTCTGTATGTCTGTACCTCGATCTAGAGCCTAAGCCACTGGACCTATTTTCTTCAAACTCGGTACTTAAAGTGTCTTCGGTGATTCCCTAGAGGAGAAATTTAAATTTTTTTTAGCTCCAAAACTAACGGTACCCCTATATACCCGTAATGCATACTCTTATTTATCTCAAAAACGGCTCTAACGATTTTGATAAAAAAAAAAATAGGTGTGACATTGGGGCCTATCGTAAATAAAATCTCCTTGTTCCCAACTTTCAAAATTGTCATCTCGAATAATGTCGAAAGTTTCCCTTGGAATTTATTGATATTGGGAATTAAGTTTCTTAGTGGCTTTGGCTCTCATTTAAAAAGGCCAGTCGCCAGCTTACAATGAACAGTGCAGAAGTATTGACCTTTACAATTTTCGAAGATGGGGAAAATTCCGAGGGAAATTTTGTTCACGATAGCTCCCATTATGGACGTGGACTACATTTTGGTAAAAAAAAATTTTGGGGCAAAATGTTATTAACAGTACCTGTCATAGAACCGTTTTTTGATTTTTGACTTTCTCATCAACGGCTCTAACGATCTTAACCAAAAATTTTCATCAGGAGCCCCCTTAACTTTAAAATAATATTCATGCTTATTTTGTCATTCTCATGAATATTCTATTCGTTAGAATGATTCTATTTCTTCGAATGAACTTTCTTAATTTTGAGATTCGAACGAATAACATTCATTTGCGAAAGATAGCATAAAATGAACTTCAAAAAAGATTCATTTTCATTATCAGCTATTTGAAGTTTACTATATTTCTATTTGAATTAGTATGACCGTTTTACATTTCTTTTGTTTCATTTTATAGATGTTGGATAAAGAATCAAGAAACAAAATAAATAATACACTTTTTCATTATAAAGTGAAGTTTAACCATAAAGAACTACATATTCATCACATTTTTTGTGTCAACTCAGCTGTTTTGAAACTATTCTTAAAAAAAAAAATAAGTTGTTCATGACGCGTTCTTTTCGTATACACTTGGTCACACTAATGTCGATTTCCTTTTACACTAGGGATTTTAGGGATTGCGATCGCTTGTCAAATTTTGTCTTTTTAGTGTGGGTATTTCGTATACATGTAAATCCCTCTCCAAATACGGATTCGAAGGATTTGATCTCTGTCAAAAAAAAAATCGATTTTTTTGGTGTGAAGGAACGTAAAATCTGTGGTAGAAGTCAAAATTTGACAAGGGATCGCAATCCCTAAAATCCCTAGTGTAAAAGGAAATCGACATAAAATATCAAAAACAAAACAGAAGTGTTTGTGAAATATCAAAACCAAAAAGGGAAATCTTTGTTTATTTGTAACTGTTTTGTTTATTGTTTAATAATTTAAATTTCTTTGATAAAAACATAAAATAAAAAATCCTACTATCCTACTAATATTATAAATGTGAATGTTACGATGTATGGATGTTTGTTACTCAATAACGCTTGAACAACTGAATGGATCTTGATAAAATTTAACACACAAAAAAGTTATAGTCTGGATTACCGTATAGGCTACTTTTTTATTATCAGGGGAGGGGCATTGGTTGGTCGAAACACCCCAAATTTTTTTATCTCTACTTCTATCTTCGTATTGCAGGGAAATGTAGTACATATACATAAGTAGTTGCATTGAAATGCCATACTTTGGTGGTGCGGGCCCAGAAGAGGGACATTGTTTGATTAATTTACCTAAAGGTAACAATAAAAATACTCAAAAAAGTTTAAAAAAAAAAATAAAACAAAAATAAAATTCTCCGAATTAAAAACAAAAAAAATTTGACAAATATTTGTGTGCCTTTGAATTTAAACTATTTTAAGGTAAGTTAAACTTTATGTGCCTACAGGTTTAACTACTTACATACATTGTTATAGGATAGAGCTCATTGTTTGTTAGTTTTTTCAAAATATCCTTCGCTTGGCTCCATTACCTTTAAGAAAAGGACTTGATTGGATTTTTTGGTTTGCTATTTTATTTTAATCCAGGTACATGCATACGTTAAATAAAAATAATTCGTATGCTTTCAACTTCTCATGTTGAACAGATCAGTTGTGACAGTTCTTGGCTAAGCTAAACGTGTTTATTATTTCAGTCGTCTTTTTCAAATAGAGTTGTTCAACGATGACACACAGAAGTAAAATAAACACCCAAAAACAACATTCCGTACTTCACACAAGATTTCCAATGCAAGAAAAACTGAGCGAATCTACAAAAACTTTTAGACAAATGATTTATTTTGAAAACTTCAATTGAAAAAAAAATTGGCTTGCGGGAGTTCCCGCACGGGTACGCTAGTAAAAAATAAAAATATGGCATTTGTGTTTTTTATAGTCGTATTTTATTGGTAATGTATACATAGTTCAGCAATGGAAGTCCGAATAAAATGCTTTTTTGACTGCATATAAACTTTTACTTTAAATTTTAAAGTTGGTATGCTTTGCATTTATACCCGTGTCAAAATCATCTGATTTGGAAAAGAAGCAAAATAAATATGTAATTTCTTACAAAAATAATACAAATTGAAATGAATAAAGATCCAAAACAGAAAAGGGCTAAGTATATGTACATAATTTCTGAGTTCCTTTTAACAAATCATCTTAATTTAGTAGATTTTTCAGACTCATTAAGTGAACAAAGTAAAAGGAAACGAAAACCAAAAATGAAATATATACCTACGAATAAACAATCCACTTTTGAATAAGCTAAGGGATGCGTTGGAAAAGTATACGTTTTGATGTGGTTTATGCTGAATTAACATCACTGAAAATATTGTTGTCAAAAAAGTGGCAAAATTATTAATAAAATCAAATCTCAATGGCATGTATGTATGTACACAAAGTCAAATTAAGCGCTCGGTGTCAGAAAAAAATCATTTGTATGTCCTTTTTAATCGTTTGGCATCGCAGCCTTTTTTTTGTTTATTTTGACAATTCTCTTTATGTAAGTATTACCAGAGTTGGGTTATTTTTGGGATATTATTGGGATTTTTTCCTTTTTTGTTAATTTTGTAGGGGAATTATTTGTTGAATAAAAGGAAGTTTCTGAACCCACAGTACTTTTAAGTTAAAACACTGTTGACATTGGCGCCTGCCTGGCGACTTTACATACCCTAAGCGGAGCGACGGAGTCGCGTGAGCGGGCGTCCCCCCGAAAAAGGGAGTTAAAATCCTGAGAACCCGCGAAGCGGGCCACCCACAGTACTGTTAAGTTAAAAAACTGTTGATTAATATCGAAATCTAGCCACTTTCAGTACTCTTAGTCAAGAAAACACTAAAAAAAGAAAAAAAAGTGAGGTTAAAACTGAAAAAAAAAAATTTTTTTTTATGATTTAAAGGTGTTTCCTCACTTTAATATTTTAAATATGATCTATTGAGACCACTAGCTATCTGTAAAAAAAAATAAACACTATACTCGTGCTACCTTAAAGGAAAGTCGCCCCCAAAATTTTGACCATTGACTATTAACGTTTACCGTCTAATCATAAATTAATATTTCGGCTCAACTTTCCTTTAAGGTAGCACGAATTTCCACACGCGGATAGTTTTATTCGATAGATTAGCACTTTTAAATAACAAATATCACAATCTTAAAGTGAGGAAACATTTATAACTATTTTTAATTAATTTTTAAAGTTTCACTTTTTCATACAAATTGAACACAATAATGGCTGCGATGCACATGAAAAACTTTTTTTTGCTTTATTTTGACGTTTTTCCTCTCTTTCTTTGGTTCAGTGATTTTATACGCGCTGTTTTTTTGCGATATTCTTGAAATTTATTGTACTTGTATTGAAATTATGAAGTACAAAAGAAACTGCGGGCACCCAACCTCGCACCTACCCCAAATCCTATAGTGAGCCCAAGCAGGGGGGTTGCAGGGGGGCAGCATGCCCCCCCATACATATCTCACTGTTTATGCGCCATAATGCTGGATGCTAGCACTGATGCATTTATGTAAGTATGTAAGCAAAAAACAAAAAGTAGTCTTAGTAATTTTCAATTTTCTCAAGAACTAAAAGACATAAAATCATTCGGTTTTTTGTGTTCGATTCAGAATAGATAGTAACATTGAATACATAAGCCAATTAAGCACTTTAATTTACAATTTCGCCAAAAAAATTGAGTCAAACAAAAAGTGAGGTTAAAACCGAAAAGAAAATATTTTTTTTTTAGGATTTAGGGGGGTTTCCTCACTCTAATATTTTAACCCTGTTCTATTGAGACCCATACCTAACTGTAAAAAAAAAATCAACACTATACTCGTGCTACCTTAAAGGAAAGTCGCCCCAATATTTCAAACCACATAATTTTGCTCTTGTAAAAATTTACCACAAAATGAACAAATTTCACCGAACACATTCTCGAATAATCAAAATCTGTCAACCTCACGAAAAATAAAACTTTTGCAACCAATTTGAGTGTCACTGTAATCCAGATGCTCCAAAACTTTATCAGCACTATTATGTGCACTCTTATTAATGCCTAGTTTATACGCACTATTCCTTTGTTGTTGTTTACTGTGTAAAATTTTACTGCGCTGCCTATACAATTCCCAATAAAAAACGACTTATAAATGAAGATGGTGTTGAAGAAGTGCAGAGGAGAAGGATAGTGGATGCTTTCCGTATCAACGCGGGTGGTAAAAAAACCCTTTGCTACCTCCGAGTTTTCTTCCATTATTTTGATTAACTTTTCCTTTTGTTCGCGGTTTGTCCAGTTGGAATGCGACCTTTAAACATAAAACAACAAAAAAATTAATAAAAGTAATTTATTTTCCATGAAATAATTAAAAACTTACATGTTTTGTTGCTTACTCGACAGAAAAATTCAAACGACACAAAAATGACATTCAGTTCTATTCTTTCGAATGTCAAAATTGAATTAGCTTTCGCAAATGAATGAACTTTCTATGGATTGGGTGAACTTTCGATTTGTTCGACTAACATTCTAATCGCCGAGTCTCAAAATTAAGTTTCAACGAATTCGACTCACTTTCGAACGAAAGAGAATGTCAAAATAAGCACCATTGTATATAAAAATATTCGAAATTTTTTTTTGGGATTTTTGAAAAAAAATTCCAAGTTTTTTTTTGAAAAGCGTGTGAACGATTATTTTTTGAACATTGGTGGCGAAGTGAGTATCACGGTTGAACTGATAAAGGGGAAAAATGCAACTGGCTACTTCGAGTGAGCATTGCTTATGAAAGAAGTGATAAAACAAGGATATATGTACATAAAACATTCCGACGGTGTTCAAAAGATGGGAATGAATCCATGATAGCTGTTTCCTATCAGTTTTGGCGCTCTGTCCAATTCTATCCAAAAATTGGAGAGAAGTTTGAGCTGCGCCTGCTCAAAGGTGTGAGTTATATTGGAGTTTTGGAAGTATAAACGTCTTATAAATGGTAGTCAGATCAAAAGGGGTGAAAAATTTCTTACATCGATATAGAAATCCTAAACATTTAACAGCATTTTTGGCGGTCTCGAGAATGTTATCATTCCAATGAAGATCGTCGTTGACACATATACCGAGTAATCAGAGCTTTTCGGTGTCTTCGATGCAAGTGATATAAGGGAGAAATTATGCTTCAACGACAATAGACAGCATTGAGTTTTCGAAGCATTAAACTCCACACGGTTTTTTATACCCCATTTAACAATGCTGTAAAGATCGGAGTTTAATGAGCTTATCATACGAGACCGTTACAATTCCACTTCCGAAGGAGATGGACGTGAATTTGAGATGAAGTATGAGAAGCTGAGAATAGAGTCGTTGGCAAAAAAATGAAGTGGATCATTTATAAAAATGAGGAAGAGAGTCGGAGACAAAAAGGAGCCCTGGGGAACACCAGCATTTATTTTATGAAGATTAGACTTGAAACCGTCCATTACAACATGTATTGAACGATCTAGAAGGTAATTTCTAATCCAAAGAATAAGTGTTTCTTTGATACCAAACGCACACATTTTCGATAAGAGAGCCTAGTGCCAAGTTCGTATCAAATGCCTTAGAAATATTAAGCGCAATAATCCTACTTCCTCCAAAAACAATATAAAGATCAGTTCCACTCTTCGGTGAGATATGCCATCAGATCACCAGTAGAACGATTGCTGTGAAAGCCGTATTGCCGTTCATTGAGAAGCTTTCGATCTTCGAGATATTTCTTGAGCTGATGATTTATCAGCGAGTCCATGACCTTGGAAAGGAGCGAAAGTGCAATTGGTCGATAGGAGAAGGAAGAGGAAGCGATTTACGTGCATCACTTATTCACACATTCGCCAGTGTATAAACATAAACATAATAACCCTTTTAAGAAAAGTAGGAAATTTGGAAAGTAGTGAACGAAGTTTATACAATGATTTCATTATACTCGTAGAAATAATTTCTCAAGTTAATCGGTTACCATTTGAAATCCTTGAAGATATGAGATTCCGTATCGTAACTGGTTGCATAACAGATTCAAGTATAAAGTCTTATTGATTTTTTGTCTTAATACACAATACTCCCAAATGTAATACAAATTTTAATGCTTCGGTTTTGCAAAGACCAAGTAAACCATTCTCAAATGATTCTCTAAATCCAACTGCATATACTTACCCATCAACATTTAAATTCTTTAGAATTGATAAAAGTTGCTATGGGTGTGGTAAGTAAGGACACATTCGGAATGACTGTCATAACTTTTCAGTAAATGGCACTCCTTAAGAAATTTCACCAAAAATTGAAATAATAAAACAGTGATTTTTGCAAATAAGTCTGGTCACAACGTTTAAATAAAAAGAATGTTAATACTTGGTATAAATTGTGACAGTTAAATTGTAAATTTTTCACCATTTAAAGCGACTTCTATAAATGGTGAAAAATATAGTTATCCTTTAGATTCAGGTTGTGTTTGTTCTCTCATCAGTCACAATAATCCTTCCAAATTCGAAAATATCAACGAATCATGTAGCCAGTCAGTTCAAGGAATAAGCAAGGATTCTATTTTCCTCTCAGAAAAATTAAAATTGTTATTAGAATTAAAGCAGATACATCTTCAAGTAGATTTCTTGGATATTGAAAAAGAGTATTTAGATGGCGATTAAATAATGATACGAAATTTATTTTCAAGCCCCTAACTTTCCATTTTCTAATACGAAACTCGAGATAAAGGTTAATATGAAAAATATACAGGTTTCTATGTTTTAATTACATAAACCAAAACACGTAGTGTTGCGTGGCATATGGCACAGACTTGAAACCATAAGTTTTCTACATCCATATCTTCGATTTGAAGTTGAAAACATGAGTAAAGATTGGGCCAAATAGAAGTTTCTTTTTAAAAATGGAATTAAATGATCAAAATAAAATTTTTTCCATGTATTTTGGCTTTATTATTAAAAGTTAACATTCGCATTAATTATGGAACATGATTTTAAGCGGATGGTCGTGTGCCTTCAATTGCTGAGTCGATTGGACCTTGTAAGCGAAAAATCCGGGATTTTTGTGCAACATTCTCTTCAGGCTAGTGCGTGAAATGTTGAACTGTTGAGATCAATGGCGAGTTGATGTTAATGAATTGAGTAGCAGCCACATTCTTGTACGATGACAAGGACCATGAGTATTTTACACTAGCATACCAGTCTCACGAGCTTTTGCACAACAGGCGCGATGGGTGCTTAATTTTGGCCAAAACTTCTTTTCAAAAAACGCACTGTTTGGGCTACACAGCAATCAATTTGGAAATAAGTTTTCAATATTTTCCACTATAACACTTCAGCTAATGTTGAATATCCAATACCTATATAATTATTATGCATATACACGAAGACACACAAATAAATAAGGGGGGTCATTCTGTAACACGATTATCGTCAGACGATATCGTTTGAACGATAGCGTTGCCTTTTTTTGATTCACGTAAGTCGATAATCGTCAAAACGCTATCGTCAAAACGATAGCGTCTGGACGGTAGCTAAATAGGTATCGTCTTGCATTAATTTTGAATTTTGTAGGTGACTGTGTTGAGTGATTGAGTTTCCACTGTAAATTGACATTTTGTATTGTTTTCTATTGAATTGACAGATTGACTACAGTTTGAGAGTTTCTGAAATGCATACAAATCTCTAAAACTGTGATCGATTGACGAGACGATAGTAGTCGAGTTACGTGAAGCAAATCATGGACGATATCATCGACGATTATCGTTTTGATGATTATCGTTTAGAAAATTACGGAATGACCCCCAAGGTTACATTTTTATATCCTAGTTACTAAGATAATTCTATAAGTCAGTCTTCTACTTTCTGTCTTTAAATAAATTTCTATTTCATACTATTTTCTATTTTTCTATTTACTATTTTTCTATTTCATCTATTAAAACTAAGTCATATTTTTTAATAGAATCACATAACAATCACATAACGTAATTTTCTAAACGATAATCGTCAAAACGATAATTGTCAACGATATCGTTCATGATTTGCTTCACGTTATAACTCGACTACTATCGTCTCGTCTATCGATTACAGTTTTAGAGATTTGTATGCATTTCAGAAACTCTCAAACTGTAGTCAATTCAATAGATAACAATACAAAATGTCAATTTACAGTGGAAGGAAACTCAATCACTCAACTACAGTCAACTACAAAATTCAAAATTAATGCATTTTAATTAATTTAGCTATCGTCCAAACTCTATCGTTTTGACGATTGCGTTTTGACGATTATCGACTTACGTGAATCAAAAAAAGGCAACGCTATTGTTCAAACGATATCGTCTGACGATAATCGAGTTACGAAATGACCCCCCTGACTTTTTGTTATGATTTCGAGCGGGAAACAGCTGTCAGTGCCAAAATAACCTATGATTTAAAAAGAAACCATTAGATAGCCCACCATGTATATAGTGGTATAGTTCTTTTTAAATATGTACTTCATTATTCATGAAATCGAGTTACAATTTTAATAAGTTCCAGAAGATTGTTTTTGTTTAACACAGATTACATTGTTGTTTTATTTGACATACGAGTATGACACAAAATTAAAATTTATACAAATGCATTTTAGAGAGCTTAACGTTTTATTCATTTTCGTGAATCGAAGACGGCTTGGAGCTCCACCTTCGAAATTTTAAGGGAACTGGGGGTTTTCCCATAGCAATTGGAACTATTCATCCAACGGGCCATTAAGCCAAGGAAAATAATCCATAATGATAAAAATAAAATGTTCAAGTTTTTAATATTTATAAAAACATTCATAAAATGCAAATGCAAAATAAAACTCGTATCTCTCTTTTACTATTCCTCACTTACATAAGTACATAGATGTACATAATATGTGGATATACATATTATATTTTCTTTTTTTAATGAACAAATGTTTGATATGTAAAAGGAAGATGCACATGTACATAATATTTAACTTTTTTTTCTTTTTTTTTTCAGATTGGAAAGTTATACTTTCGGTCTTCCTAACGATTCCATGCTTTATAGGTGTGTCGTATATCCTAATCCTGCAAGCTTATAAACTGCGTCTTGAATACCTTATGTGCACCCTGCAACTGGCATTGTATTTTACCGAAATATGGTATGCTATAAAATTCGTATTCTCATTGTGTCGGCCGGTAACTTACGATTGAATGCACCAACACATCCTACGAATAAAAGGCATACACAAGTTAACGAAGAATGAATACAAAAATTGGAATTGAATAAGAATAAAATAAATACCATACAAAAATGACTCCCAAATAAAACGGCAACATATTGAAAACAACATTAAAATCTAAAGAATGTATGTATGTAAATCCCTCGAAATTGGTTTCCTAAATATATATTCACGAAAGTCTGATTACTTAAAAATATTAAAGTTTTTCAAACGTCGTCAATCGCGAGCAAAATAACTTCTCAACGCACCCTCTGCCGCCAAACAAGTGGATCAATAAATCATTTATTATATTTTTAAATGTAATTATAAATATTTTTTTTTCGTAATTTTTTTTTTGTATTCATTAAACGAGTATATTATATTCGTGATCGATCTAAATGTCTAATTGTCTATTGTCTAAGACAAAATAAAATAATTTTAAGTTTATTAAAAAAAAAAATAATAAAACGAAATTATAAATATGTACTTTGTTAGTCATTTTGCACAAGCATCTCGAGGTGCAAAATAAACTTAAAACAAATTTTGTGAACTTCTTGATGAAAAGAAAAACACGCGTCATATAAATTGTAGTTATTATAGTAAATGTTTAAGTGTTTATAAACTTATTGATTAAAACAATCATACGTATATTATAAAGAAACACATAAAAATCCAACATAATATCAAAGGCTATTTCTAACTTAATTGTACACAGCTAATAAATAAGTAGAAATAATAAAAACCATTATGTAATCTCATTTAAAAACATAAAACTTTGTTTTTAGACTGCCGTTTTGTAAAAAACAGCAAATAAAAAATATTTATTCAGAAGAATATCAAAATATCTTTTTACTTTTAGGTCTTTATTATTTTCTGTCCAACAAATTTTTTTTTATAATTCACACACACTCAAGGGTATGTTAAGAGAACCTTATAATAGGTGTGTTTTATTCACTGCTGCATAGCTAGCGCAGCAAAATTTCCCTCGACAAACAACAACAATTTGATTGCTGGCAAAAAAGAAGCCAATAAAAAAATGACATTTGTGCTGGTGATAAAACTTTAAGTTATTGAAATGAAAATGGCGCTATGCATTAAATTCTAGAATAAAACATATTATGTACTATGTACATACATGTTTTGACATCAGATTTTTGATATTTTGAATGCTGCGCTGGCTATGCAGCAATGAATAAAACACACCTAATTTTAAGCACAGCACAGGCGTGGAGAGAAGTTTGTACTGTGGTTGCCCAAAGGTTTGAGTTACACTCGAGTTTTGGACGTATAGGTAAACGCCTTATAAATGGTAGCCAGATCAGATCGATATAGAAATCCTAAGCATTTAGCAGCATTTTTTGCGGTCTCGATCATCATCTCGATCTGTGATCATTCCAACGAAGATCGTCGTTGACACACATACCGAGTAATCAGAGCTTTTCGGTTTTTTCGATGCAAGTGCCATTCAAGGATAATGGCATAAGGGAGACATTTTGCTTCAATCACAATAGACAACATTCGAATCATTAAACTCCACACAGTTTTTAATACCCCATTTAACAATGCTGTAAGGTAGGTAGGTAGGTAGAGATGGTAGTCGCCAGCCAGCTGGGCCCGCGACTCAATTAGCGCTGGGGTGCGCCGTTTTGATACCATTAAACTCGTGTCAACCTAATAAGGATTAAGTACGGAAGAAAATGGCTTTTATATACTTTAGCGGAGCATTACTAAAGCCATTTTGTCGCATTCAGAAAGATAATCAGATCTTTGATTTTCTTCTCCGAAAGTTCGCTGGGGTCATCGAGGAAGGCTTTCCCAAAGGAAGCCATCCTGTAATTTGCTAAGGCGGGGCAATCGCAAAGAAAATGAACCACAGTTTCTTTTTCTTGTGGATCTCCACAACTACGGCAGTGTGGGTTGAAGGGGATGCCTAGCTTTCTTGCATGTTCACCTATGGGCCAGTGCCCGGTGCATATTGCTGTGATCCTGGCTATGTCGCGCCTGGGTCTGCATACGGTTGGATTCATTGAGAAAAATCGAGAAGATTTTTCTCTTCATAGCACCAAGAGGAATATTAACTTTTTCCGCTAGTGAGCTATGTAAGGTCGAGCCTTGCCGAGCTAAAGTGTCAGCCCGTTCATTACCCTCTATGTCACTGTGACCTGGAACCCAGATGAGAGTGACCTGGAGGTCAATGTTCAGACTCGCCAGTTCGTCCCGACATTGCTGGACAAGTACTGAGGTTGATGTAGATGATTTAATGGCCTTAATGGCCGCCTGGCTATCTGAGCAGATAGCTATATTTCTGAATTGGTTTTGGTTAGATTGGAGCAACTTGCATGCCTCCTTGATTGCTAGTACTTCGGCTTGAAATACACTCGCAAAGTCTGGTAGTCTGAGTGACTTGGAGATGTTAAAGGACTCGGAAAAAATTCCTGAACCAACACCGCACTCCATCTTGGATCCATCAGTGTAGATTATCGAATCGAAATCCTTTGTGACAACGTCATTCTTCCAATCCTCTCTGGTGGGAAAAATGGCTTTGAAATCCCCCCTTGGGCCAAGAGGAGGTAAGCAGTAGTCGGTGTTCGATAAGAAAATATCCGGAGGAATCAATTTTGTTATGTTTCCATGACCATAGGGTTTGGAGAACCAACAGTTAGATTCTTTAAGTCTTACAGCACTGCATGCCGCTAGGTATTTTATATGAAGGTCGAGTGGTAAAAGGTTCAGGATAACGCTCAGGGCATCTGTTGGGCATGATCTGAGAGCCCCCGTAGTGCCGACGCTAACCGTTCTTTGAACCCTTTTAAGTTTTCCGAAGTTATATTGCTTGCTAAGTGCAGGCCACCAAACAATCGATCCGTAAGACAAAATTGGCCGTACCACTGCAGTGTACGTCCACAAAATCATCTTCGACTGAAGGCCCCACTTCTTACCAAAGGTCTTTCTGTAGGCATAGAAAGCTATACAGGCTTTCTTAACCCGTTCTTCAATATTTACCTTCCAATTCAATTTGGGGTCGAGAATAACTCCAAGGTATTTAGCTTTGGAAGATAAAGAAAGAGTTTGACCGTTAAGTCGAGGTAGGGTGAATGTAGGTATTTTAGTCCTGGTAGTAAAGAGCATCAGTTCCGTCCTACTCTGATTAACTCCTAGTCCACTACTAGTGGCCCAGTTGCTAACTCTTTTCAGAGCCAATTCAGTGATTTCACTAATCACAGTGGTAAACTTACCTGATGCCAATAAAACCAGATCGTCAGCATACGCTACAGTTTTTACACCACTACCTCTGAGCTTGACGAGAATTTTGTCCATGACTAAGAGCCATAGAAGAGGGGAGAGAACACCACCCTGGGGAGTTCCCCTACTAACATGCTTAGTAGAAATTGTGTTTCCTAACGTTGCTTGGATCCTTCTGTCACTGAGCATAGATACAATCCATTTGGATATGAAACTTTCTACACCAAAGTGAACAAGTGACTCGCGAATGGATTCAGTTAGGACGTTATTAAAAGCACCCTCCACGTCTAGGAAGGTTGCTAGGGTATATTCTTTGTAGTGAATCGTCTTCTCTATTGTACGCACTACTTCATGCAGGGCAGTCTCCGTAGACTTGTCTTTTAGGTATGCATGTTGCGAATCATCAAGAGGACGACCCTCTAGTAAAACTCTGATGTGAGTATCAAGGATGCGCTCTAGTGTCTTTAGAACAAAAGATGTCAGACTAATAGGCCTAAAGTCCTTCGCGGATTCATGACCTCGTTTGCCAACCTTCGGAATAAAGACCACTCTTACATGTCTCCATGACTCGGGTACATGATTGAGATAGAGACAACCTTTGAAGATCATTTCTAGCCATGGTACTGCCAAGTCTTGCAGTTTCTGCAGCATAACTGGGATTATGCCATCAGGGCCAGGTGATTTGTAGGGGGAGAAAGTATTAATCGCACATGAAATACTATCTCCTGATATAACAGAATTGATTTGCTCCCTATGAGCTATAATGGTATTTGTAGTGCTAAGCGTTTCGGGGTAGCTATTCTCACAACCCGGAAAATGTGTTGTCATAAGCAGTTCCAAGGACTCAGCTTGAGAGGCTGTCCAGATACCGTCACTTTTTCTCAGAAATGAAGGGCTGCAATGTTCCTTTGACAGAACTTTACTTAGTCTAGCAGAATCCTTAATATCTTCTATTGAGTGACAGTATTCTTTCCAGCCAAGCTTCTTAGATGCTGCTATGGCTCGCTTGTACACTTTTAGGCAGTCTTTATATGGTTGATAGAATTTCTCCTTCTGACATATGTTGAAGATCTTTCTGGTCACTTTTCTAAGTGCAGAAAGATCTTCATTCCACCAAGGAGGGAACTTTTTGCGGCTGTATTTAACTGGACAGGAGACCTTAAAGGCAGTGTTAATCGCTGCCTCGAAAGTCTTTACCTTAGATTCAAGAACTTCCACAGATTCTACACTAATTAATGGTAAATTGCCTAGTTTGGATTTTGCGATCTGACTGAATTTCTTCCAGTCAGTTCTTATGGGATTTCTATATGGAGGGGGGGTTTCTACCTTGAAACCTATGTTGAAGAGGATCCATCTATGATCCGAGAAGGAATTTAAAGAGGAAACTCTCCAGTTTTCCACCACCACATTACAGTTGTTTGCAACAGTGATGTCAAGTACCTCTTCCCACCCGTCGTAGTTTTCCGAGCTTGGAAAAACGAAGGTGGGTGAGTCACCTCTGTTACAAACAATTAGGTTATTTTCAATAATAAAATCAAAAAGAGACTCACCTCGTTCGTTGATTTCAGAGCTGCCCCAGAGAGAGTGCCGTGCATTCGCATCGCATCCAATCAGGAGGTTCGTATTTTGCTGATTAGCTGCTTCAACCAATTTCCTCACCTCCTCAGGCGGTGATTGCCGGTTGTGGTCGTAGTAGCCAGATGCCACCAGTAGTCCCTTTGCATCTTTATCTTCCAGCCTGACGACTGTCAAATCCGGAGTGCTAAAATTAGGACACAAAAAAGCTTTTAAGTGTTTTTTAGCTAAGATACAAGTTCTGGGATTACCTTGTTCTTGGGTTACTGTTTTGTATAACAGGTCGTATTGGTTGTCTTGGAGGCCTTTTACATTGAGGCCATTTACCCATGGTTCTTGAATAACGCCAATGTCAATGTTTTCCTCACTGAGGAAAACTCTTAGATTATCTGAGGCACATTTAGAGTGCTTCAGATTAATTTGAATGACCTTCAGCGCGTTTTAATTGGTTGAGGGTCCTGCGGCGCCAAGGACAACCGAACCGTCGACAACAGCGCTGATCTTAGCGCTCTCATCCACTTTATCAGTGTCTGGTCCCTGATCTTGCAGGATTTTGATTTTAGCTATGGCTGGTACTCGCTATGCTCCCTGAAGGTTTGGAAGTTATCTCAACGGCTTCTGTGCCGTGAGAGCTTCCTGTCAATGTCTCTTGGCTAGAGGCCAAGAGTTCGTCTTCGTTGTCAGTTGTGTCGCTATTATTTGTCGTTTGTTTGTTCATTTTTTATTTTTTTAAAATTTTGGTCCCACGAGTAGGTCGGAAAAGAAAGGTCAGCCCCGGCAGAGCCGATATACCGGGGTAAGGCAAGTATTAAGACGGACCCGGCCAGGGCATCCGAATGAGCTCGTTAGTGACTGGTTTTCCCCCCAGCCTTCCATTTCTTCGGCACGGATTATGAATAATCGCTCACACCACCACTGAAAATTAGGAACCTGTATCTATGGTAAAATCGCATTGTTGAGGGTTGAACTATTGAGGAGTAAAGGAACCTTACAACATTGCGACCTGACCTTAGCTGATCCCCATCTTGACAACGCACAAGATTTCTGTGGTGATCATTACCGCCCGGCACCCACTAGGAGGGTTTGATACGAGGATTTATGCCGAGCAACAATGCTGTAAAGATCGGAGTTTAATTTCAGATAAGAGATCATTTATAAAAATGAGGAAGAGTATCGGAGACAAAACGGAGGCCTGGGAAATACCAGCATTTTTTTTATGAAGATTAGACTTGAATTGAAACCGTCACCATGTATTGAACGATCTACAAGGTAATTTCTAATCCAAAGAATAAGAGTTTCGTTTATACCAAGCGCACGCTTTTTCGATAAGAGAGCCTGGTGCCGAACTCGTATCAAACGCCTTAGAAATATCAAGCGCAACAAACAATCTTACTTCCTCCAAAACAATATAAAGATCTGTTGCATATTCTGTAAGATGCGATTACTGTGAAAGCCGTATTGCAGGTCATTAAGAAGGTTTCGATCTTCGAGATATTTCTTGAGAGGATAATTTATCAGCGATTCCATTATCTTGGAAAGAACGGACGTAATTGCAATTGGTCGACAGGAGGCGGGGGAGGAAGGGTCGTCTTTTTTAGGAACAGGCTGAACAAATGCTGTTTTCCATCTTCTAGGGAATATTCCAGAATGGAAAATCTTACGCAATGGTTATGCCAGCGATGAAGAACACGTCTACAGAAGAATGGGGTATACCATCAGAACCAGCGGATTTGTTTAAATCAAGATCTCGAAGGGCTCTTGCAACTGTACTGTGTGGAAATATATACCTGTCCCATTGAATGATTTACGTTCTCAACTACAGGAGGATCAATGTTGCTATCCAGGCAACATAGAGCTAGCAGCAAAATGAGCTGCAAGTACATTTGCCTTATCTAAAGAGCTAGTTATCGGTTTGTCATTGTAGATGAGCGTTGGAACCGAAGAAATGTCTACTGCTTTAGGGATATTGCAGGATTGTTGGCATTAATTTCTGGTCATGTAAGAATTTGGTTCTTTTTATAACGGCGCGTCGTTGCATTTAGTTCTGACTTGTTTATACTCCGATTTTCCTCAGTTGGGTTGCCTTTGTAAGAGTGGAAACTTTCTTCTCTCAACCTGATAGCTTCTTTACAGCTTGTATCGAACCAAGACTCTTCCTTAGGCTTCATACTCTTAATTCTGTAAGGAATAAAAGTACGAACCACGAAAAAATCACTTCTGTGATCATATCAGCACTGCTATCAACTATCGAGGAAGCACAGTGACCAGTTAAAAATTCTAAAAAAGTTGGTCAGACGGGTCCTAGTGAGATGCTTCACTTTAACTGGATGAATGGGACACGAGAAATTGGCATACTTATCAGGATTACAAGTAAGAAACAAATCGAGAGTGTTAGCGTTTTGCTAAGCAACATCTGGTTTTCGAGTGGGTTCATCTATAAGCTGAGTATGGTGTTGCATCTCAGCAAAGATCTCAACATCTTCTATCTTCCTTCGGGTGTTGTCTGTCCTGAATAGCGGAGCCAATTTGAATTGTGTACATTGAAGTCGCTCTCGCCCCCAATAACGACTTCAGTGTGAGGGTATAAATAAACAATTCGGAAAAAGGAATCAGACAGCGGCAAAGACCTTATTGGAGAGCTTTTTTCAATTCAGTAGCGTCAGTGTATATTTTACTATACTAAATTGAAAGAAAACCTTCTTATTTATGCCCCTAATGCAAAATGAAAACAAATTTTAATTTCAAGGGCAGACTGAGTTGGTTAATTGTCATCAATTATTTAAAAGTACGCAAATTAAACTATACCATTTCCACATTGATCGAATTATCACTACTTTTTCTACTGTTTGTGTAAAATGCTTTCGGAAGTAATGCTTTTAAGAGCAAATAATTCATCTTTGCAAGCTCCGTTTTTTCTTTTTAACTTCCCATAGGGAGTTATTGTAATCGGTCCGATTTGTCAAATTGGAATTTTTGACATTTCTCGACGTTTCAAGGTCCCTAGAGGCTATATCAATCATTTTTAGAGACATGTCTGTGTGTGTGTGTGTACGTACGTTCGTTCGTCCGTACGTTCTTGTACCATTTTTCGTCGTCGATATCTCAAGAACGAGTAAAGATATCGACTTCAAATAAATTTTGTTTAATAGATAATAACTTCGAAAGAGGCTGAAAGGGCGTTTATTAAAATTCAGTGAGTAGTTTTTTCACTATAACGGTTTAAAAAAAAGTAAAAATTTTGGTTAGTTTCAAATATCTCACGAAAAAATAACGCTATTGATTTCAAATAAAATTTAATGTACTCATTATAAGGTTATACAGATTTGGTATGAATTTGGAAAAAAATGAACATACCGTTATTTTTTTAAATAAAAAAAACTGAAAAAAAAAATTTCATAACCCAGATATTCTAAGAACGGAAAACAATTTGAAACTCAAAATAATTTTATTTTACGAAAAATAATGTGTTTGACAACTAGTGAAAATTTCAAAAAAAATCAGCTTACAGTTTTTTTACAAAAAATAAAAAACTATATAAAATTCTATTGAAAATTGGTAAAAATTGTTTTTCGACTCAAATTTCTCGAGAACTAGTAGTGATATTGACTTCTAAAATAGTTTATTTTATACATAGTATAATTTTGCACAATTGGTAAAATGTTGACAAATATTGAAGTAATAGTTTTTTTTTTAAATAAAAAAACTATTAAAAATTCTAGTGAAAACTAGTTGAAATTGTATTTCAAGTCAAATTTCTTGGGAATGAACACCGATAGTGCCTTCTAAAGTATGTTGTTTTATGTATCGATACCTTCCCGTAAGAATGTATACTAAGCGACATTTCTAAAATTGTTCAGGAAACGAAAAAAACGAAGAAAGTTCTAGTTGAATCATAGTGTAAGTGTGCTAAGAGACAATTTTGGTTAAACTAAGTGACTTCTAACAAATTTTTTTTTTGCTCACGACAATGAGATCTTTATTAATGTCGGTTAGCATAATTTTTTTGTCGGATAATACAAATTTCAGGGGGCAAAATCATTTTAATGAGAAAACAAGGCAGTTGATAAATTTTTTTATTTGTACTCTAGTTTCCTTTTCATGCATAATAGGTTGGCGAATCCCAGGCCAAAACGTGGCCCTTAACATATAGTATATTTCCTCATCAAAAAGTCATTTTCGAAAAAAGTTTCGCTTAGTACATTCTTACGGGAAGGTATCGACATAACACAATTATTAACATATGGTTAAATTTTGACAAGTATCGAATTGAAAGTTTGAACAAAAATATAAAAAAATCTACTAAAAAGTGGTAATATTTGTTTTTCGACTAGAATATCTTGAGAACGAGCAATGATATTGACCTTTGCCATTATTTAATTTTATACATAATACAATTTCTAACAAATGGTTTATATTTGACATACATATATCTAGTTTTAGAGCGGATATATTTTGTAAGTACACTTCCATCAATAACCAAACCATATCTTTTATATTTGAATATTTCGTTTTTAAATTTTTTTCAATTAAAATGTTTGGAACCGAAATAATAAAGACTACAAATGGGAAGTTATCAGTGTGGGTCGCACCCAACCTCTTTTTTAAGTTTTTGTATCTGTGCGAAAAATTTAATAAAATCCAATTATAATATATGTACTTGGCTATTTTCTTTGAGGAAGGGTTATTCGCGTAGACTTTACAAATATTTATAGTACTCTCAGGAAGAACGACGCGCTACACAGTGCGTCGATTGTATGCAGGTAGTGGAAAAAATCTATTTTTCAAAAGCAAGATAACTGTGATCAAAAATTGATTGCTAAATGTAATAAATAGGGGATTATTCTCAATTTGAGGAATTTTCACGCCCCCTACCACGCCCATTTTTGATAGTAAATTGGTTACATGAAGTTTTCTAGTACGATAGTGATTTAAATTATTAATATTCTGGTCAGTGAAGAAATTATGAGTTAAAATAGCGCAAAGTTCGCCCACTTACACGTCCACTTTTGCTATAAAATTGATTTTTTTTTTAATTTTTCGTATGATATTGAAAAAATGTACAAAATTAATGTCTTTCATAAGAAAAATTTATTTGAACAAAAATCCACCCACTGCCACGCCCACAATTGTAAAATGATTAGTTAGAAGCCAAACATTTAAAAAATGATGATTATGATGTACAAAAGTTGTAATATTTTAAAGGTTAGTAGGAAAGTATATATTTTCTCAAAGCACAACGATCACAGAATATATCGCATAAAAGATCTTGCAAAATATAATGGATGTTTTTATTGTTGACAAAAATTATTATTCAAAAAAAGTAATAACAAAAGGAAAAACCGAAAAATAAACAATTCGAGTGTATAAGCGATGGAAGTGATAACGTTTATTTATTTCTGAGCAAGTTGTTGATGCGTGTCTTGCTAAGATTTCCTGACCTTCATTGATTGCATATTTAATTGTACCTCCATAAACTGCAAAACACCAGGTAATCGGGCCGTTGAATTAGAAAACCAAACATCAAAAAGCTCCCTTTTTGAACACATTCTGTAAAAAATGCTCGTAAACAAACACTTGTTGCAAAAAAAATTGCGAGTTGCTGCAAGAAAAACTTACTTTTTTCAAAAGATATGATTGTTTTCTTTCTTTAAATAAAAACACTTTTTTCCCATATGGCACCACACAAAATATATGACTTATCAAAGTCAGTACTTAACACGAACAAAGAAGCTTTGATTTAGACTCTCAAAAAACAATTTAAATTTACATGTACAAAAAAAATATGCAGTTAGAATAACTACATTTTCTCTCCTCATTGTGAGCATAGTGAAAAAAATATCGTATGTTCTTTTCTTTTCTTCAATGAACGCTCTTTCAACCGGTAACTACAAATCCTACTCTCACTATTTGTTATTTTGCTGATCTTCGGACGATCTCTGACAACAGAAAATTGAACTTTATCATAAATAAACTGTCGATTCATTCATTTAGACTTATTACCTTGAATTTGGCATACTTGCTACACATTTTTGCCACATTTTTTTTTTCATTTTTTTCCACTAGTCGCCGCACTGTGCGCCAGCTGCAGGAGAAAGTTGAAGTTTTTTTTCGGTAGTGTTGTGGACGGTTGAGAAATTGGTATAAAACCCGCTTAAGTGAAAAACCCGCTTAAGTGAAAGAAAGACTGTGACATTTTGCCGTTTTTCTTAAGCGGGTTTTACTGTACTTGGGGATGAAAAAAGTGTTGCAGGTAAGCGAGTTTTTCTCTTAAGCGGGTTTTACTATACTAAAAATGATATGCTTTCTCATCGACACGACCAGTTTTATTTAAATTTGTTAAAAAATCAAGATATGTACGCATATATGTATGTATATGAGTAATTTTATAAAATGAGGACTTCATATATCAATACATATAAATATGTATGTATTTATATATATTATATAGTAAAATCTAAAAGAAAAATCTAATCTAAAAATCTATTAACATAGATTTTAATTTCCAATAGATTTGAATTTTACAATAAATTAACAATAAAAGTTTTTACAAAGGTAGTTTTACTTTTACTCTCTCTACCATATCAAAGTAATACATGTCACCAAGGTTTTTGGTGTAAGGTGTTTTCTGATTCATCCTTACCTACATTTATTCCTCAAACACTGTAAAAATGGTTGGCCAAGATATTTCTTCAACAGAAAAATGATACCAAGGCAATTGGAGTACCTACTAACATTTTGACGGAATGCTCTAACAGAAGCTAGATATTCAAGAAATCCGTGAAATATGGATTATCTTATACTAATTGAGATTTAATACATGTTTGTTTTGTTTATGCAGTATTTTAAGAATTAATGAAATTATTTGAAGCAAGAAACGGAATTATATTTGCGATTTATTATGTCAAACACATTTATTTAAAATTTAGATTTCTCGTGGAAGAAAACACATATCGGAAAGATTAAAACAGAATGCAAAAGAAGAAAATTAGTTATGTACATCAGAAACCATTGCAAATTATGGTTAATAAAATTAACTTAATTTATAGCATAACCTCGAAAACAGCGAAAAAAAATCTATATTATTTATTTTCAAACAGGATTATCTCAAAAATTTAATGTCATAGAACAACTCTTCGGATTCGAGTTCAGTAAATTAAAATCTCTCAGATCTTCCATCTTCGCTTGAAGAGCCAGTACTATGATTAATTTATCCTTGGCCGCAATGAGGATCTGCAGGTAGCTTATGAATGCACTTCCCCAGGAAGAAATACCACATCTAAACCAGAGTTTATCGGGGCATAGAAGATTTGAGTAAGTAAATTTGATCGTAAACTAGCTTACGTATGAAAGAAAAGGGGCCCGCCTTAGCCTCCAATTATATGCCAGGTGACAAACCGGGACTTCCACCGTCAACTGTTCTGGATGACCTTGTTAGACTCTTCAGACATTAAAAAACATATCAGTCAACAAACGTCAGCTATTTACAGTGCTTACGAAAGTTCTTACCCCATTACCAAAAGAAAAGGCAAACTGAACCCTGTGTGGTGGTCTAAAGACCTGGCCATCCTTTGGAAAAAATACAGAGGGCTCTACAACAATGAACCTGCAGATTGGGATCTCTTCAAGATAAGTAAAAACGAATATAAAAACAGAACTACATATGCAAAAAGAGCAGCCTGGCGAAAATTTTGTACAGATTTATGTACTTTTGATATAAATCTTATTGATAGGGGCCCCAACATAACCGAGATTCTTGTATTGGCAGCCAAATAGTAAATAGCCGAAAAGTGGCTTAGGCCATAGTCTTTCTCACGGTACAAGCCTGCAGGGCCTGATGGAACAATTTAAATTATGCTCCAAAGCTCTAAAGACGTTATTATACCGTTTCTGGTGGAAATATTTAAGGGCCCAAATAGCCTCACTTTCTTTCTTCTTAAGACCTTAAAAAGGAAAAGGCTGATAGAAACGAACATTCGCATGAAGCTTAATAATAGTGTCCTCTCGCGGGCCCAACATGCAAACATGAAGGACAAATCTGTTCAGACGGGACTTAATGCAGTGGTCGGCACGATTGAGAAATTAATCCATTTTAAAGAATTTACCCTGGGAGCATACCTTGACATAGAAGGGGCCTTCAAAAAGTTGGAAATGGCGCGATACGCCAGCCCTAGACCCATGTGAAAGTTTCCGATTACGTGATAGGGCTGAATAATAAAATGTTCTACCATCCCAAATACAAACTGCAATATTTTCCAAGCAGCAAATAACTAACATTTTTCTTTTAATTAATCTTCCCTTTATTCGAATCTCTAGACACTAGATATTTTCGTGTAACATACATAACCAAAGTGTAATTAACATAATGTTGATGTTAATCCATAAGAAACAACGCACCGTTCGCGTTTATTTGCCATTTTTATAGGGAGTGACAAGAATAACCGCATCATCTTTAAGGACAAACTCCGTTAGATATTCAAGATTGTAGGCAAAAATAAAATCAATCCAGCGAATAAAAATGCGAAATAATATTTACTAGGTATATTACGACTTATAAAAATACATACTAAATTAAGAAAAAAAAAAGATTAAATCCATAGAACAAGGTCTAATAAACGTACAATCCAAATACAGTGCAGACACAGAACAGAGAACCATTTGAAAATACATCGGAGGTGTAGCTATCGCATTCTGCGTCCCAACTGCACTTGGCGATATATCTACATCCAGCACCAAGCTGTTGGCCCAAACTAATTTGTACCACATGTTTATACCGTGGCATATTCAAATCTTTAACGGACGCACTTACAGAATCCGCAATTTCTTGGGTCCATTTACGTGCATCATCTACACTGTACTTTTTGCCTAAATGAATACACTTTTAAAAAGAAAAATTAAATTTAAATTAACAAACATCAATATTTACCATGAAGTGTTTTTGTTAAAACTCTTTGGATTATTTCTTTAATAGTTTTTGCTTTAAATATATCTGCCAGAGATGGGCGCATTTGATAGGCGACTGTGGCTTTTTCATCAAGATTTAATTGGGATGAACTGTTTATTTTGTCTTTAATTTCTCCCAATTCTGGGCCTTTATTTCCATTCTCACTGCTGCTTTGTATTTTTTCAACAGACATTGTCTAAATAAATTATATTTCTATTTTAAACAAAATGAAATTTGATGTAAACAGCAAACAACAAACTACCGTTCCCATGGATCGATTAGAATATTTGGAAAATGTCATTCAGTTTCCAAGAAGTGCGTTCAGAGATATAACAAAAACTACAATGCAACCGCGTTTATATCAGAGATCGAATTGGCATAAGCCATTTATAAGCCAGATAATACACTGTTTAAATGCATGACAAGCACGTGGAAGTGGATTAGTGAAAAAAAATACACGTATAGATTGGATGTATGCTTGAAACAAAATCAAATTCTTTTGATTTTACTTCAAACAAGGGTACTGCATTGAAATATCAAGCAGAATTTACTAATACACTTACACATATGGGGTTAGACTAGGCGCGCACATTCAATTTTTAGTTTTGCAACTGCTTGGTTCGAGCAACTAAAAAGTTCTCTATTTTGTGGAACATATAACTATGTGCACCTGCGCGGACATTCAATGCAATAGTTCATCTGTTTTCTATAAGCAACTAAAAATTGAATGTGCGCGCCTAGCCTTAGGTGTGTTCAAAAGCAATTTATTAAGAAAATTGCTTTAGTACGATACTAGTTAGAAAATTGTTAAAATTATTAATAAGTATGATGCTATATTCGATTAAAATTTGCAAAATCATCGTTATAACCTATTTTCGTACTTAAACACCTTTAACATCATACTAATTCAACTTAAATTTTGCGCCATTGATTTCTGCACCGAATTATTGACGACCGGAAGATATTTCTATTTAATTTTCTGCTTGTCAGCTATTCCAATTCGACTTTGGTCGTTCAGAAAATTAATGCATACCCACCTATCCTAGATAGAATTATCCAAGTAAATCCTGAACGCGACCATTTGGAATAAAATTTGAAAACTCGATGAACAAACCCCCAGTAAATTTTTTTTTTGCGCGCAACATAAGGTTTAATAAAATGTGGTGTTCCAATAAAAATGATTATTTTCTACAATATAAAGTTTAAATTGAGCTTTTTTTAATATAAAACGTTTTCTTCAATATTCATTTCATGTTTTAAAATATAAACTATAGCTTGAAATTAGATGATATGGTGTAATAATAAAGAAAAAGTTTCCAATCCACCGCCCAGTTGTGTGTGTCAAATTAACTAGTGTTTATTTTTCTCAATTCATAACGGCGTTTGTCATGGCGGCGTCATAAAAAGAAAATTTCTTGAAAATTCCTTATTTAAAGAATTATTTTTATGAAAAACAATTTCCAGTTATAAAAATGTCCTAGTAACCTGAAATCGGTTTCCAAAGGTCCATATTTCGAAATGTCAAGCTCTGTATTTGTTGAAACGCCAAGGTCCGCCAGCGGAGGTGACTCTTCGTCACTAAATGGTGATTCTACTCTATTAAGCAATGCTGATTCCAATCTTGTAGTGGTTTATGGTAAAAATGGAATTAATGTCGACCGTCAGGGATTGGAAAATTTAATTGGTAAGCGTCATAAGTTAGGTTTCTTGGGTTTTATTTCACATTTTTTTCTTATTTGCAGATGAAAAAACTTTAACTTCAATCAGTGTGATTCGAATTACATCTCCTACACCCAGTATGGAAGACGAAGAAGCAGAAGAAATCCGCAAGGAAGCCGAGCAACAAGCCCAGGAAGATGAAGAAAGTAACTCTTCATCAAATGAGGAAGACGAAGAAGAGAATAGCGATAGCGAGATTGAGGAAAGAGCACCAAAACCAATTAAGACGCCTGCAAAAATACGCCCAGAGATTTTAGGATTAACGGTTGAAGAGTTCTATCCACCGAACGAGGCTAGGGAGTTGGCAAAGGAAATATTAAGTGAGTTTAAGTAATTTCTATTAAATAAGATATTTTCAATAGACATGAAGAGAAGCGATATCTTTTGAGCTATTTCAAATTATGACCATTATGAAGAAATTTAAATTAAAAATAAATACCCGCAAACATGCTCCAGTAACTAATGTCCTTCCAGGAAACATTTACATTTTGCTATATGTATATAGAAGAAAGTCCATTTATATTATATATGCTGATGATTTTGAACTTTTGCTATTGTAAAATATTCTATGATTAATACTAGCTCATATAGTTTTGAAGAATTTAGAATTTAATAGTTAACCTTAAGAATTCCTCCAACTTTATCCCTTTGATGAGCTTGATTATTTGGGACAGTTTCAGAAAAGATAAATCACTCTCTTCTATTTAGTAACGTCCTAGAATGTATTCCGGCGTTTCGCCATGAGTATTCCAGAATCTGCATGTGGAGCTGTTTACCTAGCTAAGAATACTCAAGTGTCTTCTTTGTTTACAGTAACCCGTGAGGAGTCCTGTTACTATTCGTATATTCTTCCTACTTTTACGCTGATAAAGTACATGAAACCACCTTAGTTATAGTTCCCAAAAAGTAGTTTGGCCTGCCTCAGCTTTCATTCCAATTTTTGGATCTTTTGGCCTTCTATTCTATTTTGATTTCGTTTTTAATCCTCTTTTTTCCTATTCCGCAGTAGGGCTCTGGCCCCATTAAAGGAGGCTGCGTCTATTTTCGCTAGGGAGTCTGCCTCCTCATTTCTCTAGACACCTACCAGGTGCATTATTGTTCTTGCCAAGTTCGTTTAGCCTGCCTACACGTGATCGCGTATGAGCTTAGTGCATTGAGTGCGGCTCGGCTATCTGACATAATGGCAATGTTTTAGTTTCGGTAATTCCTTTCGAGATTTCGACATGCACATTCCGTTATGGTATTGGCATCTACCTGGAAAATACTAGTGGGTTTGCTTCTATGTGCAAAAAATTCCAACACCAGTCTTGTCGTTCGCAAACCATCCGTGTACAACTTAATGACATTAATTTTGAGGTGTAAGTTTCTGTTGCGCCAACACATTTTTACTTGCGATATACATAGGTACTATAGGGCAAGTTCTGAGTTCTGCATTTGAAAAAAAATCGAACTCGAAATTTTGATCAAAGTTGACATTACGAAGATAGCAAAGACAAAAAAGTGGGTCCGGCAATTTCGTCTGTCTGTCTGTATGACTGTACTTCGAACTACAGCCTAAATTACTGGAGGTATTTTCTTCAAACTCGGTACTTAAGAGTCTTCGGTGATTCCCTAGAGGGGAAATTGATTTTTTTTAGCTCCAAAACTAACGGTACCCCCATACACCCTTAATGCATAATCTTATTTATCTCGAAAACGACTAACGATTTTGCGAAAAAAAATTATGTGTGATATTATGGACATAGACTACATTTTTGTAAACAAAATTTTGGGGCAAAATGTTATTAATGGTACCTGTCATAAAACCGTTTTTTTTTTTTATTTTCGACTTTCTTATTAACGGCTCGAACGATTTTAACCCAAAATTTTCACCAGGAGCCCCCTTAAGTTTAAAATAATTTTGTGTATAAAAATATTTGAAAAAATATTTTTTTGAAAGAAAAAATCCAATTTATTTTTTGAAAAATCAGTGTCTTGAAAACGTGCGAACGATTATTTTTTGAAATTATTTCTTAAAATCTATTTTACTAAGCACCTAAAATTGGCATCCCAAATTTTGTTCTAGAAAATTTTTAAAGCAATTTGTTATATAAAAAATTACTTTAATAAAACGATTTTTGGACTTTATTTGCGCAAATCCATACTTTTCCGGAAATCAGACCGCAATTCCATGCATTTGAACATTTTTATCTCATTAAATCCATGTTTTATATTTATAAAATGTATTTTAAATTCCAAAGTACTTTTATATAAGAGCAAGTTCGTGCGATCCAGTCGTGCATTTTATTTTTTTTGCAACTTATTCCGTGTTATAATCACCCTTATTCCCATAGTCGTTTTATTAAAACGACAAGGCCCTAGTACCTTCCTAGGCAAATCTGCTAAGGGAGCAGGACTTCTAATTACTACGAGCTCAAACGCAAAATAGTTGGACTACCTATGATAAAAAACAAAAATCTTCTGATTCTTAAATTCTATCGGAAATAAAATCAATATTTTGGTATTTTTCTTAAGATATATTTATTTTGCATAGGAATAAGTAACAAAAACAAATTGACTTCAATTAAATAACGATATAGAGCAATAATACAAAATAAAATAACGAGTGATACTTTTTTTTAAGCGCAAAATAGTTGGCCTATGGGTCTTAATTTTTATTTTACCATGGTGTTATGTCGCCTTTGGCCTTGATAACTGCTTCTATGCGTCGTGGCATTGTGTCAACTAATTTTTGACATTCTTCGGTGCCAACAGATCCCAAATATTTATGATTTTAGCTCTAAGGTCTTGAAGAGGTCCGGCATGGTTCTTTTCGCGGTTTTTGTTTCATTTTATGCCAGACAGTTTCAATTGGTGAAAGGTCAGGGCTGCTGAAAGGCCATTCAAGTAAAGGAATAGCTTCAGCAGATAACCACGCCATTTTAGACCTTGCTGTAATGCAAGAAGCTCCATCCTGTTGGAAAATATAGTCTCGATCACTAGCTTGAAGTCGTGGTATTGATGGGAGAAGCTCATTTTCCAGAATATCCCTGTACTTGGCATCATTGACACTTCCATTTACAAAATGTAAATTGCCCAAACCCCGCCCCGACATGCATCCCCATATCATTAGAGATGCTGGAAACTTGACCGTTTTTTAAGGCAATCTTTGTGAAAAACCTCTTTTGAATTTCTAATGACTCGTTTTCGTTCGTCGCCCACGCAAACTTTAAACCTGGACTCATCACTCCAAATAACGGACCGTCATTGACTTAAAGTCCAGTTTTTACGTTGTTTGGCCCACTCTTTTTCTTTTGTTTAGGTGTTAAAAGTGGTTTTTCTTTGGCCTATGTTTTTAACGAATTAAAATTGCTCTAATTTAAATAAATCTAAAACAAACCTTATAAAATTTGTATCCAATTTTTTTCATAGTCCGTTTGCAAGTGTCGACCGAAACACTTTTTTTATTCTTTCCCTCCATTGAACAGTTATTGCAGCGGCCGTTTGACGTCGATTTTCTTTTATTATTTTTTTTAAAACTCGGCAATCTCGAGGTTTTGCAATTGGTGGGCGTCCCGTTTTTTTACCGATCTCCACATTTCCACTATTTTTGAACTTTGAGATAATGTTTCGAATTGATGAGCGCGGTAAATTGAATTGGTTTCGAAGGCTTTATTTATGGATTCCCTAAGGTCTCTTGATATTGCAACGCCACGCACCATGGTTGACATTAAACCGTTGCTGGCTTGCATAAAACAAGAGATCAATAAACAACAAAACGAGTGCATGTCATTTTTTTAATAGCGGTTAACTGAAAATCTATTTAAATCTTCATAGGCCAACTATTTTGCATCCCAGAGAGAGTAGTCCAACTATTATGCTCTATCTTTGTTTGAGAGAATGCAAACTGGAGCCATATGTGCTTTCTCGAATTTAGTTCTGTTTGGTCTAATTTACTTATTAAATGTAATTTATTACATCGACAAAAAAAAATTAAAAAACAACTGCTTGGGGACCAGAAAATATAGGCACATAAAAAATGTTAATTTGTTAATTGATGAGTAGGCCAACTATTTTGCATTTGGGTCGTACATGTAATGGAGACAGATGAAGAATAATCTCCATCGCTGCTGTACGACAATCCTTCATTGCCCAGTAATGCATAAACAAGAGAGCATTTGGACTTTTCCTAGTGCTTTTCTAGTTATTACAACTCGTTTCTTTTGTGCCATGCAACCGCACCATAGGAAATGATTGGTCTTACAATCATGGTGGACATCCTCCTAAGAATATATAGTTTAAGTCTCTTGCATATCATAAGGGCTTTAGTGGGTTTCCCGACGGAATATTCTACGAGGTTATTCCATAGGAGTGCACTATCTAGTATCATCATATATATATTCAGAGGTGAGATTTTTTAGCAGTTTATCCACTACAAGACTTCACAGCAAGGGTAATAGTCCCCCTCTCTGCGGACACCCTCTTGTTGTGATGATTCTCTTTGTATTTGGGCCTGCTATTGCTTCCGTTGTTCTAGTGCTTAGCATTTCACAAATTCATCTACTTACGGTATTGGGTATCGTCATAAAACAAAGTTGCTGCAAATTAAATTTTAAATTTGCCGTTTACCCCTCGAAATATACAGATATCTAAAATGTTGGATACATCTCTCTGTCGATAAGCAAATGGTCGATAGGGTGTTAGTTTTTCAACGACTGAAGAGCGCAGGTTGCTTTCTCGATCCTTAATATTGAAAACCTGGTGCTACTTATCACCTTGTTTCGAGCTGCAGCAGAGTATATTGGTAGGAAGCTTTCATCTGTAAACATTTCGTGAAAGCTTTGCTTCAAAACCAATCCTCCAAAGGAGAATCTTTGCAACTTTAGGTACTCATACATACTTTGACATCGTTCTCTAGACAAGCTCTTCAGACTCCC
Source organism: Philhelius festivus (assembly GCA_963931855.1). NCBI lineage: Eukaryota > Metazoa > Arthropoda > Insecta > Diptera > Syrphidae > Philhelius > Philhelius festivus. The sequence goes on from OZ007555.1 coordinate 67,743,787, forward strand.
TTCAAGAGGTCATAACAATGCTCCTTGAACGGTTCTTCAGTTTCATCGGTTGGAGCATGAGCGCATATTAGTTTTGGGTGCAAAAATACACTGATAAAATTTTTTAATTGGATTAGGAGGAGGGTTTTTCCTGAGTATCATTGAACGAAAGATTTCTAATCAATCATTCTATAACTTTTAAAATAAAAACCCAATAAGAAAATATTATTTGCTACAAAAAGATGCCTACCAGTTATTATATATAAAAATAATCCGGCAATAAAATGCGTAACCATTCACCTTTTTATCAAATTCTAATAAATATAGCTTTAAATTAATTAATAATTTATAATTTTTGCTATCTGATCTATACTCTAAGAGAAAGTTCGTATTGCCCAGTCGTGCATTTTTTACTTGCGATATGTTTGTACAGTGGCGATCATAATGTGGACACATAAAGCTCAAATCTGACTAAGTGGCTGTAAGAGCCGCAAATATACAGCTAACGCAACCATTTTTTTTTAGTAAAACTCTTAATTTTTCTTACAAAAAAATATAAAAACATCATTTAAGACCGGAATCCAAAATCAACTTTTAATCAATATAGTAAAAACTCAATGTATCCACTTTTGCACGTTTTAGTGCATTAGTTTTTTTTTATCTGGTAACACTAATTTATGAGTGAAAAGTAAAACAGAAATTCAAACTTTTATGCAATTCTTCAAAACAAATCATATTTGTATGAATTTTTGAATATTACAACAACAACTTGAATGAACTACCACCAAGTGGGTTCTTATTTGGCTGGAGTTATAGCTATTTCACGGTTGCCAAGCCGATCATCAGACTCCTTTATTAGTGGTGATTAGCCTTTATACTATCAAGTTTAATCGAAAAACTTTTTGCCTTGACTGAGATTTGAACCCAGACCTAGCGTCGTCAGAAGCCAATGCCCTACGCATCAGGCTACCGAGACCACATGATCAGGTCCATCCAGTGTTGTTCCTCTACGTGTCGACTTCGATTGTCTACATTAATGCGTAGACAATTGTGTCGACAATGTAGACAATGTAAACAATGTAGACAATGTCGACTATGATGTCGACAATGTAGACAATGTACACAATGAAGACAAAGCATGCCAGCCAATCTGTCATCTGTCATTCTTGATTTCTCTGTCACATTGTTTACTTCATTTAAGAAAACTTCAGGTGTTGATTTGAGTTTTTATTCAAATATTGGTCGACGAAAAAATAAAGGTTTCGATCAATTAGGTTTTCCTTTAATACAATAACAAATATGTAGCATATTCTACAAAATACTGCAGAAAGCCGTCTTCGCGGCCACAGGTAACTACAAATTTGTTAAAAAAAGCATATTCATATCCTAATAATAATGCCTTCACATTCATTTACGAAAGGAATGCCTGTAAGCAATCCCAATCACCTGCGACATCTGAATCCGGCGATGTCTCTATGATTGTTTTGATTGATGACAAAGATTTTGGCTCGAGCTCTGATTTATTAGACGAAACGTAATAAGAAAAATTGAATGTCTACGTTGTCTACATTGTTGACATTGGCATGTAGACAATCATGAATTGTATACGTTGAATTGTCTACACGTAGACAATCGTGTAGTCTACATTTTTTGTCTACATGGAACAACACTGCGGTCCATCCCAATTTAGGTTTTATCGTTTATCAATTATCACTTGAGGACTAGCGTTTTTATTAGTCATTCAAGTTTTGTTGTTGTAAATTCGGTTTCTTTCTATTTCTCCGAACTCTGTTTATAAGCCAACAATTCGTTGTATATTATAAGGAGGGAGATTTTAATGAAAGATTTGACTCTGGTCAAGTTTTAAATCTATTGAAGGGGTTTTTGTATGGTTACATACATGCAGTGTACCTGCGAAGCTTCATATATTTATGAATTTTTGAATATTACAACAACAACTTGAATGAACTACCACCAAGTGGGTTCTTATTTGGCTGGAGTTATAGCTATTTCACGGTTGCCAAGCCGATCATCAGACTCCTTTATTAGTGGTGCTTAGCCTTTATACTATCAAGTTTAATCGAAAAACTTTTTGCCTTGACTGAGATTTGAACCCAGACCTAGCGTCGTCAGAAGCCAATGCCCTACGCATCACGCTACCGAGACCACATGATCAGGTCCATCCCAATTTAGGTTTTATCGTTTATCAATTATCACTTGAGGACTAGCGTTTTTATTAGTCATTCAAGTTTTGTTGTTGTAAATTCGGTTTCTTTCTATTTCTCCGAACTCTGTTATATATTATATTATAAAGTAGGATGTTTTCTTGGTATTAAATCTCTTGAATCAAGACGTCCTATTCATGATATAATACTTGTGAAGGATATTTTAAATTATCATATAAGATGCCATGCCTTACTTTCTTTGTTATCAATTTATGCACCATTAAGATCCATGGATTTGCTTTTTAAGCAATATCAGCCGCTTTTTATTATCGCCAATGATCCATATACATATATTAACCCTCGAAAATAAAACGACTCGGATCATAGTGACAGTTGTGTTGTATGCTCATCTCCCTCTTGCTTATGATTGTTGATTTTCAAATGTGTCTTGTCTTTTTTCTTTACACTGTAGTTTACACTACATTACCATAAAAAGGCATCTACTCGCCAGAAAAAGAACTAATTTCTGGATCTTTAAAATAGATCCAGATAGATAACAGGATCCCAAATTGTTTTTGTAATACTTGTTAAAAATTAATCCAAATCTGGATCCACATAGATCCGTAGATAATAAAACGGAACTATCATAGAACAAGCTGTGGTAGTTCCAGTTAGTAGATCAATAAGACACTTCAATGAAGTTTGCCAATTTATGGAATTAAGTATATCTAAGTCAATGCCTCTTAAAAACCCAAAATTTTTCCATGAAAGCTAAGTAGCACCGTTTCGTTAGGGCAAAGGCTCCCCTAGCCATTTCCAGAGCAGCATTTATATGTCTGTCGAAATACAAATACTGATCCAACTTGATACCAAAGTTCTTAACTATACTTTTACGTGCTAGTGGCTGTCCATGTGGGTCTACGATCACTAGCTCGCGTCAGTTCTTTCTCGTATCCCTGTAGTTTCATAGTTTCAGATTTCTTAAAACTTGATTTTTCACTTCCAGCAATCAATCGCAATATCGCTGAATCTAGTCCAAGTTACGCTACAAAAGAATACTGATGACCTCTACTTTTAGAGCTGTTCTGTACGCTGTTAGATTGTCTGGATACGCAATTGCCTAAGTTAGGCTGCCTATCAGATCGCTGGTGTAAATGCTAAAAAGAATCGGAGAGTTGATCGTTCCCTGCTGAATACTATTTTTAATACCGAAGATTGCAGTAGAAGTTATATTGACACTTTTATTCAGTGCGTTGTTATACAGTGTGGTATAAATGTCCACTGGCTCCGATGCTAGCTGTCGCAATATAGCATTGGATATACAATCGACTGCAGCTGACTTCTTAAATGAGTTGGAGTTGCACCTTCGAAACTAACGGAACTGAGCCTGTTTCGCTAGGCGATAATGGCGCTTGCCAAATGATCATAATTGAATCTGGTGAAATCGCGGTTTTCTCATCGCCATTGCGTCATTCATTTCATCTCGAAGGTAGAAATGGTGACGCCTGGCTCTATCTTCGTCTTCCTCCTGAAGATCTTATTAATTTGTGGAAACGTTACTCGGGTCGTTATAATTAACTGCTTGATCAATTGGTTGATGTTTTTGATTTTTTTTATTTATTTATTTATTTAACAGTATTGACGACTTCAGTGTCCTAATCTCCAGATCGTGTGTGTTAGTGAACAATCGGTACCTGCGTTTAAGTCTTGTTAGTAGTCCGCTTGTCTGTGTTGAGCGTCAATGGACGCTTTATAGTACATGTCGGTTGTGTCTTGATATTTTGGTATTGTTCTGTTCATTGTTCGTTTCATTGCGTCGCCCATTTGTTCTAAGTATTCTTCTATTCTAATATTTGTTAAGTTTTTGTTATTTTGTGGGGATATATTGTTCGAACGTAGTTCCCTTGATAACAGTCGAACGCACTAACCATTATGCCAAATGGTACTACACTTATGTTTATTATAATTTTTAAATAGATTAATTTGTTTAACAATTCGTAGAAGTGTATAATAAAGATCAAATGACATTTGTATCTAGATCCTTTGGCTGTGTCCTGTGCCATTTATTTTTGATCTTAGGTACATTGTACATTTTAACATTAATATTATATAAATTTCATTATTTACTTTTATTTTTGTATTTATATTATTTGCTTTTCTTTCAGAATATGCTGGCGTGACACCACTTAAGTGCAATGTAGACTATGAATTCCAACGCTATATCATTAAAAATGACCATTGTTACACACCATTCACATCACCATCACAAGCTAATGAGGCAAAGTTAGCTATTGAAGATGAAACGAAACAACCTATCACAAATATTCGAAAACTACCAATTACAACTACGACGACTGTGAAACAATATCTCAACAAACGCAAACAACATATTGATGAACAACAACGCAAAATTACAGATAAAGACAAAGAAAAGTCTGTTACATCAGATGTCGATGATTCAATTGTCCACACTAGTAAAACCGCAGAAGAAGATCAAGATGAAGAGGAAGGCGATGAAGATTACGATGATGATGGTAGCGATTATACAGCAGAAAGCGAGGAGAGTGCTGAAAGCGATAACGATCGTGACAGTGATTCAGATTTCGACGTTAACAATCGACATGGTAAAAAACGAAAGAACTTTGTTGCAAGGCGAAAGAAGAAGGAAAAACAACGTGCTCGCAATTTGATAATGCAGAAAGCGGTTAACAATAAGCGACGTCCTCACAGCCAAGACTACATCGCGTACGATGAGGAAATGAAAAGTGTGCTCACTCCTATGAAGGTTAACAAACAGCCTCAAGATACCCGCAAATCTGAAAGCTCTAATCCTGTCAAAGCAATTGCCAAAAAGCAAGTGCCAGAGGATGTAGAAGAAACTGTAGCCGAAAGTAGTAGAAACATTGTTTTACCGCCTCCACCTGTAGACCCTCCCGCACAACCAAGACAACTGATCAACATTCAGTCGATCCAAATAGTTAAGCCAGCAAATAAAGTGAATATCAATTCTTCACCCGTTCAACTTAGAACATACCAAATGAAGCCGATTGCACAGTCAGCGCCAGCAGCTGTACCAGCCTCCCCTCAAAATGTAAAACAAATTGTGATTAATAAGGTTATAGCCAGTCCTAAGGGTGGTTTCACAGATTTGAGTACTCTGCTTGCAAGATCTGATAATATTCAACCGAATGTAAGAACATCAGAAATGAATTCAGACAAACAACCTTCAGTAAAAGGTTTTATGCCACTTGGAATTGAAACAGCAGCAAAGAATCAATTACCAGCCCAGATCTCCATTCAGACGCATCAGAGCTCTTCTGAGATCGCTGCTGAAAATGACAAACAACTAGATTTAATTGATTCAATTGTAAAGAACGAGTTAGATAGATCTTTCAAACCTAGCGAAAAATTAACAATAAAAGAAAATAGTATTCCTGATTTGGTTAAGATGCTTGAAAGCACCGAAAAAGCTGTTTTGGAAAAAAACAAGATATCATCCTCGTTTACGACGTCGTCCTCGGTGGAAGCAATTGACATTGCAAATGCTCCACTTTTAGAAACTCCTGATGATGATATTCCCGAAGATTTATTGCAGCATGTTGTTGAATTGATGGAGGACAAAAGTCTACAGGAAGCTGTTGAAAAAGAAGTTCTACAACAACAAGAAAAACAACAGCAGGAAAAACAGGAGTTTGAAAAACAACAATTGCTACAACTTAAACAACAAAACAAGCCAATTATCTTGCCACAATTGCATTCTTCTTCAACAACTTTGCCACAGCCGATTCGTCAACATCCGCAAATTGTAATGGCAACTCCTATAAAGCAACCTAAAAGTATCATTGAAGCCAGTATTTCCAACACAAGTACGCCGAATTCATCGCGTGACACTACACCCACGCCAACGCTGAACCGATCGTCTAATGTCACATATTTACGAAGAGAACCAATCCAAATCGTACGTGGCAATGGGCGAGTTATTACATTGCCCCCAATTGAGGCCCCTACAACGCGCGCGAAGCGTCGTGCACAAGCTCAACCAACTTCGGAGACATCTTTCAATGACAGCGAGAGTTGTGATGTTTCTATGCACTCAGACACATCTTTGTTTGCAGATTCTCATGCCCCAGAGAAAAATGATCCTGTTTTTACTCCAACTCTTCAACAAAAAGAAAAAATAGTTAAAGGTGCGGGCAGGAAAAAATCTGCCGCTAAGGCAATGAAATCGGTAGCAACAAAGGTTCAAGAAGAAGCAGAGAGCCAAGAGGATGAAGATGACCCGAACAAGTAAGCTATCAAATTTTACCTCATTTCGATGTTTTATTGATAATATGTATATATTTTTTTAGATTATGGTGCATATGTCGACAGCCTCACAACAATCGCTTCATGATATGTTGCGATATCTGTGAGGATTGGTTCCATGGCACCTGTGTTAGTATAACAAAAGCCATGGGTCTTGAAATGGAACAGAATGGCGTCGAATGGACATGTCCAAAATGTTTAAAAAAACAAGAGACAAAAAAGCAACGTAGAATTACAGAACTCTTTGAAAACAAAAAAACATTGGTGCAACTTATGCCTCAACTTGATATGGAAAAAAAACCATCACCATCAGTTCAGAGTAAAATAACGGATGTATTTAATAAAAAAACGGTTGTTCAATTAATGCCCAAGTTAGAAGAACAAGCTAAGCCTTCCCGTTCTTCGTTTAATCAAAATAATATTACACTGCAAGAAGTTCCTGGTGCAAATAAACATATTATTGATATGAAAAAAATACAACCTTTAAATCAAAACAACATTACTCTGCAAGAAGTTCCCGGAGAAAATAAACATATTATTGATTTGAAAAAATTACAACCAGGACAATTTTACACCCTGACTAGAACTCCTACGACAAAAAAAGTTCAAGCTGTCAAAACACCTGAACCAGTACAAAATAAAGCCCAGGAAGTTTTATTAAAAAAGTCAACCCCCGAGAGTGGTTCTTCAGTATTGGGAAATGTTGCAAAGCGAGTTATTGTTTTACCTTCAACATCAAAACCTGTAAGTAGAGGTATTGCTATGGTTAAAGCATCTGCTTTGCAGCAGCAACAATTGAAATTCCCTAAAGTTCCAACTGCAGCCGAGAAAAAGCAGTTTACTATAACAAAAGTGCAACAACAGCAAACAAACAAAAATATCCCAACATCAGCACAAACCACTTCGACACAGGATTCATTAGATCTACAAGAAAATAGTAGTATTCAACAGACAAAGACGCCAGTGCGGAAACAACCAGCTGTTGAGATGTTAACTTGTATTGTTTGTAAAAAACAAGCTCGTGCAAACTCAATTTATTGCAGTGATGATTGTATAAGGAAACATGCACAAAATGCTTTGAATGCTGTCAAAGTTCCGGAACCGGTAACACCGACTGCTCCGGTTAAGCTCGGTCCGGATGAAAAAAAAAAGAAGAGTAAGGGATTATTTGAAGATTTGCTGAGCATGGCGGATAGAAAGCCTAAAGTGGAAAGGGTAACACTGATATTTTAATTTTTTCATATTTTGCTATCTTTTTAAAGGGCACTTTGTTATATAGATCAGAACTTTTTTTAATTCTTGAACTAAACTAATTTATATTTTATAAATATGTTATCGATTTGTAGTTGCATTATAATATTTATCAGTTTATGTTGTTTTTCTGCACTCGTCAACCGTTCGAAAAAAATCAAACATTTTCTAAGTATATTTTATAAGCAAGACTAGTAGCCCATGCCGTGCTTTAGAAAGTTACGCCGCAACGGCGGATATCTGACATTACAGGTCAATCCGCGAACACCCTAGACTTGTTTCTTAACTTCTGAAAAATACACTATTAGTATATTATGGCCTCTAGGCACATCAGACCATTGCGTCATACCTGCAAATTGCTCGTGTCAACAAAACCCAGTTAGAGAAAACATTTTGAAGAGTACTGTTTGGAAATACGAGAAAGTCAACTGAAACTTTATCTTTAATTGGTACTTTAATTGGTTAGTATGCTTCCTCTATAGTGACGTAGACTCCACTGCAGTTCTGACGCTCGTCTTCAATGACACTTCTTATGTCACCTCATAATTTGCAGCACAGTTTGCTGTTAATATATCGCTGTGAGAAAGTGTCATGACTCGTCATGTAATTGAGAACGACTGAAAGATCTCGATATACACATATCCACAATATTTCTTGTCTTCTTTATATTACCATTATACAATATAATAGCCTGTTGCATTGCTCCCCTTAAATAGTTCAATATTTCCCTCCCATTACAATATTTATTTATTTATTTCATCATTGAGTTCAATTATTAATATTATTATAATATTTATATATTCATATTATTACGATTTTTGTATTGCTGAATTAATTGCATAAATTATATTTTACCTTTTTGTTTTTCTTCATTTCAAATTCAAATGAAAAAAAAAAAACAAAGAGATAAAATATAATAATATTTGTAGTTTATTAAAATAAAATTATTTATTCTTGAAGGTTTGCGTTCTCGAGCGTCGGACTGGAAAACTATTGACCGGAAGTAATGCACCTACGACACTTAATTTAAAGAAATGGTTACAAGACAATCCAACATTCGAAGTAGTACAACCCGGAAGCGTGCAAGCTCAAGAAATAGAGGTTTTTTGCTATGCAATATAGTAGTTGTTTAGTTAATTTTTAATCTTGGTCTTTTCTAGAAATCCAAACAGAAAGCCCGTATTAATGTCCAATCACCAACGAATATAAATACCTTCATACCACTCAAAGCAGATGGACCTATAGTTACATCTGTCATTACTCTCTCACCCCCAGCAGTATCTTCACCGCAGCCAGTATTTCCAAAGGCTGTGAAGCAACAAGATATTAACAAATCAAACACTAAAGCAGCAAGCAGTGGTGCAAATATTCCACGGTCAACAACACCAAAACAATTAGTTAAACAACAACATCAGCTTAATATAAAAACCGACAAATCGGAAAAGGAGAAAGAAAAACCTTTAGTATCACCATCGTTACCTTCTTCATCGCAAAAAGTTCTCAAAAAGCAATTATCAGCCGAAAAAGAATCAACAACTTCACAAACGCCAGTCCGAGAAACCAGTGAACCAATACGATTAAATGTTCGCCGCACGCTTAAAGAACAACTTTTGATTCGAATAAAGGAAGTAAGTGACGAAAAGAAGCTTTCGGTAGAACAGGTCGAGGAATTTGTCAAGACCACGGAGTTAGAAATGTATCGGCTCTTCAACAAAGACGTTGGTGCTAAGTATAAAGCCAAATATCGCTCGCTGATGTTCAACATCAAAGACCGTAAGAATGAGACACTTCTCCTTAAAATTTGTGGAAAACTAATTGAGCCACGACAGCTGGTGAGAATGTCGCCTGAAGAGCTGGCAAGTCAGGAATTGGCCCAATGGCGTGAGAACGAGGCTAAACATCAACTAGAAATGATAAAAAAGTCAGAGCTAGATATGCTTTCCTGCACAAAAACTTATGTTTTAAAGACGCACAAAGGTGAAGAAGTGATTGAAGGGAAACAAGCGGATAGGGTGGATTTAGATATCAGTATACCTGTGGAAGACGTTGTCACAGTGTTAAACAACTCAACCGTTAGTAGTACAACTGAGGTTGAGGCTGCTTCTTTGACTCCTCGTAAGGATAACTCATTTGAGTTAGATTACAGCGTACTAGAAGCTACTACTAATTCAGTAGCCCCCATCAGTTCAGTAACGCCCGTCAATTCAGTAGCAACCACGAGTTCAGATAAAAAGAAAGTAGTAAATAAGGAAAGAGAAAGGGACAGAGAGAAACGCCATAAGAGTAAAGACCGTCATAGAGACAAAAATCGCAAACGAAGCCGCAGTCGCAGCCGAGAACGTCATCACAAGAGTACTTCAAGAAAAGAAGAACGTCGGGAAAAAGAGGAACGTTCAGCAGCGAAAAAAGAAGAAGTCGAGACTCCAATCAAAGCTTCTAAAGTTATGGCGGGATCGATAAAACAGACAGTACTACATACACAGACTGCAGTGGTGAAGTCTAATACCTCTGCCAAAAATGTGAAAAAAAGTATAAAAATTGCTCCGCCGACGATTGAGAAATTTAATCTAATCGATCAAATCCTTGAATCAACCAAAACAGTTGAGCAGGCAGCGAATCTAAAAAAAGAAAAACCAACACCATCTATTGCACCTTCAACGATAACTCAAACACCAACTCCACCAATAAATCCGGCAGATTCTTCGCCTGAAGTTACCCTTAAGTTGAAGCCACAAAGTCCCTCAGCAGCCGATAGTGATCAGGAACCATCTAGTACAGTCTCTATATCAACACCTCCTGAGGATCCCTACTACAAGTATTCATCCGATGGAGAGGCTTCTATGTGGACTGGTTCCATTAATATGATCGATGTGGCATCATTCCAAGTGAGCCTTCAAACAGTCAGCGGAAATACATATCTCTTGAGCAAAGATTTACCCGAAGAACTTGACATTGTGGGTCGAATCAGTCCAGACACTGTATGGGATTACATTGGCAAGATCAAGCGCAGTCCAAATAAGGAAGTTGTTATTATTCGGTTAGTGCCTTCGGGGGAGTCTGAGACTAATGCATATACGATTTTGTATAAGTATCTGGACAAGCGAAAGCGTTTGGGCGTAATCAAAACCACTTCGTCTAACATTAAAGACTTCTACATAATGCCATTAGGTGTGGGGCAACAGATGCCGTCTGTTCTACAACCGAGCGAAAACTTTGAGTTTTACGATGATGTTATGCGGCCTGACATGCTTCTGGGTATAGTTATACGGATAATGGGTAAGCGGCACTCTAATGCATCCATGAGGGTAAGTTTGAATTAAACGTGTTCTGTGTTTAAAAATTCTATTAAATTTTTAACTAAATATAGCGGAAAAAAGAATCTACTGTGATATCAAATCGAACAATAACATCTGTATTGGATGGAGATGGAAATACTACGTTTACACCACCAGGCAGTCCCAAAACTAAGAAAGCAGATTCGAATCGTTCAGTTCATATGCAAGGAAGTAATCGGGGAATTCGGATGTCACAGAAATCTATCGATGATGAGGAAATCGACATCGATGCAATTATTAAAGCCCCAATTGCAGCAAAAAAGAATTCACAGAGTATGTTTTTTTTTTATTACAAAATTATATCTATTATCTGATTAATAATTAATAGGTCAGTCTAACGCAACGGTTGCGACTAAAAAAGATGATGCAGATGAGCCTTATTCACCTGGTGGTGGTAGTTCTGATGATGATGTACCGTCTAAAACAATACCAGTAAGGGATGACGATCTTAAGCGGAAAATGGACGAAATAAATCGTCAGATTGAAGCTCAAAAGATAGAAATTGCAGGATTGCTCAGCCACGATCAATCGGTAAGATAAACAATATTAAGAAATATGTGTTTTTTTAATTACGCCTGCGCGGATATATGTATATCTGGATGGACCCCATTTTGTTATATTATTTGCCTCATAATTAACATAAACAACGGCGATGGTTGCATTTTAAATTAAACTGAAATTGAATTAATATACATATGTACATGCATACAAGTTGATAAGTTTAATAACTTCTAGTTCCGTTTTCGTTTAAAGAATCATCCATATCAGGATTACACCATTCATTGCCATAGTTTGATGAACTGTTCGGTAGACTATTATATCCATTATATTTTCAATTGCAAATACAATCGATCCAATGTTATATGCGGTGGTAGTGTATATGAGTATAAATGAATTACTATTAGCCGTGTTTTTTGGGATTTTATATACAGTTAGAAATTTTAACCCATCCGCAGTAGACTGTCTTTTTATTTGTTGGAATAATTTTGAATAAAAACTACAAATGGAGTTTGTTCGTAGTTTATCATAAAATTAAAATGTCGTCGTTTATTACTCATGCCGATCGGAGGTAATTTTTGTTGGATCAGAATAGATATTTTCATTCGAATGAACTTCGCATATTTTGACATTCGATCGAAAAATGTTCATTGTCGAATGATTGAACAAAATGAACCTGAATGAATATCATTTCCGAAATTAGCTGTTTGAAATTTACTGACATTTCTTTCTGATTTAGTATGACCAAACTGTTTTTTTTATGATTTTTATTAAAAAAAAATCATGGTCTAAAAATATAAAAATAATACTTAATCATTTAAGAAAAATAAAGTAATGCTAACGGCCGGGAAAAGTTTAAATTTGAAAAACATCAATAAAATTGACATTTTAAAATTTGGGAGCATTAAGAAAACAGTATGGTAAGTTAATTGATATCAAAAAGAAGTAAAATAACGGTACAACTTCTCTGTATAATAAAACACTTGATTTATGTTTTAATTTGCATGTAAACTAAATTGTTTTCCAAATTGATAAACAAAAAAAAAAAGGCAACTTCAAAGCCTATTTAATTTACACATATCTGGTCACACTTGAATTTTGAATTACCATTTGTAAATTGTTTTATAAAGATATTGATAAATTCAAGCGAGACGTTAAAAATCAAAATGGCATTTGATTTATTTATGAAAAGAGAAGACGGTGAGGAGCAGTTGTATAGGAGAAGGATAATGGATTTGATGCATCCATTACCACTAATATTTTTATGAATCTATTCGCCAGAAAAAATTGAACGAGAAAGAAATGAAATTTCTTTCGAACGATTCGAAAGTTAAAATTTGCTTAGTTTTCGAAAGAAAAATGAATTTTCATTGATAAAGCACGAATCTCAAAATACAAATTACTCGAATTCGACATACTTTCTAGTGAAATCGAATGTAAAAATAAGGCTGAATAAAATTTAAAGTTTTATTTTATTGCCTAATGCGAGAAACAGATTGGCACAGCAACTTCAACAGCAATTTTGACAACCACATCACTCTTTTTAGAGCCACTGGTTTTAAATAGCTTTGATTACATTAACACAGCAACTTCGACATCGACATCAACGTTAGACCTAAACCCTAAATTCGATGTCGCTGTGCAAATGCTACCAACTTTTAAGGCGAAATTTGTCAGTATTATCAACACTCAAGTGAAAATGTGACAACCGTCTATTTATTTTGGTTTTGACAATGGAAGAATTACTAAAAACAAATTAATTTTAGTACGACATATTGCGCAAGTCGTATACATTGATGCAATTCACGTTAATTTTTATCAAATTACATGTACGGCAAATTCATTTCGCTTTTGAAACTATTTTGATTATATATGCTGTCAAAAACGCTGTTCACGTTGTAATCTATTTCACAAGACTTTTGATGTTGAAGTTTTCGTTGCTGTTAAAGTTGCTGTTGAAGTTGCTGTGTTAATCTGTTTCTCGCATAAAAGGTTTATTAAAAAATAACCGAATGTTATGAATAATAGATCCAGAATCGAAAAAAAAAAAATTGAATTACTTTGCAAATAAAAATTCAAAACAAAGAGATTACTTGATACAAAAAGGCAAAGTTAAAATAGGCCAAATGTTTTTTGTTTAAATTTTCCTAACGATGTTCAAGGTCTTTATACCATCACTATAAGATTTACTAAACAAATTTGTAAAGTGGTTAACAATTACTTGGGGATCTGCAGATGATGTGTTCGGAAAATTGAAAGTAGATCATCCGATTTTCTCTTGACATTAATAAACTGGTAGAACCGCTTCGTTTAGAAATGAGGCTAGTCTGCATTTTGACAAGATAATTATGCTAGAGTGACTCGCAGATAGAAGAAAATCGACAGAAGCTTGTTAGTAGATTAAAAAATCTATGGGAATCCGAAATTTCACGAAATTATTGCATAGTTTGTTCCTAAGATTACGAAAAGCTTGCAACTCTTTAGTATACTAGGGAGGAGATGATAAGATGATAAACAAGGACCAAATTGTATTAGGCACTCCAAGATAGCAGGATGGATGAAAGTGTATGAAGTATGAACAAAATGTATAAGAGCAATGTCAATGAGGATATAAGGATTTATAAAAACGTATTGTTTGAAATGATATTAAGTTGATTAAAGTTAGCTTTGAGAAAGTTGAAATAGTATTAGATTTCAAAATGAATTATAGGAATTCACATGAACTTATTAGAACAAAACCACAAAAATTCCATCCGATACTCGAATAAAAGTCGAAAACCTATCCACAGTAGGATTCTAAATTAGCAGTATTCCTATTGCGTTGTATTTGTTATTTGTGTAAAATTCTACTTTACTACGGATTGCTTCCCAGAATTTTTGATCTTGAACTATTTCCTTAATAAAAAGCACCAATTGTGTTAATGTGACATAAATAAAATAGTAAATTGATGCGGAAATAATTTTGTCAAACCTAATATTACACAAATTTATATTTTCTCATTTATTAATTCGAAAACAGTTATTTTATAATACTATAATATTTCAAACACTACCTTGAAATTTTGCATAAATTATTACAAAAGTTATAATAGCTTAACAAATCGGACCACTATAAATAAAATGTTGGATAACTGACAAATGTTTTGACTTTTTCAAACTACGTCTTTGTATTTTTCAAATTCAATCAATAAATTCAAGCTTTGAGAAGTGAATGTAGTTTATGATTTTTACAGGTCGACATTACATAAGACTAATTTTAATTTAAGTACCCTAGGGATTACAGGACGTATGCTTGTAGAAAGATAATCAACTAAAGATATTTTCCAATCCTAACTTTTCGACAAAAATCGCATTGGGTGTGACCGTAAATTGTCCTTTATATCTTGATATTTACTACACAGGTTGTACACGTGTTTTTCTACATCTCATTTTAAAACTAAAATACACCCGTTTTAATCAAATCTAATGGAACATCTTTTCCTTTTTTTAAGTCATCTTTGGCTAACATTTCGATACCGTCGAATTTACACCAGATACTAGCCAGCATTCAAAGTAAACCAGAACCTCCCTCCATACCGTCTAACGCTGGAAATGTACCTTCGATGGTCCCTCCGCCCCCAATCATTGGATCACTGTCACATCACAGTGGTGGTGTTGGCCATAATGAGTACATACCAGAGAAGCCAATTATGCATCCCGGTACTAAAAGGAATACGCACAAATAAAAACTAAGTTAAATTAATTTATATATTCTTATTTTCACTCACAGATCCAAAACCCAGTCGACTAGCACAACTAAGTGAAGCTGAGCTTCTTAGTATGGTTCCCGATAATATGGACATAGCAAGTAACAATACTTCATCACATACATCTGGAACAGAGCCACCACCGGAAAAAAGGCCCAGATGGTCTGAGCCTCCACCTCCAGGAATGGAGAGTGAATATAATTAAGGATTAATTTTAATTCTACTCATCTGTCCCTTTTATTTCATACTCGTGTTGTGTTCTACTTTTTTTTAATTTTTTCAAAAATAGTGAACTCATAAACTCTCACACATACACCCCTGTTCTCTATCCATCTGCCCATTTTCGTGCAGATTGTGTTGCTTTCCAGAGATTACTGTATATTCCTTTATTTCTTCTCTTTAATTAGCACTTAATTAGATTTAAGTAATGTAGTTAGTTATAAAAGCATAAAACAAGGAATAATCAATCCAAGTCCTAGACTTGGCATAAAATATTAAATATTTTTAAACAAATAATGGCACTACCAGTTAAATATTAAAACAAAAAAAAAAAAACAAGAACATAAATTGAATTGATTTTGTTTATATTTGAAAATTGTTTTAATGTGAAATAATATCACAAATCAATGGGAAATTATTTACCACTTGTAAAAAGATTATAACCATACTATTGACTAATGTATAAGTTGTAATACATATAAATACAAGTAATTATTATCGAACATTTGTATTAAACATTTTCGGGCAGAAATAAAACGAAAATACTCAGATTAAACAAGTTTGAAAGTAAAAAGAATTAAAATAATAATTCAAAAATGGAAACCAGTTCTATGTTATTCTTTGAGTTTATTTATGCAATGGTGTGGGTATTTTCGTTTCAAAAGGCTTTAAATATTAAAAAAATTCGCTCTGTCGAACAATGAAACAAAATTGCAAATTAAAGTTCAAAAAATGTATAAAAAAAACTTAAAATTGTCTTTTTTTTTATCGATTAGTGGACTAATAGGGTAAAAATGTATCTATGTATATATTGGCGTGCTTTGATATTCCAGATGAATCTGAATTGTAAGGGTTTTCCAATAGAAACGGGTAGATTTTGACAATTCATGTGTGAGTGTTGTGCTACCTGTTTTGTTATTTTCCGACACTACAAATAAATTACCTGAGTATGTTACATCATCGAAAAACATGCGCAAATGATAATACTGTATTACCTGTCGCGTTGGGTGAACTGGAACTTCAACAAGCTAAATTGTCGGATTTGATATGAACAGCAGTTTCTAAATTGCTTCGCCTTATGGCTAAAACAGATGTGCAGCATTTTCCCTGCAGCGAAATTTAATTGCACAGGTTCTTATGGGAGCAGAATCATTGAAAGTCTGCATGCAGCGCTGCGCTGCACGATGTCTCTATTCCTAAATTTGCTGCCTTATCGGTCTGCGATCTCATGGTCTCAATTTTTATTGCAGCATACAACAAATCTAGATAAATAATTTTTAAGTAGGTAAAGTATAGTATAGAGTAGAACTAAACGGCGATATTGAAAATAAAAACTTCAAAGTAGGTAAGGAGTTCATCTACCTCAAAGTTAATATTTACTCCACGGATGACACCTTTGAGAAGAATTGCCCTAGGAAACCGGTGTTACTTCGGTTTGGCGAAACAAATAGGTTTAAATCTTAAGCGAATGGACAACAATCCTCCAGCTAAGAGAGTCTTCGAATCTTAGCTTCTAGGTTCGAAATTACAAGAAAGACCGAACGTGCAGTTTGTAGATCAAGCCATCGCGGATGCTAGAACGCTTGACCTACATAGATGACTGGAAGCTGCTCTGGATCGCAGAGTATGGAGAGTTGTGGTGTCGCAGGCAGTTATCCTTCATGGATCGCGATTCGGATATAGTATAGTACGTATAGTCAAACTGCACAAAATATTGGAAGGATATCATTATATGTTATTTGTAACAGTCTGGAATTTGTATTTTATTGTTGAGACTTGTTTATCCCTAGTTGGCCGTCTACGAGTCTCTGATTTATTTATTTTTTTTAAATTCTGCCTTCACATTGATTGATAGCGTTTTCGCTTGGTCGTCCGGAAGCCTTCCGAATGCTTCTGGAATCGTTCGAATACGAATATGAAGCGAATCTTTTTCAATATCTCCTTTTCGAATCGTCGCGGATCAATTATTGAATTCGAAGCGAGTCATAAATTCTACTTCCAAGATTTCCACTTTTCCAGATAATTGACAGCTGAATATTTATTTTTTTAAATAAAGGTGAGGTGCATTTGGAATAAAATTAAAAAAAAAACTATAATTTTGCTTGTACGAGTATATGCCGAACTTGTGGAAATAGAAGAATCCTCGAATTTCGAGAAAATTATCAAGAAGAGTTTTTCACCTCTTGATCTTTCTTACTTTGAGTGAGTGTTTTTGTGATAGGTGTTCATTATTTATTAAATTTGCTTCTGTGGGACAGTTTTTGAGAAAAAAAAAATATTTATAAAATTTCGAAAAAAAATCGTATGGCAGGTACCGTTATTTTTGGTCTTAAAAAAAAAGAAAAAAACGTGTGGGGGAAAAAATTAAAGCCCATATCTACCAAGTTTATAGAAAATCGGCCGAGCCGTTTAGACGGTAGTCGAACCGACAGACAGAATTGCGAGACCCACTTTTTTGGTCTTCGCTATCATCGTAATGTCAACTTTGATCAAAATCTCGAGTTCGTTTTTTTTACGAATGCATAACTTGCCTTATAGTACCTATAAGTCGCAAGTAAAAATCAAAACAAAAACAAAATGTTAGTAATGAATATTTTAATTCAATTATTTAGAATAAAATACTTATAATTAGTCCATAGAAATTAATTTTTTATTTTTACTTTGGAATAATTGATAGAAGTTCAAACACGCAACATTTACAAAACTACGCGCTCCTTATGGGAGTAATATGTATATTTGTTTTGGAAACTTTTGTTTTATTGTTATACCTAATTACGATTCTTAATAATGTCCAAATGGAGAAGTTTTGCTTATAAATATAGATTAACTCAACCATATTTTGGGCCAATTCTAGCCTTATTTGGCGATGTGCGTTATGCTGTATAAATAAGTATACTTTATATCCTTAAGATTATTTTTTAACACATTAAGCGCATGGGTCATGCTTGGAACTGAAATGAGCACATGAAATTTTTGGTCCATTATGGGTTCTTGGAATTGCAATTCGAAAAAGCAGTCCTTGTGGCATACAAACACAAATCTTATATTGAACGCTTCCAGTTCGAATGCCAAACTCTGTATTAATAATTGGAACTTTGTTCATGTCTAGAAAAACCCCATCGCCTGCCATCATTATAGTTCCTCCCTGAGTGGAATTCATTGAAATGCTGCCTTCAGCTACAAGCAATGCACTTAGTCCGTCCATATTTATTCCCTCGGAGCCTTTTACAAAAATTTTACTCTCACTTTGAATGTTCAAAGGTCGGCCGATGGGACTGGTTATCCTACTGACACTAATCGCTCTAACTTGTAAGTTATCAGCACCATTTGGAATATTGTAATGAGGCCTGTGTGTGGTAAATATAGGATCGCCACTATTGGGGTCCTTTATTTCAAACGTATTAACACCCTTAAACTGAATTCCTTCCTTATCCAATACCATTTTACTGTGTGTCTGGCCATTTCGATTGACTTTAACCGTTACACTTCCGTCATCGCCCGTTATTGTCACTGGAACATCAGTGAATCCATCTATTTGCCCTCCGCATTTATTGTAAATTCTATCCAAATCAGTAAGTCCATAGAACTTAAGAACACCTTCTTCGGGTATCATTTCCATACCCTGTATTCCTTTGCCCAAATGCAAGACACCTATGATTGTGAGTGTCAAAATAAGATTACCCACAGTTAATATAAGAAGCAAAGTGACTATTGTCCAAAAGGCAAAAGTGTTTCTTCCTTTCATTTGATGAGGTTGCATCTGACCTCCAGAGTATGTGGAAAATTTTTGGTCGAGAAAATTTTCCGAGCTCGTTTGGTGTTCTCCTCCAACGGGAATTGCATTTTCCGATGCTACATCCTCAGAGTATGAAGGTGAAGGTCCACGAATGAAAGTATTTTCGAAATGCTTTATCATTATAGTTTGATATTTTAATGTTTTAAGACGAAAATTCAATAGAAAATATTAAATTTTTGAAGATAAAATGATAAAGCAATACTGAAAGCTCTGTATGTATGTAATGTATATATTATTAAAATGGTATCTACGAGTTGACACTGACAAGATGTTAAATCTCCACCCATTATACAAAACCTGCGTACAACGGACGTTTTTTATGGAATTATAGATTTTTCGTTTTGTTCAAAAATAGATTCTCAACGGAAGATAATTTTGGTTAAGTTTGTTGTTTTCTAAACAGAGTGAACTGACTAGTTGGAATGCGAAGATTCTATATCTGAGGTGTTTGGTACAAACATGTCCAAACAATATTTTGCATTTTTACGTCCATTTTACATTGAGCTAGGGCTAAAACGGGTTGTCTGATTTATTTCCAATTTGGAATATTTATGAAAATAGGCTTTGAAAAATTATGTTAAAAGTTTTAAAAAAATCGGTGTTTAGATTCTTGCTCGATGTAAAATAATCGTAATACACTTATTTTTTTTTCGTTTAATTAAATGTAAAATGATAGAAAGTGCGAATGGATTGCGGATTTAGTAATACCAGATAAGTTGAACAGAATGTCGGTGGTCCAGGGATTGTTACTGACATTCGTTCAACTTTCTTTTGTCGAATTCAGTAATAGAAAAAGTTTGGAAATTAATTGAAACTGTCAATTTAGCTCATTCGGCGAATTATGTAATAGGGGTGATTATACATTTATGAGTCATCATTGAGTTTATTCTGAAAATGAGTTCTCGAAAGCAAATAGATGCTGCTATTGTTTTAACAATTTTTAAAAACAACAACAGACTACAAGTATAGTCTCACAAAACACTATTAAGGGCGAATTCGAATAATATAATCGATTCAGACAAAATCTCGAGATATCTCGATATTCTTCACTCAAATTATTGGAATGATTTAACACATGAACTTACTCTAAGCGAAATGAAAACTCGACATTCGAGAGCCGATTCAAGACCAAGAAGAGAATATTGAACGAAAGGACAGAAAAGAAACACGAAGTCGAGATCTCGAGAAGTTAGTTATTGTGTATCTCCTTTTCTTCCTTTTTACTTGCAATATATGTAGGTACTATAGGGCAAGTTCTGCATTTGGAAAAAAAATCGAACTCGAGATTTTGATCAAAGTTGACATTACGATGATAGCGAAGACGAAAAAAGTGAGTCTGACAATTCCGTCTGTCTGTCTGTATGTCTGTATGTCTGTACCTCGAACTACAGCCTAAACTACCGGAGGTATTTTCTTCAAACTCGGTAGTTAAGGGTCTTCGGTGATTCCCTAGAGGAAAAATTGAAATTTTTTTTTAGCTCCAAAACTAAGGGTACCCCCCGTACACCCGTAATACAAAATCTTATTTATCTCGAAAACGGCTCTAACGATTTTGATAAAAAAAAATTAAGTGTGATATTATGGACATGGACTATATTTTGGTGAAAAAAAAATTTGGGGGGAAATGTTATTAGGGGTACCTGTCATAGAACGGTTTTTTTGATTTTCGAATTTCTCACCAACGGCTCTAACGATTTTAACCAAAATTTTTATGCAGGAGCTGCTTTGCATTTGAAAAATTATAAACTAAAATTTTTTTGGAAAAAATAGTTTTTGGATTTTTATAAAAATAATACAATTTGTTTTTTGAAAATTCAATATCTTGAAAACCGATACACGATTAAATTTTATTTTTATTTTATTAAATACTAACAATTTGCATATCAATTTTTTTTATAAAAATTTTAAGGAAAATTTAGTACACAAAAAACATGTTTCAGTGTGTCTGTATGTCTGTACCTCTCACTACAGCCTAAACCCCTGGACCAATTTCTTTCAATCTCGGTAGTTAAGGGTCTTCGGTGATTCCCTAGAGGAGAAATTGAAATTTTTCTTTTAGCTCCAAAACTAAGGGTACCCCCCATACACCCGTAATGCAAAATCTTATTTATCTCGAAAACGGCTCTAACGATTTTGATAAAAAAAATTAGGTGTGATATTATGGACATGGACTACATTTTGGTCAACAAAAATTTTGGGGCAAAATGTTATTAGGGGTACCTGCCATAGACCCGTTTTTTTGATTTTCGACTTTCTCATTAACGGCTCTAAGGATTTTAACCCAAAATTTTTAGCAGGAGTCCCCTTAAGTTTAAAATAATATTGTATATTAAAATATTCTAAAAAATATTTATTGGGTTAAAAAAAAAATTAAATCAATATCTTCAAAACCTATGAACGATTATTTTTTGAAATTATTTCCTTAAACCAATATTATTAAATACTTAAAATTCGCATCCCACATTTTTTTCTTGAAAAATTTTAGAGAAATTTCTTATATAAAAAATTTATTTAATAATAAAATGATTTTTTAAGGTTTATTTGCATAAATTCATACTTTTCCGGAAACCAAACGGCAATTTTATGCATTTGAACATTATTATCTCATTGAATCCATGTTTTATATTTATAAAATGTATCTTAAATTCCAAAGTACTTTTACATAAGAGCAAGTTCGTGCGATCCAGTCGTGCATTTTATTTACTTTGAAATGGAGTGTTTGTTTTCTACATTTTTTACTATGATATTGTTTCGAAGATCATTGGAAGTTTCACACTTAAGATCCATATCTCATAATACAAAAATAATAATAGCATTACAACATAATCACCGAATTGGCGCAATAATGAGATTTGTTTACTAAGAAACACAATTTGTCTTCCTTTAAATTGAAAACGTATCACTGCCAGTTGTGTAAGCTGTGAGAATTTTCGTTTACACTTGTAAATTTTTTTTTCAACTTGCAGCTTCCGAATGTTGATAAAATTTACTGTAAATCACTTACAGAGCCCTTCACACAAGTTATTTTTCAAAAGTTGCTTACGTAAGTGAAACTTACATAGTAATCTTGGCCTAAGGCCATAAATAACAGTACCTTCCATACAATTTATTTTTCGAAGTTTAACGATACATAGGTAATTTTCTTAAAAGCTGTTCAACAGATTTAAAGTTTTTGTTTATTAAAAGTTTCAATGGTTTCCTTGTTTAGCTCTTAATGTTCTAGTGCGCTAATTGCCCACTTTTTTTTCTAAAAACAACAATCTAAAAATTTTCAAGATTTATGTTAAGATTTCAGCATCCACAGTACTGTGAAATTTCATCATTCCCTTCAAGACGTACCTACATGAGCAAACGTATCAGCAAACCATTCATACGTATCTACTCCACCACCAATTATAGAATGTAAGTGATTTATATACTTACGTATAAGTTAAAAAAAGAAACATATTTTGTTTACACAAAAATGCAGATGGCTTGGCACTACTAGTGTCAGGAATTACAAAAATCACCACTGACAACCAGGAATGAACACACCCTGAGGACAATACAGTCAACCGACATTTTAAATTTAATTTTTTTTCTCGTCATGTAAATTTTATATAAAAATAATTAAACTTAAGTCACTGTATATACATAGTTAGGCCCCCTATGCAGTGGCGTAGCGTAGGGGGGGCGGGGGTGTGGCCCGCCCCGGGCGGCAGAAGGCCGGGGGCGGCAAAATGTCGCCGGTGAAGCGTTTAGAGTAGAGATCATTTATGTTTCATGACAGAACGTTTGACAAGTCAACAAACAACAATGACGTACATTTGCCTGTGATTCGTCGTTGACGCTCTGGGCTGATTTCCGTGAATTCGTAAACGGTGAGTAAGGCCATAAAAGTGCATTCTGTTATTGTCGCGCGACTTACGAAACTAAAACGGAACGTTCCAAAACTCTCGCGAAACTGAAGGGGAGCGTTCCGTAGTTTCTGTTGCAAGCTGTTTGGCAATTTCGGCTTGAACTTCGCATCTGAAGAAGGATTCAACAAATGGTGGAAGCTAAATCCAAGAATCGGAGACCATGAAAACAGCGTGGACCGTGAGCACAGCTTCTTGAAATGGAAGGAGTTGGAAGTTCGCCTGAATCGTAAAGCAACCATCGAACAAGAAGTTTTCGAAAGTGAGGAGAAGAAGTGGAGGGATGTATTGTACCGGTTGTTGAATATTATTCAGTTCTTAGCCAAACAGAATCTGGCCTTCAGAGGACATCGAGGAGATGATAGTTGCAACCGCGGGAATTTTCTGGAGTTAGTGCACCTCCTAGCTAAATATGACCCTCTTCTTATGGAACATCTGACAAAGATAAAGCTGAGAGCAAGAGTCCCAGTTTCGTTTCTATCTCCAGAAACCCAGAATGAATTGATAAACTTGCTGAGACAGCAAGTTCAATCCACCATCATCCGTCGCATTCAAGAAGCTAAATATTATTGCGTAATCTTCGACAGTACACCAGACATCTCCCACAAAGACCTAATGAACCAGGTTCTGCGATACGTACATCGTACATATCGAAGGAGAAAAGGTCGCCGTGGTAGAATCTTTCATCGACTTCTTCGAACCAAAAGGAAAAAATGCAGGAGATCTCAGCAACGATAAAATCGCGAAGATAACATCAGACGGACTAGACATACAGAACTTCTTGAGAGGACAGACTTATGACAACGCTGCCACAATGTCAGGGATCCACAATGGAGTTCAAGCCCGGATTAAAGTACTAAATCCGAAAGCTACATTCGTTGCATGCACAAACCACTCACTCAACTTGGCTGGGGTACACGCTGCTTCTGAATCAGTGAACTCTGTGACGTTTTTTGGAACTCTGGAGAAGCTATTTGCTTTCTATTCTGCATCAACTGCTCCGTGGAACGCTTTGGTTGCCGTCACAGGTCAAGCAGTGAAACGAGTCACTGAAACGCGGTGAACGATAGAAATGAAACTGTCAAGACGCTTAAAAATAAGTTTGAGGAAGTTCTAGAGGTACTGGAAGAATTGATGGAATCATCTCAAACTTCCGACACAAAATCGGGAGCCAGTCTTCTTCTGACAGCCATGCAGTCATTCAACTTCCTCACTTTTCTTGGCTTTTGGGCTGCAGTGCTACCTGAAGTACATGACGCACAGATTTACTTGCAGCAACGAGGACTGAGTGTGGATAAGTGTGTGTTCAGAAACTCTGCGCTTTAAAAGCTCTACTAGTGGAGAGCAGAGACCGTTTCGTCCAAGCCGCAATCGACTTTGCTAAGACTCTCGGCGAAAAATTCGGAATCGAACTCAAAACCAGAAGAATGGATGCATGGCGAAGAATCCGCAGATGCAGCTTTGTCTCACGAGCATGAACTCCGTCGAGAGGTGTTCGCATCATTTGAGAAGATCATTCAAGAAATGACGACTCGATTCCAGCAAGTTCAAGAAATAGCGACCAAGTTCGGATTTTTGACGCCAGCGAAACTTTTGAACAGCAAGTACGAGTGTGGTCTTTTCCATGTAGATATTAGAAGACATCGACAAGGACGAGTTTCAGACGGAGCGGAAGCGTCTCCAGCAGTTTGTCGCCAGTTCTGAATCAGAGGAAGATATAAGGGGCAAAGGACCACTGGAGCTCCTCTAGTTCATTCAAAAACTGAATCTAGGGATTTTGGTTTCAAATATAGTCATCTTGATTCGTATATATTTGACTGGCAATTAGTGTCACTAGTTGTGAGAGAAGTTTTTCGAAGTTGAAGCTAATCAAAAATTATCTCAGATCCACTATGAGCTCCACTAGACTATCAAACTTAGCTATTTTTTTTTTTTTTTTTTTTTTTATAATCGGCTATATATCGATTGAACAAGTATTGGCTGCAAATATTGATTTTGACAAAGTTATATCTGACTTTGCTGCTCGTAAGGCCCCTAGAATCCGTTTGTGAAACCGGTGATCCTATTTTACCTTCAATAAAAGATACCTTATTGCCTGTGAAATGATGTCACGAAATTTAATTTTAATTAAGTATTGAATGGGGCGGTAAAATGGGTCTCCCGCTCCGGGCGCCGAGATGGCACGCTACGCCATGTAAATTTTCATACATTATGTAGTATCTTATTAGTTGTAAGCCAAATTGTAAATAGTAGATATGTTCAATAAAACAAAATTGAATTTAACCTTTTTCAATTCAATGCATACCTAGACTATACTCTGTTCAATTTATATTTGCAGTACAGTCCTTATGGGAGAGCTTTTTCAGAAACACTGGTGCCTGCTGCTGTTTGCACGGCACCTTAACTTAAGAAATTGCCACTGAAATAAGAAAGAGAATCACCATGAGTTACATTGAAATTGTTTGTGTAATCTTCTTTGAGCTCATGTGCCCACCATAACCTATCTGCTCCATAAGTAAAAGCTAAAAGGAGAGTGATCGCCAATTTGCAACCAACCCTTGCCTTATTGTGTTTATTAAAAAAAAAAACACTGAATCAGAGTTACCATTGCCAAGTTGAAAGAAATTCATATGGCATTTTCTTTGGTTTGTGTTACCATTGCCAAGTTGAAAGAAATTCATATGGCATTTTCTTTGGTTTGTGCTTTGTAACTTTCAGTATTTAAGCTTTTTCGAGCTTTTGGTAGCAAATATTTTTCTGAGATTTGCAGCAATTTTTAATGCTCCTACGGCAATACTGTAAGAGCTTTAAATTAAATATAGCTTATTCAAATCCATAATGGTCAGACTGAAAGGCAAATATCCTATCCTCCTAGTGGTGGGCTCATTCGAATGAAATAATCGATTATAATCGATTCAGGCAACATCTGAGATATCTCGATTCTTCACATAAATCATTCGAATACTCAAATCATTCGAATGATTTTTTCTTATCTACTTTCTCTAAGCGAATTGAGGACTCGAGTGCCTATTCGAGACCGAGAAGCGAATATTGAACGAAAAGACAGACAAAAACACACAAAATCGAGAACTCGAAAAGTTGGTTATTTGCATATCTCGTTTGTATGTATTCAATGGCACGAGTACGATAACTTGGCCGCCAAGATTTGATGACGGATTTTTGTAGAGGGGTCAAAAATAAGCACTTTTTACTATGGAAGGGGGGGGTCTATCTCCCCCTGTTTAGGAGGTAGGGGCACTTTTAGAAAAAATGGTTTAAATTGAAAAAAAAAAATATTAAAAAACAACGGCAACACCTACAATAAAGTGCTATACTGCGTTTGAAAGCCAGAAGATTGTTCTATAATCCTGCATTTAAATTAAATTACTCATATCAATAGTTTTTGAGAAATTCGCATTTAAAGTCCAAATTTTGATAAAAAAAACGTGAAAAAAAAGTTTAGACCGGTTGTTTTCAAAATTGTGAAATGAAATTGTAAATTAGCTTACATGTGTTTCATGTATCTATCAGTTCTTAATCGAACACAAAAAACCGCATGGTTCTGTGTTTTCTGGTTTTTGAGAAAACCTCCGGTTAAGAGGTAGGGACACTTTTAAAAAAAAATGGTTTAAATTGAAAAAAAAAATATTAAAAAACAACGGCAACACTTACAATTAAGTGCTATACTGAGTTTAAAAGCCAGAAGATAGTTCTATAATCCTGCATTTAAGTTAAATTACTCATGTCAATGGTTTTTGAGAAATTCGCATTTAAAGTCCAAATTTTGATAAAATAACGTGAAAAAAAAAGTTTAGACCAATTGTTTTCAAAATTGTGAAATGAAATTGTAAATTAGCTTACATGTGTTTCATGTATCTATCAGTTCTTAATTGAACACAAAAAACCGCATGGTTCTATGTCTTCTGGTTTTTGAGAAAATCGAAAATAACTAAAACTACTTTTCTACAAAATGTTTGATATTTTTTGCTTCCTTACATAAATAAATCAGTGCTACCTTCCAACATTACAATATATAAACAGTAAAGTATGTATGGGGGGGCATGCTGCCCCCCTGCAACCCCCCTGCTTGGGCACACTATAGGATTTGGGGTAGGTGCGAGGTTGGGTGCATGCAAAGTTTCTTTTGCATTCACAGAATCTGTATTTAAAAAAATTCAAATTTATTCTATTTATCCAATGTCCACTAAATATTATATAAAATACAATAAACGATCTTGAAAACCAAAACAAACTTCCGACCACGTTCACCAATACATGGCACTATTTTTCTATCGAAAATACTGCCTAGAAAGGAAATATAAGGACGACTGGGGTTCGCAAATAATAGAGTTTTTATCAGATATAAAAAAAGTTTACCCTTGTTATACCGATGGTGATATATGTGAAGGTTTACAGTTAAAAGACATCGATCCTCCCACCCTTCAGAGCGAAAATTTAGAAAGTGTTTTACCGCCAAAACATCCTCGGCTTCCCACCATAAAAGAGTAACTCAACGAACTCGACAGTTATAGTACGGACGATGGCTTTATTGACGAGACTTACACACCTTTTTAATACATTTTGACCATTTTTAACTAACTATGACTGACTAACTCCTGACTAACTGACAAAATAACTGACCCAGATGCAATTCTACCTCCTCATGGTGCATTCTGGGTAACGCTAAATGAATTGCGGTACTGAACTAACAAAGATTCATTATGTTTATGTTGTTTATTAACATTAATCCTTAAAATGGAATTACCGTCACCACCAAAAATCAAAAAAAGCAGTTTAGGTAATTTTCGATTTTCTCAAAAACTAGAAGACATAGAACCATGCGGTTTTTTGTGTTCGATTAAAAACTGATAGATACATGGAACACATATAAGCTAACTTACAATTTCATTTCACAATTTTGAAAACAATCGGTCTAAACTTTTTTGTTCACGTTATTTTATCAAAATTTGGACTTTAAATGCGAATTTCTCAAAAACCATTGACTTGAGTAATTTAATTTAAATGCAGGATTATAGAACAATCTTCTGGCTTTCAAACGCAGTATAGCACTTTATTGTAAGTGTTGCCGTTGTTTTTTAATATATTTTTTTTTTTTCAATTTAAACCATTTTTTCTAAAAGTGCCCCTACCTCCTAAATGGAGGTTTTTTCAAAAACCAGAAGACATAGAACCATGCGGTTTTTTGTGTTCGATTAAGAACTGATAGATACATGAGACACATATAAACTAATTTACAATTTCATTTCACAATTTTGAAAACAATCGGTATTAACTTTTTTTTTCACGTTTTTTTTTATCAAAATTTGGACTTTAAATGCGAATTTCTCAAAAACCATTGACTTGAGTAATTTAATTTAAATGCAGGATTATAGAACAATCTTCTGGCTTTTAAACGCAGTATAGCACTTTATTGTAGGTATTGCCGTTGTTTTTTAATAATTTTTTTTTTAATTTAAATCATTTTTTCTAAAAGTGCCCCTACCTCCTAAACGGGGGGAGATAGACCCCCCTTTCCGTAGTAAAAAGTGCTTGTTTTTGACCCTTCTACAAAAACCCGTAATCAAATCTTGGCGGCCAAGTTATCGTACTCTCCCCTATTCAATGACTGAGTTTATATTTATATTCATTTTTGCACTCGATGCATCGTTGAGGGTTGAATATGGAATTGTAAAGGAAAGACGAGAAGAAAGAACAATTATGTTATGATTTTCTTGTTTTGTTTTTGCTTTTTTTTTCCTTGAAATGGAGCGCGGTACCAACAATCAAATTTAGAGACAACTTTAATATTTGAGCGAAATGAAGCATTATTTAATGGTCTCTAAATAATTAACCATATATGCTACATTTTATTTTTTAGGTTCCGTACAAAAAATGGTTCATAATTTAGAGTTCACATAAATATTAAATTCATAACATGTATGGCTAACTTTCTAGAGCTCTTTACATAATGGTCCATTTCACTCAAATATTAAAGTCCTCGCTTAATTTGATTGTTGGTAAGGCCCGGAGTGTTTGTTTCCTACTTTGTTTACTGATATTCCTTCGAAAATAATTCGAATGATCATTCGATTTTTTAAATCATTCGAATACTAATATCTCGATTCTTTAAATCATTCGATTATACCCAACACTATATCTTCCCTGTACTGCAAATATAAATTGAACAGAGTATAGTGTCAGGAAAGTTCAACCCTGTGTTACGTGAAATCACAGAAATGGCTTAAAGGAAAGTTAGTTACTGGACCTCGAGTTCTGGACAAGGTGTTAACCATAGCAAAACCGAACTGATGCTATTTACTACCAAAAGTATGATACAACCCTTCGCTCTAGCCCGACTTAACGGCCACACACTTGCGCTCTCTTCAAGTGCAAAATATCTACGTGTTATTCTAGACCTTAAGTTGAACTGGAAACTGAATATTGATGAAAGTGTTAAGAAGGCCTGCATAGCTTTCTACACCTGTAGTAAAACAGGCACCAGTGAAGATTTCAAGGTTATGTTCCCACCAAGGACTAGGATGATGACGATGCACGTGACTAAAGACTTCAACATAACTATCTTTGATGATGGTTCAAAGATGGAATGTGTTGTTGATTCAAGAATCTTTTCTGTGACTTTGGATATATATAGATCGCTTAGGCTACCCGATTTTGCTAGTGTTTTTCAAGCTGAATTACTGGCTATCAGGGAAGTATGCAAGGTACTCAATCAAGATCCATACCAGAACCGGAATACGGCTATTATCAGAGACAGTCAGGCGGTTGTTAAAGCCATTAATTCTAGTATATCATACTCCAAATTGGTCCAGCAATGCCGGGATGAACTTGCTACCCTTAATATTAACCACATTAACACTCTTATCTGGGTTCCGGGTCATTGTGGCATTGATGGAAATTAAAGGGTGGACGAGCTGGCAAAGTAAGGATCAGCTCTTCATAATTCAATTGCGGAAAACATTCCGCTCGGAGTTATGAAGGGCAAAATTCTCTCAATTTTTCTTAGCGGATAAAACGTTAGGTGGAGCAGTTTAACTAACTGCATTATATCTACAAAGATTTGACCCACCTATAAATGAATCCCCAACACTCAATCTGATATGCAGATCCAACTAAGACTTAGCCAGGATAATAGATACCATAGTTGTGGGGACCAGCGGGAAAAGGAAACAGTTCTTTATTTCCTCTGCAAATTATCTGCTCTGGCCAAATATAGAGAACAATCATTGGGAATGGCATTTTTTGATGACATTGACGAATTTTCAGAAATGTGCCGTGCCCTCTGTTTGACTCCTTAAATCCCGAGCTAGCGAACTGAGGGCTTTGTTAGAGATTTACGATACGGGGGCCGGATGATCACTCAATCGGATTGGCTACTATTACAGCACTAGTCAACAAGCATAGTCTAGCTTGGCACAGTTTAGATGGTGTCGGATGAGTGTGGTGGTCTGGCTAAATGAGTGATCCAATTTCCGCATGATTGTTCAAGAGCAAACACTTAATAAGCGACATCAAAGCCTTCTAGATCCATTTTTATAAACTTAATCCAAACTGGATGACTCAGTTAAAATGTCCAGAATCTCCCATATCAATTCCATCCACAGGTTAATAAGAGTTATGATGTCAAAATTGGCCCACAGGGCTAGACTGCCGGTGGTCGCCATTTCTAACTAACTAACCTTACACAAAAATAATGGTACCCAGCATACAAATGTTAAAAAATCGTATGTGTCTCAAAAATTGATAAAATTTAATTTTATTTTTACGATTAAAATTGAATTTTATACTTCTGAATATTTTTCATTAATAATATCCATTTTTTTTTTATTTTTTAGTCCCTTTAACATAAGAGCAAGTTCGTGCAACTCTAATCGTGTATTATATTTTTGTATTTTGCACTCAATTTGTAGACAAGACATCTTAGTAATTTCCAGCTGAACTTTTTTATTTCAATCTACATATTATTTTCTCCAACAAATAATCCTAATTTTTGTTATAAAAGTTCTGCTCTACTATGCGAGTATTATGGTAATCGTAATATTTTTAATAGTTGAAACACAAATCAGCAGACTCTTATAATTCTACCAGAAATGGGCCATCTGGATCAACACTTCAAAATCGGAACTTGTCTGCTTCAGGAGACCTTCAACTGGTAAAGTCATTCGCACCGCACATATTTGTAGAAACCAGGTCCTGAGACTTCCTGACAGAAACCATAGCCGCCAAACTTACTGTCAAGTACCTGGGAATCCACTTCAACGAGTTGCTAAGGTTGACCCTGCACTCAAGAAATGTGCTAAAAAATCCAGCTGGGCCTTCAGCTGTTTCAGTTTGCATCCATTGCTGAAAAGAAAATAGGTCTATCTAAGCCAAGCGACAAAGATACTAATATACAACGAGCTCCTGCGACAGGTCATCAGCTATTCCTTTCCAGTCTGGTTTTCAATATCGGTACAGTTATGAAGGACCTTCAATTATTTGAAAGGAAAATACTGAGGATCTGCACTTTACTATACTTCGACCGGCGGGGCGGTGACATAACCACTACAGGAACGAGCATCTCTACACAGATGCGAATTTAATTTTACTGGATAAACACCTTTGGTACTTTCAACAAAGAAACTAGTACGGAACTTCATCGACCACCCGAACCAGCTAACGAAAAGGATGGCCACAGTGACATCCCGAGCCGAGATACCTTAGTGTGATGGAAACTCTGGATGACAACATAATCATGGACCATAGGAAACAGTCTTCTTCTGACATTAGTTCAGCCTAGCCTGGCTAAGTGCCATCCCTGACCCCAACCGGCACCATAATATCTACTGACAGTCGGAAAAGAACACCCTGAAGTCGATAAAGTCAACCTTTTTAAATTTATTTGACATGTAAATTATATATACACGGTGGGTCATCTAGGGGTTTCTTTTTAAATCATAGGTTATATTGACATTGACAGCTAGAAATCTTTACAGAAAGTCAGTGTCATACGTCATACCTCCGCGGAACGAAATGAATCGCTTTACGCTTGAAGAACGTTGGAAAATATTAAAAACTTATTACTTAGTGAGTGCTGCATAAACAGTGCGTTTTTTGAAAAGAAGTCTTGGCCGAAATGTAGCACCCACCGCACCTACTGTACGCAAGTTTGTGCAAAAAGTTCGTGAGACTGGTATGCTAGCGGACAACACTCATGGTCCCCGTCGTCGTACGGTGCACACAGAAGAGAATGTGGCTGCTGTAGCCGAGAGTGTGAGAATCAAAATTCACAAACATGAACTCGTAATCGATCTCAACAGCTCAACATTTCAGGCACAAGCCTGAGGAAAACTCGGCAGAAAGATCTCGGATTATTCGCTTACAAGGTTCAATTGTTTTAGCAATTGAAGGCGCCGAGGCAGCCACTGAAATCACGTTGTATTCCATAATTAATGGGAATGTTTGCTTTTACTAATAAAGCCATAACAAATGAGAAAAATTTAATTTTGTTCTTTTTATTGCATTTTTAAAAAGAAACTTATATTTAAACTTAAGTCACTTTACATGGTGAGCCAGCAAATGTACATTATTATATAGTATCTTATTAGATAAAAACAAATTGTAAATAAATTAAAAACAAAAAAATCTTTTTAATCAAAATAACGTCGGCGTCGTTTGAATGTACTTAAAAATTAAAATTCTTTCTGGTTGATTTTGTTTGTTTTTCAAACAATTTCTGAGTTGAGTAGATACGATAATATTCTTACCAACAGTTCATAACAAATCTGTACAACAATATTCAATACATACCAACAAGCAGTTTTTTCTTAACTTGGTATCAACTCAAATCAAAACTAAAAATAAAAATCGTTGCTATGACTAAATGTTTCTCAATAAACTGACATATTATTGACAAAACTTGATGATTAATATTTCATTAAATGTCCTTTGAACAAGTTTGTATTAAGCTTTTGTGGATTTAGTAGATTATCCAAAAGATGTTTTCAAATTACATCCAAGACATTGCCCTTTCAATGGGTTTTTGTCTTAATAAAGAGCTTCCAATGGCCAATGAAGAAAACAAGCAGCTTTTACTTTTAATTGATAATTTAAACGAGGAAAAGAATATATTGCATACGAATTTGCAGAATTGCAACGAACGAGTCCAAAGACTAATTACTCATACTAAGAATTCTGAAGTAACTCATACCCAAAATATGGTAATCGTTTAATTAAATTTTTTAGAATTTTTTTTTAAAAATGACTAATGTACATTTATGTGTTTTGTCTTTGTTTTAAGAGTTTGATTTATGCCTTTCAATCGGATATGAGAACAGAACAAAACATGTGCAAAATAGCAAAGCGGGAAATTTCAAAGTTAAAGATTGATTTGAAAGAAATGCAACAAGAAGAGTCAACTCTTTCTCAGTATGAAGACGTAACAGAAAGTAAGTTTGAAGCAAAAAGTTTACTAGTGAATAGGACGGGATTTTGAATTTCAGTATTTTTTTTTTCAAAAATTATATCTTTTATCTATCTACATAAATATGTACACATTATTTAAGACATAACAATTTTATTTTTTAATACCAATGTACCTTTAAATTTTTTGTATTAATTGAAATGTCAAAACGTCAGTCAAGGTTTACCTTTTGTCGGGATAAGTTTCCAGAACTTGTAACTTTTGGAAATTAATAGGTTTCTTCTTTGAGCTCTGAAGTCACTATGGGGTTGCCCTAAACCGACCAAACTCTCAAAAGTGACAAGAGATTTCATATCTATTTCTTTTGTTGTCGTTTGTCGATTCGCGAATTGGAAGTTATTGCTTATGTTTGCAATCATCAGATGAAATATTATTTATAACAAATTTAAAGTTTTATCGTAGCACACAATTATTTGTTTCTTGCTTTTAGTTTTCAACAAAGCAATTGACAACCCTTGGGTGTTTTTTGAAAACCGAAAACCCCTGGGTAAAGTTGACGACCGAACCAAATACTACCTTAATTCTACATAAGTTCATAATCGTTGTTATTTTAAAATCTTGATATACACCTTTTAAAGATTAAATAAATTCAAGAACCGAAGTCCTTCATCATTTGAAATGCCAAAACATCTTGGGCTCTGGGGCTCTGCAAAAGTTTGTAGAAAATCCATTTTTTAAATTTCATTTTTATGTCCTTATTGACAAACCGTTTTACTGTTTCTATATGCTCTGGCAGTCAAAATTTAGTCATTTATATATTTATAATGTAATGATTTAAGGGTAACGTTGGCTACATAAAATATGGCTCCAAAGAAAAATTAAATCAGATTTAAAGTGAACAATTTTTTTTATGAGAAACAAAAGTCAATAAAATTTTGTTGGATTTGGGGCATTTTTTTCATTCTCATTTTTGGACCGGATTTCATTAGGAAAAATGGAACTATGTATATTTTTTATCTTACGAAAAATTTCGACACTTTGAAATTAGAAATTTAATTTATTTGGGGTGATATTTCCATTTTCTAATTGGGCCATATTTCATGTAGCCGGTTAGGTTGGGATAAAAAAAGGAAATATTATCCAAATTAAAAAAATGAACTACAAACAAAAAATGGTGACCGTTTTGCTTTTTAAAAGGTTTCATATTTGCATTTTGAGTAAAGACTTAGTATATAGTTTTATAAATATTTCCTTTCTTGGTGACCTTTTTTTAATTAAATAATGTTTGTCCTTAAGCGAGCTTAAGGTTAATTTTTGTTAATAATTTTTGTTTTTTATGCTGTGACGTTTCGGATGTGGTTACATCCTTCCTCAGACAACTTTAAGAAATACAAATATTTTTTATTTGTTTGTTCCTTTTTGGTTTCCGTGTTTTTTTTTTTAAATCTTTAAAAGACGTTTTAAATTTTTTTCGTTTTTTGTTGTATACATCTTGTCTCTTTTGTTTTTTTTATTTTTTTAATTCTTTTTTTAAATTTATTTCAAACAAAATTTCAATAATTTCAAAAAAAATTTTTTTGAAATAAATATTATTTTAAACAAAACTTCATTTTGTTTGAAATAAATTTTCAAATAAATTAAAAAATAAAAAACAGAAGAGAAGGAATTGTTTATTTTATATCAAGATTCCAAAAAGCGCTTGAAACTGTACGAGTGTGGTTCTTTTTATTTATTTGAATCAAGCTAATTAATATATCTAACGTACAAAAATATTTCTTAGAATTACGAATTAAGAATTTATAAATTATAAAATATTATAGAATATTTTTATAAAACCAGTATTTGATACATCAGAAAAATTTATTAATAAATTATGATTAACGTTATACAAATTAAATATGTTATTCAATGGTGAATTCTTCTCATATGTAGTTGGTACGATAGTGTCTTATGTAAATTGGGTCACGAAAACCTCTTAGATTACAATTTGGAACATTAAAATTAACGCGCGACAAAATGTTCAAAGCATCGATATTACCATCAATAAGATTAACAATAAAAACAAAACATAAACAAGAACGTCTCCAGAATGGGTAAATCTATGAGTTTTAGAAGGCTACTATATGAAGGAAGATTCAATGGATTCAGCCAGCCTAAGCCTCTAAGGGCAAATTTTAGGAATCTTTTTTTAATTTGTTCAATTTTTATTTTGTGGCAACTGTAATAGGGGGTCCATACCTGGCAAGCATTCTTTTTTTTGAGACCAAGAATAACGGTACCTGCCATACGATTTTTTCGACATTTTGTAAATATTTTTTTTCTCGAAAATTGTTCCACAGATTTTTTTTTAATTCTTAAAATTTCATTTAGTTAAAGTTAGCTAATAGTTAAAAAAATTCCGAAAAATGGTTCCTCCCATGGAAAAATGGCACCTCCCATGGAACCATTTTCTTTGTTTTTGATTTTCTCAAAAATGGTTAAATCGATTTCGATCGTTTTTTTTACGAGTATACTAAAGTTCCTCAAAAGTTCGAATATTATCGTGTATTAAAATTTTATTTAAACTTGACAAATAATAATTTATTAATATAATCTAAAAGATGTGAGGAAGAATTTTATTTTACCTAAAAATAACGGTACCCACGATACAAATAATAAAAAATGGTTATCGAAAATGGAACCTATGATTTTGATAAAATATTTTTCTTTCGATCTATAATTTAATAAAAACAATTTTGACATTAAGCTATTACTGACTTTAGCTACCATAGAACCATTTTTTCAAATTTTGAATTTGTCATTATCAGCATAACGGATTTTAATAAAAAAAAATTATAGAGAAGATTCTAAAAAGTTTGAAAAACTTAGCAAAAAATATTTTTTGAATTTTTGAAAATTCGATATCTCTAATAAAAACTTTAGTTTGGCGTACCAAATTTTCTTCTTAAACTTGAAAAATTGGCCAATAAGTTTGTCAACTAAAGCTGTAGAGATATTTTTTAAATGTTAATGAACATACAAAACTACTCTAGAACTCCTTTTTCAAAATGGCGGGCTGAAACATTTTTTTGTGTTATAAATTTTGGTGTTACCTACATGTAATCACTAGCATTATAACTCTCTAAAAAAAGCAAAACAAAAGTTTTTTTTTTTAATTTTACGGGATTAGTTACTAAAAATAAATAATGATGCCTTAAAAGCTTCACCCAATGTACAGGGTGTCCGCCGGGAAGGTGTACTACTTTGTTTGTTTATAATTTTTGATTAAATGAAAGAGAATGGAACTTACATATATATTGATAAATGTTTTATTTAATGTTGGCAATTATGTATGGAACACAATATCAGGTAAATGTCCGCCTCTGTTAGTCTCACAAATGCGAGCCCTTTTGAGCACATTTTTCAGTATATTCTCACACATTTCACGCGGTATTACATTAATTTCATCACGATTATTTTGTTTGAGTTGTTCAAGCGTTTGTGGTTTGTTTGCATAAACCTTGCTTTTCAGATATGCTCACGAAAAGAAGTCCGGAGCAGTTGTGGAAAGAGGTCTCACAGTAATTCCATTGTAATCCTGGCTGTATGCGATGCGGCACCGTCTTGTTGATACCACATGTTAATCAAGCCCAAAGCATGCAGTTGTGGCGTTAAAAAGTTTTCAATCATATCAGGATATCGCTCCCCATTCACAGTTACCGTTACGCCGTTTTCATTTTCAAAGAAGTAAGGTCCAATGATTCCTCCTGACCAGACTGTGACTTTTAATGAATTGATGAATAATTTGAGGGTTTTCCATTGCCCAGAACCGACTATTCCATTCAAATGAAAATGTGCGTACAGAAGAGAATATTGCGTCTGTTTCTGAGAGTGTTGCTGAAGACCGTGAAATGTCGATTCGTCGCCGTTCGCAGCAATTGGGTTTGTGTTATTCGACCACATGGAAGATTTTACGCAAAGATCTTGGTGTAAAAACGTATAAAATACAGCTCGTGCAAGAACTGAAGCCGAACGATCTGCCACAACGTCGAATTTTCAGTGAATGGGCCCTAGAAAAGTTGGCAGAAAATCCGCTTTTTTATCGACAAATTTTGTTCAGCGATGAGGCTCATTTCTGGTTGAATGGCTACGTAAATAAGCAAAATTGCCGCATTTTGAGTGGAGAGCAACCAGAAGCCGTTCAAGAACTGCCCATGCATCCCGAAAAATGCACTGTTTGGTGTGGTTTGTACGCTGGTGGAATCATTGGACCGTATTTTTTCAAAGATGCTGTTGGACGCAACGTTACGGTGAATGGCGATCGCTATCGTTCAATGCTAACAAACTTTTTGTTGCCAAAAATGGAAGAACTGAACTTGGTTGACATGTGGTTTCAACAAGATGGCGCTACATGCCACACAGCTCGCGATTCTATGGCCATTTTGAGGGAAAACTTCGGAGAACAATTCATCTCAAGGAATGGACCGGTAAGTTGGCCACCAAGATCATGCGATTTGACGCCTTTAGACTATTTTTTGTGGGGCTACGTCAAGTCTAAAGTCTACACAAATAAGCCAGCAACTATTCCAACTTTGGAAGACAACATTTCCGAAGAAATTCGGGCTATTCCGGCCGAAATGCTCGAAAAAGTTACCCAAAATTGGACTTTCCGAATGGACCACCTAAGACGCAGCCGCGGTCAACATTTAAATGAAATTATCTTCAAAAAGTAAATGTCATGGACCAATCTAACGTTTCAAATAAAGAATCGATGAGATTTTGCAAATTTTATGCGTTTTTTTTTTTTAAAAAGTTCTCAAGCTCTTAAAAAATCACCCGTTACCTACCCTGTAAGATTAAAACCCAAAGGCTAGTAAGATAAGGATTATATGGGGCAGCTGAAGATTAACCACAAATACACTAATCGGTTTTATTATATCCTGAAAGCTGAAAGTGGCAGGTATCAAAATACTTAGTCAGGTAATAATCCTTTTTTTTGTACAATAGTCCAAGTCTATAAGTATACACTAAATTAGGTATAAATATTAAATGAAAATCAAATCTCCGCATCACTTGGCAAATATCCTTCGATAACCGCACACGTAAAATTACTAGCATAAATCAATATGTCTGAAGTAGTGAAGAGACGGACAAATCTAAGCAAAATATCAGTTGCGTATCAATTGTTTCGATATCAAGAAGAGTTGCGGAATCGGAAAGCAAAGAAAATAAATCTATATAAGGTGAAATATAATATTACTAATATTATAGTGGCAAAAACTTGGCACAACATAACAAGCTACACCAAGGAGGAACGGGAGTATTTGATTGACAGCATACTCTACAGGAAGAAACTGAAAGAAGAACTAGCGAAGGAGGCAGCAAAAAACTCATCATCAAAACATAAGAAGAAATCGAGTTCTCAGAAGTCCAAACAAAAATAAATTATTTTGAATTTTAATCTTTTTTGTAAATATGTATAATAAATTATTTTTTTTTTCTGTTAATAAATTTAAGGACAATAGTTTTAATTATCTATTTTATTTGTCTCTATTCGAATGCATTCGCATATCCTACTCTCTTAGAGGTTCAGCCACGAAGTGAAAATCCTGAGTAACAAAAAAAATTAAAAATGACTTTTTATGATCCATGTAGCAGCGTTGCCCGCTACTAAAAATGAAGCGTTTTTGTCAAAATGTTTTTTTCCAAAAAGAATCACACTGCGTACAATCGAAAATATTCGTAAAAAAATACAATTTCATAATTAAAAAAAAAATACAAAAATAATTGATATCGAACATTGTGTTTGCCACAAAAATTCTCAATCATCACTTTCCGTGTAAACGCAAAACTTTCAAAAGCGTCTTAACACTATGACTGCTTTTATGCGCGAAACAGATTGAACCAGAAACAGCACCAGCATCGTCAACAGCAAACAGCACGCTGACCAGCAAACATTTCTCAAACACATTGCCACCAGCAACGTCATTTCATCTGTTTGACATTTCATATCGAAAAAAAGTTTTTCATTGTGGTGCCACTGAATATTGCAGTGGGAAAGTTGACAACACTGCACCAGCAACAGCAAATTTAGGACTTTGGCCTAATGACGCTGTTGGCGTTGCTGTTGCTGTTCTTATGTGTGTTGAACAATTGAAATACATTGGCTCTAAATTAATGGCGGCTGCTGTTGCTGTTGACGGTGCTGTTGCTGGTTCAATCTGTTCCGCGCTTTAGGCTACGGCCACGCACTGAGCGACGAGCGACTGAGCGATTGAGCGACGAGTCGCTGAGCGACGCAAAAAAAATTAAAACACATAAAATTGTATGGAGGTGGCCACGTAAGCCCTGAGCGACTTGTGATTTTTTCAAGCGACAGAGCGACGTCGCTCTGCAATCAAATCTGTTCTAATTTTTCAGTCGATCGCTGAGCGACGAAGTTAGTCCATGGAGAAAATAGGCATAGAAAGTTTAAAATATGAAATTTTTCAAAAGTCTTTTGCCATTTCGGTCAAAATTTTAAGAGTTTAAAAAAATTGAGATGAAAAGCGACATTCAGAATGTTATTTTAGCAAAACTAAACAATAAAAATAAAGAATAAATAAAATGCACGACTGGATCGCACGAACTTGCTTCTATGTAGAAGTACTTTAGAATCTAAAATGTTTGTGTAAATA
Source organism: Philhelius festivus (assembly GCA_963931855.1). Lineage (NCBI taxonomy): Eukaryota > Metazoa > Arthropoda > Insecta > Diptera > Syrphidae > Philhelius > Philhelius festivus. The sequence continues at coordinate 67,784,053 of OZ007555.1, forward strand.
AATATAAAGCATGGATTTAATGAGATAAAAATGTTCAAATGCATGAAATTGCCGTCTGATTTTCAGAAAAGTATGAATTAATGGAAACAAAGCTCAAAAATCGTTTTATTATTAAAGTAATTTTGTGTGTAAGAAATTTCTTTAAAATTTTTCAAGCACGATGTTTGGGATGCCAATTTTAAGTATTTAGGAGTATAGATTCAAGAACATGATTTGAAAATAAACGTTTTGAAGATATTCAAATCCAAAAACTATTTTTTAGAAAAAATTTGTAGACCATATTTTTTCAAAGGAGCTCCTGCATAGAAATATTAGTTAAAACCGTTAGAGCCGTTTATGAGAAATTCCAAAATCAAATAAATGGTTCATTCATTCATTCAATGTAGTACATGCCTAAATACGATTTTGCATTACGGGTGTATACCCCCCATACCGTTACTTTTGGAGCTAAAAAAAAATTCAATTTCCTCTTTAGGGAATCATCGAAGACCTTTATGTACTGAGTTTGAAGAAAATAACTCCAGTAGCTTAAGCTGCAGATCGAGGAAGAGACAGACAGACTGAATTTCCGGACCCACTTTTTTTGTCTTCGCTATCATCGGAATGTCAACTTTAATCAAAATCTCGAGTTGAATTTTTTTTCCAAATCCAGAACTAGCCCTATAGTACCTACATGTATATCGCAAGTAAAAACTACGAGTAACTTTAGTAATAAAATTAGTCGCTTTTTTGCACTAATTGGCTTCCATTGTTTTGTTAATCTTAGCCGAACTTTTTCCAACAGCAAATTGAAAGATTCTATTGTCATACGACAATATTGATAAAATAGGTCTGGATATTTGCGAAGATTCAACATAATTTGCCCTTTCGATTTATTGGGTATACATCAAACCTTAGTTTTCTTGATCTTATAATAGCTCTTTAAATATGAACGCGACTTTCAACTTAAAGACTACGACGAACTACACTCCACAATTGCATTTTCGCAACTAATCGCTCAGCGATGACGCTCAGTAAATGGCCACCCATCGCTCAGACTCGTCGCTCTATCGCTCGTCGCTCAGCCGCTCAGTCGCTCAGCCGCTCAGTCGCTCGTCGCTCATTGCGTGGCCGAAGCCTTACACTAAAGCGATTTTTAAATTTGTTTCTCTTTGGCTTCCTTTCTTTTGTATGGATGCTTTTAAACAAAGCGATTTTTAATAAAATTTAACAACACTCTTTACTCTACTTAGTTAAACGAAGTTCGCTGAGCGAACGCCAAATAGAAATGAAACATACCAGAGAAATAAAGTAAGCCACAAAAAAGAAGGAACGATAACTCTACAATTTTTCCAACCCCAAAAACTTTGTATACCCTCGCCACCACTTACGTCTCTCGCCCACGGGCTTAAAAATCGCAAAGTAATATTTCATCGTTTAAAAGCAGTCTATAGAGCTTGCCTCATAGCAGTGCAAATGTAGAAATATTCTTCTGAGCCTGAACATACATAATTAAAGACGATTTGAAAAATAATTTAAATATCTCCACTATGGATACAATAATGTTATGAAAGGTTTTTTTTGAATATGTACAAATTTGCTAATTTTTGAATATTCTTTTATTAAAAGCTTGAATTACCGTTATAATGTTTTCCTAATTTTAATAATTATTGGAATGTTGTTTTCATGTAAACTCTAGGTTGCTCTTTATTTTAAATTCACGACGGAACATTTTAAACCAGTTGGAGAAGGGGATGGAAGACAGCCACGTAGTCATTGAACGATAGGTCAAATTTCCACTTTTAGCTTGAAACACACAATTGGTGGGATGAGTGTGGATCGTGGTTTCGTGTTGGGTTTCTTGAGGTCTGGTTTGATTTTGTCTACCTTGGTGTCAAGTGCATCCTTACCTATTGAAGGCTTTTTGGTCTTCTTCGGTGAAGTAATTAGTGACTCCGATGGTTTTTTTTCGATTTCGTTGTCTGTACCAATTCAAAGTCAGAGTCCAAATTCACCACATCTCGGTTCCAAAATCTCTGCCAGTTTTTCTTCTGTAGGTTGCACATATAAGTTTTCATGTCCTACATCTTCTTTCTGGGGTAATTTTTCTATAATTGGATCCTCAATTTCTTGCGCATTCATAACTTTAACATGGAACTCTTTTCTATGAGTTCTTATACCTGCATGGATGTGAGTCTTGAGAGCCTCATATGGAAAATTTACTTCACTCTTCCTTCTCTCGGATTTCCCCATTTTTAATATGGGATTTCCAGAAAATGGATTTCTTGGTAGATATTCATTACATAAAAGATTAAGATTAATAATTGTTTGTAAACAAGGAGGATAATTAACTTTTGTTATAACCCTTCTTGGAATTAATCAATTAAATTTTGTCAGCTAGCGTAGATAAGCCTTTGTTAATCCCTTTTTCCATTGAATTTTATTATTTTAGTAATACCAATAAGGTAAGGAAGATTAATTTTTTCCTCTTCCCCGCCCACTTATGTACTCTATAAATGTCAACTTTGTCAACGTATTAAAAGGACAGTAGTTAAACTGATTATATGTAAATAATATTATAATACATATATAAAATTAAATCTTTGTTTCAAGTAATTTCATATTATGAATAATACTGAATGCAAAATATGTGTGTTGGATCGATTGGCGAATCCTTTTTATTTGTGTATGCAAGAATAAATAAATAAAATTATCTACAGTAACAAAACAAAAACACTTAAAATTGAATCGCTAAATTCATAAATATTTCTAAATAATGACATTATAATAAATTAAACGAATACATTGACAGAAATAAATCAATTTGAAATCCTTCGAATTGAAATGTCAATTTAACAATGGGAAGTACTTTATGAATGTTTGTGCTCAAACTTAAAGCTCCAGTAATACTAGCACTTTTGGGCAAGAGTACGATAACTTAGGCGCCAAGAAATTATAACGGTTTTTTGTATAGAACAGTACAATACAAGCATTTTTTACTATGGGAGGGGGGTCTATCTCCCCCCGTTTGGGCGGGAGGGGCAATTTTATAAAAAAGGTACTAAAATGGATACAAAAATATTAAAAAATAACGCTAATACTTACAATTAAGTATTATACCTTTTTTCAAGCCAATGCTCTGTTATATTAGATAGTTTTTAAATCAAGTGAAATCTATGCACAGTTTTTGAAAAAAAAAAAACAAGTTTTAAACTCAAATTTTGGGAAAAAACATAAAGAAAAGTTTAAACTTTAATTTTTCAAAACTGCACAGTTATATATTGTTATTTTTCCTAAAATTCGTTACTCTAATTTATTCTTATTCAAAAACTAAAAACTAGATGATTTTATGTCGTCTAGTTTTTGAGAAAATTGCAAATAGCTAAAACTACTTGACCACATTGACCACAAAAAGCCAATTAAGCACTTCATTTCACAATTTAGAAAAAAAATTGGTCTAAACTTTTTTTTTTTCATTTTTTTTTTAACAAAATTTTGGGTTTGCATGCAAATTTTTCCCCTTGGCATAATGGTTAGTGTGTTGGAGTGTCATGCGGAAGGTCTCGACTGCGATTCTCAGCCGCTGCAAGAAAGTTTTTTTCAGGGGTGTACTGCCTCTTGCGAGGAATTGACAAATTCTCCAAGAGTATCTCTTGTCTTGGAAAGTGCTGCTCATTAGCCGTTCGGAATCAGCAGGAAATTGAAGGTCCCCTCCGTTCCTGGTAATACGCACACAGGAATGGTTGAGAGTTGTAAGTCACTAGGTCCTGGTTCACTCCGAGCTGTTGCACCACCAAAATTTTCAAAAACTATTGACATAAATAATTTAATTTAAATTTAGGATTATAGAACAGACTTCTGGCTTTCAAAACCGGTATAGAACTTTATTGTAAGTGTTGCCGTTGTTTTTTAATATTTTTTTTTCAATTTAACTTATTTTTTTTTTTAAATCGCCCCTACCTCCTAAATGGGGTGATATAGACCCCCCCTCCCATAGTAAAAAACGCTTGTATTTGACCCTTCTACAAAAATCCATTATCAATTTGTGGCGCCTAAGTTATCGTACTCTCCTCCACTTTTGTATACGTATACGGATATCCAAAACATAAAATATCCGAAATGGCTTTAAACAAATCCTTAAAATCAAGTAAATGCACAGAAATGTGGGAAATGTAGTGCTTCTCAAGTTGTTTAATTTATGTTTTTTTCGTTTAGACGAACCTTTTGTGAAATAAGCGTTAAAAATAAATTCAGTTTCAAATCTTCGAAAGTTGAAAACTTGAAGAAGAAGTTTTGGAGAAATAAATTTTTAAATGTTACTGAACATAAAGACTATACACTTGAACTAATATGAGCCAAGAAAATTGAGGTTAAATCATTATATCTCCTTTTTTTCAAAATTGGCGGAAAACTGAAACCATATTTGTGTTATAAATAATTTTGGTTTTACTTATACTACCCAGCATTACTCTTAAAAAAAAAAAAACAGAACAAAACTAGTATCTGAAAACGTAAATAATTATTTTCCAACATATCCGTTTCAGTGATATGTACTTGTTTTTTATTTCCTTTTAGTTGGGTCCTTGCAAAAATATTAATATCGGTTGATAAATGCAAATTATATTTTTTTGTTCCTTATACCTACTGTGTAGGATTAAAACCCATAGGCTAATAAGATAAGGATTATATGGGGCAACTGAAGATTAACCACAAATGCACTAATCGATTTTATTATATCCTGAAAGTTGAAAGTGGCAGGTATCAAAATAGTTAGTCAGGTAATAATCCTTTTTTTGTACAATAGTCCCAGTCTATAAGTATAAACTAAATTAAGTATAAATATTAAATGAAAATCAAATCTCCGCATCACTTGGCAAATATCCTTCGATAACCGCACACGTAAAATTACTAGCATAAATCAATATGTCTGAAGTAGTGAAGAGACGGACAAATCTAAGCAAAATATCAGTTGCGTATCAATTGTTTCGATATCAAGAAGAGTTGCGGAATCGGAAAGCAAAGAAAATAAATCTATATAAGGTCAAATATAATATTACTAATATTATAGTGGCAAAAACTTGGCACAACATAACAAGCTACACCAAGGAGGAACGGGAGTATTTGATTGACAGCATACTCTACAGGAAGAAACTGAAAGAAGAACTAGCGAAGGAGGCAGCAAAAAACTCATCATCAAAACATAAGAAGAAATCGAGTTCTCAGAAGTCCAAACAAAAATAAATTATTTTGAATTTTAATCTTTTTTGTAAATATAATAAATTATTTTTTTTTCTGTTAATAAATTTAAGGACAATAGTTTTAATTATCTATTTTATTTGTCTCTATTCGAATGCATTCGCATATCCTACTCTCCTAGAGGTTCAGCCACGAAGTGAAAATCCTGAGTAACAAAAAAAAATTAAAAATGACTTTTTATGATCCATGTAGCAGCGTTGCCCGCTACTAAAAATGGAGCGTTTTTGTCAAAATGTTTTTTTCCAAGAAGAATCACACTGCGTACAATCGAAAATATTCGTAAAAAACTACAATTTCATAACTTAAAAAAAAAATACAAAAATAATTGATATCGAATATTGTGTTTGCCACAAAAATTCTCAATCATCACTTTCCGTGTAAACGCAAAACTTTCAAAAGTGTCAACACTATGACTGCTTTTATGCGCGAAACAGATTGAACCAGAAACAGCACCAGCATCGTCAACAGCAAACAGCACGCTGACCAGCAAACATTTCTTAAATACATTGCCACCAGCAACGTCATTTCATCTGTTTGACATTTCATATCGAAAAAAAGTTTTTCATTGTGGTGCCACTGAATATTGCAGTGGGAAAGTTGACAACACTGCACCAGCAACAGCAAATTTAGGACTTTGGCCTAATGACGCTGTTGGCGTTGCTGTTGCTGTTCTTATGTGTGTTGAACAATTGAAATACATTGGCTCTAAATTAATGGCGGCTGCTGTTGCTGTTGACGGTGCTGTTGCTGGTTCAATCTGTTCCGCGCTTTACACGAAAGCGATTTTTAAATTGTTTCTCTTTGGCTTCCTTTCTTTTGTATGGATGCTTTTAAACAAAGCGATTTTTAATAAAATTTAACAACACTCTTTACTCTACTTAGTTAAACGAAGTTCGCTGAGCGAACGCCAAATAGAAATGAAACATACCAGAGAAATAAAGTAAACCACAAAAAAGAAGGAACGATAACTCTACAATTTTTCCAACCCCAAAAATTTTGTGTACCCTCGCCACCACTTACGTCTCCCGCCCACGGGCTTAAAAATCGCAAAGTAATATATTGCATCGTTTAAAAGCAGTCTATAGAGCTTGCCTCATAGCAGTGCAAATTGAGGTCTGGTTTGATTTTATCTACCTTGGTGTCAAGTGCTTCCTTACCTATTGAAGGCTTTTTGGTCTTCTTCGGTGAAGTAATTAGTGACTCCGATGGTTTTTTTCGATTTCGTTGTCTGTACCACTTCAAAGTTAGAGTCCAAATTCATCAAATCTTCGGTTTCCAAAATCTCTACTTTCTTCTTTATGTTTTACATATATGTGACCTATAGAAGGGAATAATAATTAGACACGACCAATGCGATTAGAAGATTACAATCAGCTGCTTGATTTCATTATTGTTAGTTGACGATGTAGCGGTAAAATCATTATGTAAAATCAAATAGATATAAGAAGTATACAATGATATTCCAATACAAATATATAATATTATATAATGCTAAATACAGTACACTCTTTCCTGCTTTAATAAGAAGGTTGGCCTAATTTAGTATAATGAAAAGTCTTCGTTATTTTTTTTTTGACGTGTTGATCGTCTTATCGTCGGTTCTTCTTGAGTGACTCCGTCCTTGCTCTTTCCAGAATTCTGTGTTGATTGAACGTCATCGTTTTGATTAGGAGACAACATGGATTCCCTTGCATTGTTCTGTATTGATTCTCGTGCAGTTCTCTCCACCTCTTTTAAGTCGATTTCTGATGACTTTAATTGGTTGCGATGAGCCACTCTCACTCGACCCTCACAGCTCACCAGGTATCTGCTTTTTGATAGAAGCTGCAGAATAGTCGCCTGAGCCCACTGGCCACTGGTTCTCAAGAGCACCTTATCGTCAACGCTGAATAACTTTTCTGGAAAATACAAAGGATTATGCAAATTTATTTTCGTGTTACCAATTGTGGATTGCCCAAAACTAGGACGCAGTTGAGTCAGCAAAGTCCTTGGAGAATACTTGAGTAAAAAGTCAGAGGGACTGCGTGTTGTTGCCGTGTTCGGCGCCGATCGATAGTTGAATAGAAACTTTGTAATTGCTCGTTCCAGCTCTTCATTAGAAACTATTCGCCCTTCTCCTTGCACGTCTTTTTGAAGAGCATGCTTGACTACACGAACCTCAGTCTCTGCTAACCCATTCGCACGGGGATAATACGGGGGGCTCTTCTTCGCTTCGATCCCAAGATGGGCCAAAAAGCTTATGTACTCCGTGCTGGTAAATGGTGGTCCATTATCCGTTACCACTGTCTCTGGCAATCCAAATGCAGAAAATGACTTTTCCATAGATTTGATCACTTCTCGTGCAACTGTATTTTTCATTAGGTAAAGGTCAATCCATTTGGAAGTTGCGTCCACGATCAGCAAAATTGTTCTCCCATATAAATGAAAAAAATCTGCGTGCAATCTAACCCAGGGAACGCTATCTTGCGACCATCCTTCAAAAGATTTTTCTGCTGGGTAGCCGCCTGCATTTTTTGACATACTAGACATGACTTGATTGATGATTCTAAGTCACTGTCAATATTCGGCCACCAACAGAGAGATCTCGCTAACATCTTTATTTTAACTATTCCAGGATGGTTACTATGAAGCTTTGATGTAACGTATGCTTGAAGACTTCTTGGAATGACAACTCGAATACCCCATATTAGACATTCTTTTTCTATTGTTAAACCAATCCGACGACAAAAGTACGGCTGTAGATCTGGATCGTTTATTTGTGCTGGCCACCCACTAGAAACTAATTGACAAACCTTGATGAGGATCACATCTTTTTTTGTTGCTGTTGCGACATCTTTATAATTGTATGGTACGACAAGTTCTTCCGATAAGGCACTGATGAGACTGACTGACATATCATGTGTAACTGCATTTGATAGCGGCAACCTCGATAATGCATCACAATTGGACATTTCCGTACTCTTTCTGAACCGAATTATGTAGTCATAAGCTGACAATATTATCGCCCACCTCTGAAGCCTTGAAGATGCCGAAACCGGAATACGCTTACTTGGCTCAAATATAGCACGAAGTGGTTGATTGTCAGTAAATAGAATAAACTGTCTACCAAATAAGTACTTGTGAAAGCGTTTGACACCAAATATAATGGCTAGTGCCTCTTTCTCAACTTGAGAATACCCTTTTTCAGATGATGTCAATGTCATTGATGCGAACGCAATTGGAATTTCCACATTAGTTTTACTAACATGACTCAAAACAGCTCCCACTCCCTTGCAACTAGCATCGCAAGCCAGCAATATCGGCTTCGATGAATCATAAAATGATAAAAGACTTTTTTCTGACAAAGCTAATTTACTATTTTTAAATGCTTTTTGACATTCGTGTGACCACTCAAATGCACAACCTTTTTTTGTTAACTCATATAACGGGGACAGCTTTGACGACTGCATCGGCACAAATTCTCTATAAAAGTTTATTAACCCCAAGTACGACTTCAACTCGCTAACATTGGTAGGGGTTGGCGCATTTCGGATTGCATCCACTTTTCCAGGCTCTGGACGTATTCCATCACCCGATACTATGAAACCCAGGAACTCAACTTTAGCTACAAAAAAATGACATTTTCCTACGTTGATTCGTACACAGGCGTCATCCAGACGCTTCAACACCTGCCGAACTAGTGAAGTGAGCGTTGGTAAATCCTTCGCACTTATAATTACATCATCAATGTAGCATTTTGTATTTGGTATACCCTTCAAGATCTGATCCCTAGTTTTTTGGAAAATACCCGGCGCAGTTTTAAGACCATACGTCAGCCTATTAAACCTCATCAGACCCACATGTGTATTTATTGTAAAATATACCTTCGACTCCTCGAATAACTCCAGCTGTTGATATGCACCACTCATGTCCAGCACAGTGAACACCGAATTCCCTGACATTGTAGCAAAAATGTCATCCTTTGTCGGTATTGGGTATTGATCATTTTCCACGACTCTATTAAGTGATACACGGAAATCCACGCATAACCTTATACCTCCGTCTTTTTTTGGCACTATAACAAGTGGACTTGCCCATTCACTGCTTTGAACACGAAATAAAGTACCGTCTTTTTCCATTTTTCCTAACTCAACCTCCACTTTCGATCTTAGTGCATATGGAACAGTGTACGCACTGCAGAAAATTGGACTACAACCAGCTTTTATTGTCACCCCTGCCTTGTGTCCAATTATTGTCGATGGCATTGAACTAAAAGCGCGTGAGAACTCGCGCTTAAATGATTCAACAAGATCGGAGACGGCATTTATTGGACTTGGCGCAAGTTCTAAACCAGATCTAAACATAGATTTCCAATTACAAAACAATACAGACAGTGCGTTGCGTCCCAATAATGGCACAAATTTATCTTGTCTTTCTATGATAACTATTTCGATCATTACTGATCTTCCTTTGTAGTTCGCCATTGCCTCAATTCTACCTACAACTGGAATTGCATTACCATCAACACCTCTGTATTTTTTTTTGCTTGCACTCAACAACTGTGCTTGTCCGAATTTCTCATCAAATTCGCGTTTTGACATTACACTTGTCGCGGCACCCGTATCGACTTCAAATTTTACCATTTTATTGTTTATTTGTATTTCCAAATAACATGGATTACAACGACTTTCAACTAACTTGACAGACCGACTATGACTACCTAAAGGCGACTCTGACTCTGACACCATGTTTAAATTTAAGAAATCTTCTTCGCAATCACTTTGGTCTCTTTCTTCGCTCTCAACATTGTTCACGTCACGATTCTGTTGCTTGCACTTACGTGAGGTGTGACCTACTCGATGACACACAAAACACTTCCAATGTATAGCGGGACAATTTACCGGATTGTGCAATCTACCACACCGAAAACAACCTGACGATGAAGATGACGACGACGACGATGCCGAAGATGATGTTTCTCTTTTATTTCTTACACTTCCTTTTCCAGCATATGATTGCCGTTGAAAGTTTGGCTGGTGCTTGTTATATTCTTTTACACCTGCTATTGTCTCTTCTATTTTTAACGGATTACTATGTAATAACTTTGTCTCGGATGATGCCATTTCCATACCCAATGCAATTTTACTTGCTTTATCAAATGTAAGTGACTCTTCTGATAATAATTTTTTTTGAGTGCTTTCATTTGATATGCCGCATATGAACCGATCTCGCAGCCTCATCTAAAAAATTCTCAAATTTACACGTTCTAGCATGTTGCCGAAGTTGCACTATATATTCCGCTATCGTTTCGCTAGATTTCTGATCCCGTTTATTAAATTTAAACCGTTCCAACACGACCAATGGATCTGGATTGTAATGCTTTTTTAAAAGCGCAACGCATTCAGCATAGCTCTTCCCGAGGGGGTCCAAAGGAACACACAGGTTTTTAAGGAGTTCGTATGTCTCACCCCCGATCAAAGTAATAAAAAGCGGCAATTTTTTTTGCTTCAGCCACATCGTTCACTTTCACAATTTGTTCAAACCGCTCGACGTACGTTGTGAACGAATTTTTCGATTGGTCAAATGATTCAATGTTTCCTATAAAGGACATTTCGATATTTTAATGTTTTTCTTTTTAAAATGTGATATGTAACCCGATATAAATTGAAAACAAATTAGATATACTGCAATCACGCGAGTTCTTAATTCTCGTCGCCAAAATGACCTATAGAACAGGGTTGCAAAAGCTTAAGTCACTTGTTAGCTTAAGCTTGGCTTTAATTCACAAGCTAGTGAGTGACTTATGAATTAAAATAAATATAATTCAGCAGCTAGGAACTGACTTATGAATTAAAAAAAATTTAATTCACAAGTCAGTTGGTGACTTGTGAATTAAAAAAATTTAAATCATAAGCTTCTTAGTGACTTATGAATTAAAAAAAAATAATTCAGAAGCTACTAAGTGACTTATGAATTAAAAAAATTTAAGTCATGGGCAAGTAAGTGACTTATGAATTACAAAATTTTAATTCCCAACCTACTAAGTGACTTAGGAATTAAAAAAATTCAAGTCATGAGCAAGTAAGTGACTTATGAATTAAAAAAATTCAAATCATCAGCAAGTAAGTGACTTATGAATTAAAAAAATTTAATTCAAAACCAACTTAGTGACTTATGAATTAAAAAAAATTTAATTCATAAGTTAATGGATAAATGCTGATTATAAAAATTATGAAATGGATAATTTATAAGCTAGCGTGATAATCTTATGATTTAAAAACTAGATTTGAAAGCTTTAATAATTAAATATTTATGTAGTCAAAACAAGCTTAAAAATTTCCAATCTACCAACTAACTTATGAATTAAATTTTTTTTAATTCACAAGTCACCAACTGACTTGTGAATTAAATTTTTTTTAATTCATAAGTCACTTACTCCCTGATGACTTGATTTTTTTTAATTCACAAGTCACTTAGTAGGTGGTGAATTAAATTTTTTTTAATTCATAAGTCACTTTGTTGCTCATGACTTAAATTTTTTTAATTCATAAGTCACTTACTCCCTGATGACTTAATTTTTTTTAATTCATAAGTCACTTGGTAGGTGGTGAATTAATTTTTTTTTAATTCATAAGTCACTTAGTAGCTTAGGATTTAAATTTTTTTTAATTCATAAGTCACTTTGGGGGTTGTGAATTAAATTTTTTTTAATTCATAAGTCACCAAATATCTTATGAATTAAATTTTTTTAATTCACAAGTCATCTATAGATTTATGACTTAAGGATTTTTTAATTCAAAAATTCGCAACCCTGCTATAGAAGGGAATAATAATTAGACACGACCAATGCGATTAGAAGATTACAATCAACTGCTTTATTTCATTATTGTTAGTTGACGATGTAGCGGTAAAATCATTATGTAAAATCAAATAGATATAAGAAGTATACAATGATATTCCAATACAAATATATAATATTATATAATGCTAAATACAGTACAATATGGACCAAAACGCGAAAAACGAAACCACAAAGAAAAAAAAATATTTAAAATTTCGCGGGCTTTTCGCCATTTTTATTTTTTATACATCCCAAAGTAACGAGTAACATAAATTTCAAAGAGATATTCGTTACTTATTTCGCGAAAAACACGTTTTTCTTTGATTCCTTGAAATAAAAAAAAAATTAAAATACAAAACGAAACAAAATGGTACACTGAGAAAAATATCAAACATATTCATATTTAAATCAAACTCAAACACATACGATTTGGCATGGAATCGATATCTATTTAATTTGAATAGAAACGTATTTACCCATGTTTGACCCGATTTGAACATGATTTGGTTTAAATTAACCACGTTTTCTATTTGATTTAAACATGCTTATCTTTGTTTTTATTAACTTTATTTGATGTTGTTTCAAATAGAATCATATTAATTTTTTGTTACTTCAGATTTTTCAGAAATTCAGAAATAAAAAAAAACTCACAAATACAAATTAATAAGTACCTACATTATGTATGTATTTATATTTTTATTTTATCTATTTACATTTTTCCAAAAAGTCATTAAATTGTTGTGGAGCGCTTTAAGATCTCATCTTTGTCACATCTTGAGAACATCTTCAAATTCTGGTTCATATAATTCGTCTTCTGGAATTTGCTTCTTTTTTTTACGTCTTTCGTCGTGCTCTAGTCGTCCTGTGGCAAGAATATAGAAGTCAAATGATAGTTAATTATAAAACATACTTATTAATCAGTATTTTTTAAATAAAACTATATAAATAAACAGTTTTTGAAACAAATATTTTTTGTATACTTACAATAGAGAGCAGGGAACAATGGTATTAACTTCCACTCCTCGAATAATCTTATGGTTTATATTTTTGCTTGAAACAGAACTTCAGTTATGTAACATTATAATGGTAATCAAATATTTCTTTATTATTTTATAAATTACTCACTTTAGTAAGATCACAAACACACGCGGAACATAAACACACTCCATGACTTTCGATGCCAAAAAGAAGAAAAGTTGTATTTACGAGTAGCTACTTCATTTTTATTCAATTCAAACTCGTTCGTGATTAAATTTAACATTTATGTTTAATCCCTTACTCATGTAAATATTTTAACTTCGTTTATATTTCAAATAAACTCGTTCATGTTCATTGTATGTTACAATTTTTAAGTTAGTAAAACAATTAAACCTGCATTTTAAAAATCAAACTAAAACTAATTTGAATACATTATAAAAAATGAAGTGCAGATCTTAATGAAATTCTTAAACATGAATGAGTTTGATTTAAACATATTTTACTGTAAAATAATAGTATTTTCGAATCTAAACAGATTCGAGTTTAGTTATAAACGAATTATATTTGTCCTTATTTGAACATGCAGTTAAACATGTTTCTATTTAAATCACTCATAGTACAGTTTTCTCAGTGTAAGTTTTATTAATTCAAAATTAGTTTTTTAAGTGTTATCCGTTTTGGTCACATTAAGTAAGTTTTGTTGAAAGTATAGGGCTTAAATATTTGGAAAAACAAATTGAAATCAGCATTTAAAATAACAAAGAAACCCACCGCAATATTTGATGTAACGTAACAGTCCAAGCACCTTAAAAGTTCATTTTTCCAGCTTCTATTATATCAACAAATTTATAAAACCATATTTTCTCCGAGTAGTTTTAGTCTATTTTAAAAATAAAATAATAATTCTGTTGTGTACTAAATAATGCCGTTGTTTAGAACAGAAAACAGTTTGTAACGTAACAGTCTTTTTTCGTTTCAAATTAAAAAATTGTAACTATGTTGATTTCATAACCTCAATCATAATTCTAATGTTTAGGGAAAGCTTAGTAAGATCCAAAAGAACAAAAACTATGAGCCTTATCATCCATCGTACCCGATCGGAACGTAATTTTCTCCGATTTCTACGAAATGTACGAATTTTGTATGATTGTAGCCGTTCCGATAGGGCAATCGGAAAAATTAACGAAAATAAAGTTTGTGTGAGTTGAAAATGTCAAATCCTTGCGTTGCATGCCGATGAAATGTCAAAATGGCAGCAACGCATGGTGAATTCATGCGATTTATGAAGATATTTGATTTCCGATTTCTCCGACAGCAAATTATAAGTGGAAAATTTGCCAAAGAAAAATTAAAAACGAATAAACTTTTATAATTTATAATTACGCTGTATCTGAGTTAGAAAATATTTGATATATTTCTTAAGAATATTCTTTTTTCTTTATTTAATTTTCTTTATTCATATCTTTCCGCTTCTAATAACACTGCTGCACTATCCATGATTCTTCTTTGCTTATTTGTCACGAATCAACACTTTATTAATTTATTGGCGTTTACGTCTAATACACGCGTTAGTAAACGTCGGTTTTTTTCCGTTACGAAGCAGATACCATGAAGGAAATAACCGTTATGATCGTAAAGATACGATGATAAGACTGTATATATGTATGTATGTAAATAGTTTAAAAAGGACGGAAAAGTTTGAGAAGTTGTTGAATTCCAAATTAGAATTGATTTATATTTATTTACAAAGCACTATTTATACTAAAAATTTGTTTAAATTCGATAAACGAACTTAATAAATTATTACAATGAATGATTGATGAATTTATCTTAAAAAAAAGTAAAATATTATTATTTTTAAATCTAAGTGGAAATACTAAAAGTAAGTTAGTGGATTAATGGATCGCCACAATTTCGATATGTACTTACCTATAATGAAAAATAAAGTTTTTTTTTTATTTAATTTGTATGTTACATAAGTTACCCTTTTTTAATGTCTAACGATAAGAAAACCAAATAACTCTAAAAAATTACAATTTTAGCCATTTTAGATGCTGACTTTAACTCTTAAAAGAGCCAAGATCGCACGTGTAACGTAACAGTCTTTTCATGTAACGTAACAGTCCCAACATTTTTCTTTCCACAGAATCTAAAAATACAGTATTTAGTATAATTAGTATTTTATTTACTACTTCCTTTCTTAACCTCAGAAACTTCGTACCTCACGTTTGAAATAGTACACTAAAAGAGCAGACTTATTGCATAATGTAATGCAACCTCAAAATCTACTTCCAAATTCATGTAACGTAACAGTCCTGCTAAAACATTTTTAGCGTTTAAATGACAGGCCTCACTGATTTTTAAATTAATAGAAAATGTTAGTTAGGAAGTCTATTTTGAGAAAAAAATAATATATATTGAAAAAGTATTCAGTTTCATATATTTTCAGGTAAATTTGTATTGAAATATGCGTATGAATGTAACGTAACAGTCCGCGTTTTGGTCCATATAAGTTTTCATGTCCTACATCTTCTTTCTGGGGTAATTTTTCTATAATTGGATCCTTAATTTCTTGCGCATCCATAACTTTGACATGGAACTCTTTTCTATGAGTTCTTATACCTGCATTGATGTGAGTCTTGAGAGCCTCATAGGAAAAATTTACTTCACTCTTCCCTCTCCCGGATATCCCCATTTTTAATATGGGATTTCAAGAAAATGGATTTCTTGGTAAATATTCATTACATAAAAGATTAAGATTAATAATTGTTTGTAAACAAGGAGGATAATCAACTTTCTTTATAACCCTTCTTGGAATTAATCAATTAAATTTTGTCAGCTAGCGTAGATAAGCCTTTGTTAATCCCTTTTTCCATTGAATTTTATTATTTTAGTAATATCAATAAGGTAAGGAAGATTAATTTTTTCCTCTTCCCCGCCCACTTATGTACTCTATAAATGTCAACTTTGTCAACGTATTAAAAGGACAGTAGTTAAACTGATTATATGTAAATAATATTATAATACATATATAAAATTAAATCTTTGTTTCAAGTAATTTCATATTATGAATAATACTGAATGTAAAATATGTGTGTTGGATCGATTGGCAAATCCTTTTTATTTGTGTATGCAAGAATAAATAAATAAAATTATCTACAGTAACAAAACGGAAACAGTTAAAATTGAATCGCTAAATTCATAAATATTTCTAAATAATGACATTATAATAAATTAAACGAATACATTGACAGAAATAAATCAATTTGAAATCCTTCGAATTAAAATGTCAATTTAACAATGGGAAGTACTTTATGAATGTTTGTGCTCAAACTTAAAACTCCAGTAATACTAGCACTTTTCTATACGTACACGGATATCCAAAACATAAAATATCCGAAATAACTTTAAACAAATCCTTAAAATCTAAATGCACAGAAATATGGGAAATGTAGTGCTTCTGTGAAATAAACGTTGAAAACCAATTCAATTTCAAATCTTCGAAGGTGATTTTCTAGTCACCAAAGTTGAAAAAGAAGTTTGCCAGCTAAAGTTTTGAAGAAATAAATTTTTTAAATGTTACTGAACATAAAGACTATACGCTTGAGCTAATATGAACCAAGAAAATTGAGGTATTATATCTCCTTTTTTTCAAAATGGCGGACAACTGAAACCATATTTGTGTTATAAATTTTGGTTTTACTTGTACTACCCAGCATTACTCTTAAAAAAAAAAAAAACAACAAAACTAGTATCTAAAAATAAATTTTGAGGCACTGAATATATCCGTTTCAGAGATATGTACTTGTTTTTGATTTCCTTTTTGTTAGGTCCTTGCAAAAATATTAATATCGGTTGATAAATGTAAACTATATTTTTTTTTGTTCCTTATACCTACTGTGTAGGATTAAAACCCATAGGCTAGTAAGATAAGGATTATATGAAGGAAGATTAACCACAAATGCACTAATTAGTTTTATTAAATCCCGAAAGCTTCTGACAAAATACAAATGTTTTAATCGTCAGTGCCAGGTAATAAGATACTTAGTCTGGCAATAATCTGGCAATAATCCTTTTTTGTGCAATAGTCCAAGTCTGTAAGTATAAACTAAATTAAGTATAAATATTAAATGGAAATCAAATTTCGCATCACTTGGCAAATATCCTTCGATAACCGCATACGTAAAATTACTAGCATAAATCAATATGTCTGAAGTAGTGAAGAGACGGACAAATCTAAGCAAAATATCAGTTGCGTATCAATTGCTTCGATATCAAGAAGAGTTGCGGAATCGGAAAGCAAAGAAAATTAATCTATATAAGGTGAAATATAATATTACTAATATTATAGTTGCAAAAACTTGGCCCAACATAACAAGCTACACCAAGGAGGAACGGGAGTATTTGATTGACAGCATACTCTACAGGAAGAAACTGAAAGAAGAACTAGTGAAGGAGGCAGCTAAAAACTCATCATCAAAACATAAGAAGAAATCGAATACACGGAAGTCCAAAAAACAATAAATTATTTTGAATTAGCTTAGCTATTTTTTGTAAATATAATAAATAATATTATTTGCTGTTAATAAATTTAAGGACAAAAGTTTCAATTATCACTTTTATTTGTCCCTACTCTCTACCCAAATGAATTCACATATGTACCCTATTTTTCTAGAGGCTCAGCCACGAAGTGAGAATTCAGAGTGACAAGAAAAATTAAAACATGAGTTTTTATGATTGCGTCCACGTAGCAGCATTGCCCGCTACTACAAATGTAGTGTTTTTACTCCAAAAATATCTGGAATTTTAAGTGGTTCTTTTAGTTGATTTCATGTTTTTGATGTCTTCTATTATTCCCATCCAATATATTGTTTCTTTAACTAATTTTAGTGCCCATATGTGGTACTACTAACCTATCTCTATCAAGATTACTATAAGCTCATCCCTTATTTTCAAATAAGCCTGTATGTCTGCACTTCTCCCTTCATCCTAAACCACTGGAGCTATTTTCTTTAAACTCTTCTTCGGTGATTCCTTAGAGGAGAAATTGAATTTTTTTTTTTTTGAAAAATCAATATCTTCAAAACGTGTGAACGATATTTTTTTGAAATTATTTAATAAAATCTATAGTACTAAACACATAAAATTAGAATCCCAAATTATTTTTTTGAAAAATTTTAAAGAAATTTCTTATATAAAAAATGAATTTAATAGTAAAACAATTTTTAAACTTTGTTTGCATAAATTCATTCTTTGCTAGAAATCTGACGGAAATTTTATGGATTTGAACAGTTTGCTCAAATTAAATCCATGTTTTTATATTTATAAACAAATTTTAACTTTCAAAGAACTTTTACATAAGAGCATCGTGCATTATATTATTATTAGCGGAAAAATTTTTTTAATGAACACAGTTTTTGACTGACAATCAATTTACTCCCCTGATGATATAAACATTTTTTTTTTAACTTTTTTTCCAAAGATGACATTAAAAAAAGGAATAAAACCATTTTCGAGCTAAGCAACCGAATAAATTGGTTAAAGGCGGCCCTGGTCGAATGGCGGCAATGCATGGATGATGGAAACGAAGCGAATATGCTGATTGAAAAATATTGCAAGGATGACCAGAAAAAGTACTTGAGCGTTGAAACAAAACGCAGACTTCTTCAAAATACAATTAATAAGGAACGTAAGACCTTAATCGATTTGGTGGAAGAGCAAAAATCCTTAGAACAGAACCTTGATCGTACTGCAAATCTTTATCGAAGCTCTCATTCAGAGCGCAGAGAAATGGTAGACACATGGAAAACTGCTGTTTGCCAGATGAATCAAAGGGAGCAGGATATACTTCAAACAGAAGCTGAATTTGAAAGTGTTCTTGGAAATTGCCTAAAGAAGGAAAGTAAACTTAAAACTGAGGAAGGCAGATTAGATGAAATTATCGCTAATAATTTAGAAGTTGAAGAAAGCATTCAACAGTTGAATGATGAGACCTCTGATCTGAAGGATAAATTGCAAAGTCTCCTTGATTTAGTGGCTTTAAGAGATAATGAGGTAGCTTGCATATGTCAAAAATAATTTTACAAATAATACAATAACTATATACCTACTAACTAATTTATTAAGGTGGATATACTGCGAAAGGAATTGCATGGTTTGGCCAATAGGGTTCAACAACAGCGGCAGAAAAACCGACAGGATGTCCAACGCAAAACCGACAAGGAACTCGAGTTGTTACATTGTTTTGAAGGAAATAACAAACTTAAGAAAAGCCATGAGAATCTAAATAATAAGAACATTAATGCTCAAGAACGTCTTCGTATTCTAGAAGATATGATTGAGTCCGAAGAGCACACCAAACACAAACTTTCCCAAGAAACAAACAGAATGAATGACCTTTTATATCGTACACAACAACATTTAGCAAAGTTTAAGGATGAGGAAAAAATCCTAGAAGTATGCGAAAGGCCGGTAAATAAGTTATTTTAAATTAACAATGTTTCTTTACAGGTAGAAAATGGGGGACTTCGCTTGAATATCACAGCTATGGAAAAAAGTATTAAGGAAACGCAAAAAATCTTGAATAAACAAACAGAGTCACACTATGATATGGTAGGCTTGTAACTACATATTGGTATTTAAAAAGAAAAATAATTTTGTTTGTATATGAAAATATTTTAGTCCCTAACAGCAGTTCTTTTGGAAAGACGTATCGCTAAAGTAAAGGGAACCGCAGTTGATCCTCAGGAAGAGAGGCAACAACTATTAGAATTATCTAATATGGAAAGATATTTCAATGAAGTTTCAAAGACTTTGCAAGCGCTTCAGTCTCAAAGTACGAAATTAGAAAGCGATATGAGAAATTTAACTATTTCTTATAACAATGATATGAAGGAAATCGAGAACATGGTAAGTAATTTAATTTTCCGATCTCTCACTCTAAGATCTTTACTCTCGATTTCACCATCCCAATTAAAATATTGCGTCCAAGAAAATCCAATTCTACTGAAATGTTAATTATGTCTAGTTTGGTATGCCAAGTTGAGGTCTTCTTCGACATGATCCACTTTTTATTTATACTGTATACGATCCCGAGCTTTAAGGCTACGAGTTTTGGCATCCCCATCAGCAGTTTAGTCTTACAACTAAAAGTTTGGTTTTCCTTTTTCGTCTTGAACCTGAATGCTGGGTTTCGAAGGCTTGCTTGACTGGAGTTATTGTACAATTCGCTGTTGTCTTCTATCTTCGAATCGCCCTCCTCGCACACATGACCGTCGTCGAAAGAATGTTCTTTCCAAATAGCCCAGAATCTGCTCTTCTTTTTGCTTCCAAAATTCTGTGCCGCCACAAAGTAGTATTTCACCCTAAATGTTGCTCAAAATCGGCTTAAAATATAATAAATAAAATGCACGACTGGATCGCACGAAATTGCTCTTATGTAAAAGTACTTTGGAATTTAAGATACATTCTATAAATATAAAACATGGATTTAATGAGATAATAATTTTTAAATGCATAAAATTGCCGTCTGATTTCTAGAAAAATATGAATTTATGCAAACAAACTTTAAAAAATCGTTTTATTATTATAAGAAATTTCTTTAAAATTATGTAAAAATAATCGTTCATAGGTTTTGAAGATATTGATTTTTCAAAAAAATTTTTTTTCAAAAAAACCCAACAAATATTTTTTTCTCGAATATTTTTATATACAATATTATTTTAAACTTAAAAAATGTTTGGTTAAAATCCTTACAGCCGTTAATGAGAAAGTCGAAAATCAAAAAAACAAAAACATAGGTACCGTTAATAACATTTTGCCCAAAAATTTTTTTTAACCAAAATGTAGTCAATGTCCACAATATTACACATAAAAAAAAATGTATTATTTTTTTTTAAATCAAAAAACTATTTTTTCGAAAAAAGTCTTAGTTTATATTTTTTCAAATGCAAAGCAGCTCCTGCATACAAATTTTAGTTTAAATCGTTAGAGCCGTTGGTTAGAAATTCGAAAATCAAAAAAACGGTTCTATGACAGGTACCCCTAATAACATTTCCCCCCAAATTTTGTTTGACCAAAATATAGTTCATGTCCATAATATCACACTTAATTTTTTTATCAAAATCGTTAGAGCCGTTTTCGAGATAAATAAGATTATGCATTATGAGTGTATGGGGGTACCGTTAGTTTTGGAGCTAAAAAAAATTTCAATTTCTCCTCTAGGGAATCACCGAAGACCCTTAAGTACCGAGTTTGAAGAAAATACCTCCAGTAGTTTAGGCTGTAGTTCGAGGTACAGACATACAGACATACACATATACAGACAGACAGACGGAATTGCCGGACCTACTTTTTTCGTCTTCGATATCATCGTAATGTCAACTTTGATCAAAATCTTGAGTTCGATTTTTTTTCAAATGCAGAACTTGCCCTATATCGCCTATATCGCAAGTAAAAACAGTGCATGGTTGTTATATTGTATTATAGACCCGTTTCTAGACCCCAATTTCACTTTCAATTTTTCGTTACTTGACGATTTTTTCAAGTTTCAAGAAATGGCTGTTGCAGAATTGTCCAAGAGTGATTAAGGCTCGTATTCACCGAGCGCTCCTAAACGGCTCTTAACTTTACGAGGCTCTTAACTTGAAATTTCTGTGGGGGTATTCACCAACCACTCGCAAGTGTTTTTCGAAGTTCGAAAATGAGAGCCACTCTCTCTTGTTCAGGCATACCCAAACTGTGAAATGTTGTGGAATGTTGGTCTTGACAGCAAATGGATACTCTTCTACTTGGCATTGCTCACATGGATTCGAGTCATATGCGTGTGTGGCACACGCACAAGCGCACAAACTTTCGAAGAGAGCGCTCGTAAGTTAGGAGTGGTCGGGACCACTCCAATTGGAAAATATCATGCCGGGTTCGTACCAATGAATGGAGTGTTCGTAATGTTCACAAGAATTAGGTGTGTTTTTTTTGCAAGTCCATATAGAATTGTAAAAAAAAAACGACATCGGGATTTAGGAGCTTTTTTTCCACATAGCTGGAAGCACTGTGTACGCTATGACATTTGTCAGCTTATTGACGACTAGCATCAACCAATCCAAAAACTTCACTTTTGACGTCTCTGAGCAAATTATCGATAACATATAGATAATACTATTTTGCAGGGGCGAACGCAGGTAGGGGTTTTAGGGGTTCAAACCCCCCCGAAACGACCAAAAAATAAGGGTTCATTTTGTTAAAGAAAAAAAAAAAAAAACAAAGTGTTATTTTCGTGCATAAATTCTTCTGATAGTGTTGTTTTTTCTTACGATTTATAGGTACTATATAAGGCAAGTAATGCATTCGTAAAAAAAATCGAACTCAAGATTTGTATCAAAGATGATATTACTATGATAGGGAAGACGAAAAATGTGGGTCCCAAAATTCTGTCTGTCTGTCTGTTCGAATACGGCCTAAAAGGCTGGGCCGATTTTCGTTAAACTTGGTAGATATCGTTTTGAATTTTTTTCCCCCAAACGTTTTTTTTTCCTTTTCTTTTTAAGACCAAAAAATAACGGTACCTGCCATACGATTTTTTTTCGAAATCTTATAAATATTTTTTTCTCAAAAACAGTCCCACAGAATTTTGAAAAAAAAATTCATAAAATTTCATTTCGTCATTTTAGGTAATGGTTGAAAAAATTTGTTCAAAAAATGGTTATTCTTGGAAGCCATCTTCGAACCATTTTTTTAGTTTTTGATTCTCTCGAAGACAGTGCAACCGATTTTAATCATTATGAAGCCCCTCCAAGGTTTAAATATTATTGCGTATACAAATTTTAAAAGGTTTATTTTTTGATTCTTAAAAACAATTTCAAATTTTTTTTCTGGAAACTCGAAAACCCCATGCTCAATTTTTTTTAGACTTGATAAATAAAAGTTTTTTAATATAATCTATAAGATCTGAGGAAAAAAATTTGTTTTACCTAAAAATAAAAGTGCCCACAATACAAAATGTTAAAAAATGGTTTTCGAAAATCGTTTTTTTTTTTTCTCAAAAACAGCTCCGAGAATTTTGATATTTTCTTTTTTGTTTCGATTAATCTTTACTTTTAGAGAAGCTTCTAAAAAGTTTAAAAAACATTGCATTTTAAGACTTAAAAAAAAAAATATTTTTTTTTATTTTTTAAAGAAAAAAAAAAAATATTTTTTTTTGAAAATTCGATACCTCAAAAACTGCTCAATATTTTCTTTGTAAATTAAATTTTTATTCGAACAATAATAAAAAGTTTGAATATGCGTACCAAATTTTTTTCTTAAATATGTTTTAAAAATTTTTTATACAACTATTAAAGGAGTTTTAGTCATTTAAAAAATGAATTTTATGCTTTTTCTCTAATAAGATTAATTTTTGAAATTCTTAGTCTTTTACATAAGAGCAAGTTTGTGCGACCCAGTCGTGCATTTTATTTTATGTGTCTTCGTATTTTAACGCAATTTTCTTAATTTGAATTGATGATTAAAAAATACGGACGAATCGAACAGCAATTGCGTTTTTGATAATTAACATTATGTTTAGGGCAGAAAACGAACGGAGCAAATATACCGATACAGATATCCATGTTAATCTTAAGGGCCGATTTATGGCTAATAAATGATTTCGATTTTTATAAATTTGAGTTATTAATGGCTCCAAGGTCGGAGTGTGTTGAATTACAGCAATAGAAAAAACTCACTCATTTCGTTTGTGTGAAAGTTACAGTTACAAATGAGTAGCACATAGCAACCTCTGATAGCGTTTTGGTTATAATTATGTAGTATCTACTATAGTTAACGTAGGTACCAATTGAATGTTGCTGGTGTCCTTATCTTTTCGTTTAACTCTTTTTCCTATGATCGCAAAAGGACAACAAGCTATAACTTCACGTATTAATATATGCCAGATTTAGTTTTGCAGATTTTGACCACTAGGCGAACCTAGAACTTATTATAACTCTATTGTTAGGTACACTTATAGAATCACTTGCACTCTTTTTCTTCTTGTTGCATTAATGATATTTTACGAACCAAATAATGGCCTCCATAACAGGGCCCGTAGTAAAATTCTATATCTAACAATTAATTCCGGAATAAAAATGCCCAAATGGGAAGCACCAAAAACGCGCTCGTAGTGAATATTTTCGAACTTTTGGTAACATTATTCAAATTTGCCAAATAGATATCCGTTGCACCATCTTTATGATGTTTTATTTTTGTGATTAGCTGTATGAAATTGCTCCAATAGGTCCCATCTCTAAGAGCAAATATCATTTAGTTATAACATATTTATGTTAATTACAATAAAGAATATGTAATTAACAAGTACCTATAATATAGTAATAAAATAATATATTTATGAATACCTATCTCATATTTTTTTGAAAACCCCCCCCCGAAATTATTTTCTGCGTTCGCCCCTGATTTTGGCATCACCATTTTTATCGGGTCTTAGATTAACGCTCGATAATTATCTGGTCTTAGCTAACTCTGTATAGATTTAAGTAGTTGTTGCATTTGCATGTAAACCTCTTAGTCCCGATGTCGTTTTTTTTTACAATTCTATATGGACTTGCAAAAAAAACACACCTATTACCAATCCAGTGGTTCAATTTCGTGAAAAATTGGAAGTGGAAGGCAACTTTAAGAGAACGAGCGTCTTATTTCCCGACTTTTAATTCCCAATCGATTTCAACATGCTTGGGACATCAATAGAAATTTTCAGTCTCAAACTGGAAAAAAATAAGTGACAGAAGTATACTTTTTTTGTATGGCGACCTGCAAAAAAGCCTTTGCTTACTTGCAGAATGAAGAAGCTAAGGTTTGAATGGGCCCAAACTTATAAAGATTGGACCCAATGGCAATGCGATAGTCCGAGAAAAGTATTCGGATAAATGTGTTTTGCTACTGTAAAACATTCTTGTTATGTGGGGAGCTATTATAACGTTTGGTTATGGGGCCATTATTATGCTGGAATGTACTGTTAATACTGCAAAATAAATTGAGATCATTAATGAAGGTGTTTTGCCCACATTGGAGCAATTTTCCACCGAGCGAAAACTGTACGCTAAAACTAAACTTGTTCTTTTAGACATTTTTAGAAACATCGATGAAGTCTTTACATCCGTGAAAAAATCACACAGATTCTCTTGGGATTTCGTTACTTCCCTTGCCAGGAAACAGTCCGGACCTAAATGAAATTGAGAACTGTTGGCAGCAAAGAGGGAAATAAATAAGTGAAAAACGTCCAAAAATAATCATTGCAAAAATTCAGCAATAGTAAAAGCTTGTTATCAGGAAATATGTAAATGCAAATTATTTGAAAAAGTTTTTTCATTCGATGCCAAACCAGGGGGCCAAATTACCGCTACAGTGACCGAGTGAGTGAGTCACATCAGTGATCGAATGAAAATGTCAAATTAGAGTAATTGATTGCCGATTGCTCGATGACGTAAGCGGAAATAGAAATCACCTGGGGTTTGATTTAGGTGTATAATAACCAGAGTTTTAGATGTCACTTTTTTTTTCCAGTATATTTGTACGGCTAAGAAAATAATTTTAAATAAGGATTTGTTTGACGTGGCGTAAACCCGAAGTAAGTGCTTCGGCTCGGTTTAACTATTCCGAGGTTGAACCCAGTATTACTGAAAAATAATAAATAAGGCTGTAAGTTTTTACTTTTATTATTGCTATTTAAAAGACATATACATTTTAAAAACAAAAAAGCAGTTTTCTTAATTTAAAATATATTAAATAAAAAAAAAAAGAAAATGAAATGAAATATACATATCTCAAGAATTATGAACAAAGTCGAGGTTTTATTCAGTAGATCTACTGCGAAAGTTTTTTGTCGCTGAGTGTATAAATACCTTTCTCTTCAGTTTGCATTTTGATTATAAGTTTTTGTTTAAAAGAAACTCTCACAAGAGATTGAAATATTCCGTTTTAATAGGAGGGCCGTGAACAAAGACAACACATTCACGTGGTGGATGAATTGTGATTGCTGTCGCGATATATTATTAAGTTACCATTTCTGTAACCAGGAATGATTAAAAGTTGTAAGTCACCAGGTCCTGGTTCTCTTCGAGCTGTTGCACCACCAAATATAACAATGGATACATAGCAGCAGACATTGATTAATTTCTCACATATTACCATTCAGTTAACTTCTCGTTTTGGCACTTGGAAATATTGTGTAATATCAGCTAATTTTTGATGTTCCATCCATCCAGTTAACGAGAAAGTCAAGTGGGACCATCTGAATAACTATTTAGGAATCTTTAACTGGTCACTATGTTCCCCGGTAGTAACAGTGGTGCTATGTGCCGATATGTTAACAAAAGTGATTTCTTACTTTTATTCCTAACAGAATTAAGAGCATAAAACCTAAAACAAAGTTTGATATAAGCTGTAAAGAAGCTACCAGATTGAGAGAAGTAAGTTTCCGATCTTACAATGCCAACTCAACAGAAGAAAATCGGAAAAAGCACAAAAAAGTAAGAAACCATTGCAAAGCTGTAATAAAAAGAACCAAATCCTTACATGACCAGAAGTCAAGGCAAAAAATCAAGCAATGTTCCAAAGGCAGTAGAATTCCTGGTCAGGAACCTACAAAATTCTTCTTCATCTTCGGTTCCAACGCTCATGTATGTACAACGACAACCCCATCATAACTAGCTCTTCAGATAAAGCCAATTTACTCATTTTGCTGCTAGCTCTACTTTCCTGACGGCAACATTGCCGCCCCCAATGTAATAGGAAAGTATATTTCCACAGCCGTACAATTGCAAGAGCCTTTTGAGATCTTGATATAAGGGGCGGATGTTGAATGTGAACCACACCTAAACGTCAAGTTTTTTTCTGCATTTCATTTGACATTTCTCAATTTCAGACTAACTGAATTTGAACCATGGAAATATACACAATCGAACAACGCATTAAAGTTATTCAGGCTTATTATGAAAATGGGCGTTCAAATCAAAATGCATATCGTGCACTTCGTGATTTTTTCGGTCAATTTATTCGTCCAAATGTGCGTACAATCGGAAAAATCGTGCAAAAATTCGAGCAAACCGGGTCTGTAGGAGATGTGAAAACACCAGTGCATGCTCGTACAGCTCGTACTGCAGAAAATATTGCTGCTGTTCGCGATAGTATGGCTGAAGAGCCATCCACCTCAACTCGTCGTCGTGCCCAACAATTGCACCCCTCACGCTCGTCGTTGATGAACATTATGCATAAAGACTTGCATTTACACGCTTACAAGGTGCAATTGACTCAAGAACTAAAGCCTCTTGACCATTTCAAACGTCGTCAATGGTCAGAATGGTGGCAAGAAATGGCAACAGTGGATGATCAATTTTCGAAGAAAATCATCTTCAGTGATGAGGCACATTTTCACCTCAGTGGATTCGTCAATAAGCAGAATTGCCGCATTTGGGCGAATGATAATCCAAGAGTGATTGTCGAAAAACAAATGCACCCACAAAGAGTGACTGTTTGGTGCGGTTTATGGACTGGCGGCATCATCGGGCCGTATTTTTTCCAAAATGAGGCCGGTCAGGCAGTTACTGTGAATGGTGTTCGCTATCGTGAGATAATAACGAACTTTTTATGGCCCGAATTGGAAGATATGGATGTGGACGATATTTGGTTTCAACAGGACGGTGCCACTTGCCACACAGCTGATGAAACAATGGCTCTTTTGCGCGACAAATTCAATGGCCGTGTTATCTTACGTGGTGCGATGTCAATTGGCCGCCAAGATCATGTGATTTGACACCGTTGGACTTCTTTCTTTGGGGTTATTTGAAAGAAAAGGTGTACGTCGATAAGCCAGGAAGCGTATTGCCAAACTGTATATCAGCACAGATCTCCTTAGTCTGTGCTCAGCCATTTTCTGCTCACCGAATTTGAAATGAAAGTATTGTAGAGCAAACTGTATGCTAGCACAGAGCGCTCTGTGGTCACATGCAGTTTGCTTGTAAAATATTAAAAAAGCTGAAGCAAACTATATACTATTTCAGATCGAGCAAAGTACCTATGATTACAGAGCCATCGTTCACGTTGTTGGTGTGGTTATTGTGTGTGGTGCCGTGACATAAGGCCAAGTGACAAAAGGCCAAATTTGTTTGTGACTTAAGGCCAAACATAAAATTTTTTGTCTTGAGCAACAGTACCTTGGGTGGCCCGCTTCGCGGGTTTTCAGGATTTTAACTCCCTTTTCGGGGCTCACACCCGCTCACACCCGCTCACGTTGCTCCGCTTAGGGTATGTTCAGTCGCCAGGCAGGCGCCTGTAGCAACAGTTTTGTATTTTACATTAATTGGAGTAAACAACTAACAGTTATGTACTGCTGCTCAGGAAAACTGTTGCTACAGGCGCCTGCCTGGCGACTGAACATGCCCTAAGCGGAGCAACGGAGTTGCGTGAGCGGGTGTGAGCCCCGAAAAGGGAGTTAAAATCCTGAAAACCCGCGAAGCGGGCCACACAAGGTACTGTTGCTCAAGACAAAGCATTTTCTGTTTGGCCTTAAGTCACAAACAATTTTGGCCTTTTGTCACTTGGCCTTATGTCACGGCACCAGACACCACACACAATAACCACACCAACAACGTGAACGACGGCTCTGTAATCACAGGTACTTTGCTCTTAGTTTCCTGAGCAAAATGTATACCAACACAGAAAAATCTGCTTCTAATCTGACACAGTATATACTCGTAGTATGCTCTTAATTTGAATGAGCATTCTGTAGTCTTGTCTATTATAGAGCGTGAGCTCTGTACTGATATACAGTTTGGCAATACGTAGCCAGGAACAATTCAAGAGCTAAAGGATAAGATAATTCGGCACATTAACGGAATAGAACCTCAATTATGCCTCAGCGTCATCGAAAATTTGGACCATCGGATGGAGGTGTTCCGCCGAGGCGGCGGCGGCCATTTGGCCTATATTTTGTTCCATACATAATTGAACCATACGATATTAGCTGTGTTTTATTTTCCCCCAGATCTGATACGGATTGGATTTTGTTTTCAAAATAACATGTAAGACAACAAATACAAACAAAACTGGGCCTTGTGTTGTTTTTGTTTTACATGTAATTTTTAATGAAGATCCAATCTGGATCAGATCTGAGGGAAAATAAAACACAGCTATTATTATAATAAAAAGAAAAGACAATAATTTCCTAAATAATTTGTGTTTTATTAAAATCAACATCGGCCCTTAAAATTTAACCACCCTTTATAAACAAATCCGCTGGTTCTGATGATATACCTCCATTTCTCAAAAAATATGTTCTTCCTCGCGGACAAAACCATTGTGTAATCTTTTACATTGGTCCTACTGTTCTGGAATCTTGTTTAGAAGTGGAAAACTGCAATTTTTCAGCCTGTTCAAAAAAGCGAATCTTGCTCCCTCTCCTCCTTCTTTAGAAGTCCTAGGTCCTAGGTAGTAGTTTCTAAACATTATTTAAAAATGATGATGACACAAAAGCATTTTTAAGTTGTCTTTGTCTTTTAGCTATTGATAAGTGCGTTTGACTGTCATGTAGAAGGTCTTGTGTTCCATTCTCAGCCGCTCCAAAAAAGTTTTTCAGAGTTGTTACTGCCTCTTGCGAGGATTTGACAAATCCTCTTAAGAGTATTGTCTTGAGAATCGGCTAATGGATGGTCGAGCTGTTGCACTAAAAAAAATTTTTTTTTTATTTTTATTGACCTTTGAGATTTATAAAACTTTTTTTTCACTATAAGAACTTTAGAATAAAAGAAGCTCAACTTTATTGTGAAGGCGGAATGAAGAAAATTTGCGCAACAACTCGCAGCAATCAAGAAATGATTGTTGAACTGAGCATTCTAAAAATGCGCGTAAATGAAATGGAGAATCAAATAAAGCAATGTCAAAATAGATCATACAACTTGGACCGACATCGACTTCAAATGTCAAGAATCATAAAAGAACGAATGGTTGAAACCAACTCACAATATGACTTGATGTATCTTAAACGAAAACACTTGATGGAAGAACTCAGTACATTGAAATGCGATATCGGTGAGAGAATGATAAAGATTGATGCCACGAAAGCCCGCTATGAACTCACATCCAAGCTACTCGGAACTAATGATGATGGTTCTTTAGTAACTGCAACACAAATGAAAATCGAGAATGCTCAAGAAAAGCAAATGCTTCTAGAGCAAGGGAATAGACTTAATGGAAATGTTTTAAAAGCAGAGCATGAGATCAAAGCAATGGAACACACTTTAGCTCTAATGAATGGCTCAAATGAAATGTATCGTCGCAATTTTGAGGAACTTGATGAACATGGTTAAGTTACTATTAAACTATTATTTATCTATCTAATAGTGTATTTTACTTTAGCTGAAGACCTTAATGTTCTCAAGAATCTACAAAGCGAGTACTGTCAACGGTTAGGCGAGCTTAAAACTCTGGGAAATAAAATTGTTCAACAAGAGCGACAGATTGAAAGTTTAGAAATGGAGAAGGAAGTTTTGGACGAGGCACTTCAGGAACTTGTTAGAAAGAGGTATAATTATAATTTTTGACTGATAAGTTAAAATATTAAGTTTTTCAAAAACGTGTTAATACAAAATCGCAAGAGGATACATTTTTGACTTGCGTTGTTGCTCAATGATTAAAGCACTCAATCAAAAATTGACACACCTATTTCCCTCACCAGTAGCACTCTCACAAAATATTGCCCGTTTTATAAAAACGGATGGAAAAGATCTTGAAATTCAGAATATTTCTTTTCTCAGGTCGAACTCTGTAGTTATTTTTGTATGTATTTGTATTTGTGGCTAAGTTTTGATCATTTGTGTCAATTTCGGCTAGAGCCTGTCATACTATCCCAATTTGTTGTGAGCTACTATATTTACAAAACTTTGTAAGCTATATGCAATATTGTGTTATATTATTCAAACTAAATATTTTGTAAGATTGAAAAGTCCAATAAAAATTGAAAATTAATTGGAATTCTGAACTTTAAATTTAACCGAGTTTTCTTGGTTTCTTTGGTCTGACACTTAACCCGCTGAACTGTTACACCCATTGACAAAACTGCACCACAACACTAACTACAAATTTGAACCCAAGACAAAAAATGTTCAGAGTTTCATTTTTTTTGTCTTACCGTAATGGCAAGTGCGCTGGACTGTCATGTCGGCGGATGTCTGGCTTCGATTTCTTACCACTGCCACCAAAAAAAAAGAATTCAGGAACATAAAACCAGAGACAAATTTTAAAAGACTTTTTTAAGGACTGCTTGTAAAACTACTCAATTTAAAAAAAAAAAGAATGTCAAGTATGTTTGTGATGTTGTATATTTATACGAATTTTAGTAAAAGAAAAACGTTTTGATATTATTAAAACAATTTTAAATATTTTATTTTTAAATTTAACAACATTTATTGAATAAATATAGAAAAGCGACGCGTTTCGGAAGTTTACCCCATCATCGGGCTTATTACAAGTTTATTAGTTAAGCGTCTTGTTGTGTTGCTTGCTGCGTTGTCATTAGGTTTTGTTGTACTCGTAGTTATATTTGTTCTTTTTTTTTTGTTTTTTTTTTTTTTCAAGCTTTTAAACGCCCTCATTAACTAAATGCCCATTTTTGGCTTATTAAATTTTAAAAGAGTCATTGAAATGTCATCAAATGTAGCTAACAAGTGGATATGGGAGCTGAAATTTTTGTTTTGTTACATTTTAGTTTTCAATTTTTGAAGATACAAAATGAATAGGTTAATAATAATATTAAAATGATTTACTTTTTATTAAAAATAAAAGATTGATCGTCTTCGTCCGACGGTAAAGAGCAACACATACACTCAGAGAAAAATACCATAAAAACAATGGTATTTATGATTGAATCAATAGTTTTTTACCATTGTTTTTAGTCAATAGGATGGGTACCATTGAAACAATAGTTTCGAAACTATTATTTCAATGGTACGTTCGTACTATTAATTCAATGGTGTGAGCCTATTGGTTCAATAGTGTGTCTTATTAATAGATTAATGGTCCGTACCATTGTTTCTTTTTTATACCATTGTTTTATGTTATTATATCGAAGCTTAAAAACCATTGTTTTAATGGGATTACCATTGAATCAATATGACTGATCCCATTGAATTTAATAGTATTTACCATTGAATCTATAGTATCATACTATTCTTTTAATAACATGTGTACTATTGTTTCAATGGTATTACTATTGAATCAATGTGACTGATCCCATTGAATTTAATAGTATTTACCATTGAATCTATAGTATCATACTATTATTTTAATAACATGTGTACTATTGTTTCAATAGGATTACTATTGAATCAATGTGACTGATCCCATTGAATTTAATAGTATTTACCATTGAATCTATAGTATCATACTATTCTTTTAATAACATGTGTACTATTGTTTCAATGGTATTACTATTGAATCAATGTGACTGATCCCATTGAATTTAATAGTATTTACCATTGAATCTATAGTATCATACTATTATTTTAATAACATGTGTACTATTGTTTCAATGGTATTACTATTGAATCAATATGACTGATCCCATTGAATTTAATAGTATTTACCATTGAATCTATAGTATCATACTATTCTTTTAATAACATGTGTACTATTGTTTCAATGGTATTACTATTGAATCAATATGACTGATCCCATTGAATTTAATAGTATTTACCATTGAATCTATAGTATCATACTATTCTTTTAATAACATGTGTACTATTGTTTCAATGGTATTACTATTGAATCAATATGACTGATCCCATTGAATTTAATAGTATTTACCATTGAATCTATAGTATCATACTATTATTTTAATAACATGTGTACTATTGTTTCAACGGTATTACTATTGAATCCATGTGATTGATCCCATTGAATTTAATAGTATTTACCATTAAATCTTTAGTATCATACTATTTTTTAATAACATGTAAATCATATTTTTAAATTTATTTTCAATTAAGCATTTGTGTTTCAATACAAATAATAAATATTATGAATCAATAGCGTTTTTCATCTTAAACAATGCATACCGATACCTGAAATATACAAATCATCCTTCCAAGTTGTTGTAACTTAATCTGAAAGTCCGTAAAATCAAAAAACGACAAAAAATTTAATAACAAAAATAGGTTTTTATTGACTAATTTGTGTTTGTTATATAAAAGTTAATGCGAAAACTTATTTGTATTCAAATATTCGTATCTTTATATAAAGCAAGAACTTCTTAAGATTAACTATTAACTTTAAAAATGAAAAACAAAATAAATATAAATATAAATATTAAAAATAAGTCTGTGATATCTCTTAAAATGCATTCAATTTTTTTTTGGGATTTCGAAATCAGTATCAGTAATTGATTAAAAATGGTCTGTTGAAGAGTACATATGTATGCATTGCATATATTGATTAATTATATTAATTAGTTTTACTGTCAACTAAAATGAAGTTTCTATAATTTCCCTTAAAATAATACTACAGTATGAACTCGGTTAACGCAACCCTCGATTCGCGCAACTCATAAAAAAAAAAAAACTTAATTTGTTGAGATTGTGGTCTGATTTCAAATGAATAACTAAAGACTTGGATGAAGAATAGGGTTTTGATTTCATACCACACACAAAACACTTCATTTTTGAGAACACAAAATGTTTTGTTTTCTCGGTTTATATAAGTTAAAAGGTCAAGAAGTCTTAATTCACAATAAATAAATATGAATTAATAATACGAAATAATATTTTTTTCATGTTAAAATCTTTTAATTTTTAACCCAAAAATAGATATAAGACCCTGATAAGATGAGACGGATGATAAGCCTAAAGCTTTGAGCTATTATAATTAAACATCACAAAAAAGAAAATTCTATACGCGATATCATCATTTGCAACAAAGATGATCTTTACTTTGACTTTAAATTTAAATCAGTAAAACTTCCAGCTTCTTATTCTAAAATCTGGACCGACGAATACCGAAAAGATTGAATGCTTTGAAAAGACGAAATGCCTACCTAATTTATACAAATAACTGTTAATAAAAGATATCAAAAAATACATTAGAATTAATTTTTTATTTGTTTTTTTAAAAAGGGTTTTGATATTCACATGTTGAACATTACAATTTTTATTGTTTTAAGTAAGTTAACAAACTTTTAATATTAGAATTCTCTTCTTGTTTAAAATTGTAGAAATAATTTTCGACAAAAAAATAAAAATTTCTACCTTCTCTTGGATAGTTAAAATTCATTACATGAAATAACTTAAATGTGACATCAAAACATTTAACAAATGTAGAGAATTTGTATAAAATTCCATCATAAAATGTAAAAAACTGTTCCAGCTGATTTATTTCTGGACCTATTACTATAATAACTGGCTGCAGAGTAAGCCCTTTTGAAAGATATTTTTGACGTAATAAATCTACCTTATCTGTATACTGCGCTGCAGTTGAACAATAAAGGAAACATGAGTCCTGAGCGTCCTTTATGCTGGGCTTCTATTTTGATTTTTTTGCATTCTTTTTTCCAACAGAAATCATAGGAGGCTTCAATAAGGCGTGTATTAAATTAAAGATGATGAAGTCTCGGGAATCTAAAAATTAAAAAATAAAAATAAAATTTGAATAATTAGTAACTTGATGGTGGTAGTTTTCTGATTGATGATAAATAGTTAAGGAAAAAAAAAACTTAAAGAGTTATCCCTTAAGAACAAATTTTATCTTACTTTCATTAATATCTTTTTCCAATTCCTTAAGAAGACTAAGTGATGTCTTGTCTCTGATTTTCCTCTTTAAACAGTGGCGAGGCGTCATATTGTTCAAGTCGTGCATGAACGACTAGCTTACAGGCGACATTATTTTAATTTCTATCTAATTAACCCACACCTCATACTCATACTGTTCGTTCATTCCTTATAGTTATATCTAATGTATACGTACATATTTTCCATTTTCCCACTCGTGCATTCCTTCTGTGAACTACCCAAATAAAACAAAACGAACTAGCTACCTGCTACTGTTTTCTTTTCACTCAACCGATCGCCAAGTCGTTCATACGATTTGGCAACGAAATGAACCCATAGAAAGCATACAAGAAAAAAAAAACAATTCGCTCGTTGTAGGGAGCATTTCGTGCAAATCTGTTTTGAACGAGTAGAGCTTTTTTTTAATATATAGAATGATGGAAATGAGGAAAACGGGTAGCTAGGGAGTAGGTAAGTAAGTAGTTTATTTATTTATTTAGGTACATATTCCAATATTTAATTTTTTTATTTTTTCGAATATGAGAAATGGGACGTGCGTCGTTCATAGGGACGGTTTTAGTCCAGTCAAAGCGTCATTTGACCTTGCGCGCAGAGGCATGTTCTATTTTTTTTTCATGGATCGATAGGTGCTTATGAGAAAGGCTTAAAACCAACTTTGCACCACATGACAACCTTTTTTACCAAAGTTATTGGTAAAAATGTGTTTTGTGCCATTTTTTGGTCATTTGCGAATATCTCAGCTCCACTATCTCGTACAAACAAAAATTAAACATATATTTATTCCTAATAACATTATCTATTATGTATAAAAAAAAACATATGTTTAAACAAATTAAAAAAAAGTTATAGTAAGTTGAAATAATTTTTTGTTGTTTAAAAATCACTTTTTCGTGATTATTAAGAAAAAAGATCATTTATTGATGAAATTTTTATTTTTTATTATTTAAGTTCTTGTAATTCCCTACAATTTAAAAAAAAATCAGCACTCTACGAGGAACGAAAGCCGAGTAATAAATTACTGAACTGATTTTATGTTTTAATTAATATCTCAGCTCCAGTATGTCGCAAAGTGAAAATAAAAAAAACTGTATTGCTAATAACAATATTTTCTATCAACTTGCATTTAATTTAATATGTTTGAGCAAAAACATAAAAAGTTACCGTTGGTTTCAACGTTTTTTTCTTGTTTTTAATACCTTTTTTTCATAGTTATTGAGAAAAAAACTGTATTTCACGGTAACTATTTTTCAGTTTTGGATTTTTGTCTTATAGTCCTGCTAATTTTCTTCAAATTAAAAAAAAAATTAGTCCATTACGACAAACGGGAGCCAAGATATTCATGATTTAAAAACTTAGGAAAGCTTAAAATGTAGTATCTTAACCTTGTAGCTTGTAAGAGGCAACAAATATGTGTAAGTATGTGTGGGGTGTTTGAAGGATACCAATATATCTTGTTGCTGGCGACAACAAAATTACAAGCTACAAGGTTAATCAACACATACCTATTTATTATTGACATAAAAATAAAAACATTTTAGGTAATGTACCTTTATATAAAAAAAAGACTTGTTTGACTTCTTGGCATTGCAAATAAGAATTTTGAAACTGAACGACTACATTTTTTAGGCACGCGTCGCCGCTGTCTTTAAATAGGGTATAATTTTGTCAACGAAAGAGGGCCAGAGCTCAAAACTATGAGACTTATTCAATGATTTTATGGTGTCGTAGTCAATTTCAATCTAGAATATAAGGATAGTTGGAATGATATTTTATTAAAGTGGGACATATTTTTATATTTGCGTTGAAATTTTATTAATTTTATTTGCAGTAACCTTAATATTCATTCGTTTAGCTTTAGCGGTCTTATAAATAAGACATTCAATACATGTTTAGGAAAAAAATGTTTCATCAATCTTATGTATATGCATGTTTTTTTTTTAAATATCGAAGTTAAAAAAAAATCTTTTGATAAAAATTCGAAAAGTATACATAGGTATTGTTGAGTTTTTTCGTCTCCAGTTGTGTTGATTTTAATAGATAATTAAATAAAATAAAATATAAATATTGATTTAATGTGTTTTTTATTTAAATTTTTATTTACATAACAACTAATTTTTAGTAATAATGGCATAAGATTTCGGAATAAGCATTCCATCTTCGGGCTACTCGAATTGAATTATGACTATGTTCGAGTTCAGGTCGAGTAGCCCGAAGATGGAATTCTAATTCCGAACGAATATGTTGCCATTATTACTAAAAATTAGTTGTGCTGAAATAGAAACACATTAAATTAATATTTATATTTTATTTTATTTAATTATCTATCGAAAAATATATATTTTTTGAAGATTTTGATATGCAATGTCAAGCCAAATTCGCTTTATTGGTTTTTCTTTTAGCATTCAATTACAACTAAGATATACAAAAATTACAATAAATTAAAAGTTCTGGTTTAAGCAATAAGACCGGCTCTACTTAACGCAGTCGTTTAGCTTATAGACTTTGTCTAACTTTTTTATAATTTTTAAGATGTTAGAAAACTCTTCTAACTAACGTGGGTTTTACAACAGAACCTAAGCGAATTTATTTTAAACAACATAAACAACAACCACAAAAAAAAAAAAAGAACAGACAACTTCGAACCAAATTATTTTTCGTCGAAAAAAGTACTCGTTTTATATTCAATATTTAGAAATGATTCCCATTCTAAAATTGATCTAGAGCAGGTTTTAAATGTTTACAATTTTGCTCCACTATAATAAAAATTTCTACCTTCTTTTGGATAGTTAAAATTCATTACATGAAATAACTTAAATGTGACATCAAAACATTTAACAAATGTAGAGAATTTGTATAAAATTCCATCATAAAATGTAAAAAACTGTTCCAGCTGATTTATTTCTGGGCCTATTACTATAATAACTGGCTGAAGAGTTAGCCCTTTTGAAAGATATTTTTGACGTAATAAATCTACCTTATCTGTATACTGCGATGCAGCCGAACAATAAAGGAAACATGAGTTATGAGCAAGGGTCGGACTTTACTTCGATCGAAGTA
Organism: Philhelius festivus; assembly: GCA_963931855.1. Taxonomy (NCBI): domain Eukaryota; kingdom Metazoa; phylum Arthropoda; class Insecta; order Diptera; family Syrphidae; genus Philhelius; species Philhelius festivus. The sequence goes on from OZ007555.1 coordinate 67,821,961, forward strand.
GATGTACTTCGATTTTGAGAAAAAAAAATTAATCTACTTCTCTACTTCTCGTTTTTAGGATTTACTTCTCTTTGAAAAAATTCTTAACAAACATATTCAAATCAGAGTTTTATTAGTTTTTGGGCCTGAGGTCAATTTATATTTATATACATTTATATTGCACTTTTATAATAATCATTAACACGGTATTTTACTTTGTACAACACATGTTTAACCTAGACGTGAAGTAAAGTACTGTGTAAACGATTATTATAAAAGTGCAATATAAATGTTTTAAATAATAAAATAAGAACCTGATGATGTCTATAATCATAGACGAAACATTGTTAATAAAAATAAAAACAAAATGTTTCATTTAACTTAATTGAAATATAATTATTGTTTTTTTTTTTTTTTTTTAATGAAAAATAATCAAATAATACTGAATAAACTTTTGTTAAGAATTTTGTTTCAAAAATTTTTTTTTAATTTTCTAAAACTTCGAAAATTTCAGATCTACTTCAGTTTTTTTCCGTATTTACTTCTAAAATTTAAAACCAAAGTCCAAACCCTGGCCCTGAGCATCCTTTATGCTAGGCTTCCGCTTTGTTTTTTTTTTTGCACTCTTTTTTCCAACAGAAATCCTACATATTTTGCAATTAATTTGCAATTAACAGACAACTTCGAATCAAATTATTTTTCGTCGAAAAAAGTACTCGTTTTATACACAATGTTTAGAAATGATTCCCATTCTAAAATTGATCTAGAGCAGGTTTTAAATGTTTACAATTTTGCTCCACTATAATAAAAATTTCTACCTTCTTTTGGATAGTTAAAATTCATTACATGAAATAACTTAAATGTGACATCAAAACATTTAACAAATGTAGAGAATTTGTATAAAATTCCATCATAAAATGTAAAAAACTGTTCCAGCTGATTTATTTCTGGGCCTATTACTATAATAACTGGCTGAAGAGTTAGCCCTTTTGAAAGATATTTTTGACGTAATAAATCTACCTTATCTGTATACTGCGATGCAGCCGAACAATAAAGGAAACATGAGTTATGAGCAAGGGTCGGACTTTACTTCGATCGAAGTAGATGTACTTCGATTTTGAGAAAAAAAATTAATCTACTTTTCTACTTCTCGTTTTTAGGATCTACTTCTCTTTGAAAAAATTCTTAACAAACATATTCAAATCAGAGTTTTATTAGTTTTTGGGCTTTAGGTCAATTTATATTTCAATTAAATTAAATGAAACATTTTGTTTTTATTTTTATTATAGACATCATCAGGTTTTTATTTTATTATTTAAAACATTTATATTGCACTTTTATAATAATCATTAACACGGTATTTTACTTTGTACAACACATGTTTAACCTAGACGTGAAGTAAAGTACTGTGTAAATGATTATTATAAAAGTGCAATATATTTAAATGTTTTCAATAATAAAATAAAAACCTAAAACTTCGAAAAACTTCAGTTTTTTCCGTATTTACTTCTAAAATTTAAAACCAAAGTCCAAACCCCGGCCCTGAGCGTCTTTTGTGCTAAGCTTCCGCTTTGATTTTTTTGCCAACAGAAATCCTACATATTTTGCAATTAATTTCGTTCCCAATTTCGATCAACTTTAATTAAATATTTTTTACACATAAGGAAGTAAATATATTAAAATTGATGTTATTAATATTAATTTTTTTTTCATTTATTCCATAATAAATGTAAGATCATTTAGTCTTATCGAAATCAAAACATTAAAAAAAAATCGTAAGACACGTTTTTGAAAAAAATACGGAACTTCTTAACAGTTTTTTAACAACTGAATGGTACTCGTAATTTCCCTTATTTATGATAGAATAAGTAGAATATTTTTTTCTGCAAAAATGCTTTAGAAGTTGTTTAAAGTAAAAACAACGCTAAACCGTTTTTGAGAATGTCGATATAAAATAAAACTTACCAATGTATGCCCAAGAGCATGCTTTAAAAGGGGCCATTTCGTTAAGATATTTGCAAATCCGGTCAAAATGTCTTTTTGCCTTTGCTTTAAAACTTTCCTCCATTTTTCTTGGACCTCATTCCATGGCTCATTGTTGTGCGTCAACCATATAATTGTCTCCTCAATATCCGAAGACAACAATTCTTCGGATTTGGCACTAGATTCAATATTATCAGTGTGAGGATTTTCTACTAAAAAATTTTTTAAATTTAGTGAAATTTACAAAAAAAAAAATACTTTCTTACCTTCTTCTACCAATTCTTGATCTTTTTTTCTTTTCAAACTTCTAAGCTTAAGTCGTGCGTTCACTGCCTTATCGTGAAGCTTACCAGTCGGGTTCAGCCCGTGTCCTCTTTTGTGCAAATAATATTGCTAAAAAAACGTTAAAGAGATAAGCTGTTTTGCAATTGAAGAACATTATATAGTTTTCAAGCGGTAGTTGAATTAAATTAAGGAATAAGCTTTTAGGTACTAAAGTGAAATTCAATGCAAATGCAAAACTAGTCGATATCTGACAAAAGCTCCTAGCCATTTTTCAAACATCGGCCCAAACTTGGTAAACAAAGCACTTAATTGCATTTAGTTTCTTCTCTTAGGTATCTCTTATTTATGAAACATAGTTTTGCATATATAAATCATTTTAAAAAAATTGCAGTTCAATTCCACATCATATTATATGAAGCGGTATATACAAATTTTACTTTGTCTTCACTGGGGAAAATGCTTTGGATGGCACTTGCCACAGATTCAATATCCTTCATTGACATCTCCTTAAAGTTTTCTGAATAGTTCTCGACTATTATTGAAATAAGCATTGTCTTATTATGTTCATCCAGAAATTGTTCTTTTTTATAAAAATCCAATATTCCAATTCCCTTCTCAGTTTTGTTTAATAAATCTTGAAGTGAAAATTTATTCAAATTGTATGTCTCATCTCCGAAACTTAATTGGGACGATGAAGGTGACATTGCAGAGCTGTAAGTCTCAGCCGGGACTTTGTTTTCGGATAGAGTAATGGATTGAATCCATTCTCTACAGTTGCTAGGAACTTAACATGAGGCCTTAGTAAAATTTGAAAAAAAAAAAAAAAATAATTAAGACAAATAATTAAAAAATGAAATAAAATACGTTTTTTCTCCATAAGTTTAACTGAAATTTAAATTTAGCTCTTGTTCCCAGAAGCGGTGCAGGAAATAAATCGTTAATTTCTGCATCCGTCGCAAGAAGAAGGCTTTCAATGTCGAAATCATTGTCTATTATAAATTATCATTAAAAAAAAGATTGCTTTAAAGGTTTAGACTCTCTTACCAATAACTCGCTTAAAAATTAGTTCGTCAAAACCAAATTGTTTGCATATTAGATCCTTAACTTTTAAATTGGTATCATTATTATTTTCAATTACGAAAGTCAATGTTCCATCAACATCTTCTTCTGCCAGAATAATATTTCCACTTACATTATCGCCACCTTCTGTTGTCAATTGTAAAATTTGACCAAATTGGCTAGCCATCTATTATTGGTAAAAATATTGCAATATTCAATAATAAATTAAAAGTAATACTAAAGAAGAAATCATATCGTTCTTTTCATATTAGAAGCATAAATGTGCAAAACTGAAAATTTAAAATTTTTTTTTTTAAGTTTTATCACTATTTCAATGTTTTGTTAAATGAAAATGAAGTCTTCATTTACTGAATGGACTATGGGATATTATTAAATATTATATATAATATTTTCGAAAGGATATATTTTCGATGTGAGCTCATTAAAAGTAGGGATGAAATAGAATACCAAATAAAATAATCATCTAAGAAAAGTTGAGTTGCACATTTATGCTTCTGGCTTAAAGAAGAAGATATAATGTATGCTAAAAATTAAAAAAGTCTATAAAGATATTGAGGCAAAATTTTAAACAACCTATTATTAAGGGCTTGCCAATTTAATAGTTACCAATTTGTTAAACTTTTAGTAATTTACTAACTCTTCGAAAATTTTAAACCTTTTCTTTTACTAATTTTAAATTTCTAATTGCCCTTTATTAAAAATGATGCATCTGAACACGTCCAAACAAAGACAGTTCGTGAAAAAATACAAAGCAAACAAAACTAAATCTGAGGAACTGACCTAATAATTTGATGTGTCAGAAGTCAAAGTGACAACCAAAATTTATTTCTCCTAAGGAAGTGTAATGTAACTAGCACTTGTTACTTGTAAATTTGGTGAAATTGGAATCCCACGGCATGTAATTCGTTCTTGGATTTTTAGGTTTTCAACGAAGAACCGAGCTGTTCTTGTCAAACTTATACCAATCTTCGTCTTCCGAAAACATTTTATATTATTTTATTTACTTTTAAGCCCTCATTATGAATAGCGAATCGAACTAAAATCTTTAAGAATTCGATAAATTCTTATTATGAATAGCGATTTGCTTGAATTAAGTTCGCTCTCAATGTCAAAACCTTAGCAAACTTGCTTTGCGAGGAACTACGAATAGCAAATGTTCGCTAATCATACCGCTTGAAGTGTGAAATAATCTAATCGAATCAAATTATTTAGTGATAACGCTAGCGAATGAAAATCTGAATTATTTTTGTATCAATTGTTATTGTTTATTTTTGAAGTAATGAGTTAAAAATGAAAATGGTAGTTACAAAAAAAATGTGTTTTTTTAATTTTTGGTTTGACCTCAAAAATTGAGATTAAATTAACAAAAGAAATTAATAATCAGTTCGATCATCGAAGCTAGACACAATGGCGCAAAATTTTAAACATTTAAAACCTACTCAAAGTCAATTTTAGAATGGGAGTCGACTCTAAATATAACGTTTTGTTAATTTTAAACGACATAAACTATACTTTAACGTTAAAGCACTCGTTTTACGTTAATAGCAGCAAATAGCTAGTTTATCTTTTAAAAGTATACTTTATCCATATTGACAATGGTCATTTCATACCAAAGCAAATCGAAGTAAAAATGTTTACTGAGGTTTTTTCGATTTTTTTAAAGATGTGCTTTGTAAATAGACTGAATCACTGAATGCTATAAATTTGAAACAATCGTACGAAAGTGCTCTACGATTGACAAATCTGTACATACAAATGTACATATCTTATGTATGCATGCCGAGACGAGTATAGCTTAATAAACTAATAAATAAATCAACTAAGTTGTATCTGCGACATATGTTTTGCAAAGCACAAGCAACATTTACCAATTTTCGTTGCTTTTACTGGTGCATAATGCAGCTTTCTTTCATTTGATATCGAACTGAATCGGCCTTTAAGAACTCCTAAAGTTCTTTTTTTATAATATTTCTTGCCTTTGAATGTTAAGTATTGAAGAATTTTTTCCTAGACAATGAGCCTGCGATTTTAAATGGAGTAAGCAAATACGGCTTCAGAGGATAATCAGAATCTCCTATACGAAATGATTTTTCTTCATAAGTGTTTATTAAAACGCTTTTAAAAAAATATACGAAGGTACATTGATCTCTTGCTATTTTGCTACCATCTTTCTAAAACTTCTTTTAGTTACTGCATTTCCACACAAGAGAATCATGAGTAGAACTAGGATATCAGGCTAAAACATTTTGAGTGTTCATATAGTGATATAGTTTTCATATAGAGCCCTTCCGATTTAAGTACTGGTGTTGAAGATGGTTTGGAGGAAATATCCCAATGAAATATATGTTTGTGAATTTGTCTCCATGTTGTATATATTTATTTGAATTTTACAAGTTAAACTTGTAAAAAAATCCCGATGATGGAGTAAACTTCCGAAACGCGTCGCTTTTGTATATTTATTAAATAAATGTTGTAAAATTTAAAAATAAAATATTTAAAAATTGTTTTAACAAAATCAAAACGTTTTCTTTACTAAAATTCAAATCCCAATGAAAGTTCAATCCACACATTCTACTATGCCAGGTATTTTAGATCTTCTACAGAAATAGTTTCTTCCTTCTTATTATACACAGTTTTAGTAACTACCATTTCTATGGAATCAAAGTGCATAAGCCAATTTTATTGAGTCGCAAATAAAGAACAAAGAACAAATCTTTGAAAAGAAAACATATGAAATCATAGAATGCAACATACTCGTAACTTGATATAATAAATTTAAAAATTAAATTTTTTCAAATAAAATTTGCCAAGAAATGTTTTTCAATGAAAATGACAGAAGTCATATGGATTTATCAAATTACTAAAAGTTAAAGTAGCCAGTTTATGATGTTAACTTTGGTAAAATGTTAAAATAATTTAACATTAGCAAAATCTTTATTAATTTACTAAAATGGCTTTAACATATTACTAAATCGTTTAAAATATTGCGCTTTTGTAAATAGTAGCCATTTAACCTACAAATTTCGCTTCTTTAACTTCTGGATATCCAATCCAATTGACGAAATACAACTTCAAAAGCATGATAAAAAATTACAATCTATTTAAAAAATAATTAATGTATGTGCATTTAAAAACTACCATGTGAACATGCACCATCACGACTCTTAAGCCAAAAGTGACATTCCTGAAGCTACGTAGATGAAGATGAAAATCAATAGTTAATACAATTAAAACAATATTATTTCTAATTAAACGAAATGCATTTCAATGGTATGTACTATTAAAACTCTTAGGACTGAGCCTGGTTTTATAGGATTTGTACCATTAACAAAAAAGTTTACTGTTAAAAGAAACGAATTCTTATGATTGCACAAATATGATGAAACTGGATAATTATTTTTAATGTATGAAACTTAAAATAATTATTTTCTGATTTTATTTATTTCGATTACTTCTTGTATTAAAAATATTCTGATTGATGAACGAAGTGATCTTATTAAACTACGACATTTAATAATTAATATTTTGTTTTGGATAACGTACCACTTTTGTTTTCATGGGAGAATAGCATCTTAAAGCTTGAAGTAGGAATTTGTTTTAGCCATTGCGTAGAGTAATGCAAAACTTGATAGGGCACAAATAAATTTAACATCGGATAAGGAAAAAAAAACACTAAAACGCACCCCGTTAATAAATATCAATATGTATTTTGGAAAAATTAATAGTTTTATACACTTTTCAATACAAATTTTTAATTGAGCTCACTGATACCAACCTCTTTCAAGGCACTGAAACTAATGACTAGATTTTTGAAACTATATAGGACATTAGCTGATGTAGATTAATGGTACATACTATTAAAACAATGTGATTCCGATTGAAATAAATGCGTTTCAATGGGATATACTATTAAATTTCCTAGGAATGAAAGTGGAATAATAGGATATGTACCATTAAAGCAATTTTGTACCGTTAAAAGAAAATTATTTTCATGAAGCAAAAATTAAACATACATTGCATATATATATGTATGTATGCATAGCTGGGCATTAACTCGTTAATCCGTTAATCGTTAATTAACGAAGTTAAGGTTTTGATTAACGGATTAACTTTTAAGTTAACTTTTAAAAATGTTAACGGACGCGTTAAATCCGTTAATCCACGTTAAGTCCGTTAATCGTTAATCCAATGCCTACTATTTACCGCGCGGAGCGAAAAACAGGTTCAGACAAGTATGAGACAAGTGCCGTGCGGCGCCTGCCGCGGGTGAAACAAAAACAGCTAGGTACGTATTATATTTTGACGGCGCGTGCGAGTGAGAAAACGGCGAAGAGATTCGTTTCATCTGATCATTTCATTATGCCGGTCGTCCACTATGTGCGCGATAAGTTCAACCAACTTCGTTCAAATTTGTATTCAACTCTTTTGTTGGATAAACGAATTTACAACCTCTTACACTAGTGCAGCAACTAACATAATTCACGTTGAGCAACTAAAGTTGAACAAAATACGTTTGGAGCCCCGTACACATAATTGACCAACTTTCCCATATGTTGATTAACCCCGCACACCTAGTTGATCAACTCTTAAAACTTATTCCAGTGTTGAATAGCTCCGTACACCTAGTTGACCAACTTACTCAAAAGTTGAACAACCTCGTACACTAGTTGATAAACTTGTTCGATTTTAACAGAAACAAATTTTTTTCGAGTTGATCAACTGCGTTTTCCATATTGTTGCTCAACCAGTTGATGAACGAGTTGATACCTTCGTACACTTAACCAAGGATCACTCGTTGGGTAACGCGTTGAACGCACCACCATAAACGAAAAACTCAAACGTCAAACCTGAAATAATTTTGAATTCTTAAATTTGTTTCGTATGAGTATGATTTCTTCTAAGAAAAAAAAAAAAGTGGCTGCCGCATTAATAATATTAGAAAATGAACGACAAAGGAAGAAAAAACAGCCAAGACGATTCTGGGTGGATGATTTTTTCTCGGGTCGCGACGAAAATTGTTTTTTTCAATGAAATATATGAGAAATTAAAATCGATTGATCCCACCGCGCCCGTGAATTCGAATTCAAAGTTTAGGCAATTGCATTTTCGAGGAAATTTGAGACCAAGCCAATTCCTTGGCATCTCGATTTTTATAAAAGAGGCTCTTAATGTCCCATATATTGGGCTTTTCCTCAGTTGCTGAAATCATTTGCAAAATTAATTCCGTGATCCACTCTGATTTTTTATCACCTTCCATGACGAAAAACCAAAATAAACTACAGTTTGCAAGTTGCAACAACTGCAAGTTCATGACAACGCAATAGTTCAACCACGTAGACACATTTCACTGCAGCCAACGCAACGCAACACAATATTATGTCAAGAAATCCCAAAGAAAATTAAAAAGTTCATCAACGCGTTGAACAAATAATGTGCAACACATTATCTTGAAAATGTTGCTCAACGTGTTGATCGAACATTTTCAAGGAGCAACACGAGCTCGTACACTACCCGTACACTGGTTGCGCAATTCGTTGAGCAACGGCCAACAACTAGATCCAACCCGTTGGTTGAACAGAATTGAAGGCACCGTACATTAGAGTTGAATGCGTTGAATTCGAAATTTGTGCGTTGATCGCCTAGTGGACGACCGGCATTACTTAGCGCCGGTGCTCAGAGTAAAAAAATAAAAAAAAAACGCAATTTTTATCACATGTTAACGGATTAACGATTAACGTTAACTTGCGTTAATTCTTCCGAAATTTAACGCTTTAACGTTTAACGAAGCTAACTTTTTTAGTAGCGGATTAACGATTAACGAAGTTAACTGTTTGATTAACGGTGCCCAGCTATGTATGTATGTATATTTATGAAACTGCAAATTGAAAATGATTGCGCTGAATCAGAGAATATTTATTGAAACTGACGCCATAATTTAGAGGATTTAACATACATATAACATCTTCCTTTGTCACTGCACGTGCATTTCAGACAAAAAAAAAACTGTCTAGACAGGCACAATCACGACTACTAAACTAAAGCTAGGGCAAATAGTGATCAAGATGAACATTAATAGTGCATACTATTAAAACAATGGTATTTCTGATAAAAAGAAATGCATTTCAATGGTATGTACTATTAAAACTCTTAGGAATAAGCATGGTTTAATAGGATCTATACCATTAACGAAAATTTTTACTGTTAAAAGAAACTTATACTTGATTACAAAAATAGGATGAAATTGAATATTTATTTAAAAGGTATTTAACTGATTATTAATAATTATTTTTTGATTACTTACCTCCGATTACTAATTATGTTGATATCTGATTGATGAACGTTTTTATTAAACTTTGGATAACGTATACCTTTTTTTAATAGGACACTTAGAGCACCCATCCCACCACAAAGCACAACTTATCACAACCACTTTCGTTATAACTATGGATATGGACGCTTATGAAATATAAAGCCAACTTCATTCTGATGCTCACACTTAACTCTTTTAAGGTTATACTACATTTGCGAAAGGTTAAGCCGGAAACATATTATACATTTACATGCACTTGCCCATAAATAGAGAATACAAATTAATCAAATTGGAAATACTAAAATACGAATGGGCTTTAATATATAGGTATAATAAAATTGAGAGAAATAAATAAAATGAGTTACTTTTTCGAATTAATTCTGATTGTTAAATGGTTGTTATTTGACACACATTATTTTTTCGCAAAATCGAAATTCCAAAAAGATAAGAGTCTTACAACAATAAAAAAAATTAAATTATTTTAATTAAACTGTAAAATATTGTTCTCATTAAATCTGATCAATGTTCACCTATGCAAAATACTTTAGTATTCATGTTCAAGCATTAAAATTATCAGATCGCATTATCGGTGTTCAATAAATCTCAGTTTACACGTGCAATTTCTTGATTTTGACTATAAATTTATCATAATTTCGCAATATCTTTGCTTGAAAAAGTACAGATTTTGGTTTAGACGTGAGATCTTTTGCTTATGACTACATGCTTATAAAAAAATGTGATTTGAATAAAACAATAAAATATTCTTCTCATTAAATCTGATCAATGTTCACCTATGCAAAATACTTTAGCATTGATGTTCAAGCATTAAAATTATCAGATCGCATTATCGGTGTTCAATAAATCTCAGCTTACACGTGCAATTTCTTGATTTTGACTATAAATTTATCATAATTTCGCAATATCTTTGCTTGAAAAAGTACAGATTTTGGTTTAGACGTGAGATCTTTTGCTTATGACTACATGCTTATAAAAAATGTGATTTGAATAAAACAATAAAATATTGTTCTCATTAAATCTGATCAATGTTCACCTATGCAAAATACTTTAGCATTGATGTTCAAGCATTAAAATTATCAGATTGCATTATCGGTGTTCAATAAATCTCAGTTTACACGTGCAATTTCTTGATTTTGACTATAAATTTATCATAATTTCGCAATATCTTTGCTTCAAAAAGTACAGATTTTGGTTTAGACGTGAGATCTTTTGCTTATGACTACATGCTTATAAAAAAATGTGATTTGAATAAATCAATAAAATATTGTTCTCATTAAATCTGATCAATGTTCACCTATGCAAAATACTTTATCATTGATGTTCAAGCATTAAAATTATCAGATTGCATTATCGGTGTTCAATAAATCTCAGTTTACACGTGCAATTTCTTGATTTTGACTATAAATTTATCATAATTTGAATATCTTTGCTTCAAAAAGTACAGATTTTGGTTTAGACGTGAGATCTTTTGCTTATGACTACATGCTTATAAAAAAATGTGATTTGAATAAATCAATAAAATATTGTTCTCATTAAATCTGATCAATGTTCACCTATGCAAAATACTTTAACATTCATGTTCAAGCATTAAAATTATCAGATCGCATTATCAGTGTTCAATAAATCTCAGTTTACACGTGCAATTTCTTGATTTTGACTATAAATTTATCATAATTTCGCAATATCTTTGCATGAAAAAGTACAGATTTTGGTTTAGACGTGAGATCTTTTGCTTATGACTACATGCTTATAAAAAAATGTGATTTGAATAAAACAATAAAATATTGTTCTCATTAAATCTGATCAATGTTGACCTATGCAAAATACTTTAGTATTCATGTTCAAGCATTAAAATTATCAGATCGCATTATCGGTGTTCAATAAATCTCAGTTTACACGTGCAATTTCTTGATTTTGACTATAAATTTATCATAATTTCGCAATATCTTTGCTTCAAAAAGTACAGATTTTGGTTTAGACGTGAGATCTTTTGCTTATGACTACATGCTTATAAAAAATGTGATTTCAATAAAACAATAAAATATTGTTCTCATTAAATCTGATCAATGTTCACCTATGCAAAATACTTTAGCATTGATGTTCAAGCATTAAAATTATCAGATTGCATTATCGGTGTTCAATAAATCTCAGTTTACACGTGCAATTTCTTGATTTTGACTATAAATTTATCATAATTTCGCAATATCTTTGCTTCAAAAAGTACAGATTTTGGTTTAGACGTGAGATCTTTTGCTTATGACTACATGCTTATAAAAAACTGTGATTTGAATAAATCAATAAAATATTGTTCTCATTAAATCTGATCAATGTTCACCTATGCAAAATACTTTATCATTGATGTTCAAGCATTAAAACTATCAGATTGCATTATCGGTGTTCAATAAATCTCAGTTTACACGTGCAATTTCTTGATTTTGACTATAAATTTATCATAATTTCGCAATATCTTTGCTTCAAAAAGTACAGATTTTGGTTTAGACGTGAGATCTTTTGCTTATGACTACATGCTTATAAAAAAATGTGATTTGAATAAATCAATAAAATATTGTTCTCATTAAATCTGATCAATGTTCAGCTATGCAAAATACTTTAGCATTGATGTTCAAGCATTAAAATTATCAGATTGCATTATCGGTGTTCAATAAATCTCAGTTTACACGTGCAATTTCTTGATTTTGACTATAAATTTATCATAATTTCGCAATATCTTTGCTTCAAAAAGTACAGATTTTGGTTTAGACGTGAGATCTTTTGCTTATGACTACATGCTTATAAAAAAATGTGATTTGAATAAAACAATAAAATATTGTTCTCATTAAATCTGATCAATGTTCACCTATGCAAAATACTTTAGCATTGATGTTCAAGCATTAAAATTATCAAATCGCGTTATCAGTGCTCAATAAAGCTGGGATACGACATGGAGTTTCTTGCTCTTGACTTTGATCATAAATGCACAGCTTTTAGATTAGCAACATGTGACATTTTTCTTTGCAAAAATATATAAATAAGAAAAATAAAAATTGTTTATCACGAAATTATTATTTTCATTGAACAATTGAATCATTTAATTATGAATAACATTAAATTTCAAGAAACTACTACACAATGGTCCAAGTTATTAATATAGAAAACTATTTAATTAATAGTTCACCCCATTGAAGTAATGGGATGCACTACTAAGCCATGTTTCGTGTTTTTAATATTTAATAATAAAACATGAAATTTATAATATATCTTATTAAATTAATGGTATGTATACTATTGTTAACAATTGCGCCAAATTTAACTATCTGAAAGGACAATCACATTGAACTAATAGGATATACCATTGATTATATATATTTTTTGTATAAAAGACATTTAATGACATGAAACTATTGAAACAATGGGCCATGTTATTAATAAAGAAAACTATTTAATTAATAGTTCACCCCATTGAAGTAAATGGATGCACTACTAAGCCATGTTTCGTGTTTTTAATATTTAATAATAAAACATGAAATTTATAATATATCATATTAAATTAATGGTATGTACGAGTATACTATTGTTAACAATTGCTCCAGATTTAATTGTCTTTAAGAACCATCTCATTGAACTTATAAGATATTCTTTTGATTTTATAGATTTTTTGTATCAGACATTTAATTACATGAAAATACTAAAACTATGGGCCATGTTATTAATATAGAAAACTATTTCATTTATTTTTCACCTTATTGAAGTAATGAGATGCACTATTAAATCAATTATGTGTATACTATTGTTAGCTACAATACCAAGTACACAAAATTTTATAAGATCTTAAGGAACCATCGCATTGAATTAATGGGATATACTATTAACTTTGTTTTTCTTGAATTCAATTACATAAAACTATTAAAACAATAGTACGTGTTATTAATATTTAATAGTCAAATCCTACAAAATAAATATTTTTTGAACAATAGTTTTTATGTTATTAAATTAATATCAAATACCATTAAACTAATGGTCTATCCTATTGAACTAATGAGGCGTACTATTAATACTATGATTTTTTAATGGTATTGCCACTATTAACAAGTTAATGGTATTTATTAATGGGACAATAGTATTTGTTGAAAAATATTAATAGTACAGTACCATTCAATCAATAATATCTCCCATTACATTAATAGGATTTTTACTATTATTAATAATAGTTTCAATACTATTGTTTCAATAAGACGAAAACCATTGATTTTATCAGAAAACTATTGTTTTAATAGTAAAATCCTATTAAAACGCGTCCCATAAAAACAATGGTCGTCCCATTGACAATTTAATAGGATACTTTTCCCTGAGTGTAGTTATTCGCGCAGCAAGATTATTCCGGGTTCACAGGAATCCATTCTCTGACTATGACCATATTGACTTCAAAATAAGGTTCCGAATTTCCAAGGCATTGAATTTTTTTGGTCGTTATTTAGAACCGAAACAAACCCGTCAGTGCATTAACTCAAGTGCTTATTACTTAACGATTTTATGCAACAGGATCGCTTTACAAATATTTTTTTTTTATTTCGTTTTTTTTTTTTTGCGTTTCTTGGCATTTATTTCAACCACTGATCTCTATTATTTTGAAAAAAAAAAATTAGTGAGAGGTCCGTTATTTTTGGATTTTAAAAATAGGCATAAAAAGAGGCATCAAATGAGAAGTACTACCCCAACTACAGCATAATGAAAAAGCAAATTGCATGTACCGCGAGTATGAACATTTTATATTTTTATATTTTATAGTATTTGATATCATATCTTAATATCCATCACACCAAAAAACATAAATGTTAAAAAAAGAGCCAAGTTCTTCTATACAAAAACCTTTGTGTAACAAGTCAGACGTGAAAAGTATTGAGATCTAAAAGTACGCCAAGTTCTTACTTCATGAAGGTTTAATACCCATTATTTAAAGTAGAGTAATATTGAAACAGCTACAATGTAATAGAGAAATTTTATTATTTAGGGGAGAGTGGGGCACATTTAAACACGGGGCACATTTGAACAATGCTTATAAAATTTTACTTTATTACTCTTTTTTAAAAGTAATTTAAAATTTTAACCTGTCAATACGTCATTGACTTTCCTTGAATATCTCAGTTGTCTCTCGGACTTAGAGGTGAAGGGTACTTTTGCTAGTGGAAGTGTTTTGTTTTCGGTTTTTAGTTGTAAGAGTTTAAACAAAAATTACTGCGCGATTTTAAAACAGGAACACATTTTTTTGGAGGAAAAATAAATTTTAAACCTAATTGCGGTAAATTTTTTACTGGATATATTTCAGTTAAATATTTATAATAAATTTTATGTCACTGGAACAGTTGGGGCAGATTTGAACAAGCGTGTTGGGGCACTTTTGAACATGTTTAAAACTGCCATGATTAGTTTTTTTTTTAACATATTTAAGACATTTAAGAGAAAATTTAATCAGCTTCAAGCAATTAATCAAGCAATTTGTTATCTGTTCCATAGGGCAAGTATTGGTTTCAGGTAAAAACTGTTTTTGTCATATCGACCATCAGTCTCTCCGTCTATACGTTCTCTGTCTCATTTTTGAGCTATCGAATACTGAAAACAAGGCCTAGTTAAAGCTTTCTAGGTCGAAAAATCTTGAAATTTTTATAGCTTTAATATTCTATTCTAGTTTAAGCTATTTTTATTCACACAAATTGAAGCTTAGGCTTGGAAAACAAGTTAAAACTAAATGAACTTAGCGTTGGCTATTTTAAAATAGCTATTACTAGAAAACATCTTTAACTAGCTAGCTTAAGCTTATTCTTATTCACTAAAAATCCAGCTTTTACTTAAAAATCCAAGTTTTAGATTTAGTTTTTTTTTCTTATTAATCTTTGTGGATTTTTGTTTTTGATATAACAAAAGTATTAATTTTGAGTTTTATTGATAAGCTCTTATTAAAAAATGAATATACAAATAAAATTTAAAAGTTCTTTTATTTAGTAAAAATAAATTATATCACTGTTCAAAAGTGCCCCTTCCAAGTTCAAAACTGCCCCATACATGTGGCACTTTTGAACATAAAAACCTGTATTGATTGGAGATAAAAATTCAATATAAATATTTCGTTAAATGGACCAAATATTTTTCTTAATTGACCGTCAATACCATTGTTCCATGTGAGTAAAATATCAGGTCAATTGCTCGAATATTTTAGGTTTTATCAGTCTGGAAAGCAAAAAGTGTTCAAATGTGCCCCACTCTCCCTAATGATTACTGACTAAAATTTGATGGGCTTACTGGTCAAGTTTTCAAA
The DNA here is from genome assembly GCA_963931855.1 of Philhelius festivus. Taxonomy (NCBI): domain Eukaryota; kingdom Metazoa; phylum Arthropoda; class Insecta; order Diptera; family Syrphidae; genus Philhelius; species Philhelius festivus. Next base: position 67,837,926 of record OZ007555.1, read on the forward strand.
ACCTTTTGAATTGGGCATACAATTCCACGCCCTCTGAAAGGAAAACCTTGGTGTTTATTTTTGGTTCCTTATATGCAATATAAGCCCTACCGGTTCACCAAATTTCATCGTTTTACAGTAGTCGGAAGTGCTCCATTCAACCAACACCTATTCGGAGAAAGTGGGCGGATACCACGCCCCCTGAATGGAAAATTTCAAATTTTCGATATTTTCCTCTGCTTGCATGACAAGACCTACCGTTGTGCAAAATTACAAGATTCTACGATATCGGGAAGTGCCCCATAATTTTGATGATCTGTCAGTCAGTCAGTCAGTTACGGTTTTTGTGATTTTTGAGGCCTTATATCTCAGGAACCGCTTATGCTAGAAAATTGAAATTTGGTGAGGGGCCTGTGCCTGACTAGCTTAGCATATATTCGGAGTTTTAAGTTTCTGACTTCATTGGTAGTGAAGATAGGAAGGGGTCAAAAATCGCCTGAGTTTGTTCCTGTAAAAAGGGTGTAGTGCCAGAACTTGGCTGGGCACTACCGTGCCCTTTGATTACCTGCCACTGTACTCAATTGAGTACAATATTTTGTTAAATTTAAATTGTATTTTTCTTTTTTTAAGTAGACTTTGATTTTAATTTCTTTCGATTGGAAAGCAATTATTTACATGTGCTTTAATACTGGCAGTAAATTTGTTGAGATTGAAAACCATTTTCAAGTTGTTTCATGAACTTTAGAGTCGAACATTTCTTGTTTGAAGCATTCCATTTGAATAATAGATTCTATTCTTTAGATTTTGTATCTAGAAAAATCATGGCATATAAATTACAAACAAACATTTTTTTCTTCTGCATGAAAGTCGTGCATAAAGTGGTGTACTCAATTAAGTACACTGGCCAAAACCATGCTAAATTTTTTTCTCACTGGATTTACAGAGAAATGTCTTTTTCAACTATAAACTGCGGTAGCTTTTATGTCAGGCGCTTTCCCAACCTCTACATGGTTGTTTAAGATACATATTCATGATGATGGACATGAAAGAGCTATAGTCATAGTTGTTATTCCACCAGATGTTGATATCCAAACAGATGAGGAGGATATTATGTGAGGATGACTTATTTGACTCCCATATTAGAATTAACATCCTAGAAGCAGTAGAGATAGAAATCGATGATGGATTTGAGAGTGAAGACGATATCCAACTTGCATATCTAAGGGAAAAGATCAGCTAGAGGTGAGTCTCAGAATATTACTCCAAAATGGTCAGATCATGTAGTTTATTCTACTGAAATGGATGAAACGTTTCAATATTTCGAAAATTTTACCAAACTAAGAGAACAGAATGGGAAAACGAAGTTGAAACTTTTGAACATTTTTTTCGATGATGATGTTATGGATTTGATTGTGGAGCAAAGTGGAATATACGCACTGGAGCAAAACTGTCACACATTTCTATTTACAAAAAAGGATCTAAAAAGTTTCTTGGAATAATGCTTTTTTCTGGATATAACACGTTACCACGATAGTCATTGTATTGGTGCTTAGAAGATGATACAAGAATTCCTTTGGTAGCTAACGCAATGCCAAATCATAGATACGCTTTGTTCATTTGGCCAACAATTCTTACGTGATTAAAAAACTGATAATATGGCGAAGATGCGACCCTTGATGAACATGATTTACCAAAAATATCAAAAATGGGGCTTTTTTCAAGACAAGCTTTGATTTGACGAGGCGATGATAAAATACTTTGGTCATCATTCCGCCAAGCAATTTATCCGTGGAAAGCCTGTTCGATTCGGATACAAGGAATGCAGGCTTTGCAGTAGCGACGGATATTCTTATAACTTCGACATATATTGTGTTGCGAAAAATGTGAGTGCAACTGCAACCAAGAAGTGTTTATGTTTACCTACCCCTTGGATCTCCAATGGTGCTTGATTTGTTGGAAGTAGTACATACACCAAGTGACCATAGTGAGTTTTGAGGCAAATACTTCACCAGCCATGACCTTATGGGATGGCTACTTTACGCAGAAAAGGATTTCGTGCAACAGGTACGATTCGGGACAATAGAACGAAAAAATGTCCACTAAAATCCTTGAAATCGGTAATGAAATCAAATCGTGGTTACTTTCATCACAAATTTGACAAAAACAATAACATCTTGTTCGCTCGTTGGAAAGATAATGCTGTTGTTACCGTTGCAACAAACTACGACAACCACTAGGAAAATTCAAGAGATGGTCAGCAACACAAAAAGAAATTAGTTGTCATTCTTCAGCCAAAGCCTCTAGTTGCATACAAAAAAATCATGGGTGGGGTCCACCTTCATGACCAATTTGTGAACAACTACCGCATAAAAATAAAGGTTAAGAAATGGTAGTGACCATTATTCACACACATGTTAAACTCAATGGTGGTGAATGCTTGGCGACTCCATTGTCTGAAAAACAAAGAAAACCGTAATCTCCTTTCATTTGTTAGGACCATAGCCAGAACTTATTTACGCTCAGAGTCAAAAAAAAGTCTCAAATAAGCCCAAAAAATAAAAAAAATCAACTACGGTGCAACATTTGTACACAGCAGAGTTTGATGGAATGCTTTAAAATGTTTCATAATTAGGTAGAGAATGTGCCCATGGGCCTTGTGAATAAAAAAAAAGCTAAAGCTGAAACTTGGATTTTTAAGTAAAAGCTTGATTTTTAGTGAATAAAAATAAGGTTAAGCTAGCTAGTTAAAGATGTTTTCTAGTAATAGCTATTTAAAAATAGCCTAAGCTAAATTCATTTAGTTTTAGCTTGTTTTCCTAGCTTAAGCTTCAATCTGTGTGAATAAAAATAGCTTAAACTAGAATATTATAGTTAAAGCTACAAAAATTTCAAGATTTTTTCGACCTGTCTAGAAAGCTTTGACTAGGTCTTATTTTCAGTATTAACTTGTGCGAGTTGTTAATTAAACATAAGGGAATATCTCAAAAAATAGGACTGTGAACATATAGACCCAGAAACTGACATACGAAATGTTAAAAACATTTTTTAACCGAAACCAATACTTGCCCTGTAGAACAGATAAAAAATTGAGGCAAAAAAACTTTGGTTTCGGTCATACATATACGAGTTTTAGCTAAAGCTAACTAGCCGAAACATGTGAATAAAAAAATTAACACCTTAAATTACGAAGCTTAAGCTAGAATTTTCCAGCATAAGCTATTTAGCGTTATCATTTTTTTATTCACATAAAACAAAGCTTAAGCTAGTACTGTCTAGCTTTAGCTGCTAGTAAAAGCTATGACTAGTTGGCTTTAGCTTCCTCCAAAAAAAGCTTTAACTTTTTTTTTATTCACAAGACCCATATCTGGTCAGTGTACTCAATTGAGTACACCCCTCTAATTACCAAACTTGAAAAAAAAATTTAATTTTAAATATATGTAAATATAAAACTCAATTAACAACATTTCAAAGATTATAGATTTACATCTATTTTTAATGTCCTTGGTCTTTAATGGGTTAATTATTTTTCTCTTAAATTATTAGCTCCCATTGCATAACAGCAAATTCTCTTCGTTTTTTTTTGGAATCAATAATCGAATACGTCCACACAGCGAACAATTTTGGGTTGGTTTTCAATGAAAACCTTACTTAAAAAATACTTAGACCATATATCTCCTTATTCCAAGCAAATAACAGGCCTTAAACTTTAAGATTTAATAACATTTAGATCACTATTTCTTTTTCATGGTATCATGCAATCACATCAGCCTGACTATTTTTTGTGCAGTAGGCTAGATTTAGCTAATTCTCAAAGAACGCCTGTTTTAATACAACCAAGATTTAACTGTTTTCAATTTGAAAGTACATTTTTCGTCCATGTCACCCGTCAGTGGAACGCCTTGCCTATACAATCAAGGAGAATCACAAACGCAAACACCTTTAAAAATAATGAAGCTAAATTTTAAACAGCCCAATATTAAGGTATTAGTATGATACTACTTAGCAATTTGCTAATTTTTAGGTAGATTACTAACTTCTTTTTTAATCTTTTTTAACTAGCTGGTATCGTGCTAAGGCAATTTTTTGTTAAATTGCTTCTGAACACACCTAAAGTAATGGCAGTTCATGCAAAAACCTAGTAAACAGACCTATTTTGATGTTTGTAAATTTCAAAGAGTCATATGAAGTAAGCACGATACTAAAAAAATAAAATAGTTATTCGATGATTTTAACTTTATTAAAAGGGTAGAGAAAGTATGATGCTAAATTCGATTAAAATTTACAAAATCGTCATTTTAACCAAGTTTCATACTAAAATGGCCTTAACATGCTACTAATTCAACTAAAATTTTGCGCCAATCTTTTTATACTCTTAGCTAGAAATACATAAAGCCTGATCACTAATTATATGTTTATATTAATATTTAAAATTAAATTCAATTACTATAAATAATATAAATAAAATCATGTTATGTACTTTCATATAAATAGACACTCAATTTGTATATCAAATTTTATATTAAATTGTATTACTTATATTATATTACGCATTATATACGAGTGATTTAAGCCAATCACAAAATATAAGATTTATATCTTAAAATGAAATTATATATTATTCAATAAATACAAATATACCAAGTTTAAATAAAATTGGACGTGCCGTGCTTAGGCTGTATTCGAACAGACAGATAGGCAGAATTGCGGGGACCCACTTTGTTCATGATAGGGAATCATACAAATATGTATCACATCTTGGCAAATAGTTAAATTTAAATTAAGTTAACATCTTTAAAAAAGAATAAAGAACACACAGAAAAGTAATTAGTGATACTTACAAATAAAAAAAAAATGAAAGAAGGCAATTAAAACTCCCACGTGGTCTGTGACAGTGAGTTAAAAGGTAGACAGGTAGACTTTCATTGATATTAGGTGTGTTTTATTATCTGCAGATCTACATATGTATATGGATCCGGATCTGGATTAAGTTTTAACACGTATTACAAAAACAAAAACGCAGATATTATTTTAAAAATACTTTATAATGCTGCCAAATAAATTATATTAATTCTTTTGAAAAGCTATGGAGGTCTGCGAGTATTCCTTTACGCCCTAATATACATACATATGTATATATGTACATAATTAAAAATTAATTCCTACTAATTACTTTCAAATTAAATTTAAGAAATAATAATAATAATCTTTTGAAAAGCTATGGAGGTCTGCGAGTATTCCTTTACGCCCTAATATACATACATATGTATATATGTACATAATTAAAAATTAATTCCTACTAATTACTTTCAAATTAAATTTAAGAAATAATAATAATAATGAAGCTGCACAAAATCTACAATAAATCGGGAAACACTGCTTTCTGTGTTTTTTATGGCTTTACGAAAATTAGACCTTAATTTATTTTTCTGTACAACTGAGGCCATAAACAATATTATTCACAATATTTATCTAATTTTTGGAAAAAAATATTTATTTATTTTTTATATAGGTACAGCTAACAGCCTAAAGAAAACTACAAATTGTAAACAATATTATAATAATTCTGTCTTCAATAATGTGTGAATGAAAATAATGCGTTTTAAAAAATCAACTATCTTAAAACGTATTCGCATATCTTAATGGTGACGAAGAATTTTAAACAATTATCGTAAATTGTAATATTGGCCCAGGATACCAAATTCTTTCGGAAAAATATAATGTGCTTTTGAAGGACAAGATTATTGTATTTCCCTATACATATATGCTTATGAATTTTCTTTACAGGAGCTTACAGAAAGTTACAAATTGATTCCAATCATTTCATGCCAAGTATAGACCTTTATTAGGCCCTAAAGGCCCTTCTTCGGGTAATCGTTTAGACCGTTAATAGCCTCATGCTTAATATAACAGTTGTTGCTATTCTTGTATTTTTAAAGTATTAAATCCATAGCATTTTGTATAGCAAAATAAACCTTGAATCTTAGGACTTAATAATAAGATCTACTTTTAAGACGCTTCCCGCATCCACCCTTTGATTTCATTCGACCCAAACTAATCACAAATAAATACATATTTAAACGGATTATTGCAAAAAATAAATACTTTATGTATATACTGAATTTGTACCTACTGCATTAGCTCTGATCAATCATCAACAAAGTATTAAATAGAAACACCATCGAAGTACTATTGGAACCAGACAATAATATATAAACTATCATACAGCGGTAGCCCTTCACAGCTTTAAGCTATCAAATCTATTCATTTGCATGTAATTTATTAAATGTTTAAGAAATAATGAATAATAATATATATTTTATAATTCTAGATTAGATAACAATGAACTTCTTACAAAAGTCCACAAGGAACTTCTCGACCAAGCAGTAAAAATTCAACGTGCGAATCGTGAAGTAAAAACGGCATGGAAGACAACTCGTCAACGTTCGTTCGATACCGAATTCCTATCGATTTACAGCAAAGAATTAGATTTGCGGGAACTTGAAAAACGCAATACTACTGCCTTGCAACTATTTGCAGATTTAATTGACAATGATTTGGACTTGGCGCCACATACAACCAAAATGCTCTACGCCAAGGGAATTGAATGTCCAAAAGCAAGAAAGTGTCGTACATTGTCCTCCTGGCGTGGTGAACTATCTGATCTTTCATTTGCATCTACAAAGGGTGAGGGATAAAAAGTTAATATTGAAGTTTGTGTGCAATAATTGTTTTTTTTTTTTGTAGAAACGCATTCATCCAGATCAAGTACCTCAGTTAATTCTGGGGCTAAAATGACTGCTTCAACTCGACCTAGTGTAATTTCAATTGATTTTCCAACCGAAAATTATAGTCAACGAAAATATTAATAAAATTCTCATTCAAAAGACAATTTTTTATTTATACCTTTCATTACAATAAATGGTGTATAGTAGATATAATAAAAATATTTATTCTTCTTCAGAACCGCTACCAGAACCAGATCCGCTGGCTGAGCCACTTCTAGATCGACTTGGCGAGCGCGACCCAGATCCTGATCTAGAACCAGAAGGGGATCTTGAGCCCGATTTCGATTTTGAATGCGATCGTGACCGCGACCTCGATCGGGATGGAGATTTCGATCCACTTCGTGAACGAGATCGACTAACAGATCTCGATCCTGACCTACTAGAACGGGACCTAGAACGACTTCTCGAACCTGAGCCAGATTTGCTGCGGGAACGTGATCGCGATCCCGACTTCGACCTGGACCTCGATGCAGACTTGGAAGACGATTTGGATCGACTCCTTGATCGCGAAGATGAACCGGACCTCGATCCAGATGGCGATCGTGATCGAGATTTTGCCACAGACTTCGATCTGGAGCGTGATTTGACACGCGACTTGGATCTGGAGCGTGATTTTACAAGTGACTTTGATCTGGAGCGAGATTTGGCGTGGGACTTCGACCTAGAACGCGAAGCACGATCTTTCTCAACTTGAGCGTCTCCTTCATTGGTTTTGCTTTCCTCAGTTTCTTGCGTCTCCGTCGGTTGGGTAACCTCAACCTCTTCTTCATCTTCTTCCATCTCCTCATCTTCTTCCTCATCATCATCTCCGGCCGGCTCCAATTGCTTTTCACGGTATCTCTGAATGCGATGTTCATTTGCATCTAAAGGACGATGTTTAACCACCAACTTGGTGTTGTTTGGAGGCTGGCCAGCTTTGACACGACGTTTGCTAAGACGAACCCTTGTTTCTAGTTCATTATAGTAAACTCCATCGCTGCGCATGACAAAGAAATAGTTCTCTTCGTATCCCTTCGATGCCTTACTCTTAACATTCCAGTTGTACTCTCTGGCTATCTTGTATTCATATTCCTCATCTTCTTTGTAGATCAAATTATTGACAAAGTCCTCGCGACGTTTCTCCAAAGTCTTCTCCGTGGGCAAAAAGTATGCTACAAACTGTTCGCCACTTTCGTCCATCACACCTCGAATCATAGCCTGAGACATTTCTTCCAGTTGAGTCGGAACATTCTTTCCAATCGGAGCCGGATCACTGTCGAAGATGACTTGGGCGCAGGGATATTTCCAGTTCTTGAAATCGGCAAACACGGGCAACACTTCTGTCGGTACAACATTGGCCTTACTGTAGTGTTTGGTGATTTCAATTTTAGAGTCTTCAAAGGTCTTCTCAATGGCCTTTATCTGGGCTTCCCGATCCAAGTAGAGTGTTTCTTCGCGCAAACTCTTCTTAACGTTATAACCGACCTTGGCTTCGATCTTTTCGATGTTTTGAGGCTGGAAGCGAGTTTGTTCAGTAGAGATGTACTCCGACTTTCTCAACCACGAGACACTGCGTGAATGTTGGCGCGAACGCATCGAATCGTGTGGAGTATGGACATCTTCTTCCAATAACTTTTCATCGGCCGGATCGAGTTGTGCATAGGAATCGGACTGGTAGAGATCACGATTAATCAAATCAATTGTGACGCCGAGGTCGTGCTCCGTGAGAACATCGTACTTATAACTTCGTTCCAACGATGTTGGATTGTATTGAACAAAACGATGTCCATCGAAGGGATACATCAAAAATTTTAAATCGAAAGGGATATCGGGAAGATTGTTGCCATATTTCACACGGCAAATCAGCTCGGATCTAGAAAATAAATAATATTAAAATAAAATAAACACGAAACACGTCAAATCCACTTACTTTCTCTCAGTTGGGCGCGGAGGTCTTTTTTCTGCCGTCGCATTGGTGCCATTGCCGTTGATAGTGGGCGGCATCCTTGCAATAATATTTTGATCAATTGCAGCTTTTTTTAGATTCGGTTTTGAATAAAACTATTGACCGTCAATTCGTAGCAAAGTTTTAAAATGTTATGATGTGAAAATGAAAATCAAACCATAAATAAATTTTGCAAATCGAAGCGATATGTTTGACAGTTGATATTGACATTAATAATTAAATAAAAATGCGTTCGTTCAGAGAACATTGCACGTGTTCAAAGTTTTAGTTTAGTAATGGGTGCGTTCAACCGACTAAGCTCGTATACGATAAAACATTGACGTTCGACTTCTCACTACCGACAGACGCGCACATTCAATTTTTAGTTTCGCAACACAAACTAAACGATTGCCTAAAATGAGTTCTCTATTTTGTGTAATATATAATTATATGCACCTGCGCGGACATTCAACCAAATAGTTCATCTGTTTTCTATAAGCAACCAAACAGTTGTGCAATTAAAAATTGCCTAGCCTAAGGCTCTTTTGGTCCATTTGATTTTTGAATGCGAGTAAAATACTCTATTCCATTCCTCACCCAATGTTTCATAAGAATTCCTTGCTTCCCTGTAGTAAGTTTATAATAAAATTAATTTTGTAATCAACTATTATAACCAATTACAATCATTAATCAAAGAAAATGGTTTATACTATTGTATAGTAATGCCATGCCATAGTTTTCGTTATAAATTATCACCCATATTATTTTTAAATTAGTAAAATATTATTTTTATATCTAGCAATTAATTTTTTTATTTCGCAAGAAAACAAAATTGAGATTTTATTAACACTCAAATAATAATAAAATGTCAGAATCATACAACAAAACAAATTTCATACAACATTTCCAATGAAATCTGAGAAACAGAAAATTGTGTGATATGTATGTTGTATGAAAATGTTGTTTGTTGTATGAAATGTATGATCTGAGAAACAGGGACCAGGACATAATTTTGACAATGTAAATATTATAATGTACCTAGTAATTCTGTTTGAAATTTAAATTTACAAATGGATATAATCAAATACTAAATTATTTATTTGACTTTTGCATACTTCTTTATTGAGCCGCCACAAAATTCAAAACAATTTTTTGTTTTTTCTTTCTTATGCTTTAAGCTGTCCCAATGACAGTGCCGTTTACACTTAACCGGCGAAGTTAAGGTCTATAGTTTCTTCACTTTAAAATTAAAGGTGATGCTTAGCCTTAAGCTGACTATTAAACTGATTATTGGCATTATTAATTATTTAGAGTCCACTCAAGTATTTAAGTCGTCTCTAAATTTCATTGTTGGTATAAGGCCCTATGTCTAAGCAATTGAATAAACATATATTTTTATTTGCGTACTAGTTCATAAAATTCAAAACGAATTCAAATTTACATGAAATGATATCATTTGGGGTTGAAAACGCTCTTCACATTTTAAATAAATATTACCAATGTGTATCTTCTAGGTATGAGAAAAGATACGTACATTGAATTAAAAAAAAACACATCATTAATCAACTCCTCACATGGAATATTCGCCCATAGCAAGGTATCCGTTTGGAGCGGAAAATTGTCCGCAACGCATACTTTGTCGGAGGTTCAAATTGCTTTCGAGGTATCCTTCGGAAAGAATAAAAATACACAAATGCGTTGGCGTAATTCCATTAAGCTGTCAGAAATTTCACAAATAAAGCACTTGATCGCACTTCAACGCAGTTCGCTGGGTGAGTTAAAAAAAATGTCGGAGAAAAATTCCGAACAGCTGTTCGGAAGAATACCTCGAATCAAAAATTCTCCGAATCTTAAGAAATCGGAGAATTCTCCGCTCCGAACGAATACCTCGCTAGGGCCGATTAAGAAACAATTCCAAATGCTCTGGAATTAAAGAAAAATGTATTCAAAACAAATATGCCAGCACTGACTGCGTATTTTATCTGGAGTTCAAACCCCCGAAACAATATTCTTTCTATTGCTTGAGGCGCTCCCTACAATTTTTTTTACAAACCATGGCTGTCAAATAGCCAAAATAAAAATCGATTTTCATTTTTCACAAAGGATATGCATAGGAAATGAATCAAATTTCGGCTGCTTAAGAAAATAGTAAAACTAAATAAAATTAGAATGTTCATAAATCTCTAAATCCCGTTTAAACAAAAAAGAAGTGAAATAAGAAAACCAAAATCTAAACCCCATCATGGACTTTCCACAACAAATCGAAGGTGAGTAAAATAAACCAAAACCTCCAGCCTATTGGTTTTCCTTGATCCTTTTTAACTTCGTCGCAGGAAATAGAGTGGTGGTGTTTAACAAAAATATTCAATTAAACTTAATTGTGTTGGGAGCGACATTTGTTTATTTTTCTTAACATTTGCATAAAACTTTGTCAAGTATTTTTCGCATTCGCAATGCAAATATCAGTTTACCCAAATATTTTACTTTTTCCCTATCAATTTATTTTCATTTTTTCTACAATTACTTTTATGAGAAGTTGAAGTTGTTACATCTTTTTACGTATCAGATCTATATTATATATTGTAGGAACATTTGTGATCAGATTTGAGTTTAGTTAAACATGTTTTAAATACATAAACAATTTGTTAAACACGCCCTAAACAATCAAGTTATTTATTACATATGACTTTTGGGTTTGTTGATGTCCAAAATCTTAATCTTATCGTTTATCGAAGCCCTACAAAGTGAATGACAGATTATACAATAGTCAACATTTTGGTCTTGATTTTAGAAAGCATGCTTTTTCAAGTACCTACTAAATTTATAATTGAAATCAAACACAGGTGATTGTTATGAAAAAAAGGCATTATAAAACTAATCTACAAAGATTTTTGAATTTCCGATATTTATATTAATACGAAAAATAGGGCTAGGTAAAGCTTCCACATTTGTGGAGTCTGCTACCAACAACTTGAACTTAATACCCTAATCACTGCATCTAGGGGCGAGAGACTGGTTTTGCCATCAACGAATTTGAATTCGCGAACCATCCAAACTGAAATTTTCTTCTTTTATATTTGCACATCTGTAACAAGCCTTGTGCCATTTGCTCCTCACTGGCAATATAGAACCCTTAGCTCAGCCGTGGGTGTGGTTCTTGGACCTTATGCCCATTACACGAACAATAAATGCCAGTTTGAACACCATTGATGGTATTGATGTGCGAATATTGTTGCCTCTGCTCCCCTGCCTCGATTGCTCCCCTCGCTAGAGCAATCTTAACTATTGTAGTCGTGCGCTGCTTGACATCACTCACCTTTGGTCAAACAACAAATATAATTTTGTTGTTTTTTTTTTTTTTAATAATAAAAACAATTCGGTTACACAGTCATCATAAGCCTCGGGTAGTAAATCTTGCGAATTCCTAATAAACTTTAAGCTTTTTGTTATTTAAAATTTCATCATTTTGAAAACTTTTCGTAAATGGTTAAGGAAAATATTTCCAACAAATTTTGTTTTAATAGTTTTTTTTTCTTCTAATTTTGAATGAATATACATTTCAAAAATTAAAACGTAAGAATGTAGGAAATACTCAGTCATGTGGCAGTTTGCTGAAGGAAGGACTATTTTGGCAAATGAAACCTACCTTTGATTTGATTCGAATGACATGAAATGTCTTTCTGCCTTATCTCCGGGAAAAACACCGAGCTGTTAAAAATATGTTTTATTTTGAGCTCAGACACCAGAGCGATCAACTTTCTTTAATATTCAATAAATATATATTTATAATAGTCAATAACGAGCAAGTTAAAAAATTTTTTTAACTTAAAAATATCTTATGTATGTAGATACGTATGCATAGATCACAATTAAAAAAGGAAATTTTAGTGGTTTCTCGCGCTCACTAAAGAAAGTATGACTACGCAGCACAGCGCGAGCGTTAGGAAAGTTGGAGAGGATGTAAAAAGGGATACCGATGCACATGGGTTTTGAACGCCTGATACATCGTAATGGGAAGAAAATACACTGCAGGGTAAAGCATTTCACATTCGGCTGAAATGCTGAAAAAAAAAACTCAATTTAACAGTACGTCCGAAGTTGGACTCAAGGAGAAACAGGGACATTTATTAAAGCACGAGTATTTCAGTTAAATCGTTAAGGGATGGAATGCAACTGGCTGTTTAACTAGAACACTGTTAAATAACGATAAAATAACGGTGCACGAGGTATTCAAATGTTTCTGTCATAGTTCAATAACCTATCATTTTTAACGCTTTTTTTTGGATTCTATCCAATCGAACCAAGTGGGTTATTGGAGCACCTTTCCACATATGAAAATTGTTCTCAAGCTTTGGCCGAAAATAAACTTTATTGACAGAAGCTAGATCAGAAGGGGTTAAAACATTTCTTGTATCGTCGAAGGAAACCTTAACACTCAGAAGCAGGTTTTTCAAGCTTATTTAACTTATTCAGTACGGTTAGCTTTATAACATCGGAAACTTAATTCTCTCGAATCAAACCAAAAATTGTAAGCATAGTGACCAGTTAAAATTCCTCAAGAAATCGTTTAGATCGTTCCAATTGGCTCTCGCGTAATGCCAAATGGTTCTCTAAGGAATTTTTTTTCTAACTGGTTTTTGTTGGAACGAAAAATTAGCAGATATGACAACAATAGTAAGACGTGCCTAGAGGCGATAAAACACTAATTGTATATATTAGGGTCAGAGGTAAGAAACAAGTTGAATCAAATAAGAGCTATAATGTATTAATCTATTATGTATGAAGGACAAGACTTTAGTTTCTCATTTTTTAAACTGAAAGTCGTTTTTACTTATAAGTTGTAAATGACCAGAGATGAATGCTAAATTGCCCAACTTTACAATTATATGAGGAATATAGGCCCTCATTATGAATAGTAAATCGGACTTACGAATTTCATGGATTCTTATTGGCAATAGCAATTCATTAAGCGATAAATTAAGTTCGCTCCAAATCTCAAAACTTTATAAGGTCCTATTACAATTTGATGTTCGAATTTAACAAGTTGTTTTTAGGCAAAGCTCTCAACGTACAAGTATGTATTGGTTAATTATAATGTATCACTTATTTTGTTGAGTAAATACACAAATGCATCTTTGCTCCGTCGAAAATACAAAATCCCTAATGTTTCTTATTAACCGGTTTCTTTCCTCTATCTTTTATAATAAATTGCAGTTCTTCAAAAAAATAAATCAACATTGTTTAACATAACATAATATTGTTTTTTAATTTAAAAAAAATTACAATCGAAGAACACAAAACAATATGAAAGACAAAATCCTTAGCGCAATTTTCCATTGTTTGACGTTTACTATGTGTTATTTTAATTGAATAAATTTTAGCTGCATTGATATTTGAAGCGAATGTGGAAGTTCGCCATAATACCGTGATAAGGAAAATTCGGTAAGTCATTCGAGTTTATTCGAACGTTCCTTTCGTATTAGTTCATTATTAAAAAAAATTATGTTTATTTTAAACATAAAAAAGGTCTTAAACCGGAAATAAGTTTTCGATTTGAAAAGTCTGCCCAAGTGATTTCAGCGTATTTTGACACAATACGTCTCTTTTCTTTAGAATAATGGGAATGAGCACAGACTTCGTACAAACGATGTAGATCCCTAATCTTCAACAATGAAAAAATGATAAATACATATTTATGAAGTATTGCTATTATTCTCTTATTCCGTTAACATCGTGTTTAAAGATAAATTTCTAATGTTTTGCAGTAATATTTTAAAATTGTGGTTGGTTTGCGGCTAAACCGTAAATCTTAATTATAATTTAAGAGATAATTATCATTCATATTGATCTTTTTTGAGTTAATCAATGTTCTTTTGTAGATAAATCGTTTAACTTGTGTCCAGTATAAATTTTATTTATGACGATGATTTTTAACTAAACCGTTATTCTCAAGATGAAAATATAATTGCATTCTTATCTGAATATTATAGTCAGTTATGGAAAAACAAAATTTGTGAGTGTTGAATGAATCTAACCAAACGTACTATCCCCGTTTGGTGTGGAAAGACAAAAAAAAAATACCCAGTAAACACGATTGCTCAAACAGATACCTTCAATAATATAAAAACAAACAAAAAATATATTTTGATTAAAAGAAAGTTAAAACACTCATTTATTTCATTCTTACAAATTTTATTTTATTGCTATAAACAAATTTTGCTATTATTTTTCAATTTGGCTTTATCAATTTTATTTAAGTAATCGCTATATTCTTTCTCCTCATTTTCTCTTCCAATAAAGAGTTTTATTCCATCCAATTCCCATACAAATAGATTAGTGGCACACTCAAAACTAAAGTAAACAAAAAATACTCACTTCTATTCGTTTCACTTAGAAACACTTGTCGAAACGCCAATGATATATGATGTAGTCATGGAATCTCTTTTTGAACGTAAACACACCAAACCGGACAACACATTGTCATCAGCAGAAGCAGCATCGTCACTAATTACATCGGCTGATTTGAAAATGTCATCCAGTCTGGGTAGTAACTTAGAGGATACTACACCTAGTGACTCTGGTGTTCAAACTCTAGACTCAGAGTCAAGTAGTGAACTAATGATCGATTCAATAACTTCACAAACTGGTTTTGATTTTGAAGATTTGAAACCACTAGTTGAATCCGAGTTGCAATCAAACCAATTGCCGGATTTAGTTCCGAATCAGCTTAAAGCTGGACAAATTATTCGGAGTGATTTGGAAAATTCAAATGTCTCAGTTTTAAATGGGGACGATGTTATGACTACAAGTAACTGCTCTACATTTGACGGGGAAAATATAGTATATCGACGAAGGATCAGAAAGCCTCATACAACAACAAAAACACCCAAAAAAAGGGTCTCATTTCACGAAGATATTTTAAAAAATACTCGCACGGATAATATTCACATTGAGCATGGTTTTGTTACATACAAAAACGGCAGGAAGGCTGCGGCAGCTTCGTCGATGGCAGGTCGCTATTCATGGTGCTCTGAAGGAGATGCTGGCGGCTCTGAACTATGCAACCAGGAACCTGACGATCCTGAACGCCGAGTCGTTTACCGAAATGCTTGCTCAGATGTTCTCGATTATGGCAACTCAGATATCTATGAAAACAATGACAGCAACTACTTAAAGTACGATAATTCCGGAGTGTTTGAGTACCATCCCCAACACGCTCAAAAGCAAAAACAAAAGCAAAACGAACAAGCTGGTGCTGGTAAGAGCGATGCAAAACTTTATAAATGCTCTTGTTCAAGTTCCAATTCGAGTTTGGATTCTGATGAAATGGATAAGAATTCTAACAGCCGATCCAATTATGCCCAGGCAAAGTCTAATTCATGTGACTGTATCGGCATGAATCACACAAATAACAACTTTATAAATGACAATTGTTATTTCTCTGAACCAAATATTGACAACTTGAACGAAGGTAAATCGGTTTGGAATAAGGAGAAAAGGCCAAAGACAAGTTGCTTAAAAAAGACAAAGCGTCACACTAACATTATCCACGAGCAGGATCTCAACACTAAAGTTAAGAAATTTAATGTACACGACATGAACAATCTTATTGATAACAGTAAAATGATATTTGGTTCTTTGAAGAGCATTTTTGCTATTCCGCTCCCAGAGCGCGGAGTTCCAGAGGGTTCCGAAGATTTGCAGTCAGTTTATGAGTGTGTTCCTGAGGCTGATGGGTCGGTAAGGAGTTTTTCACCGATCAGAACAAGGCCATTTCTTAGTAAAAGTCTAGATGGATCGAAGGACAAAAACAAGTCAAAATTTGTGCACAATGTTGATGAACAATTACGTCGCAAAAACGAAGAAGATATGTTTGCTCCAACTAGACAGAACAGTGCTGATGATAAGCCAACAAATGAGGAATCAAATGAGAATACGATTCAAGAGACACCAGACCCACATGTGGTTGGGGGAATGAATCAATTTCGTAATAAATTCATTATTAACTGCGAAAGTACTGTGTTCGAACACACGGGAGTGTCGTATACTTTCGAGTCGTACGCATTGGACGGCGATGGCAATCAAGCTGATGTCGCAAATTCAGTTGTTCATTCAACTCCTTTAGCACAATCGGATCAAGAGAAGGGCGCTTTTATGTCGGTGCCAAACGTAAAGCAGACATTTGCCAATATCTTCCGAACATTGAAGGAGACAGCTACTTCGCCAACAGCAAAAAAAGATGATTTCCCCAGTACAATGGTGTTAGGGAGTTCCAATGCAGAAATGCCTACAAATCAAGAGACAATTCTGGTGGATGCTAAACTGCCAGTCACAACCACTCCCAGTGAACCATCTGACTCGAAATCAATGTCCTCCGATATGACATCATCAACTACTTCTTCTTGGCAAAAATCTGGTCGTTTATCACCAGTAACTAGTGGTTCCAGTAACAAAAATGAAGTGCGTACCAGTGTGGAGAAGCAGAATCGGCACTTACCTTCGCCAATGAAGAAGCGAGTGGGTGGAGCATGTGCTCTCACTACAGTACCGACCCGTTTCGAACATCCCAACAGAATGAGTCCAGATCTTTTCAATCTATATTCTGGTAGTCGTGGTGGTTGTGGACGCGATTCAAAGAGTACAATTCTGAGTGAAGAATTCGACGACATTTTGACCATAACTACAGACACAGACAAAAACGAAAGTGATATAGTGATAGTTGACTATCCTGAAGCTTCATCAAGTGATTATACGCCACCAAATATGCAAAACAATAATCTGTTAAAACCTCAGACTAAAACCAGTCTTATTAATCGATTCCTGAGGAATGTTACTCAAAAGAAAATTATCGAGACAACCATAAGAAAGAATAATTTCTTTGCCGGCAAAATTAAGAATGAACAAAAACTATTTTCGGGAAATCTTTACGTGAAAGGAGTTAAGCCCAAGAATATCGATTTGATTGAGGATTTGAATGCAGAGATTGCTATGGAAATTGAAATGAGTGTCGCAAATTCTCCACGGCGTGAATTAGTTGGCATGGAGGTTGGTCTTCCAGGAGACATTTCTCGCTTTGAATTGGGAATAGGTGAGATTTCTATTGATATATTCAATGGAAATTATCTGCACATTCTAAGAAATGATAGTGAGATTTTAATGAAAGTAAGTTTTTAAAAATATACAAAAATGGGTAACTGTGATTTATTGTTGTTTTTTGTTTTTTTATTGCAGGTATTCAAATTGTACACCGGTTATAGTAGGGAAGGATTTATGACACCAGTGTTGGTGTTTTTGACTGATAAGACTTTGTATGTGACTGATTTGGTGCGAAATAGATTGTGTACCAAATTTGTGTTGCCCTATTCTGAGTTGGATGTTATATTGGTAAGTAAGAATTATTTAAAAAAAATGTTTAGTTGTTCACTATTAAAAAGTTTTAACATTTGACAAACGGGATATGGCATACATCAATATGAAACGATCGTTACGCATAAACGTTATGAAAAACCATGATACCGCAATGCAAAACAGGGTGAAGCCCGTGAGGCCTATACATGTATATGCATTGTCCTTATAATTGAGGATTAATTCTTGGGATAAAAATACTCGCGTAGAGTTAAGAATTTATTGGTTTTTTCCTTAATTGGCAAGAAGATCAAATGATAAATGTATATTAAATACTGTAAAAAGTAGACAGAAGATAAAACGATCTAAAAACAACCAGACATTTTCTCTATTTTTAGTGGAAAGCTAAAATGGTATCTATATTTATTTGAAAAACATTTATCAGCCCTGTTCTACTAAACGGGTAGAAAAACGTTTGATTCATATCAGTGATTCACGTTGGTTGGTCGTTTGAATCGTGCTAAAATTCTGGGATTCTACTTTACCTACCCTCATGTCG
Source organism: Philhelius festivus (assembly GCA_963931855.1). Taxonomy (NCBI): domain Eukaryota; kingdom Metazoa; phylum Arthropoda; class Insecta; order Diptera; family Syrphidae; genus Philhelius; species Philhelius festivus. Next base: position 67,856,518 of record OZ007555.1, read on the forward strand.
AACTTTTCGAATACCAGTTTTAAATGAAATATCATATTCATGTTTAAAAAAAAGGAAACCGATTTTACAAACAAAACCAAATATAGGAAGATGGAAAGTATTTTTTGACATCCACAATCAAATTTCGGAATATGATAATAGAAAAGTACGAAGTGATATACGCAAAAGACTCAGATCAAATTTTTCAGGGTCATAAGTGTTTTTTGTTTCTATTGTTAACGCATATTTCTATCTATTCCATCTATTAATAAGGTTATTTTTATTTTATGCATTTATATGCACCTATCGCTGAAAATTTGTAATTTTTTCAAGTGGCCGTAATAAATAGTCACGCACTGTAGATTTGCTTAAAATATTCGGATTAATAAAGAGGCTTTTTCTGTTATTAGAGTAGCCTCAATCTCTCTCTCTCTCTCTGTCTGCCTGACCTGAATTTTTTGCAGAAGGGTATTATCAGAAAAATTAATTCTTAATTCATTATCGTTACCATCCTTCTTCCTAAAAAATAAAATGCGATTGGATCGCAAGTACTTGCTCTTACGTACTCTTAAAAGTACTTTGGAAGTTAAAAATTGTTTATAAATTATAAAAGCATGGATTTAATTAGAGCAAAATGTTCAAATGCATAGAATTGGATTTTTTTTTTCAAAAACCCAAAAAATATTCTTTCGAATACTATTTTAAGTTCAAAGAAGCTCCTGTACAAAATTTTTGGTCAAAACCGTTAGAGCCGTTAATGAGAAAATCGAAAATAAAAAAAAAACTGGTTCTGTTAATAACATTTTTACTTGCGACTTATAGGTACTATAAGGCAAGTTATGCATTCGTAAAAAAAATCAAACTCGAGATTTTGATCAAAGTTGACATTACGATGATAGCGAAGACTAAAAAAGTGGGTCTCGCAATTCTGTCTGTCTGTCTGTTCGACTACAGCCTAAACTTGGTAGATATCACTTTTAATTTTTTCCCCCCACACGTTTTTTTCTTTTTTTTTTAAGACCAAAAATAACGGTAACTGCCATACGATTTTTTTTCGAAATTTTATAAATTTTTTTTTCTCAAAAATTGTTCGACAGATTTAAAAAATAAAAATGCAAAAAAATTTCATTTAGTTAAAGCAAGGTAATGGTTAAAAAAAAAATTCCGAAAAATGGCTATTGAGGGTACCCCCCATGGAACAATTTTTTTTGTTTTTGATTTTCTCAAAAACGGTACAACCGATTTTGATCATTTTTTTTTTGCTAAAGCTCACCCAAAAACATAAATAGAACTGTGAACTCAAATTTTCAAAAAATTTTTTTTTGGATTTTTAAAAAAAAACTTTAAACTTTTTTTTTCAAAACCTAATATTTCGAAAACCCAATGCTTGATTTTTTTTTTAAATTGATAAATAAAGTGTCTCAATATAATCTACAAGATGTGAGACAAAAAAATTATTTTACCTTAAAATAAAGGTACCTACCATACAAATGCTAAAAAATTAAAAAAAAAAATGGTTTTCAAAAGTCGTATCTTTCTCCAAAACGGCGCCTAGAATTTTGATAAATTTTTTTTTCTTTCAATTAATTTTTACGAGCTTTAATTTAATAAAAAAAATTGAAATTAAGATATTACAGCTTGTACCTACCATAGAACCATTTTTTCGAATTTTGAATTTTTTCATTATCCACATAAAGGTTCTTAATGAAATTTTTTATAGAGAAGTTTCTAAAAAGTCTAAAACACATTGCATTTAAAAACTTTAAAATAAATATTTTTTGAATTTTTGGAAAAAAAATTGTTTTCTTTTTTTAAAAATTCGATATCTCCGAAACGGCTCAATATTTTTTTTTGTAAATTTAATTTTTATTCGAACAATAATAAAAACTTTAAATTGACATACCAAATTTTTTTCTTAAAAATCTTTTAAAAAGTTTGTATATAAAAGCTTTTTCTAAGAAACCACTACAACGACTTATAATTTTTGTTCTTGCCTAAATTCATATTTGCATAGCATTCTGTTTTTGTCTCTTACTTCTAAAAGAATTTAAAAATTAATTTTATCCTTATGAACAGTTTTCTCTAATAACATTCGTTTTTAAAATTCCTAGTCTATTACATAGGAGCAAGTTCGTGCAAGTGCATTTTATTTTGTAAAATTTTGTTGACCAAAATGTAGTTCAAAATCGTTAGAGACGTTTTCGAGATAAATAAGATTTTTCATAACGGCTAATGGTTAGTTTTAGAACTAACAAAAATTTCAATTTTCTCCTCTGGGGAATCACCGACGACACTTAAGTACCGAGTTTGATGGAAATCGCTTCAGTGGTTTAGGCTGTAGGTACAGACATAAACACAGACAAAGAGTTACCGTCAACTTTGATCAAAATCTCGAGTTCGGTTTTGTTTCCAAATGCAAAACTTGTATGGAGGAGAAATTGAAGATTCGCTCCTTTTTGAAAATGGCAAACTGAATTGTCGACGTGTAAAGTTTACCTTCGAAAGTATAGTAGAATAAAAATTCTTGATTTTCATTCCATCCGATCTATAAATATGTATATATAGGAATAAACATAAAATGTAAAAAAACGGATCTTGCCTCAAAGATGGTCTTGAATCAAATACACCCTAATGACCAACTTTACTTGTTTTATAGATTTTTTGTGAAGCCAATGCAATTTACATGCTTTTGTCATATTTATAAGAGTTTCAATAAGGAAAATTGAGGATTTTCTTCAAACTTTTACATAACCCAATCAGATAATTTTCGGTAATTCAAATAATCAGGAGGCTTCAATTAGAGTTATTGACCGCGAGTAGGACTAAGAGATTCCCAGTTCCTGTGAACGGCGGCGTGGAATCGATATATTTATATTATTTAGAATTAAAGCACTTAGGGCTCCGATATTTTTAATACTTCTAACATTTGCCCATATAAGTTCTTAAAAAATAATATTGCTAAATTAAAAAAAATATTGTATGGGTTTTTAGAAAATAATTACAATTAGTTTACCTTTTGAGGTCTATAACTTGAGTTATAATTTTCAAATCTTCGAAGACAAAATGATAAAATAGGTATAATGTAATTTTATAAGAAAAGCGATTTGTTTAATTGTGACGTTAAGGATTTTGAATATACATAGGTTAGGTTACAAGAATCAATTATTTGTCCAATACAACATAAGCAGCAAATATATTATTATTATTAGATAAAAATGTCGATTATATTTAAAATATTATTGGTTTCCTTGATGCATCCTGATATTGGTGCGTTTCTGCCATAGTTTGATCTAGAAAAATGTTCACTAAAATTGAAACGGAGCATTCTACTTGAAAAAAAAAAGTTTATTTGCTCGAGTAGATAAGTACAATTAATATGATTATTTACAATATCATTGATAAACATTATTGAAAAATAACTTCTTCTAGTTTCAAGCGTTTGCATATCAAAAAGCAGACAGCTAATCAAATACGAAGGTTTTGGAATATTCCAATTCAATTTGTAAAAAGCAAACCTTTTGAAGCTCTTTTGAACCCGTTCTAACCTTAAAGAATAAGAACTATAATATGGATGGAACCAAACTTATATCGAGGCATTTAAGTGTATATAGGTCTGAGAATTCCTTTGAGTTCCTTCATATGAAACCTATCATCTGATTTGCATTATTAACAATATAATCAACATAATAACTAAACGAAAACAACACCTCTAAGTCTTTCGTATGGCTTACTTTTACAAGGGGAATATCATTTAAAGCATAATTTAAACATATTGGAAACTTTCTCCTATAATACGACAAAGATATGCATTTAGCAACATTAGGATTACACATTATTATTCCACCATATGGATAAGCTATTAAAGTCTTTCTGTAAAATATGACAATCTTAAATGGATATAACATGCTTAAACGCATATAACATACTTAAAAGCATATAACATGCCTAAAAGCATATAACATGCTTAAAAGCATATAACACGCAGCATATAATAGAATATGTGCAAAATTAATATAATTGTCATTTGTAAATAAAATATGTTTATAAATAGAATAAATAGCAAAGGACCGATATGGCTGTCTTGTGGGACTCTCGAAGTAACATCAATAGCTTTGAATTTAACACTTCCAATTTTACCAAATTAAATTCTATTTTTGAATTAGGACCTAATCCACATTAAAAATTGAGAATGAAGTCCAAGTATCGATAATTTGAAAATAATAAGCTCATGATTAAATAAGTCAAACGCCTTCGCAAAGTCAGTATGAATATCAATCTGAAGTCGACTTTCAAAATCTTTTTAAATTAAATCACTTAAAATAGTAAGGCTTGTTGTATTAGATCTACCTGATATAAAACATATTCAAATTCAAATACTATGTGTTTGGCTGAAAAATACAGTTTATATGAAACATTTTTTTCAAAAACTCTAGGACTGACTTGATAATTTGCAAATAGGTCTATAGTTAGTTACTAACGTTTTGTCTATAACCAGATTTAAAAATTGGTGAAATAAAAGAAACTTTCCACTCATCAATAAATAATCCAGTAGCAAGAGACTTGTTAAAAATTAAACAGGGTTTCAGCGAAAATGTTTTCATCAAGCTCCTTAAGTGCTACATATACATCATTGGAGTTAAGAAATAATCTTAAGGACTGCGTAACAATGCTTTTGTAGGATTTTTCTTTTTTATCTAATATCGGGGTTTTCAATAAGAGCGCTAAAAAAGTTTTTTTAAATAAAACAAAAACGGTTTTGGATATCAATGAAATTCTTTATTCCTGTGAAAGTACGTTCGATGCCATTATGTATGGAACTCGATTTCTTGCAGAAGTACAGACGATGAACCCAATTTTCAACGGTTTTCAAATTCGCCACAACTACGTCACAGAGATGCCCAACGCTTGAGAAGGACGTGTGAGAGACACATTTGGGCTTTCTGCAACTGAAGCCTCAGCGGCAGCAATATTCTCGACACTACGGGCACTTCTTTGTCTCACTGGCACGGGAACATTTTGTACTGTGCCTTTGGATTCAAATTTTTCCACTAGACGCTCATTTTTGTTGATCTGCTAGGACGATTATGACGACCATAAATTGGACGTAGCACTCTTAACGTTGAGGCCACTGACTCCGAAATTCGGTAGTAAATTTTAATAATTTCGACTCGTTGTTGGCTCGTATATCTTTCCATCATGAAATGGCAAACCTTACTGAAGATAAATGTCAAAAGAGCGGCAAGAACTATGGCGTCGTTTGCTGTCCCTGTCGCTCTACTTTTGTAGCGTCCCTGTTGAAAAACCCTATATATCTGATGGTTCAGTATTACGTTATTTATATCGCCCTCTTCCAATAATTTTTCAGGCATTCAAGAAAACGTAACGCTTTCCTAGAGTTCAAAAATGCTTATTTTGTTGATATGCAAAAACCTACATATCAAAAAAACAAGCGGACGATACATAATTGTTGCCGTTTTTCTTAAAAATGTTTTTAAAACTTTTGTCTTTAACTTTTTCTATCTTTTAATATTTAGCCTATATTAATGATTAATTTTTTTTTTCTTGGAATACAGATGGGCCCATATGGCAATACGGTTTTGCTGAGCAACTGTGATCGTGACATGCAGCAAGTTCTTTTGGCTGGTGGTCCATACCCTGCCGATGGTTTGGTAGCAAACTTGGAGCTATGTGCTCGTCGTGGTGGATCTATTCTTCCAGCTGTTGGACAGCTTACCCTTCAGCACTTATCGCCTCTTCAGGCATTTGTCCGTGAAAATTCGTCAGTTACCAAAGATGACATATGGATGTATTACGCAGTTATAAATATTCCAGCCGGTACATTAGGTATTGAAGAGGAGCCTCTGGGGCCACATGTAAAAGGATTTCTAATGCATAGACGTATAAGAGAACATGCTGTAAATTCTAGAGAATCATGGCATCCTGGATATTTCTTGCTTAAGTAAACCTATTTTTTATTTTTATTTTTTTCGAAATATTAATTTTTCGTCAATAGGGCTGGTGTTTTGTACATGTTCCATGATTCTACTCAAAAATTACCAACCTGGGCAATGGCTCTAGCTGAATGTCAAGGCGCTCGACGTTCTCTAAAAGCAGGTCGTCCACATTGCTTTGAAATTTTGCTTAGAAATCAGTTGCTGCAATTGGCTGCTCCTGACGAGTATGTTGCATCAGAATGGCTTCAAGCTCTACTGCAATCGGCCAGTGGGGTGGGTGTTAGTATTGCAGATATAAACATTTCAAAACGTTTGTTTTTTACTATGATGTTCTTACAGCTTTTTGAAATGCAGGAAAAACACAAGACATTGGGTTGTTCGCTAATAGTAACACAAAACCACTTGATAACTCTGCGAGAAGATTTTTCTGCACCTTTGAGGCAAATAAATAAGAGTCCCAATAAAAGTAGCACATTAAATGATAAAAAGACTTCGCCTTTCAAAGAACTATTTGAAGCGAATATTAATGACACAAGTAGTATTGTAAGTTATTTATTTATTTAATAAATTCAAAAAATTAATTTATTTTTCATATAATAGACTAGCTCCGATATAAGCACACCAACCAGAAATACCGGCCGGTCAAATTCTTCACTTAATTCGACTCCAACTCGGTTGTCACAAGCATCACAATCAACTATTACAACAACAACAACAGCAAATTCAAAACACCATAGGTCAAGATTAGAAGAACATAGTTCAACAAATATGAGCAGTGTTTATGGAAAGAACTCTGGCATTGAAATACTCACGTGTGCTGATATTAAAGAAATGACTGGCATAAAGATTCCATCACATAATGATACCTGGTGGTGTGTATTGGAATTCTCTTGTCAGGAGGTCCGAGAGAGTTCAGATGATTTAGTTATATTCTTTGCCAGCAGTTCAGAAATGCAAAGATTTTTGCGGATGCTAGAGCAGTTGTGGCAAGCTAAAAATGTAAGTAAACGAATTTATATGAAAGATGAAAAAAATACCAAGTTAGTTTAATCACTGTGCGGATTGTGTGTGGTAATTGCTCTTGACACAGCAAACAAATAGTAATTGAAAAGTTACAATTGGGATCCAGAGTAAAAATTCTAATAATTTAAATGTTTCTTTTGTAAATTTAATATATTTGAAATGGTTGGTACATTTACTGATATATTCACGGTGGATAAGAGCTTTAGTTAGATTATCACGTACCTTACTTCAAATTTACAGAATTGTTTACGTGAAAACGTCAAGCTTCGGCATTTGCTGACATTGAGCTCAAGGTTTTTTAGCACCTTATGGAAAATTTTTCGAGATTTTTTTGTAAGTTACAAATATCAGCAGCAGTTGAAATGTTTTTTAAGATTTCCATGTCATCTGCATATATTGATAAACCACAGTTGAGAACTTGAGCAATATCATTGATTGCTAAGATGAACTGCATTGGGCCAAGATGGCGGCCTTGTGGTACTGCTGAAGGTGCATTAAAAGAAAGGGAATGATATAATTTAAAACGGACAACATATTTTATATAAGTCAAATATGAATTCAACCATAAGATAAAGAGTGTAGGGAAACCCATGGAATTTAAGTAAATATGATGATTTGTGATATTTCTTCGAAGACTTTGCTAAAGTCGTTAGCAATCACATCGACCATTTTGCATAGAATATGGGGGTGGCCGTGGCACAATGGTTGTGTGTTCGCCTGTCAACCTCATTATCACAGGTTCGATCCCTGCCGTCGTCTATGTCTTCTTTAATTCCATTAAAACCTTCTAAAATTGTCATCAATGGGTTGCTAGTTTACTCATTACATGTTGTTTAGGCATAACACTAACAACATGTGACATAGAAATAAGACACGGCAGTTCTCCGCTTTAGTTCAGCCGCCATCCCGGGAGATAAAAAATCTGAGACAACCACCTTCAGTCTCAACATCGTGTCACACATCTTTCCTATCCTTCTTTCTCTTCCGTAGCTTCACGCCCGCGCTGTGTTGTAACATTTAAAGGGTAATCATAATCCCTTGAGCGCGAGTAAATTATAAAAAAAAAACAAATTCTTCTAGGTTCCTTGTTGTCGATATAAAACCATGTTGTACGGGGCAAAGAATTGATTCGTAGTGGTAAGAGAGAGTTTCATATATAATGCTTTTGAATATTTCTGGAATGCATGATAGTTTAGCTATAGGGCGATAATTTGACACATTATTTTTTGGTGCCTTTTTGTGAATATGAACTATGTAAAGGTGTGTCCAGACCAAAGAAACATTTTTGAAACATTTCAGAAACAGAGAAACATTTCTGAAATGTTTCAAAAATGTTTCTTTGGTCTGGACGCTCGCAAAACATTTCTGAAATGTTTATGAAACGTTTTTCTGTTTCCCATTCCGAATGGGAAACTTTATTTGTTTCCCAAGCATTTACATAGTTAGAAAGTGCGTGAGTGGTTATTAATATAAATATAAAATGTCGCGAAAAGTGTGGAGCAAGGAGAATGTATCCAATTGTTAAAATTTATGAAATACAAAAAGTTTTGTGGGATCCATTTAACGAACATTTTAAAAATAAAATCAAAAATAGCCGATGATATACCTATCTGAAATTTGCGCATGCGCTTAAAGTGCAACACAGGCGAGAAAAAAAATTACAGACAACTCAATCTGGAAACCATGGGAAACAAATAAACATTTCAGAAATGTTTCTCAAAGCGTCCACACCAAAAAAACAAATCAGAAACATTTCTGAAATGTTTCTGCAATGTTTCTGAAATGTTTTTTAAACAAATGGGAAAGATTTCAGAAACGTGTTTTAAACAATGTTTCCTGAAATGTTTCTTTGGTGTGGACACACCTTAAGAAACTTTCCATGATTGAGGAAAGGTGCCTTGCAAAATAGATACTGTAAATAGGTCAGTCAACGGCTAAATATTTGGCATCTAATTCAATGTCGCAGTCAGTAAACGATTGTTTGAAAAAGTTTGCAAAGAAATTGGTTATCTCGGTTGGATCAAACGAAGAATTCCCATTATATGTTAGGGAGGATTGGAAGCCATTGGATTTCTTTTAATATTACTGAATTCAAGAAAACATTTAGGATTCGATTTGATCGAGGATTGTATACGAGTAATGTAATCTTTGTACAGACGATCACAAAGGAAAGAAAATTCTATTGAAGCATTTGAGAAAGCTTGATGGTCGTAAAGAGATTAAGATTTCAAGTGTTTCTGCAACAACTTATTTCTTCGGCTAAGCAGATTCCCACCCGTCCCTCATTGTGATGTAGAAGCTTTTAAAACCAATGTACATAGACTTCTCCTATTAATTCTTCAGATCTGCAAAATTGATTTTAATATTTATAAAATTAACCATTTAAATAACTGAAACAATAGTAGGAAATGTTTAAGCATACCTCAGCACAAAACTAGGTGGACCATTTTTTGAGGATTTTCACTCTGGTAAACATATAATTCTTCTACAAGGTCATTTAAAGAACTTTTACCAAATTTCAAGTCCCTATCACTTTTGCTGAAGAGGTAAGAGGGATTTATTAAAAAAAAAAAAGATTTATTCAAAAAGAGGCGTAAAAATAAAACGAAATTAATGTATATAAAAACAAAATTTCACGTTTTTAGCTCTTTTGAAAAAGGCATAACTCAGATATGTAGTAAGCTTGATTATAAGACCTAAATGTTAGCAATCCGAAGATTGCAAAAACTTTGCGTATGGTTTAACAAAAAAATGAAGTCGAAAATCCTTCTCATCAAGATCTATTATTTTTCTGTAGCTACGAACCCCAAAAAATGATAGTAGTGACATAGGTTTTTATTTTTTGTGGCAACCTTTGACTTTTAGGATAACAGTGCGGAGTGAGCATGCGCATGTACTATATACATAATAGGAGGGAGCCATCTCAGTCCTCCCCTATTTTTAATTTTTATAAATGACTTACCTTCTGTTATCTTGAAAGCTGAAAAGCTATTATTTGCAGATGATTTTAAGATTTTTATGTAAGTTAGAACCTTGCATGACTGTATATAACTTCAAAGTGATATTGATAGTATAATTAAGTGGTGTAGCCATGCTGCTTACATTTAAATATTAATAAATGTTCAGTTATGACTTCATCAAATAAAAACACCAATAATATTTGATTACACTATTTCCAATATTAGTCTTAAAAGATTGTATTTACAAAAGGATTTGGGGGTTATTTTTGATGCTGAGCTTAAATTTACTTCTCATATTGATTACATCATTTCCAGAGCTAACGCAATGCTTGGTTTTATTATTAGAAACTCAAAGGATTTTACAGATCCATATACTCTTAAATCGTTATACGTTGCATTAGTTCCTTCTGTTCTAGAATACTGCTCTGTTGTTTGGTGCCCCTAACACAACACTACTACGCTTCGCATTGAAAGAGTTCAAAGAAAGTTCACAAAATTTGCTCTCCGTAAACCATACTCGTATTCGCAAGCCCCTTTATATGAAACAAGATGCCAACTTATTGATTCAAAGCCCCTCGATAAAAGGAGATCATACTATTTGACTATGTTTGCTCATGATGTTTTATCTGGTCATATTGATTGTTCCACTCTGCTTTCTTTTTTTGGCATTTATGCTCCTCAACGCTGCCTTCGACCTAGAGAAAACGAATTCTTTAACATCCCTAGACATTACACCAATTATTGCCCAAAATAATCCCATAACCAATTCTTCATTTTCTTTTAATCAAAATTTTCATTTAATCGAATTTAACATTAATAGAGATTTATATAAAGCCACAATATTAAATTCTTTATAAGCTTTATATGTTTAATTTTTATTTAACTTTATACCATATACTATCTACATATTATTATATCAATCTAAGAAAGTTTAATGTACTTGATAGATTAAATAAATAAATAAATATACTACCGAAATATATTTCCACGTGCATCAATTGAAGTCATACGGGGTGTCCGGTGGGAAATTTATGTTTTAAAACGTGAATAAAAAAAAAAACTGAGATGTGCTGTAATATTTTTTAATTTATTATAAAGAAGAAGAATGCATATTTTATTTTTTGATAATTATATCATCAAAAAGTTGTCCATTCAGCCGTACACACTGTTGAAAGCGGTCCATCGTGTTTCGTGCAACGCGCCCCCATAAAACAAAATCCAAGGGTGGTAAGTCTGGAGACCTCGGTGGCCACGGGAGGTCTCCAAAGCGGCTGAGCAGCTCTCCTGGGAAGTGTTCACGCAGCAACGTCATGGTGGCTTTGGCGGTATGGGGAGTTGATCCATCTTGTTGAAACCACGTTTGTGACGAGTAAGATGGATGTGCTCGTAAATAGGGTAAAAAATAATCTGTGATCATGTGCCCATAATTTTCACTGTTCTCTGGAATTTTTCAAAAAAATAGGGCCCGATGATTCCGTTCGTCAATAAGGCGCACCAAACACTTACTCTTGACCAATGTAACGGCCGTTGGTGTTTTAAACGTGGGTTACGTGTCCGTGAAGCCCAGTAGCGACAGTTTTGCTTATTGACGTATCCATTTAGGTGGTAGTGGGCTTAGTCGCTCCAGAAGATGCTTTTTATTGCCCGATATCTCCACCATCATTTCGCAAAAATTTTTCCGTAAATTAAAATCATTTTTATTATTTCTTGGACTAATTGAATTTTAAAAGGGTGGAATTTCATGTCTTTCTTTAAAATTTTGTGAACTATAGATTTTGGGGCCCCAATGAGGATGCTCTTTTCCTTATTAAAGTTCTTGGATTTTCGCGCAAGCTTTGCTCCACATTCCTTATGTTTTCGATGTTTTTATTGTCCCTGGATGTGCGTTATTTAGAGCTGAAGCAGTTTGTCGAAACATTTGCACCCAACAACGAATTAAATTATTACTTGGCCCGTCACTCAATCGCCGAATATTATAACGCGAACACAACTGCCGAATCGCCACTCTTAAAAAAAGCTTCGATAGCTTCCCGAACACTGTGACATTGTAATTTATAAATCCGCACTCAAGATGATTCAAATGACACCAAAATCTTTTCGAAAGGTTTAACTGTTTGAGATATTGACGTTCTAAAACATAAATTTCTACCGGAAACCCTGTATAAATTGGAAGTAATAGCTTTTGCAGCTACAAATTATTTAACTTTCAATTTTTAATAATAATATCATGTACAAATAACATGGGATCAAATTGGGAAAAAATTAACCTTTGCCAAAGCTTTAAACAAATAATAATTAATTTTGAGCACAAGTTCCCTGGTAAAAAAAAAAAATATTTAAAAATTTGTATTTATTTTTCGTCACACGCAGTACCAAAAAGAATTTAAACAATTTTTTTTTTACTTTTTACTTCAGAATGACTTATTCCCCATAACGGTTCTGGATGAAGACGATACCGTATCTGAACAGTGTACGGGTCTGTACATGGATATTCAACGATCTTGGGAACCTCTCTTATCTGCAGCTCTTGGCTATCCATTGTAAGAAAATAGGATATACGGATAAGTGCTAAAATATTAATGATTGGTGGCTATTTTTCCATATTTTTGCTACAAAAGCACACATACATATATAAATTTAATAATGATCTAGATTAGAATTATTCTTCTCCCTAAAACAAAAACTATGATACATATATAAAACTATTATGTAATATTTAATTAATATCTATTGGACTTTATGGCGAACAATTTTTATTTTTTTAAATAATATCGTTAATCATTGATTAGGTTTATAGAACGAGGTTAAATTTATTTCCTTGGTTGATAGTTTTGTGATATTTACTTTATTTTATTTTTTTGTGCTCTCTTCTATTGTTTTTGAAAAAAAAAATGTGATTATAAATATTATTTATTATTTTACAAAGTAAGAGAAAAAAATACTTTCCAACAATGTCTGGTACATTTTTATTGAAAGTTATATTCCTCGTTTTGATAACAACTTTATTTTGTACTTTTATTTACGATTAAAACAGTTGACTTCAATAATATGAAAAAAATGTGTATTGTAATTTTGATGTTTTATTTATTTTTTCTTGAATGAATGTGAAAAGTTGAATCCAAGAGTGTGGTTAAAGAGTATTTTATATGTTAATTGTTTTTTTTTTTAATCGAATGATAATTTGGATAACATTAACATAGGTAACTGCAGTTTATTTCATTTAAACATTCCTTTTATTTTAAACATCTCAAAACACGTTTGTACAAAAAGCACAAACCATTGTATACCTGTTTTATTTCTTTTTTCTATATATTTTATCCAGTTTAGAATTAAATTTTGTATAGATTTTTAAGAATGTGCAAGAAATATTTAATTAAATATCAAATATTAAAAAAAAATTAAACATATAAGTGTAATGGACTTGAAAACAATAACGAACGGAACAATATAATTATTACTCATATAATAACACTACATAAATCAAATATTAAAAAAAAAAAAACATATTAACGATGAAAGAATCAATTTATTGTTTTTTTTTTACAAAAAATATATACATACATACATAAGTGATTTAAATATGAATATACATCGAGTTCATAAATCTAAAATAAGTGTATTACAAAATTCAAAACAACAGTACTATTTTTTTCTTTTTTATGTTTAATCGAATACCATCATAGAGGAAAAATCAGCATTTCCAAAAAAAATGTTGTTCTGACATGCAAAAATTCCCTGGATAAACAGATACCTATTTTGGTAGTGTTACGAACTTTTATATTTATGAACTCGATTTTGGTAACTCATACTTCTGATATTATTAATTATACGGACGCATAACGCATTAGAATCTTATTGGTTGTTGATCCGCATTCGAAATGAATACGATTAAATTTTCTTGGTCAATATTGATTAATTTACCGACATATTTTATAGTTCATGCTGAATTTTTGGTTGATGTCACTGACGACAAAAAATGAGTAATAATCCTAAATAAAGATTATTACAACAGTCATCTTTTCGTGTGGGTTTTGGGTAGAACGCCTTTATTTAATATTTCACAGATATTAATTACGAATGTTAAAGGCTTATATGGGACAGCAAATTGAATGAATTTTCAAGAAAGTCAACGGAATATTCTATGCCACCTATTTCAATTTAATTAGTTGCACATATTTTGGACAGGATAATGCATTTGGTATGCATTTTCCAAAAACGTCAATTTTACCATGAAATGATTTTACTACTCAAAAGAAAAGTTTTGGTATCCACTAAGGCTTTGTCTTTAAACTGGATGTAAATGATCGTTTATAAAAATGACATACATACATACATTGAATATCTATTAGGATTAATTTGTTTTTCAACCCTACTGAAACGTTTCTTTCATGATAGGAAAAATGTTGCATTGTTGCATTCAAGCGAAATTGAAGTCCATTTAGTTGAGTTTTCTGTCATTCATAACGTGTCCACTCAATTTATGACACAAAAGGTACTTTGTCAAATGTGCAAGCAAGCGTTTGCTTACACAAATGCTTCTTCATCATCATCATCGGCTCGACAACCGGGTTCCGGTCCTGGCCTCCTTCAACAAGTCTCTCCACCTATCCCGGTCTCTAGCCGACGCCATCCAGTTGCGCACCCCAAGGCTTCGGGCGTCCTGGTCTACGCCATCTCTCCAGCGCAAGCATGGTCTACCACGCTGTCGTCTACCATAGAATGTACCACAAAGAACTTTCCGAGCAGGTTCCTCTTCGCTCATGCGAGCTAGGTGCCCTGCCCACCGGAGTCTACCGAGCTTAATTTTTGTCACGATATCTGCTTCAAGGTAGATTGCGTACAGTTCATGATTGTACCGTCTCCGGAATCGTCCTTCCTCACATACGGGGCCAACAATTCTCCTTAAGACTTTTCTCTCGAACGCAGCTAAGAGGTCGGAGTGCCTTTTGCTAAGCACCCAAGTCTCGGATCCATATGTGAGGACTGGCAGGTCCATGGTCCTGTACAGCAGCAGTTTTGAAGTTATGGTGAGATTTCTGGATTTGAACAGCTTTGACAGACTGTAGTAGGCTCTGTTGGATTTGAGAAGCCGCCCTCGTATTTCTTCTTCTATATTGTTATCGGCTGCTACTATTGACCCAAGGTATTTAAAGGATTGCACCACTTCAAATTCGTGCTCCGCAACCTTGATTGTTTGACCAACTGTTCCTCTCGCATTCGACGCCACCATGTACTTTGTTTTACCTTCACTAATGTGCAGCCCCAGATTTTGTGCCGCCTGCTCGATCTGGATGAAGGAATCGTGTACAGCTTGTTCGGTTCTTCCGATGATGTCGATGTCGTCTGCGTAAGCCAGTAACTGGCTGGACCTATTGACGATGGTCCCTCTTGTTGCCGTGCCAGAGTCACGGATTGCTTTCTCCAACGCCAGGTTGAAGAGGAGGCAGGCCAAACCGTCCCCTTGTCGGAGTCCATTAAAGATGTTGATTGGTCTGGATAGCAATCCGGCTATTTTTACTTGGCTTGTTACGTTGGTCGTGGTCAACCTACATAGTCGTGTCAATTTATTTGGGATGCCGAACTCTCTCATGGCTTTGTAAAGTTCTACCCTTGCTATGCTATCATAGGCGGCCTTAAAGTCTATAAACAGATGGTATGTTGGGATGTTAAATTCTAGACATTTTTCCATCGCCTGCCTAAGGATAAAGATCTGATCAGTTGTTGATTTGCCTGGAACGAAACCACACTGATATTGTCCGATGACGGTTTTAGCGTATGGGGTTATCCGGTCTTGTAGGATAGAGGAGAATATCTTATAGGCGGTACTCAACAACGTGATACCTCTATAATTGCTGCACGTTGTGACATCTCCCTTCTTATGTATGGGGCATATTATGCCTTTTCGCCAGTCTTCTGGCATTTCTTCCTGCTCCCATACGTGCACTATAATATCATGAATTGCTTGACGTAAGGCTGGCCCGCCGTGATGAAATAATTCGGCTGGTATGCCATCGGCTCCTGGGGATTTGTTCTGATTAAGCCGGTCTATAGCCTTCTCAACCTCTTCTATGCTTGGTGGCGGCAACATAGGGTATTCTTCTTGAAGTAGTGGAGCCTCCACTTCTGCAATGAGCTCACCATTTAGCAATTCATTGAAGTACACTTCCCATCGCTCCAGTATGCTTTCAGGATCGGTGATCAGATTTGCCTCCCCGTCCTTGCAGTATGTGCAGCGTGGTGTGTACTGCGTCATGTTTCGGACGGATTGGTAGAACTTCCGCGCCTGGTGCGGACCTCGCTCTCGGCTGTTTTCTATTTCACAGATTAGGTTCTTCTCCCAGGCTGATTTCTTTTGTCTGTGAAGCCGTTTTTCTGTTCTTCTGAGCTCTTTATATTCCTCTTCGCGTGCCCGCGTTCTATGAGATTGTTGCATTGCTCGGTACGCAACATTCTTACGTTCAGTCGCTAGCTTGCATTCATCATCAAACCAGTCGTTCCGATTTTTACGACTGCTGCCTAAGATGGAGTTGGCAGTACTAATGACAGTATTTTTAAGACGTGTCCACTTTTCATTTACGCCCAGCATACTGGCTCCAGGACTTACTCTCCCTAAGTCAGGTGTTTCTAGGGCGAGTCCTAACGCATTACCAAAGGTGTTACTGGTGTTTTCATTGCGCAGGGCAGCCGTGTTGATTCGAACCTGATCGGCGGATGCAATGCGTCTTCGCAAGGCAATCCGCCCTCGGAAAACCATACCAACAAGATAGTGATCCGAGTCGATATTGGCACCTCGGTACGTTCGTACCGTCATCAAGTTCGAGTAGTGGCGACGGTCTATCAACACGTGGTCTATTTGGTTACGAGTGACTCCATCAGGTGATACCCAGGTGGCTTTGTAGATATCTTTACGCGGGAACCTGGTACTCGCAACGACCATGTTTTTCGATGCTGCCAATTCTAAGACTCGAAGTCCATTGTCATTAGTGTTCTCATGCAAACTATGGGTGCCTGCGTAATGCCTGAATACCGGCTCCCGACCTATTTTTGCGTTCAAATCCCCAAGGATGATTTTAACATCATACCTTGGACAGGCATTGAGGGCCCTCTCGACTTGTTCGTAGTAAGTCTCTTTTTCTTCGTCTGAGGACTCCTCCGTAGGTCCGTGAACGTTAATGAGGCTGATGTTCGTAAATTTGCCTCGCACGCGAAGGGTGCATAGCCTTTCGCTTATAGCGTTAAAGCCGATGATGGTAGACTTCATTTTTTCGCTGACTAGGAAGCCTACCCCGAGCACATGGTGTTTTGTATGACAGCTATAGTATATGTCATATTCTTTCTTCTCTAAAACACCATTCCCTGTCCATCTGATTTCTTGAAGAGCTGTTATGTCAGCTTTATATTTTGACAGGGCATCGGCTAGCTGCTGAGCAGCTCGAGCTCTATAGAGCGATCGTACGTTCCATAAGAAAATTCGTAAATCGTTTTTCAGTTTTCGTTGCGTTGGTTGTCGTCGTGTGATCAGTCCGTTTCCGAGGCTTGTTGTCGGTCTCGTAATTCATAAGTTTTACGGGACAGGGAATTAACCTGTCGCCAACCTGAGGAACCAGCCTGATCATATTAGCCAAACCTTTTTAAAGGCTTGTTTCTAGCGGCCGCCACGGAGAGGCTATGATCAGACTTCCACCAGTCCCGAATAGTTACGGCACGTGCATGTTTTCGTATGCTACATGTTATTTCCCCTATTCGTCTGATGGCTGACCAAATGCTTCTTAATCCACATATTTTTTGTTCAATTTGATCAACGATTACAATTTCTATAAAATTCGTCCACCAATAAATAATTAATTTTATTTAGGTTTAGTAATGCGCTAATCTATATAGTGACTTTTTCGTGAATCAACACTAAAACTTTCGAGTGCGTTTTTAATCTTTTTCCAACTTGGAGTTTTCTCCATCATTTCTAGCTAGATGTTTCTTATTTCACAGGCTTCTTTGATTGAAAAATTTTTTTCTGCCGACCAAGAAAATTTGGAACGAGTATGTGCCAAGAAGGTTAAACTTTTGGGCCAACTTCATATTTGTTTAGTACAAAATTAACGAGTAATCTTAATCAAGTAAAAAAAAACTAACTTTGTCGTAAAATGCTCTTTCCTACCTACAAGCTACCCAAAACTTTACTTCTTATATACTTTATATTTTATTCTATACCAAAGATTTTAAGATTTAAATTTAAGATATTCTTATTAATACCAAGGATATATTTATAGCAAAGTATTATGATGGAACATCAAGATAAACAGATACAAAAATTTTATTTATATATTTAGTTAACAGATGAAGAAATCTATCACTCGTTAATATTTATGTTTATTACAATTCAAAAATAAAAATATAAATAAACTATAATAATAACAATAAAAATATCTGAATAATATTAAAAAAAATGTTGATTTTAGTTTTTGAGATTACCAGGTCTATCATCGTAACCGATCGAAACAATATTCTGCCCGATTTATACGAAATGTACGTATTTTATATCATTATAGGCCTTCTGAAATCGGAAAAATCGGATAGGTCTATTTTTGCGATGCATTGACGATGAACTGTGAAAATATAAGCTACGGGCCGTGTTTCGCGCATTTTTTCCAATTTCTACTACAAGAAATTAAAATAGAAAAGTTTCCCGAAAAGAAATGGAAGAAAAAATATTAAACGTAAAAAATATATATTTAAAAAGAAGAGTAAGTGAACATTTATTTTACTATTCTGTTACCATTAACTGAATAAATACTCCGATTGGAACTTTTCTCCAATCGTAAGATTTCTCACGGATACGATGATAGACCTGTATTTTTAAGAACACAGCAAGCGTTCGAGTTTGAAAATACGCAAAATTCTCAAATCTTGGAGGAAATGAAATGAAATAAGGTGAGCATTTTAAAGACGAAGTAAAAGGACACCCATCGAGTTGATTGTCGTTTTGACGATGTGTTCTCATCACACCTATAGGCAACTATCATTGTATTGTTGTGTGTATAGGTATGTATATGTATCTGATGTGCAAAATCATGTGCATATTTAGAAATTTAGCTAGTGGAACATCTCTGTCTCAGTCCGAGACCATTAGTGTCTCAGAGTTAAAGGCTAAGTTAACTCCAAGACTTGGATGATCCCGCACTGATAGGGGAGTCAACAACGCACTGGATAACCAGGAGATTCGGAAGAATATTTAGGAAACGTTTTTAATTTTCCCGCCCACATTCTTGGTATCGACCAGTCCAGACACAGACTAAGAAAGAAGCTTTTATGGATACTCCCCGAAATTCAATGGTTACTCGGAATTTCAACACCGAGAACGAAAAATATAGTATAGAAGAATCTAATCTCAACTAAAGTGTTAAGTTATTCTTGATCATGTTGTTTTACATTTCCAAGACTCACAAATAAAGAAAAAACTAAAGAACATCAAACCAGATTGCTTCAGAAACATAAACTCCATCGAGGCATTCGTCAATCACTCCGGGGAAATTTTTACCGGGCGTTTGGCAATCCATCTTCCGGAGTCCTCTATGGGAGTCAACGGTAAAATAGAACAAGAAAAACCCATAACAAAAACCACTTTCATTCAAGAGAATCCTGACCATCATCTGATTAAGATGATGTGTTAACCGATCCTGAAGAAGTGGGTGCCTCCATCAATACAGGAAAATCCAAAAGTCAAGAGGACCCGACGGTTTCTCAAACGTTGTATTGAATAAGCTGCCCAATATTGCAATTTCTGTATTGACGTACATTTCTAGTAACTGCTTGAACAACGGCTACTTGCCCGAAGAATGTAATATGGCACAAGTGGTTTTAGCCAAAGAATACCAGTAGACAAAACGTGAAAGGATACTGGGCAATATAACTCCTTTGTTGCATTAGCTGCTTAAAAAGGTAAATTATTTCTTTCGGGAAGGGACAAAACAAAACTTTCAGTACGGATTCGAACAAAGTATTCGACGGTAAATCCTCTACTGGGACTACACAGCTATGTTACTAGGGGACTATAGAAGGAAGAAACAACAGAAAAGGCCTTTGACATCGTGTTGATAAAAGGCAAAACAAAAAAAGTTAATCGCGGATCTTTGCACCATGCTAACGGTCAAAGCTAATGAACAATTTAAAATTTAAACAAAAAATGTTAAAATGGGGTGGAATAAATATTCC
The DNA here is from genome assembly GCA_963931855.1 of Philhelius festivus. Classification (NCBI taxonomy): domain Eukaryota; kingdom Metazoa; phylum Arthropoda; class Insecta; order Diptera; family Syrphidae; genus Philhelius; species Philhelius festivus. The sequence goes on from OZ007555.1 coordinate 67,876,643, forward strand.
AATAAATTAAAAGAAAAAATAGTGTCCGACTTTCAAAACGGTGAATCAATTACATTTATTAGCAATAAATATGGTATAAGCCATACGGTTATTTCTCGGTTAATATCTCGATTTCGTGCTCGGTGTAGTGTTTAAACAGTGCACAATGGTGGTAGACCTCGAAAAACCACGTCGCATTGCGATAAAAGAATAATGAGGTTAATCAGAAAGGGTCCTTATATTACCTCAGAAAACATAAAAAAAGAACTAGACTTATAAATCTCTTGCAGAACTCTCCGGCGAAGAGCGATTGATAGCGGCTGGAAAGCTCTTCGTGCTGTAAAAAAGCCATTTATTTCCCGTAAAAATAGACGTGCAAGACTAAAAACAGACTTGAGAAATAAAGAAAACCAAAAAGGAGAAAGAAGGATAACTCTACAATTTTTCCAACCCCAGCAATTGTGTGCACTTCCGCCCCCACATACCTCTCTCGTCAATGGGCTTAAAAATCGGAAGGTAATATTGCCTCGTAAAAGCACTTTTTAGAGAAAGCAGGGGCCAAATTACCGCATCAGTTATCGAGTAATACGTGACTGAATTATGTGAGTTTGGCATTACCGCTTACGTTATCGAGCAATAAATTACTCCAATTTGACATTTTCATTCGATCACTGATGGGACTCACTCACTCGTCACTGAAGCGGTAATTCGGCCCAGATTAATTATCGCCATCAAATAAATCCCTCCCTTACGATAATTCCGCACTACACAAATGTGGAAAGCTTTACCCGGCCCAATATTTCCCACCCATTGTGATGTTCAGACATTTAAAACCAATGTGCATCGGTACCTCCTTTTAAATCCTCTCCAAATTTGCTAAACGCTCACATTGTGCTTAAACATTTTAAGGGTGGTCAAAATCCCTTTAGTGCGCGAAAAATATAAACAAAAACTAAATTTGGTATTTCAAAAAATTATATCCCATTTCTTTTTTTATAACAAATTGATTCAGAAACATCACTTTCAATAAGATGTAGGTGTTTCGATCTATTTTTTTTAACTAAGTGCACCGAATTTTGTGTCAAAAACTGTTAAATATTTCGGTGTTAATTTGTTTTGATGTAGGTAACGGAAGTAATCACCCCTATTACAGAATTCAGCGAATGAGCTAGAGTGAGAATTTCAATTAATTTCTTAATCTTTTGCTATTAGTGAATCCGACGAAAGACAGTTGAACGAATGTCGGTAACATGCCCTGCACCACCGAGATTCTGTTCAACTTATCTGGTATTACTAAAATCGCAATCCATTCGCACTCTGTACAATTTCTATCACATTACATTCGCGTCAATTTCGAGACGAATCCCAAGTGAATTTTGAAAAAAAAAAAAACAAACAATGGAAAGCACAGAAATGTAAGTCAAAAGGTTATCATAATGAATGTTTAATTAACAAATTATAATCGAAAACGGACAATTAATCGGAAACAATTTAGAGAAATGGTGGAAATGATGAAGACGCAACCGGAAATAGCCAGAAATCTAAAAAAAAGTCTCTTGTGCAGCAACAAGAGTTTTGGGGGCGACTTTAAAATCCGCTTAATGGCATGTGTTCACCATTCAAGAAGATTTCCGAATGGAGAAAAGTAAACTAAAAAAATGTATAATTTATCAGCCTTATTCCGTAAGTCGTTGAACGCCAAAATAAAAACGCCAGTGTGAATTTGGTATTACGTAAAGCGTTCGACGCCAAATAAACGTCAATTTGTCGATTCTCTCTTGTGGAACGTGTTCTCTATATTGTTTTTGGTATTCCGTAAGTCGTTTTCATACAAAAAACGTCTGTAAAAACGCAGAAATCTGTCGTCTGGAAATTTGTTGACGACAGGATACAAAATATAAGTTTTTTTAATTTATTTTAGTTTTTATAATTTAAAATTCTTTGTTTAACGTGAAAATAACAAATCTATAAGGAGTTACAAGAAAAGGCTCGAGTGGGTACCCATCATCTCCTGCAAAAATGTATTTTTATTTGAACTGTTATCAGTCACAATCACATACCCAAAATTCAAGTGTTTCTTTCTTCTCCATCATATGCATATATATATATATACAAATATTTGTATCAAGCGATCTATCTATGTATGTATCTATCCGATTAAAATGGAAAATAAAAGAATTCGTAGAAATTACAACTTGGCAAAGATAAAACGCGAGCAGGTATTTCCTTAAGAATGTTGCTTAGGCTTGGCTGGGCTAGTCCCAAATTGAAGTCGTTCCCAACCCCTTTTGGTAGCTCGCTTTTGCAAAAAAAAACTAAGGATATCAGCAAGTTTGAATCTGTTAACAAATGCGATAAAATAAAAAATCAAAACCAGTGGTAGAATTACCTACTGCATATATATTTTTTATTTAATAACATACTTTGTGCCAGCCAAATCAAATGGATTTGCTTTAGATGGAATATATGTATAACTTCTGCAGTATCAAATCTTTCTTTTCTTCTTCTTCTTCGCCGTCACTGCAGCTCAAAGAAAAATAACTTTCTACACTGTACGTTTTTCGTATTTTTCTTTATGTTTGAAACAAATTCACACAAATATAATTTTCAAAACCAAATTATTCAATTTGCAAACAATTTGATATGTCAGATGGTTGGAATGTATTGTGGAATGTAAGAGCGAGAGAAACGCTGGCGTTTTAGTTACGGAATACCAAAAAAAAAACGACACGACTCCTAAAACGACAGTTGGCGTTTTAGAAAAACGCCTATCGGAATAAGGGTGTATATGTTGTGAGTTTTCGTTGCTGTTGAAGTTTGATGTGTCAAACTGTCAATTCTCGCATTAAACTACTCGGTAGATTAATCTACGAAGTAGATACACTGAAAGCACTGGTAACTGAGACCATCGGCTTAGACATTACAACAAAGAGAGACACAAAAAGAAAGAACAACAGAAGAAACACATGTCATCAGCACACGGTTGGTATTGAACGTCCCCCATCCAAATATCAAGCACAATGATACTTGGGAAGCGGTGCTTTCATCATAGCCTAGGCCTAAATGTCTGTAACTGACAGTGTCGATAGGAAAGTTCATAAATAATAAGGTAATTTTAAGAATCGACAATGTAGTTCATCCCGCGAATTTCATAATTCAGTTTTACAGCGGATGCGAAAGGTCAATGGATCGAGTTGACTCACCGGGAGTAAAATTCTTCGAATTCTGTAATCGAAATGAATGTCTTATTTTTGGTTATTTTGGTGTTGGTGCTTCACTGTCTTTTATATGTCAACAATAAGCTCAGTGGTGTGTTACTCAGAAGGTCCTTGTTTTTACTTTAAAGAGAAGACAGATGGATTCCCCACGTATGTAGGGCTTCATTCCATTTTCTTCACACTCGTCGCGATTCATAATTGATAGGAAAATGAAAACGGGTAAGAACTATTTGATATCAGATGAGTCGCTCCATCTCAACCGTTACCAGGAATGGAGAGGACCTATAATTTTCTCTCGAACTGCTAACGAGCAGCACTAATGACATTTGGAGTATTTTTCAAGAAGCAGTAGACTCCTGAAAAACGTTTTTGCAGTGGCTGATAAACTAACCCAAGACCCTCTGCACGATATTCAAAGGCACTAACCATTATGCCAAGGGGTACGAGGCGGTCCGATAAGAATACAAAAGAAAAACAAAAATTTTGGAAAAGCCGCGATTTATTTCTCCACATATTCACCTTTTAGCTCAATACACTGAATCCAGCGATGCTCCAACTTCTTTATTCCATCCGAAAAATAGGTTTTCTCGAGGTCTGCAAAGTAGGCCTCCGTGGCGGCGATAACCTCCTCATTCGGCTCAAATTTCTGCACGATGTGCGACCACTTTGAAACTCGTTATACCAATTTTTGACAGTAGCCATCGAAGAAGAAGATTCATCGTACACAGCATCCAAGTGCTCTTTGATTTCGCTGCGCGATTTCCCTTCCAAAAACAAGAATCGAATCACCGACCGATGTTGCTCTTTTTCGATTTTTTTAAATTCGCGGACAAGCTGGCTTCCACTCCTGGTCCAAACAAAACTACGAGTCCGATTCGGCTGACAGTAGCCGTCTAAGAGAATGCACTAGACGATAGTTAATCTTTCTTGCACTACTGGCACCATGGGGCGGTGAGGCTAAGTACTTATCGGACCGCCCTTGTACTACAAAAAGAAACTATCTTATTTGAGGGCTGAATTATAAGTATAGATTCTCAGGTTGTTGATTGTCTGAAGGCTTTCGCTTTCTCTAGTATTTATTTTGCGTCCTTCATGAATATCAGCAACACACAAATTTGTCCCATCGGTTCTGGAAAAACAAATGTGTATACTACCACTATTCAGTATTCCTTGGAGTATTTTAATTTAGCGATTTTATCTGTTTCATTTACATATGTGTATGGTTCTTATTGGAATGTTTTGTTCATTGTTCACTAAAACAGGATTTTATGATGAGCAAACAAACCAGAAACAATTTTGACATTTTTCACAACTGAAACATAACTAGCCTGACTGAAAACGATTGATACTTACGATACTTTGTAAGTTATCTAGTCGCTGTAAGAATTTATAAAAGATTTAATAGATAATTAATATGAAGTAGAATAAAAATCGAATAGCTTTAATCAAAAATGATTTTATTTAACATTTAGTTTTGTTAAATGAAACTAGTTTTAAAACATTCTGTGTTTTTGTTTTTAAATTTCTTATAGGCATTCTAAAAGGAATTTTAAAAATATAAAAAGACATTCTTTGTTTTATACTTAAAATATGAAGTACAATTTTAGTAAGTTCTTGTTTTATAAAGCAATTTATAAATAAAAAAGTTATGAATTTTAGGATTTAAATATATATATATATGTATATATATCAATTTATTTCCTTGTCTTTGGTTTGATCATGGAGTTGGTTTACAACCATGTTTAAAATATTTAAAATAATATCTTCTTAGAACATACATATTGAGAATTTATTTATAATAATAATTAATAACTAGGCGAATTGGAGGTTTTTTTTTGTTTATTTTAAAACTTTTTTTCACATTATTAGCAAGAGAGGGACCATTTTATATTGACTAGATTGCTGTTTTTGTTATTTTTTTTAAGTGAAATATCGTTTTTTTTATAATTTAAACTTTTTACTATATTCATATGTGATGATGGCAGAGATCGTGTGTAACATTTTTCTATTCCATTGCATTTATTAATTTAAAATAAAAATTACCTAAGCCTTACACTAGAGAAATAATACTTCTTAAGTAAACATGCGATTTCATTGAGTATTATTCAAGTATATTTTTACTTTTCCAACCATATTTAGCCTCACTTTATTTTATTATATGAATATTTTATACTTATTTATATTTTTAAAAATTCTTTTTAATATGTCAAAACCGCCAGGGTGTTTAATTTCTTTTAATCAATTATTAATAGCCGCAGACGCTTTCTCGTCGTTGAGTCTCTTGGCAATGACATTGCCCACTTTTTCAAACCTGTCAATATCACTGAACTGACAACTAGTGTTGCTCCAAACAAAGAGTATCCGGTTGGTGCCTCACCAAAGAAAATCATCTGCCAGATGAAAGCAAAAACAATATCAGCGCAGCGAGCAATTGCTACTGGACCAGCTTGTTCCAGCTGCAATGACAACGTGAGCAAAATCTGCCCCAAGAAACTAAATAAAGCTAGGACAATAACAAGAAACCGATCATAGCCACAGGCTGGCCAGCAAATTGCTCCAATCGACCAGCACACGATCAACGTGTACACCAGAGCAAAAGCTCCAAAATTTGTCATAATAACCGAGAAGTGCAAGCCCTTGAGAGCACGAAGAAGAATATAAACATTTGCACCGAAAAGTGTCGATGATATCGCTGCAACTGGACCCCAGATATCGTAACGCTTGCCTGAAAATCGTTCTTCTTCCAAACTTGGAGCTGCGTCTCCAAAAACAAATGGCGGACGTGTTATAAGAACAACACCAATTAATGTTAATACAATTGTTATGATGTTGAAGAAGCTACATTGTTCTTTTAGAAACAAACGAGCAAATATCGCAACAAACACCGGAGTTGAAAAAATAATAACGGAAGCATCTGCCAGAGGCATATGACGAAAAGCATAAAAACTTAACATTAGTCCTGTTGTACCCATAAAACAGCGTAAAAGTAAAATAATACGTTTACCCTCGGGAAATACTGGTTGTTTGGTATATATCACAATTGGTATGGCTGGTAGGAGAACTCCAATGAATCTGGAAATAAAAAAATCGGGAAAATATAAAATTTTCATGTTTAATTATATGAATAAATTAATAAATAAGTATGGGGTTTAAGTGCACTGCGACCTTTAGGTCTATCGTGACCGCGTCTAGAGCCAAATGAGTATGTGGACTACTTTCAGAAATACTTTAGTTCACTCTCTCTGATGATTGCAGATTCTGAGCACTAGATAATAATATTGAGGTCTCTTCTTAGTTTATAGTAACTAGATCGAAAACCCGCAATTATTTGCAGGAATGAAGGATGTAAAGCATTCTTGGTTGTAGCTCCTAAAAAGGATTTTGGCCTGCATCAGTTTTGGGAGTTATGTCCATATTTTTAACCTTTTTTCTTCTATTATGATTTTATTTTGAATAACCTTTTCTTCCTATGCTACAAAAGGGTTCTTGCACCGTTGCCATTACAAAGACGTGATTGGTTGGTCAACATTATGATTAACGATCGGATATTTAGTTGAACATTGTGAGGGTGTCATTACAAAGATGTGAATGGTTGATTTTTCTCAACTTTACGAATAACTTTAACAAAAAGATATCTAATTGAAGATTGTGAGGCGGTAATTCAAAAGTTCAAAAATTCGGTTAGATATTTTATATCTTTCCAAGAAGTTGAAGAGGAGCTGAGAAAATTGAAAGATAATAAACATCCTGGAGCGGCTGGAATTGTACCCATAGTTTCAAAGAATTGTGCATATGCGCTGGCCTCTCCACTCTTGGTCATTTTCAAACTGTTATCTTCTCTTCGTGAAGGTATTTTCCTTGGAAATAATTTTACAGACATCGAATTTTTAAGTCAGGCTGTAATACTGAAGTTAGTAAATACCGCTACCAATTTGTAAGATTCCAGCAATACCTAAAATCTTTGAAAAAATTATATATAACAAATTATTCTTTCTTTTGAAAGAAGTTTATTCTCCACTTCAGCATGGGTTCGTGAATGGCACTACCAACCTTTTTGTTTTTAACAATTATTTAGTTAGTTCCCGGATTTTTCAAAGGATTTTGATCGAGTAAATCATTCAATACTAGTATTAAAATTTAAAAAAAAAAATTGTTTTTTTTCTCTTCGATTCTAAAATGGTTTGAATCTTACCTTACAAGTAGAACGAAACGAGTTCAAATCAATAATATTTTTTCAGATTCTGTGAATTTTACTTCCGGCGTTTCGCAATTCATCCACTTAGGACCTCGATTGTTTCTCATTTTCATTAATAAAATTCCTAAATTGTTCAAAAATTGTAAATGTTTAATGTACACCGAGAATTTAATGCAGCTATTCGAAATGTCAACTGGGATTTTGTCATTATAAATGTCTTTGGAAAATACTTCTCCAGTGTATTCCTTCTGGAACAAGACAAGTAGTATGTTCATATTTAATTTTAATGTTTTCATAAAACATCTATTAAGTTCATCGACTAGCATTGACGTGGAATAACTGGTAATGTTTTAAAATCATCGCAACACGAAAGCGTCTTTAATTTTGTTTCCTTGATCTTGCATTTTTTGTTCGAATGCCTCTAAATATTTTATATGCGCCATCGACATTTGTCCCAAGCCATAAATTTGAGTTGCTGCTCAATTTTGGACATTGTACAGTTCTTCAAAAAATTCAAATCAGAGCTTGTTTTTTTTTAGCTCAAACAAAAAGCTCATTAAAAAAATGATCCTTCATATTTTCCCGAATTAGTTCGTAATAAATTTCAAAACAAGGAATATTCTTGGGTATATTGTAAGAAAAAAAAAATCGTTCTACAGTAAGGGCCTATTTTTATTTCATATATTGGGGATTTAAGAAAAGGCTAACCCATGTTTACGGTGATTGCGCTGTTAGTAGTAGAAACTTCATTTAGGCTTTTATTTTTAAAAGAAATACCACCCTTTATAATAATTGTGCTTAAATAAATTTGATATCTTATCTTCGTCTTCAGATATCCAGTTTCTAGCATGTTCATTTTTTCTGCCCATGCTAATAGCAGGTAAAAATAGGCTTTTCTGATTTTGGACACGTTTCTATAAACAGTTGACAATAAGAGTGGTTTTCCAAGAATTGTACAATGTTTTTTTAAATAGCATAGCGGATTTAAAATATGCTCGTTTGAGTGCCTGCAAAAACTCAAATTTTCTTTTCCGTTTCATTAAAAGTCTTCAAAAAGAATTAGGTTTGGGGTATAAAGGCCTATTTGGAAAATTTACCTAACAAAAAACGTATAAAAGATTAGAAAACGAAATAATCATTCATCAGTTTAATTTTTAATGAAAATGCAACAGTTGATTAGAAGCGCTGTTTGAAATGTCTACGTTTACAAACTATGAATACGCAGACAATAATTTTTCAGTTTATGGGCTGTGCAATGGAACTTCAACTAGAGCGTGACTTTATCCAAACCGACGACTTCCTAGTTTAAGAGTATTCGGAAATGCATGTCGAAGGCTTCGAGTAACGGGAGCAGTATAAAATACACGACCTAACGCGGGCAGGCGTAATTGGAAACAAATTAATCGACCCTTCAAACTCACCCCAAGCTGAATTCTATAAACTATCTGAAGTTTTTGCCCAATGATTTACCAGAACTTTTGGAGGTTAAGAATTGGTTAGATGAAGAGTACGGTAATCGTTGGATAGGAAGAAATGGACCGTTTCACTGGCCTGAAAGATCTCTTGACCTTACAGTATTGGATTTCTTTGTATGGGGAAGAATGAAAGAACTTGTTTATTCAACCGAAATAGAAAATTTAGATGAATTAAAAGACCGTATTCTCGAAGCGTCATATATGATCAATAAATATTCGCTCTAGCATGCATACAAGCCCAAGGAGCACACTTTTAACATATGTAATGAGTGTTTTAGTGTACACTTAAATAAAAAATATCTAAACCCACGCAAAATCATTTTGTATTCATAGAGCGTTTGGAGCTTAAAGCAAAAAAAAAAACATTTTTTTAAATTTTACATGTCCTTGTGGTTTTCCCACGTATCATAGAATCTATGAATTTTTCCTTAAATTTGTCATTGAGTTTTATTTTTATAATTTAGTACGTTCATTTAAAAAAAAAGGAAAGGGGTATGTTTATTACGCATTTTCTGGAGAAAATTGAGCCCAAAGTCAACAAATTTGCATTGAAAGGAAAAAGGAGACATGCTAGAAACTGGATATCTCGAGACATCAAATTTGTTTAAGCACAATTATAAAGGCTGGTATTTATTCTAAAAAATAAAGCCTAAATGAAATTTCTACCATTAGTACTAACAGCGCAATCACCGTAAACATGGATAAGCCTTTTATTAAATCTATGTTATATTGTAAATCTCAAAGACCGACACCGTTGACTTGTTTCTTTAGACTCCTCGTCTTCGTGTCAAACAACCAATCGAGAGCCCAAGCACAGCCATGGGAAATCGACACGCGCTGACCATTCAGCACTACTCAATTGTTGCGATATTGCATTTTGGTTGACCTAAATTGATATCCGTAAGGTGATTCCTTTCGAATACAATATATGAAATATAATTGCAACCATAACAATAATTGAGAATGCATTAAGTTCAACGCACTACGACTTCCTCAAATAGGTATGGCAATACAACATCCACAATATATGATATACAAATAGAATATAGGCCCTTACTGTATAACGATTTTTTTTAGAATATACCAAAGAATCACGTCCTAAAATATTATGCACGAATTAAGGGAAACCCTGTAGAATATTATATAAATAAAAAACAGTAATGTCGATTTCCTTTACACATGAGAAATCAATTTCTGTGTGAAGATTTCGATCTCTCGACAGATTTTACGTTCCTTCATACCAAAAAAATCGATTTTTTTTTTTGACAAAGATCAAATTCTTCGAATCCGTATTTGAAGAGGGATTTACATGTATACGAAATACGCACACCAACAGAAAAAATTTGACAAGGGATCGAAATCCCTAGTGTGTAAAGCTAGCCCTAAACGACGAACATGCTCGCCGAACTTGTTCGTTTGCGTTATCCCCTACACGGCGAACACATTTGGCGAACATTCATTTCGTGTTGATTCTTCACAGAGTAAGCACGTACGACGCACAGTGGGTCCTGTTCATACTAAGCAGAGCTCAAAATTCAGAGTCTTGTTTAAAATGCTAAAAACTGTTATAAATAGATACTCACCCTTATTCCGATAGTCGTTTTAATAAAACGACAAGGCTCTAGAAACGAAAATTGTAATTTTATTGAAACGACTATAGTTATAATGCTTAAAAAAGTGGAGAACATAGAGAACGCTGCACTTTTGGTATTATTTAAACACCATAATGTGGTCTCTGGAGCCTTCTCGTTTTAAAGGCGTTTTATTAAAACGACTACCGGAATAAGGGTGACTAACTGCTGTTGAAAATGAAAATAGTATTAATAATGAATATAGTTCTGACTTTTAAAAATAAAAGAAAACTGCACCAAATTAAAACTTCCGCATGTTTAATGAAAAACCAATGACACAGAGTCAACTTGGGCATTAGACAGAGACGAAAGATAATACTTACGAATGGCATGTGTTATAATATTTATATTTATTAGGCATTTTAATTAATTTTTTTAAATAGACAAAAATTAAAAACGGTATTTTGAGCCCTGTTATGTATGAAGAGGACCCACTGTGGGACGTTTACATCAAAAATAAGATTTGCTCGCGAACATGGCCCTACACGGCGAACATCAAAGCCAACGAACACGACAAAATCGAAATTTTTCGCCAACAGCGAGCGGCTCGCGAACCAGCCCCTACACGAGGAAAACATAGCGAGCACGAACAAGTTCGGCGAGCATGTTAGTCTTTCAGGGCTAGCTTAAAGGAAATCGACATAAGAATCATTTATTCAAGGTCGGAGTGTTCAGGTATTTGGGGAGAATCTTACTTTTTGAAAACAAAAAAAATCATTATGCTCTCTGTGGTATCTGACATGTGAAATATTATTTTGTAATGTTTTTTTTCTGAAAGGTATTTAAGCCTGCTATAACTGGATGCAAGGTTATACATTTTTTTACTGGGCACCCTGTTTAAATGGACATATCATATCATATCGAAAAGTATACAAAATCACAGTATATATTAAATAAATACCAAAATACTAGGTTTGTTGGTTGAGCATTGAAGCCACCCTGGGGTCGCCCTTATTGGTTTTTTTGAAAAACCGGAACTCACCCTGTTGAATAAAATCTGCGTTTTTTGAGACCTGCAGTGGCCCTGAACTCACTCTAAAGTAGATCCAGGTATTTTGCTGTGCCGAGTTCAGGTAACGACCAAACTATTAAAAGCCATGTGAGATTTCATCTACGTCTTTTGTTGTCGATTCGCATGTCAGCAAGAACGCGAAATTGTTTTTGTTCGTTTTTAAAACTAATTTATAACAAATTTAGTTTTATCAGAATACTGAATTATTTGTTTCTTGCTTTAAGTTGTCAACAAAATAATTGACAGGCATTGGGTGCCATGTTCTTGCCAATAATAACACACTAATTCAAAAGGGCATTTTTTCAACTTTCGAAAATGACGAAAACTTTCCTTAACCCGACAAAACAAAAGATCATACCCTCTGTTTGTATCGAATGCTTTTTGATATTTCTTTTAATGGATTTGCTTTTCTTTGAACAATTTATTTATTTTGATTTTTTTAGTTTATTTAAATCAGTCAAGTCATTTACAATAAAGAATTAGAAAAACATAAAAATGGTACTATGTTAGGTCAGTTATTAAATGCTTTTGGAAAAATTGTTTCACTCTAAAAGGTTCAGTATACCTAAAATAATACACACAAAAATGTTCATTAAAAACCTTGTGTTAAAATAAACCTTTTGTTTTATATACTTAGAATTAGATTTATATCAGCATATCATTTGAAGATTGAAGAAATAATAAATAACATTTATTTTTCATCAAATAAAAACAAATGATATGCTGATATAAATCTAATTCTAAGTATATAAAACAAAAGGTTTATTTTAACACCCTCACTGAATCAGATTTATCCAAAGCTAAGTCCGAGAGCAGAAGAACAGGTAATGTGCTTCGCGGCGGGAAGAGCCTTGGTCATTACGTCAGCTGCCATTTCTTGAGTACTGACGTATTTCAAAATAATTTTGCCTTCGTTAATTCTTTCTCGTATGAAATGATGTTTAACATCAATGTGTTTGGTTCTTCCATGATATGTGCTGGTTAGAGCCAAACTTATAGCACTTTTATTATCACATCGAATAATAACCGAATCTGGTGAATTTAAGATAAGCTCCTTTTGTAAGCTTATCAACCAGGATGCTTCTTGAGTTGCTGCAGTTAGTGCCATATATTCTGCTTCAGTCGTGGAGATGGCAACGGTTGGCTGTTTTTTCGAATTCCATGAGATAGCTCCATTATGCAATAAAAAAGTGTAACCAGTAATGGATCTTCTCTCATCAGTATCACTAGCCCAATCAGCATCGCAAAATCCGGAAACGTGACCTTCTCCAGCGGTGTAAACTAGCTTCATATCGGCTGTTCCTTTTAGATATCGAAAAATACGTTTGACTGCAGTCCAGTGAGATTTTCCAGGGTGCTGGTAGATACTGACTGTACTTACAGCAAAGCTGATATCTGGTCGAGAAACTTGAGCCGCAAACATGATACTACCGACAGCTTCTTGATAGGGTACATCATTCATTTCTGCACACTCTTTTTCGTTTTGTGGGCACATTTCCTTTGTTAATTTTTGATTAGGATCTAAGGGGGTTTTTGACGGGTTACAATCGAGCATATTAAATTTATTTAAAATTTCGTGGATGTATAACTCCTGATCTATTGAAATTATGCCCTTTTTGCGATCTCTGTTGATTTGAATACCCAAAACAAATCGAGCTTCTCCAATATCTTTCATTTTGAAAGTATTTTGTAAGTAGTTTTTCAATTCCCTTTTTTGTTGTACATCGTTTGTGAAGATTAGTAGATCATCTACATAAACTGCTACGTACAACATTTTGTCTGCAGATATTCTATAATAGACGCAGGGATCTACTTTAGATCTTGATAGACCGAACCTCTGCAGAGCCGCATCTAACTTATCGTTCCAAATCCTGCTAGCCTGCTTTAAGCCATACAGGGATTTTTTTAACTTGCAGACTTTCAAACTTCTGTCGCTGAAACCCTCTGGCTGCACCATGAAAATTTCTTCGTTCAGGTCGCCTTGTAGGAATGCACTCACAGCATCCATCTGGTCAATATCAAGATTGTATTTAGCGGCTGTTGCAATTAAGAACCGAATAGAAGTATACCGTACTACGGGGGAGTAAGTTTCTTCGTAATCGATCCCCTGTCTTTGCGCACACCCCTTAATGACTAGTCGGGCTTTGTAGCGAGATATTTTACCTTTTGCATCTTTCTTCGTTTTGAAAATCCACTTGCAGTCAATTGGTCTCTTTTTGGGTGGAAGATCGGTCAGCACCCAAGTCTCGTTTTCAATTAATGAGTCATGCTCTTCTTTCATCGCCTCTTTCCAAAGTTTTGAGTCGCCTCTGCTTAATGCCTCTTGAACTGTTAATGGATCGTAAAGCTCAATATACTTAGCTTGACAGACGTAATCATCCATTCGGACAGGTTTCGGTGTTCGTTGACTGCGTCGTGGTTCAGCGACGCTAACTTCATTAATTTTTATTGATGGTGAGTAATTCACATTACTTTCTTGATTTTCATCAACATCTTCTTCGGAGTAAAACGTTTCATTCATATTATCAGTGGACTCTGAAATTCTATTTGATTCTAATGATTCGTTTAATGCTTCGCCACTTTCTTCGCTGTTATTATTGGGGCTATCCTCGATATTGGGGCTTAATTTTTCTCCAACATCTTCCACTGAATTCGACTCATCTGAGAATGTGTAAAAATAACAACTAGTATTATTGAGCTCTCTTTCCTCCCTTTTGTTTAATCGGCAGTTCTCGAAAAACACCACATCTCGGCTAATTAAGATTTTATCTTTCTCGGGTTGGTATAAACGATAGCCTTTTGTATTTTCACAGTATCCCAGAAATGTGCAACATTCTGACTTCGCATCGAACTTTTTTCGGCAATGTTTCGGCACATGTACCATTGCCTTACACCCAAATACTCGAAGTCGACTAAGATTCGGTATTTTTCCAGAAAATGCCTCTTCAGGAGTCATGCCAGTTAACGATTTGCTTGGAGATCTGTTAATAATGAAAACAGCAGTGGATACTGCCTCAGCCCAAAACTTTACACCAAGTCCAGCGTCCAATAACATGCAGCGTGCTTTCTCAATGATCGTTCTATTAGTTCGCTCTGCTAAACCGTTCTGTTCTGGTGTATACGGTGTTGTCGTCTGGTGTTGAATGCCATTTTCTTTCAGCAGTTTGTCAAATGATCTGTTGCAAAATTCGGTGCCTTTATCGGTGCGCAAACTCTTTATTTTCTTGTTGGTTTGTCTTTCAGCAAAGTTTTTAAATTCCACAAACCTTTCAAAAGCTTCAGACTTGGCCTTCAAAAAGTAAACAAAGATTTTTCTGCTAAAATCATCGACAAGTACCATTATATAACGTGCACCTCCTCGGGAAACCACATCAATGGGACCACAAAGGTCAGAATGTATAAGTTGCAGAATTTCCGTTGCGCGAGTCCCCTTTTCCTTGAATGGCATTCTAGTTTGTTTGCCCTTTACACAAACTTCACAGCTCTTCTTATTAATTTTCTTAAAATTAATTCCAGAGGCGCTATCCTTTATCTTCATCAGACTATCGAAATTAAGATGCCCCATGCGACGATGCCATAATTCGATATCCTCCGCTTTCGTTTCTTTCTTAGCTTTGGATAAATCTGATTCAGTGAGGGTGTTAAAATAAACCTTTTGTTTTATATACTTAGAATTAGATTTATATCAGCATATCATTTGTTTTTATTTGATGAAAAATAAATGTTATTTATTATTTCTTCAATCTTCAAACTGAGAAGACCTAGATTCTTTATTTTAATTATAAAATAAATTTATATCACCTTGAATCTGTTTTTGAACAAAATGCAAATTTCTTAAAGTTTTCTGAACCGTTATTTTTAATTTTACTCCTAAAAATGTTATTCAAAAAAATTACTCCAAGGCACGTTTGGTGATTTGATAAATCGGGCAAGCTTTATCTAAGTTCTTATTAATTTAGCCATGTTTTGAGAATAAAAACCTATTTCTTTACTTATCAACAATACCATCCCTTAACTAGTTCTTGATAAATATTTTACAAGGGACAATCCATACTCACCTAAATGATGCCAATTCCATAGGATTAACATCGACAAGTCCTTTCACAATAACCGAACATAAGGAAAAAAACAGCGACGATAGCGTAGCAAGGATTATTCCCAAATATGGACATGCTAATTTTGCTTTCAACGACGTCAACCATCGGTGGGAAGTGCTGCTTGGACGCAGCCCACCAACAAATTGATGCAATTCTAGGTTTTCAGGCATTGTTTTCTTTTCTAAATCAAATTTCTATGCAATTGTAGTCCTTTAATTTTTCGATTATATCTAAAAAACAAAAAACAAATTAAAATATAGTTTAATTTCCATAAATAAATACAATAGTATGTGCAGGTCGTTATTATAAATGTACCATTTTTTCGGTGTGGAAGGAAAAATCGATGCGAAGTTGTTTTGTTATTTTTCACATAAAACCGTATTGCGTTTTGTTTGGCGAACAATTTTTTAAATATCACTTTTTTATGAAGCCTCTGGCTATTTACCAACAACAGTCATCTTTTTTACGTTGAATGTACAATATTTTTTTAATGAAATTATGATTCAACTTCTTTCTTATTCAAAGAAAGTCACTCCCAGTTACAATTCAACTTCTGTTTGTCTGCCTGCCTCTCGTGTCGTCTGGATCAAGATAGGTTTCTACAAAAAAAAAAAAAACAAGTTGACAGCCAGTAGTTATCCTTTTTCGAAATTTCGAATGAGTGCGTTTGAAGATTTTCTTGAAAAACAGGAATCGAACTGCAATTTAAATGCTGCCGAAATGCCGAGTATAGATGATGCCCGGATTTTGAAAATGTGGAGCTAAAATTAGGTGCGTTTTATTATTCACAAATCTATCTGGATCCGGATCTGGATTAAGTTTTAACATGTATTACAAAAACAATTTGAGGTCCTATTTTCTATCGGGATCTATTTCAAAGATCCAAAAATTAGTTATTACAATGGCAAGTAGATGGCTTTTTAAGGTAAGGTAGTTTAAGCTATAGTAGGTGCGTTTTATTATCCACAAATCTATCTGGATCCGGATCTGGATCATCCCTTGAAAATAAAACGATACGGATCTTAGTGACAGCAGTGTTATAAGCCCGTCTCTTTTTATCCTTGGGTTTGGAAATTTTAAATTATGTCTTGTCTTTTTTCTTTACACTATAGCTTACACTACCTTACCATAAAAAGCCATCTACTCGCCAGTGTAATAACTAATTTTCGGATCTTTGAAATAGATCCCGATAGAAAACAGGATCCCAAATTGTTTTTGTAATACATGTTAATACTTAATCCAGATCCGGATCCAGATAGATTTGTGAATAATAAAACGCACCTAGTGTAAAGAAAAAAGACAAGACATAATTTAAAATTTCCAAACCCAATGATAAAAAGAGACGGGCTTATAACACTGCTGTTAGTAAGATCCGTATCGTTTTATTTTCAAGGGATGATCCAGCTCTCGATAGATTTGTGGATAATAAAACGCATATATTAATGGAGCCATAAAAATGCTTGACCGACTAAGATAATAGTCCAAGGCGTGTTTTTCTCTAGTCTTTATCGAATATACATATATAAATGGTAAGGAAAGATGCGTTTTTTTTTTTAAGAAAAAATGACTTGATCTTCGTTCGATTAATTCGTCATAATTAAGTAAGAAAATTTCTTTTGAAATAATGAAAAAGATTTAAAATTTCACTAATGCAAAAATAAATCATTTAGGCCGGTATTCACCGAGCGCTCATAACTTAAGAAGCTCATAAACCTATTCACCAAGCAATATTAGTGAAGATCTACGAGCGCTCTTAAAAGTTAGGAGTGGTCCCGACCCGACCACTCCTAACTTACGAGCGCTCTCTTCGAAAGTTTGTTCGCTTGTGCGTGTGCCACGCACGCATTTGACTCGAATCCATGTGAGCAATGCCAAGTAGAAGAGTATCCATTTGCTGTCAAGACCAACATTCCACAACATTTCACAGTTTGGGTATGCCTGAACAAGAGAGAGTGGCTCTCATTTTCGAACTTCGAAAAACACTTGCGAGTGGTTGGTGAATACCCCACAGAAATTTCAAGTTAAGAGCCTCGTAAAGTTAAGAGCCGTTTAGGAGCGCTCGGTGAATACGAGCCTTAGAAATCGCATTCTATTCGCCGCGAGAAAATTCATTTTTTAATTTACCAATGGAAAACATCATAAGACTAAATTCACAAAAGAATAACAGCCGTATCTATAAGATTTTCTTAAACTGCATCTTAGAGGTTATTTAGTTAAGCATACTTAAATATTTAATTTGGCTTTAAATGACGAAACTTTAATTCGTATCTATAATCCATTTTTCATTGGTACTTAACTAAACAATGGTTGTGTCACGTAACGTAAAAGAATGTGAAAATCTAGTACAGAAAAAAAATTCTGCTTCATTTTATACAACACAGCTGTTTTGTGACACTTTCTTTCAGTAAATAATTTTTTTATTTGTGAAATCAAAAAAAAAAATGGCTATCGAACACACACCCACACCCGCCGCCACAAATAAAAGAAAAAGATCTGAAAATTGGGATGCCTCCTACAATATAATATCAGAACAAACAATACCTACAAACTCACAATTTGAAACTTCAAAATTTCAAAGATGACAATCGATATGTCAAAATACATTTTAAAATGCCTTTAAGTGACCCTTAAACGCGGTTGATGGCGTTTAAGTTAAGAGGCCTTTAAGTAACGTTACTTAAATGTGAAAATTGATTATAGATACCGATTTCATACTTAAGAGCTGCTTAGAGGTATTTTAAAGTTAAGTAACCTTTAAGATTTGTTTATAGATTCGCCTGTAATTTGATAAAATTATTTAAAGTTTGAGAGCATCTGATTTATTACTTTTTATTCGAAAACAGATTGAACTGTCAAATTTTCATATTACGTTTATGACAGATCCTTCGATTAGTGTTGTGCCTTGTGCTGTCATCATAAAGTAGTGCAAGAGCAGAGTGTGGTGGAGTAAATCCAATTTTTCTGATTCCCATCTACGATTATTACTGTTTTGGAAGCAATTTGAAAGATTTTCCTTAAATTTTGGTTAAATGCATTTTTCACGATCAACATCAACTTCCAACAATCGACGCCTCAACGAATCTACACCTTCTTATCCCAAAAATGTCCGCATACAAAGTTGACCAATGAGCAGCCAGAATCATCATTATAGCAAATTATCCACATCTGAGATATTGTCAGCTAATCCTAGCAGCACAAGTAACAGTAGTGTAATGTACACAAGAGACTGGAGGACGGCGCTCCGCTCTCCACCAACCTATCGGCTCGGCAATCGCACGTTTCGATTCAATTATCATTTCGCTCTTCTGATAGCTGCAACGATATCTCTAGGGCTTGTGTTCTTTTATATGAAAACAAAATCCACATCATCATTTGAAACGGTGAGTACGTTGTCCGTATTTAGTCGAAGCATCTACAACACCACGTACCCATTGACGCCGCCAAAATTTGCGCGTGGCATACAAACTTTTAGAATTGGAATGGTTGCCGATTTAGATACAACGTCAAAAAGCGGTCATTCCTGGAAGAGCTATTTTAAGAAAGGATACTTAACTTTTATCGAGTCCAGAAAAGAAGTGAAAATCATTTGGGATGACCAGGAACCTCAAGCCTTAGAAAGCAGTTTCTCACTTAAAGATCGTGGCATGGAACTATCCGAACTGGTCACTTTTGACGGAAAACTGCTCAGCTTTGACGATAGAACAGGACTTATATATAAACTAGAAAATGATAAGATTATTCCTTGGGTAATATTACTCGATGGCGATGGCCAATCGAGCAAAGGCTTCAAATCGGAATGGGCCACCGTTAAGAATCAAATGCTTTACGTGGGATCGATGGGGAAAGAATGGACAACATCTCAGGGCGATTTCGAGAATGAGAATCCAATGTTTGTGAAGATTATTTCACCGGGAGGTGAAGTTCGCAGTTTGGATTGGTCATTTAACTACAAGGTGCTACGTGAAGAATCAATGAATATTGTCTGGCCTGGTTATATGATTCATGAAAGTGGTGTTTGGTCGGACGTTCATCAAAAATGGTTTTTTCTGCCGAGACGGTGTTCCAAAAACAAGTGAGTATACATTAACTGTTCGCACAATAATGTATAGGCTGTAGTTATATTAGTATGGGTTTTAAATGCGGGATGTTTTCAAGTTTAAAATTCTTTCAACTAATTGGCCTCACACTCGATGGTAGACCTTTCATGACTTTGTCATGTCAACGTCTAAACTCCAATTTTCCGAGTACACTTAAAGTAGACGCTCTTTTCTTTTGTTTCACTCGATAGTCCTTGCCAAAATTACCATATCGTAAGCATAATTATAGGCGACTAACATTGAAATTCTCGATTTTAATTCCTCCTACAGTACAAAAAGAAGTGGTGGGATGAGACACACCTATGATGGCTAGTGACAGTAGATTACTTTTTTTTTGAAAGCGGATGGGTACTCTATCAATCTGTTGTTCCTCTGCAAAATCATTGTTTTTACAATGCAATACACCGGTAACTACTCGAATGATATATACAGGGTTTTCAGGTCGATGTTATTTTTCAAAACTTTTTAATGACATATAATTTTATAATTAATAGATTGATTATATCGATACCTTCCCGCAAGAATGTATTAAGCGACATTTGTAAAAATTGTTCAGGAAACGAAAAAAACGTCTCATTTAGTTAGTTTTTTGTGTATTTTATTGGACGAAACAGATTTGTTTCCCGTAAGAATGTATTAAGCGACATTTTTAATTTGTTTCGTCCAATAAAATACACAAAAAAATAACTAAATGAGACGTTTTTTTCGTTTCCTGAACAAATTGTTATTTTTCTTCGATTTTACTTTTTTAATTTGGAATTTTGTAACTAACGAAAAATAACAATTTATTAAGCTTAATACTCAAAAACGGCTTGTCTGACGAAAATTTTCAATTAGACCTTTTTTGTAGGGAATTTAATTTTATATAAAAGTAAGTCAAAATGAATTTTTTTTACTTCAATGTTTTGTCAGTTCTGACGCAAAACATGAAATTATGACTAAAAATTGATATTAAGGGCTCAAACTTTTACGAAATTTTTTTTTTGTCATTCTGAATGATATTCTCGATATATCTTTCAAAAAAAAAAATAGTCAATTTTTTTGGCCCAGTCTAATGTACATACTCGTATATCCGAAAATAAGGTTAACTTTCGAAAACTAAGAAGTTTTCTAAAGACATTTCCAAGAGGTTTCCTGTATAGTGTGAAACTCGAACAAAACGCCTCACAGTGGGGCAAAATTTGAAATTTTATTGTATACATTTTTTTATAATGTAAAAAATGTAACTATGATGGCTTTTTGTGTTTTCATACCGAAAGTAATAGTAAATCGAAACTTGTCGTATTTTGACATTTCAGAAATCTATAAATAACCCTTATAACGCTTATCTAAAGCATAAATAGACTAATTCTTTCTTCTTACCTACATATAATCAAAAATTAAATTTTTGAAGAATTTCAGTGTTCTGAAATTGAATTCCATTTTTTAGATATTACAATATGAAAAATGAAAAGAAAAGATTTTTTAGTACTTTTGACGTTTAAATTTCGGTATATTTTTTGTAGTCAAAAGTCGTAATGAGAAATCTAAAACCACTAAATAGTAGTTTGTCTGGCTTCTAAATTCAATTATATAATTATTATAAACTTTTTAAACACGGTTCCAAGTTCATTTAAAAAAAAAATAATAAAAACTATTTACATATGAAATAAAGCATTTACGGATATTTCGTAGAATCGAATTTGCATTAAAGACAACGAAAACTTAGAAAAGGTAATGTTTGACTTTTGAGTAAGAAACGATTTTGTAGAACCAGTGTTGTCAATTGACATTTCATATGTAGGATTATGAATAGAGTTTAACAAAATTTTATTAATATTATTATTATAATTTATTAACATTACAAAGAAGATTACAATGCTAATAGTGGAGAAGAGCACGAGCTACTGTGGCTTTCGGCTCTGGGATAATTAACTTAATTAACCCTTAGCTGCCACACTTCTGTAGAATAACATAGCTGCCACACTGGGGTACGAAATGCCCCAACAACAAAATATCGTATTGTGAGCCAGCTATTGAATTTTTTTGCTTGAAAAAATTCTGTGTTGATCATTTATATGTATTTTATAAGATGAAGTAGGTTTGAAGAAAAATATTCATATTTATTATTAATAAAAAAATTGTTAATTGAAAAAAGTGGTGAAAATGATCATTTTCACCAGAAAAATTCTATTTTTTTCATTTTTTAATATTTTGAGCTAAAAATTTAATGAGATACTCTCAAGATGTATACCTTCAAGAAAAAAAATACTTCATATTTGTCTTAGAAAAAAAGTATATTTATTTTGTACTATGAAGAGCTTCGACGTAGGTCGACCGCGTGCTCGAGACTGTAAAAGACGTGGATCGAAAGTTGCGTCTTCCATCTCTACATCTAACTCCGATGAAGATGAACTATCAGATACGTTGAATTCAGACTCAGAACCATCATCGACTTCAGCATCCGAAATATTCTCAGCAACGCCATTGTTACAATCATCCTCGATCATTTCTTGTCGCAATGTCCTATTGCGCAAATTGTATGCCATCTAATGGTAACGAATAAATATACTAATATAAATATTACAAACGTTGTAAAAAAAATTCTGAGCAGTCAAAATATTATACTTACGATTATTTAAGAGAAATAGAGCCAAAACAGAGTAAAAAAAAAATTGTTTAAATAATCATAACTGCCACACTGGGGTCTTAAACGGCACCACACTACTCCCAACGACTGCCAGAACGATACTAGCGCGCATATCATCGTACTATGGGTTTCAGGGGAAAGAGGTATGCTTCAACTAATAACAGATGGAGCCACAATTCCAATTTTTTGAAAATTGTAAGTTTTATTGTAATTTAAATAGCGCTGGGGTCACCTGGACCCCACAAGTGCAGCTAAGGGTTAAATACAAATAAAATTCAGTTTATATAAAAAACTAATTAATATGAAAAGAGATATGATAGAAAGCAAGGATTTATAATGCAATTTTTAGATAATTTTGAAAAATGTAATTAGATGTCTATTTTATGTTTTTTAATGAACTTGTAAATTTCGACAATGTTTTCATGACTTAGGTTTTTTAAGGCTTCGTTGAATGATAATGAATGTCGTTGGTAAGATGTGGAAAGCTGTTGATGTAATGTTGAGGATAGGCAGGTGTTGGAGTCTAAAATGTGGTTTATATCGATCTGGGAGTTGCATGTTGGACATAACGGTGGATTTTCTTTGCGGAGTAAGTGTTGGTGGGTCCAAGACGCAATCTAATGAAACAAGTGTTCATTGGTTTCGAGTGACATAGCGGTGATTGTAATTGTTCCAGTCCGACCTAGTTTTTAACGCGTGCTTTTGGATGATGTCGTGAAGAAGATCAGATCGGGTGTCTATTACAAAATTATAAGTTGGTATGCGATAGGCTTGAACAGCAGCCACGTCAGCGAGCTCGTAACCTTTGATGCCAATGTGGCTGGGTACCCACATTAGTTTTATTTTGTTTTTGTTAATAATAATGTAATCTCGAATTCTTGCTATAATATCAACATTGTGATTGGGATTCTTAACTGCTTTAATCACCGATAGGCTGTCGGAAGCTATAACAAATTTGCCTGTAATTGATGTACAAGATGTTATGGTCTTAAGGATTGCAAAAGCTTCTGCAGTAAATATTGATGTTTTGCTGTCAAGAAGTCCTGAGCACAACAATGAACCGTTTTCCAAAACAGATGCAAATGATGTGCTGTGCACTGTTTTCGATCCATCAGAAAAGGCAAATTTCCATCCCTCTTTTCTCAAATCAGATGATATGTTAAGGAAGCTTTGGCAAAATATGTTTTCCGGAGTGTTGTTTTTGTTGTAGTTTGCTAATTGCATGATGAATGAGTTGGCTTGTAATGACCATGGTGGATATTTTGGAATATAATGCCCGATTTTCTTAATGGTAACTCCTAATTCACTCGCCGCATTAATAGAGAGGGATATAGCTGAGGGAATACGTTTAACGTACATACTTTTCAAGGCGATTGCAACATCTCTGTCAATTATAGATCCATTGGAGAAAGAAAGTTTTACGTAGAGTCTAGTTCTAGTTGATGCGATCCGTTCTTCTATAGAGGGTAGGCCAGTCTCTACTAGTATGTTTTTGATGTTACTTGTTGGGAAAGCATTAAGACTTCTGCGAACGCTTTATTATTATTAATATTACAATAGTTTGCCGTTAATAAAAAGGAATGATATGAATGATACTTTAAACGAAAATGTTATCGTTGTCAGCGGTCAGGGAATTGAAAACGTTTGATTGATGAGTTACTATTTTATGAGTTGTATGGTTCAAGAGATTTTGCATAGGAACTTGGGCATACATTTCAGTGACTAGTGACTTGTACGTTATGTGAGTAAAAATTTTGTTTCTGTTTTTGAACATCTATATTGTAGTAATGTCGAGACAATAAAGCTTACACGATAACTGATGAAACTTTTAAGTTACACCTTTTTGAACTATAACTGCTTTGTAATTTGTTCAAAAACACATGTAGCTTGTTTGACCAAATCAGCTTCCTATTTTTGACCTTATGGTCGTAAGCTCATTTGAGCTGCAAAAACAAGTTCAGGTGTTGGAACAGTAATAAGTAACTCTGCAGAGCGCTTCTGTTTTGTCTATGCACTACTATTGGCAAAATCAAGTGCAGGGCGTCCAGCAGGTTTTTAAACGAAAAATTTTTATTGAGCCAACTTTTTTTCGAAAATAAAAGTTTTTTCATTCGGTGTGAACGATCCTATATGTATGAACTTGGATTTTAAAAAGCTAGTTTTAGATTGGTGATTTTTTGATAAATATTTTGGTCTTCAGAATCTTAAAACAAATTGCGAAGTGCAAAATGAGAAATAGTTTTCAAAACTAAAATAGGCAATAAAATTACGGGTTATTTCTAAAGTATAGATGCTAATTTATAATCTGAATGCTTTTTTAAAGCCCGCAATTGTAAATAAAATAGAAAGCATAATATTTTAATTTTGCAAACAGTTGCTTGAATATCATGGCATAGTCGAAAACTCAGTTCCAAAGCTACAAAGTATAAATGTTCGACGGAATAGATACTATAACACCACTTTTGATTGATTTTCCGGTTGCGCTGACATTACCCTTATTTTTTTTAATTAAAAAATACTGTTAACTTTAAATTTTAAATCCTTCTTAATGTAATACATAATTTTAAAAATAGAAACACACACAGTAAAAAAACAGTTTTGATATTGTGTTGAAAAGATGGAATTTGCTATATTAGGGCAAAATTCAAGCACTCTTTATTTGGGATTTTATTAGTATGACATTCCTTAATTTCAGTTTTTAAACTTTAAATACAATCTACATACATCTAGGTGTGACATTTTTTAAAACTTTTTCTCGCTTTTTATTCTGATTTTATGGATGAAAGTAAGCTTTTTTAACAATTGTTAAATAAGCGATTCGCGCCCTTTAATATCAGCTTTGATCGGCTAATAGACAAAAATAACAAGAATCATACTCTTCATATCATATTAAAATTAACTTTAAGAGAGCAAACTTTATTATCCCGTTGCTTTAATTTAGCAAGGTGGCAATTTCATTATCTCTATGTATGTATGGCGAAAAAAAATGCAAATCCAAATGAAAATTTCACAACCGTAAGTAACTAACGGTAATATAAACGTTTTCGCAAGTAATGTTCTTATTTTTACGGGTATATAGGATTGTGTAGACCAAAACTTGTGGATAACACCATATATCTTGCCAACAGTATAGAGTAAGTTCCGGTTATTTTATTTTTTATAGCAATATCTTTGAAAATAAAGCTTTTATTGAAATGGCTTAACTTTTAAATCGTTTCCTGGAACGTTAGCAATAAATTTCAATAAACTTTTTGCTTAATTTTTCTCAAATAATTCCTATATTTGCCAATTTCCAAGTGTTGAAAAACCACCCCTTTGAAAAAATGTCGGGTAATGTGGGCCCATCAGAGTGGGTAATGTGGAGTAGTACTCCACATTACTAGAAATAGATTAATCAAAGTAAAAATTAATATTTTTTGGATTAGATTTATTTGTTTTAATAGTAAATCCTTTCTTTGACATTTTCTGATGAATATATAAATTAATAAACAAAATTTGACCTTATCCAAAACAGATGGCAAATGTGGAGTATTGTTCCACTTCACCCACTTGTGAGTACTCCACAATAGCCGAAAGGCATGATTCATAAGAATAACCTTTCTATTTGTATAATATTCCAGCAAGAGTTAAATTCACCTTATAAATCAAGCAACATAAAATAAGAATAATGAAAAAGGAACACTTACGCGAATTAAAGCTTAGTATAAATAAATATAAACTTTTTACTGCCAACAAAAATTAATAACGAGATCATGCTAAAACAAGAAACACTGCACTGCGCAGAATCTACTACTCATAAATACGTGGTAATAAAAGTTATGGCTCCCTGCTTAAGAGAACTAACATGTAAGAACAAAACAGATCTCTTACTCTCTCACTAATAGAGGAAATGCAGTGGTCCACATTACCCGACTACTCCACACTACCCGAACTTACTCTAAGCTATGTGATTTTTCCAAGTCAGAGTTCGGTTGAATATAATATAATTATATTTAATTTAACGTACTCAAAATGAAAAGTATTTAGGATAATAGAGGGAAAATATGACAGGTCTAACGTAATAACAACAAATTTTGATTTCTTTGGGTTGAACCATTACTGTTCCACCAGCGATTGATTTCTTCCAGATTTTCATTTAAACAAGCTGCAGAATGTTCAATAAGCCCAATTGTACAACTAATATATAACTGAGCATCAGCATCGTATAAATGAATTGAATAGTGTTTTACTATAGAAGGAAGGTCATTGAAATAGATTGAAAAAGTAAAGGACCAAGAAGAGAAACTCCACTAGCATTTAATAGAAAATTTGACAAAATTTTATTTACAATTGATCAAATTTTTAAATAAAATGTTTTAATAATTTCATCAAGTTGTTGCTGCGCTAGATGCACCATAATACACTCTCTACGACATAATGTCATTTGCCAAATTTCATTCACAAAAAAATACCACCACCAAATAATGGAAATATTAATATTTCAGAATATGGGTGGATATCTGCTATACTCTGTTCAACAAGAATTGTCAGTACAGGGAAGATAGGACGTTTGCCTCTCACTGTTTTCATTGGCTTGTATAAGTTTGTCGCCTTTTTAAGCTCTCACAGGGTTTCCCTAGTTTGCATTATAAATCGCCAACACTCAACATACTCAACTTCATAAAACTTGTTCTCAAAAGCTTCAAATCCCAAAAGCTCCTTAATAAAATCCACTAAATAAGCTCCTTGCTTGTAATTTAGAATGATAATGGTAACTCTGTTCTGATGTACACTGCATCAAAAAATTGTACGTACAGGTGATTCTTCAAAAGGAAAGATTAAATTATTTAAAAAAACAGCTTTTGAACCATTCTTTTTTCATTTTTTTTTTATTGTTTATTATTGTAGAACTCAAAATAAAACAAACTTAATTAATACAAACTTCATAGAAAAGAAAAAACTACAAAAAATTAGACAAAATAGTAAATCATAGGTCAAAAAATTGCACGTACAGTGATATAAAACTTAATTATATTCATATTTTTAGTAGCGAGTGTGATAACCTTTCGCTTTTATCACATCCTGAAGGCGATTCTTCATAGAGAACAAGTTTTGAAGTGACTTCCGGAGAAATTTTGTTCCATTCTTCCAAGATAAGGGCTTTGAGTTGGTTTTTATTGGTAATTTTTGATTCTCGGACCCTTTTCCCCAAATAATCCCAAAGATGCTCAATGGGATTAAGGTCTGGGGATTGGGGAGGATGAGGCAATGTTGATTTAAAATTATAGAGCAGCCACTCTTTTACTATCCTTGACGAATGTTTGGGATCATTGTCCTGCACTAATAAAAAGTCGTCTTTTAACCCAATTTTTAAAGCGCTGGCTTTCAATTTTTCCCTTAAAATTTGTAAATATTTGTTTTTATCCATTGTTGTATCTATAAAAACCAAATTTCCCACACCATTGCACCCCATAACTCCCCAGACCATAACATTTCCGACTCCATGTTTCACCGTTGATTGCAAATTCTTCACATCTAATGCTGTGTTTGGTTTCCTCCACACAAATCTGCGACCGTCGGACCCGAATACGTTAAACTTGCTCTCGTCGAGAAATAAAACATTCTTCCAGAAATTATCTGTTATCAAAACGTATGCTTTTGTATAGTTCAAACGTTTTGAAACGTTTGCCTTTGAAATATAAGGTTTTTTTTTAAACGTGCGACCATTATATCCCTTTGAATGCAAAAAGTTCCGAACAGTTTGAGGGTTAAGCGATATTCCATGATTTGCTTTAATGTCAGCAGCTATTTTTGGAGCACTTAATTTGGGATCAGCCTTTACCATTCTTTCAATTTTCCGCTCCATATGATCATCCAAAATTTTCCTTCGACCTCTTCCTGGAGCCACTTCAAAACTTTTATTTTTCAAATAATTTTTTAAAACATATTGAACTGTTGATCGTGGTCTACCAATAGTTGCTGATATCTCAGCGTAACTTTTTTCATCGTTTCTAAGTTTAAGAATAAGCTTTTTTACCTCAAGAGGAACTTTTTTATGCGTAGCTTCCATTTAAAAACAAAAAACTTCACAAAACTAAAAAAACCAATTAAATAGTTCAATACACCACAACGGACTAAGCTTAGATATCTCAATATCATGTTCAAATTTCATTTAGGTACTCATTTTACATTTCAAAAAGAACCGTTATTTCTATTTTGTTAGAGAAGAAAGCAGTGTACGTACATTTGTTTGATGTACGAACAATTTTTTGGCATTCCTGGAATAATTCTACTAACAGTAAAAAAAAAACACATGAAGCAAAACTCTAATATTTTGTTGCAGTTTTGTTGCATATCTATTATACATAATAATTTTATCGAATAAAGTCGATAAGCTTAGAATCTTTGGTTTTAAATTCATAATATAAAGGAAACACGTCTATTTTCAATTGCTATACGTGCAATTTTTTGATGCAGTGTATATAACAAGCACACGATTGTATTGACTATTGACTTATGACTTGACACCTTGACAGTATCTATCCCTTCAGCAGTGGGATTCAACGGTTGGGTTGAGGTGTATAACTTTTTGTGAAGAATTACAACAACAATTCTTTAAGGAAAGTCAGTGGCTTGCTCTTTTTTAAGTGGCATTTTTCCACTGCTTTGGAAAAAGCTCTCCCATAAGGCCTGTACTGACAATTTTTGTTGAACAGAGTATAATTTATTTAGGCTGGTATTCACCGAGCGCTCTTAAACGGCTCTTAACTTTACGAGGCTCACAACTTGAAATTTCTTTGGGGTATTCACCAACCACTCACAAGTGTTTTTCGAAGTTCGAAAATGAGAGCCACTCTCTCTTGTTCAGGCATACCCAAACTGTGAAATCAAACTGTTTTCGAACTTGAATGAAAGCTGGCAGTGAGAATCCTTCGGTCAATTTCGTATTTTGCTTGGGGAGCGTTGCTGGTAACGATAACTGGTTTTGCACTCATCGTCGTTTGTTTAGTTTGTTTAGTTTTCAAATTTTCGAACAAACTTTCGAAGAGAGCGCTCGTAAGTTTAGGAGTGGTCGGGACCACTTTTAACTCTTAAGAGCGCTCGTAGATCTTCACTAATATTGCTTGGTGAATAGGTTTATGAGCTTCTTAAGTTATGAGCGCTCGGTGAATACCAGCCTTAATGTCAATTTCCTTCATACACTAGGGATTGCGATCCCGGATCGAAAATATTTCGTTTGGTGTGCGTGTTTCATATATTTACATGTAAATCCCTCTTCAAATAGGGATTTGAAGATTTTGACCCCTTTCAAAGAAAAATCGATTTTTTGGTCTTAAAGATCTGGCGTGGGATCAAAATCTTCACACAGAAATTGATATTTTATGTGTAAAGGAAATCGATATAAGACGTTGTGACGTTTTCCCCAAGGCTGAAAATTCTATCAATTAGAAATTTTCAATGACTGAAAAGATGTGGGTATTTAAAAAGGATAACGCAGAAATTTTAAAAGGATAGATTTTTGAAAACTAGAAAATACTCACAACGGGATAATACCCCTAAAAAAAAGGATTAGATGCCACTTTATATATACATAACTGCATTTTGCTACAAAATTTTATTATGTTTGCTGCATTTTAGAATCTTGAAGTAGACTTTAACATTAAACTAATATAATCATTTATATTCAAATATATTCTCTTTACAGGTATAATGAAACTCGAGATGAACATATGGGATGTAACTTACTAATAAGCGCAGATGAACGATTTTCAAAAGTCACAACGATAACTCTAGAAAACAAGGAACCGACGCATGGTTTCTCAAGTTTTAAATTTATTCCAGGCTATGATGATAAATATATTTTAGCCATAAAGTCCGAAGAGTTAAATGGAAAGACTTCAACTTTCATCACAGTGTTCAATATTGAAGGTGTTGTTCTGTATCCTGAGCAAAGAATACCAACGGAATTCAAATACGAAGGAATTGAATTCATTTAGTTAATTTAATTTTTTTTAAGTTTAAATTATTTTGTATGTATATATTTTGTAAATTTATTTGTTTGTCTCTTTATATTTGCCATATTCACCTATTTCCAATTTCACACGAGGAAACTAGTTGCACGAATTTTTTACCATTTTCTTTGACCGTGTTAACATTGTGGGTGAAATCGGGGTTGCGTAAAGAGCTCCATATAACTCTCACATGATTTATTAGATTTCACATGATAAAACAAAATTCTAGGAGACTACATGAACAGTTAAAAAGAATGTAAAAAAGATCTCTTGAAATCGTTGACGAGTGAGATTTTGTTCTCTCATAAAAACATAAAGTTACTCTAAGCTCAGTTTCATTGTGTGAAAGAGGTTTATCTTGCTTGTTATGAATTTATTATTTCAAAATAGAAATTCAGCCCTATCACGAATTCTATCGTAATCGGAAATTTTCATGAATAACGAAAAAGCTATCACCAAATCCGTTCGTAATGGCAATTTGTATGTGATTTTTTACGAAGGATTCTGTGATTGTTTTTTTCGGTATTCGTATCTAGCTTCTGATTACGGTGGAATTCGTGATAGGACTTATTATTACCGGTTTTGATGGTGTTACAATTTTACAATTTTGTATACTTACCCCAATTCCTTCAGCTATAAATAACGAACTAAAAAACTTAGGGAAAATCGATTTGTTGTATAAAAATTCCACCATCAGCAAATAAAACTTGTAAATTTTTTTAAATTTAAAGCCTGTTTTATTTTGCATATATTCATGTGGAAGACCGGGGATAGTTCTGCTTGCTCTTTTAGGTTTCTAAAGGTGTTAGATGTTTCATAACTTAAACTTTAAGGCAGCAGGTACCTACCAGGTACGAAAAGTAGAACAAATCAAAGTGTAAGGCGGCATTAAAACGAATTGTGTGATTTTTGAAGACCACTTGTTGCAGCCATTTCACGTTCTTCAGTCATATTTTCAATTGCCCCATCGAAAAAATCTCAATGATGGTATAATTGTGGGATCTTTATATTTATGACTTGCAACTTGCTACCATGACATCATGAACTTATCGAAAGTCGTCAGTATATGAAAATAAAAAAAAATACAATCATCGTTCGACTACAACTTTTGTTTTTATTTTTGTATTCCTGTATTGTTTTAAAATTAATGAAAATCATTATTGACAAAATCAGTATTCCTACTATATACACTGCTTCCAGTCTAAGGACTACAATTGCCAGAAGGTTTTCGATATGTTTACGTATTCTTATCTGAAACTATGTTACTATATTAGCGATATCTGAGATTTCAGCATGGATCTTTCAAATGAATTCTTAAAACTGGGTGGGAAAATGCGAAGAAGTTAAAATCGCTTTTGAAATAATGTCTGTTTGACATTGACATCAGAGGTAAAAACCTCTTTTACAACAAATAATTAAAATTAATGTCGATTTCCTATACAAGCTAGAGATTTCGATCCCGGATCATTTTTTTTCGTTTGGTGTGCGTGTTTCAATCTATGTACCTTCAAATATGAATTTGAAGAATTTGATCCCTGTCAAAGAAAAATCGATTTTTTTGGTGTGATGGAGCGCAAAATCTGACGAGGGATCAAAATCTGCACACACAAATTGATTTTTTATGTGTAAAGGAAATCGACAACAAACTTGAAGAGAGAACCTTGCTGCGCTTGACCGGTATTCTAGTGTGAATTAAGCAATTATTAGTAGTGAGTTATTGTTTAAACTTTTCATTTTCATGACAAATTATTATTTTTACTATTGAAATACTTTATTTTTACCATGATACTTTTATTCCAATTTTAATTTTCTTCACAAATATTATTATAATTAATTAAAAAGTGTGATTGATTAGAAAAGTAAACAAAACACATGTAAATGAATTTCAATAAATAAATATGTAAATATCTAAATATCTAAATATCTTTTGTTTCTCCGTTCACTTTTCATATAGCCCAAGAGTCGGCAACAGATAAATGTACATATATCGTAAAAAGAAATGAAAATATATTAGGGCCTATACATTATGAATAGCGAATCGAACTAATGTCGATTACGTTCACAGTTCACACACTAGGGATTCCGGATCAATTTTTTCAATTTGTGTGCCTGTTTCATATATGTACATGTAAATCCCTCTTCAAATATGGATTCGAAGATTTTGATCCCTATCAAAAAATCAATTTTTTTGGTGTGAAGGATCGCAAAATCTGGCTAGGGATCACGATCTTGCACAAAAATTGGATTTCTTAGTTGTAAAGGAAATCGACATAAAAACCTTGCGAATTCGATAAATTCTTAGTATAAATAGCGATTCGCTTAAATGCCCCAAATGTCAAAATCTTAGCGAATTTGTTTAGCGTGGGATTACAAACATTGAATGTTCGCTAATCTAACCGCTTTAAGTGTGAAATCCAATCAAATCAAATTATTTAATGATAACCGCTAGCGAATTAAAAATTGAAGTAATTACTCTTCTATCAATTTATATTGTTTATCTTGGAAGTAAACACACAAAGTAAGCTTTCTACGAGTCAAAACGGCAATTGAAATGAAATGTTTGTTAGCGAATGTATCAAGAAGTTCTGAAGAATCCAAATGTACCGGATAGCGAACATGGTCATTACTATAATTGTTTTTTAATTTTAATGCTAAATGCAATTTTCCGTTGTTTGACGTTTAAAATTTGTTAATTTAATGGAATCCATTTTAGCAGAATTGATTTTTGAAGCGAATGTGGAAGGTCGCTAACCATAATACCACGATAAGGAAAATTCGCTAAATCATGCGACTTTACTCGAACGTTCGATTCGCTATTCATAATGAGGGCCTAAAGTTGAAAGTAGTTTATGTGAAGCTGATGACGAATATTTTTTTCAACACCCAATTTTTTTTTTTTTTTTTTTTTTTTTAACAACTTTATTTCATTTAACAAACTTAAAGCTAATATTCTTATAAAACAATAATATTTCAATATAAAAACAAAGAATAGCCTAAGTTCATTATATAAAATAGTTAGGAACATTCAATTACCAAATGGTAAGAGACGAATGCACCATTACATTAACAATTTATTTTGAAAATTAAATTGATGGGGATCAATTGTTATAAATTCAATTTTTGTTTGTATTCTATTTCAATTAAAAAATAATAAGTAGGAAAAATATAAAGCAAGATAAAAAGTAATATTCGTTCAATTAAGCTATTCAAAAAGATGACAATAAAGTATAATAGATTATGTATATTAAGTATGTACATGTACATGTTTATTAATAATATATTAATTCAAACTGTTATATTAACTAACAAATTTATATCATTATGATCAAATGTGAAGAGCCAGTGTTTAATATTTGTCAAAAACACCGATTTAACTCTCTCGCATCTTAGATTTTCAGGAAGATTATTAAATAGGCGAGCAGAAGTTATTCTATAGAAAAGCGTATAGTGCGATTTTTTAATAGCAGGCACAGTTACCAGATTGCGATTATTCACACGTAAATTATAAAACCCATATAGTCTTGAAGCGGAATAACCAGAATTTTCAAAAAATGTTTTAAGAACTTTGTAAAAATATAGATGCTTTATAGGCAAAATTTCTAGGTTTCTAAACAAATCAAAGCTATGAGTTCTCCGGTTAACTTTACATAGAATGCGAATGACATGCTTTTGCTTAGTAAGAAGAGGATCGATTTTATTACGGTGAGTGCCACCCCAGCAGGTTAACCCATACTGGAGTTTTGATTTAAATAGGCCATTATAAACTAATTTTAGAACGGATTGGCTACAATAAAGGCTAAGATGGTAAAAATGTCTCAAAACTGTATTAAAGTATTTAGTAAGGCTTGAAGTGTGTTCTTTCCAACTCAATCTACGGTCTAAAATAATTCCCAAATATTTAAAACTTTCAACTTGTTCAATAGTAAAGCATTCAACACAACAAGATTCACTATGATTAAAAGTATAGGAATCTGAATAATGCTGACAGGAGTTTCGCAGGACATATTTAAGACAGCTTGGAGAATGAAATTTGAAACGCAAATCGTTATAAGTGGCACCGGAAAGGCTGTATAACATGAATTTTGTTTTTTCGCTAATACAGAGTTTATGACGAAAAAACCAATGGCGGAGAGTTTCCAAATCGGTGGGACACCTAAATTTAAAAATTTTTCATCACTATACATATTTTGAATTCTTACTTTTTGTCTGCGATTATTAAGATAAGAGCTAAACCAGTTATAGACGAACCCACGAAAGCCAATCTTATATAATTTATCCAGCAACAGTGCATGGTCCACCGTATCAAACGCCTTAGTAATGTCAATGAATAGGGCGGCCGAAACCTCAGATTCATTTAGGCTAGTATATACTTCATCACAAAGCTTCAGAACAGCATTTTCTGTACACCTTCCTTTCCTGAACCCAAACTGAGAATTATTGAAAAAACTATTTTTATCTAAAAACGAAAGCATCCTTGATTTCATACCCTTTTCAAAGACTTTAGAAAAAACCGATAAGAGCGAAATGGGCCTATAATTGTTTATGCAAGTATTAACTCCTTTCTTATGTAACGGAATCACAATCGCCAACTTTAAAGAATCAGGAAAAATGCCCTTGGTTATACTTTGGTTAAATATATAACTCAACACATCAGATACAAGATAAGAAATATTTTTCAAGATCTTAGCCGATACCAAATCGTCAGATGTGGAATTAGACATTTTGAGAGACATAATAATTTTATGAATTTCAATAGCAGAAAAGTTCTCAAAGAAAAACGTTTCTGTACAAAAGTTTTCAGTAACAATAGGGCTATCAAATTGACAATTATTCGTAAAATTGGGGAGATTAGTGTTTTGGCTTAAATTACAAAAGAAATCATTAAATAAATTAGCAACAGAGGAAGGATTTTTGAAAATAGTGCCCCCGCTTTCTACAGATAAATCAACTATTGGTTTATTTTTATTTAAGATTTCATTTACAACCTCCCATTCTTTTTTGGAGTTACCTACGTTTTCGAAAAGCTTGTTCTTAAAATAGTTATCTCTACAAAGTGGAATTTCAGTTTTTAATTCTTTGCAAATGTTATCAAAATACCTTTTCAGTCTAATATTATTAGGATGTTTTTTAAGTTTTACAAATAGTTCATTCTTTATGTTTATTATTCCGGCATAGAGCAAAAGTAGATCAAAAGTACAACTTTTCCGAAATATAAACAAAATATAAGTGATAATAACCACTTTAAATACATCACAACTTGACGCCCCAATATACAAATAACTGATTACAGACGTTCAAGTAGTCCTAAAAACACTGTGGCGTGATTAGGGAATACGAAGCGAATTGTTTTAGGTGGCTAATATAAGG
This sequence comes from Philhelius festivus, assembly GCA_963931855.1. NCBI lineage: Eukaryota > Metazoa > Arthropoda > Insecta > Diptera > Syrphidae > Philhelius > Philhelius festivus. The sequence goes on from OZ007555.1 coordinate 67,912,334, forward strand.
TTTGGTCCTATTTTCGAAATCGACATTTTAATTTATAGCGGTAGAATTTCCCATAGGTTTCATTTGTCGGATTCTATTTTCACACGCTCGGCATATACAAGCAACATTATAGAGTTTTTTTATTTAAATATTAATTTTATTTTAAAGTTAATGCACCTGGCACAAATGATTTTGTTTTTCCAATGTCAATTATTTGTAAATTTTGGAAGTATAATCTACGACTCGATTCGAATTCAATAATTGATCAAATCAAGGCGAGCAGGAAAGGAGTTATCGAACTGAAAACGATTCCGTATTCCCTAATCCGACCACTGATATATGTACTTCCCGAAATGCAAATTTTGGACTTGAAATATTTTTTTTTTTTTTTGATAATAAAATTTATATAAGTGATTCAAAATACATATATTAACCATAGCCCTCAAATACCATCTAAATTTCAACTTGCTGGGAATGTAAACAAATAGACATTCAGGTATAACGCAAGTGGGTTTGTTATCAACTACAACTACGCCCACTTTTATTGAATATGAATGTTCTCCTATTTTAACATCCCTAGGAAATTTCCGAAAAAAATATAAATGTGCAGATGCAGCTTCATTACAAAATCTCACCATTCTATATAGATCTAAAAAAGAGAAAACTCAATTCTTAAATCTTCTTTCTAAAGCTTTTCTGCTGCGAAAATAAATAAACTCGAAAAACTTCAGGTAACCCTGTTCGGTAGTTCTAGAGTCTGTAAGTCACACAAACTAACATTCATTTACATACATACATGCACATGGTTCTTTAAAATTTCCTGCTTTCACATAGCTTTTCGCATTAAATACATAATGCCTAACCAGATATTTATTGAATCAGATGATAATCATTTATTAAATTAAAACTGGCTGAAATAAATGTGTAATCAAATAATATATTGATATATAAACATACAAAAAAAACACATTTATCCAAAGTATACAGCTTCACACTTTTTTGTATTAAAAATATAAAAAAAAAACTTTTATTTTCGGTCTATAAAAAAATATACCATTACTTAGTCACCTCGGATAGGATTGATGGATCAAGTCCCGCAATTAGCATATCATCTTTTTCGATCCTCCCTTCAATCGCACGAATTTCTAATCTGTGAGAAATAAATTGAAAATTTGGTACACATATATTTATAATAACAGCGATACAAATTATCTAGATTTAGCTTGAAGCTGTCTTTTGGATTCGGAAATACTTTTAATTACGTTTATTTAAAACGTTTGTATGGAATAGATTAATAGTTTTAAAAAATTGGAGCATATACAGAATTTTAAATAAAAATTGTGTAAATGGCGGACATCTCTATTAAAATATTATTAGCCCGAAATAACATAGGAAGCAGGTAAAAATTTTATCTTCTCTATTTGGTTTTACATAATTTTGGAAGTTAATAATTTAGTAAAAATATTTAACTCTGTTTCTTTTTTGTATGTAAAAATTATTTAACAATAACAAAGATGATTAAGTTTTCAACATACAATTGAAGTATTCACATGAAGAAGGGGGTAAGTGACATTTATGTATTTTTCTGTTTTTTTTTTTTTTCACCAATGAAGAGGCTTGATGAAAACTTAAATTTCTATGATTGGCGTCTTTCAATGATCCCTAGTTTTCAAAAAATCCATACAGAAATTTGTGTAAAGGAAGTAAATGAGTCAAAATCACTTAACCTCTTTATGCACTGCAAAATACAAACTCAAAACATTTTTTTTGCATGAAGGAGTTAAATACATACCTATATACCCCCTTTATGCTACCAACCGAGGGAAATAAAAAAAAAGAAAATGGTTTCTGGCATGTAGGAGTTAAATGCACATTTATCACCTTAGTGCAAATAATTTTATAATAAAAAAAATTAGTTTTGAGAATAACGGCGTTATGTGTATCTACTTTGCGAACTTCTTACTATACTCTGTCCAACAAAAATTGTCAGTACAGGGAAGTTAGGACGTTTGTCTTTCATTCTGGTTGCATTGCCATGCATAAGTGTGTCGCCTTTTAAAGCTCTCACAGGGATTCCGTAGTTTACATTAATAAATCGCCGCAAATGAGAGTAAATAACGCGTAAGGCTACCGTCTGCCGATTCAAAACGACTGAAAACAATATTCAATTTACCTTTTCCCACAACACCAAGCGGTAAGATAATAGGCGCGTTTTTTTTTAAGTTGAAAAGCAATACGACAACACTCAACAAACTCATCTTCTTAAAATGTGTTCTCAAAAGCTTCAAATCCCAAAAGTTCCTTAATAAAAACCACTGAAAAAGCTCCTTGCTTGCAATTGAGAATGTTAATGGTAACTCTGTTTTGATGTAGATAAAGAGCGCACGATCGTATTGAGTGACACTTGACAGTCAGCCCTATCACGAATTCCATCGTAATCGGAAAATTGTTACGAATCCCGAAAAAAACTATCACAAAATCCATCGTATTAAAAATCTCATACAAATTGTCATTACGAACGGATTTGGTGATAGCTTTTTTCGGGATTCGTAAAAATTTTCGATTACGATGGAATTCGTGATAGGACTGAGTATCTCATCAGCAGCGGTATACGACGGTCGTGTTTGGGTGTACAACTTTTTGCAAAGAATTACAACAACAATTCCTTAAGAAAAGTCAATGGCTTGCTCTTTTTTTTCCTAACGCATTGTAGTGAGGGTGCATCAGGCGCCACTGCTTTAGAAAAAGCTCTCCATTAAGGCCTGTACTAACAATTTTTGTTGGACAGAGTATAGCGTAAATTACCATTTTTTACAGTCCTTTTATGTCTCTTCTCTCCTGTTCTGATTTTGAAGTTGAATCGGGATATTGAGTTGTCTTCACTAAAAGGGGGAAAATAAAAAAGGGTAGGTACCTCATACAAATTCTAGTTTTCTAGATAAATAATGTTATAAACTTAATAGAAAGTGTATTTTGTCTCGTAGTACCCCTTGGCATAATGGTTAGTGCGTTGGAATGTCATCCGGAAGGTCTCGAAACTCGAGTTCGATTCTCACAAAAAAAAAACGCCGAAAAACCACCAAGCAATCCATATAAGTGGAAACGACGGGTGTCATTGCGGGTCAGAAAAATGCAGCATTAGAAATATTATGCAGAAGTGAAAATTGCCGCTACTCCTGCTCACAAAACATAAGCATTCATCAAAGAAAAGAGCTTTTATTAAGTTTCTACATGCTTGATGTAAATGCTAAAAATTCTCTGCACTTCAAAAGCATTATATGCAAGACAACAAGCCGCAAAAAAATAAATGCTAGTAAGGATAGACAGTTACCATATTGGTAAGAAAAAATTGAATATAATTCAAAATAAGATTAAAAACTGTGAGTTTGCGCCATCTTTGGAAAATAGAGGAAAGTACTTAAGCCACCTAAAAATGTTTGTATATCAGCACATACATACATATGTCAATGCCCAGCTGAAGAATCTCACTATTCACGAAATAAGAACCCACATAAACTATATTTTTCAACATTGCTGAATATTTCTAAAATGTATAAGCTCTACATTGAAAAATGCACCCAAAAAGACAGAACTGCGGAATTTTTAGTAAGCGAGTCTTATCACAGGATCCTTTTATACGCAATTCAATGTCTTTCCTTCCTTCCAATTAATGATACTTCCAGCATATGCGATGCTGGTAAAAACTCGGCAAAACATCGAAGTAGCTATAATTCAGCATTCGAAAATCAGAAATTTGATCGCGAAAAAGATCGATCCGATGCAAATGTACTAGGAGGGCTTTAATAGTGTGGATAGTGTGCCCTGGACAGCACAAAAACGTTTTTTTTTTTTAATCTGTTTGTATCAAGTCCTCATTTTACTTGACTCTTTCGATGTCATCGACTATAAGTTTCCGGAAGTTGGGTACAGATCGAGATTTTGGAAGGATTGAAATGAAATTAAATTTACAGCCCAACAATACAGGGAAATTATAAAAAATGCAAGTAAAAAGAATACCATTGATATGGAAAACCATTATCGATCACTTGCTGATTTACTGAATAAACCTAATGTTCGCAACGTAACTAAAAACATTTCGAACGAAAAAATAAACTTTAGGGACAGTGTAAAATGGATTCGAGTTAATAAATATGGCTCGTATTCATACAAAGAATGCTATGACAAAGATGCTTCATTCACAGAAGTTTTGATAGCAAAAAAAAACAAAAACAAAAACCCTATCAGCAGAAAAAAAATAAAAAATTGAAAGATCAAATGCAGTTAATTTCATATGAACATGAATGGTTGTATGGAAAATCTCTTCAAGAATCTTCAGCTTTAGAAGAACTAAGAATATACTTAACCCTTTTGATATTCCTATGAACCAACAAAAAATTTGTGGAAGAAGGAGTTAACTGCACTTTTTGAACAATATTAACAAAAAAAAGTAGCTTAAGACTATGTATTTTATGTTTCTTCTTCATTAGAAAGTTTCAGTTGTTAGCCCAAAAAAAGTTCACTTAATCCCTTTTTCACTTGAACGTTTCAATTGATACTCGTAGTTCCATACATCATCATTATCAATAAAACATTCAACATTTTGTTTCGGGTTATTGTTAATAATTTAGAAAATTGACTCACCTATTTGCATTGTGGTTAACATTCCATAGGTTGGGCAGATATTTAGGTTGCATTGTTTTCAAAAAGTGTTCTCGCCAAAGTTTTTCTAGTTCAATTAGACCACCTAACCTGTCTTGGTATTCTTGAACAACCTTTAACCCATGAGGTGTGTAATAACTAATATTTTCGCTATAAAATAGGTTTGAATTTTATAAAATACATATTTATACAAATTTTTATTTCAAAACTTAACTTACATAACATCAATATTTAAACATTCTTCCAGCATTTCAGTGTTTAATTGTTCCACTCCAGGATAGTTTTTGAGAACGATTTTCTCTAATTCCTCCTTGCGAAACTGAGGCATACGATCGCTGGAATACATCAAAGCTCTTGCTGCCGAACGAAGTTGTCTTTTAAAGAAAAAAACCAATATTTAAAATCTTAAGTTTTGGTTAAAAATCATATATTTACTTTAATTCGGGTATTTCAATAATTTTTGGTCCTCCATCTTCATTCAAATATGGTGCATTGCAAAGTTTTGCTAATTGTGTGCGAACTTTTAAGTCTGATATATTACTTTTTTGATGACATTGTGGGCATAAAAGCAAGACATCATGAGAGGTATGTGATTTCATAACCACAGGAAAATGTTTTCTATATTCTCTAGGAACTACGTTTTTCCTAATGTAAGCATCTTTTCGCCCGCAAACAACGCATTGATTCTCTTTTGGTGTTTGATAATAACGTCCAACTTCACCAACGGCTCGACCAGCGGGTTCAAAATTTAAGCGCACCGTATAAGGATTTGAGTTAACTTGTTGTGCCAGGTTTTGATCTATGTACCTTAATTAATAATTTTTTGTCAGGCGTTTTAGTTGCTATATCCAAACTTAGATATTAAACAGACTATTAGTATTTTTGGACCCTCCTGAAGCTTAGCTTTGCTGCTAAATACTATCTTACCTACAGCAACCTATCAAATATCGAGCAAAGGCAGAACTTAAAATAAAGCCAGAAAGCCTTATTATCTTTTTTTCAGTGAATAATTTTTGAAGATTTCTTAATAAAAACAAAAATATACTAGGACCAAGTCAAAAAGGATTTTGGTTATAGTTAGATGGACACAATTTTAGCCTTAATTTGGAGAAAGCGTACTTAAGTTGATGTTTCATTCAAAATAAATGCTTACCATTGAGCCTTTTTCCGATCGCAAGTACAGAGTAGCTCACCATCTGGTGCTTGCAACAAACAATTGTCATACAAAGTTTTTGATCTTGTACTGATTCCTCTACTCAGAGGTTTCTTTAGGGCTACTTGGACGAATTTTTTATAACTTGGAGAATTTCCTCCACTAAGTTTGGTAAAACTATCTTTGAATCGGACATCTAGAAAAGCGTCGATTTCTTTGAGAACGTATTCCAAATTTGAATAATAGGTTTCCCAAAAGTATCTGTTAAATTAAAATTAAATCATAATTTATCAGAATGGATACGCAATTAGGTTTAGGGACCTTTTTTTCATGACATTTGATAAGGTTTTGAATATTTCAACTGCAACCATAGCGTCTTTCGCAGCATATTCGATTTGAGAAGTTGTTAGGTTTAAGGCTTCCCAGTCAGAACAAACTAATCTCCAATTCTTATCGAGATGAACATTTAATATTGATTTGGACATCTTTGCCAAGCCCTCTGATTTATGGTTGGTCAAGACGGCTAAGTATCTCAAATCGAACGTACTGGCAACACCAACACCGTAATCATAAGACAACTTTCCTGCATCATCATGTGCTCCAATACCAACTTTAATAACTTTGTCATCTTCTAGAAGTTCTCTTAGTCCAATGGGAATAGTTTTAAGACTACAGAGGCGTATCAAAGCACAGAGACCTTTGTGTGTAGCTAATTGAAGCATGGCAGTGGGTCTGCGTTTCCCACCAACGGTGACCCATTCACAGTCAAATCCCAAGACTCTGTATTCATTGCAGTGCCTAAAATAGTGAATAAATAAAAGTTTTAGCGTCATTACATTTGTTAAGAGGTAAACAAACTTTTTAAGAGTTGACACAATTCTTTGGCAGTCATCTGTCGTTTCAATTACTTCGATGTGCTTATGCCGCAATGGGTTTCGAAAGTCATATGCATATTTAAGGCTTTGTATAATTTTGTGCCGATTTTTAATAATGACACAAGCAAGCCCTACACTGATTGTGATCAATGCAGCGTTTGAAATTATATTTCTTTTATCTCCAGGCATAAAAAAAAATAATACAAAATTAAACAACTTTTGTTTCGAAATGAACCCGAACGAAAACGACTATTTGACACATGAACATGGATTTTAAGTTTCGAAATTCTTCTGTCATTTTGATGACAACTTGAGTTGTCACATTCTTTCCTCCGATAAAAATTGCTCAAGGGAACGCTATGACCGTCTTTAAACGATGGAATTTCACTTTTGAATTTTTAAGGTACTAGTACGGTCTAGAATGACAAAAAAACGCACAATTTTTGGGAATCTATTTTTCGGAAACCTTGTTAGGTAATAACAAAATTTTTTTCTAAATAATGAATACATGCGTCAAGAGTCCAAAAAAAATTTTTCTTTTTTTAATTTTTGAATTTTGGCCGAATTATAGAGGGTGCAAACGTCGACTCATCAAAAAATACATGGTCCCATGGCGGACAGTAAGGCTCGTATTCACCGAGCGCTCCTAAACGGCTCTTAACTTTACGAGGCTCTTAACTTGAAATTTCTGTGGGGTATTCACCAACCACTCGCAAGTGTTTTTCGAAGTTCGAAAATGAGAGCCACTCTCTCTTGTTCAGTCATACCCAAACTGTGAAATGTTGTGGAATGTTGGTCTTGACAGCAAATGGATACTCTTCTACTTGGCATTGCTCACATGGATTCGAGTCAAATGCGTGCGTGGCACACGCACAAGCGAACAAACTTTCGAAGAGAGCGCTCGTAAGTTAGGAGTGGTCGGGACCACTCCTAACTTTTAAGAGCGCTCGTAGATCTTCACTAATATTGCTTGGTGAATAGGTTTAGGAGCTTCTTAAGTTATGAGCGCTCGGTAAATACCGGCCTAAGGCTCGTATTCACCGAACGCTCCTAAACGGCTCTTAACTTTACGAGGCTCTTAACTTGAAATTTCTGTGGGGTATTCACCAACCACTCGCAAGTGTTTTTCGAAGTTCGAAAATGAGAGCCACTCTCTCTTATTCAGGCATACCCAAACTGTGAAATGTTGTGGAACGTTGGTCTTGAGTCTTGACAGCAAATGGATACTCTTCTACTTGGTATTGCTCACATGAGGGGTATTCATGTAAGCGCGGAAAACCCTCGTAAGCCTCGTAAACCAGATAATTTTATCTCCGCAGAAACGAGCTTCCAAAATTTGTATGGGAAAAAGTTTCTGCAAATCGCATAAAATTATCTCACAAATTTGCTGCGGAAAGTGCAGAAATAAACCTCGTAAACTAAAGAAGTATAGATTCTGACTTTTAATTTGACATTTCACAAAATATTTCCCACATTTACGCAAGTATTTCTTAGGGGGTGTTCATGAAAACATGCTGCGGAAAGTTATATCTTTCTACAAAGCGGAAAATTATCTCGTTACATGAATACCCTTATGGCCCAACTAACAATTTTACTTCTATATTCATCTAGAGAAGCTTCTTATTACTATTTCTTGCACACATTTAAGGGTTGTATAAAACTCCAAAGAGTTAAAAGGGCGACTTTTTTTAACTCCTATTCCACCTTTATGGAGCAAATTGTCTTACTCCGAAGAACATACTTATCGTTATGTTATAGAGGTAATATATGCTTTATTGCAGCAATTGCATCGATAGTGGAAATGAAAAGAAGATTTACTGTCACAAGAATAAAATACTTATAAGAGTATGTGGAAAATAAAAAAAAAAAAATATTTATTTGTGTGCTTATTTTATTTGATTTCATTTTTATTTTGATGCTTTTCTTGCATGTTTTTCGGCCTTTTCCGCGTGATTTCTGTAAAGATCCTAGAGTTGATTATTTTTTATGATTTCATTTTTACTTTTATTTTTAGAATTAATTTAAAAATTACTTACACGTGAAGGCAGAATGTTCGAATCGAACTCGGGTCCTCTCGCACCAAATCTCTTGCTCGCTAACCGCTCGGCCAAACTAGCATATGTAAAACCTAGCGTTGAATTGGGATCACTTTTATCATGAATTAAATCCTATAAAGCCACATAGGCTTTCTTTATAGGTGCTTTTAAGACTAAAATATTAGAAGATGGCGATAATTATCGCTTCGTAATTCGCATAAGCTGAAGTTTTGGTATACCTAGCATATGTTCCAGTATTAATTTATTGATAAATTGATTATTCTCAGCTTCTTCATCGAAAATCTAGCTGTTTAAAATGTGTTAAAGCTAAAAAAAATCGTAAAACATAGTTTTTTTCTTAAGAAACAGCTTGATTCGAGTTTTATATGAATGAAACTTTAATTTATTTTTTCAAATAAATTGCAATGTTGACTTTTTACTTTCGACATAGCTGCTATTTGGCATTCGTAAAAAAATACCACGCTTTATTTTTTTTAAAACTTAACAACTAAAATTGGTTTTAATACAATCTACAAGATATGAAAAAAAAAATTTTTCAAATGTTAAGAAATGGTTTTCAAAAATCGTATTTTTATTGGAAACGGCACCTAGAATTCTAATATTTTTTTTTCGATTAATTTTAAAAATCTATAATTCGATAGAATATTGAAATTAAGATTTTTCTGGCTACCTACCATCGAATTTTTTTTTTTTCTTATTTTGAATTTCTCATTATCTTGTCAGAAAGGCTTGTTAAAAGTTGAAAAAACTTCTATCCAAACTTGAAAAAGAAAATATTTTTTGGATTAAAAAAAACACAGGCCAATATTTTTTTTATATTCAATTTTTGTCCGTAAAATAATAAAAACTGAAAGTTTGTTGTTCTCAAAAATGTTTTAAAAACTTTTGTATATAAAAACTTTTTTTTTTAAGAATCCGCTACAATGACTTTTTTTTTTTTGATAAATTCATATTTTCGAAAAAAAAGAGTTTTTAAAAAAAAAATTTTTTGTTCAAAAACTTTATTTTTTTTTTAATTTTCGGTCTTTACATTTAGGTTAGTTCGTTTGACCCAGTCCTACATTTAATTTATACCTAGATAGCACATTTTGTTATTGTAATTAATAGTGTGGCATATTTCCCTCATGTGTACAAAAGCACGTGGTGCATTCTGGGTCAATGACTCATTTTGACTGCATACATTTTATAATAGTACTATAGGAACTATATTCCACTATAAGAGTCCGACAGAAAAATTGATCATGATTATAGAGTCTTGACTTAAATTGTCCAATAATGATTCTATAAAGATAACGAATAATAAATTAAGACTTTTATAGCAGTTTGTTGGGATTACTATTGGAGTATAAACTGTCCTGTGATTTTATAGTAGCAATATAGTATGATTAAAGGACAATTGAGTCTTTACGCCTATAGAGGTGATGAAAAATGCTCCAGAGAATGTCTAGCCGATGAATTATATCAAGTTTTACTCCTATAGCTATTTGACTTCCAGCAAGAATGGTTATATGAGCACTATAGCTACGAATGATTCTTTAATTTCAGAAATAGGAAGCAAAATTGTTAGTTGGGGGATTCGAGTCAAATGCGTGCGTGGCACACGCACAAGCGAACAAACTTTCGAAGAGAGCGCTCGTAAGTTAGGAGTGGTCGGGACCATTCCTAACTTTTAAGAGCACTCGTAGATCTTCACTAATATTTAGGCCTATTCTGCAACATCTGTTATTCTGCTATGGATTTTCTGTTATGAATCGTAAAAGATTTCCATCTTAAAAGATCTTTTATAATTGGTATTCAGGGGCTCGAACTTTTATAAAAGTCTGTTATGCAACTTCGAAAACGAAATCTGTTATGAAACTGAACTATATCTGCTATCATAATCAGCTGTGATTAAATAAAATAATTCATCTGACAAAATTAAAATGGATGACGAACAAAAAAGTAATCTCTTCTCTTACACATTATTGGTTTCCTCTACTCTACTTACATATACATATCTTTATATAATACTCGTATGTGTGTAAATATATTTTCTTTCATTTGTCTCATTTAAAAAAGATTTCGTTGAGGAAATAAAAAATATATCGTCGTCGTTTTATGAAACGTCCATTCTTAACAAAAATGTAATTTAATTCTTATTTAATTCATTCCGGATCAGCCATATTTGCAAAATATTGTATTGCATAATGGTATATCAATTTTTCATTGATATACTCGTATCTGTGTATGTATTGAAATCTTTTATGATAAAAGTCACAAAAGTTTGTCTTTTATTCTTTTATGATTTTTAACAGATTTCATAACAGATTTTGGCATGCTGAATACCAAAAATGCTATTCGTAAAAGATTTTTTCTATGTTCGAACGTTTGACAGTTCATAAAAGTTTTCTTAGCAGATTTTATAACAGATTTTAGCGTGCTGAATACCAAAATTAAAATTCATAAAAGATTTGTTGACAGCTCAAACATTTGTATGGAAATTCATAGCAGAATAACAGAATAGAAGAATAAAAGATCTCGCCGAATAGGCCTAATTGCTTGGTGAATATGTTTATGAGCTTCTTAAGTTATGAGCGCTCGGTGGATAAAAGAGTAATAAAAAAAAAAAAAACGAAAAAAAGAAAAGAACACTTCAAATGAAGCTTAGTCTAGGAAACTTTATTTCAAAATGTCATAAAATTAGAGACAAGCGAGCAGTAGACGGCCGAAATGTTTTGTGGGTCTTGTTTTTTGTTCATGTTAATTTTATTACTCATTATATGTAAGGTTTCTAAGGCTAGCCGCGCACTGGCAACTGTGATCGAAATCAAATAGTTTAATCAGTAATCACCATTTGATAGAGTACAGTGCACTGGCAACTCTTTACTCACGCTCACACTCTTTTCCTATCTTGCTCTTATAGAAAACAGCTCAACTGTTGCGAATTAATTTTAGACAATCGTTTAATTTGTATCAAAACACAAACTTTTTAGTTGCTCGAACCAAACAGTTGTGCAACTAAAAATTGAATGTGCGCGCCTAGCCTAAGTGCGCGGTGTCCCATATAAGCTCATATGTTTCATTTTGGCAACTAAACAGTTGTGAAGCTAAAAATTGAATGTGCGCCCCTGGCCTAAGTCTTGAAATTTATCGGGACTTAGGTAAGTCCGTATAGACTTAAGTAGTTGTTGTATTTACATGTAAAGCACTTAGTCCCGATGTTGTTTTTTTTCTACAATTCCTTATGGATTTGCAAAAATAACACGCCTACTAATCGCCTAATAAAAATCTGTCGCGCCATTGACTCTATAGGCTCGGTTGTTTCTATTTATTCGTGCTGTACGAGTTCACTTATCTTTTATCACCATCAAATGTCAAATTATTCGACGCACACATTCATCCACAGTTTAGGCACCACTGAGAATTTGTCAAAAAAAATTTCTTTCCTTCTGTCATTTACCAAAACACACGTGTGTTCTGTATATAATTTTTTGGTTGAATTTTATTTAATTTTTAATAAAATTCACTGAAAAATGCGTATCGAAACGTGTTATTTTTGTTCGAGTAAAATCTATCCTGGACATGGAATACAATTTGTGAGAAATGACTGCAAAGTAAGTGCATCAAACAAAACAATAATACCTAATCGATAGCAACAGTGTTAAAAATATGTTTGTGATTTTGTCTCCATGTTGTATATTTATTATTAAATTTAAGTAAAAGAATACGTTTTTTGTTTTGTTAAAACAATTTTAAATATTTTATTTTCAAATTTTAACAACATTCATTAAATAATCAGGAAAAGTGATGCGTTTCGGAAGTTCACTCCACCTTCGGGCTTGGGCTTATCAAAAGTTTTAGTAAAAAAAAAGGAATATGGAGTGAAATTCCGAAACGCGTCGCTTTTTCTGGTTATTTAATCAATGTTGTTAAAATTTATTCTTTTACTTAAATTTAAGTGTTGAAAACTTTTATTCAATTTTCATTAACTTTTATAGATCTTCAAATTTTGTCGCGGAAAATGCCACAAAGCCTTCAAAAGGAGGAAGAATCCTCGTAAGGTACGCTGGACAAAAGCCTTCCGCAAAGCGGCTGGCAAAGAATTGGCGATCGATCCCAGCTTCGAATTTGAGAAGCGCCGCAATGTTCCTGTTAAGTACAGCCGTGAAACCTGGAACAAGACTTTGGACGCAATCAAGAAGGTAGTTGAAATCAAAGAAAAACGCCAAGGACAGTTCGTTTTGGAGCGTCTGCGTAAGGGACGTGATGTTGAAATCCAAATGGATGTTAAAAACGTACAGCAAAATATCTCACTTATTCGTTCACCTGCTGCTGGTTTGAAGGAGCGTCGTGCCAAGGAGGACGCTCAGGATGCGGCTCTGATGGAGGAAGAAGATGAAGAGAACATCACTTATGTTGATGCACGTGAGTTGGAAAAGAAACTGGAAGAAGGTGCGCTTGATGAAGACATGGAGATGATTGCGGCGAACTGAAGTTTTGAGTTTAGTGAGAACTTGCGATAGATTTAAGTGGATAATTTAATAAGAGTGTTAAAAAAACTGTAATTTTTACTTCATTGTAACAACTTAATTATAGATTAAATATTGTTTCAATGTATTTTGCTGTTTGAAATCAGAAAGTTTGGCCAACAGTCTTGAGAGTACAAGCAATATAAATCAGCCCTATCACGAATAATAGGTAACTTGTTACCTAATTTCGAAAAAGGTATCCATCGTAGTAGAAAATCTCATACAAATTACCATTACGAAAGGATAAGGTCATAGTTGTTTTCGGAGTTCGTAAGAGTTTTCGATTACGATTGAATAGGTGATTAGCCAGAGTAACGCTTACAAGTTACGAGTATGTTTACGTTCGGATGAAAGAAACTAAAATTGTAAGAATCAATTCAGAGTGTATATGAGGTGTTGAGGACTAGGGAGTTCATCGTTGTGATGAGTACTTTTGGCATTATATGCGTTATATTACTCGTTCTTATGAACAAAACACATGTCATGAAACTTCAAGGATGTCTGTTGGGTAGACTTAAAAAGGTTATTAAAAAATATTTCTAGATTATTTTATTGTGAAAAATATGTTCATTCAAATAAAAAGAAGTTTTATATTTTTTCTTGATATTGGTAGAACGAAAACGATCTACATACAATGTGAAGGAAAAAAGGTAACCAAAGTTTCTATTTTTAGATTTCAGACTTCTTCATAATCAAATGGTTATGCATGTAATCTACATTGTAAATATGTAGTACATACAAATCAAATTCAAAAGAAATCTTTTTTTGATAGAATACGAAAATTCGATATTTCAAAAATAAGGCGGAGCCTTTTTAATTTTTTTTATCTCCACTTTAATAAAAACTTAAAATTGGATTACTTACTTTTTTCTTAAGAAAGCTTCAAAAATGTTATACACATTTACATATATTTTATACAACATGTATGTACATAAATGTACAAACAATAATTTTCAAAAATACCGATCCAAAGAATTTTAATAGGCGTCCCATACCATAATCAACGATATTTAATTGTGATTACAAGTTCTAAAGCAATATCGGAATGGAAGTAGGTTAATTCACTCATCACAATAGACCTCATAGAAATAGTAGTAAATAGAAAATAAGTAATTATGATTTTTTTGTATTAATATAGTTAGTCACAATTTAAAAATAGCTTAAAATCGTCCAATTTAAGAAAAAATAGTGAGCAAGTCATGTCCACGAGTAATAATACGCATTATTTAAGTAAAAGAAATTGGTTAAAATCGTGAGTATCTGTTGCCTTCTATATCCAAATACCAGTGGCGATTCCTGATCTTTAGTATTGGGTTAGCGCCCGCCATGGTGTGAGGAAAAAATTGTAGTTTTTAATTTAATTTTTTTAAAATTTTATTAGATAATAAGGAAAACAAAACACAAGCAATACTTTATAAATTAATAACATAAGATAAAATGTTTAAAAATGTATCGATGCATTAATTCGGTTCGTCGTTCAACGGTAGCAAAACTTTCGATGACTTGATTATAAATTTCGTCACTTGCTTTTAATTCTTTAAAAAAAAACATTTTCTTTAGACATAAGAGCCGAATAGCTCAATTTCTTGTGACCATGAGTACTTCGAAAGTACGTTTTTATCCTCTTCTATGCATAAAAGAAGCACTCCTTACACGCCGTTCAAGCTGGAGTTTTATAAGCTTGTACACCTGCTAAAAACTGTCGGCGACGTTTACCTCCACCCAGAGTAAGATATTAAATGGAGTTATCGCTTTTAAAGTCTCAGCTGATGTACCATTTGGCTATATAACATCTGCGTTTTCATGAAAAAACATTCAATTCATTCTTTAATTGAGTAAATTCAAATATGTTTGGTCAGTTCGTAATTAGATTTTTATTTACTTCTTCAGGAAAATTTGTTTTTTGGCGTTATTAAATAAATTCGTTCCCGTTCAGTTAATCGAAATATTTCAGTTATTCGATTGATGACAACCTTTTTAATATCTTCATGCTTAATTTGTTTCATTTATATCAAATTGATCATTTTGAAGTTTTCGTTTTTCAGAATGTGTTAAAGCATCACAATTTTGCGTTTTAATTAATATCTCAGCCCGAGATAAAACAATCAGACCAAAAACATAAACGTTAAAAAAAGAGCCAAGTTCTTCTATACAAAAACCTTTGTGTAACAAGTCAGCCGAGAAAAGTACTGAGATCTAAAAGTGCGCCAAGTTCTTACTTCATGAAGGTTTAATACCGAATATTTAAAGTAGAATAATATTGAAACAGCTTCAATGTAATAGAGAAATTTTATTATTTAATGATTACTGACTAAAATTTGATGGGTTCACTTGTCAAGTTTTAAAACCTTTCGAATTGGGCATAAAAAAAACTTGCCAAGTGAGCCCATCAAATTTTAGTCAGTAATCATTAAATAATTAAATTTCGCTATTACATTGAAGCTGTTTCAATATTATTCTACTTTAAATATTCGGTATTAAACCTTCATGAAGTAAGAACTTGGCGCACTTTTAGATCTCAGTACTTTTCTCGGCTGACTTGTTACACAAAGGTTTTTGTATAGAAGAACTTGGCTCTTTTTTTAACGTTTATGTTTTTGGTCTGATCTCACTCCTTTTTGCAAAGATTTTAATATTTTGCCATGTAAAAATCTCGAAAGATACGGAAAAATAGAAGGGTGGACTCTACCTTATAAAATCAACTTAGTTTATAGCTTCCAATTTTTTTTTGTATATTTTCTTTTTGTTATTGGTTGTTTTGATTTGCGCTTCAATTGTTTCTTCTTGTCCTGGCAAGATACCTAACACTAACATACCTACTTTAATGTTAAATACTATACTCTGTCCAACAAAAATTGTCAGTACAGGCCTTATGGGAGAGCTTTTTCTAAAGCAGTGGCGCCTGATACACCCTCACTACAATGCGTTAGGAAAAATGCCACTAAAAAAAGAGCAAGCCACTGACTTTTCTTAAGGAATTGTTGTTGTAATTCTTTGCAAAAAGTTGTACACCCCAACGCGACCGTCGTATCCCACTGCTGATGAGATACTGTCAAGAGTCAAGATCAAGAAAAGAGTGTCAAGTCTCAAGTGTCACTCAATACGATCGTGCGCTCTTTATCTACATCAAAACAGAGTTACCATTATCATTCTCAATTGCAAGCAAAGAGCTTTTTCAGTGGTTTTTATTAAGGAGCTTTTGTGATTTGAAGCTTTTGAGAACACATTTTAAGAAGATGAGTATGTTGAGTGTTGTCGTATTGCTTTTCAACTTAAAAAAAAAACGCGCCTATTATCTTACCGCTTGGTGTTGTGGGAAAAGGTAAATTGAATATTGTTTTCAGTCGGCAGACGGTAGCCCTACGCGTTTTTTACTTTCATTTGCGTCGATTAATAATTTAAACTACGGAATCCCTGTGAGAGCTTTAAAAGGCGACACACTTATGCATGACAATGCAACCAGAATGAGAGACAAACGTCCTATCTTCCCTGTACTGACAATTTTTGTTGGACAGAGTATAGTACCTACATCCGCTCAAAGCCATAAAAAAGCAATAATTGTTGAGGATGCGATGATGTTTTTGTTGCAATTTTAACTCCTTTTTTTAAATGAAGGTAGACCACCAATTAACAGCCTAATTAGTGGTTTTATTATAGTTCACATCACAGTTAAGAGTTTTTTTATGTAAACTCATAATTTTTTCAGGTATGCAAATGTTTTCTTTTTTCATTCATGTTAACATAACATAGAGTACCAAATCGAGCACTCTAGTTCTAAGAAAAGTTATGAAATTTCAAAATGCATGTATAGTTTCAAAATGACAATAAAAAGACACTTCGAATGAAAAATCTTAGATTTTCTATTTTTCGCTTTGAATGTACATTAAGCTATACCCTTCCACCAAACTTCATCATTCTACAGCAATTGGAAGTGCTCCATGTAAATTAAACTTTTTCTAGGAAAGTGGGCGGATACCACGCCCCCTGAATGGAAAACCTCAATTTTTATTGTTGGTCCTTCATATGCAATTTGAGCCCGATCGTTCTATTAAATTTCTTTGTTCTACTGCAATCGGAAGTGTACCATATAATTTACATATCAGTTCTGAGAAAGTGGGTGGATACCACGCCCCTGAGTGGAAAACCTCAAATTTTATATTTTTTTCTTTGTATGCAATTTAAGCCCTGCTACTTTACCAAATTTCATCGTTGTACAGCAGTCGAAAGTGTTTCATTCAACCAACACCAATTCGGCGAAAGTGGGCGGATACCACGCCCCCTGAATGGAAAACCTCAGTTTTTATTTTTGTTCCTTTATATGCAATTTGAGCCCTACTGCTCTACCAAATTTCATTGTTCTACTGCAATCGGAAGTTTGCCATATATAATTTACATCAGTTCTGAGGAAGTGGGCGGATACCACGCCCCTGAATGGAAAATCTCAAATTTTATATTTTTTTCTTAGTATGCAATTTAAGCCCTGCCACTTTACTAAATTTCATGGTCTCACAGCAGACGGAAGGGCTCCATTCAACCAACACCAATTCGGAGAAAGTGGGCGGATACCACGCCCCCTGAAAGGAAAACTTTGGTGTTTATTTTTGGTTCTTTATATGCAATATAAGAACTACCGGTTCACTCAATTTCATCGTTTTACAGCAGTCGGAAGTGCTCCATAATACGATGTCGGGAAGTGCTAAAATGCGGAGAAAATGGGCCGATACCACGCCCCCTGAATGCAAAATTTCAAATTTTCGATTTTTTCCTTTGCTTGCATGACAAGACCTACCTTTGTGCAAAATTACAAGATTCTACGATGTCGGGAAGTGCTCCATAATTTTGATGATCTGTCAGTCAGTCAGTCAGTCCGTCAGTCAGTTACGGTTTTTGTGATTTTTGAGGCCTTATATCTCAGGAACCGCTTATGCCAGAAAATTGATATTTGGTGAGGCGCCTGTGCCTGACTACCTTAGCAAATATTCGGAGTTTTAAGTTTCTGACTTCATTGGTACTGAAGATAGGGAGGGGTAAAAAATCGCCTGAGTTTGTTCCTGTAAAAAGGATCAGACCAAAAAACATAAATGTTAAAAAAAAGAGCCAAGTTCTTCTATACAAAAACCTTTGTGTAACAAGTCAGCCGTGAAAAGTTTTTTAACATTTTTGTTTTTTGGTCTGATCTCACTCCTTTTTGCAAAGATTTTAATATTTTGCCATGTCAAAATCTCGAAAGATACGGAAGGATAGAAGGGTGGACTCTACCTATTAAAATCAACTTAGTTTATAGCTTCCTATTTCTTTTGGTAGGTATATTTTCTTTTTGTTATTGGTTGTTTTGATTTGCGCTTCAATTATTTCTTCTTGTCCTGGCAAGATACCTAACACTAACAAACCTACCTTAATTACAGCAATCGGAAGTGTTCCATATAAATTAAACATTTTCTCAGAAATTGGGCGGATACCACGCCCCTGAACGGAAAACCTCGATTTTTATTTTTGGTCTTTTATATGCGATTTGAGCCCTACCGTTCTACCGAATTTCATTGTTCTACTCCAATCGTAAGTGCGCCATATATAATTTACATCAGTTCTGAGGAAGTAGGCGGATACCACGCCCCTGAATGGAAAACCGCTAATTTTATATTTTTTTCTTTGTATGCAATTTAAGCCCTACCACTTTACCAAATTTCATCGTTTTATAGCAGTCGGAAGTGCTCCATTCAACCAACACCAATTCGGAGAAAGTGGGCGGATACCACGCCCCCGAATGGAAAACCTCGATTTTTATTTCTGGTCCTTTATATGCGATTTGAGCCCTACCTTTCCACTAAATTTCATTGTTCTACTCCAATCGGAAGTGCGCCATATATAATTTACATCAGTTCTGAGGAAGTGAGCGGATACCACGCCCCTGAATGGAAAATCTCGATTTTTATTTTTGGTCCTTTATATGCGATTTGAGCCCTACCGTTCTACCAAATTTCATTGTTCTACTCCAATCAGAAGTGCGCCATATATAATTTACATCAGTTCTGAGGAAGTGGGCGGATACCACGCCCCTGAATGGAAAACCGCTAATTTTATATTTTTTTCCTTGTATGCAATTTAAGCCCTACCAATTTACCAAATTTCATCGTTTTACAGCAGTCGGAAGTGCTCCATTCAACCAACATCAATTCAGAGAAAGTGGGCGGACACCACGCCCCCTAAAAGGAAAACCTTGGTGTTTATTTTTGGTTCTTTATATGCAATATAAGCCCTACCGGTTCACCAAATTTCATCGTTTTACAGCAGTCGGAAGTGCTCCATAATACGATGTCGGGAAGTGCTCCAAAATTCGGAGAAAGTGGGCGGATACCACGCCCCCTGAATGGAAAATTTCAAATTTTCGATTTTTTCCTTTGCTTGCATGACAAGACCTACCTTTGTGCAAAATTACAAGATTCTACGATGTCGGGAAGTGCTCCATAATTTTGATGATCTGTCAGTCAGTCAGTCAGTCCGTCAGTCAGTTACGGTTTTTGTGATTTTTGAGGCCTTATATCTCAGGAACCGCTTATGCCAGAAAATTGATATTTGGTGAGGCGCCTGTGCCTGACTACCTTAGCAAATATTCGGAGTTTTAAGTTTCTGACTTCATTGGTACTAAAGATAGGAAGGGGTCAAAAATCGCCTGAGTTTGTTCCTGTAAAAAGGGTGTAGTGCCAGAACTTGGCTGGGCACTACCGTGCCCTTTGATGTAGTGACAGAACTTGGCTGGGCACTACCGTGCCCTTTGATCTGACGATGATAGTGAAATCGACTTCAATTTTCTTGAGAAAAAATGCCTATCGGTAAGGTATATCATTCGTATATAACACTCATTGAACAGATATCAATTTCATACTTCAAAACTGTTATCTGTTTTGATTTTAATTTCAATTATTGAGCAAAACCCGTCTTGTTAATAAATTTCTAAAATAAAACGTTAATTCAGTGAATACAAATGCTCCAACACACTTTTCAAACTATGAACCTACATTACCTGATCTTTTTATGGTAAATAATACAAAAGTGTAGTTTTTTATAATCAGCTCTCAGCGCCAGCTTTTTCAAACCATGATCTGATCTTTTTAATTTATGACTTTCATGTTGTCAGCACAGTTGAAATTTTTTAGTACAGAGACTTTAAAAACATAAACTATTCTTTGCTAGAACAAGATGTGAATAGTATTGATTGGAGAAGTATTTTCTTATCTTAATCAACTCATGAGCAGGTTCTGTTTCTCAATAATAACCTCTTAAACCTCTACGTTCTACGAAATATATGAGTAGTATACCCTGGTTTACAAACGTTATTCGGGACTTAATACAGCAACGAGATTTAGCATGAATTCATATGAGCACCAAAACTAGAATCCTAAATGTACAGTGTGGGTCATCTAATTGTTTTTTTTTTAGTCATAGGTTATTTTGACACTGACAGCTGTCTTCTGCTCGAAATCTTGACGGAAAGTCAATATCATGCTTCTGTGGAACGAAATGTGTCGCTTTACTTTTGAACAACATTGGGAAATATTGAAAACTTATTTCCAAAGTGAATGATGTGTAGCCCAAACAGTGCGTTTTTTTAAATGAAGATTTAGCCGAAACCAAAAGAGTCGTGAGACTAGTATGCTAGTAGACAACACTCATGGTCCCCGTCGTCGTACTGTGCGCACAGACCAGAATGTGGCTGCTACAGCCAAGAGTGCGAGACTCAATTTGAGAACATCAACTCGCTATCGATCTGAACAGCTCAACATTTCACGCGCTAGCCTGGGGAGAATTCTGCACAAAGTTCTCGGATTATTCGCTCACAAGGTGCAATTGACTCAGCAATTGAAGGCAACCATCCACTTGAACGATGTTGTGTTTCACAAATAGTGGGAATGTTTGCTCTTACTTCTTTAGTGGTATCACAACGGACCCTTGAGGTCTAAGTGAGTCAACAACAACTAGACAGCCACTCCAACCTAACCTAACCTAACCTTGCTCTTACTAATTAAGCCATAGTACATGTAAAAAAATTAATTTTGTTCATTTTATTGTATTTTTAAAATGAAACTTGTATTTGGCCCACTTTTTATGTTATTTACGTAAAAAGAATCTATTTATAATTTTTATGAACATCATTGAAAAGCCAGTATGTTACTATTTTTCACCTTTATATCACTAATAATTTTTATTTAAATGAAATAATACATTTTTGAAGTAAAACTTCTTTTTTGGCGTTGGGGGTAAAAAATTTTCTATGCAGCTGTTAGTGACATTTCAAAACGACACGTTATCCGTGAAAAAGAGCGACATGTTTTTAGAAAACAAAATGTTTGTACGTTTATAGGTTAGAATCTTACAGAGGCTTTGCTTGAGGGAAAAGAAGTTTTACTTCTACCGCGCGTACATCAGTACACACAACCTTTTTTTTTGTTCGACGTTTCGTCTATGATTATATACACATTATCGGGATTTTATTTCAATCTGGAACAATAATAAAATAATATGCGGCCTGAAACTTTTGTATTATTTGAACAAAGCCAAAAAAAAAAAAAAACAAAAACATATTATAAAAAAAATTTATAGAATTTTTTGTTTTTTTTTGTTTAAGTCAAAACAGTATAGTACTCAAATGTCTACCTTTAATGGGAACGAACGTTTTATGAATGGATACACACCGAAAAATCATAATTCGATTAAGGATTAAACAAACTAATCAATTGCCAAAACTAAAATTGATTTGAAATAAAAAAAGGTAAACATAAAACAAAAAATCAATATCTTATACATGAGCCATGAGGTTTTTACATCAACAAGTTGTTGGAAATACAAACACACAAATTATTGATACTAACCGATGGATACATGCTTTCTTCTTAATTAGATTAGTTGATATCTTTCAAGTATTGTTATTTGTGTCAGTGTTTTATGTTCTCCTGGATTGAAAAGTTCCGAATATTTTTTATTGTGAAATGGTCAAACTCTAACGTAATAAAATATTAAAAAATTATGTCATACACTGGAAGTTTGTATTCATTTTTTAAGAAAGCATATACCCTCATGTATTTTAAGCATTTCCTTTTTTTCTTAGAAATTTTTGTTATCCTCGCTGTGATATTTGCAATCCTAAGCTTTATATGGATTCTCATCTATCAGCTTATCAAGGAAAATGTGCCAAACCTACTTACACCAACAGAAGGATATGTATTTGACTATATAGTAGGTAATCGGTGGCGTATACGTACTTTTATTTCTATTTTTGGTCTTTTATCGATTTTATTCTACAGTGGGTGGAGGAACAGCTGGTTCTGTTCTGACAACTTTGCTTACAAAACACACAAATTCGACTGTGCTGCTTGTCGAAGCCGGAGATAAATTTGGATTTATAAGCAAAATTCCATTGTTGGCAACAGTTTTACAGAAGAGCATTAATGATTGGTCGTTTCTTTCAGTTCCACAGAGACATTCATCAAAAGGTTTACATGACGAGGTAACAGAATTTTAACATTATAATATGCTATATTGATATAGATAGCTTTTGCATCACGGCCAGTTCTGTATAAAATCGTCACAAGTCTACAATTCAAAATTTGAGTTCAAAATGAAATTTTGTGGACAAAAAATAACAAATATTCTCTAGCTTGTATCTTTAATACTAGGTATTTAGTTAAACACATAACTATCAAAGGTTAACATTTTTTTTGCTCTCAGTAAAAAATGAATTCAAAAATATTTCTTCTCAGAACATCATACAAAAAACGGATCGTTCATGTGACACTTTTCTTCATACCTTTGTATATAAAACTTATAGTACTATCAAGAAGACGAAAGATTGTGGCGACATCTTAAGTATAGGGACAGTACTTGCTAGATTTGTTTCGGTTAAATTTAATAATAAAATATTCTCTTTTTTACTACTTGTTTTGTATATTATCCTAATCTCCACTGTTAAATCTAGCGCTAATTTCAGCGTTACCACCAGGCTAGAACAATACAAAATCACGCTCCATGATAATACTATAAGTTATATTATGTATACAAAATTCATACTTAAAAAAAAGCCTTTGAGCGCTCTAACGTGGGATGGATGCTCCTAATCTACGAGTATATCTCTAAAACTATTTGTTTTAGGGGTTAGGTTGTCAAGACATAAGGAATGAAATTACCTATCATTTATTTATTTCAATAGTGATCTGATGGTATATCGTACAAAGTAGTGTAATAAATCTTAACATTGTTTTGAACAGAGTAAGAGTACTTGATGTTGCGTTTGTTTGATAGAGTTTGGCATGAGTTTCTCTTTTTGAAAATACGTTAATTTGGTATCAATGGATCTCTTCTTCTTTGGATTAGAAATTACCTTAATTATGGGCCAAGCTATACTCATAAATTATTCAATTAACTATTTAGCTTCCAGCGCAAAACTCTTGCACCCATATTAATAAAGATGATTTAGTGAAGGTTTATCGTTAAGTCGTGGACTAAGTGCGAAATTTCATTAATAAAACAAATTTTCTGCTAAGTGACGTTTACTTACTATGATTAAGCTAAACCACCGAAGTAGGTAGTTTAGCGAAGGAATAAGAAATAGAATTGTCAAACTTATTTTGTTTTAACAAAAAAATTAAACAAAACTGCGAAGTGCGTTTCTTCACAAGTTGTCATGGCATTTGCTTCGAAAGCAAAGAACTGGAAGGATTTAAGGTCATAAGTGGATTTTGACAAGTCGACAAGCATTTAAAAAACACCAATATGAGGATGAAAAAAAAAAAAACAGGCAGGAGAAAGCGGTCAATAATATGTGAATAGAAGAGGGTATTACTCCAATAATGTGCAAGTAAATACAGTTCACTAAAAATTATATAAATAGAGAGCCAAACATGTTTTTAATTTTTCTTCCTTATCTTTTTATCCTCTGTACATAGGCAATTTCTGACGTCAATTTAAAAATAAGGGATATAGTTTATTACTGGGGTCAAAGCACATGATTCCCGTATATATATAAAAGACCGACAATAAGACACAAGCAAATGACAATCAATTTAGGCAGACACAGAATATAAAAAAAGAGATGGCTTACTTGCTGTAATAGATTTTTTTAAAAGATTTTTGATAAACGTCACTTAACTATTTCTCCAACATTTCGTTTTTATTAATGTAAATATTTAAGCCAGGACTTAACTCCTAGTTCATGGTTTAATAAAACCGTGGAATATAGGTGAAATAAGCGTTTTTTATTAATATGGCTGTTGAAATCTGAAAGAAAATACACTTATAAGACTCTTATATCATATTTCGTACATAAGTATTAACATCTCCGGAATTAAACACTTTTGTAGCTTAAAAGTACTTAGATCTTATAGCTTAGCTGTTTTTTCTTCTTGGAATAAGATTATATAAATTTAGTCTTATAAGAATCCTTTTCTGAAAACTCAGCTCAAAATAGGTCTATATAATCCCATGATAAGTCATATTTAAGAGTTAAGGTCATTTTATACTTTTATGAATACCCTAACAGAATCTCAGCTTAATACCTCCTACATCAAGAAACTATCTCGAATTCAAAGAATAAAAGCTTTGCAGCAGGATCCTAATGAGATCCTTAATGTCTAAAATTATATTATAGCATTTGTATAAAGAAAAACGTTTTCCAATTTACTAAATGACACATTTTCTCAAAAAGCATTTGGGCATTAGGTAAAATCGGAAAAAACAACGAACAGAACAAAAATTATTTATTTAAATTTAAATCAAAACAAAACGCGGGATAAACAAACGAAACGAAGATGAGGAACGGTTACATTTTAATGCAACATTCAACAGTTCAAATTCAAATTAATTTTAGCCGTTTATGTTTCACCTACACTTCTGTGAACTCAAGTCGTAAAGAAGCATTTGAAATCTCATAAGCAGTTTTTTGTTTTCATAACTAAACTTCAATTCATGGCTCCTAAATCAAAGGGCACGGTAGTGCCCAGCCAAGTTCTGGCACTACACCCTATTTACAGGAACAAACTCAGGCGATTTTTGACCCCTTCCTATCTTCAGTACCAATGAAGTCAGAAACTTAAAACTCCAAATATATGCTAAGCTAGTCAGGCACAGGCGCCTCACCAAATTTCAATTTTCTAACATAAGCGGTTCCTGAGATATAAGGCCTCAAAAATCACAAAAACCGTAACTGACTGACTGACTGACAGATCATCCAAATTATAGAGCACTTCCCGACATCGTAGAATCTTGTAATTTTGCACAACGGTAGGCCTTGTCATGCAAGCAGATAAAAAATCGAAAATTTGAAATTTTCCGTTCAGCGGGTGTGGTATCCGCCCACTTTCTCCGAATTGGTGTTGGTTGAATGGAGCACTTCCGACTGCTGTAAAACGATGAAATTTGGTAAAATGGTAGGGCTTAAATTGCATTCAAAGAAAAAAATATAAAATTAGCGGTTTTCCATTCAGGGGCGTGGTATCCGCCCACTTTCTGAGAAAATGTTTAATTTATATGGAGCACTTCCGATTGCTGTAATTAAGGTAGGTATGTTAGTGTTAGGTATCTTGCCAGGATAAGAAGAAATAATTGAAGCGCAAATCAAAACAACCAATAACAACAAGAAAATATACCAAAAGAAATAGGAAGCTATAAACTAAGTTGATTTTAGTAGGTAGAGGCCACCTTCTTATCTTTCCGTACCTTTCGAGATTTTGACATGGCACAATATTAAAATCTTTGCAAAAAGGAGTGAGATCAGACCATTAACATAAATGTTGAAAAAAGAGCCAAGTTCTTCTATACAAAAACCTTTGTGTAACAAGTCAGCCGTAAAAAGTACTGAAATCTAAAAGTACGCCAAGTTCTTACTTCATGAAGGTTTAATACCGAATATTTAAAATAGAATAATATTGAAACAGCTACAGTGTAATAGAGAAATTTTATTATTTAATGATTACTGACTAAAATTTGATGGGCTTACTTGGCAAGTTTTTTTTATCGTAAAATGGACGCATCGCTCCCAACGTTTGCACTAACGAACACTCATTTTCATAATAAAGTTTTATAATTTGGATGTGCTGTTGATTCGTGTAGCTTTTCATGGTAACTGAATAATAAACAATAGATCTAACAGATGTCTTGAAAACAACATGGCCGCCACAGGCCTCGCCAATTGAAAGTATTAATAGACTTAAGAAATTAACATTTGAAATTTTAAAACACTATTCGGGATTTTGAGTTTTGGGTTTTTGAAATTTAAGGGTTTCGGGATTTTGAGTTTTTGGCATTTGCAATTTGGGTATTGCGTGATTTAAAGTTTTCGGGACTTTAACGCTTGCATTTTGCCCTATAGGTTAAGTATACAAAAATTGTCTTCTCTTAAATTAGTAAAAATGTTTTCTTTATTGCAGCGACAAGCACTTCCTCGAGGCAAAGGTCTAGGTGGATCTTCCCAAATGAATTTTATGCTTCATTTTGATGGATATGATAATGATTTCGATCGTTGGGCAGAAATGGGTCTTAAAGATTGGTCATCGAAAAGAATGAAACCATTTATTGATGCAGCAAAGCCAAAAAGTGACGAGTATTTCAAAATTAGACGACATTATTCCAAAATAGCCGAAGCATTTGGTAGAGCTGAAGCCGATTTCGAGCACAAACCATGGAATTTTCGAAGGGCAAAGTACACAATTAAGCGAGGATACCGATGGGGTGTGTATCAAAAATATCTGCAGAGTGTATATGGTAAATGGAATTTAAAAATTATTACCAATGCAGTTGTAAGTCGCATTAATATTGAAAAAGGTATAGCTAAATCTGTGATTGTTGGAATTAAGAACGATGATGGCGAGGAAAGGAAATTCAAATTCAATGCCAGCAAAGAGATAATCATTTCATCTGGGGCATATCAATCCCCACAAATTTTGCTTTCTTCCGGAATAGGTCCAAAGTTCTTTTTGCAGAAGATTGGAATTCCAGTACAATTGGATCTGCCGAAAGTTGGCCAAAATCTTTTTGACCATATGAATTTGCCGCTCTTTGTATCTGTAGCTGAAAAGACCAGTATCAATGCTGATGCTTTATTAAATTTTAAGGAAATTTTTACGTACTTTACAACGGGGAATGGACATTTTGGTAATTTCGGTGTTATTGGTAATATAGACAATATGGAGGATAAAGGAAGTTCGATGTTGTTTGGTGTTGGTGCGATCGATGAAAGTGCTCTCATGTCGGTATCTAACTTCAAAAGAGAACACTTTCAAGCGTTGTTCCCACTGTATCACAATTCAACACAAGAAGGATTTGTTTTGATCTCAACTTGCCTGCAACCGAATTCAAGGGGCTTTGTAACAGTCAGAAGTAACAATATTCGACGAAATCCACTTATTGATCCAAATTACTTGGCTGAAATAGAGGATGTCAACTGTACTATTCGTGCAATTCGGAAAAGTGTACAGATTGTAACTTCAGATGCTTTTGCCCCGCTTAAGCCAAAGATTTATTGGCCTAAAATAAAAGAGTGTTCGAATTTTGGACCCTTTGAAAGGGATTTAAAATGGAACCAACCATCAGATAACTATTTGGAGTGTGTTTTAAGATATGTTGGGCTGACGTCACACCATCCAGGAGGCAGTTGTGCGATGGGACTAACAAAATTTGATAGTGTTGTGGATCAGGAGTTGAGGTATGAAAACTATTATATTTGTATTTTTTTTTACAGAAATAAAAAAAAGTAATATTACAGAGTTCATGGCATAAAAGGATTAAGAATAATTGATGCAAGTATTCTTCCGACGCCACTTTCAGGAAATCCAAATTCAATTATCATAGCAATAGCAATTAGAGGTGCTGCTTTTATTTTGAAATCTAATAAAGAAAAATAATACAGAGACGAAAATTGTTTAAATTATACGAGTATGAATTGAAATTTTATTTAAACATTTTCGTCATACTATCCATTGGTACGTGCATTCATCTGTACGAATGAATCGATTTGCTGTTTACTCTATGATTCAAACATATCATTTTTACTAACCCTCATAGGGATGGATATAGTTTTCGGAAATAAATTACCTTAAGAACGGGTACACTTATAGCCTACAAATATAAGTTTCAATAAAATGATTGTAGTTTGAACGGCAAGAATGCTGAAGAGCGGACTTAAATTGAAGGTTTATTAATTTCTTCTAAAACGTCAATTGTCTCTTGTGGATCTAGTAAAGCCTCCACCGAAAAATTTTATCACTATCACAAAATATCAATACAATCACTTCAGCTAAATAAAACCATTCAAGACAAAATCTTACACACACTATTGATGATAAAGTGAATATTCGGCAACTGGCAGCACTGTATAATAGTTTAATTCAGTATTAAAAAGAATTTTAGGTTAATATTCAGATTGTTGCCAAAAAGGACTTACTACTCACTTTTAGCCGGTTACCGATTCAGTCATATATACCCATCAATTCTATAACGTGTGCGAGGTCCCTAAAGTTAAGGATTGATCTTCCTTGTCTTCTATTCTGTAAGTTGAGATTCGAAGACAAAAAAGTTGGTCTTTTTAAAAAAATATTTTTTGTCTCAAAAGCTGTTCCACAGATTTCATTTATTTTGTTTTATTAAGGTACTAGTACGGTCTAGAACGCCAAAAAACGCACGATTTTTGTTTTTTTTTTTCTCTCGGAAGTTTTATTAGGTAATAAAATAATTTTTTTAAATATTGAATACATGCGTCAAGAGTACAAGAAAAAATTTTTCGTCTTAATTTTCTAATTTTGGCCGAATTATAGGGGGCGCCAACGTTGACTCATCAAAAAACACATTGTCCCATTGTGGACAGTTAATCTCCGTTGGTATTTTCTGTATAGCTGTATTTTCTTCGCTCGCTACATCTTCTCTATCGCCCTGTTCTTTCTACGCAGGAGGCTATTTCTCTCTTCTGTTTGCTCGATAATCTTCTCTTGCTGATAAAGTTTTGAGTTCCATTATTTGCATGTCTATTCTCAACCGCTGCAAGTTTGTTTCAGGGGTGTACTGCCTCTTGCGAGGAGAGGAATTGCCAAATTCTCCAAGAGTATCTCTTGTCATGGAAAGTGCTGTTCATTAGCCGTTCGGAATCAGCAGAAAATTGTAGGTTCCCTCCGTTCTTGGTAACACGCACACAAGAATGGTTGAGAGTTGTAACAACAAATTTCTTTTGTTTTTTTATTTTGTGATATATTGTGATGATATCGTGATACTGGGACTATTGGTTATTGGTGTCGGTAGCTGAATGCACAACAAAAAGCTTCTTGCTCATGTGTTCTTTGTAGATTTTCCTTTTATAGTTTGTAGCAGTTTCTTAAGATAGAATTTTAAAAAGCACAATTTTGAAAAACCGAACTTTGAAAATACCCTTTTGAAAGCAAAATTTTGACGGCTTATACTCAGTGCAAAACGTGAAAAATAGTTATACACTACAGAGAAAATCACAGAAGTCACGTGTATTTTTGTAGAGCCATTTCTAAGGGTATGTAATTTGATACCCTTATAGAAATGGCTAATATTCGACTCTTCTAAATCTTAAAGAACCTCAAATTAAGGATAATTTTTTTACTGTAATCATTGAGTGCGCGAAGTCTCTTTTTAAAAATAAATTGAAAATGGGTTGGGGGTCAAAATTTTCAAGTGTAAGTTCTGCTTTTAATATTCGGCAATTCATTTTCGAAATTTTCTTTATAATTTTTCCAGAATTTTGTTGTGAAGGAATTCGTTTGTGAAACATTTCTGCATAATTGTTTCTGTTGTTAGGTTACATCCAAGGAACACAAAGATAAAAAGAGGGATACAAATTAATATAAAAAACAATAACCTATTGATTTGTTACGCCTATTGTATTTTTATTTTTTTTTACTTAATATATCTTGTTAGGTTCTTCAATAAGGGCGGGTAAATGTTGAAATGGAATTAAATAAAAAACAAGCTGTTTGAATATGACGTCGTTCAAATGCCCGCCCGTCTTCTTAAGATGACACGGATCCGATTGGTCCAATTTTCTATCAGTCTTCCGCATAGATCCGGATGAATTTGAGGGATGACCTGTTGTTATTTTTACCTTAAGACATCGGCCGATTGTGGTTTACTAGCAAGGACCTGAGACTTTAGAAAATTCTACAAGAAAAAGTGTAGAGAGATCAAATCGCATGACCTTGGTGGCCAATTCACGTCACGTCTGCGAGAGATAAACTTACCCTTAATTTGTTCATGAAGGAAAACTACGCCTCGTCGATAAAAATGATTATTCAGTCAAAATTAAGGGCTGTGTTCCAAATGCTTTGAAACGCAGTCAGCTGACAAACGGCTTTGTATAATGGTCATGAAGTTTGAGCTTCTGGGTCAGTTGAATCTTTTACGGATGTAGGCTCAGAATCATTGGATTCTCAAAAGAATGAACTGGGAAAGGCAAAATTATTGGTCTCAGGGAAAGACACTTAATCAGTAGGTCCACAGTAATAAACCTCCTTGACATCCCAAGGGGATTGTATGATCAAAGAATATAATTTCAAGAAAATCTTCTTTGGGTAGAAGAAGAAACAAACTACTACCTCGAGACAAATACCATCAAGTGATATACTGATGGATAGAGAACAAACGAAGGGACTGGTGCAGAATCTTTGGGCCTAGAACCAAACTTCACATACCGATGGGGCAGTCTACCAGAATTTTCCAAGCGGAGGTTAACGCCATAGGGAAATGCAGGGATCTAAATCTCGAAAAGAATTATCGTAACATGAACATTGCCATCATGTCAGATAGTCAAGCGGCACTCAAGGCACTTAGTTCATATACCATCGGCTCTAAGTTGGTGTGGGAGTGCATAAGCAGACTAAATGAAATATGCAAACAGAACAGGGTGACACTTCACTGGGTACCTGGTCACGTAAATGTTCATGGAAACGAAGAGGCAGAGTCTTTAGCAAAAATAGGCGCATCAATGCCTGGACCCTATTGTGGAATAGAAGGAAGTGTCATCAAAAATAAAATTAAAGAACAAAAGGAGGCCAGCAGATCCAAGAATTGGAAAGAACTGCCAAAGCTGAAGTAGGCGAAACTACTACTGGGTAATTAAAACCAGAAACGTTTCGAAAAAAAATTAAGTAGAAATAAACCTAAGAATAATAATAGGTATATCCTAACTGGACACTGCAAATTTAGAAGACTACTTAGTTTACTTGATATGGTAAGTAGTGCCATAAGGAGATTCTACAACATGCATGAGGAAACACCGGACCACATTGAAAGAGGATGCTGTCCACTCATCCACCAAAGGAAAAACCATCTGAGAATATACCAGAGAGTGACATATCTTCTCTGAAGTTGTCTTAAATACTAAGATTCCTAAGAGCAATAGATTTGGAGGAGGAACTGTAGGATGAGCAAGCTCATTAATTTTTAAGTGGGGACACAATAGATCTCCAGGTCGCAGTGCAAAACCCCCAACTTATAATTCATTAATTCAATAGGCTCAGAATTCGCCAAGTTGAAGGCTACGAAAGGCTAAGTTCTTGAGAACGGCGAGGAATTGACTGCCTCAGGTTCTGCTGTAGACTTTTACGGACTGCAGCGATGTTTTAGTCCTAACCAAACATAAACAGCCATATTTATAAACTTATTATAGTGAGTACATAAGACTATGCTAACCTTATAATGCCTCTAAACGCAAAATCGTTATTTATAAAACTTTATTATGTGACGTTGAATAGTGGCATTATAAGCTAAACGCGTTTGGAGGTTGAATAGTGGCTACATAAGGACATTTTAGTATTGAACTGTCACTGTCACTTCTACTTTGACATCACATTAAAATACTCGATTACCAAAACAGAAATGCCTTTTACTTTTTCATCCTTTTTAAATGATTTCAATTCTTTTAATGCCGTACTTGCGAGACCGCGAACGCGTAAAATATACAAGAAAAGGTTTAATCCCATGAGCCTTCGCGATGAGGACTTTAAAAAAAATATCGCTTTTCTAAAGAAAATATGAAGAAAATCATAGCGATTATAAGCTTGGATCTCAACGAGGACAAGAGAGGAGGCCACATTCCCTTAGATCTGCAAGTGATGGCTGCTATTCGATATTGGGGACGAAATGAGGTAAGTTCAATTAAGAATTGCAATCAATTCATGATTGCATTTATTAGAATTAAGTCAGCAAGACGACATATTAACACCTTTTTCAATTTAAAATCAACAAAATTTGATGACACCAACCGTTTATATAATATATTTCAAGATTCAAGACGATGGAGCCGATATCCATGGTTTCAGCCAACCCACATTATGCCAAATTTGTAAACGGCTTGCAAAAGCATTGGCATCAAAAAGAGGTAGTTTTGTCAAAATGCCGTCAACATTTTCGGAACAAATGCGTGCTATCAACAAGTTCTCCGAAATTCGCGGTTTCCCCCAAGTAATTGGTGCCATTGATTGCACCCATATTAAGATTCCCAAAGTTGGTGGACCTTCAGGCCAGTACTATATAAATAGGAATGGATTCTATTCATTAAATACGCAAGTAGTGTGCGATGCATCCCTAAAAATAAACGATATAGTTTGCCGGTGGAGAGGTAGTACTCACGACTCCAGAATTTTTAGAGAAAGCCGCATTAAACAACGCTTTGACAATGGTGGGTGAGTTCAAGGGTCGTCTTCTTGGAGATGGTGGCTAAACTTGCACTAATTATCTGTTCACTCCACTGTTGAATCCTCGAACAGATGCTGAAGTGCAACATATCAGCACACATATCAACTCGAAACACAGTTGAAAGATGTTTCGGTGTTTGGAAGCAGCGATTTCGAATCCTTTTATCAGGTATGAGATGCTCCTTAGAGAATGCCAAAACAACAATAATTGCATTAGCAGTTCTACATAACTTGTCAATAGATTTTCAGGACCATCTTCCAATAACAGGTATACATTTAAATTAAGTTAAATAATGTAAATGTATGTATTTATTAAGTGGATTCTATTTTTCGAATGTAGATGATGAAGAACCTGCAAATGAATATTATTATAACCAACCACCAGGAAATCAGGAAATATTGCAGCCTCACAGTCAAATAAACCTTACACGCCGCGTCTTTATAGAACAATTCTTTTCATCTCATAACTAACCCTACCTACTGTTCGCAACAAAATGTACATATATCTCTATTTAAAACTTATACACTTTCTACTCCATGATGCACTTCTTGTTTGGCACTGACAACAACAGATCAAGCAATTGCAGATGTAGGAAATCAGCAGCAGCATCAACACAACAACAACAAATACAGCAGCATCATTCATTCAACACATTCAATACATTCAGCAACAGATTAGAGTATAATAAAAAAATAATATTTTCTTAGAAAAAGAAGTTGTCCTAATTTTTATTTTTTTTATTTCACTTATTTTCAGCATTCGAAGCACGAAGCCCAATTATGAAATGAGAAATTTGATCAAATCTAAAATGTTGAAAAATTAAATAAAAAATGTTGTTTCGATTTTCTAACATCGTAATGTGCTATTTATTTCAAAATACCATTCATATGGCAAAAACAAAAACTTAATTCATAAAAACAATTAAAAACTACAAAAATACTTAAATAACTGAAAAAAACATTAAAAACTAAAAATCACAGTTCTGAGAAAAAATACAAAGGAACTAATCAATTATGTAATACAAGAAATCACAGTTCAAAAAATAAAAACGAAGGAACTAATAAATTAATACAAAAAAAACAGTACAAACTAAAAATCACAATTGCAATTATGCTCTTCTAGCATTTTCATCTTCTTTTGATGAATTTCCTCCTTGTGCCTTCTCTCCATCTGGTAGGTTTTCGTTATTTCCGAACGCTCCATTAAAATATTTTGCATTCTTTCTTCATGCTCCAATTTCATGTAAGCCGTCTCCTTCCTCCGGTTCTCCTTTGCTAAATCAAACAATTCCTGTTTGAGGAGTTCGTCCTCTTTGCAGATTATCTGAGACAAAAAAAAAATACTAAATTAATATGAAGAAGAAAAATTAATTTATTAAGTACCTTCCGTTTGAATGATCTGGTTTTCTTTGAACGCGAAGGTGGAGGCGATGCCGGTGGTGAATGTCGATGTAAGGCTTGTGCTGGAGGCGAAGCTGGTAGTGGAGAACAAGGATCCTCAAGAAATTCAATATCATCATATTGATTAATCTAAAGAAATTTATATTTATTTTTTTTTAATTATCATAATTCATTAGGTTACCACAGGGCTCTGCCGATGGCGTTCAATATGTCCTTTGTTGGGCGATGTTTTGTCCTTTCTGTTGCTAATATTTTCCTTGAATATCTGTTTCAGACAAAATAATTTGTTTTATTTATTGAATATATATATGTATGTACATATAGTTTTACAAACCTCAGTATCGCAGTCAAACTCATTCTCGTCGTCCTCAAACTCATGAGGGATGAGTGCCATCAACCTTTCCTGCTCAGGATCAGGTGATTTCGGTGGTGGCCCACCTCCTGTTGCGTGTAAGCTTTTTTTGTAGGCAGAGGCGTTCATTTTAGCCTTCATTTTAGTGCCTCGCCATTGCGCTTAAAGTTGCGACGTCTCCCTCATAGTTGCACTCATATTATTGAAACTAAATTTTAATAATATATTAAAAATAAGTGAAATTAAAATAGTTTAAATTATATACTTGCTGGTGATCTCCCTCCACGCATCCTTCTTCGCCCGGGATGTGTTGGTATCGCAATTCTTGTTCTCTATTATTGATATTTTATCCTCAATAAGTTGTCTGAGAAGTATCTGGAGATTATGATAAAATGATTATGAATTTTATTACCAGTTTTGTGCTAAATATAATGGCATACCTTATCCGAGGAATCCCAGTTATTTGCTCGAACTCTTTTAGCTTTTGGAGGATCCATTTTTGTTTATAAATTTCTCGACCAACAGAAGGAATTTTTTTTTGTGTCTTTGATAAACAGCTGATCTGTGACATGATGACTATTTGTAATAGTCACAGATCAGCTGTTTATCAAAGACACACAAAAAAAATTCCTTCTGTTGGTCGAGAAATTTATAAACAATCAATTTTTGGTACATTTTTTGACACAAGCTCATTATAACTATGCAGGGTAGGCAAATGTTTTATAAATATGAATTTGCATAGTGGATGCATAAGTCCTTATGCAGTGCATAACTATACACGCGTTCAGAGAATTCTAATAAATAAGGCTGAAAGTGTTGAGTGTCTAGGGCCGCCACATCTGCCATAAAATGGGTGCAACGTTTGCACTAACGAACACTCATTTTGATTATAAGATTTTAATTTTATCATTTGGGCGTGATGTTCAATCTTGTGTAATAATTGAATAATAAACAACAGATTTAACAAATGTCGTAAAAACAACATGGCCACCACGAGCCCCCAAAATCTACCTTCGCCAATTGAAAAACTCAATATAATACAGTCCTGTGCAAATTAATTGGGACAAACAAATTTTTAAATGAATTTGCTAGTAGGCCTTGATTTTTGCGTTTGTTTTTTTTTGAATTTTATGGTAAGTGCTTTATGAATTAGTTAAATAAAATCTTTCTTTTGACTCCGTACAGGTAAGTCGCAATTTTTCTAGGTTTAAACATTAAATGCCCTTATCATATAAATTATGTTGTTAGGTACACATTTTATCAAGAATTTGTGGAAAAAAAGTAATCATGGATATCTCACTTGAAAAAAAAAGCAAAAATCTTCGCTCTTCGTGAACACACGGGGAAAACGATCAGGGAGAGAGTGCCAAAATCAAGTGTTGAAGTGTACAAGTCGACAGGAACAATTGAGGCACGGAGGAAAGGCAAATGTGGTCGCAGAAGAAAAACAACGGCTAATGATGACAAAATGCTAGTCCGAAACTGCGTAATAAATCCTGGGAAGACCAGCGGGGAGCTTCACAGAGATTTGGAAACCGCTGGAGTGCAAATAGACGCCTCAACGGTTCAACGTCGGCATCTTGAAGTTGGTCGAAAAGCCCAAAAGACCGTTAAAAAAACAGCTTCTGACGAATGCCATGCAAAAATAAAGGCTAAGATGGGCTAAAAGTCACCAGAACTGGACCCAAGAAGATTGGAAAAAAGTAATTTTCTCGGACGTAAGCCTCTTTGAAGTCCAAGGATACAGGGTGAGTGTCGTGAGAAGAAGTGTAAAAGAAAAACTCCGACCTGGCCATATCGTCCAAGCCCATAAACACCCGCCAAAAGTCATGTTTTGGGGCTGTTTTACTGTTGAGGGTCCTTGGAACTTGAAGCCCATTGAGGGCATGATGAATATCGTCAAATACGCGGAGATCCTGATGCTTCTTCCAACTATACGAAGAAGAACTTCAGCGATTTTCCAACAAGATCTTGCTCCGTGCCACACGTCGAAAAAAATGAAGCATTTCTTCGAGGAGAAAAATATTAAAGTGCTGGAATGGCCGAGAAACTCGCCTGATCTGAACCCAATCGAAAACTTGTCGGCAATCATCAAGACACGGCTTCGATAGAAGGATTGCACCACAAAGAACAAGCTGATTTCAGCAATAATCGATACTTGGTTTCACGACTCTGAAATCAAAAATATTTGTGAAAAGTTGGTTCTGTCGATGCCAAAACGCGTAAAAATGATTATAGATGCTAAAGGCGGGCATATAATATATTAAAAAAAAATTTATACCTGTACTTGTTAATATTATTTAGAATAAACGAAAAAAAAACATCTAAAATCGATTTGTAACAATTAATTAGCACAAGACTGTACATAATTAATTAATATTTACGAGTATGACGGCCACTATATAGAATTTTATACATAGCCCAGCTGCAATAGCCCAACAAAACAAAGTTGCTGTCTGGTCTTTACGAAAACGTTTACTTATTTATCAGTTATCACACTTTAATTGAACAATTTGACTAAAATATCTTAAAATTAATTACAAAAAAAATCATCAATCCTTAATACTAATTTATCTTAAAACTTCGATTCATTGTGTGATTTTGGAATGTTTTTATCGTACCCATTCTGCAAGCAAATTTATTATTCATTTATATAAATATTTGAAAAATTCTGTTACTATGTAATTTACTTACATTTGGGGAACATTTGAATCTATTCCTTATGCAAGGAGTCAATAGAGAAGAGTCAATTTCTCGAGGATCGTTTCCACCCCATATCAATGTGAACAAGGATGCCACTAATATCGTTATCAAAGCTCCAAGGCACGTATACCACATGTACGAAATGCGATAAAGTGGGAAAATACCACTAAAAATAAAACAAATATGCTTTGAACAAAAATATGTATGTATACAAATTGTTATTTTAAAAAGCTCACTCTGCTGCATGTGTATCAAAAGGACTAGCAGACAATGTGTGGTTAAAGTCATAACTGCAGTTATCGACGCTTAGTAATTTTGTTTCGTATTTAATGATTCCAGAAGCTAGTGCTATTTGGGAATTTAAGCTGATCCATGACATCGATATAACTCCTATTATTCCACCCAATAATGCACTCTGAAAAAGTTAAAAGTTAATGTGCCAAAATTAATATTTGCTTAGTTCCAAAAATGTATGCTTACATTTCCGTTTATCCACGGCAAGAAAACACCTATCGAAAATATACCAAAAAGAGGTCCATTCGTAATAGCTTCCAGGCTCATAGTTAGTTGTAGAACAGTTCCCATTTTTTCAACAACATACACCAGACAAACGCATAACGCTCCGACTCCTACAACAACAGATCTCATAATCCAGTTTTTCGCAGATTCAGAGAGAGGTCGCTTTACAAATGGTTTAACGAAATCCTCAAGTACAACTGCTGACATAGAGTTAAGGCATGTCGATAATGAACTTAACGCTGCACTAAAAACACCAGCTATAAAAAGGCCTGTAAGTCCGGGTAAGCTTCCGAGAGTGTCCATTACAAAGAGCGGTAGTAATTGATCTCTAGCTTTAGCTAACTGAAATTAAAATTTATTTATTTTTACTATATGCTTTCAAAAAGAATCTGCATGCCTTTGTTTGTAAAGGATCACAATCCTTATATGTGGCATAGATAAGTAATCCATTATAACTACATAGAAGCATTAAAACGATAACACCGGCAACAAATATCCAAAGTGCACGACGTCCAGCCTTGAGAGTGGGCAGTGCCAGATATCTTTGAATCATATTCTGACTGACAGCATTTGTTTGGGTCCAATAAAAGACACCTCCAATTAGTTGAGACCAAATTGTATGACGAACCGTTGGATCGGGGTTAAAACTGTGTTAAAAACAATAAATTCAATTTGTTTGTTCATTTAGAATATTAATGTTACTATATTTATGCATAATTTGATCCAAACTTTTTTAAAGAAAGTTGGAAATTAAAAACCGGGTCTTAACATATTTTTTAATACACACACAAAAACTAAGTCGCGCAATTCCGTCTGCCTGTTGTATACGAGTATGTACTAATTTAGATATATAGTCTATTTTTTGATAAAAAAAATTAAAGCATCCATTTTTAAGATAAATAAGCCTTTTCTAAAAGCCTTTTCATGACAAAGGAGTTGATCAAGTCTAAATCTGCGTTTTAATGTTACTTATATGTATAAGATGACAGTGCTGGTTTGAAGTCACTTCACTTGAATAAGGAAAAAGGAACAAATATTAGGCATGAGAACTTATCTCCCAAAAGCATGGCGCTCAAATTAAAAAAAAAATATGCACGGCCTACGTTCTGAAAAAAGGAATTTCTATAACAGAATAATGTTTTACAATTTACAAAAAATACTTTAAAATTATTTATATTTATTGATCATTTAATATTTTCACAAGATAGTTTTCTTGATTTTTAATCTACAATGTTGAAGTCCAAAAAGTTAAAAAAAATTTCTTAATAATAATAATAATAAATGCCCCCAGAATCAAGTATTGAGAACCAGTTGCAACATTGCCACGCATATACAATCCCCGAGCCGCAGCCTGCAATATCGTAATAGAACCACAGTCCATGCTGAGAATATGGAAAGACCATTCCTGTGCAAACTTTATAACGGCGGCGCGGCGATGAAGAAGAGAATTCTGCTGCTATAGAGAAAGTAACATTCAACTTAGGCGACGCAGACCAACAATACCGCCCACCCGACCTGGAGGAAGTGAAGATAGCTACTCGTATATCGAATCTCAAGTCCAACAAAGCCGCAGGAGCTAACAGCCTCGCTGCTGAACAGTTCAAAGCGGTAGGCGATGACATATTGACATATTTTGCTCATCTGCAAAATATGGTCGGGAGAAAGCATGCCTGATGAATGAACCTCAGAATTGTCCGTCCGATCCTCAAGAAAGGACTACCTCTGAGCTGCGCCAACTACATAGGCATAAGTCTCCTGAAAATCGTGTACAAGACCCTTCCTGCCGTATTATGTGAACGTCTGAAGCCTTTCGTCAACAACCTGATAGGTCCATATCAGTGCAGCTATAGACCAGGAAAGTCCACCATCGGTTTTTTCCAAGATCTGCCTCAATGTGAACAATTACATTGAGGCAGATCTTAAAAAAAAACCCAAATCGACACCTACCACGCTTTCAAAGCCGCGTATGATAGCATCTATAGGAACGAACTTTAAAGAGTATTGTCTAGTTTTGGCATCCCTGACGAACTTGTCTGTGTCTGTAGGATGAGGATGGAGAACGCACGCTGCTCAATCAAGGTCGCAAAAGATCTCACCGATACATTTGGTTTCAAAAAACGTAAAAAGTTTTAGGCAAGGCCATGCTCTGTCGTGCGACTTCTTCAACATCATTCTCGAAAGAATAGTGCAAAGCTCACGCGTCAACACAATTTTTCGAAATTCCGTCCAACCACTCGGATACTCCGATAAAATTGACAAATTGTGATTTTAGTGGCGCATTTGTGAGTATGCTTTCATCAAGAAAGGACATACAACACCAAGGTCTTGGACAGAACGTCACTATACTATAGAAAGCTATAATTTTGAGGTTCTTAAGGACCTTGTATACCATGGCGCCGCTATAATACAATGGTGCTTATTTTGACATTCTCTTTCGTTCGAAAGTGAGTCGAATTCGTTGAAACTTAATTTTGAGACTCGGCGATTAGAATGTTAATCGAACAAATCGAAAGTTCACCCAATCCATAGAAAGTCATTTGCGAAAGCTAATTCAATTTTGACATTCGAAAGAATAGAATTAAATGTCATTTTTGTGTCGTTTGAATTTTTCTGTCGAGTAAGCAACAAAACATGTAAGTTTTTAATTATTTCATGGAAAATAAATTACTTTTATTAATTTTTTTATTGTTTTATGTTTAAAAGTCGCATTCCAACTGGACAAACCGCGAACAAAAGGAAAAGTTTAATCAAAATAGTGGAAGAAAACCCGGAGGTAGCAAAGGGTTTTTTTTTTACCACCCGCGTTGATACGGAAAGCATCCACTATGCTTCTCCTCTGCACTTCTTCAACACCATCTTCATTTATAAACAACACAAATGCCATATTTTTATTTTTTATTTATTATTTTATGTTCTTATCAAAGAAATTTAAATTATTAAACAATAAACAAAACAATTACAACTAAACAAAGATTTCACTTTTTGGTTTTGACATTTCACAAACACTTCTCTTTTGTTTTTGATATTTTAGTGTGACCAAGTGTATACGAAAAAAAATAAAAATTTAGAACGCGTCATGAACAACTTATTTTTTTAAGAACAGTTTCAAAACAGCTGAGTTGACACAAAAAAATTTAATGAATATGTAGTCCTTTATGGTTAAACTTTAATTTATAATGAAAAAGTGTATTATTTATTTTGTTTCTAGATTCTTTATCCAACATCTATATAGTTCACATTGGATTTTTGTCAAAAAATTCA
The DNA here is from genome assembly GCA_963931855.1 of Philhelius festivus. Taxonomy (NCBI): domain Eukaryota; kingdom Metazoa; phylum Arthropoda; class Insecta; order Diptera; family Syrphidae; genus Philhelius; species Philhelius festivus. Next base: position 67,953,492 of record OZ007555.1, read on the forward strand.
TGTAAGATGAACTGAACTTAACAAAAATTGCGTATTGACAAGGTCCTCACAAGTCAACTGATGAGTCCATGTGAGATCACCCGGACGAAACGCCAATTTTTGTGGACTAAAGGCCAAAAAAAAAGCTAATTTGAATCTATAAAATGTTTAGAAACAAAAAAAATGTAAAACGGTCATACTAATTCAAACAGAAATATAATAAATTTCAAACAGCTGATAATGAAAATGAATCTCTTTTGAAGTTAATTTTATGCTATCTTTCGCAAATGAATGTTATTCGTTCGAATCTCAAAATTAAGAAAGTTCATTCGAAGGAATAGAATCATTCAAAATAAGCATGAATAGCACCAGCGCTGAAATCGAACGGAGAATAACTCTTGCCAATCGCTGCTTCTTTGGACTAAGGCTGAAAACACACCGGATAAAGCAAAACATGTTTTTTTGTTTCGTGAAACAAGAGAACATTGTTTCTTATGAGACTAAACACACCAAAGAAAACGAAACAAAAAACATGTTTTTGTTTTGAAGTGTTACGATGGTGGTTGTCGAAAATATATGCTATTGTATACGAGCAACACACACCGAATGCAACAAAACTGTTTCGAACAAGGGTCACAGTGGCGGAAAATCCCAAAAACGTGGCCAAAACTATTAAAAACAAAAATCAGAATTGTTGTTGTTTTTGTATGCCAACTTGTTAACAGATAAGTTAAGTACATGATCTGATTAATCCCGTTATTTTTTTGCATCTATTTAGTCAGGCGATGCGACTAAAGTGGGAACATTTTAATAAGCCGCAGTTAAAGATATTGTTTGTAAGAGAAGGTTGGTTTTCTTGATCTTTTTTTCTTTCGCCGTGTAAATATTTTGTTCATAAAACAATATGAAATCTATTGCTGGTGGTATGTTTAGTGAAATGAATAAAAAACATATAAATAATTTCATGTTATATGTTGGTTTATAACATGTACAAGAAACGCCCTTTTGTGACTAAAAAAAAAAACATTTAATTGTATGTAGTAATGGAAAAGTTTATGTTTCCCGTGAGATCCCGTGATGAAATGTAGGTCTTAATTTACCTTGATATCTCCTTTATAAGTTATTGACAAAAAATGTTGCGATATTTTGCGATGTTGAGAGATATTCTAGATGAAATCTGTTGAACACACTGAAAATGCAAGTTCGCCTCAATAAATAGTTTTCGATTTTCTTATTTTTTGATAAAGGCTCACAATCAAACTTAATTTTTTTAACAAGAAATCAGCTAAGTGAGATTTTAAGAACTTGTTCATTGTATGATTTAAAAGAAAAAATTAAGTTTTTGTCAGAAAAAGTTAAAAAGTTCACTCAAGTTGATACATTTAATGAAACAAAACAAATATTGCCTAAATTTGTAAATGGATATAAAGATCGAATGTTATCTTGATCTAGAAATTACGGAGCTTTCCAAAATAAATAACAAACATGATTGTAGTTCGAAATACCGTTTCCATGCCGAATCCATAGAGTAGCTGGACGGCCACAAATTGACGGCGGAAAACGCCGGCCGGAGAAATAATCTATGCGGTCCAAATGCAACTTCGGCAACAAGGGAAAATTGATTCTTCCACTGTAATAAAAGATGTATGCTTTTCAACTCCATTACGCGCCGGAAAATACCAAAAAGCTTATAAAAATTGAATTGCTAAATGATTCCATACTGCAGATGAAGCTTTCTCAATATTTGTTGAGGCCAAATTAACAAAGTTTACTCTTATTTTCAAATGGGGTTGCGATGGAACTTCGGGCATGAGCGTGTTTTTTGTTTATTTAAATTTAAATTCTATATTTTATAACATTGGCGGAAAATTTTAAGCGATTTAGTACTATGTTGAAGCCTTTAGTAAGGTACTAAAGATTTTGCTAATTTTACGATTTCAACATCTTACTATCTCTTAACATTTTACTAAAGATAAAATCACAAACTGGCTGCCTTAACTTTCTAAAAACTCATATGAAATCTGTCATTTTTCACAAAAAAATGTTTTGGCAATTTTATTTGAAAGAGTCAAATTGTGTTTTGTTATGATTCATTAGCTAATTGTTCTTAGTAAATAAAATAATATAAAATGTTGTTGGAAGATGAAGATTTTGATATACATATGTATATGTTTGAAGACTAAGTTTTATGCAGTAAAAAGTTCCTAATGGAACACAAAGGAAATATCTACATATGTACACCAATTAATCTTATAGGAGCATTACATGGAATGGTCCAGTCCACAATAGGGAAAATGATAAAAAACATTTCGAAAAAGGTTTTCACAAATAACAAATTGTAGGTTGTCCCTTCGACTTTTGAGTTTCAAATTATTCAAATTTTTCAAATTATTCACCCTTATTCCGATAGTCGTTTTAATAAAACGCCTTTAAAACGAGAAGGCTCCAGAGACCACATTTTGGGTTTAAATAATACAAAAAGGATAGCATTCTCTATGTTCTTCACTTTTCTAAGCATTATAACGATAGTCGTTTGAATAAAATTCCAATTTTCGTTTCTTGAGCCTTGTCGTTTTACTGGCGTTTTAGTAAAACGACTATCGGAATAAGGGTGATTAGGTCTGTTCCCCAGATTTGGTTTTGTTTGTTTTGTTAATTTTCAAGAACAGTCGTGATTTAAACGTATTCAGATGCACCGTTTTAAATAAAAGGGAATTAGTATTTTACTAGTTAGTGAAACAAAAATAAAGGTCATTAAGCCCTTAATAATAGGTTGTTCAAAATTTTGCCCTATTGTCGTTATTATTTTTTTTACAACTAAATAAAATTAAAAAATGTTCCTTTTGCATTCGTATTAGTTTAATCTGATAAATAAAAACATTTATTACAATGCAAACACAAAAAATTATTTTGGCCACGTTTTTGGGATTTTCCGCCACTGTGGGTCGTTGACGATAATTGCATACTTTCCTATGGCGCAACGCACACCAAATGAAACAAAACATAAAAACAAAAGCAAAACAGAAAAACATGTTTCGTTGCCGATAGGTGACCTATTGTTTTTTGCAAAACAAAATTTTGACTCCGTTGTTTTTATTTTCTTCTTTCATTGTTTTGCTTCTACGTTTACTCTGTGTGCAAATTTTAAATAAATATGAAATACAGTGATCCACAAAAGTCTGCGTACAAGGAAGATATTTTTTAAAAATTGCTGTTATTCACAAATGTAAAGTGAATTATTTTAAAAAAAAGGTATTTTTCATTAAAAGAAATTTACCACGTTTTTATTTTCAACAAAAAAAAATAAAAAAAAATATTCGTATCACAAAAAATTAATAAAAACAAAATAAACCTCTGAAATTCTTCCACAAAAGTCTGCGTACAGGTGAATATTTCTTGCATTACACTCTCTTTAAGTATCGATAAATTTGTTTTTGCATAATATGATTGTTTGTTTATTTTTAATCGTTCTAAACGCGTATTGCAAATCATTGTCTTTGGTTTTTTTTTTTTGTTTTTAAAGCAAAAAATGGCAAATAAAGAGTTAAGTTTGAGTGAGCGGCAGTTGATTTATTAATCTTTACGTTAAACAAAAAAACTCGTATGGTGAAATATCAAAAATATCTTGAAGAGCTCGGTCAACGATACAGAGAACGGTAGATCGCTTTAGAAACGCAGGACAGATTAAATCGGAGACAAGATAAGGCCGACCTTCGAAGCTCTTCGAAAAGGATAAGCGTATGATCAAGCGAATGGTGGAGCAAGATCACTTTATAACGGCTAAGACGATAAGCACACAGCTCGAAATATATAACAACAATACAGTGCATCCAGAAACGGTAAGAAGAGCTATTGTTCAAGAAGGGTTTAAGTCACGCACACCCAGGAAAAAAACATTGGTCAGTAAAATAAAGAGAAAGAAACGGCTAGCATTTGCAAAAGAGTATGTTAACAAGCCTCCGGACTTCTGGCGTAAGGTTATATTCTCCAGCGAATCAAAATACAACATTTTTGGTTCTGACGGTCGTTTGAGGGTGTGGCGACGACCAGACGATGCTCCTAATCCCAGATGCATAATTAAGACTGCCAAGCACGGTGGTGGAGGTGTTATGGTTTGGGGCTGTATGGCGTCTTTAAAAGTCAGTAAGCTGGAAGTAATAGAAGGATCAATGGATCAATATGTGTATATCGTTATCCTCAAAAGAAATTTAAAAACAAGTGCTGAAATTCTGGTTATATCCAATGACTATTACTTCTAGCAAGATAATGACCCCAAAGATACCGCCCATAATCGCGCATGTGGCTGGCATATAACACTCCCCACCTGCTACAAACCCCACCACAGAGTCCAGATATTAACCCTATCGAGCACTGCTGGGATGAATTGGAAAAAAAGATCCGAACCCACGATATCCGAAAAAAGGCGCAGTTAAAAGAAGCCTTGTTGCTTGAATGGAGTAAGATCAATAGTTCTTATACAGAAAAACTGGTAGGGTCAATGCAAAACCGTTTGAAAGAAGTTATAAGGCTAAAAGGGTATCCGACCAAATATTAACAGCGAAAGTAGTACAAAAAAATAATTATTTGTCTATATTAACTAACTTTTTTCAATTTCTGTTACAGCTGTACGCAGACTTTTGTGGAAGAATTTCAGAGGTTTATTTTGTTGTTATTAATTTCTTCTTGTTATGAATAATTGTTTTAATTTTTTTTTTGTTGAAAATAAAAACCTTGTACATTTCTTTATTAAAAAATATTTTTTTTTTTAAACAAATCACTTTAAATTTGTGAATAACAGCAGTTTTTAAAAATATTTCTTCCTTGTACGCAGACTTTTGTGGATCACTGTATGTAGATGGAGAGAAGTTATTTTTTTTTAAATTAAGGCAAGAAGCCCTATCTATAATTATAAAGATAAGGAACATGCTAATAAACTTACTATTGATAAGCTGTGGATTGCTACTTCCTACTATGACATTTGAAGATTGGCAAGATTAAAAGCTTTTCTCTTTTCTTATAAATAAACACAATGTCTGTTTTAAAAACACAAAATTGTTATTTGTGCTTACTTGCCGTAGAGTTATAATATTTCAGCCGGAGTTAAGCTTTTACGATAGTTCGTATTTTGTTTCATTTCAACGCACACCAAACGAAACAAAAAAACAAAACGTTTTGTTTTGTTTTATTCTGTTTCGCTTGGTGTGTGTTCAAATAAAAAATGTTTTTTTGACTATCGAATAAAAAACGTTTTGCTTTATCCGGTGTGTTTTCAGCCTTAGAAGGCAATTGAGCAGCAAAGTTTTTTTTTCGAACAACTTAAGTGCCTCTCTATAAAACTCTTATCGTCCCGGTCCTTGTCTATGGTGGAGAGATATAGACTTTGTTGAAAGTGGATAAGAACGCTTTAGGATGTTTCAAGATGAAAATTCTCTCTGTGATCTTTGGTCCCGTCTGCATTGACGGGTAGTGGAGGAGAAGATATAACTATGAACTGTACGGGATGTACAGCGAAACAGACCTAGTCAAACGAATCAAAGACCAACGACTGATATGGCTAGGAGAAGATATAACTATGAACTGTACGGGATGTATAGCGAAACTGACCTAGTCAAACGAATCAAAGACCAACGACTGATATGGCTAAGTCGTGTAAGAGTGAATGGACCCAAATGCTCCGGCCCGGAAAGCCTTCGAATCCAAGCCCGAGGGTCGGTGCAGTAGAGGAAGACCGCGACTCAGGTGCCACACACAAGTGGGAGAGGACCTCAACTAACTTGACGTGCGAAACTGGAGACAGCTAGTTAGGGGCCTAGCTAGCTGGAAAATCTTGTTAGATATGGCCCTGTTCCAACCCGAACTGTAGCGCCTCCTTGAGTTAGTGAGTAAATAATAAACGAAGTAAAGTTTTCAACAACCAACAAAGAAAACGTGACACATTATGAAATTTATTTTGATAATAGAGACATTTTCGTTTCAAAATCGGCGTAAGGTAATATGTAAAATTCATAGTGTATTACTGCTGTGAAATGTATAAGAGTTGGTAAACATCGACCAATAACTGCGTCTTAGAAGGGTACAACAACATCTAACTGATGAGCCCACTGTCGTACCTGGGCGAATCGCACTATGAAGTTGAGGTCGCTTGAGCTTTCAATTGAAGTTAGGTAATATCGACCAAAGGGCCAAAGTCATTTATAACACCCAAATTACAAAATAATCATAACGACCAAAAACTGAAAGTTCACTATAGAGAAACTCAAACAGAAGGTTATACGAGTATCACCCAAAATTACTTCCAACGTCATAACGCCCGCAAAGAGTTGGGAACGAACTCTCGTTACTCTGATTTTAAAAACTAAAACGACGTATGTACATACATATATGTATATCCAAAAATAAATGACATAACGGCCAATGTGTGTGACGCAAAATTGTTCATAAATTGTTTCAGGCATTGTAACAGTTTTCATTTGGATATGTTGGTATTTCTCGAGTGTACCATTATGCCAAATTTTAAAATATGGAGGTAAATAAATTTTTCGTAAAATATTTGGGAATCTGCAATTTTTGTGTGAACGACTAAAGTATTTGGGAAAAATGCATTATTATACATATATGTATAAGCTAGTATCATAGCATCATCTTAATTATTTTTTTATTTTGATGAGAAAAGTGTTTGAAATTAAGAATTTGATTTACTAAAAGAAAGATCGTTTTATGTTCATATGGTATATAAAAATACTAACTTACTCCGGTGCTTCAATCCGACTGGTATCCCATGCTTGTTTGAAAACTTCCGATGCTCCTCCGATATCCATGCTTCCTTTGATAGCAACAAGCAATAAGGCACCAATCATTGAAATCGTCTGTACCACATCTGTCCATACTACAGCTTTTATACCCCCCTTTACAAAAATCTCATTTTAGTTTACACTCAATTAAAGCTTAATTAAAAATATCTTACCAAGCTTGTATAGAATACACAAATAATACAAACAATTGGTGTGATAGTATGTACTGATATACCGGTGACTATAAGGAATTTAAAAAAAAAAGAAAAAAAAAACATGCATTCGATTAGAAAAAGAAATAAAAACGTCATCAAGATTACATACATACATATACATATTGCTCAAAATCGAAAAATCAACAAATAAAATGTACTACGTATACCTTGGTTAAACGCCAAAGCTGGAACATAAATAACAATTGGTAGATAGCCAATCTAAAAAAAAAGAAAATCAGAGAAAGAAAATAAAATTTAAATTTAAAACGATAGGTACAAGTACATACGTTCATAATTGTGAACATGACGGAACCAAACATTCGTAAGCGCCGGTCGAAACGACTTTCTAGGTACTGAAAAACGAAGATTTATATAAACTGGTTAATATATTTTTGTAAAATTATCTTTACTTATAGAAACTTTCTAAGGACTTCTTTATGATGTTTGTAGGTATGTTCTATAAATATGTGTGTTTGCTATAATCACCTACGCAATTCACAGCAAAGGTTATAAACAATACCTGCATAGATATCGGTCTAGTTTTGGTTTTTGTGTTTTGTAATGGCTGGTAAGTTTTATGTCGAGTATAGCAACATTTGGGGACTTAAAAATATTTCTGTGATGTGTAAGTTCACATTGTTTTAAACAGCCCAGTAGTTTTGGAACTAGGTAAGCCAAGGTTGGTGAAAGCATCGATCATACGGAGTTTAACCTAGATGGTTATAGTTTAGTGCCTTTATTCTTTGCTCATAACTCATTTGAGCATTATTCATATGTACATGTTTTATTTATCGCAGTCCAAGCTTGGATAGTATTTCTACTTGTAATGAATTCAATGCCCTGCCAAACTCTATATCCCAAGGATTGTTTCCGATTTTCAATGTGCACAATTTTTCGTGGCTGCGCTTTTCTGTTCAGACAACATACGAACGAAGGTATGTCGAGATTTTTGATGAGTTAAACAGCCCAATCCAGCTTGTTGACGAGCCAACTTGGATTCCTGACGTTGCAGGTCAATCCAACAACACTCTAGACTTGTTCCTTACATTTGACATTGATCATATCTACAAATTTCTCGTGTTAACTTAGCCCAGTTAAAGAAAAAATAACTTATGAGAGCCGTTTGGCTGTACGAAAAAGCCAACTGGGACGGTCTCAATGATTTCTTCAAGAACTGAAACTGGTAAACTATGCTTCCTCGATATTGACGTAGACTGCAGTGCAGTCACAAATCTGATTCTTTGTGGTATAATTTTATTCCGAATAGGATAAAATCTATCAAACCGAAATAAAATTTCTGGTTTGATTCGAGCTATAAAGAGTCTATTAGGTTTAGAGAAACACGTTTCTGTAGTTTTAAAACCAATCCTACTGAGGAAAATAAGTACAGACAAGCTAGAAAGACCTGTAACATTTATATCCGACGAACTTAATTTTTACATGATCAAAAATTACAGCAAAAAATACTATTATGTCCCAAAGGTAGTAAAAAGGTTTGGTCATTTGTAAAAAACGTACGAGACACTACGAAGTCCTCAGTTCCAACGCTCGTCTACAATGCCACTCCTGTTATAATCTCGATAGATAGATACAATTTGCTTGCAGCACAGTTTTCTGTTAATTCGATGCTACCAGAGAGTGTCATGACTCCTCTTGTACTTGAGAGCATACAAGATTTTATGGGACGAATCTTCTTTGACACTCGTGCAGTTGGTAAAATACTAAAAGATCTTGACATTCACAAATCCGCTGGCCCGGATAGTATATCGTCCTATTGTTCTGAAGAGGTATTCTTCAACACTGGCAAAATCACCGCGTAAGCTTTTCCATCTGTCCTACTTTACAGGTCTCTGCAGGTGGGAGTGTATTGAGTTGTAATAGTTTAAGGAATGTCCGAGAAGAATTCGGAACTGGTATTTCTACTGTTTGATGCGTAATTCCATGATTCTTGAACGGGTGGTGCTGATGGAGTTTTAATGTTACTACCGGGTTCAAATCACTAAGAAATATCCAAGGTTCGAGGAATTCGTTGATTAAATTCCATGTTCAAATCGCTGAGGATATCCGAGGTTCGAGGAGCTCGTGGAGTGGATTGCTACTGCCTGATGGTAATTCCATGATTCAGAATGGATGCTGGCTGATGGAGTTTTAATGCTATTACCGGGTTATCGTTATTGGAAGTGCTACTATTGAAGATTCTTTACACTCCGGGTTCCTATCGACCTCCTCGTGGTGCTTGTGGATAGGTTACGTACGTAAGTAACTGAACCAACTAGATAGGATATAGGATTATGTTTCCTAGTTTATGTAAGGAGGTGAACAAAGATTAGGATTATCTTTCCTAGTTGCTTTAATGTGAACATGGGTGCACAATGGCGGTTGGTTACTGTCCCTACCTGCCACTAGGTAGGAATGTACATATATATAATCCAGGTTCCCTGTGGATAAGTGGCTATACTACTAGATGTGTTCCTAGTTTGCTGAAGGTGAACAAAGATTAGGATTATCTTTCCTAATTGCTGTAAAGTGAAAAAGATTAGGAATATCTTTCCTAGTTTGTTGAAATGTAATAATGAGATTCCTACTATCCCTATCTATAAAATAGGAGTTAATCTCTAGGTTCCAATGACTCCTAATGGTTCCTTTGGATTAGTCAGAAATTATCGTTGGTTCGTTAAGGCAAATACAAAACTAGGAGCATCTTTCCTAGTTTGCCGTAAGGTAAATAAAGACAAAAGGAAGCACACTAGGTTGTTGGTCACTACCCCGGCTGACTTCTTGGTGTGTGTATCCTAAGGGTTGACAGGCCCAGAGTTTTGCAGAAACTCATCTGTAAGTGACCTCGGTTGCGAAGCTCCAACGGAAGCTATGTTCTGGTACCATGGGGGATAGTGCCCATTGAGTTTGAGGGTTTGCGTATGCTTACTTTCTGATCAATTGCTATCAATGAGGTAGGCCCCCTAGTCGGAGTATCATGGTGGTTGTGGTTTATTCCAAATGCGGAGACATATGGTTTTCAAGCATGCTTGAATTCAAGAGGTGTTAGATAGTCGTCGCTTCAAAGCAAGAAGTGTGCACATTCTGCAACATGTCACAATTTGCTACTGAATTGGCTGAAACCCTGACAAATTATCAGCTCAAGAAATATCTTGAAAAACGAAAGCTTCTCAATGACCGACAGTATGGCTTTCATAGCAATAAGTCCACTGGTTATCTGATGGCATATCTCACCGAAGAGCGGAGCAAATCTTTACATAGTTTTGATATTTCAAAAGCATTTGATAGAGTTTGATATCAAGTTTTTTTTACTCCTTCTGGTCTGACTGTAATATATAAAGCCTTTATTCTTCCGAGACTCTAGTACAATTCCCATATCAAGACAGGGGCTCCTAAAACCCACCTTAGTCTCTTGGACAGAATTTAAAAGAGGGAATTAAAAATGATAAGCGAGCGTTGTTTAACTGAAACATTAGTATCTCTCGAGCACTGCCGCAATGTTTCATGTCTTTCAGTAGTTTACCACTATTTTCATAAACAGTGCTCTGTACATACCGACAACTGAAAGCTGTTCAAATGAGCTAATTATACGCTGCCGTTTTAAATCCACATCCGAAGAACAAGTTAGTGCATCTGGAAACGAATATGTGAAGCTGAGAGTACGGTTTTCAGCAAAACAATATATTGGATTGGCAGTTTTAGTAAACTTCAGACTTAAAACCGTCCACTACAACTTGTATTGAGCGATTCGAAAAGTAGTTTTTAATGTTACATTTCTTACATAGCTCCAACTCAGTGATATTTTTACTTGCGATTAATATACTATAGGGTAAGTATGCATTTGGAAACAAAATCGAACTCAAGATTTTGATCAAAGTTGACATTACGATGATAGCGAAGACGAATAAAGTGGGTCCGACAATTCCGTCTGTCTGTCTGTATGTCTGTACGTCTGTATGTCTTTACCTCGATCTAGAGCCTAAGCCACTGGACCTATTTTCTTCAAACTCGGTACTTAAGGGTCTTCGATGATTCCCTAGAAGGGAAATTGAATTTTTTTTTAGCTCTAAAACTAACGGTACCCCCCATACACCCGTAATGCATAATCATATTTTTCTCAAAAACGGCTCTAACGATTTTGAAATTTTTTCAACATTCCAAATGTGCTAATTGAAAGTATACTGAGCATAGATTGCGTAAAACTGAATGAAAAACTTGATCTATGTATAGTGAAAGATAGAAGATCGTTTAATCGACAGTCGATATGAAATTGGGCATCGGCTTTAGATTGTAGAGACGCCTTGATGAAACCTCATTTCAAGTAGGTTTTTAATTTCAAAAATTGTACAGGGTGCGCCATCTTTGCATTATTCTATGTATGCGACTGTTTGGCTGTTAAGTCAAGTGCACTTTATGTGGAAATAAATGTAAATCATACTTCAAAATGCGCCGCAAAGTGGTTCCAAAATGCTGAGTACGGTGGCACTCGTAGGTTATCGGCAATACTCCATCTTACCGTTTCAACTAATTTATGGGAACGTCTTGGGCGGGGCGTTAATAAGAAATGAATGGCATATCGACGATCTCCCAATGTCCTTTGCTAAAACGAAATTCGACACCAAATGAAGAATAGTGTTGCTAGACGGTGTTTATTGGCTACCCTATTTTCAATACAACTAAACGATTACTTTTAATATACAGCACTATTTCAGCGCATTGTTTCGGTGTAATGCGAGTCATGGTTAACATTTTATTGAAACTATCTGCAGTAAAAGACAGCCGTTCGTTCTGGAAAATAGCCCGTTCCCTCAATGGTATTCTTTTCACTCAAAATATTAAAATTAGTACGAATCTATTAGCCGAACATTTCGAAAACTTACTCAGTAAGCCAGTAAATTCAAATCAGTTGATACTCTATGCTGTTCCACTTCTGGAAAATGAAGTCTTAGAACGTGCCTTCACTGTTCAAGAAATCTCAAAAGTGATACACCGATGCAATCTGAACAAAGCTCCAGGAGAAGACCGAGTACCATATGAATTTTTCAAATATGTCACGGTGAATTTTATTGAAAAACTAACCGAGGCATACAACTACATATTTAGTACGAAAAACGTTCCAGAAAGTTTTCGAAAAAATATTATACTTCCACTTTTCAAGAAGGGTGATGCTAACAATCCTAACAACTATCGTGGAATATCGTTTATGAACTCGGTAATGAAAATATTTACAGGTGTCATTCTAGACAGGCTTACAGTCTGGGTACAACAAAACGAATTACTGAGCGAGTTTCAAGCCGGTTTCAGGAAAGATTATTCCACAGTTGATAATATTTTCTCACTCACTTGTATTGCTAGATCATATCTAGACAGGGGCAAAAAGTTATATGGATTCTTCGTTGATTTCAAAGCAGCATTTGACTCAATAGATAGAAATGCCCTCTTTTACAAGTTAAGCTGCCTCGGAATGTCCACAAAAATGTTAGCGGTAATACAAGGCCTTTATGAAAATAATGCAACGGCAGTTTGGGATGGAAATGAGAGGTCCGCTTGGTTTCATACGAATACTGGAGTTAAACAAGACTGTTTGCTTAGTCCACTTCTCTTTTCGCTCTTTTTGGATGACCTATCATCGGCTTTGACTGGAGGAATTAGTTTTGCTGGAGTTAACGTCAAAACAGTTATGTATGCAGATGATATCGTCATACTAGCTGAGTCCCCGAAAACGATGCAAATGATGATCAACAAATTGCAAGACTACTGTCGCTTGTGGAGCCTCACGGTTAACACCAACAAATCCAAAATACTGACGTAAGAAAAATACTAGCCCTCCCAAACTATCGACTACCAAACAAAATTGCAAGGAATCTGTTGCAACGAAAATCTCAGTTTTTTGCGGAATGGTCACGGCTAGAACTTCAGTATAACGTCGAACTGTTGGTGAGAGGGATGGAGGATTGGAGTAGAACCTTTGAGGTGTTGCTGACAAAGATCGAGGAAACATGTTTTGAACAGTTTGCAGAGATGGCGCTTCGAAGTGAGTTTAGAACCATGTATAAAAGCTTGCAGCATAACCTTGGTGCCAAAAATTATTTCAATGACCGATAATCGATTTATACAATCTCTAGAATCTTTAAAACCAGAGGGGAGCTACTTCGTCTGAATTTCCAACCGTATGGCCCTGTGAGAAATACAGTGTTCACTGTGCAACCTTAGATCATCAGAAAACACATTTCATTTCTTAGCCATCTGCCCCGTTCTGAAAGAAATAAGACACTCATATTGGGGAAAATTTACCTTAACTTCGAGTGAAGCTGTTGAAGCCCTAAACGGGTAAGAATTGACAGTGTTATATGGCTATGTGAAAACTGCCTTAAGATATCGCAACCAAATTTTAAATGAAGCATTTTAATAACATGAGAAAATTTTAACCTTTAATATTAGTTTACTATAGATATACATTATATTACTTAAATATTTATTAAACAAATTAAATCATAATCATTAGAAAATAATACTCTTTTTCTTCTGGCTGACGGCAAAAGCCAATGTTACTATATACTCGTATTGTGAATTTTTTGTAAACATGATTTTTTTAATTTTTTGTTCAATAAAATCACACTTTTACTACTTACTACTACTACTTTTATTGAAATGATATTTTAAAAACATGTCTACTCAAATCAGTTGGTTGATAAATATTCTTAAAATATTGAATTTTCAAAAAAAAAATAAATATTATTTGAAGGTTCATGAAAATCCGTGTAGGCGTCAATGAGATAGTTGAAAAACGTGTTATTCAAATCGTACCTTCAAGTTGAAGGCTTCAATAATATTTTTGTATTACTATTTAAAATGAATACTGTATCTACAACACATCACAGTTTTTTTTTTATAAAACCATTATATACGTTTTTTAGATACATAAGTGTAGAATTATATAAAATATATAAAAATAAATAAATTAAATACTATTACGGCACTTAGAGAACCTTAAGCTAGTGACTTACAACTCTCAACTATTCCTGTGTGCGTGTTAGCAGGAATTTTCTGCCAATTTCTAACGGCAGCACTTTTTCATAAAAGTCCTCATCAATGATTTCCGACCGTTTCCAATACAATTTTGGTTGAATCAGTCGTATAAACTCGGCCACATTCGCACTTCATAAAGAGAATGATAAAAAGTAGAACTAGTCAAACCTTTATAGATATGGCTGCCAAAATCTTGAATTTTAAATAGTTTTAACTACACAACTATAGTTTAAGCTATTTTTATTCAATCAAATTGAAGTTTGAACTGGGAAATGAAGTTAGCTATTTTAAAATAGCTATTTCTGAAAGTCATCTCTAACTAGCTGGCCAAAGGTACTTTTTATTCACGCAAAACCTAGCTTAAAACTCCAATTTCAAGGTTCAGCATTTTTTTTTTATTCACAAGACAAGGTTGGTAATAATAACTTTTCTACCTTTGGTACAATCTCTGTTAAATAGATGGCAGTAACTTAGGGTATGGTGGAGAATTTTTCTATTACTATAGAGGGAAAGCAAAACAACAAAATAATATCCCTGTTCTACTTGTCATATTTTCAAATTTTATACAGGTCACATTATTTTGCATGCAAATAATGTCCCTATTTCTGTGCTGCTGACCAGCAATTTAAGAACCAATATTTGTATCTTATATTTTAGATGGGTATTTTTTTTATTAATTTCACAAAATATTTTACTTATATCTTAGTAAGGTTTAATGACGGAGTGTAATGTCCTTGTCAATTTTATTGTGAGTTCAGAAAAAATATTATAATAGAAACCAAAGGCTTATGTATAAATAATTCACTTACCTCGTATGTCGACGTTATATTTAAATCATGAAAAACTGGCAGGAAAAACGTTCCCATTACAATTCCCATCAAAATAACTCCAGCAGCAACGTAAAGGTATTGTATTCCATATGAGTACACTTCCGTTGGTAATCCAAGCAAAGTTATACCAGATATGAAACTGATTTTTTTTATTATTATGGAAAAAAACAAATTAAAAAGCATTTCCATTTTAATCACTTTCACGTTTTTACCTTGCCACAAGTGACAACGCGATTGGCATCACCAACATATTTCTGCCACCCATCAGATAATCGGACTCGGAAAGAGATTTCTTGAGAAATCCGAAATATATTCCAATTAATATACAAAGGACGAACATCGAAATGAATACTACATAATCGGGCCATGCAAATTGTTGTAGATCCTTTAGGATCTTATCGATGTCAGACATTTTTGTTTAGTTTCGCGATGCGTGCGAATCGTTTCCGAGGATGGACGAATAGAAGAGGGCCGATTGCTTAAACGTAATCCCTCTGAGCGATAACTATTACTACTGAATTCAGAAAGTGCCTTCAAGCTCTTGTTTAATATTATTTTGTCAGTTCCAGTCACAATTTCCATTCAAACTGTAAATATAGAGCTAAAATTTGTATCATTTAGATTTTTCTACACAAGTAGCTATATTGGATAGCTTCTATAGTTGCATTAATCTCTAAAAATAATTTCGTAACAGGCACAAAAGATTCTTGGTCACCATCACCACAGATAAAGCTAAAATGTATGCTAGTTGAATTTGTGAGAAACAATCACAGGAGGGTGTACTTGAGTTTGAATCACAGATTGCCGCGGGGAATCGTCTAGATTGAATTTAAATTGCATTATGTTTTATTAGGATAGGGGGTCGCGAAAGCTAATATGCCACTACCTCTACAGACTACAGTTTGATCAAACAACAAACAGTCATTTTATATCATCAACAAAGCTTATATCCAATATGGGCTTATCTCTTTCTAAACTATATTAAAATATCAATTGACCGAGAACTTTAATTTAATGAAGAGCACGGTGTTCTTTTGTCTACCCTTTATTTCTATAAACACTGTGTTAATAACTTGAAGGCATCAATTGTCATATTACGAATACTACAGATAATTTTAACTATTAAAACCTGTTCTGGGAAGTGGTATCATTGACTCAAAATAATAATTGCTCCTTCAGAAATAGCAAGCGTTTAAACGATGGACTGAATCGTGGATATTTGAAGAGAAAATACCTATATCGCAAGTAAAAAGAGTATTTGTATTGACTTACGCGGTGCTAAAAGTAAAACTTCTTTTCCCTCAAACAAAGCTTGTGTGAGATTCTAACTTATAAACGCACATAAATTTAGTTAAAACCAACATAGCAAGTAATTGTTGATTAAGATTATAATGGATTTACAAATTGGTTATATGTATAATCAAAATAAAGTTGACGATATTCTTAAGAATCCAGTTTACTGTGGAAATGGAACAAAATAATTCAATAGCGTTTCTTGATGTCAAAATTCATAGAGAGAATGACCATCTTTTATTCGATTGGTACCAAAAAAGTACAGCATCAGGAAGATTAGTCAACTTCCGTTCTAACCAAGTCAGACACACTATTATTAATACTGCCTCGAACCTTATAAGTAAGGTTTTTACGTTGAGTGACGAACGATTCCACACGGCCAACGAGAAAAAAGTAGTCAAAATCCTCAAAGACAACAGTTATCCTCCAGCTATCATTCGTGGTCTGCTTTTAAAGCATAAACACAAAACTGTCCGGGAACAGAATTTGGATCCAAGCAATGGCTACTTCAAAAGTATTGTTTATGTTCCAAGTTTGGCTGAGAACTTTAAAGAAGTCATCAACAAAAATCTAAAGGACGTCCGCTTGGCCTTCAAATCGAATAAAACCCTTAGTCACCTCTTTACAAGACTTAAAACAAAAACGGACAAGGAAAAAAGAACAGATGTTATTTACCAAATTAATTGTAAGGGGAAACCAAACGAACCATGCAATTTGTGCTACATCGGAACAACAAAACAATTCCTTCGACAACGTATTTCAAATCACAGATCTGACATCAAATCTAATAATCCTGCGAAGACAGCCCTGGCGAGTCACAGCATCGAAAACGGTCATTCTCCAGATTTTGAAGGTGTCAAAATCCTGCAGACCGAGCAACATGCATCAAAACGCTATACTTTAGAAACATTACACATACAGCCCTATTATGAGTATCAATTTGATAGTCGATAATGTCTATCAATTAGTTGATAATTTGGTATTATGGGTATCAACTGGAAATTTTAGACCGATTGTGAATATCTACTTATAAAAAGTTCATTGTGAATGAGTTTTGTTTATTTTGTTTGACGTTCCACTTTGAAGTATTTATTTGTTTTTTGTCGGCCACGAAAAGAAAAATTCTTTGTGCGAAAATGTTAATTGTTCTTATAAAAATTCATCATAACTCCCTTAAAAAACAATTCTATCGAAGTCATTATTCTTTTTAAATTTTTTCGCGTTTAAAAATCGCGAATAAATTTGTATCAATCAAGAATTCGTGGTTGATATGAAAATTGATGTGTATCTATTTTGTTGATATCCGTAATACCATGTCTATTAAAAAAATCATTCACAGTAATGATAAAATCTAATAAAATTCACAGTCGATAAAAAATGTTGATAGTTGATAGTCATAATACCAACTCATTCAATTTGTTGATACGTATCAAGTATCTAGTTGATAGTTGATAGCTATAATAGGGCTGATAATGAGTAACAAAAACAACATGAACAGAAAACAAGACACACAAAACATTTCTGCCGTCTATTGTTCTCTTGTCTCCTAATTTATGACATTTTAAAAATAAGTTTCATAGACTAAGCTTTATTTGAAGTGTTCTTTTCTTTTTTTATTCTTTGTTTTTTTTTTTAACAATCATTTATATTTTATGTGAAAAAACAAATAACTTATAAGCAAGTGAGTTTATTTTATTGTTTTAATTGTTATTATACTCTTGAGTTAACTGATGTTTTTCTCTGTATTTTTGTGTTAATAAAGTTCCCCTGAAGAAGGCAGCAAACCCTGCCGAAACGTCGGGAAAGTCAATGTAACATAGTTGTTTCATTGCCAATATTACAGTGACCAAAAAAGCCAAAGGAAAGATTTCAAATCCATTCCACTCAACTTATGTTGACGATATTCGTTTAGTCATTAGAACCACTGTATTTAGCCCTGTAATTCAGCAGATTACTTATCGAATCGTTAAAAATGAAACAATTCATTTCTCACCTATCGTCTCTAGAAAAAAATGAGTTTTTAGACATGGGTGTGTTCCCCTTTTGACGATACGGAAATCTACTTTTCGTTGGTTTTTAACATAAGCTTTCAGTGATTTTCGGAAACATACAAAAAATTCTATTTAAAAGTAATCTTAACGTATTTTCGGAAATTGAAAGATGTCAAAATCACTTCCCAATGAAATAATTTTTTGAAATATTTGTTAGAATTGAAAATGGTTTTCAAAATAAGTTAGGAAGTTTAAATTGGAACTCAAAACTTTTTCAGTTATACAAATGAAGCAATTAAGCTAAGTGTACACGATTGGTAGATCTTACAATATTGTCAGATCTGTCAGTGAAAAACATGCTTACAATGCCTTACAACCGTGTAGTCTTACAATTAATTGTCAGAAAATTTGTCTGACAATTAATTGTTAGATCATTGTCTGACAATTAATTGTAAGAAATCTGACAATCATGTGTACGCTAGCTGATAATCGTGTAATCTTCCAATTAATTGTCAGAAAATGTATCTGACAATTAATTGTAAGACGGTAAATTGTAAGGTATTTGATAATCGTGTACACACACAATTTATTGTCAGGCCTGCCAATTTTTATCGTTGTCTGACGTTTCTGACAATGAAGAAATTGTAAGATGTTCGTTTTTTAGCATCATACAATTTTTTCATTGTCAGAAAATTTGCAGCCAAGGTTTAATTGTCAGTTTCCATAACCAACAAAAACTGACAATTAATTGTGTGTGTACACGGTTGGTAGAAAATCTACCAATCTCTTACAATTAATTGGTAGGTATTAAGCCGGCTATCTGAAAATGAATTGTCAGCCAACTTCTGACAATCAATTGTAAGAGATTGGTAGATTTTCTACCAACCGTGTACACACACAACTTAATTGTCAGCTCATTGGTAGATAATTGTCAGACATTGTCAGGTCTTACAATATTGTAAGATCTACCAATCGTGTACACTTAGCTTTAGTTTTGGAATGACTTGAATTTATTGAGAAAAACAAGAAAATCATGTATAACTTGGGAAAATTGTATGTTTGTTACCAAGGTTAAATAAAATGGATGACGCTTTTTATTGCGCACAGATGGTACTTTATTTAAGGCACACAATTATTAAGCTGGATGGATATCACAAATCGTGAAACAACACAGAATTCTAAAATATAAAAATTTCGTGAAAAATAGAGCGAAGCTACTTAATTCTAGCAGTTTTTTAGTGCATTTTATCTCCGCTTAAATTTGTCAGATGTTGACATTGAAATTTGAAAACGACATACAAAAGTGAACGTTCTGGCTCAGCAGACGTCACTGGTAGCACACAAAGAACTTCAAATGTTTTTCTTAAATGAGGATACAAATCCCGATTGCAAAATGGAAGCGACGCTGGAAAAGTTTCTGGTATTGCACTTTCAGTTTCATCCTTCCACATTTATTGTTTACATATCTAAATAAATATTGAAATAAAACTACTTTTAAACATTTACAACAGCTGTTTTTTAAAGAATAAAACTTAAATTTTCAAGTTTTAATGACAAAAATCGAATTTTATCCAATCAATTTAATCAACGGTAATAGGGGTACATATATGAAAATTTTATTCATATTTATATATAGCATTTTTCTGGGGAGCTTGAGCCCCTTAAGCCTCCCTCTGCGTACGCCACTGTTCCCAATGGCACGAAAATCGAAGATAACAGGTATTCAATTAGGCCAAGACCGCACTGGCAACTGTGATACAAATCAAATAGTGATTAAACACATGCATTGCGCGCACATGCAACACTTCATTCGCTCTCACACTTTTCTTTCTTGCGCTTATTGAAAACAACTCAAAAATTTAGTTGAATATGCGCACCGGTGAATATGTTTATGTGTAACACAAAATAGCGGATAGATATTAGACAAGTTTGTGTCAAAACAGAAATTTTTAGTTGATCGAATCGTGTATGTACGCGGATCATGTCATAAAAGGCCTTATGTTTCATTTTGGTAACCAAACACATGAAATCGAACTCAAAATTCTTCGCATATGACAATGCTGGTTTAAAACAAGAGAAAGCAGAACGTTTATTTACAAGTGTTTTTTTATATTTTGCATACATTGTTTTGTAAATTTTAGTGCTTAGTTTTTAAAATAAATAGTATACAGGTCTTTAGTTTTGTGTAGGATTAAGTGTTTTATGTTTTTAATAAATAAAATCGTAAGAAAAATATATTTGTTTGTGTTTTTTAAAGGGAAGTGGTTTTTGATTGTGAAACTGTTCGACCACATAGTTAATTAAAAAAAGCTTTTATTGTGTTTTTTTAATGAAATTATGTTTTTAATTTTTTGGTTAAATAACCTCGAATAAAGTTCGAGAAATAATTCTAAAAACATGTCGCTGTTTTTAACAGATAACTTGTCGTTTTGAAATGTCACTAACAATTGCATAGAAAATGAGTTACCCTCAAACGCCGAAAAAAGTTTATCCTGCTCAGAACAATTATCATCATGGATTAAATGTTGTTTAGGCATGAATCATATTAGAAGCGGATGAAATCTCATTAACTGCAGGCTTTGTTTTTGTCTGGCATTGTAATAATGGTCGTGTTGCAAAGGACAACTACTACAACACTTACAAGTTTTACAACAAAGCCAAGCAACTGCCTGCATGCTCTTCGAAACAACGAAGGTAATCAAGCGTTCAATAGGGCAAGAAGACGCTTCCCATCAATGAAAAACCAGTTCCACTACCGAGTATAGGAGAGGTAGGCATAGCTACGAGTATAAATAAGCTTAAGAACAATAAGGCTATATGAATGTCTTAAACCGTTCTGTAATAATTTATTCAGGAAGTACCAGTGGTGCTTCTGCCTCGTCAGATCGATATATTTATCTACTACAAAGCCACAGGAGCACTATATGGCGATGGGCGAACTCTGGATCATGGGAAAAGTAATGTAATTGTTTTGCGTGACATTGGAAAATACTCGGTGCAATGTGCAACGGCAGAGTAACTCCTCCAAACTATTCCAAGCACGCAAATGCTTTCGACAAGGAGATGTGCAATCATGTGATTGCTTTAATCTCGTTCTAGAGCAGATTGTGCGAAGGCGTTAACAGGAAGGACACTATATTCAGCAAATCTGATCAACTGTTTCAGACGATATTGGCATTATTGGTCGTTCCCAACCTTCTGTAATAGAGTCCTGGCTGTTAAAGATCAGATGAGACTTGTTGGTCTTGAAATAAATGAGGACAAGACCAAGTATATGCTATCAAGAAACAAACAAACATCTGTCCACCAATTAGGGCAATTCGTCACAATTGATAGCAAAAACTTCGAGGTAGTTAAGGAGTTCATCTACCTCGGAGTTAATATTAACTCAACGAACGAGACCTTAGTGGAGATCCGACGAAAAATTACCATAGGAAACCGCTTCGGTTAAGCAAAACAAATGGATTCAAGACTCCCACTCGTGATTAAAAGTGCACGTTCTACAAAATTAAGACGCCAAGGGTTGGACTATAAGCAGATAAGGAGAGATGAAACTGGGCTCTTTCGAAAAAAAAAATTCTTGGACGGATATTTGGTCCTGTTTGCGAGGAAAGCGAATGGAGAAGAAAATTTAACCATGAATTCTATCAGCTATACCAAGATGTGGATGTGTGTGTGGATGATATTTAGCAAATAGAATGCTCAAGCTAAGACAGTCTTTGAATCCAAGCCCCAGGATCGCGTTGACAAGAAAACCGAACCTCTGGTTAAGAGATCAAGCCATCACGGATGATACAGCGCTTGGCGTAGATGATTAGAAGTAACGTACTCGGGATCGCCAAGGATGGAAAACTGCAGTGTCTCAGGCTGATGGATCGGGAGTTGGTTAAGTAAGTATAACTGCAATGATAAATAGAATTCCGCTGTAAGAGAGGTTGCTGTCGAAGGATTTTCCAATCAGCCATATTCCTCAATAATATAGAACAAATGCATCCGATAAATAGGGCCTGTAACAGACAGATATTAAAACAACCTGTGTAATAAGTATTTCGTCTCAGCGTCGTCGTAGATTGTTAGAAATCTGGTGAATTCTACTCTGTTTTTAGATACCCAACTATAGAGGCTTCAAATTAGGCTCGGATGGAGAGATGAGAGGTTTTTGGTCAATTTATCTGCAGTTTATTCCCGTGTATACCACGGTGCCTTGGGAACAATCGAAGAGTAACTTTGTTTGACTTCACAGTTTTGACAGTTTTGACTTCGTGACAGTTGAGAGAAATAACTTTAATTATCACCTGACTGACTACAATATTTGTATTTATTATTTTAATGTGAAAAAATTCTTTGAACTCTTGTATACTAAAGCACTTTCGATTGAATGACACTGCACTATATTGCCCATGTGATACCGATATTTCGAAGCATGAACTTAATTATATTAGATATGAAGCTTCTAATGGCTGAACATTATTGTATTTTTGCCATATTGGATAATCAAATAGTCTGGGACTTAGTAATGTACCTATTGTCTAATAAATGTAAAGGAGCTCTTTTTTAATTAACTTATTTGTATGCAAAATGAACTAAGGAAAAAATAGTAATTTTTTTGAATAAGAACCACCAAGCCTTGCACCAAATATTTATTTCGCATTTCCGCAAATTAAAATGCATGAATCTTTTAAAGGTTTTCGTATATTATTTTTTTAAATATTAATTAAATTTATCTCGAAATTTGTTCATATATGATTTTTTTATATATCTAGCTATTTTTTTTCACTATACTCTACCGATAATATAATAACGATTTTTTTCTAGATTTTAAAATTCACTACCGATTTCACCGATCTTTATTCTACTCAGCAAAATTGAAAACTATGCAAGAACTGAATGTATTTTTTAAGTATACCACTGAGGGAATTTCCTCAATTGGTTGAGTTCAGATATCGTCGCAAAATAAAATCAAGATCAAGTTCAATGAATTTCACTTTTAAAACAGAAAAAAATCAACTCAATGACGGCAATTCCCATGCAAAGAAAAAATAGACATGCATATATGCATACATATAGCACATTGTATACAATACACATATAATTGTAAAAAGTTAAGTAATTTCGCAATTCCTAGACGAGCTTTAAAAAAAAACGAATACAAAACCGTACAACTGTATTGTATCAAAAAAGTTTTCAATTAGATTATTGGCAATTTTCCAACTTTTTACTTAATTTTATCAATGGACTCGGTCTAGAACAAGATTAATTCATTTATTCAATTGTATATTATCCTGTCTCCACTCCTTGTGTAGGATTTCACTAATAAACAAATCAACTCATTTCATAGGGTAAAACTGGGATCCCGCCAAACAAAATCCCGCCATTCGAAAATCCCACCGGTCACTACTATAATACTATTTCGCTGGATTTTAAATACTTCTGAATTTGCAAGAAAATAGTTTTTTGGAAGTAAATATATTTTTCAATAGAATTTTGCTTATATTAAGCGGGATTTTTTTGTAAATAATGTTTTTTTTTGTAAAATTTTTGGGAACGAAAAAAGTATATCAGGAAAGCAAGCCGAGGTTTAAATAAAGAGATTAAGCTTATTCTAAATAGTTTTTTTAAGGCCTTTAGTCCACAAAAATTGGCGTTTCGTCCCGGCGCACAGTGCGTCGATTGTATGCAGGTAGTGGACAAAAATCTATTTTTTAAAAGTAAGATAACTGTGATCAAAAATTGGTTGCTAAATGTAATAAGTAGGGGATTTTACTCAATTTGAGGAATTTTCACGCCCCCTACCACACCCATTTTTTATAGTAAATTGGTTACATGAAAACTTCTAGTACGATAGTGATTTAAATTATTAATATTCTGGTCAGTGAAGAAATTATGAGTTAAAATAGCGCAAAGTTCGCCCACTGACACGCCCACTTTTGCTATAAAATTAATTTTTTTTTAATTTTTCGTATGATATTGAAAAAATGTACAAAATGAATGTGTTTGATAAGAAAAATTTATTTGAACAAAAATCCACCCACTGCCACGCCCACAATTGTAAAATGATTAGTTAGAAGCCAAACATTTAAAAAAATTGATGATTACACGATATACAAAAGTTGTAATATTTTAAAGGTTAGTAGGAAAGTATACATTTTCTCAAAGCACAACGACCACAGAATATATCGCATAAAAGATCTTGCAAAATATAATGGATGTTTTTATTGATGACAAAAATAATTATTCAAAAAAAGTAATAGCAAAAGGAAAAACCGAAAAATAAACAATTACGAAAAAAGATCACTATCCGAGTCTTCGAGTATATAAGCGATGGAAGTGATAACGTTTATTTATTTCTGAGCAAGTTGTTGATGCGTGTCTTGCTAAGATTTCCTGATCTTCAGGCTCTAAATTTGATTGCATATTTAATTGTACCTCCATAAACTGCAAAACACCAGGTACTTGGGCCGTTGAGTTGGAAAACCAAACATCAAAAAGCTCCCTGTTTGAACACATTCTGTAAAAAATGCTCGTAAACAAACACTTGTTGCAAGAAAAAGCGCAAGTTGCCGCAAGAAAAACTTACTTTTTAAAAAAGATATGATTTTTTCTTTCTTTAAATAAAAACACCTTTTTCCCATATGGCACCACACAAAATATATGACTTATCAAAGTCAGTAGGTACTTAACACGAACAAAGAAGCTTTGATTTGGACTCTCAAAAAAAAATTAAATTTTACATGTAAAAAAAAAAATGCAGTTACATACTCGTAGAATAACTATATTTTCTCTCCTGATTGTGAGCATAGCGAAAAAAATATCGTATGTTCTTTTCTTTTCTTTAGTAAATGCCCTTCAATCGGTAACTAAAAATCCTACTCTCACTATTTGTTATTTTGCTGATCTTCGGACGATCTCTGATAACAGAAAATTGAACTTTATCATAAATAAACTGTCGATTCATTCATTTTGACTTATTACCTTGAATTTGGCATACTTGCTACACATTTTTGGCATATTTTTTTTTCATTTTTTTCCACTAGTCGCCGCACTATGCGGCGTTCTCACATGGGTTCATCAGTTTACTGTGAGGGCCTTGTCAATACGCAATTTTTTGTTAAATTCAGTTCATCTAACATCGGTCAAGTTTTTAAAACCTTTCGAATTTGGGCATAAAAAAAAACTTGCCAAGTAAGCCCATCAAATTTTAGTCAGTAATCATTAAATAATAAAATTTCTCTATTACATTGTAGCTGTTTCAATATTATTCTACTTTAAATATTCGGTATTAATCCTTCATGAAGTAAGAGGGTCAAAAGTCGCCTGAGTTTGTTCCTGTAAAAAGGGTGTAGTGCTAGAACTTGGCTGGGCACTACCGTGCCCTTTGATAAACGATATTAATTTAATTTGTAAATCTTTTAATTCTGTTAAAGCTAATTTCTTAGAACTAAATCACTATCTCTTAAATATTGATTAGTGTAATGAATTTTTGTTTCTAGATTTGCGAAATATGTATTATTGCTTCATTGAAATTTTAGTAATGGGTTTCGATAAGTTTATCCCTCTTGTGCTCTGAACCACCATGGAGTTATCTCCGTAATCTTAAGAAGCTTAAACCTAAAGCATTTATCTTAAATACAAGAAATCAAAAAATCAAACTAATTACTTAAACTTTAGTAAACTTCGTCAAGAGTTTGTCATTTTCAGAAAATTTCTATACAAAGCATACATCTTGAATATCGAGGGTAATATAAAAAGTTACAGGAAATAGTTTTGGTCATTTATAAACTGGAAAAGAAAATGTATAGGAACTCTGAATTCTATGTTCCTTAGAGATGTTGAATCTTCTGATTTAATATCTACTGTAGAATTCTTGATTTTTTTCAATCTCAACTCATTGAACAACCTGGTGAATAAATTGATCTTGGACCTATCCAATTAAACCACGATGAAATTATATCTGCGATTAATTCACTCAAGTCAAACTCAAACCCTGGTCAAAAATTGCTGCATTTCAATTTATTTTCCCTTGCTCACTATTTTCAATAAATCTCTTCAAGAAGGTTACTTCTTCGAGAAGTGGAAGCTTTCGTATCTCGTGTCTATTCATAAATCTTGTGCTCTGCTATTCCTAAATTGTTTGAAAGTTTATTGAAATGCAAACTGGATTTTCTTACATCTGAATTTTTATCAGCATTTTGTATCTTATGTAACTAATTACAAAGAGAAAAATTTCAAGTTGATGCTGTGTACTAGGGTGTCTCAAAGTGCTCAACTATGGTATTTTCAAATGTAATAGCTTTTAAAAGTTGCATTGCTTATCAAAATTAAATACTGCGTTTATAATTTTCATTTTAATTATTATCTTTGGCTCGCTCAAAAATAGGATGAAATCCAAAAAATTTTGATCTTTCGAGATTTTTGAAATATGTGTTGTTTTAAATTGCACCGTGTGGATACAAAAAAATTATATAAAATATTTTTAGGCTTTCAAGTCAAAGATAATTGCAAGGAAACACTTTTAAGCTTATATTTGTTTAAATTGAACACTTGATAAAGGAGCTATGAAATAATAAAAGAAGGAAGAAAAATCATTTTTTATGTAAAATCGTTTTTTTTTTACAAAAAAAAAATTCCTAAAAATCAACACAACCACCTACAATATCGTGGTATATCTTTTTGTAAAGACAAAAATTCTTTCTGTATTTTGATTAGTTTTATTTTTTAGTATACGTAAAAAAAATAATTTACTGTAAATAAAATTTGTATGCCCAATTCCAAAGGTTTTAAAAACTTAACCAGTGAACCCATCAAATTTTAGTCAGTAATCATTAAATTATAAAATTTATCTATTACATTGTAGCTGTTTCAATATTATTCTACTTTAAATATTCGGTATTAAATCTTCATGAAGTAAGAACTTGGCGTACTTTTAGATCTCAGTACTTTTCACGGCTGACTTGTTACCACAAAGGTTTTTGTATAGAAGAACTTGGCTCTTTTTTTCAACATTTATGTTTTGGTCTGATATGTTTAACAAGCATGGGATGATTGGCTTGATTTTGATAATGTAAACACGGCTTGTCAAGCATGCTGTATGGATTTGAAAATGTTTTGATATTCTGACTTCATAACAAACATATTTGCGAATGTGAACGCATACTTGTCAAGCCTGAAGTAAATTTCATTTTCCATGAAGTCATCGAGTTGTGTACATCGTAAGAAAATATATCAAAATGAGTTTTAAAACCAATAGCTGTAATTCAGGTAAATTTTTTTTGATTCATATAAGTTTTCTGCAGTCTTGGAATATAACAAGCAAGTAAATTATATCATCTTAAATTTAATCTTACTCTGAGTTAGTTCGCTATGGTCAAAATTGTAATGAGAAGTGATTTATGACAGCCACAGCATGTTTGATGAATGTGAATGCTTATGTTTTTCATTGATCATATATGTATATTCATCATGACGTGCTTGTCAAACAAGGAATCACCACGAGATTCACCAAGGAACAGAGCCTTCACCCATAAATTTTTTGGTGAATCATTTGGTGAAATTAACATTGGGATGTCATTGGAGTTCACCAGTGAATTTTTTGGTGTATATTCATAGGTGAAATCATTGAATATGAGTATGCTACGTTTTCATTTGTTCTGTTACTCAGGTGAAACATAAAGTGAAAGGTTATTGATGAATTCATCTATTTTTTGGAAGTTGAATTTTCATCAACATTTATTTATGAATGAAATATAACATGAAAACGCAGCTATGAAATCATTGATTAACAGTATTTGCCTCTTTCAACCATGAACGTTAACGTTTTGTACTCTTGAATATTTTCTTAAATCTGATTATTTATTTGGCAAACGTTTTGATGAATACTACTTGAACACGGGTCAACTACTCGGATATCATTAACTATTTCGATCACAGGCAAAGGCACTATATCGCTTACTATCGCTTCTTCACGTATTCTTATTTTGTTTTCAAAAGTTTCTCTTTTTTTTTGCCAAGCGCTTTATATTTCGCTTACTAAAACCCATAGCTGGGCATTAACTCGTTAATCCGTTAATCGTTAATTAACGAAGTTAAGATTTTGATTAACGGATTAACTTTTAAGTTAACTTTTAAAAATGTTAACGGACACGTTAAATCCGTTAATCCACGTTAAGTCCGTTAATCGTTAATCCAATGCCTACTATTTACCGCGCGGCGCGAAAAACAGGTTCAGACAAGTATGAGACAAGTGCCGTGCGGCGCGTGCCGCGGGTGAAAAAAAACAGCTAGGTACAGATTATATTTTGACGGCGCGTGCGAGTGAGAAAACTGCGAAGAGATTCGTTTCGTTTGATCATTTCATTATGCCGGTCGTCCACTACGAGTATGTGCGCGATAAGTTCAACCAACTTCGTTCAAATTTTTATTCAACTCTTTTGTTGGATAAACGAATTTACAACCTCTTACACTAGTGCAGTAACTAACATAATTCACTAAAGTTGAACAAAATGCGTTTGGAGCCCCGTACACATAATTGACCAACTTTCCCATATGTTGATTAACCCCGCACATCTAGTTGATCAACTCTTAAAACTTATTCCAGTGTTGAATAGCTCCGTACACCTAGTTGACCAACGTACTCAAAAGTTGAACAACCTCGTACACTAGTTGATAAACTTGTTCGATTTTGAAACAAATTTTTTTCGAGTTGATCAACTGCGTTTTCGATATTGTTGCTCAACCAGTTGATGAACGAGTTGATACCTTCGTACACTTAACCAAGGATCACTCGTTGGGTAACGCGTTGAACGCACCACCATAAACAAAAAACTCAAACGTCAAACCTGAAATAATTTTGACTTCAGTTCGGTACATACATTTATTTTCGACGCACGCCTTCGCTTTAAAATATTCTTAAATTTGTTCCGTATGAGTATAATTTCCTCTAAGAAAAAAAAAGTGGCTGCCGCATTAATAATATTAGAAAATGAACGGCAAAGGAAGAAAAAACAGCCAAGACGATTCTGGGTTAATGATTTTTTCTTGAGTCGCGACGAAAATTTTTTTTCAATGAAATATATGAGAAATTAAAATCGATTGATCCCACCGCGCCCGTGAATTCGAATTCAAAGTTTAGGCAATTGCATTTTCGAGGAAATTTGAGACCAAACCAATTCCCTGGCATCTCGATTTTTATGAGAGGGGCTCTTAATGTCCCATATATTGGGCTTTTCCTCAATTGCTGAAATCGTTTGCCAAATTTATTCCGTGGTACACTCTGATTTTTTATCACCTTCCATGACGAAAAACCAAAATAAACTACAGTTTGCAAGTTGCAACAACTGCAAGTTCATGGCAACGCAATAGTTCAACCACGTAGACACATTTCACTGCAGCCAACGCAACGCAACACAATATTACGTCAAGAAATCCCAAAGAAAATTAAAAAGTTGATCAACGCGTTGAACAAATAATGTGCAACTCATTATCTTGAAAATGTTGCTCAACGTGTTGATCGAACATTTTCAAGGAGCAACACGGCTCGTACACTACCCGTACACTGGTTGCGCAATTCGTTGAGCAACGGCCAACAACTAGATCCAACCCGTTGGTTGAACAGAATCGAAGGTACCGTACATTAGAGTTGAATGCGTTGAATTCGAAATTTTTGCGTTGCTCGCCTAGTGGACGACCGGCATTACTTGGCGTCGGTGCTCAGAGTATAAAAATAAAAAAAAAACGCAATTGTTATCACATTTTAACGGATTAACGATTAACGTTAACTTGCGTTAATTCTTCCCAAATTTAACGCTTTAACGTTTAACGAAGCTAACCTTTTTAGTAGCGGATTAACGATTAACGAAGTTAACTGTTTGATTAACGGTGCCCAGCTATGCTAAAACCCCTCATTCTAGCAGTAGGTATGTTTTAACAAATTCACTCACCAATTATATTTAAAAAATAGTAATTTTATTTTCTTCGCTTTTTTCACTTATCAACTTGCTCTTTCATCCGTCTTCGACAAAGATCTCGTTGGCGCTGATTAAATTA
This sequence comes from Philhelius festivus, assembly GCA_963931855.1. Taxonomy (NCBI): domain Eukaryota; kingdom Metazoa; phylum Arthropoda; class Insecta; order Diptera; family Syrphidae; genus Philhelius; species Philhelius festivus. The sequence continues at coordinate 67,983,659 of OZ007555.1, forward strand.
AAGAACAAAACATTTCTTAACGATCGCAGAAGAAAGGACATAGACAATAAAAAACCTAAACCGCTATAAAGTAATAACAACATTTTTTTACGATACTGGAAAAAACCCAAACCGTTCGCGTCGCATCGTCCGCGATCAGCAAAAGTGCATAATGTTTATATCCATTAATACTTTCAGGTCATTTTCAATTCTTTTTTCCAACAAAGGGATAATTATACTAATCCATTAACGAAAACAAAATAATACTTGCTGCGCTAATGGAGATTTTTTTTTGTTTCTTTTGTTCATTTTGTTCTTCTTCTAATGAAAGCAACACACAGTGCTCAATGCTACTTGCTTTGCGGGCTCGTGAAGCTGTGCAGGACTTTTCCTCACTGAAATCACAACGTACGAGTATTTGCATGCGAAAATGTACCGAGGAAAAAGGGCATTACCTTGCTCATAGGAAATCATTACTTTATTTTCCGCTATAAAAGTAAGGAATGAATTCATTGCTGTTTTTACCAAAATTTTTCATCGAGGAAGAAATTTGCCACTGGGAATAGTTATAGTATTTTGTATCAGATAATATCTCTGTTTGAATATGTGTAGGTGAACAAAAATATAATGTTATATCAAATAACATCCTTGTTTAAACATAAGTCTAACAAACTTTACGTTACGGAGCGGAGTCTGGTGGTGCGTTCTTTTTCCAAGAATATTTTACTTTCGAAATAAATAGGTTTTTTCCTTTACTTTTTTTTTTGTTCTTATTGACGGCTTTACCGAAGAAAATCAAAATTTTTGTTTGAAAATTCAATTAATGAAAGTTTTTGAAAATAGGTTTTAAAGTGAGTATTAGCGAATATTGAAGATTGTGATATCAAATTATTTTAAATGTTTAACAAATTTTAGGTAGATATATATAAGGAAAATTATTTCTTAAGAAAATTCAATTTTGGTATATAAATTTAAGCTTTCGGATTGTTATAAATTGTTATAAACTATGTATGTACGGATTTGGTATAGCAATTGAAAGAACAAGTTTCATCCTTTTTAACATATTTTTCTAATTATACCTACTTGTATGTTATTGTAAAATAAAATTTTAAAAATTCGATGCCACTTGAACTATAAGAGCTAGTTCGTGCGATTCTGTTGTGCATTTTATTTTCATTTAAATGGTATCTTAAGTTCTTTAAGTCCCAATTGTAACGGTTTCATTCGCCAAAATGTCTAACCCTGGTTGATAAGCGATACATAACTTGACCTTATTTTCGATCTTGTTTGATGATAATATTAAAGTCTTCTGAGTAAGATTTTTTTTCTGTCAATGCACTTCACGAATGTACATACTGTTAAAATTATATTATTATGGCAACACTATTTTATTTGACATTTGTTCCTATCCTATTATTGTATTCTTTTCGTTTATGCTTTTCATCATCTCATGTAATTATTTTTCTCATTTGCTTTTTACTCTTTCAATAAACTTTGCCTTGTTAAGACGTGTTCTTTATTTCAAACTCTGCTTAAATTCTAACAGGTTATGGGCCCAGGCCAAACCTTATTTGTTTTATAAAATTAAATTAATTTATCAAAAAGTTACTACAGTTGATGAAAGCGAAATTTTGCTAATTCTTCTTTATTAATAAATTATTTACTTTTCTGGTAATCGCATAAAATGAGTTCTCAAGGTTTGTACTCCATTGAAAAATTGGACGACTCCAATTATGCCTCGTGGTCAGTCCACATGAAGAGCGTATTAGTTCATGCTGATTATTGGGGAATTACGAGTGGAAAAATTGCAAAACGAGAAACCACAACTGCAGCTGAAGTGATTTTGTTCGACGCAAAAGATGAGAAGGCGCTAGCCTGTATAATGCTGTGCATTAAACCTACTCAATTAAACCACGTGCGTCATTGTCCAACGGCTAAAATAGCTTGGGACACATTGAAGGAAATCTATGAACCTTCTGGTCCTGCACGTAAAGTGACGTTATTTAAAAAATTGCTTCAACTTAGATTGTCTGATGAGTCCCGTATGTCGGAGCATTTAAATGCATTTAGTGAGACAATAGACAGGCTAGCAGAAATCAACGTTACGATTGATGATGAGCTGGTGGTTATAATTCTGCTCTCTAGTCTACCAGATTCGTTCGAGAATTTTGTAATTGCCATAGAGACACGTGATAAGCTCCCAGTTTTAAAGGTGCTTAAAGTGAAGCTGCTGGAAGAAGGAGCTAGAAGGCATGAGAGAATAAACAGGGTGAAAGATGTGGATGAAGGGCAGCATGCATTTGTTGCACACTCCAAAAAATATTCTAAGGTAAAGAACAATGCAGTCGGGAGTAACTCTTCAAATTATGAAAGTAGCAAGAAAGGAAAACGAATCAATGTCAAATGTTATAACTGTGGTCGTCGCGGTCATTTTGCGTCTCATTGCAAAGAGGCAAAAAGAGACAGAGAAAATGAGCATTCGTTTTCCATTCTCGCTTCTACATCTAATGGCTTTAGCTTAGATAAAGATTCTTGGTGCATTGATAGCGGAGCCACGTCACACCTGTGCTGTGATAAAAATTTGTTTGCTTCATATGCAGAGCGAAAAGAAAAAATTATTCTGGCAGGGGATAATTTTATAATGGCTGAGGGTAGAGGCGATGTTTTCTTTAAACTCCATGGGCAAAAGATGAAATTACGAGATGTATTGTACTTTCCTTCGATGCAGGGGAATTTTGTGTCAGTAAGTCGGGCAGTGGACAATGGTCTGTCGGTTGTTTTTGCGAAAGAGACTGCAGCAATAAAAAATCAAAGAGGAGACGTCATAGTCAAAGCATTTATGTGCGGTGGTCTGTTCTTATTTAAAGCTGATCTAAATAAATGTATGATTGCTAGAAGTGTGACTAATGATGCAATTGAGTGGCATAATCGGTATGGTCATTTAAACTTTAATAGTCTTAAAGAAATGTCGACCAAAAAGTTAGTAAATGGACTAACAATTAGAGATATACCAGCCAATAACGTGTGTGTCACTTGTGCGAAAAGCAAGATATGTGTGAAACCATTCCCTAGCGCAACATTAAGCCGCTCTCAAGATCTATTAGAAGTTGTACACAGTGACGTATGTGGCCCTATGAATAAAAAGTCGACAGGAGGGTCTCGATATTTTGTCACTTTTATAGATGACAAGTCTCGCTACATGTTTGTTTATTTTCTTAAGGCCAAAGCGGAGGTGTTTAACGTCTTCAAATCCTTCAAGGCTTTAGTGGAAAAGCAAAAAGGTAGACATGTTAAAATTCTGCGTAGTGACAATGGGGGTGAATACCTATCGAAAGAGTTCGGAGCATTTCTGGACGCAGAGGGTATACAGCGTCAGCTCACTGTTCCGCACACACCCCAACAGAATGGCGTTGCTGAGCGCGCTAATCGAACTCTAGTAGAAATGGCCAGGAGCATGATTGTACATAGCGGGCTAGATGCCAGTTTTTGGGCTGAGGCAGTTGCAGCAGCAGTTTATCTACGTAATAGAGCTGTAACAAAAGCTCTTGTCAATAAGACTCCTTACGAGGTATGGACCCGGAAAAAGCCAACGGTATCACATCTTCAGGTGTTTGGTTGCTTAGCTATAGCAAGTGATAAGACGCAGCAAAAAAAATTTCATGCAAAAGGTAAAGAAATGATAATGGTTGGTTATTCAGACGTTTGTAAGGCATATCGTTTGTATGACCCTGTAGCAAAGAAAGTAGTCGTCAGTAGGGATGTGTTGTTTATGAAACAACCATATGTAAGTCAAAAGAATAAAATCTTGAGCGCAGACAAAGATGATATTATGCAGTTGGTTTGCGATTTTGACGAAGTTGCTGCTGCTGAGGCTGTACGTGAACCTGCTCAAGCTGAGGAAGTTTGCGAAGTTGCCAATGGTATCGTTGAAGTTGCTCACGATTCTGTTGGTGTAGTTGACGAAGTTGCTGTTGATGATGTTGCTGCCGAATCTATTTGTGAACCTACTCAAGTTGGCGAAGAAAGTGAAGTCGCCGATGATGTTTTTGTTGCCGACGCGGTTGGTGGAGCTAGATCGGTTCAAGTTCCTGTTTATAATGCTATGGAAGAGGTAGCGGTTGTTCGTCCAGGGAAGCGTGACCGTGAATCTGAAGATGACAGTACGAATGATGAGTGCCAAGAGAAGATTAAGTGCTGCAGAGGCAGACCTAGAATAATTCGCACAGGCAGACCAGGACGCCCACGAAAAGAATTTCATCATTCACTTAATATGTTTGAAGAGGATGGTGAATTGATTCCACAGACAGTCGAAGAGGCTCTTAATGGAAAACATTCAAAACAATGGCTGGCATCGATGCGAAAAGAATTTGAATGTTTGGTTAATAATGGTACTTGGTCGTTAGTCGATCTTCCACCAGGAGAAAAAGCACTTGGTAACAAATGGGTGTTTACACTGAAGAAAAATGCAGATGGAAGTATTCAGAGGTTAAAATCACGTTTGGTGGCTAAAGGATGTGAGCAGCGTTATGGAGTTAATTTTTTAGAAACCTTTTCACCAGTAGTGAGGTATGCAACCATACGGATGATTCTCGCGTTAGCTTGTGAATATAACATGCATCTGCATCAAATGGATGTTTCATCAGCCTACCTAAACAGTAAGCTTCGTGACACTATCTACATGAAACAGCCTGAATCGTTTGTCGATGTAAAGTCGCCTAACAAAGTTTTGAAGCTGAACAAAGCTCTTTACGGCTTAAAGCAAAGTGGACGAGAGTGGAATGAAAAGTTAGATTCTGTTCTGAAGAAAATTGGTTTTTCTCCGTGCGTAAGTGAGCCGTGTGTTTATACGAAAAATTACAAAGGTAATTTCAATATTATAGCTATTTATGTTGATGATCTCATTTTAGCAAGCTGGAGTTTGGCATATCCTCAGGTATCTCCAAAAAACAATTGATTACAAATTGCATTATTTCAAAACAGGGAAGCCAATTGAATGTTTCGTGGATGCAGACTGGGGAGGTGATGCCAGCGACAGGAAGTCTTTCACTGGATATACATTTGTTGCAGCAGGAAGCGTTTTTTCATGGGAGTCGAAAAAACAAAACGTAGTGGCGCTTTCAAGTACTGAGGCGGAGTACATTGCCCTTTCGACTGCAGCAAAGGAAGCGGTTTATATTAAGAAGTTGTTAACTGAGATGGGTTTTGATGGAGCCAATCCAATGGTTCTTAACAGCGACAACCAGAGTGCTCAGCATTTGATAAAAAATCCTGTTTATCATGCTCGCAGCAAACATATATATATAAAGTATCATCATATTCGTTCGTTGTATAAAGACAATGTTATAAATTTGAATTATGTAAATACTAATGAAATGATGTCAGATATATTAACTAAAAATTTGTCTAAAATTAAGCATTGCAAATTTACCCATGCCATGGGATTATTTTAGAGTTTTGTAATAACTTAAATGTAAAGAATTATTGTTTTTTGTTTTTTGTTTGATCAAATAGATAGTTTTGAGACGGAGTGTTAAAATTATATTATTATGGCAACACTATTTTATTTGACATTTGTTCCTATCCTATTATTGTATTCTTTTCGTTTATGCTTTTCATCATCTCATGTAATTATTTTTCTCATTTGCTTTTTACTCTTTCAATAAACTTTGCCTTGTTAAGACGTGTTCTTTATTTCAAACTCTGCTTAAATTCTAACACATACTTACTTTTGGATTATTTTTTTGAAAATCTGATCTGGATGCCAATTTTACAATGGTCATAAGAATAGCTCTTGCTGTGTTTAAGTATAAAAAAAAAACATTTTTAACACGTGCATATTACCTTTTTATTACTCTTTTTGGAAAAAAATTACAGCACATATTTAAAACTACCCTTCAGAAAAAAGATCATCGTAAGGATAATTTTCAAGAACGTTGTTAATAACTTTTTTGAACACCGACGCAAAAACAGGAGTTATGGTTTTTCGTATTTCACCAAAAATATCTTTCCAGTTTTCGTTCAAGAACAAATTCGTACTATCACCTAGAGCCTTGTCACCATTATAAAGGTTTTGGAAGTCAAAATAAAAACGGCTTGTGTCAACATCCAATTTAAGTTTTTTAACATGCATATAGGTTTTGCCATTTTTTACAAGTGGTTCGCAAGTGAGTTGCATCGAAAGTTTAACATTTGCTGAAATTCAAAACTTGTCAATAAAAAGTCCAGCCACTTTTTAATCGGTTATAACCCACCCATTGTTAAATTACTTTTTCCACTACCACTGACAGGGATTATTAAGACCTTTCCTTGGACCGTATAGTCACTTAAGAGAGACATCAATTTTGATGATATAACTATCTCATGAGGTTGGGTGATGTCCTTTCCGAATCCTCTGTAAAATGGATTGTTTAGATTAATATTGTCACAAATTTTTGAAGATCTTTTAAGAACTTACTTCACGCTGGTGGCCATAGCACCTTTGAAGCCATACATTTCACTATTTTTAAATGTCAAATCGATATAAACTGGATTTTCCTTGCCTTGTTTTAAATGTATTTCGGAAATCTTTAATGGATTCAAACTAACAATGTTAAGTGGAGCATAGCCTGAAATTTAAAAAAAAATCAATTCTTTTAAAAATGTTTAAATGCTTTCTTAAGATAATATTTACCATCTATTTTTTCAGCAAGTAAAAAGTTAACCAATTTTTTGATACACTCAGTATTTCCGTATGGACATGGTTTTGGATCGGTAGCTGAAATTAAAAAACACAAGGATAACATTTTAAAGAATGCTTTAAATATGTAGATATCTAATATTTTGTTCTTACGAAATTTTCCTGCCGTGAAGGATACACAAATAATTAAAAACACAATGTAAACTATACCGATTGTTCGGACCATGTTTGAGCAAAATTGTTAAATGTACAACGTTTGTCTTGGAACTAAAAAGATACAGTGGATGTGGAAATATAATATTCCTATTTATAAAGTGAGAATAATTTTGTTCTATCGACCACATCTAATAGAAATACCTCAGTCTTAGAGATCAAACTCCAGTAATGTAACAGTAGACAATTATCACAGGAGCGCTGGTCGTGAACAAGTTATAGGCGAAATTAAAGATTAATTTGCTTCAAAACCTGACAATAGTTAAAACAGTGTCATTTTTGATAAGTAAGTTACTTAATTGATGAAGTGAAAAAGTACATAATTTTAGTCTCAAGTTTTTTAAACAATAATTGGTGTTTTTACAATGTCTATACCGCAAAAAATTTTCATTGTCGAATTTGTGTTGAATATATGCTAATATTATTTTTGTGAGATTGTTTCCCTAAAATTAAATATAATTTATTTATAGCTAGTACGACTAAATTATTTGTTTCTCCTATGATAACTTCAAATAAATTATGTTCTGATTTAGAAAGTTATTCGAGTTCCAGAGCTATGTATGTAGATATGTATGCATATGTATGTATTGTAGTGCTTTTAAAATAATGTGCCTCTATCTGGCCAACAAACAGGTAGTACAAATATTTGGTAATTTGTAAAAAAACATACGAAACACTACGAAATCCTCTGTTACAACGCTCGTCTTCAGTGACACTCCTGTTGCAAGTTCGATAGATAAAGCTAATATGCTTGCAGCATAGTTTGCTGTTAATTCAACGCTATCGGAGAGTGAAATGACTACTCCTGTACTTGAGAGCGTAAACGATTTTATAGGACGAATCTCCTTTTGCACTCGTGCAGTTGCTATAATACTAAAAGATCTTGACATTCACAAATTCGCTGGCCCAGATGCTATTAAGAGGTGTTCTTCAACGCTGGAAAAACCGCTGTGTAAGCTTTTCCATGTGTCCTACTCTTCAGGTCTCTTCCCGAGTGAATGAAAAACAGCATTTGTCCAGTATGTCCCTAAAAAACGCAAATCCTTCTCCCTTTCTAATTATCGACAAATTGCATTTACCTTCTTTTACCCTTTTTTTCAAGGTCATGGAAACACTGATCAATTTTCAGCTTAAGAAATATCTTGAGGAACGAAAGCTTCTTAAAGACCAGCAGTATGGCTTTCCTAGCAATAGGTCCACGGGTGATCTAATGGTATATCTCACGAACATTGGAACAAGTCTTTACATCGTCCTGGAGAAAGTAAAGCTAAGTGTACACGATTGGTAGATCTTACAATATTGTCAGATCTGTCAGTGAAAAACATGCTTACAATGTCTTACAACCGTGTAGTCTTACAATTAATTGTCAGAAAATTTGTCTGACAGTTAATTGTTAGATCATTGTCTGACAATTAATTGTAAGAAATCTGACAATCATGTGTACGCTAGATGACAATCGTGTAATCTTCCAATTAATTGTCAGAAAATGTATCTGACAATTAATTGTAAGACGGTAAATTGTAAGGTATTTGATAATCGTGTACACACACAATTTATTGTCAGGCCTGCCAATTTTTATCGTTGTCTGACGTTTCTGACAATGAAGAAATTGTAAGATGTTCGTTTTTTAGCATCATACAATTTTTTCATTGTCAGAAAATTTGCAGCCAAGGTTTAATTGTCAGTTTCCATAACTAACAAAAACTGACAATTAATTGTGTGTGTACATGCACTCAGAGAAAAACGTCCTGTAAAAAGTTGACAATAGGCCTGTTAATATTACAGGACAGAAACTCCATATAAAAAAAATTCCTGGCAAGAAATTTACTCGATATTTTTAACACTTTGCATAGTTTTATATTAACACTTTCAGATTGTCTACTTTTTTAAAAAGATTATTGGTTGATTTGGAAAAAGATCATGTTTTATTACCAAGAGGGTAATGTTATTTAAATACTTAATATATTACAACTTTAATTCAACGCTGTATATGCTTACTTTGACATTTTTAAACAGATCACCTTTCAAATAATTCCCTCTAAATTTTTACTTGATCGCAGTTTAAAATCAAAAGTGTCATCACGGTGTTAATTTTACAGTGTTCATAAGCTTACGTCAACATATTTTAAGAGATCATCGTGTTCTTCTGAAAAATATGCAGTTATCTCATTTAACCTTTAACATGGTAACAGTTCTAAATCTATATTGTACAGATTCAATTCGGTCAAAAAAAAAAAACCTCCCATATATCACTATATAATGTACATATACATATAAGATTTGTTGTTTCTTTACATCATCACAGTGTTAATTCTATAAAGTTAAACAGATCGTCATGTTTTCATAAAAAAACTATACCGTTATCTTTATTTTCTCTTAACCTGATGCCAGTGCTAAATCTTGTCTTACACATTTTCATTCTACAGAAAAGAAACAGGTTACCTTGTTGCTACATAAATTTAGCTGAAAGCCAATCTCTTTCTTTCATGTGTATGAATGTATGCATCGTCTGTGTTTGATTTATTAAAGTGGCGTGCGTCGGGTTGGTCGTTTCGTTGGTCGTCGGTTTTGTCATAGGAGTTTCGTTTTCTATTCTCATTTATAAATTTATCGTGTGTTTTTAAAAAAAGGTGTTTATAATTAAACTAGCTTAAATACACCCGCTTCGCCGGGTGCTATAAAATAACTAATTCAATACAACATACAAACAAATTTTATTTGTATTGTGTTCAATTTTTAATACATTTTATTCTAGTGCTTTTTGATATACTATATTTTTCGTTTTTCCATCTGTTAAAATTATTAAGGCAGATGGCTTGCCTGCACGTGAAGATGCAACATATATAGTTGACCATGCGCAAATACTGGAACCTCTAAGTTAATACCACATATCCCAATCTATACATTGAAAAACTCCCGTCAAATTTTTTAAATAACTGGGATATAAAATAAAAAATTGTGGATAATGTAAATAAAACTTTATATTTTGTGTATATATAAATATATTTGTTTATTTTATTTTGAATTTTGGAGCTAAATAGTAATATAACAGTGTACCATGTTACAACAGTTTAACACTGTTGATTTAACAGTGCACCATATTACTTAAGCATCAATTTGACAAAGAATGTATAGTAGATTCAACAGGTAAGTATTGTAAATTAAAACTGAGGATGATGTGACTTTAACGTGGTCACAAAGTTAATGTCATGTAGATTCACCAGGTGTACCATGTTAATTACAGGTGAGCATTCATAACTTAACATGGTACCTAGGATCAATTTGAAAAAAATATCTAGTAGATTCAACAGGAGAAACTGTTTTTATCGTGTTGATTTAACACTGATAATAAGTTCAATTTAACAGGACCACCGTATTAATTATTGAAGTTTTCATTGAAATTTAACACCATTAATCGTTTTATTTTAACATTTAATCTTGTGAAAAAGACCGGATTCCACTTTTGATATAACATCAAAAAAAATGTTGCTTTAACGTTAATACTGGTTTAAGTTGACACGATATCAGGTACATGGGTCCAGTTTCTAATGTTGATATAACAAGATGAACAACAGAATATTCATGTAAGCTTTACACTATCTAATGTTAATGTTAAAAAGATCAAAATCTTGTTAAAATATGGTATCATGTTAACACCTTAACCCGATCAATCATGTTGAAAAATAATAACATGAGAATTGGTAAGATTCTGTTTGATTTTACCTGATTTTTTCCCTGAGTGTGGTTGGTAGAAAATCTACCAATCTCTTACAATTAATTGGTAGGTATTAAGCCGGCTATCTGAAAATGAATTGTCAGCCAACTTCTGACAATTAATTGTAAGAGATTGGTAGGTTTTCTACCAACCGTGTACACACACAACTTATTTGTCAGCTAATTGGTAGATAATTGTCAGACATTGTAAGATCTTACAATATTGTAAGATCTATCAATCGTGTACACTTAGCTTAAGATTATTGCACTTGATATTTTAAAGGCATTTGATAGAGTTCGGCATAGTGCTCTCTCATCGAAAATGTGTGTATTTGGTATCGATGAAACTCTTCTTCGTTGGATTACAAATTACATTTCGGACCGTTCACGACAAGTAGTATTGGACGGTTTTAAATCTGATGTCCACAAAATAAACGCTGGTGTGCCCCAGGGCTCCGATTTGTCTGCCACACTCTTCCTTATGTTCATAAATGACTCAATGCTGTTTACTGTCACTAAAGCGTTACTCTTTTTAGTGCCACTAACCATGAATGGCACTTGCATCGAGGAGACTGAACAGCTTTCAGTTCTATGTAGTTATGTGCATCACAGACCATCTTTTGTGGAGTCATCACATATTTGACGACGCCAAAAACACTGCTAAGTGTTTATATTTTCTTCGCCGATGCAAGGAGTTTTTTACTCCTCCTCATGGACAGAATTCAAAAAAGAGCTCAAAAAATGGAAGGCGACCGTTTTCTAACTGAAACATTTGTACATCTCTCGCCGCCGCCGCGCCGCAATCTTTCATGTCTATCATTATTTTACCGCTGTTTTTATAATAAGTGCTTTCCTCCCCTCAAACAATTCAACCGTAATACCCGTACTTTTAGGCATACTCATCAGCTTACCCTTGGAGCGCAATTTCGGACGTACTGTAAAGTACAGAGGTTCTCAATATTTCCCACGCATTGCAATGTGCAGACATTCAAATTCAAATGTCAATTTCAATGTGCATCTATATCTCCTTTAAAATTATATCCTGCTTTCCTGTTTGCTCGCCCTGTATTTAACAATGGGCGTTTTTCTTTTTTCATTCAGAGTAAAGCACTGAACAGAGCACGAGCATGTCGGACATGCTCTAAGAGCTCTGAATTATTTTATAAACACACGCGAGTTTTTGAGTTTTTTTCCTGTCTGTCAGAATGATTTCAGCATTTAACTCTCTCTGCTCAGCTATTTTATACCGAGCTCATAGAGTGCGCTCTGAACAATCTCTGAACACGCTCTAAACGAAAAAAGAAACACAAATTTGAACTGTTATACACTCTGAGCTAAAAAAGAAACACGATTTTTTGTTTGACAGTTCAGGTTCTACTCTGAACTAAAAAAGAAAAACACCCAATAGAAATCATTAAAGAAAACCTCTAATTCTTTGAAATTTGGAAAGACGTCACTCAAGTCAAAGAATTAAGAAAAAATACATGAGTGTATTCCTTACTAATGCATGTATCTAGAATCAAAATATAATATTAATTGGGACGTAGAAAATACTTTATATTTTGAGTTTTTTCCGCCACTGGGAACCACCTCTTTTGCATAAAATTTCTCATAAACAGATGTCGTAGTGAAAATTTGGTAAGATTTATAAAAAATAAGACAAATTTAGACTTGTATTTTGTAAGAAGTTACAAAAGAAAATTTATAATACAAAAAGTCTAAATTTTTGGTTTCGTTTCTTCTGAAAAAAAAAACTTTAAATAAGATATGGATCATAATATTGTCTTCAAGGCTTCACCATAATTTGTTTGTGTTATAATTAATAATGCACTACGATAATCTGAAAGTTCGAAATAAGTGGTTTTCGTTCCTTTGTCTGTGAGCTAATGCGTCTTTTTTACTAAATAGGTAGATTGTTTCGCTTAAGAACTTGGTACAGATGATTTTTATGCAATTTTTCATATTTTCATGTTCTTTTTTTTAAAAAAAAAATTGTCTTATTCTCGGATTATTTCCGTATGTTTCAATAATGGCTTGACTAATTTTGTCTTAATTTAAAAAAAATAGTTCTTAATGAATAAAAAATAAGACGTCAGAGGACTCGTTTCAAGTCATCCCGTGACAGTATGCAATATTACTATTAACCTTTTATTTTATACCTTAAATACTTGCAGAAAAATAGTTATTTAAAAATATCGTAAATTTCATGTACAAGTAAATAAGTGGGAGTGCGAATAAACGACCAGCAACTCGGGTTAAATTACGCGAGACATCTCAATTAAGAAAAATTATTTAAATCTACACATTGATTAAAGTATGCTTATTTTATTTAAACTACTTCTCAGTTATCTTTCCCAAAGTTAAAATGGTTGTAATTGCTGATTAAGTTATTAAAGTACTCGTAACTTTTTAAATGCCTAATTTAATAATGATTTAATTATTTAAATGGGTCTTAATAGCAGACTTATGTACTTTGTTCTAGACAGTCATCTTAGTTATTGAAATTTGTCGGAAGTTATAAATAAAATTGAATATTTAATTTATTCGGAAGTGTAACATAGATACACGGTTGACATTACAAACTTACTCAATTGGTGTAAGCGATTTACTTGCTTTAAAGTACCAAATGTTCGAATTTGGATTTTAAGTTCGATGATTAACCCAAACCTTTTGATCTATTTTGTTTACTATGTAATAAGGATTCTTAAAAGTTGATTTATTTTAGAAAACAAAAATTGCTTTGCAAACTTTTTATAATTCAAATTTATTTAGCTACTTATAATTACCCACTATTTACAAAATTTGGAAAAAATTGATTTGACCATTAACGATAAAAATCATGACATAAAACATTAGCCAATTTCGACAAAAACTCTCATTTCTTTTCCCGTTGTGTAAATTTTTTAGCGAAAGACTGTAACCAAAATAATTCATAATCATCATAATGTTATGAGCGCGCTAAGCTACCTGAACATAATACAATTATGTATTTTTTGATTGAGCCTAGTTAAAATCAGTGATTTATCGACTTTAAATCCGCTCATGTGCTTTTAATAAAAATTGTCTCACATTTATTGCATTTTAACACCCTTCGCTGTGACTACCAAAAGCAGGTTTAAAATTTATATCAATCGCAATTTTAAGCTATCGCACGAGGAAAGTTGGTAATTACCGGATTTAAACATTTGTAACTATGTTTGTGAGAGAAATGTTGAATGATGAAAAAATATTTATTAAAACGGCAATACTAGATGCACTGTTTCCAGTATTTTCATTCATATGTACATATACCTAGAACCTAGTTTTCATCGTATTACAACATGCTTTAATTAAAAAAACTTCTTTAATATTCTGTAATTTAATAATAATAATAAGGGTGATTAAAAGAAATATTAACCTCAATTTCAGCAATTAAAAAAGTTATTCAATCTACCGAACCCCTGAGATATTTAATTTTTAGGTTAATCATATTTTCCTGCCTGCAAAATTTTCCAACTTTCAGGCTATTTCGGCTTGCTTGTGTATATGCACACATATTGCGATATATTTTTGCGATATAAAAGGTTCGATCATTATAAAGGGAAAACCATTTGGAACATGCTTGGGGATTGTTGCTGTAGAGCCTCGACTTAGGGGATAATCTAATTCATAGAACTATACTCTGTTCAACAAAAATTGTAAGTACAGGGAAGATAGGACGTATGCCTCTCATTCTGGTTTCAATGGCTTGCATAAGTGTGTCGCCTTTAAAAGCTCTCACAGGGTTTCCCTAGTTTGCATTATAAGTCGCCAACGCTCATTATACTCAAATTCATAAAACTTGTTCCTGTTCGGGGGTGGCCGTGGCACGATGGTTGTGTGCTCGCCTGTCAACCTCAATATAACAGGTTCGATTCCTGCCGTCGTCTATGTTTTCTTTAATTCCATTAAAACCTTCTATAAATTGTCATCAATGGGATGCTGGTTTACTCATTACATGTTGTTTAGGCATAACACTAACAACATGTGATTGAGTTAAACTAGTATGCCCAACAAGGATGAAAAACGAATAAAATAATGCGAATTATAAGGGACATAGAAATAAGACACGGCAATTCTCCGCTTTAGTTGAGCCGCCATCCCTGGAGATAAAAAATCTGAGACAACCACCTTAGTCTCAGAACATCGTGCCACACATCTTTCCTATCCTTCTTTCTCTTCCGTAACTTCACGCCCACGCTGTGTTGAAACATTTAAAGGGTATTCATATTCCCTTGAGCGTGAGTAAATTATAAAAAAAAAAAAAAAAAAAAAAAAAGCTTCAATCCCAAAAGCTCCTTCATAAAATCCACTGAATATGAATAAGCTCCTTGCTTGTAATTTACAATGATAATGGTAACTCTGTTCTGATGTATATAACAAGCGCACGATCGTATTGACTTGACAGTATCCCTTCAGCAGTGGGATTCAATTGTCGGTTGTCGCAATGGTCACGTTGGGGTGTAGAACTTTTTGCGAAGAATTGCAAACAACAATTCTTTAAGGAAAGTCAGTGGCTTGCTCTTTTTTAAGTGGCATTTTTCCCAACGTAGTGTAGTGATAAGTGCATCAGGTGCCACTGCTTTGGAAAAAGCTCTCCCATAAGGCCTGTACTGAACATAAGGCCTGTTGAACAGAGTATAGGGCGTCGTGCTTTACGACTCTAACGAATCACAGCACCTACAGTAATGCTGTGTCCTTGTCCCTGATAAATAATTATTAGGACTGTTTAATTCGCAAATAATATGAATGGAACAATACCGTTTAACCCGTTGGCGTTAGCTTACGAACAAAGCATTTACAACTTAAAATAGGAAAATTCCCTCTAGACATAAAATCCGATCAAACTCTATTTTGTATAAATAAACTATGAAAATAGTCCTCTAGTTTTTCATTTGATAATAAACTTAAGAAATTCCTGCTCAACACCCTTTACAAAATCAATAATGTCAATAATTGATAAATCAAGTAGCAAAACTTAAAATTACACTATATTTTCGGCCTTTGGACCAATAGCGCTAATTGCCTCAAGTTATAAATAGAACCAGCTAATTGCCTTAAGTTATAAATAGAACCAGCGTGAAGTTGGGTCCCAAGAGAGAAAATGTAATTTTCTTAAGAACATAAGCTTAGTTCTAGGTTACTGGCTGTAAATCTTCTTAGATAATGGAAAAAAAACTTAAAAGGGCTAATAAGAAAAATAAAAGGACCTTATTGGGAATTCCCCCCCCCCACCAAAATGAACTTTTTTTTTACGAATCGATAAAAAAGTGTTTGCTGTTGATAAAAAACATCAAATTATGGAGGAGAAACACTTTTTTATGGTAAAAAAGTGAAGTATAAGCGGACCACCCCCAGTACTGTTGGCCCTTATTCGGAATTCCCCCCCCACCAAAATGAATTTTTTTTTAACGAATCGATAAAAGAGTGTTTGCTGTTGATAAAAAACATCAAATTATGCAGGAGAAACACTTTTTTATGGTAAAAAAGTGAAGTAAAAGCGGACCACCCACAGTACTATAACTAAAACTACTTTTGTATGGGATATTTGCTTTTTTTGCTTGCTTACGCATTACGGCGGCGTTTAAACAGTGATATATGTATGCAACCCCCCTGCTTGGGCACACTATAGGATTTGGGGTAGGTGCGAGGTTGGGTGTATGCAAGGTTTTTTTTGCATTCACAGAATCTGGATTTAAAGAAACTTTGAATTTACCCTATGGCCTATATTAATTTTTTTATACTTCACTTTTTTACCATAAAAAAGTGTTTCTGCTCCATAATTTGATGTTTTTTATCAACATCACACTTTTTTTTATCGATTCATTAAAAAAAAGTGCATTTTGGTGGGGGGGGGGGGGGGGGGGGAATTCCGAATAAGGACCAAATAAAATTGTCGCAAATATTTTAATCAAATAAATACTATTTTAGTGTTATGCTAGGCTTAGCCGATTTTTACAAATTTAAATTCAAATTTCATTCATACCCGACAAAAGAACATAGAACATATCGAATTTAAATCCGCCCATGTACTTTTAATATAAACAATAACCTGTCTCATAAATATATTTTTAACCTTTTCCTCTGACTACCGAAGTCAGGTTTAAAATATGGGTGAATCAAAAACAATTTTAAACTATCGCACGTGGAAGGGTGATTATTAGTGGATTCATTTTTGTAATTATTTGTGTTTAACACAAGAGAGAGCTTATTCAAGTGTTTCCAGTATTTTCATTCATACAGTCCACACTTTAAATAGTTTTTTGTTCGTCATATTACCTACTTGGTTCAATTATAAATTTATAAGTATTCTGTAATTTAAAACGGGTGATTGAAAATTAAAAAAAAATATTTTATAGAATTCTGTCTTCTCAACTTCAAAAAATAAATAAATAAGATTTAAAATATCGAACAAAGTCATATTATAACGTTTTTAGAATTTTATTTTTTTAAACACAAAACCAATACTTTAATGTTTTTCATAAAAAGCCACGCTATGCGATTATAGAAATCATTATGATTTCTCATATGCCAAAAACAACATATCAAATCCTTTGATCGCACTGATAGAACTCATATCAGCTTTCAAGCGCAAAGACATTAGTGAGGTTCACATGGAAGAACATGGTTGTACAACATGGTTCCATGAGAAAATAACTGTACACACTACTTTGCGTTCACATAGGATACTGATGTTGTCGAACATCATTATTTTTATATCTTAGAAGTGAACGGAAGCAGTATGGCGATACAAATTTTGGCAGCCGTAATTATGAACGATATTCTTTAAGAGGGAGAAAGCATGGAACTTGAATTTTCTTCCACTTCTCTATATTTTTTTAGGAGTTTTATTCTTATAAAATTTATTCTTTATAAATTTCACTTTTTATTTTCCACAATTCTGGTAAATTTCTAATTATAAAGTTCAAAAAATCTTTTTAAAACTCATTATTTGGTATAGATGCCATTTTTCCGTTGAATGTTTTATGGCCGAGACAATTTACAGAATGAACAAAAATATCAAAGTTGTCAACATCTGTTCACACAGGTTGGTTGGTTGCACGAACCATCCAGGTTATCAAAATATTTTGAAAACCATGCAACAATGTTTGGTTTTGCGTTCATATGATAGAACATTGATGGTTATCGAACCATGTTGTACAAGATGTTCTTCCATGTGAACACCCCTATTTAGGCCTATTCTGTGTATTCTGTTACAAAAGTTTGAGCTGTCAAACAATTTGTTCTCCCAATCCCTTATAGTACGGGAGGTAGCGCTATAGTTGACGAAGTCATTTCATCCCGGCTGAAAATCATAACAATAATAGTTTTCCCCTAACACATAACAGATCTGAACGTCAGCTGCTCCGAAAGCGGTGGAGCTAAAGGAGACAGCATGCAAAAGTCATTGGAAAAAAATTTGCTCCGATGAATTTTATACCAAGCGAAACTGTGTTAAATTATTGTTTTAATCATATTTCTTCAAAAAATTATCGTCAGCTGTATTGCCGAGGGGGGGTTCAATGTCAGTCACGGGCATAAACCTCATTTAAAATTTGAAAAATAAATTTATTTTATACCTTATGAAATTTATATATCTCAATTTTTATACTTTTAAAATAATAAAGAAAATAGTCAGCTGCACTTTTGACGGGGGTAACACCGTCAGTCAGCGCGATAAACATGTCGCGCACTCAACGCATTCGAGCGTCGCATAGTATCTTTGGAACATAAACTGACGATCTTTACACCCACAAACAATCAGCTGACGACGATTTTTTGTTTCTTTAACATTTAAATTATGTTATACTTAAAATTCAATAAGTATAACATCAATTTCATATAAATAACATCACAGTTTATTTATTTATTCCGTGTAGGTTTCAAATTACATATACAGGGTGATTTGCATAAGGTGTGACAAAAAGCTAGGGCATGTAGGTTGGACTTAGACAAGAAAAAAATCGTATGGGAGGGGGGGAGTCTATTTCCCCCCGTTTAGGCGGGAGGGGCAATTTAAGAAAAAAATCACTTAAAACAGAAAAAAAATTATTAAAAAATAACGGTGATACCTACAGAAAAATGCTATAGCATTTTAAAAAGCCAGAAATACATTCTTTAATTCTGTTTTTAAATAAAGTTGTTTGAGTGAATAGTTTTTGAAAAATTAATTTTCAAAATCGAAATTTTGAAAAAAAAATGAAAATTTTTTTTAAACAATTTTTTTTCAAAATTTTACGTAATTAAGTATTATTTTTTTATTCAATATTCAATGCTCTTATTAGTTTTTGATCAAACACAAAAAACCGGATGTCAAAATGTTTTGCAGTTTTTGAGAAAATCAAAAATAACAAAAACTACTTTTGTTCTAAGAAAAGCCTTTTATTTTAGTTTTTTCGTTTTTGGATTCTTAGGTGAATTTACGATTGAAAGGATTAACTTTCTTTTGACTATTTTTTTTTATTATCGTCTTATAAGCATACAATAATGTGACAAAGAACTGGATTAACCATATTTCACACATTTTTTATTGAGAACACCTGCGTGAGAGCATTGGTTTAAAATTGACCAGTGCTCCAGTACTCCGTATTCTCGAAGACGTTGATGGATTCTTGAAAATATCGTATGACTGGGACACCTCCTATTGGGATACATTTCAGCGTAGAGTCTTTGCGCTTCACGACATCGACCATGAGCCATACCGTAGCAGTAATGCATATCCGTTAATCCGGTACAAGAGTAATTTGACATCGTGATATGTTGACGACTTGACATTCAAATTAGAAATAATTTGTACAACTCCGTTAGATTTTTATGCTTGGGGATTCATGAAGAACTATTTGTACGAAGTGGAAATAGAATCTTTGGAACAACTGAAACAACGGATTAAAGTGGCTGGAGTCAAATTACAGGAAAATTTATCAAGTATAAATTTATGTGCAGCAATAAGAAGGCACTATAATCTTTGCCTTCTACAAAATGGGGATCACATGGAAAATTTTTTGTAATAAGCTTTAGTTAAATAGTTAAAAATTATAATAAACAGTAATTATGTATTTTATCTAAAAATGCATGTATTTCTTATTTTAATTGATTTCAAGATTCAGGAACATTTTTGTTCTTATTTCGCAATTGCATTTTTCTGTCACTGTCAAAGAAAAAATGTGTTAATCCGGTACTTTGTTACTTTATTGTATGCTTATAAGACTGATAATAAAAAAATTGTACAAAAAAGTTAATCCTTTCTTTCGTAAATGCACCTAAGCCAAGCCGACCCCACCATAATAAAAAAGTGGCAGGTCAATTTTAAACCAATGCTCTCACGCAGGTGTTCTCAATAAAAAATGTGTGAAATATGGTTAATCCAGTTCTTTGTCACATTATTGTATGCTTATAAGACGATAATAAAAAAAAATAGTAAAAAGAAAGTTAATCCTTTCAATCGTAAATTCACCTAAGAATCCAAAAACGAAAAAACTAAAATAAAAGGCTTTTCTTAGAACAAAAGTAGTTTTTGTTATTTTTGATTTTCTCAAAAACTGCAAAACATTTTGACATCCGGTTTTTTGTGTTTGATCAAAAACTAATAAGAGCATTGAATATTGAATAAAAAAATAATACTTAATTACGTAAAATTTTGAAAAAAAATTGTTTAAAAAAAATTTTCATTTTTTTTTCAAAATTTCGATTTTGAAAATTAATTTTTCAAAAACTATTCACTCAAACAACTTTATTTAAAAACAGAATTAAAGAATGTATTTCTGGCTTTTTAAAATGCTATAGCATTTTTCTGTAGGTATCACCGTTATTTTTTAATAATTTTTTTTCTGTTTTAAGTGATTTTTTTCTTAAATTGCCCCTCCCGCCTAAACGGGGGGAAATAGACTCCCCCCTCCCATACGATTTTTTTCTTGTCTAAGTCCAACCTACATGCCCTAGCTTTTTGTCACACCTTATGCAAATCACCCTGTATATGTAATTTGAAACCTACACGGAATAAATAAATAAACTGTGATGTTATTTATATGAAATTGATGTTATACTTACTGAATTTTAAGTATAACATAATTTAAATGTTAAAGAAACAAAAAATCGTCGTCAGCTAATTGTTTGTGGGTGTAAAGATCGTCAGTTTATGTTCCAAAGATACTATGCGACGCTCGAATGCGTTGAGTGCGCGACATGTTTATCGCGCTGACTGACGGTGTTACCCCCGTCAAAAGTGCAGCTGACTATTTTCTTTATTATTTTAAAAGTATAAAAATTGAGATATATAAATTTCATAAGGTATAAAATAAATTTATTTTTCAAATTTTAAATGAGGTTTATGCCCGTGACTGACATTGAACCCCCCCTCGGCAATACAGCTGACGATAATTTTTTGAAGAAATATGATTAAAACAATAATTTAATACAGTTTCGCTTGGTATAAAATTCATCGGAGCAAATTTTTTTCCAATGACTTTTGCATGCTGTCTCCTTTAGCTCCACCACAAGTGCGACAACTGACGCTCACTTTACTGAATTTCGAACATTAAACAACTGTTTGAAGTAAAATTCATTCGGCATAAAATTCCTAAAAAAATTGCAGCGCTACCTCCCATACTATTAAACATAGGTGGTGAGATCGTATTCCATGGTACAGATACAAAAAGTGAATAACAAATAGCTTTTTTGTTCGTCACCCATTTTAATTATTTTATATCAAATATTTTACTTAAACGCAGTGATTATGATAGCAAATTTTAGTTCAGTTTGATAACAGATTTCGTGTTCCAAGTTGCATATCAGACTTTTATAAAAGTTCGAATTCCTGAATACCAATCCAAAAAGATCTTTTAAGGTGGAAATCTTTTTGGATTCATAACAGAAAATTTAAAGCAGAATTTAGATGTGCATTCTTATTCATTAATTTTTCTTTTCTATTACTGTAACCATTGTTGTTGATAGGACTTAAACAATTTGTTTTCTTATTGTTGTCTATTGAAAAAAAAAACATTATTTCTGTTTATATTTTCGTTTATGTTTGGTTTTAATTGATAAAAAATCGAATGGGAAGTCATTGACATGTAAGAATAGCAAATAATAAATAAATAATTAATACAATTTTAAACAGCATATTATTAAGGTATTAGTATGATACTACATAACTACTACTAGCTTTTAAGTAGATTCCTAACTCTTTCTTAATTTAAAACATTTTTTAACTTGCTAAATCATTTTTTTAAATAGTTTCCTTCTGAACAAAGCTATTACAATGTGAGTTCGTACAAAAAATTACCTGTTTTGATGTTTGTTAATGTCAAAGAGTCATATTAAGTTAGCACGATACCCAAGCAAATAAAATAGGTATTCGATGATTTTAACTTTTAAAAAAAGGGTAGATAAAGTATGATGCTAAACTCAATTAAAATTTGCAAAATTGTAGATTTAACCAAGTATTATATTAAAATAATGACAGTTCCTGCAAAAAAATAATTAATTAGAAATTTTTTGATGTTTTTAAGGCCGGTATTCACCGAGCGCTCATAACTTAAGAAGCTCCTAAACCTATTCACCAAGCAATATTAGTGAAGATCTACGAGCGCTCTTAAAAGTTAGGAGTGGTCCCGACCACTCCTAACTTACGAGCGCTCTCTTCGAAAGTTTGTTCGCTTGTGCGTGTGCCACGCACGCATTTGACTCGAATCCATGTGAGCAATGCCAAGTAGAAGAGTATCCATTTGCTGTCAAGACCAACATTCCACAACATTTCACAGTTTGGGTATGCCTGAACAAGAGAGAGTGGCTCTCATTTTCGAACTTCGAAAAACACTTGCGAGTGGTTGGTGAATACCCCACAGAAATTTCAAGTTAAGAGCCTCGTAAAGTTAAGAGCCGTTTAGGAGCGCTCGGTGAATACGAGCCTAAATGTCATAGAGTCATTTGAAGTTAGAACGATGCATACTTCCAAATTTACGCAATAGAAACGGCTCTTAACTTTACGAGGCTCTCAACTTGAAATTTCTTTGGGGTATTCACCAACAACTCGCAAGTGTTTTTCGAAGTTCGAAAATGAGAGCCACTCTCTCTTGTTCAGGCATACCCAAACTTTGAAATCAAACTGTTTTCGAACTTGAATGACAGCTGGCACTGGCAGTGAGAATCCTTCGGTCAATTTCGTATTTTGCTTGGGGAGCGTTGCTGGTGACGATAACTGGTTTTGGTTTTGCACTCATTTTCATTTGTTTAGTTTTCGAATTTTCGAAGAGAGTGCTCGTAAGTTTAGGAGTGGTCGGGACCACTCCTAACTTTTAAGAGCGCTCGTAGATCTTTACTAATATTGCTTGGTGAATAGGTTTATGAGCTTCTTAAGTTATGAGCGCTCGGTGAATACCGGCATAAATGTCAAGTAGGTTAACACACAAATAAACGAATTAACCCAATGAAAAAACCGACCGGCGGGCGGCGGTGTGGCTCAAGGCAGCAATGGCACAACGCGATGACTACTTTTATTTTGTCTGCAGTGAAGTTATATGTGAAAATCATGTACAACTACCCGACAATATATGTAATCTATTTCATGAAGCAAAAAATGTGACATCAAGAATGTGAGACATATTCACACTCTCGGTACGATACGATATCGATATGTGTATCTTCTCGCTCCATTAAAGTATTCTTTTAAATGAATTGAAACCGAAGATAGAATTACAGCCCGATTCTCCTCTTGTGAGGAGTCACAAGTCACAAGCTCTTGTGACTATTCCTTGTGAGGATTGTTGTGATTCGATAACATTTTGGTATTCTCCCCCTAATCGTCACAAGAAAACTCACAACGAAACTCACCACAACATGGTGAGATTTTTAAGCGTCATTATTTGAATAGCTGATTATTCAAAACGAAGAAATTACTTTATAAATGTATTGTTTTGGAGAGCGAATGGATCATTTGTATCTCTCAAAGTTTTTAAAAGCCCTGGGCGCTGCAAAGTTCTTGATACGATTAGTTTCTTAAAAAAATTTGTGTTTATGTAAAAATGGTACTTTTCATTTTCGTGGGAAAGATCAGCAATAATATTCACTAGAACAAAGTCCACTTCCATTTTCTTGTACTCACAATTATTCACAAATCTAGAAAATTTTCTTATAAAATATAATGAATAATAATGAAGAAACATTGAAAATTTATGAGTTGTGACCTGCTCTGAAGAAGATCACAGTTTCGATTGTTTTTGTGACTCTCACAAGTTGTGACTGAGCGGCAGAATTCGAAAAAGTCACAAAATCAATTTCACCTCTTCTTGTGACTTGTGAGGCATCAGTGACTTTGGGGAGAATCGGGCTGTTAATCTGCATTGGAAATATATCGATTGTGTAAATATGCTTATTATTTTTTGTGTAAGAAAATTTTATCTTATCGAGACTGTCCTATTATCAGCTAGCTTGAACTCTGCTTTGATATACTTCGACTACCTTATCCATTCAGGACTTTTGAGAGTTAAAATAAATTAAAAGTTTAATAAGAAAACGTGGGACCTTATTCGGAATTATGAAATATGAAGATATTTTCAGACTCAGATATGGGCAAGTCACTTTGTCGGCAAGATAGTGGAAGATACAAGTTTTTGAACACATCCTTTCAAAACCAAAAAATGGCAGTTCTCAAAGCAAACTTATGACGTTTACATTTATGTGTTTTTATATCCAAAGCAATTTGATAAATTTGATTTCTGAATTGTTTGTCTGCGAATTTTCTTACCTTCAATTTTGGTAATATATTAGTTTTTCACCATTGCAAACTGAAAATTCTTTTCCAATTGGGCGAAATATGTCATGGATAACTGGTTTAGCTGACAAGGCAGAGAACATTTTAAACAAATTAGATCAAAATGCTGCTTCAGCTCTTCAAACTCCTGAAAATTCTTCAAACACGGTAACATCGTCCACAAATATCACCATGAAAAATGATCGAATCGAAGTAGTTAGTAGAACCTACCCAGCTAATACCCTACAACTCGTGAAATCTCTTTCACCTAAACGAACACAATTAACCCCAGAAGAAAGTCCAGCAAAACAAGTTGTCGATGCTATCGATTTCATTCCCGATGCATCAAATCTCTCTTCAAGACGAAGTTCGCTAAGTTCTCAACCAGATTCGGTTACAATTGATATGTCGGTGGCATCAGAAAAGAACAATGCTCCCCCTCAAGCTAAGTCAATGCAAGATATTCAAGAACTTGCTGCATTTAAGATTGCTCTAGCTGATATCTCAAGCGAACGTGATGAACTCAAAGCTAAACTCCAAGCACTCACAGACAGCAGTCAACTGGCAATGATGCAAAGTCGGCTCAGAGAAATGGAAATCCTTGTAAGTCGATTAACAAATGAGAAGGATCAAATCCAAAACGAACTTCACGACACTCTGAGCACAAATAAAGGATATATGCATTCCATTTCTCAGCTTGAATCGAGCATGGCAAAGGTGCAACAAGAATTTATTGATGTCACGAAGAAATTGCAAATGCAAATCAAAGAAACAGAACAGCAGAGACTTGATTTGGTGGAGTATCGCAAGAAAGCACAGCTTGCTCTACAAATGAAAGACCAACTGATTACCGAGCTGAAATCCCCTGGTGGCATAGAGAATCGAGAATCCTCCGAAAATTCCAATGAGCGCATACTGCTCTTGGAAATTAGCACACTCAAGCAAGAGAATAAGCAATTCCAGGAAGAAATTGACAACATTCGCATACAGTTGGAGAATTCGAAAGCAAATCTTCATTCTATTTGTCGACAGCATGAGGATACTGTTGCGATGCTGCACATGAACGATGATACACTTCGAAAAGATATTCGATTGGAGAAAGAACGAATTCTACAGCTAGAATCCGAGTTGAGGGTCTTGAGCCAGGAATTGTTGGCCACACGTAAACAAATGGCCACACAAATGGAAACGTATTCGGCCAAGATTCAAGAGAAGGACAAACAGTTGGAGAGAGTGAAGGCAATCTATGCAGCTGCTCAAGCTGATCCAACGACCTACGAAACCCGAATAAGGTCTCTTACCCAAACACTGGTCGAGAAACAAAATTCTGTTGAGGCTATGACGGCAGAGAGGAATGCACTCAAATTTCAATTGGAAAAAGCGGAGGTGACCTTTTAGAATATGACCGTTGCTCAATAAAATATTTAAGAGGTTTTAATTTAAAAATAAGTAAAATATCGATATTTGACTTGCGGGAGATAACATGTAAATCAGTTTTCAGAAAAATTTATTTATGATTATTTTATTGAACGACAACTATATATAACTATATAATAATTCATTCAGTAACATTGTTTATTTTGGTCATTTTAGAACCAATTAAGGCTGTCAGCATTTAACCATTCATCAGAACGAAATCCCCTTACTCTTGTTAACCACACGGATGATGGTACACAGTAGCAAACATCACATAATATATAAAAACTAAATTCTTCTGATTTTTCTTATTCCATTACAGTTAAAGCTCAGTTTCCAATTCTCATGCGAGAGAATCCATTCGATAATCGAGTAGCCAGAAGAGTCAAACGCGCTTATTCCACACTCGACTCTGCAGGGATAAGATTGGGAGCATTTTTGAGAAGATATCCGCTTATGCGGATAGCCGTTCTTATGTACGTGGGATTATTACACTTGTGGGTTATGTTTGTTTTGCTGTCTTCCACCCCAACGTAACGGTAAAAGGATTTAGTTAAGATGAAGGTGATAATAATAAATGATGTTCGTGGATTTATGTAAATATATATCTGTTATTCAAAAATATAAAAACTTTAATTAAAAGTATTAAACTTAAAAACATTTTATAATATTTGTATCTTTTGTTCTTCAAAAATTCGATTCCAATTTTGTATAAAAATAGAGGAAGTATGGCTTTCTGTGTAGATTATACACTTAATACCAAAAAGGTGTGTTAATTTTTATCTAAAATCCTATTAGTGAACGAACTTACTCTTATTTTGAATAAACTTCGAATTTTAAAAACTGAATGCTATTAGAGAAAAATGTTTATGAGTTTAAAATTAATTTTTAAATGGCTTAAACAACTTATTTAGTAGTTGAAGCTGAAAACAGAATGCCATGTTAATTCTCAAGGAAATATGAATCTATACAAGAACAAAACATTCAGCCTTATCACAGGCCCCGTCGTAATAGATTCGTAGTACGAACCCCGAAAAAAGGTATCATGGCTCCCGTCGTACTAAAAAAAACTTGCTACGAAATTCGGAGTTCGTGAATAATGGTATCACTAGCCCCGAATGAATAGGAGGTTGGGCAGTTTTTTCTACGAACAGATATTTTGATCGGAGCTCAACTTAAAACGAAACACAAATATAACTAAGCGAACGAAGATAAAGGACATGCAAATAAAATATATAAAAACAATTTTTATTATTGTTTTCATGTGAATTTGTTTATATTTTTTATTTTTTGAAGGGCAAATAAAGTAAATACAAATAAATATTGGTATCCTTCCGTAATGAATCTCATTTTTAGTGTTTGTCTTCTTGGAGTATTTTCTACATTTATTATAAAGATTGCAACGGCAATGGTATTTATTTTTAACGACCAACGAAATTAAAATCAAATCAAAAGATAAACAATGAACATTTATTTATTTTATCACATTTTGACGCAAATCAACTGATTTTGAAACTCCGAAATTAGGAAAATGCTTTTTTGATTTCATTCGGGGCCTATGATGTAAATTTATTCGTATTCGTAGCGTAACAAAATTTTCGGGGACTTGTTACGAGGGACTCTGTGATAGGGGTGTATTTCTAAGGCTAAACGTTTATTAGGTTTCCTGAATTCGAAAGAATTTACAGATCCCTACACCTTAAAGTCGATATATGTTTCGTTGGTAAGATCTGTAATTGAATATGCTTGTTGCATTTGGTAAATATTAAGCGTGTAGAATTAGTGCAAAGAAAATTCACAAGGTTTACTCTCTGGAAACTCAATTGGGTCGATGGCTTGGTTTGATTGACTTGAGCTCGCTTTATGCGAGAAGTAAGTGTTACTTAGTTATGTTTGCTATAGATGTGATTTGTAATCAGATTGATTTGCTCGCTTTATTTCCTATGTATGCACTTTTAAGAGTTGTTCATGGAATGATTTTTTTTATGCTCTTTTCCATGGTACTAACTATGGTAAATCTGAACCAGTATCTAATTCCTGTTCAATTTTTAATTCAATATATGATCGAATTGATTTGCAATTAAATAGATATATGTTTAAAAAATCAGTTTCAGAGGTTTTTAATAATTTTTTTTTAATAAAACACACCCTTTGTAATAATTTATATTATCAGACACTTACACATATTAAATTATTTATTATATTATATCTAGGTTATATGCATATAAATTAAATTTATAATGATGGCCTTATAAAGTAATTATACCTGAAGATTGAATAATAAAATAAACAACGTTTTTTTTCTTTTTTAAGGCCAAAAACAAGGGTATCTGCTATACATAATTTCTTGGGCATTAAGAAAAATTCAATTTTTCTCAAAGAGCGCATATTTGACCGTTTATGAGCACAAATTAAATTCTTCTTTAAAAATTCAATATTTCTAAAAACCGATTGATGATTATTTTTGGAATTTTATTTTAATTTGCATTATAATAATAACTTACATCGGCCAAAATACAATGTTATTAGTTATTCATTCAGTTAGAAATCATGTTTTAAAAATTAATAAAAAATAGGGCCTAAGCCTAGAGACTAATAATAATAACTCTTAATCATTCCTGCAAGCAAGTCAGCAGAATTAAAAAGGCTATACTCTGTCCAACAAAAATTGTCAGTACAGGCCTTATGGGAGAGCTTTTTCTAAAGCAGTGGCGCCTGATGCACCCTCACTACAATGCGTTAGGAAAACTGCCACTAAAAAAAGAGCAAGCCACTGACGTTTCTTAAGGAATTGTTGTTGTAATTCTTTGCAAAAAGTTGTACATCCCAACACGACCGTCGCACTGTGGTCCAAAATGACTTTTTTCGTTGCAAAAATCATAACTTTTGAACACGTGAAGCTATCGCAATAATTTTTTTTCCCCTTAAAGGTAATTTCCAAGGCTATACAAATTGTGAATTTAAAGAAAATTACTTTACAGGGTGTTTCAGAATAATTGGTTGATGTAAGATTTTCTTAGAAAAAGGAGTTAACAGAATAAAGTCTGAAAGTAAACCTTTTAAAAACAGTCCTAAATTTTTAAAACTTTGTAAAAAAAAAGTTTTTGACTATTCAAGTGAATTCATAACAACAGTGGATGCTTAAAGTTAACGCACCAATTTCAGAAATATTTTTTAAGGAGTATTATAAAACAGTATTTTTTCATGTTGTGGGGCATCAGTTTATTTTATAAACTGTTTGACTGATATATTTTATATGAAACAGTGTAGGAAAAAAGTAAACGGACGAAAAAAAAATAAAATAGAATATAAAATTTATATTAACAAAATAAAATAGAATACATTATAAATATTTGTTTACAATTAACTACTATAGATCTAATTTTCAGAAAAAAATTCATCGGCATCGTTATCATTTTCAACAATTAATAGACCTATTAGTTCTGGGCAGTAACTCTTTTTCAGCTCTTTTTTTGATCTAACGTGTCTTAAAGATGAAACAAGTGGATCTGATGATATAGCAAGCATATTAAATAAATCTTCATTTTGTCGTTTCCGTGAGACTTTGCATGTACGAGTATTTGAGTATCGATATTGCTTGTAGTCTTTATTCCTTGATTCCTGTGCTTCTTCTGAAAGCTCCCCGATTGGCAAAATTTGATGTCTTATAAGTTCCCCTCCATGGTCCAAAATTTTGTGCAGAGTTGGTGTCAGGAGTTTGTAGCTGTATTTGGCTTTTAAAAGATCCGAAGTGGTTTTGGTATACTCGTTGAATTTATATACATTAATAGATTCTT
The DNA here is from genome assembly GCA_963931855.1 of Philhelius festivus. Taxonomy (NCBI): domain Eukaryota; kingdom Metazoa; phylum Arthropoda; class Insecta; order Diptera; family Syrphidae; genus Philhelius; species Philhelius festivus. Next base: position 68,013,219 of record OZ007555.1, read on the forward strand.
TAGATGACAGCGCATTTAAAATAACTTGCAGTTTCTTTATAAGATCCTTCTCTACTCGGGTTATAGCTGACGTAACTTCTGGATTTTCAAAAAATCTATATATATCCATTGCCATAGTTTATATATATCTCCATAATGTATATGCACAAGGATTATTTTACCTGTGAAATTTAAGCTTAACAATATGGGGTATCGGAAGAAAATTATTATTCCTACCTGTTTTATTAGATCATAAAATAATAATCCAAAATTAAATAATTCTTTCAACTTTGTATATGGAGTAGGCAATAAAGCTATTAATCCTTTTCTTTTGGCAAGTTAATCTATGTTTAGGTACTATTAGAATAAGATCAATAAATATTTACAATAATTTAAGTTAAGGGGAATTTATTCAAAGAGGGTCGTCAAAGTGGGCGGATTAAAGAAATTTAATGTTCAATAAAGTAATCAATAGTTTGTGTACAATATTTTATATTTTTTTTTAATAATAATTGGCATTTGTATAAAAAGGGGCGTAGAAGTGGGCGGTTTTTTTTGTCAGAATCAAGATAGTAATAAAACGATTTTTAATTAAAAAGAAAATTTCACGTTCTCGACTATTTTAATAATTAAAATAATTGAAATTTTCCATAAGGGAATTTGCTTTTAAGACCAAAAGGTCAGCACTGGGAACACGACTTTTTTTAAACAAATTACAATTTCTCTGAAGGTTGCAAATAGTTGCAGCTACAATTTTGCATATGGTTTAAGAAATAGTTAAGGTAAACTATCATGGTCAATTTTCCGCGCGAACTCGCGAGTATTTTTTTGTAGCTCTATTCAAACCGAAAAAATCTGCTAAAAAAGGGTGTTTTTTGTTTAATTTATTAAAAATATTAAATATTTTTTTATTTTTTTTTTTAATTAAAATTTTGATTTACGCACAAATAATACAACTAGAATAAACTATAGAAAATTAATATTTTACATTTAATATGCCAAAATTTCAAATACGAAAAGAAAGAAGTTAGTTTTTTCTGCTTTTTTTTAACTCTAGAACGAAATTGACCAACTTTGAAAAGCTCTATAAGTCAAACTAGTTAGCGGAAAATTTTTTTGTTTGCTGTTTTTGAAGCTCCGTTTATATTTCTATTAGAAATAAAAAACAAAACTTTAAAAATAAAACATCGAAATTAGTATTTTTGCCACGAAATTTTCCTTTTCGGACCACAGTGCGTCGTATCCCACTGCTGATGAGAAATGAGATACTGTCAAGATCAAGACAAGAGTGTCAAGTGTCACTCAATACGATCGTGCGCTCTTCATCTACATCAAAACAGAGTTACCATTATCATTCTCAATTGCAAACAAAGAGCTTTTTCAGTGGTTTTTATTAAGGAGCTTTTGGGATTTGAAGCTTTTGAGAACACATTTTAAGAAGATGAGTATGATGAGTGTTGTCGTATTGCTTTTCAACTTAAAAAAACGCGCCTATTATCTTACCGCTTGGCGTTGTGGGAAAAGGTAAATTGAATATTGTTTTCAGTCGTTTTGAATCGGCAGACGGTAGCCCTACGCGTTTTTTACTTTCATTTGCGTCGATTTATAATTTAAACTACGGAATCCCTGTGAGAGCTTTAAAAGGCGGCACACTTATGCATGGCAATGCAACCAGAATGAGAGACAAACGTCCTATCTTCCCTGTACTGACAATTTTTTTTGGACAGAGTATAATAGTTTTCTCATGATTCCGAACGACTAAGCCGAGAAACACTTCATGACAAGACATACTTTTTGAAGAATTGTCACTTCTCACTACTGTTCACTGTTAGTTAAATTAATCAATTTATTTTTGATTTGAGTCTGCCAAAAGCCTATTTTGACAATTAAGAAGATTTTGTCAAGTAAATTGGCTAAATTAAAAAATAACTTTGACAAAAATAAATCAATTTGAAATTATTTACATAGATTGAAATGAACTTGTAGTTCAACTATAACTTCGACAATTATTTCTGAATGCAAAACGTTGGTCAGCTAAAGTTATAGAAATATTTTTTAAATGGAAATGAACATACAAAACTGCTCTTGAATAATAGAAGCCGAAAAAAAAATTTCGGTTTTACATGTACTCTCCAGCATTACTTATAAAAAAAGCTAAACAAAAGTTTTTTTTTTTTAATTTTACTAAATTAGTATCTAAAAATAAATAATGATACATTAAAAGCTTCACTCAATGTACCTACTTAAGACACTAATATTTAACTAGGTAATGTTGAGTCACATTTCCAAATGTAAACTATATTTTTCTTATTCCTTATACCTGCTGTGTAGGAGTAAAACTCATAGGCTAATAAGATAAGGATTATATGGGGCAACTGAAGATTAACCACAAATGCACTAATCGGCTTAATTATATCCTGAAAGTTTTTGAAGTAATACAAATGTTTTAGTCATGAGTGGCAGGTGATAAAATACTTAATCAGACAATAATCCTTTTTTTTTGTACAATAGTCGTCTCTAAGTATAAACCAAATCAAGTATAAATATTACTTAAGAAGAAATCCAGTTCTCAGAGGTCCAAACAAAAATAAATTATTTTATTTAATCTTAAGAAAAGCTTAGCTATATTTTGTAAATATAATAAATTATATTATTTTCTGTTAATAAATTTAAGGACAATAGTTTCAATTATCACTTTTATTTGTCTCTACCCGAATGCATTTGCATATCCTATTTTCCTAGAGGCTCAGCCATCGGAGTGAAAATCCAGAGTGACAAATTAAAACATGAGTTTTTATGGTTGCGCCCACGTAGAAGCGTTCGCTTGTATCATGTTCTTGATATGTTCTGTTTTCCCATCCAATATATTTTTTACTTGCGACTTATAGGTACTATAAGGCAAGTTATGCATTCGTAAAAAAATCGAACTCGATATTTTGATCAAAGTTGACATTACGATGATAGCGAAGACTAAAAAAGTGGGTCTCGGAATTCTGTCTGTCTGTTCGACTACAGCCTAAATGGCTCGGCCGATTTTTTTTGAAAATTCGATATCTCAAAAATGAATCAATATTTTTTTTGAAAATTTAATTTTCATTCGTATAATCACTCCGATTACCGATGTCGTAAACGACAGCGAAATATACGACCTGACACGATCTGCATTCCATAAGTCGTTTCCAACTTTTGTCACTTGTTTTGTTGTCGTCTGTAAATGTCAAACGTCGTTGAACACTTTCTTTCTGCATTCTGTAAGACGAAAAAATACGACGACTAAGAAAAAAAACCACGATATCTCTCGTTCAGAAATTTGGCAAGAGTACGATAACTTAGGCGCCAAAAAATTATAACGGTTTTTTGTAGAACAGTTCAATACAAGCATTTTTTACTATGGGAGGGGGGGGTCTATCTCCCCCCGTTTGGGCGGGAGGGGCAATTTTATAAAAAAGGTACTAAAATGGAAACAAAAATATTAAAAAATAACGGTAATACTTACAATTAAGTATTATACTTTTTTTTAAAGCCAATACTCTGATCTATTAGATAATTTTTAAATCAAGTAGAATCTATGCACAGTTTTTGAAAAAACGAGTTTTAAACTCAAATTTTGGTGAAAAAAAAAACATAAAAAAAAAGTTTAAAGTTTAATTTTTCAAAACTGCAAATTTATATATTATTATTTTTCCTAAAATTCATTGCTCTAATATATTCTTATTCAAAAACTGAAAACTAGATGATTTTATGTCGTCTAGTTTTTCAGAAAATTGAAAATAACTAAAACTACTTTTTTATGGGATATTTGCTTTTTTTTGCTTGCTTACGCATTACGGAGATATGTATGGGGGGGCATGCTGCCCCCCTGCAACCCCCCTGCCTGGGCACACTATAGGATTTGGGGTAGGTGCGAGGTTGGGTGTATGCAAGGTTTCTTTTGCATTTACAGAATCTGGATTTAAAGAAACTTTGAATTTACCCTATGGTCTATATCCAATGTCTACTAAATATATGTATGTACGTAGCCCAAAGTTGCACATTTAAAATGTTCAGACATGAAAATTTAATACATTATGAAAAATTCACATTACCTAGGTACTACTGTACGAATGCAGCAAATTTATATAATTCCTTAATTAATATGTATGTTTATTGTTTGTGTCTAACATTTTTAATGCTAATATGGTACAGGTTATTGTTTACCAAGGTCATTCGTTATTCAACCTTTGTAAGAGTGAAGTATTTTTTTCTTTGAATAAAGAATGGCGACTAAGCATCCACTACTTCATCCTAAATTAAATAACTTTTCAATATTTCAAAAAAAATATTTCAAAAGCATTGCGTTCTTAGAAGAAATTGGTCCAATTCCAACTATAGCGTCAACTCCCCTCAACTCCAACTCAAAAAGGTGACAAAAATTGTAAGAATACAATATTATTATTATTATTTATTCATCAACCAGAGCATATTATACTCTTACAGACTAAGATACATAAGTAAATATATAGTTACAAATTTGTAGGTGGCTTTATAAAATTCAAATTACATTTAAATGATTTACGTAGTTAATCTTTTATTTTAATAAATAACGTTACTTGTTTAAAACTAATGATTTAAAAGTTTCTCTGGTGCAATCCATATAAAATTTAATCTCAGAGCAATAAACCCATCTATCGGCACATTTTTCCAAGGGCCTCAATATTAGCTAGAGATTCGGGAGGTGCTTGCTATAATTTTTTTTTTTGATCAAAATGCCTGTAAACACGGTTTTAATACATTGAACATTGAAAAATTGACTTGACTATTTTTAAGTAACACCTGACTTACTCACAAACTGACTGACTGAGACGCGAAATGCCATGCAATTCTACCTCCTCTGGTGCATTCTTGGTAACCCTAAATGATTTTCTGTACTTTACCTACAAATGAACCACATTAACATTAATCCTCAAAATGAAATCACCGTAGTTAAATACCAAAAATCAAAAATTTCATAAAAAGTAGTTTTAGTAATTTTCGATTTTCTCAAAAACTAGAAGGGACAAAACCATTCGGTTTTTTGTGTTCGATTCAGAATTAATAGTAGCATTGACCACAAAAAGCCAATTAAGCATTTCATTTTACAATTTTGAAAAAAAGTGGTCTAAACTTTTTTTTTTTCATTTTTTTAACAAAATTTTGAGTTTGCATGCAAATTTTTCAAAAACTATTCACATAAATAATTTAATTTAAATTTACGATTATAGAACAGACTTCTGGCTTTCAAAACAGGTATAGTATTTTATTGTAAGTGTTGCCGTTGTTTTTCAATATATTTTTTTTCAATTTAAGTCATTTTTTCTAAAATCGCCCCTACCTCCTAAACGGGGCGAGATAGACCCCCCCCTCCCATAGTAAAAAACGCTTGTATTTGACCCTTCTACAAAAATCCGTTATCAATTTTTGGCGCCTAAGTTATCGTACTCTCTCCAGAAATTTACACACGACAGAGACATAGAAGGTCGCAAAACTGCAAGTATTCTTGTTAAATAATTTATTTTATCGAATTTTTTTACGATAAATAAAACAAGTACATATTTGTCTAAATTTGTTGTACTATACTATATACTTAAATGTTGTAATTAACAAATGAAAACCAATTCCAGACGCTCGTAGATTTGAGGAAGAAGACGAGCAGTTAGGGTTTTTTTTGAAGGGGATACAAAAAACGTCCTCCAGTAAGAGATGGAGATGCTTGGCAAAAGTTTTGAATCGCTTATTCTATAACGGCAAGCTTTCGCTATTAAACAAAAAAGAGCTACGCTTTCGAAGAAGCAGTGTGTACTCCAAGAAATAACCTTAAATAAAGTATAAACAAAGGAAGAAAAGAGGAATATAAGTCATAAAAATTAAAGGAGCACACTGCTAGGAGAGACACAACACATCTTAAGATGCAAGAGGAAACACTTGTAATTTATAAACATGGGATGGAAAGAAAAGAAACTAATAAATGTAATACATTTCAACACTTATCATTTTAATTACTTATTTATTTTCTAATAATTAAAAAAAAACTGCATTTGTTCATTAATTGAACATCGAGCAATAATATTGTATGTAGATGTAGACTTTCCTTTGAATTTTACAGATGTTTGTTACTTTTTAATCGTTTTTAAATCTGTTACAAAATCATCGCGTCGAAAAAGTTATGGAATGCCATTTAAAAAACGAGACGACAGAGAAAACGAGAGACGTCGAAAAAACGAGACGACATAGGTAATTGGGGTGAATAATTAAAACCTAAAGTTGACGAACCAAATTTTTTTGTTAAAAATGTTTTAAAAATTTTGTATATAAAACCTTATTTTTTTAAGAAACCACTACAACGACTTATAATTTTTGTTCTTGCATAAATTCATATTTGCATACCATTCTGTTTTTGTCTCTTACTACTAAATGAATTTAAAAAATTATGATAATTTTATTCTTATGAACAGTTTTCTCTAATAACATTCGTTTTTAAAATTCCTAGTCTATTACATAGGAGCAAGTTCGTGCGACCCAGTCGTGCATTTTATTCTCTAGCGAATTTAAGAGCAGCTACTTTGTCCATAACCATATGTGGTTAATGTTGTCTTTCCAAAAGTTGTTTTCTTATTTCCAGTGGTATTACTACTCTATCTCCTTTCAAGATTAGTTCATTATTTACTAGGTATAAGTTCATCCTTTATTTTGCAATATGATTTAATGTTCTCAATTAGTTTGTCTTTGTTATCTGACCAACCTTGTATAATTGTTGCCGATAATATTTGTAAGGTTTTATCTTCAACAGTAGCTTTTCTAACTTCACTTAAAGTTCCATCGCTAATTCGTATTCCTTCAACATCATTGCAATCTTCTAGTTGTTTTAGTGCTTCTTCGATTAGAAATATTTCTAAAGATTTCTCTTTGGGTGGTATGCAGAAAGCTTTATCTCAGTCTGAAAATTCACTTTTTTGAGCAATTGCTAGCTTTCGTATGCAGAATAATTCTGAGACAAGAATTATTCTTCATACGAAAGCTAGCAATTGCTCAAAAAAGTGAGATTTGAGACTGAGATAAAGCTTTCTGCATACCACCCTTTGTATATTGTATGTATCGGCGATCTTGATAAAGTATCTGCTATAAACATTTCACTGCTATTTTTATATTTCAAAAAGAAGTTACATACATATATCTTTTAAGTAGTAATATCATAGTGTGCAATCTTTTTGGTGTTTTCAGTATTGGTTTCTTGATTTTATTAATTAATGGTTGATGATCAGTTTCAATTGTAAAATAACTTTTTCCGTAAATGTATTGATCAAATCTCTTACATGGAAATACAATTGCTAACATATCTTTTTCGATTTGAGCATAGTTGTAGTGTTAGTGTTTTAAGATGTATACATTATTGAATGATTTTCTTGGACTAGATGATGCATCTGTTTGAATTTGTACGGGCTTTATTACATCATAGAATTTCAAAACTGGATTCGTAGTAATCGCTTGTTTCATATTTTTTAATGCTTGTTCTTGATATGAAACCGTTCCTAAAAATTTCAATGTTTGTTTTGGTTATTGCGTATATCTTTGTATGTTTGTGTTTGAAATCAATTTATTTTTAATTTGACCACCAAAAGCCGATTTTGACAATTATTGCATTCCATTGGGCAACAAAATTGATTAAGTTTGTGATCTTAAATCAATCTTACAAGTCCATGTTTTTCTGTAGACTTACCCCTCCGTATACTAGTAGGAAAACAGTTTTCAACCCTTAATTTAATTAATTTTGTCAAAAATTTGGAATAAAAATGTCGATATCGTATGGTGTTTTCCATTGGTAAAATAAATCAATTTTATTTTTGATTTGGATCTGTCAAAATGTCGATTTCTTAAATTTTATCAAATTCAAATTCGTTTGCATATTTACCACTACACGTACTAATACAAAATCAATTGAAATGCTTATGTAAATAGACCAAGACGAAATTATACGACTACAATAGCCGTAGTACAGTAGGATTTTATATGAAAAACAAATACAACATCCTCAGTAGGATCACTGCCGATAAAAGGAGAAGTGAAATCCTGCTTCGGATAGAGATTTTTTGACGTTTATTCGAGTACAGGCAATGATCCTACTGCGGACGTTGTATTTGTTTTTCATATAAAATCCTACTGTACTACGGATAACTTTTCCAAAAAAACACGGCTAATGACAACAAAATAATCAAATTGAAATCGCATTCCATTCGCTATGAAGAAAAACACAATTTTTAAATAGAAATCTGAATTTTCCAATGGAAAACCCCATTAAAAGAAATTCATTATTATGTGCGGTTATTATAGATCAGATTGAATTCTTTTTGAAAATGATAATAATTTCATATTATGAATGTAAAATCCGTTAGTTGGATCAAAAGTTTTTACTTAAACTTTTATTTTTTTATATTTTTATCAAGCATATTGTTTTTACTTGCTCGCCTCTTTGACAATGTGTAAAGGCAGTAAATTGCACTTTCTTTTAAAAAAATGTCCTTATCAAAAAATTAAAGCGGTTTAAATAAAATCGGTGAATTCATAAAGTTCATATATCTATACAGAAAGTAGATATAGAATGAAGATTTTACCTAAATAACGGCATGAGCCTGTGTCCACGAATACATTGACAAAAATAAATCAAATTGAAATCCTATGGGCTAAAAAACCCGAGAACGAACACATCCCTATAATCTAAATAACAGGAATGTGTGAAAATGTGTGCTTTATACAAAACAACTTGTGTTTATTTTTAATTTCAAGTATTTGACAACTTTTTAGTTAGGAGAGATTAAACATAAAAACAACTTTAGAACCAACCAATTTAGAAACCAAGTCCAGTTAATGCCTTATAGCGCCTTTTTTCAAAATGGCAATTAACTGACACATTTTTTGTTAAAAATTTTGGGCTTGCATGTACTCTCCAAGCATTACTCTTTTTTTCTTATTTTTACTGGATTATAGGTATCCGTTTTATGAATGCATATTCGTTTCAGAGATATTTGTTTTTAATTCGCTTTTAGTTAGATACTTTTGCAAAAATATTAATATCGGTTGATTGAATGTAAACTATATTTTTCTTATTCTTTATACCTGCTGTGTAGGATTAAAACCCATATAGGCTAATTGTCAAAGAAAATGATTATTTGGGGCAGCTAAGGATTAACCACAAATACTCTAATTGGTATCGGAGTGTATCCTTTTTTAATCATGAGTGCCAGGTAATAAAATACTTAGTCAGGCAATAATCCTTTTATTGTACAATATTCTAAGGTTCTAAGTATAAATATTAAATGAAAATCAAATCTCCGCATCACTTGGCAAATATCCTTTGATAACCGCACACGTAAGATTACTAGCATAAATCAATATGTCTGAAGTAGTGAAGAGACGGACAAATCTAAGCAAAATATCAGTTGCGTATCAATTGTTTCGATATCAAGAAGAGTTGCGGAATCGGAAAGCAAAGAAAATTAATCTATATAAGGTGAAATATAATATTACAAATATTATAGTGACAACAACTTGGCACAACATAACAAGCTACACCAAGGAGGAACGGGAGCATTTGATTGACAGCATACTCTACAGGAAGAAACTGAAAGAAGAACTAGCGAAGGAAGCAGCTAAAAACTCATCATCAAAACTTAAAAAGAAATGCAGTTCTCAGAGGTCCAAAAAAAATAAATTATTTTGAATTTTAATCAAAATTTTAATTAAGTTTAGCTATTTATTGTAAATATATGTATGTACATCCATAAATAAATTATAAATATAATAAATTTAAGGGCAAAAGTTTAAATTATCTCTTTTATTCTTGTTGGTATAAACCAAATAATAGCGGATGTTCAAGATTTTGCAATAAATAAAAAAATCCATAAAAATCATAAAAGCTGGATAACAGGCTTGTCAGTTGGATAATCTATATATGTCTATACATAAGTACATATGTATACATATATAAATTTTTTGCATGTACATTATCACCCTTATTATAATAGGCGTTTCACTTGAACGACACCCGTCACTTCTTCTGTCGAGTCACTTTTAATGCGTTTAAGAGCCGGTATTACGATACTTAAACGCCAGGCGTTTTGAATATATGTACATACATGCGTTCCACATAAAAATCTGTCATTGATATTTCAAAACAATTTGTGTTTTTTTTTTCAATACACGGTGTCCTGTAATTCGTGTGCCATACTTTGTGATGTGATTCTTGATCATATTCTAAGCAAAAAAATTGTTCTACAGTAAAGTCTGATTTTCAACTTTGACATCACTTTTTGAGGATGTAAAAAAAGGCTAACTTTGTGTACCCTGACCAATGTTTAGGTGAATTTCTCTGTCAGTACTAATAGTAGGAACCTCATTTTAGATTTTATTTTGAGTAGAAATACTAGCCTTTAAAACTATGTTTAAATTGAGCTAATGTATTTTTAGGATTGCCAGATATTCAATTTTAAATGGTGTTCAATTTTTCTTGCCCGAGCAAATTTTGACTTTGAGGTAAAAAAAACATAAAGTTTTCTTATTTTTACCTGATGAAGAAAACAATAATACAACAAATATCTTTAATAAGTGCACCCAAAAACCCAAACATGTTATGATACTTGGGAAGATCTAAGACAGGTGTGTTTTGTACCTACTTTTTTTGCTAATCTTTGCAATTGATGTGGTTTTCCAAGAATTGATAGTTTATAGGTAATTTTCAAGACTGTATACCTACTCATAACAAGGGTAAAAAGTGTACTTATGCCTATTTGACTTGCTGTCAAACAGGGGAAGTTAAATTTTGGGGATGACTGTTCAATGGGTAAATTAACTAAATAAGTAGTATAAAAGAATAGAAAAACTTAAAACTCATTCATCAGATCAAGTTTGATAATAGCGCTTTTTGAAATGCTTTTACTTACGAGAGAAGAATACGCAGACATTTTATTCATTTATGGGTTGTGCAATGGAAATTCAAGAAGAGCACAACGAAGATACCAGAAACTTTACCCTAACAGACGACTTCCTTCTCGAAATGTTTTTGGAAATATCTTTCGAAGGCTTTGAGAAACTGGATCAGTTTCAACTACAAGACCTAACGCGGGAGCTGCAAGCACAAGAAGAGTTTCATTGATACACTTCATCTGTTCGGGGTTAGTTATTTTCACTCTTAAATAAAACAAAAATAATAAAAATTACAAATTCCACAATACTAACATGTAAAACTTACAGCTTTATCCAATTTCGACAATGAGTCGTTTGAAAATTTGTATTCGACAAATAATAGCGTTCTGAGAATCGTAGAAGGTGAGTAAAACGACAGTTATAATACAAATGAGTGACATTTCTCCTACGAAAACTTACGTTCCACTCAGAGTATGGCGTTACGACTCGAAAATAACGATAAACGACTCTAAAACGCCATTCATAATACAAATTTTTGAAAATGATATTTGTCGTTCAAGCGAAACGCCTGCTACAATAAGGGTGTATATTTTTTTTACGACAATCGAAGAAAATCATTGATAGCATTCCGATAAACTTTCAGGTTATAATAAAACCGATTAGTTTATGTATTTGTGGTTAATCTTCAGTTGCTCCATATAATCCTTATTACAATTAGCCTGTAACATATTAATCTTACAAAGTAGGTATAAAGAATATATAAAATAAAGTTTACATTTAATCAACCAATATTAATATATTTTACAAGTACAAAAGCGAATCAAAAACAATTACATATCTCTGAATTGGGTGTGTTGGAAAATAATTATTTACGTTTTCAGTGACTCAACATTACCCAGTCAAATATTACTTTTTTAGGTAAATTGGAAAAGCTTTGTATGGTATCATTATTTATTTATAGATACCAATCCCGTAAAATTAAAAAAATAATTTTGTTTTGTCTTTTTTAAAATTGGATCAGTTGTTCGGCATTTTGAAAAATGGAGATATAAATACAATTTTCTCGGCACTTATTGGTTGAAGAGTAGTCTTTATTTATGAAGGTTTTTATAATACAAACTCTATATACTACTGAAATAAATCAGCCAAGTAGAAGACTTAGCACTATTATTTGACTTGTTGAATTGATTCAAAATAGCTTTTTTGGCCTTAGTCCACAAAAATTGGCATTTCGTCCCGACGATCTCAAATGGACTCATTAGTTGATTGTGAAGGTCTTGTCAATACGTACTCGTAATTTTTGTTAAATTCAGTTCATTGTTACATCGATTTTGTGAACTATATCCAACGAATATTAAAATCGTAATCATTAACGCTGGATGATATTCCCCGTGTAGTCTTTATGTTCAGTTTACCATTTAAATAATTATATCTATAAAAACTTAGCAACCGTTGAAAATTTGAAATTAAATTGGTTTTAACGTTTGTTTCACAAAAAAATCATCTAAAATTAAAAATAAATCTTCCTTACCTTATTATTATTACTAAAATAATTAAATTCAGTGGAAAAAGAGATTAACAAAGGCTTATCTACGCCAGCTGACAAAATTTAATTAATTCCAAGAAGGGTTATTAAGAAAGTGGATTATCCTCCTTGTTTACATACAATAATAAATCTTAATCTGTTATGTAATTAAAATCCATCAAGAAATTTATTTTTTGCAAATCCAATATTAAAAATGGAGAAATCCGAAAGAAGCAAGAGTGGATAAATTTTGCCTTTCGAAGAGAGCGCTCGTAAGTTAGGAGTGGTTACCTTAGGATATTTTGGTAAAGTGGCAAAAAAAGTGGCACTCGAGAAAAAAAGGTGGCACTTAAAATTAAAAACAAGGGAACAAATTTCACACTCAACGAATTTATAGGAGTTGAAGAAAACACATAATTTAAACAATCATTTTAAGGTTTATTGCAACGTAAGCTAAAAACAAAAAATTTAACAGTTCATTTTGTATTGATTATTCAACATAAATAAATAAATAAAAGTATGAATAAATAATAAATAATAATTTATTTAAAAGAATTCGTATCACATTTTACTTTCCTGTGATGGTTTCCCTATATTTTTTTATGAGGAGCTCATCTGGACTCCACTCAGCTAAATCACAGTTGCTTACTAAATTTAAAGAAGGCAACATATTTTCACAAGTTTCAGTGTTTAGTCTGTTGGTGAGTTTGTTTTTCATCAAAGTTAGCTTGGAAAAAACCCTCTTAGCGCAAGCACTGCCATGAGGCAAGGTTTAAATTTTTGCAACAAATTCATATAAGTCAGAAAATAGGTATTTATTCAAACTATTTTTAATGTTACCCACTTTTTCAATGTGTGGGTTATGTTGAATTTTAAAACTTTGATGGTATAAGTATCGTACGCATGAAAGATATGAAAAGGTATGGAAAAATGGCATGGTGAATTGTTAACTTTAGTTTTACTTGTGGGGAATAAAAAGTGGCACAAACTGAAAGGTGGTGGCTCGGTGGCACAGCCTGAAAAAAAGTGGCAATTTGACACTAAAGTGGCACAGCAGTAACGCTAGTCGGGACCACTCCTAACTCTTAAGAGCGCTCGTAGATCTTCACTAATATTGCTTGGTGAATAGGTTTATGAGCTTCTTAAGTTATGAGCGCTCGGTGAATACCAGCCTAAGGCCGGTTACGAGCGCTCTCTTCGAAAGTTTGTTCGCTAAAGACGTGCCACGCACGCATTTGACTCGATTCCATGTGAGCAATACCAAGTAGAAGAGTATCCATTTGCTGTCAAGACCAACATTCCACAACATTTCACAGTTTGGGTATGCCTGAACAAGAGAGAGTGGCTCTCATTTTCGAACTTCGAAAAACACTTGTGAGTGGTTGGTGAATACCCCAAGGAAATTTCAAGTTAAGAGCCTCGTAAAGTTAAGAGCCGTTTAAGAGCGCTCGGTGAATACCAGCCTTAAATTCTCAATCAGCACTTTTTGTGTAAACGCAAAACCTCTAAAAGTGCACTTATGGACTTACATAAATGTATGCAAGTAGTGTCTTCTCACTATGTACATAGCCATGCACTGATCTCTATAATACACATATACATATTATGCGGCTTGCCTCATATAGTAGTGCAAATTTAGAAAGATACTTCTGAGCCTGAACATAATTAAAGACGATTTGGAAAATAATGCAAATATTTCCACTATGGAAGCAATAATGTAATCAAATGTGTACAAAACATATAATGTACATGCAAAAAATTTATATATGTATACATATGTTCTTATGTATTGACATATAGATTATCCAACTGACAAGCCTGTTATCCAGCTTTTATGATTTTTATGGATTTTTTTATTTATTGCAAAATCTTGAACATCCGCTATTATTTGGTTTATAACAACATGAATAAAAGAGATAATTTAGACTTTTGCCCTTAAATTTATTATATTTATAATTTATTTATGGATGTACATACATATATTTACAATAAATAGCTAAACTTAATTAAAATTTTGATTAAAATTCAAAATAATTTATTTTTGTTTGGACCTCTGAGAACTGCATTTCTTTTTAAGTTTTGATGATGAGTTTTTAGCTGCTTCCTTCGCTAGTTCTTCTTTCAGTTTCTTCCTGTAGAGTATGCTGTCAATCAAATGCTCCCGTTCCTCCTTGGTGTAGCTTGTTATGTTGTGCCAAGTTGTTGTCACTATAATATTTGTAATATTATATTTCACCTTATATAGATTAATTTTCTTTGCTTTCCGATTCCGCAACTCTTCTTGATATCGAAACAATTGATACGCAACTGATGTTTTGCTTAGATTTGCCCGTCTCTTCACTACTTCAGACATATTGATTTATGCTAGTAATTTTACGTGTGCTATTATCAAAGGATATTTGCCAAGTGGTGCGGAGATTTGATTTTCATTTAATATTTATACTTAGAGCCTTAGAATATTGTACAATAAAAGGATTATTGCCTGACTAAGTATTTTAATACCTGGCACTCATGAGGTTCGTTCGTTGAACTTTACCCAGGGTTGACCCAGGTTTTCTTGACAACCCTCAGAGTTTTCAACAAAAACTGGGGTTTTCGGTTTTCAAAAAACACCTAAGGGCTTTCAACTATTTTGTTGACAGCTAAAAGCAAGACAAAATCATTTTTTAATCTGATAAAACTTTAAATTTGTTATAAATTAGTTTTAAAACTGAACGAAAACATTTTCGCGTTGTTGCTGAATGTTTCATCCGATGAGTACAACAAACATTTAATTGCAAATACAAGCAAAAACATGCAACATGCGAATCGCCAAACGACAACAAAAGAAATACATATGAAATTTCATATGACTTTTGACAGTTTGATAGTTACCTGAACTCGCCCCAGCAAAATACCTAGATCTACTTCATGGCGAGTTCAGGGCGACCCCAGGTCTCAAAAAACACAGAATTTGCTCACCAGGGTGACTTCAGGTTTTTCAAAAAACGATTTAGGGCGACCCCAGGGTGACTTCAGGGCTCAACGAACAAACCTATGATTAAAAAAGGATACACTCCGATACCAATTAGAGTATTTGTGGTTAATCCTTAGCTGCCCTAAATAATCCTTTTCTTTGACAATTAGCCTATGGGTTTTAATCCTACACAGCAGGTATAAAGAATAAGAAAAATATAGTTTACATTCAATCAACCGATATTAATATTTTTGCAAAAGTATCTAACTAAAAGCGAATTAAAAACAAATATCTCTGAAACGAATATGCATTCATAAAACGGATACCTATAATCCAGTAAAAAATAAGAAAAAAAGAGTAATGCTTGGAGAGTACATGCAAGCTCAAAATTTTTAACAAAAAATGTATAAGCTAATTGCCATTTTGAAAAAAAAGGCGCTATAAGGCATTAAATGGACTTGGTTTCTAAATTGGTTGGTTCTAAAGTTGTTTTTATGTTTAATCTCTCCTAACTAAAAAGTTGTCAAATACTTGAAATTAAAAATAAACACAAGTTGTTTTGTATAAAGCACACATTTTCACACATTCCTGTTATTTAGATTTTAGGGATGTGCTCGTTCTCGGGTTTTTTAGCCCATAGGATTTCAATTTGATTTATTTTTGTCAATGTATTCGTGTACACAGGCTCATGCCGTTATTTAGGTAAAATCTTCATCCTATATCTACTTTCTGTATAGATATATGATTTTTATGAATTCACCGATCTTATTTAAACCGCTTTAATTTTTTGATAAGGACATTTTTTTAAAAGAAAGTGCTTTTTACTGCCTTTACACATTGTCAAAGAGGCGAGCAAGTAAAAACAATATGCTTGATAAAAATATAAAAAAAATAAAAGTTTAAGTAAAAACTTTTGATCCAACTAACGGATTTTACATTCATAATATGAAATTATTATCATTTTCAAAAAGAATTCAATCTGATCTATAATAACCGCACGTACATACATATCGCCGCCTGAGTACTTAAATGCCCCATATCCAAAAAAATTGTTCCCCAGAAAACGAATTTTAAACTTTAAAAAATAATTTCTTTACTTTCTTCTTGAGAAATATAATGTTTGAATTTTTATATACATTTTTTGAAAATATCTTTGTTGGAATTTGAAGACAAGAAGTCAAAAACTATAACGGTTATTTTTTTAAAAATAAAAGTACGAAAAAAGTCAGAAATGGATATAGGACTGTTATGTATGAAAAGAGTAAAATAATGCGTCGTTATTATTAAGTACTTTATTATAACTAAATGTTAAAAGGAATTAATATACAAAATTGCTGCAGGGCCTTCAGTCTGGGTAGAACGACGGAAACTTAATGAATACGGAAGAAACATGCTTTTTTAAAAATGACAGCTGATAGAAGATTAAAATGGACGGTCGATGTCGTAGGTCCGTTCATAACTTGTTGTGGACACAACACTGCCGTCGGTCTGTTCATAACTTGTCGTGGACACAACACTCTCCGCCTGGCCAAAAAAAAATAAATTCCATCTCCGTGCTAATCAATTTCATCGAGATAATAATCTCTTAATCTAATAGGTCGTCTAGTTTGCCTTCTTGTGCGTTGTGGTATTTGAATCTCGGGAGGTGGAGGCGCAGCTGCGGTTGCTATTACAGGTGTTTCTGGTACTCGAACCACGGCTTCACAATGGGCTGGTCGAGTCACAATCACATCGTAATCGGCGAATGTAACTGTCCGAGGTTTGTGGACAACTGGCTTCGGGGCTGGAACTGTGCGGTCTACTGGCTTAGGGGCTGGAACAGTGACACGTCTGAGTTGATCAATGTGTCGTTTGAATACATGACCGCTATCTAGCTTGACTGTATAATGCATTGAACCAAGCTTGTCCACGACTGAGCCAAGTTCCCATGATGGTTTTTTGTTTCGGTAAATTCGGGCTATTACGCGTTCACCCACCTTGAGACTTCGTAGGACACCTTGTAGTGGAACAGCTTTTGGTAACTCCTTGGTAGGCCGGATAGCATCCAGACGAATACGTATAATACGGTTCAGGTACAACTCCGCTGGACTCTTTCCACAGGCTAAAGGTGTCGCTCTAAACAATTGCAATATCTGTTGAACTTTATCGATGTGAATTGGATCATTATGCATCTTTTCCAATTTCAGCTTTAAGGTTTGTACGTACCTCTCTGCAAGACCATTAGTTGACGGGTGTCCTGGTGCAGTAAAGATTTGGAAAATTCCCCGTTCCTTGCAAAAAGTTTCAAATACTGGATTTTTGAATATTGTTGCGTTGTCAGAAACCAGAAACTGTGGGTATCCATGAAAAGAAAATATTTCTTCCAATAGCTTCAGGGTTATTGACGTGTCCGGGGCTTTTGAAATTTCTTTTATCTCAGGCCATTTCGATTTTGCATCTACTAATATGAGATAGTATTTGCCATTTTTGGGACCAGCATAATCAATATGCACTCTTGAAAAATTTTCTTTGGGCTCTTCCCAATGGTGTGCCGGTGCCTTAGCTGGAGACTTCTGGTTAAGTGCGCATGATTGACAAGAGCGGACGGTTCGTTCGATGTCCAGGTCGATGTTCGGCCAGTAGCAATATCGTCTCGCTAGCTGTTTCATGCGGACGATGCCCGGGTGTGTAACGTGAAGTTCCTGTAATATTTTTTGTTGCAGTGCTTTGGGGATGCAAACTCTAGAATCTCTAAACAAAATACTGCCTTGTAGGGTATAGTCCTCCAAATGACTTGTGCCGGCTTTGATTTCTTTGATGATCTGTGATAGGGCTGGATCTTGAGGTGTATATTGCTTGATCATCTCACTGGTTACTTGAGCTGTAGATATGAAGCTGAGTGTTTGATTCTGGATCTGGAGAATTTCTTCATCAATAATGTGAACGTCAGTTGGAGACTCTTTATCGACAGGATTTCTAGAGAAATAGTCAGCATTCACGTTTTGGTCACCATTTCGGTGGACTATTTCGTAGTTGAAATTGGATACTGGCCTGGAATTCTTTCTTAATTGTAAGGAGCATTTGACGCCTGGAATTTTCCCTACTGATTGTTCGAATATTTTGGGAAACAGTTTCTCAAATTGTTCGATTGACTTTATCTGGAGTACATCTTGAGTGGTGTTTTTGATGGGCTGGCTGATTTTGTCGATTTCTTGAAGGCTGATATTTAGATGTCGAATCCACGTTCTACCCAGTAAAGGTGAAAATCCATCAGGAACTATGAAAAGTTGTTGAATAGAATCCATATTGTTGTATCTCACCGGTACATTGACGACTCCTAGAGGTGCCACGATTCCTGAGTCATAAGTTCTGAACTTCACAAAGCACTTTTGGAGCTTAGTATTCAATTTTAAGCGTTTGAACTCGTTGTTGGGGAGTAATGTGTAACCGGATCCAGAGTCTACTTCAAATTTCACATTTTTGTTCGCGATGGAAATCTCAATTTCATATTTCTTTGTGGTTATTTCTGTGGTAAACAAATCAATTATTTCTACTTTGTTGAGATCGTTTTGACCATAAGTTGACGTTGACTGGAAATCTTGAAAATCTGTCACACTTGATATGTTTCTGGAAGCTGACTGGCTTGACGATAATGTAGAATGCTTGTTTTTTACAAGAGTTGAAATGCAGACTTTTGACACATGTCCTTGTTTACGACACGACGAACACTTAAGTTTGTGTGAAGCAGTTTTGCACTCTGAAGATGCATGATTATTTTTGCCACATCTGATGCACAGATCGCTGATGCCGATGTCTTTGAAATCCACACGGTAACTGGACTTTCTGCCATGGGACGCACTTCGGCCTCGTGAATATGCATGGCCTCCGGCTGATTTCTTTGTGTCTGCATGATATCTGGACCTTGAAATTCGATTAATTGACGTAAGCGATGAATTGACTGAGTTGGAAGGGCATTGAGCTACTTCATGAGCATTTAGCTTGGCGGTTTCTGATGCTAAGGCTTTTTGAACGATGGCATTGAATTCTAAGTCTTCCTGTAACATTTGTTCTCTAATGGTGTTGTCTTTGAGACCTCTTATAAATTGGGCTCTTAGGAACAGATTTGCAACAGATTTGCCGCAGGTGCAAATTAGTTTGCAATCAACCGCAAGCTTTTGTAGAGCAGCACTGTATTCTGAGCAAGACTCGTTTGACTGTTGTACCCTCATGAGAAGTCGATGCTGACCCACAAGTTGGTTTACTGGAGGTGCAATGTGAAACTGCAAAGCCTTCACAATATCGTCATAGGTAGACTCATCGATAGTTTTCGGTGCTATTAAACATTTACATTTGTCGTAGAGGTTAGGACCAATCGAGTTGAGAAACATCCTCTTCCGAATTGACTCGTCGGTAATGCTTTTTAATGCACAATAGTTGTCAAATCTCTCGACGTATTGTTGAAAATTTTCTTGACCCTCATTGAAGGCTTCAAAATTTGCGGCGATGATGGTCATTGAAGTGGCGGGCGCAGCAGCAGCAGCAGCAGGTTGGGGTAGCAGCTCTTTCATTGCCTGGAGGAATTGGCTAAATTGTGCGGCGTCCATATTAGGTATTCCTGTTTAGCCTCGTCGCCAAAATGTTATGTATGAAAAGAGTAAAATAATGCGTCGTTATTATTAAGTACTTTATTATAACTAAATGTTAAAAGGAATTAATATACAAAATTGCTGCAGGGCCTTCAGTCTGGGTAGAACGACGGAAACTTAATGAATACGGAAGAAACATGCTTTTTTAAAAATGACAGCTGATAGAAGATTAAAATGGACGGTCGATGTCGTAGGTCCGTTCATAACTTGTTGTGGACACAACACTGCCGTCGGTCTGTTCATAACTTGTCGTGGACACAACAAGGACCCTCTTCTATACGAATGCGAAATCGTTGAAAACCAAATTGAAAATTTCCTATGGATATAGGACTTTTGTGCACTGAAAGGTAATTCAATGTAAGCAAGAATAACAAAAAAATTCACAAACACTGGCATTATTTATTTTTTATAATTTTATTTTTATTGATAAGAACATAAAACAAAAAATATTATAAATTTAGTGGGTATACCTTACTAAATCTCATATTGGACTATTTCTAAGTCAACAAAAAAGTAAGAATATGCTTAAGTATTTTAATACTAAAGTATGAAAAATACTTAAAACTAACTTTGGTCCTTAAAATTTTCCAGAAAGAGACGTCTTTTTTAATTCGGAATAGTTTATAAAAATTCGTCAACATTTCATTGTATTAAGTATTACATATTTATTTTCAATTTTTTTTTTAAATTTAGACTTTTTGTTTACCTTTTTGGATTTTATCCACTTTAGTAAAAAAAAAAAATGCTTAAATTAAATCGTTAAAAAACTCTACAAGACTGCATTTAATGCACCCATCTCTATTTACCCCATGGTTAATTGTTTTTCAACTTTAATGATGTCTTTTTTCTTTACCATCGTCAAAGCGAAAACTTACTTCTGCGTTATTAAAATAGCCTCCGATAAAAACCTGGACCACATGTTGTTCTTGAATGTTAAAAGATATAAAGCATATAGACATAGAGGATATAGAGCACATAAGTACTGAAAATGTAACTTAGTTACGATAAATATGAGAGCTTAAATGCTCTATATAAGATTGCCCCACTTAGTACAAATTTTGAATATGCGGCAAATAAGCACTAAAAGGACCCACAAATTAGTGGTCTATGGAGCAAACTGGCTTTATGTAACTTCGTTAATAATGAAGATAGAGCAACGGGGATAGCGCCAAACGATAGAAAATATTCAAATTAGTATAACTGCATCTTTAACTCAGTTTCCCGAAAAAGTGGTCTGTGGGGCATTTAAGTACTCAGGCGGCGATATGTATAATGAGTTTCTTTTAATGGGGTTTTCCATTGGAAAATTCAGATTTCTAGATATTTAAAAATTGTGTTTTTCTTCATAGCGAATGGAATTCGATTTCAATTTGATTATTTTGTTGTCATTAGCCGTGTTTTTTGGAAAAGTTATCCGTAGTACAGTAGGATTTTATATGAAAAACAAATACAACGTCCGCAGTAGGATCATTGCCTGTACTCGAATAAACGTCAAAAAATCTCTATCCGAAGCAGGATTTCACTTCTCCTTTTATCGGCAGTGATCCTACTGCGGATGTTGTATTTGTTTTTCATATAAAATCCTACTGTACTACGGCTATTGTATTCGTATAATTTCGCCTTGGTCTATTTACATAAGCATTTCAATTGATTTTGTATTAGTACGTGTAGTGGTAAATATGCAAACGAATTTGAATTTGATAAAATTTAAGAAATCGACATTTTGACAGATTTAAATCAAAAATAAAATTGATTTATTTTACCAATGGAAAACACCATACGATATCGACATTTTTATTTCAAATTTTTGACAAAATTAATTAAATTAAGGGTTGAAAACTGTTTTCCTACTAGTATACGGAGGGGTAAGTCTACAGAAAAACATGGACTTGTAAGATTGATTTAAGATCACAAACTTAATCAATTTTGTTGCCCAATGGAATGCAATAATTGTCAAAATCGGCTTTTGGTGGTCAAATTAAAAATAAATTGATTTCAAACACAAACATACAAAGATATACGCAATAACCAAAACAAACATTGAAATTTTTAGGAAGGGTTTCATATCAAGAACAAGCATTAAAAAATATGAAACAAGCGATTACTACGAATCCAGTTTTGATGTAATATGATGTAATAAAGCCAGTACAAATTCAAACAGATGCATCATCTAGTCCAAGAAAATCATTCAATAATGTATACATCTTAAAACACTAACACTACAACTATGCTCAAATCGAAAAAGATATGTTAGCAATTGTATTTCCATGTAAGAGATTTGATCAATACATTTACGGAAAAAGTTATTTTACAATTGAAACTGATCATCAACCATTAATTAATAAAATCAAGAAACCAATACTGAAAACACCAAAAAGATTGCACACTATGATATTACTACTTAAAAGATATATGTAACTTCTTTTTGAAATATAAAAATAGCAGTGAAATGTTTATAGCAGATACTTTATCAAGATCGCCGATACATACAATATACAAAGGGTGGTATGCAGAAAGCTTTATCTCAGTCTCAAATCTCACTTTTTTGAGCATTTGCTAGCTTTCGTATGAAGAATAATTCTTGTCTCAGAATAATTCTTGTCTCAGAATTATTCTGCATACGAAAGCTAGCAATTGCTCAAAAAAGTGAATTTTCAGACTGAGATAAAGTTTCTGCATACCACCCAAAGAGAAATCTTTAGAAATATTTCTAATCGAAGAAGCACTAAAACAACTAGAAGATTGCAATGATGTTGAAGGAATACGAATTAGCGATGGAACTTTAAGTGAAATTAGAAAAGCTACTGTTGAAGATAAAACCTTACAAATATTATCGGCAGCAATTATACAAGGTTGGTCAGATAACAAAGACAAAGTTAATGAGAACATTAAATCATAATGGGAAAAATGGATGAACTTATAATAAGTAATGAACTAATCTTGAAAGGAGATAGGGAAGTAATACCACTGGAAATAAGAAAACAACTTTTGGAAAGACAACATTAACCACATATGGACAAAGTAGCTACTCTTACATTCGCTAGAGAAAAAACGCTTCTACGTAGGAGCAACCATAAAAACTCGTGTTTTAATTTGTCACTCACGGATTTTCACTCCGTAGCTGATCCTCTAGGAAAATATTATATGCAAATGCATTCGGGTAGAGGCAAATAAAAGTGATAATTGAAACTATTGTCCTTAAATTTATTAACAGATAATAATATAATTTATTATATTTACAAAATATAGCTAAGCTTTTCTTAAGATTAAATAAAATAATTTATTTTTGTTTGGACCTCTGAGAACTGGATTTCTTCTTAAGTAATATTTATACTTGATTTGGTTTATACTTAGAGGCTTAGACTATTGTACATAAAAGGATTATTGCCTGATTAAGTATTTTATTACATGCCACTCATGATTAAAACATTTGTATTACTTCAAAAACTTTCAGGATATAATTAAGCCGATTAGTGCATTTGTGGTTAATCTTCAGTTGCCCCATATAATCCTTATCTTATTAGCCTATGAGTTTTAATCCTACACAGCAGGTATAAGGAATAAGAAAAATATAGTTTACATTTAATCAGCCGATATTAATATTTTTGCAAGTACCTAACTAAAAGCGAATCAGAATCTCTGAAACGGATATGTTGGAAAGTAATTATTTACGTTTTCGGTGACTCAACATTACTCAGTCAAATATTACTTTTTTAGGTATTTACATTATGTACATTGGGTGATATCTTTTTTTTAAAGAGTAATGCCGGATATTACAAGTTAAACCAAAAAATGTAAACACAAAAAAATGTTTCAGTTGTTTGCCATTTTGAAAAAAAGGAGTTATAACGCGTTAACTTCAATTTCTTCGGCTCTTATTGGTTGAAGAGTAGTCTTTATGTTCAGTTTACCATTTAAAAAATTATTTCACTAAAACCTTTAAAACCGACCAACTTCTTTTTTAACTTTGCCCACTAGAAAATCGCCGTAGAAGATTTGAAATCGAATGGGTTTTTAACGTTTATTTCACAAAAAGTTCATCTAAACGAAAAAACATAAAAACTCACCATACGAATGTTAAAAATAGTTTCGGAAATCGTAATTTTCTCAAAAACGGCAACAAGAAACTTTTGATAATTTTTTTTTCGTTTAGCCTAAATTTTAGGATATATGTACAAGAAATATCTCAAAGATCAGAAGCTTCTTAATGTCCGGCAATACCTACGGCTTTCGAAGCAATCGTTCACTGGTGATCATATGGCATATTTCACCGAAGAGTGGAACAGATCTTTACATTGGTTTTGAGAAAGTAAGATTATTGCGCTTGATATTTCTATAATCATAGAAACCCTTATTCTTGAAACCTTCTAGATCGTTCTATAAATATTGTATTGGACGGTTTCAAGTCGGATCTTCATAAAATAAATGCTGGTGTTACCCAGGGCTCGCTCCTTTTTGTCTCCGACTCTATTTTTCATTTTTATAAATGATATCTTGTCTAAAACTTCTAATCCACTTCATTGTTTTGCCGATGAATCTACTCTCGGCTCAAACCCTCATACTCGCTCTCAAAGTGGAATTTCAAGAGTATTGAATGATAAGCTCATTAAACTCCGATCTTTACAAAATTGTGTGGAGTTTAATGCTTCGAAAACTCAATGCTGTCTATTGTCGTTAAAGCAAAATATATCCCTTATGCCATTGTCTTCGAATGGCACTTGCATCGAAGAATCCGAAAAGCTCTCAGCACTCGATATGTGTGTCAACGACGATCTTCGTTGGACCACAACCTCAAGACCGCCAAAAATGCTGCTAAGTGCTTAGGATTTCTATATCGACGTTAGAAATTTTTCATACCTTCTAATATGGCTACCATTTATAAGGCATTTATACGTCTATAAGGACAAGTAATATGTACATAACTATTTAACAATACCTACTCTAAACTTCTATACATACTTTATACCTAGCTCTAAGTATACTTTTTAAAGCTTGTTATTTTCATTATTCAAAAAATTATTATTGTTTGATAAAGAATACAAATATACATTATATACATAGATTGATTTGTAAGTCTCTGTTTTTAGAGTACAACTCACACATTTTAGCAGGCGCAGCACAAACTTCTCACTTATTGGATACAATTCAGAACAGAGCGTTTAAACTGATAGAAAACAGAGCTTTCACGGATTCATTTACATCTCTTAAACACCGTGGGAATTTTTTATGTATTTCCTTGTTTTATCGCTTCTTTCAAGCAATGCTCACTCAAAGTAGCCAGTTGCATTCCTCTCCCCTCAATCAGTTCACCCATGATATCCGTTTTGCTAGGAATGCTCATCAGTTCACTATCGAGCCTAATTTTGGTAGTACTGTCAAAAATATATTCGTTTTTTAGTCGCACACCACGATTATGGAATAATTTACCCGGCACGTTTTTCCCATACCATTTCATTTTTCAACCATTCAAGACCAATGTTCATCGACACCTCCTTTCTCTCAATAATAATTCAATACAAAAATTTGCAGTTAAGACATTACTGATGGTTCCTACAGTAGAACCATTTTCTCGATCTTTTAATTTTTTTGCAGGTGCTACAATAACTCACTTGGTCTCTTGGATATAATCCAACAATAGAGCTTTAAAAATGATAGGTGATAGAAGTATAACAGAAACATTTAAATCTCTCGACCACCACCTCGCCAATGTTTATTGTTTTTTAAATTTTTATATATTACCCTTGATATTCTTTCTTTACCCGCACTACACGAATGTGGAATGCTTTACCCTACTCTATTTTCCCTCCCATTATGATAATCAGACATTCAAAACCAATGTGCATCGGTATCTCATTTTAAATCCTCTCCAACCTTCCTAAAACGCTCCCACTGTGCTCAAACATTTTAAGGGTAGTCATAATCCCTTTAGTGCGCGCAAAATTATAAAAAAAAATATAATCTAAAATCAATCTGAACTGACGTCGATATTTTGCCAACAAGTATTAAAATGAACTCAAAACTTTATTTATAATGTCGATTTCGTATACATGTAAATCCCTCTTCAAATACGGATTCGAAGAATTTGATTTCTGTCAAAAAAATCGATTTTTTAGTGTGAAGGAACGTAAAATCTGTCGAGAGATCAAAATCTTCACACAGAAATTGATTTCTCATGTGTAAAGGAAATCGACATAAGATCTTTAGCGACAATAACAGGTTTGAAATTTTTGATAGGAAAAACCCTGCCAAATTTTAGAATTTGCGCAGTAAAATGTAATATCCACTGTAAAGCACGGCGGTGATTCGGTCATGGTATAGGGATTTAAGGCAGCAAGTGGTGCAGGTAGCGAGATAGAGAGTAATATGAATAGAGCAGATTAACTCCCAATTTTAAAGAAAAATTTGGCACCCAGCTTCGAAATTGGACGTACAATAATTGTTAAGGAATGGCTACTTTACCGCTTATTCATACTCCCAAACAGCTCGACCGTCCCCTTCAGGGAGCATCTGTATGCGGCAAATAATAAAAAAAAAAAAATTCCAAGCACGGACTCCTTAAATCACTGATACAAATTTCATCCGAAGTAAACAGAAATTTAGTAGAATCGATGCCCAGAAGATTGCAAGCTGTAACCAAATCAAATGGAAAGCTGGATATTGTACAATTTTGTTTTGAAGCTGTAAAAATGAAAAATACTAATGTATACTTTCGTAAGCTGTAAGTTGAGAAAAAAATTTACAAGTGTAAAAACGTTTTTTCTCACTTACGAAATTCTCACAGCTTATACAACTGGCAGTGATAATTTTTCAACTTCGAGAAGAAAATGTGTGTCAGTTCATCTTAAGTGCAAACCTTCTTGGGAGTTACTTTCGTGAGCGTAACTCGTAATCGTAAAACCTAATCTTGGCGTAAGAGTTTTGTTATTATTTTTCTATAAAATAAGAAAAGACGAAATATGCTTTTCAAAAATCATAAAATCTTAAACCAAATGTTTAGTAAAATAAGGATGAAAACATACAAAGCTTACGTGTACAATTTCTTTCGACTTTCAAATAAATATCGCAATTAAAAATTAACTTTTTTTTTAAATTTTCAATGACTATACTTAGAAAAGATATTTTTATTTTAAGATTTTGATTAATAAAAATGCGGATCCAAATAATTTTATTTGGTTTTAATACTTAAATACATTTTCCCTTGAATTGTTTGTTTGACGGGATTAATTTTTTTCAATATTTGTGTCATAGTCTCCACCAGTCGTTCACTCGAGACGCCAGTTTTTTTGTTCTTGAATTTAGTAAGAAGTTCTGTTGCAGTCATTGGTTTACGGACCAAGTATCTGCGGACCGCATCCTCAGTGATGCCATAGTCGCTGTAAATTCAAACATTAAAGCTAACTGATCTCAGAAGACTGATGAAATAAATACTTACTCTTTGCTGTTCGAGTTTACAACTCCTGCAAAAGTGGATGGTAATGCGGGAGCCGACTCGACTTTCATTCTTTTAGCTGGAGTGCTTAAAGGACTGTTGCTGTTTTCAGATCCTGTCAGATCAGATGGCATACTATTGCCTTTGCGCTTGTTAATATCTGTTGACATACCCGTAGGAGTTCCGGCGCGTGAGGGATTCTTAGATGACTCTTTCGGATTGGGTTTCTTCTTTTTGTCCTCATTTTCTGAATCACTACTATCTGAGCTGAAGTCACTTGATGATTCTAAAATTAAAACAATAAAAAGAAGTAACTGGTATCAGAATGAATTTATTTGGCTCTACATACCTTTCTTCTCATCCTTATTTTGTTTCTTTACTTTCTTTTTATCTTTGGGACTCTCTTCTTTGTCTTTTTGTTTCTTCTTCTCTTCATCTTTGTCTGACTCATCCGATTTCTTTTCTTCTTCATCTTCTTCATCCGATGTCAACAATTTTCGAAGTGCATCCTCTTCTGCCACCGATTTCATATCCTTGTCCAGCTTGGATTCAGGATCCGGCTCGCTTAAAAAAAAAGAAGGTGAGTGACACAATATATTTGGAATACAAATTAAATACTCTTCGCTTGATTCGGTATCATAATCCATTTCCCTTCCCTCTTCGTCGCCGTCATCCGACTCTTCAAACGCTTCATCGTCTACATCTTTTTTCTTTTTTTTCTCGGGTTGACCTTTCTTATTCTTCTTTTTCTTGGCCTCTTCGTCGCTGTCTTCTTCTTTTTTCTCTTTTTCTTCTTCCTCTGAATCAGACTCATCTTCTGAATCGATCCATTCATCCATGTCACTTATTTTAAGTTCCTTAGCTTTCTTTGATCCTCCTTTGACTTTTACCTCCTCCGGGTCTTGTTCTGGATCCTCTTCATCGCCTTTCAAACGTTTCCGCAACATAAGGGAAAAATAATTCATAACTTTTTTCCTCCTACCGAACTCATGTTCGGCTTCTTCAGCTGAAAGAGATTTATACCTAAAAAATCACAAATTATCGTTATTTAAAGTAATAATTTAAAGCAAAACAAACGAAATAAAATCCACAACTGGGTCCTTTTTTCTGGGATTTGTTTAGCCTGCAGGTGGCTACTTCAAATTTTAGACAACTCTGTTGCAAGTTTGGTTGTCAAAGGTTATTTAAAAAAGAATAGTATTGATTATAACGAGAAAGTTTGACTCCATCAGATCAATATTGAGTATTACGGCCTTGGAAAACCATATACTGAAGCAATTTAATGTGAAAACTGCTTTTTTGTACGGCGACCTAGACATGCCACAACCTGAAGGATATCAATACGGAACAAGCAGGGTATGTACATATATAGCGAAAGGTATTTACGGTTTAAAACAAGCTTCACATTTCTGGAATCAAAATCCTTTGCATCTTTTAAAATTATATGGACTTCAAGTTGACAAAGAAGATTCATGCGATTTCACAATTCACAAGGGCAAAGAGAAAAGTATTCTGGCCATTTACATTGATAAGGGATTGATAGCAGCAACTAATGAGATATATGCCAAGGAGTTATTGACTTATCTGGAAGAGCTTTGGAATTGTTATCTTCGATTGGATATTTATCAGGATGTTAACGAATAGATTTTAGTTAATTATTAAGCAAATCCAGTGTCTACACAATGTGACGTAAGCGCATCAATAAACTTAGCTGATCACCCAGGAAACGCTGATGTTTTGTTGGAAAAGGTTCCATATAGAGGAGTGGTTGGTAGCCTAATATACTTAGCCGTAAGAACTACACCAGATATTTTCTTTGCTGTGTGTTACGTAAGCAGATATCTTGAAAATCAAAAATCAAACAAGAGGCAAACTGAAGAAGAGAGAAGAACACCCGCTTCTCAGAAGGAAAAAATAGTAACAGAATGCAACAGAAAGATGCAATATCAGGAATGAAGTTCGGAAGGAAAAGATAAAAAGAACTTTTTATTGCTACCAAAAAAGTGGACATCCTAGTAGAATTTTGGTTGGTGATACGGATATGGAAAAATCTCTTATGCAAATTTTATAACTGCGATGATTCTTATTCAACAGTAAGGGTGTTTATTCTACTTATCTCTACTATGTATCTCGATTCTACAATAAAAATGTTCGAATTCGCAAAACTGCAACTCTGTAATTCTTTGAGATCGTTTTAATGTGCGATAATCGAACAACTCGAGTAGTGCCAACTATGTTTTAGTGTACTTTCGCATAATTGAGGAACCGCCTTTCTCGAAAGTTAATGTCAAAACAAAGCGAAATCGCAAATAATCATTCTACATCAACTGTGTTTGCGAGCGGTTCGAGTCAATATTTTTTTTTTCAGAATGCAAGTAAATGGAAGTTATAAATTAATTTTATTCAATATTTTAAAGAAGTAAGTAATATGTTTATGTTTTCTTCGTAGTGAATAATCTAAAAGTGCAAACACGAAGTCGTCACAATTTGAGATTTTGGTGCAGTATGTGGAAAATCATCAAGATTTGTCCAAGGGTTATTTAAAAATGCCCGAAGCCAGACAAAAATCGAAAAATGTATGGATTAATTTATCAAATTCTTTGAATGCTGAAGGTCCACCGCAGCGTGATGTATTGGATAGGTAAAACTTTTCTCGCTAAGCTCTATTAGGTTGGATTTGTCTCTAATTCGCCTTCGTTCAATTTGTTCCATTCGTTCCGGATTTTCATCTGAATTAAACTAAATTGCGACACTGTCCATGTTCATTTGATATTAATATTGTTTTCAATTTAATTGCTTCGCTATAAATTCTATTTTTTCACACCAGCTGTTTCTTGTTTTTACTTTGGTTGTCAAACATAATGCGAGACTCGTTCGAAAATCGGAAATTTTGTGGTTAATAATTGACATTACCGGCATCCGATTCTGCTTTCTGGATAGTTCTATCTGACTTACGAATAGAACGAAAGTAGAATCGAGTTACATAGTAGGGCCCAAGAACAAGAACTACTATTTTATTCACCCAATCTAAACGAAGTGAAGTTAGCTTTATTCATATACCTAAACTCAAGTCTAATAAAACTGCCGGAGCTGCCATCTTTGGCGCCGAAATATTCAAGGAACTTCAAGGCCTTCGTAGAGTTATCTTTTATAAACTTTTAAGTTTTCGAAATCGAAGTTGTATTTTCGACTTACTTGATTTTGTTTGCCTTGTTATTAGCCTAATCATAATAATCCTGAGACTTAATAATAGGTCAATTTTCTTTTAATGTTAGATTGCAAGAAAAAAAAGTAGCTGAAAAGCTTAAATTTCTAGAAAACAGAACGACTTTGTCCAACAATTCGAATAGACTCAAAGTAAACTGTAGCATTAGAGAAATTGCAGATGCCCTTCCAGCGTTCAATCCCCAAGAAATGGCCTCTATGTCAGCAGAAGGTTGGATAAAAAGGGTTGAGAGTCTTATGAAAATATATGATTGGGATGAGAGAGCTTTATAAACGGCTGCCGCATCCCAAAGTAAATGGACCAGCTCGACACTGGTGTGACACGACTCAGGAGGCAACATCTACTTGAAAGGAGCCCGCAAATGGACTGCAGTCAAATTTCCTTCAGGATTATAGCGAGGTAAAAATAAAAAGAAGACCACAAGAAACTATCGAAACATACAGTCATGCGATGAATATGTTCGGAACGAAGATAAACCTTAGTGACAAGGCAGTCATACAATACATCTTGACGGGACTAAACGACCATCACTTGGTATCAAGTCTAGCAGCAAGTGATTTGAAGGAGATAGTTAAAGTCGTGGAAAAAGTTAAATGGTATGAAAGCATCGAGCATCAGATCTAACTTTCGACAAAATGCGACCAGTTCCAATAAAACGAATATCCCAACACTGAACTGGCAGTCCAGAAATGCAATGCCAACTCAAAGAAAAACCAGCGTGAATCGCTACAACTGTAACCAGCCTGGTCAATTATTCAAGGCACTGTCATCAAAGTCGGAAAAGACCATATCAAAATTATCGTGACAGCAACAATCGAACTCATACACAATCGGTTGCAAATATTATACAATCAGGATTCTGTAAAGAAAATACAATATTGCATGCTTTCGGTGGTGGTACCTGCAAAATGAAAGAAAGTGTTTCATGTACGGTAATCATAGGTGGATCGCAATTTCCAATTTACACTCTGGCGGTCAAAGATTGCCATTTAGCGGAACCAGTACTAGTTCGTAAAGATGTACTTTGTGAGACACTCTCACAGTACAACTTTTTGAAGAAATAACACATTATGATACCGTTAGAGATGGGAGAATAAAGCGAAAAATAAGTAAAGACGACCTAAGAATAAATACAGACATTGACAGAAGTTTGGGAATTGCTGCTAAGATTCCGTGAATGCGTAGCTATGACTCAAAAGCAAAACCACGCTGAAATGTAAATTAAACTATAGAAAAATATACCAGTTGAATATTGTCCCAACAAAGTACCTTATGCCAAAAGACTAAAGCTTCAGTCAATGATCGATGAAATGCTTGCGAATGGAATCATCAAAAAATCGGAGTTACGGTGATTCTAGATAAGAAAAAGAATGCCGAAAATCGTATGTGTGTTGATTACAGGTGACTCAACCGAATTAAGAAAAAGATAAGGTACCCGATGCGCTCAATTGTTGAGCAACTGAATGATTTACAACGATATCGATACTTAATATATAGTCTTAGATTTGGCGTCTGAATACTACCAAATACCAATTAAGGCGGATCATACTCATCTAACAGCATTCGTAACACCCGGCGGCTTATACAAATTTGTAACCATACCTTTTAGCCTTGCCAACGCACCAGCTGGGTTTCAGAAGTTACTGAACAATCTGACAAGGAAGATGAAACCAGAAAAACTGGTATGCTTTATGGATGATGTGGTAATACCAAGCAACTCAACGAAGGAATTAAAAAGCTTGAAAGGTTTCTGATATTGCTGCGACAAGTAAATTTGACGCTGAACCTCAAGAAAGGTTACTTTTTCAAAACAGAAATACAATATTTGAGACACATACGAGTAGTAACAGAAAACATCATAACGCCAGGAAAGAAAACAACGAATGCTGTAGAGAAATTTCAAGTACCAACTAATGAACGGGAAGTTCAACTTGAAAAGCAACAAAAAATCCTTTGAAAAATTAAAAGAAAAAACCTCACACAAAAACCAGTATTGGAACTTTTTTAACCCTGACTTTGAACTTAAGCTACATACAGATGCCAACAGCAAGGAACTTGCAGGGGTGTTGATGAAAAGGAAAGGTTGCCTATTTCAGCAGGAAGACTACGAACGAAGAAAGTATGTTCCACAGCTACGAACTGGAGGCGTGGGCAATTGTAGAGTCCACCAAAATATTTGGAAAATATTTATTGGGAAGAAAATTTACCATCGTTACTGACGGTGCAGCAATTAAAACTGCCATGAAAAAGAAAGAACTGATTTCGAGAATAGCTAGGTGGTGGCTCAAGTTGCTAGAATAATACTATGAGGTGAAGCATCTTGTGGGAAGTTAATGGGACACGCTGATGCTCTCTCTCGCCAACCCTGTGAACTCGCCTAAGCACCGGAAGCAGTTGACATAAAAATTCAAAAGGTAAATATTTCAGAAAAAGACTGGATATACTCTTTGCAGATGCAAGATGAAGAAATCGTAGGTATTGTCCAAGTACTAAAAAGAAAATCAGAGAATAATGCCGAAGCACAAACACATAAAGATTATACGCTACAGGATGGGCGAATATATCATAAGGTGAACGACCAGCTTAGACTGTTTGCTTTAAAGGGTGTCCGTAACAGAATATTACATTACAGCCATGATGAAATGGGCCATTTTTCTGAAAGCAAAACATTAAAACACACTCAAGAAAGGTTCGCAAAAAAATATATCAAGGCATGTGTAGAATGTGTATATACAAAAAAAGTATTATAACCCCGAGAAAAAAGTGTTCCCTTTGAAACCGTTCATTTAGACCATCTGGGACCCTTCATAAAATCTACGAAAGGAAACACGTACGTAATAGTACTAGTGGATGCTTTCACAAAATTTGCCAAATCAAAACTTTACCAAACACGCAGGCTATGCCGTTGCTAATCTTCCTCACAGAAATATTTTACATATTTGCTACGCCAATTAGAGTTATAAAGGAAAAAGGCACAGCGTTTACATACAAACTATTTGAACTAACAGACAGGTAGAACGCTACAACCGGACTATTCTAAATGCTTTACTTGCTACTAATGAAGATGAAAATAAATGAGACCAAGAAAGTAAAATCGTACAATGGGGAATAAATAATACTTACAACGAGGCAACAGGAAACAGCACATCAAATGATGATGGGGTAAATTCCTAGGGACCCACTACAAGCAGAAGGAGTTCAACTCAACCAACACCGAGAAGATATAAGGCAATTGCGCAAAGAGGGAGCAGAAACTCTACAGTCTAAACAGAAATTACCACACGATTCTCGACAAAGGGACGCTAAAAAGTATTATGTGGGAGACCAGGTCTTGTTCTTGAATGAGTAGTACCGGCAAATGACGCAAATTGGAACCAAGATATAAGGGTCCCTTACCTGTTTACAGAATGTACTACCTCATTACCGATATCAGCTGACGGATATGCCGTATACCACCCGAAGTCAGAAACCATATTCAGCGATTTGGGCAGCCGATCGGATGAAACGAAGGATATCACTAGCTGCAGACTTTGTCGAGGACATCGAAATGGTCAAGATGGACAAGTCTGTAACGCTACGGCAACACTTAGACGATCCAAAGAAGAAAAGACAAAGGCAGAGAGAGAGGAGCATTATGTATCCTGGCACCGAACGGTCTTTAACAAGATAAGTTAATAAAGATATAATATTAAAAGTTGATATTTTGCAATGGGCAATCAAAAAGATTCAAGATACGAAATTATTGACTTTGGCTGGTCAAATATGTTTAATTTGTCAGCTACCCATTTGTTTTTTATAAGTTACTTTAAAAAGTACAAACCTTTGTATTGGTTGAAAATTATACCATTCATTTAATGGATACGCTTCGATTGCTCCATCGGGGGCATGGGTGAAGACATAGAATGCTGCATTCTCGCTGACACCACCTTCTCGGATGCCTTTGAACTTTTTGCCACTTTTTCCGCCGACTTTAAGAATCCATGGTTGGGCATCTGGGCGATATTTCTTCGCAATAATGCCAAACTTCTTGCGACGAACTTCCTCTCGCAGATCACGATTGTATTCGGATCCAGCACCAAACTTTGGCATATCCTCGTCGAAACCTTTGAATTCCTTCATATTGTTTTCCCTCTCTAGCTTAACCATGCGCCACTGGGCAAAATCCACGTTCAATGTTGCATTGAAGCGCATAACATGGTGTTTTTTACGGAGATTTTTTGGTACACGTATGTTGAATTCCTGGACATTGGAAGGTTGAGCAATGGCGGCAGCGGACGAGGCGGTAGTAGCACCAGCTACAACACTTACACCAGCACCGAGACCGGAAGGTTGCTAAAAAGAATAAGTTAGTTTTATAGTAAAGAAGTCTCTATTATAAGGAAACTATATTACAGCTGTCTTAGACATGGAAGACATATTCTTCCAGAATTTGAACTATTTATAACTTAAGATTTCTTTTAAGTATATTTTTGCATGCGAATAAATAGAATGGACTTTTACTTTCTATAAATATTGCACAGCTTGTTCTTGTTTGTCACGTAGCTTCGTATCGTGGCTATCTGTCATAAAATATTTTGTTACCTTAACGTTGCGATAGGTTGTTTACGTACATTCAAAACTTTGGGTATGTTCAAACTGAGGATCTGAACATTAGGTGCGTTTTATTATTCACAAATCTGTTATTACACTGGCGAGTAGATGGCTTTTTATGGTAAGGTAGTGTAAGCTATAGTAGGTGCGTTTTATTATTCACAAATCTATCTGGATCTGGATCTGGATCTTCCCTTAAAAATAAAACGATACGGATCTTACTGACAGCAGTGTTATAAGTCCGTCTCTTTTTATCCTTGGGTTTGTAAATTTTAAATTATTTCTCGTCTCTTTTCTTTATACTGTAGCTTACACTACCTTACCATAAAAAGCCATCTACTCGCCAGTGTAATAACTAATTTTTGGATCTTTGAAATAGATCCCGATAGAAAACAGGATCCCAAATTGTTTTTGTAATACATGTTAAAACTTAATCCAGATCCGGATCCAGATAGATTTGTGGATAATAAAACGCACCTAGTGTAAAGAAAAAAGACAAGACATAATTTAAAATTTCCAAAACCAAGTATAAAAAGAGACGGGCTTATAACACTACTGTCAGTAGGATCCGTATCGTTTAATTTTCAAGAGAAGATCCCGATCCGGATCCAGATAGATTTGTGGATAATAAAACGCACCTAGTGTAATAACTAATTTTTGGATCTTTGAAATATGTAGATCCCGATAGAAAACAGGATTCCAAATTGTTTTTGTAATACATGTTAAAACTTAATCTAAATCCGGATCCAGATAGATTTGTGAATAATAAAACGCACCTATTATCTACGGATCTATGTGAATCCGGGTCTGGATTAATTTTTAACATGTATCACAAAAACAATTTGGGATCCTATTCTCTATCTGGGTCTATTAAATTATTAAAAAGAAGATTAAATTTGACAGCACCTATCAAAATGCTAATGGTGTTTCAATTTTCTTATAAAGTGGAAGCGAGAGAATGAAAGTCTCATTTGTGCCAAAAGATGAAAAATCATCTAGCTAATTTATCACGATATGGATATAGGTCACTTCGAACTAAAGAACAATTGATCCAATTAGACCGAGAGCTCACAGCAATTTTTTGGTGTAATTGATAACAAAAAATAATAATCATAATTAGCTAGATAGGCCTTTTATAGTTATTTATCAACGTGAACGTCTTGCATACTCAAGTGGGCGCAATAGTGCATTATAGTGCATCAAGTATGCAGTTCTTTCCAAACTCTAAAAAATTGGGATACAAAATTTGCCATACCTTCAAAATGAACAGCTAAGTGCCCTGATTGCAAATATCGAGGTCCAAGGCGTTTTGAAGGTGGACTTCTTAGTGCAAGAAGTAGCCTATTCTTATTGCGTCTGGCAGGCAGAAGGCTGTCTGTTAAACGTCTTGGACCTCGATATTTTCAATCAGGGGGCCTAACTCTACATTTTGGCAAAGTTGTTATCACAAATATTTGGCCTTGGAAAGAACTGCATACTTGATGCACTATTATGCACTGTTGCTCCCACTAGAGTATGCAAGGCTTTTACATTTGTAAATAACTATAAAAGGCCTATCTAATTATAATAATTATTTTTTGTTATCAATCACACCCAAAAATTGCTGTGGGCTCTTAGTCTTAATGAAGATTTAACGAGACTAATTTCTAATATACTAGATTTATGAAATAAATTTGTATGGTAAATCTTCGAGATTTAAAGAAAATTTATGGTAAATCCGGATAAATATAGGATTATTTCTTTGTAAAAACGTAGTATTATATTTGTTTTATTATTTCAAATCTGAAAATTATATCCACAAGATTCATGAATTTTTCTAGTACAAAATGGAAGCAGTTTAAAAAGAGTTGTTTAAATCATTAAAATCATATTTCTCTATTATCATCAAATTCAACGCTGTTGGCAATGATAACATACACCCAGTCTCCGTCAAAGGTATTTCACCGTATATGCTGTCTTATTTAACGAAAATTTTCAATTCAATCTTAATGACTGGTATTTTTTCAAGTGTTTGGATACAAGCTAAAATTCTGCCAATTCAAAAGAGGCAAAATACGAATGAACACAGAACCTATTTCTATACTCCCTTATTTGTCAAAAGTTTTTGAAAGAGTCGTACAAAAACATAAAAACGCCCAAAGCAATTTGGTTCTCGGCAGCAGCATAGTTTCACAACTGTTATTATAACTGAATATATTAGATTGGCGTTAGATGATGACCTAGTAACTTTCTTAGTACTGATCGACTTCTCCAAAGCCTTCGACACGATGGATCATTCAAATTTATAATTTATGTTTCAAACTTTGTCGCCAGTATGGTTTATCACTATCTGCGGTTCGCTTTATGAAATTGTATCTGCTTGACAAAGAACAGACGGTGTATGTACACAATAAAATTTCAACCTTCCTTTGGACAGTAATGAGAGTTCCCCAGGGATCCATTTTAGGGCCTTTCTCTTTTCTTTTTATATAAACGAACTTCAAATGTATGCTGATGACATCCAGTTATATAAAAGCTGTCCTCTTGGACTAATTGAGAATTGCCCGAAATTGTCGGTTGGTCACAGGATAATGAAACTTTACCTTACCCTGCCAATAGAAGAAATCATGAATGTGGTCTTTAACAATACTGCACGCTACGTACTTGGCCTACGCTATTTTGATCGCATATCTATCTCTCGAATCTATAATATTTCCCTTGATCACTACAATGTTAATCAAACTCAACAACCATTGAGTTTATACAAAAGAATACGGATCACTTCCTTCGACAGATCCCTTCTCCAAGGATATCCATACATATCCAAATGTCTACATTTTGTCTTTTAAATGTATATTTTTTCTCACTAATGCAACTTAAAATTTCTTGTAGAGTTGTTTCGGAGAAATGTTCATCTTAGGTAATCTATGGTATTTTGATTAAACTACGTACCTGTAATTTTGTTGACTGATTCTAACAAATCAGTGTTTTGGTTTTCTGTCGAAAAATGCACATAACAGAATAATTAGGAATTTATATTTTTCGATTCCTGTTTATTTCGTTAAATGCTCAACCGATTTGCTTCACCAATTTGGCAATACTGTGCAAACTTTAATAGCCAAATTAATAAACATGTGGAATAGCAAAAGGTAAGACTATATTCCGTGGACTGTAATCAATAAAATAAAATTGTACTAAGTGACGTTTACTAAGCTAATCCACCGAAGAAGGTTTAGTAAAGGAATAAGAACCAGATGTGTCATATTTATTCTAAAATTCAAAAATACATACAAGTGGAGACTGCAAATTTAATTTTGAATAAAAATAATATTGTCTACTAGAATTATAGAGTTCTTAAGCAATTTGCAGTTATTTGACAATAATCCACTAATGACAAGAAAAAGGAAACTATATAAATACAGATATATTATCCAATACAAGTGCTTAAAAAGGAGGATTTAAGGAAGAAATAGAGGTTTTTCAAGGAAAATATGAGGACACGGATAACAATTGTTGATGACGTAAACGGGGATATATACATATGTAAGGTGGATCTCATCCTATGAATTTGAAAGTTATGACTTCCATCAGGAAAATATTACATTTTTTAAATAAAACCAAAACAAAAGCAACAGACAGAACACATATAACTGAAAAATGATAATAATTTCGACAGAAAGATGAAGAAGTTTTTGGTAAATTATCTGTTAAGTGACATTTACTAACTATGATTAAGCTAAACCACCGAAGAAATTGGTATAGCGAATGAATAAGGAAAAGATTTGTTAAACTTGTTTTTCTTATCAAAAAATCAAATCAATTTCGAAAAGAAATAATAATAGTAAAGGCTCATAGATTTAACGATTTCTTAAAACGAAAGAAAGAAGACCAACATTTAAAAATCTATAGGTTTTCCACAAACTAGTCATTGAGTTTTAATTTTATTATTGTTACGTTCATTATAAAAAATAGTAAAACAGTATTTTTTTTCGCATTTTTTGGAGAAAATTGAGCCCAAGGTCAAAAAATTAGCATTGGCAGGAAAAATGGCACATGCTAGAAACTTGGTACATATCTCAAGACCGAGATAAGATATCAAATTTGTTTTAGTGCAATTGCAAATTCAAAAAAAAAACCTAAATGAAGATTCTACCATTAGTACTAGCAGCGCAATTACCGTTAACATGGCTCAGGGTACACCAAAGTAAGCCTTTTTTTGAATCCCCGATATTTGACATAAAAGTTGGAGATAGGCCCATACTGCAAAGCTATTTTTTTCGTAGAATATACCCAAGAATCACGACCTAAAATATGTACGAATTGAGAGGAACCCTGTATAATAATTTAATAAAATTCACATGCCGGTGATATATTTTCTTTCGATTTGCACAGAACATTTTTAAATCCATCTAGCATACTTTACAAGCTTCCCGATGAAGCGTCCACAATATTAAATCAACCAATTATTGCCGTGTGTTTGTCAAACATATTGGAGAAAGTAAACACCCTTAAGGCTACGCGCGCTAATTCAATTTTTAGTTGCACAACTGTTTGATTGCTTATAGAAAACAGATGAACTATTTGGTTGAATGTCCGCGCAGGTGCATATAATTATATGTTACACAAAATAGCAAACTTATTTTAGGCAATCGTTGTTTCAATTTTTCTTATAAAGTATAAGCGACAGAAAGAAAATTTCATTTGTGCCAAACGATGAAAAATCATCGAGATAGCTTAGCACAGTATGGGTGTTAGGTCAGTTCGAACTTCGACCGATCGATTCCATGAAGATTTAGTAGAGATTTATTTCTAATCTACTAGATTTACGAAATAAATTTAAATCCCGGATTTGCTCTTGGTGAAAACGTAGTATGTATAAGAAAAAGAAGAGAAAGTGAGGCAGGATTTTTAAAACAAATTGAAAATTAATGGATTTTTTTTGCCATTTGTTTTGGTTACATATGACATGGCAGTAAACACCGTTCATTATTTATTTATTATTGGTTTCTGTTTTGAGTTGAAATTCATTTTAAATATTATTAAATTGTGTACTTTGTATATTCTGTACTTTATCTCACTTCCACTGTCAGAGATTTATAAACCGATTGACATTCATTCCCATCTTTTAATGGAAATTGTCAAATGTTTAATCCATTGGCAACGTAGTCATCATCCAGTTCATGGCTTGACAGATGAAGAACGATCTATATTTTGATGTAATGTAATGTAGAATATTTAATTCGAAATTTGCCCTTATATGATTTGAGATTTGACATACATATAAGGGACAAATTAAATTTTGACGTATCGAGAATTTTTCGTTGCAAATGTCAAATGATTGCCCTGAAAATGCATTTTCCACATTTTTCGGATTTTTTAAATGTCAAATCTGAAAATGCATTTTTCCGGAGAATAAAATAAAATGCAATCGTCTATCGCTAACGTGAAGGAGATTTGTTAAGGACATAATGAACTTGCTGTGGAATTTTACACCTATTGTCTTTTTGACATATTGTGTGAGAGGTGCAGAAATGATAGAAAGTGAAGAACGAATAGAAGATATTTTGTTCTGACTAAAGCGCGGAACAGATTGAACCAGCAACAGCACCGTCAACAGCAACAGCGGCCGCCATTAATTTAGAGCCAATGTATTTCAATTGTTCAACACACATTAGAACAGCAACAGCAACGCCAACAGCGTCGTTAGGCCAAAGTGCTAAATTTGCTGTTGCTGGTGCGGTGTTGTCAACTTTCCCACTGCAATATTCAGTGGCACCACAATGAAAAGCTTTTTTTTCCATATGAAATGTCAAGCAGATGAAATGACGTTGCTGGTGGCAATGTGTTTGAGAAATTTTTGCTGGTCACCGTGCTGTTTGCTGTTGACGATGCTGGTGCTGTTGCTGGTTTAATCTGTTTCGCGCATAACAATGGAAATCTTATGACACATTAGGGGGGTTCACATTCTCAAATATGTTTGACAAATATGGTTTGATGAATATTTGATGGATTGAAACCATTGACGGTGTTCACATTGGACTCACTCCGCCGACTTATTTTGATGTCTCTGTGTTTTTTCTCGTTCGCACTTCATGGTAAGAAAGAGACGGCAAAGTGAGGCAGGATTTTTAAAACAAATTGAAAATTAATGGATTTTTTTTGACATTTGTCTTGGTGACATAATATGACACACGAAGATACAGTGTATCACAAAAGTAAGTAAGCACTCATTAAAAAAAAACTATAATCAAACACTATTTGGAAAATAAATTGAAGTGCGATAATGGTAAAATTGTTAACAAAAGTCCACCTGCTATACACAAAATAATAACCAAATAAAATAACATTGGAAGTTTGCAAAATGACCCTCGATCAATGATAATGACAAGCAGGAATGCGGTATTATTGTTAGGAAAGTGTAAACTATTCGACGAGTGCTCTACCAATCCGGTTATCACGGTCGAAGTATTAGAAAGAAACCTTACATAAGTAAAACAACTCGCCAAAAGCGGCTCTTCTTTGAAAAAGCCCATGAATCTAAACAAGCAGAATTTTAGAACACAGTTGTTTTATTTGAAATGTTGCTTTTTAGTTCGAAATACATACATATCAATTATAGACAAAAATATTAAGTTTTTTTTTTTAACATTACTATCGATTGTTTGAAGGAAATGATCTTTATGAGGTGCTTACTTACTTTTGTAATTCACTGTATATTTGTAGTGGCATAGCAAATAGCCAACAATTATGACAACTACAAGACGTCAAGGTGAGTCTGGAGTGTTCACACTACTTTTGTGTCTGAACACGACAGGGTGGCCTTACGTCAAAATAATTCGGTTGAGTAAGTCCAATGTGAACAGCGTCATTTGCGTTCACATTCCTCAAACATGCTGTCAAACATCACTTTTCATTAGAATTATTACCATGGCGGACCAACTCAGACCATAGATGAAATATTATTTGAGCAAATTTACTACAATTTCTATATTTGGAAGTCTGCAGAAAACTTATATTAATGTAATAAAATCCACCTAAATTCATGCCATTGCATTATGACTCATTTTAAAATATTTTCTTACGATATGCTCAGCTCGAGAACTTCATTGAAAATGAAATTTGCTTGTGGTTTGACAAGCATGCGTTCACATTCTCAAATATGCTTGTCAAAAATCAGCAAAATATCAAAATATTTTGATATCATCAAGCATGTTTGACAATCCGTTTGATGAAGCGTTCACATTTTCAAATTCGAGTCAATCAAACCGCATTTGTCAAACATATTTGAAAATGTGAACCCCCCTATTGGCAAACTCTTTTTGAGGCGCCTCAAAGTTTCTAATATACCTAAACAAGATGTAGTTAGTACGCAATATAGGGGTGTCCATTTAAGAAAAACATCGATGTGTTTATTCGATGTTAGACATCGGAAACCGGCATCGATGTCTTCCGATACATCGCTTAAGAACATCGATGTTTTTTCAACATCGAATACCTACTTTATTTAATGATTTTTTACTTTAACAAATGGAAACTAACAATATGCGCTAGCAAAAGTATTATCTATTCCTTAAAAATTCCAAAAAAAATTTGATCAGTTTAATTCTTTTAGATTAAGATTAACGTAAAATGCAAATTTCGATTCACAAATCACACTGTAGATGAGTGAGAGTAAGAGCAAGTATATGAAGCAGTACAGTTCAGGCAGGACAGTGGAATGAAAGACTAAACCTAAGAAATTAATCAAAGACAAGAACTAAAGACAAAAAAGAGCTGATGCACACATTAGCCGAGTTTTTTTTGGAAAATTTTACCGTAGTACAGTAGAATTTTATATGAGTACCTAACAAATACAACATCCTCAGTAGGATCACTGCCGATAAAAGGAGAAGTGAAATCCTGCTGCGGATAGAGATTTGACGTTTATTCGAGTATTGGCAGTGATCCTACTGCGAATGTTGTATTTGTTATTCATATAAAATCCTACTGTACTACGGACAACTTTTCCAAAAAAAAACACGGCTATTTTTGCAAAAGTATGCGTTATCTCGGTTGCTTAATAATTATCATTTCTACAAATTCGAAAAAAGTCAGCTCAGTTGCTCGTAAAAGAGCCGATTCTCATATTCACCGACCTGAATGAAATTAATAAAAATAATTCTTTATGTTCTTTGTCATAGTTTTTCGATTTAAAAAAAAAACATCGATACATCGAATAGAAAATTTACTAGGCAAAACATCGGATCAATCCGATGTCTCGTATGGTGAACATCGAATGGAATCGATACATCGATGTTTAGTGAATATCCCTAACGCAATATCTTCCCAATAGAAACGTGTACACTACACAGAACGTGTAACTAACAGTAACAGGTTACACAGAATGCGTTTTGGAATGTCCTTGCGAATATTTATCGATGCTAATTGCACCCTCACTTTTGATAACGCTTTGAAAATATACTCTTCAAGTTTATTTGGTATTTTTTAACCAGTTCTTTTTTTCTTCCCTTTACAAACAAATTCAATATTGTAATGTCAGGAGATCTAGAATTGGTCCATTTCTTCAAACCCAAAGATCATCTAGTCAATTCAAAGCCTCTTGACCATAGTGGGGTGAAGAATTATTCTGTTGGAAATAGGTGTGATAAAGCTATAGTTACTAATGGGCGGTCCTCCAATAGTTCTTATAAATCGATTCGCGAAAACTAGGTTGTTTGTAGAATGAGCTTAAATAGTACTTTGAAGGGACCATTTATTCGGACCATTTGTTTCTAATTACACCAGTCTTGTGTTGAAATGATGACTACCTCCTTCTTTTGGAATTGTCCGCGGACTACTCGTATGTATAAAGATTATGAAAATTTGTGATTCCATCTCTAGTACCTACTCTAAATGTCCGTCCAAAGAATTCTACTAAAGTCTGCGATCTCCAACAACTTTGAACTCCGGAGTACGTTTGTATAATCAATTTCAGAGCTAATAGTCCGGGAGGCAGCGACAGATTTCATTACACCATTTTCGCCAGCTTAATTTTTCGTATATGAGTTATTCGTGTTATAACTAACAATAATTTCATGGTCTTCCATCTCAAGAGTACAACGGGGGGTTACAGGAGGGTTTCAAACCCCGCAAAAAAATCATGAAAAAAATTCATAGTCGCAAACGTGAAACTTTTTTGACGCATTATCTGACACATAAGAAGTTTGAAAAATATAGTCTTCCACCTGTATTCCACAACAAAATACGTCTTCCACCCACGCAAAAACCGCAAAACTTTTTTGAAAAAAATTCATTCCCGCGAAGATGAAATTTCTATATATGCTAACTCTTAATGTAATAAACATAAAATAAATAGTCTTCCACCTATAACATACAACAAAAGTCGTCTTCCAAGGCTTCAAAGTTGCACACCGCACTTTGGTCTTTTTTTCTTATTTTTAAATGCAACCCTCGGGGAGAGTACGATAACTTGGCCGCCAAGATTTGATAACGGGTTTTTGTAGAGGGGTCAAAAACAAGCACTTTTTACTATGGGAGGGGGGTCTA
The DNA here is from genome assembly GCA_963931855.1 of Philhelius festivus. Lineage (NCBI taxonomy): Eukaryota > Metazoa > Arthropoda > Insecta > Diptera > Syrphidae > Philhelius > Philhelius festivus. The sequence goes on from OZ007555.1 coordinate 68,058,006, forward strand.
TCTCTCCCCGTTTAGGAGGTAGGGGCACTTTTAGAAAAAATAATTTAAATTGAAAAAAAAAATATTAAAAAACAACGGCATCACTTACAATAAAGTGCTGTACTGCATTTGAAAGCCAAAAGTTTGTTCTATAATTCTCCATTTAAATTAATTTACTTATGCCAATGATTTTTGATAAATTTGCATTCAAAGTCCAAATTTTGATAAAAAACGTGAAAAAAAAAGTTTAGACCGATTGTTTTCAAAATTGTGAAATGAAATTGTAAATAAGCTTATATGCGTTCTATGTACCTATCAGTTCTTAATCGAACACAAAAAACCGCATGGTTCTATGGCTTCTAGTTTTTGAAAAAATTGAAATTAACTAAAACTACTTTTCTATAAAATGTTTGATATTTTTTGCTTCCTTACATAAATAAATCAGTGCTAGCTTCCAACATTACAATATATAAACAGTAAAGTATCTATGGGGTGGCATGCTGCCCCCCTGCAACCCCCCTGCTTGGGCACACTATAGGATTTGGGGTAGGTGCGAGGTTGGGTGCATGCAAAGTTTCTTTTGCATTCACAGAATCTGTATTTAAAAAAATTCAAATTTATTCTATTTATCCAATGTCCACTAAACACATATAAAATACAATAAACGATCTTGAAAACCAAAACAAACTTCCGACCATGTTCACCAATACATGGCACTATTTTTCTAAAATACTGCCTAGAAAGGAAATATAAGGACGACTGGGGTTCGCAAATAATAGAGTTTTTGTCTGATGTAAAAAAGTTTACCCTTGTTATACCGATGGTGATATATGTATGTGAGGGTTTACAGTTAAAAGACATCGATCCTCCCACCCTTCAGAGCGAAAATTTAGAAAGTGTTTTACCGCCAAAACATCCTCGGCTGCCCACCATAAAAGAGTAACTCAACGAACTAGACGGTTATAGTACGGACGATGGCTTTATTGACGAGACTTACACACCTTTTTAATACATTTTGACCATTTTTAACTAACTATGACTGACTAACTCCTGACTAACTGACAAAATAACTGACCCAGATGCAATTCTACCTCCTCATGGTGCATTCTGGGTAACGCTAATGAATTGCGGTACTGAACTAACAAAAATTCATTATGTTTATTAACATTAATCTTTAAAATGGAATCACCGTCACCACCAAAATCAAAAAAAGTAGTTTTGGTAATTTTCGATTTTCTCAAAAACTAGAAGACATATGTAGAACCATGCGGTGTTTTGTGTTCGATTAAGAACTGATATTTACATGGATCACATATAAGTTAATTTACAATTTGATTTCAAAATTTTGAAAACAATCGGTCTAAAGTTTTTTTTTCACGTTTTTTTTTATCAAAATTTGGACTTTAAATGCGAATTTTTCAAAAACCATTGGCATAAGTAATTTAATTTAAATGCACGATTGTAGAACAAATTTCCGGCCTTCAAATGCAGTATTTATTTATTTAATTCGTTAAAATCTAACGTTAACAATATTAAAATAGTTCTTATAATCTAATATAATCTAATATCATGATTTATATTTATTATTCAATATTGTTGAAAAAGATAAGTTTAAATTTTTTACATTTTATTTTATCATTTACAGATTCTAAATAAAATTGAAATTCGTTATAAATAGTTATTAATTGATTGAAGGGGCTACATACACCATAGTTTGATCTGCTAAATATTTGAATAATAGGTTGCTGTCGCCTTAAACATGAACGGCTGAAACTGAAATTTAATTTACTTAGAACTGATGGTAATGATATCGAACCATTAATAATCCCAACAATAAAACAAAATTGTAAAAACTTTCTGTGGTTAGTCAAAGAAGGAAGGCTGATCAAAGCTAGTCTTTGAGAATAAGGGGGAAGTAGATTTTCCCTTGACCATGGAAGAGACCGAAGACAGAAACGCAGAAACCTTTTTTGGATCGCTTCAATTCTTGTAACATGTGTTGAGTAATAAGGTGACCATACCACACAGCCGTATTCTAGAATTGGTCTAACAAACGAAATAAATAGAAGTTTAAGAACATAAGGGTCCTGAAAATCACGACCGAATCTTTTAATGAATCCAAGAACCCTATTGGCTTTTTTAATTATATAATTTAAATGAACATTAAATGCTAATTTGGGATCTAGAATAATACCTAAATCAGAAAACAGTATAGCACTTTATTGTAAGTGTTGCCGTTGTTTTTTAATATTTTTTTTTTTCAATTTAAATTATTTTTTCTAAAAGTGCCCCTACCTCCTAAACGGGGGGAGATAGACCCCCCTCCCATAGTAAAAAGTGCTTGTTTTTGACCCCTCTACAAAAACCCGTTATCAAATCTTGGTGGCCAAGTTATCGTACTCTCCCCGAGGGTTGCATTTAAAAATAAGAAAAAAAGACCAAAGTGCGGTGTGCAACTTTAAAGCCTTGGAAGACGAATTTTGTTGTATGTTATAGGTGGAAGACTATTTATTTTATGTTTATTACATTAAGAGTTAGCATATATAGAAATTTCATCTTCGCGGGAATGAATTTTTTTCAAAAAAGTTTTGCGGTTTTTGCGTGGGTGGAAGACGTATTTTGTTGTGGAATACAGGTGGAAGACTATATTTTTCAAACTTCTTATGTGTCAAATGATAATGCGTCAAAAAAGTTTCACGTTTGCGGCTATGAATTTTTTTCATGATTTTTTTGCGGGGTTTGAAACACTCCTGTAACCCCCCGTTGTAAAGGTGCGGTGGAAGACGTCTATGTAACTATAACTTACCACTTGAATGACTCATACACAAAATATAAGGCTTGCGAAAATGAGACGGAAATTTCTGTCGCTGCCTCCCGGACTATAAGCTCTTTAGTAGTAGTAGTAGTAACGCCGCCGGTAAATATATATTTTTGCGAATGCATTTTATGGCGGGGATATGATAGTCCTTGTCAGCTGAAGTTAACGTTGGCGTTGGAGAGAAAAGTCCGTGTATTTAGTATATACATTTTATTTTCGTGTTTACATTACCAATTTCATATTTAATTTATTATCTATTAAACAAATATTCTACAATAATTATGCCCAGTACTTCTTTATAAAACTGGAACCCATTTCAGCAATCATCACGATGGTTGCATAAGGATTGCCGTTCACCACCTTAGGCATGATAGAGGCATCAATTACACGCAATCCCTTAACTCCATGGACCTTCAGTTTATGATCAACAACAGCGTATTTATCCTTAGCAGGTCCCATTTTGCATGAACCAGCTTGATGGTTTTCGGGTCCGGTGTCTTGTCTTATCGCACATTCCCAGTACTTGTCAGTGCCAAATTCAATACTTTCACATCCTTTGGATGGTGTTTTGTCTAGACGCATTCCATATGCCTTGAGTGGGGTTGTTTCAGATAATCGAATGGCAAATTTAACTCCCTCAATTAGCGTTTTAACATCTGTTTCGTCAGACAAGTAATTGCCAATAATCTTTGGAGGTGCAAGAGGATCATTCGATTTCAATGTAAGGAAACCTCGACTCTTTGGACTCAAACATACTGGGATTATTTGAATTTTGCGAGAGTGGTTTGAAAGACGCTCTCTTGATTGCCCTGTCTTGGCACAGTTTGCTAAATATCCGTTGAAGAAGAATTGTAAATCAGGAATATTTGGACCGTCAGCATATTGTGTTACTACTTTGGCAGTCACATCAGTAACTCCCGTGCCTGACATTAGACCATCTCGGAAAATCATGTATTTCATAGCTGTTTCCCAATTAAGTGGCGCAGTATCAGGTTCGTTGATAAAGTAATTCGTAAAGAAAGAAACATGATTGTGAAGATTTTTGCCTACACCAGGTAGATTATGAACTGGCTTGACATTGACCTGAAACGTAAAGATAAACAAAAGCTTTATAAGTAACTACAATATAAAAAGAATGACAATGAAATATGTAATAATGTAAGGAGGCCAAAACCAACAGGTCGTTCAAATTGATGGATTTACATCAACCTTTATCGAGGTTAAGTCAATTCTTCCTCAAGGTCGAAATCTGGAACCACTTTTGTCAGTTTTGTTCGTTTCATTTATGTATATTATGTACTCGTACAATCATCTCGATCCAAATATACCTAAATGCAAGGTTTTAACAAATTTTTCTCATTTAATTTCACCGTTTTTAATTCTAAAATTAAAAACATAAATTTTTGATTTTTGTGTGTTATTATTTATTAACTGATTCGTCGTATAATCCCTCCATTCTTGCTGACAACACGAATTGAGACATGATTGTGAGATTATAAGATTAAACTATTTTCAAGTAGTCGGCCTGAGGCCAAACCAAATAAATCTTATGTTAAAACCTATAAATGTAATACTTTTTTATGCAATCAATTAACGATTTCATTAAACTAAGAAAAATATTTTCAAGAAGGTTCTAAACGTCGTATGTCCTTAGAATTAGACCGTCGATAAAATTCCCAAACAAAATCATTGCTTTAATAATAAAATGCACGACTGGGTCGCACTAACTTGCTCCTATGTAATAGAATAGGAATTTCAAAAACGGATGTTATTAAAGAAAACTGTTCATAAGGATAAAATGAATTTTTTAAATTCTTTTAGTAGTAAGGGATTAAAACAGAATGCTACGCAAATATGAATTTATGCAAGAACAAAAATTATAAGACGTTGTAGTGGTTCCTTAAAAAAATAAGCTTTTATTTACAAAATTTTTAAAACATTTTTAAGAAAAAATTTTGGTACGCCAACCTAAAGATGTTATTATTGTACGAATAAGAGTCTAATTTAAAAAAAAAAATACTAAGCCGTTCTTGAGATATCAAATTTTTCAAAAAAAAAAAATGACTTTTTTTCTAAAAATTGAAAAAATATTTTTTTAAGTTTTGAAATTCAATATTTTTTAAACTTTTTAGGAGCTTCTTTATAAAAAATTTAATTAAAATCCGTCATGCCGATAATGAGAAATTCAAAATTCGAAAAAATCGTTCTATGGTACATAGGTACAGTCAGTAATATCTAGATTTCAAATTTTGTTCATTAAATAATAGATCGTAAAAATTAATCAGAAGAAAAAAAATGTTAGCAAAATTATCGGAACCGTTTTCGAGAAAAATACGATTTTCGAAAACCATTTTTTAAAATTTGTATGAAAGGCACCGTTATTTAAAGATAAAACAAATTTTTTCTCAAATCTTGTAGATTATGTTAAGAAACTTTTATTTGTCAAGTTTGAAAAAAATCGATCTTGGGGTTTTCGAAATATTGAGTTTCCAAAAAGAAAATTTTGAATTTTTTTTTTTAAATCCAAAAAATTGAAAATTGAAAATTTGAATATGTAATAATATTCAAACTTTGGAGGAGCTTTAGCATAAAAAAATTATTTAAATCGGCTGTACCGTTTTCGAGAAAATCAAAAACAAAAAAAATGGACCCAGGGGGTCTACCAAAAATAACAATTTTTTGTAAAATTTTTTTCAACCATTAGCTAGTTTTAACGAAATGATATTTTTCAATTTTTTTTTAAAAAAATCTGTTGGACAGTTTTTGAGAAAAAAAAATATTTATAAAATTTCGAAAAAAAAAATCGTATGGCAGGTACCGTTATTTTTGGTCCTAAAAAAAAAAGGAAAAAACGCGTGGGGGGAAAAAATTAAAACCCATATCTACCAAGTTTGAAGAAAATCGGCCGAGCCGTTTAGGCTGTAGTCGAACCGACATACAGACAGACAGACAGAATTGCGCGACCCACTTTGTTGGTCTTCGCTATCATCGTAATGTTAACTTTGATCAAAATCTCGAGTTCAATTTTTTTTACGAATGCATAACTTGCCTTATAGATAGTACTTGTACCTATAAGTCGCAAGTAAAAATGGATCATAGTCCTTCTTTTGGAGTTCATCAAATGAAAATCATTGAGGGTAAGTCAATTGCATATTAACATTGACAAAACTTACTATCCAATGTCATTTACAATAATTGCACCGAAAATATTTTAAAACTTAAATATATCTATAACTTTGGTTAAGATAATATTTTATAATTATATAATTATTAAATATATTCACCTTTACAAGATCATCTTTTGGGCCAATTCCACTCAAAAGAAGAATCTGTGGGGAGTTAACTGCTCCACCACTCACTATAACTTCTTTTTTAGCCAGAATCTTTTTCTTGTTTCCGTATCTGTCTATAATTTCCACTCCGAAAGTTATTTTTGTAAGGGGATGCACAAGTACCTTAGCGACAGTTGTCTTTAGTAAAATGTCCAAATTTGACCTTAATCTAGCTGGTCGAAGAAAAGTTCTTGCTGAACTCATGCGCACGCCATTTTTAGAAATCGTTTGTGCAATCGCAAAGCCAGTTGAATTCGGTCCGTTTAAATCATGAACTGCATAACCTTTAGAAAAACAATTTGTAATAAAATAGATACAATCTATCACAAAAATATAACAAACCCATTTCTTCACCACCCTTTATTATTTCATATGACATGGGTGGATTGTAAGGGAATCTTCCAACTGGCATCAAACCTCCAGTTTTGTGGTATTGATCACCAACTTCATTCAATTCCAAGTTATTTTCTGATTTCAAAAAGTATGGCAACACATCATCGTATTTCCAGCCTGGATTTCCCATCGATTCCCAATTATCGTAGTCTTCTCGATTACCTCGCATGTACATCATGCCATAAAGAACTGAAGTGCCTCCAAGCACTTTGCCCCTGGGCCATTTACAACGTTTTCCCTCGGATGATAAGCAAGCCTGCTTCTCTGGTTCTGTCGTGAAGCGCCAGTCAATCTCACTTCCAACATAATTCATAAACATCGAAGGAATTTGTGTACCGGTTGGTTCATCGTCACCTTTTAAAAATAGATCAATTAATGTACATATAGTGACTAAATAAATCAGAGCTATTAAACATGTAGTTTTGTATTTTCTGTCAGTAAATCAGAGAAAGTATGTTGAACTTTAGGAATAATTTTGAATGGTTGGATTTAAATATCTTCAGATCACCCGTTTAATGATCGACTTGGTTTTCGTGTATTCGTGCATTTATGTTCCTAAAGTACTCAATTTCATGTAAAGTTGGAAAAGTTCACTTATGCATTTTTATTTTAAGTTTTTAATCAAAAAATTTTAATTTAACACTGAGTTTTGAGTGAATTTGTTGGCTAGACTCCATAAAAACTAAATAAAATAAATGATATGTAATTTGTGTTTCACAATTGCCTTATTTCCTCAAAGATAAAAAGTTTGACAAAAGTTATTCTTTGTTTAATCTCAGTGCTGGTTTTGTTGTTTTGTATATATGACGTATACTCGTATCTATCGCATCATTTTAACCAACACGTCGGATTTGTATGTCCTTTCTTGATGATAGGGACATCATAAACATATTTAAACCCACATTTGGCGTTTTTTGATATTTATTAACTTAAGTGAGATGCCTGCTAGAATTATTTTCAACCCTCTGATCTGGCTACAATTCATAAGATGCTTAAACGTCCAAAATCGAGTATAACTCACATCTTTGGGCAGGGGCACCACAAACTTCACTTCATTTATTGGAAACAGAAGTGTTAAAACTGATAAGAAACAGAGCTATCATGGAATCATTCCCAACCCTTGAACACCGTAGGAATATTTCATGTATTTTATTCATATCGCTTTTTTCACAAGCAATGCTCACTCAAAGTAGCCAGTTAAACTCCTCCCCTGAAACAGTTCACCCGTGATACACATTTCCCTAGGAATGGTCATCAGTTCACCCTGGAGCCTCGAGCCTGATGTTCATTGACAGCTTCTTTCTATCCATCACCCCCCACCCCTAATTTCCTAAACGCTCGTGCTGTATAACATTATAACATTATAAGAAAAAAGAATTCTTTTTAAGAAAATCAGCAACTAATCTGCTTGAAAGCCGTGATTCTAAAGCCTTTTGGAAGAAGTGATCGTAACAGGACAGTTGTATCACCCATTGGAGTTGATATAATTGAATTACTGCTTTTAGCAAACCCAAGTCATATATCTGTTGGTTTGCGATTCCGTTTGTACATATTGAAGGATTTTATAAACCTGTTTCAATTTCAATGTTAGAACTGCTTGCTGCACTCAAAAATATGAAGAATAATAAGGCCTCTGGGTCAGATGGTATACCAGCGAAATTTTTCAAAAACGCTACATCACAGTCCCTGAGATATATTTTAGTGCTCTTCAATAAAATGTTAATTGAAAAGAATTTTCCAGAATTTTTCCATTCTTCGTCTATTTCAGCAGCTTTTAAAAAGGGTGGCCGTAATCTCTGTTAAAACTATAGAGGCATTTCTGTTCTTCGTTCTTTTTGAAAACTATTACTCAAATTCTCTACTTTAGACTTGTGAGTTGGGTTGAAAGAAATAACAAAATAAACTGCTTCCAAGCTGTCCGAGCTAATTTTTCAACAATCGACCAAATATTCACTCTCACGAGTGTTTCTAGGCATTTTTTAGAGACAAAAAAAAACTAATTTGTTCGCATTTTTCGTTGACTTTAAATCAGCTTTTGACACTGTTAAACTGTTTAAGCTCGCAGGTATTGCACTACGAACTAAATTTATACGAATTTAAGAACAGCTCCTTTCGAACAGGACTGCAGTAAGAAATCGAAACAGCGAGTGTGCCACAGGGTTGCGTTTTAAAACCTTTAATCTTTTCACTCTTTATAAATCATATTGAAAATCATATCTCTGGTGGTGTTACTTTGGGTGATCTCTTTATCAATGTTTTTTTGTGATATATAGAAAGTGGGATCTGAAAATCAACACAGAAAAATCTAAGATAATGGATTTTAGATCCCAAAATCGAAGCTCTAGAAATGACCGTACTTGGACCATCGATGACTTCAATAATGAACTTGTGAAAGAATTCAAATATCTAGGCTTTACATTAACACAAAATTTAAATCTTGGCGTTCACATAATCATTGAAGTAAGTGTAGCAAAAGCAGCTTTAAGCTGTATGTGGTAAGATTTCTTTAATAACAAAAATGTAGATCCAGCTTCTAAGTTCAAAGTGTTTGATGCAACTATAAAGAGCTGCCTTTGGTATGGCAATGAAGTTTATGGATGCAAGCAACTGGATAAAATTGATGTTGTCTCAAGATATTTTTTCAAGCTTATATAGGCTACCATCAAACACGCCTACTTATGCAATACACTTTGAGTCGGGGCTGCCTCCAATTTGTATTAAAAGTTAAAAGTCAAATACAGACTATAACATCTCAAGGTAATACAAAGATCGAACAATAATATGCAAAGAGTACCTTTCTGGCACACAACTTTTCCTTAACCCTTTCTGTGGATAGCCCATATTTTTGGAGGCCTACTCTTTACGTGTGTATTTCTATCATCGATGATCAAAGGGCACGGTAGTTCCCAGCCAAGTTCTGGCACTACACCCTTTTTACAGGAACAAACTCAGGCGATTTTTGATCCCTCCCTATCTTCAGTACCAATGAAGTCAGCAACTTAAAATTTAGAATATTTGCTACGCTAGTCAGGCACAGGCGCCTCACCAAATTTAAATTTTCTAGCAAAAGCGGTTCCTGAGATATAAGGCCTCAAAAATCACAAAAACCGTAACTGACTGACTGAGACTGACACATCATTAAAATTATGCAGCACTTCCCGACATTGTAGAATCTTGTAATTTTGCACAACGGTAGGTCTTGTCATGCAAAAAAAGGAAAACATCGAATACATATTTGTAGCTTTCCATTCAGGGGGCGTGGTATCCGCCCACTTTCTCCGAATTGGTGTTGGTTGAATGGAGCACTTCCGACTTCTGTAAAACGATGAAATTCGGTAAAGTGGTAGGGCTTAAATTGCCTACAAAGAAAAAAATATAAAATTTGAGGTTTTCCATTCAGGGGCGTGGTATCCGCCCACTTCCTCAGAACTGATGTAAATAATATGGCACACTTCCGATTGCAGTAGAACAATGAAATTTGGTAGAACGATAGGGCTCAAATTGCATATAAAGAATCAAAAATAAAAATTGAGGTTTTCCATACAGGGGGCGTGGTATCCATCCACTTTCGGAGAAAATGTTAATGTTTAACTTTTATGGAGCACTTCCGATTGCTGTAGAATGATGAAATTTGGTGGAGCGGTATAACTTAATGTACATTCAAAGCGAAAAATAGTAAATCTAAAATTTTTCATTCGAAGTGTCTTCTTATTGTCATTTTGAGACTAGATATACATGCATCTTAAAAATTCATGACTTTTCTTAGAACTAGAGTGCTCGATTTGGTACTCTATGTTATGTTAACATGAATAAAAAAAGAAAACATTTGCATGCCTGAAAAAATTATGATATTACATAAAAAAAAATGTTGTGTGTACTGTCGTACGCGCGGTAGAAGTAAAACTTCTTTTCCCTCAAGCAAAGCCTCTGTAAGTTTCTAACCTATAAACGTACAAACATTTTGTATTCTAAACACATGTCGCTGTCTTTGACTGATAACGTGTCGTTTTGACATGTCACTGACAGCTGCATAGAAAATGTCTTACCCCCAACGCCGGAAAAGAAGTTCTACTTCAAAAAACTCGTAACTGTGATGTGAACTATAATCAAACAAACTAAGGGAGTTAAAATTGCAACAAAAATATCATCGCATCCTCAACAATTATTGCTTTTTTATGACTTTGAGCGGATGTAGGTACTAGTGTTTATAAGGTAGGTATAAGTGTAGGTAGGTAGGTACATATGTTAGTTTTGAAGCGCAAATCAAAACAACCAATATTAAAAAGAAAATATACGAAACAAAATAGGAAGCTATAAACTAAGTTGGTTTTTGAAGGTAGAGTCCACCCTTTTATCTTTTCGTATCTTTCGAGATTTTGACATGACAATATACATATTAAAATCTTTGCAAAAAGGAGTGAGATCAGACCAAAAACATAAATGTTAAAAAAGAGCCAAGTTCTTCTATACAAAAACCTTTGTGTAACAAGTCAGCCGTGAAAAGTAATGAGATCTAAAAGTGCGCCAAGTTCTTACTTCATGAAGATTTAATACCGAATATTTAAAGTAGAATAATATTGAAACAGCTACAATGTAATAGAGAAATTTTATTATTTAATGATTACTGAGTAAAATTTGATGGGCTTACTTGGCAAGTTTTTTTTTATGCCCAATTCAAACGGTTTTAAAAACTTGACCAGTGAACCCATCAAATTTTAGTCAGTAATCATTAAATAATAAAATTTCTCTATTACATTGAAGCTGTTTCAAAATGACAATAAAAAGACAGTTCGAATGAAAAATCTTAGATTTTCTATTTTTCTATTTTCTATTGCTCTTTTTTTAACATTTATGTTTTTGGTCTGATCTCATTTAAATAATTACATGGAAGAAAAATTTCAAGTTGATGCTGTGTTTACCGATTTTAGTAAGGCTTTTGGCTCTGTCAACCATTAAACACTTTGTATAAGCTGATTGTCGTCTTACCTTACTGATAGAAGTCCAAGGTGCAGATAAATAATACATGATCTACGCAAATTATTATCTGTTCATCAGGTGTTCCCCAGGGAAACCATCTTACCCCATTTCTGTTTATATATATATTTATGATATTATTTCTGCTATTAATCATTAAGGCTGAAAACACACCGGATCAAACAAAACGTTTTTGATTCGATAGTCAAAAAAATTATTTTTATTTGAACACACACCAAGCGAAACAGAATAAAACAAAGCAAAACGTTTTGTGTTTTTTTTTTCGTTTGGTGTGCGTTAAATGAAACAAAATACGAACTATCGTAAAAGCTTAACTCCGGCTGAAAGATTATACATAACTCTACGGCAAGTAAATACAAATAACAATTTTGTGTTTACAAAATAGACATTATGATGTTATTTATAATCTTGCCAATCTTCAGATCTCATAGTAGGAAGTAGCTGCTATTCACAGTTTATCAATAGTAAGTTTATTGGCATGTTCATTATCTTTATAAGTATAGATAGGGCTTCTTGCCTTAATTAAAAAAAGAAGGAAATTTTCTCTATCTACGTTTATACTCGTATTTATTTAAAATTTGCGCACAGAGTAAACGTAGAAGCAAAGAATTCAAACGGAATCAAAATTTTGTTTTGCAAAAAACAACAGGTCAGCTATTGGCAACGAAACATGTTTTTCTGTTTTGCTTTGGTTTTTATGTTTCGTTTCATTCGGTGCGTTTTGCGCCACAAGAAAGTAGGCAATTATAGTCAACGACCCTTGTTCGAAACAGTTTTGTTGCTTCGCTGTGTGTTGCTCTCATACAATAGCATGTATTTTCGACAACCACCACCGAAACCCTTCAAAACAAAAACGTGTGTTTTGTTTCGTTTTCTTTGGTGTGTGTAGTCTCATAAGAAACAATGTTCTCTTGTTTCACAGAATAAAAAAAACCGTTTTGCTTTATCCGGTCTGTTTTCATTCAACTAGATCAGGGCTGTCCAAACTACATACCTTCGCGGGCTAGTTAAATTTACTATAAAAGCTGGAGGGCCGCAGAAAAAATATTTTCATATAAAAAAAAATACAGGGTAATCATTTTTTTATACGTTTATTGGTTCTTCGTCAATTTATCTTTAACAATCATATCGATATCAACGTCAACATTCGTTGTTGCCAGACGCATTGCATGAAGAAGTGACTTATCTGACAGTGAAGATCTATACTTAGATTTTATAAAGTTCATTAGTGAATACGCACTTTCACACAAATAAGTGCTGCCCATCATCGATCCTATTTTTAACCCAAAATTTGTTAGTTTGGGAAAACGATCGCCAAGAATCTTAAAAAAATCCATTCCAGTTTCTGTTCTACCCTTGTAAAAGGGATCTGACTGTACGTCACATAATTCCAATTGGTATTCAGTCTTTACGCTTTCGATTTGAATTGTTAATGGATGCGTAAAAAGAGACAAATCGCTCTCTAATTCTTTAAAATCTGCGAAACGCTGCTCAAATTCTAATATTACCTCTTCGATGTATTTCAGGTGTTCAGAAAAGTTGCATCCTTCAAAGTTTCCCAATTCGGTATAATGTTCTTTGCAACTCAGAAAAAAAGAAAAATCATTTTTTTCCAGTGACGTTCTGAACAATCTCAGTTTATTTTTGAACCCATATCCATACAAGTTGGATATATTGTGTTGTTTACCTTGTAATTTCAAATTTAATTCGTTCAAATGTTGTGTCATATCAGTTAAAAATGCAAGATCAGCAAGAAATTCAGGATCTTGCATTTTAGTTTCCATATCAGTTGTATCAGATTTTATTTCATTTTTAAGAAATATGGGAATTTCTTTTCGTAGAGCGAAAAAGCGCTGCAAGCACTGACCAGCACTTAACCATCGGATTTCTGAGTGCAATAGCAGATCCCCATAGGTTGCGTCAATTTCAGTTAAAAAATTACGAAATTTACGATGACTCAAAGCTTTGTTTCCACCTCTAATAAGATTTGTTATTTTGACGACTATTTTCATGGCATGCATCTGGCGCAAAGATTTTCCGCATAAGGCTTCTTGGTGTATGATGCAATGGATTAATGGGCAATCAATGCCATTTTGTTTTAGAAGTCCCGTAAGTCCTGTAACGTTTCCTGTCATAGCTTTTGCTCCATCGGTCACAATACAAGAACATTTTTTAAACCCACCGTATTCCGTAACAGTTTTATTAACAGCTTGAAAGATATCGCTACCTTTAGTTGAGCCATGTAATGGTACTAAATTTAACATTTCCTCCGTGATCGAAAAATCTTTTGAAATGCAGCGAATAAAAATTATTAATTGACCGATATCTGTCTGGTCGGTACTTTCATCCAAACATAATGAATAATATTCACATTTTACAATGTTATCACATATTTTGTTCGAAACATATTCGCCCATATCATCTATTCGTCGCGCAACTGTTTGGTGAGATAATGCTACAGATTCAAATTTGTTCGCCAATTTCGGCTGTATGAAGCGATGAGCCATGGCAACAGCGCATTGTTTTATTAAAACTCCATCACTGAAAGGTTTTTTAGCTTTGGCTAATTGCAAACAAACTTCATAAGAAGCAGCCAAACTTTGTTCATTGTCTGTATTTACTTTTGAAAAAAACTTGTCTGTTGCGTTAGTTTTTTCTTATACTCAGCCACAACAATATTTCTTGCTTTACCGACATGTATTTTATATTTTTCTTCGTGTAAAGTAGTATAATGACGTTTAACGTTATATTCTTTGCTCACAGACAAAACTTGCATACAAATCATACACTGAATTTTATTATTATTGTTGCAAATAAAATAGTCAAGTTCCCACGGCACGAGTACGATAACTTGGCCGCCAAGATTTGATGACGGATTTTTTTAGAATGGTCAAAAATAAGCACTTTTTACTATGGGAGGGGGGGGGGTCTATCTCCCCCCGTTTAGGAGGTAGGGGCACTTTTAGAAAAAATGGTTTAAATTGAAAAAAAAAAAATTAAAAAACAACGGCAACACCTACAATAAAGTGCTATACTGCGTTTGAAAGCCAGAAGATTGTTCTATAATCCTGCATTTAAATTAAATTACTCATATCAATTGTTTTTGAGAAATTCGCATTTAAAGTCCAAATTTTGATAAAAAAACGTGAAAAAAAAAGTTTAGACCGGTTGTTTTCAAAATTGTGAAATGAAATTGTAAATTAACTTATATGTGTTTCATGTATCTATCAGTTTTTAATTGAACACAAAAAACGGCATGATTCTATGTCTTCTGGTTTTTGAGAAAACCTCCGTTTAGGAGGTAGGGGCACTTTTAGAAAAAATGGTTTAAATTGAAAAAAAAAAATATTAAAAAACAACGGCAATACTTACAATAAAGTGCTATACTGCGTTTGAAAGCCAGAAGATTGTTCTATAATTCTGCATTTAAATTAAATTACTCATGTCAATGGTTTTTGAGAAATTCGCATTTAAAGTCCAAATTTTGATAAAATAAAGTGAAAAAAAAAGTTTAGACCAATTGTTTTCAAAATTGTGAAATGAAATTGTAAATTAGCTTTACATGTGTTTCATGTATCTATCAGTTCTTAATCGAACACAAAAAACCGCATGTTTTTATGTCTTCTGGTTTTTGAGAAAATCGAAAATAACTAAAACTACTTTTCTACAAAATGTTTGATATTTTTTGCTTCCTTACATAAATAAATCAGTGCTAGCTTCCAACATTACAATATATAAACAGTAAAGTATGTATGGGGGGGCATGCTGCCCCCCTGCAACCCCCCTGCTTGGGCACACTATAGGATTTGGGGTAGGTGCGAGGTTGGGTGCATGCAAAGTTTCTTTTGCATTCACAGAATCTGTATTTAAAAAAATTGAAATTTATTCTATTTTTCCAATGTCCACTAAATACATATAAAATACAATAAACGATCTTGAAAACCAAAACAAACTTCTGACCATGTTCACCAATACATGGCACTATTTTTCTATCGAAAATATTGCCTAGAAAGGAAATATAAACTACTGGGCTTCGCAAATAATAGAGTTTTTATCAGATGTAAAAAAAGTTTACCCTTGTTATACCGATGGTGATATATTTGAGGGTTTACAGTTAAAAGACATCGATCCTCCCACCCTTCAGAGCGAAAATTTAGAAAGTGTTTTACCGGCAAAACATCCTCGGCTTCCCACGATAAAAGAGTAACTCAACGAACTCGACTGTTATAGTACGGAAGATGGCTTTATTGACGAGACTTACACACCTTTTTAATACATTTTGATCATTTTTAACTAACTATGACTGACTAACTCCTGACTAACTGATAAAATAACTGACCCAGATGCAATTCTACCTCCTCATGGTGCATTCTGGGTAACGCTAAATGAATTGCGGTACTGAACTAACAAAGATTCATTATGTTTATTAACATTAATCCTTAAAATGGAATCACCGTCACCACCAAAAATCAAAAAAAGTAGTTTTGGTAATTTTCGATTTTCTCAAAAACTAGAAGACATAGAACCATGCGGTTTTTTGTGTTCGATTAAGAACTGATAGATACATGGATCACATATAAGTTAATTTACAATTTCATTTCAAAATTTTGAAAACAATCGGTCTAAACTTTTTTTTTCACGTTATTTTATCAAAATTTGGAATTTAAATGCGAATTTCTCAAAAACCATTGGCATGAGTAATTTAATTTAAATGCAGGATTATAGAACAATCTTCTGGCTTTCAAACGCAGTATAGCACTTTATTGTAAGTGTTGCCGTTGTTTTTTAATATTTTTTTTTTCAATTTAAACCATTTTTTTCTAAAAGTGCCCCTACCTCCTAAACGGAGGTTTTCTCAAAAACCAAAAGACATAGAACCATGCGGTTTTTTGTGTTCGATTAAGAACTGATAGGTACATGAAACACATATCAGCTAATTTACAATTTCATTTCACAATTTTGAAAACAACCGGTCTAAACATTTTTTTTCACGTTTTTTTATCAAAATTTGGACTTTAAATGCGAATTTCTCAAAAACTATTGATATGAGTAATAAAATTGAAATGCAGGATTATAGAACAATCTTCTGGCTTTCAAATGCAGTATAGCACTTTATTGTAGGTGTTGCCGTTGTTTTTTAATATTTTTTTTTTCAATTTAAACCATTTTTTCTAAAAGTGCCCCTACCTCCTAAACGGGGGGAGATAGACCCCCCCCTCCCATAGTAAAAAGTGTTTATTTTTGACCCCTCTACAAAAACCCGTTATCAAATCTTGGCGGCCAAGTTATCGTACTCTCCCCGTTCCCACTTCTCATTAAATACACGATGTTCATCACTTAATTTTCGCTTCTTCGTAGACATAATGAAGTTAGTTAAGTATTTTTCTCAAAACTGCTCGTTAAATACTAATTATAATATAGCGATACGAACTTATTGAAAGCACAGGATTAACTAATACGGACACCAACAAATAATCACTCTACAAAAACAAAATACTTTCCTAATAATAGTAAAGGACAGCTTCACTTTTAAACAGAGTAGGCTAAGCATAATTCAAATCCAAAGTCCAAAGTAAATCGAAAAAATAACTGTTATTATGTTCTGTGACAGCGTTTTTCACTCCTGTTCTTTCATTATTTCGTAATTTTTTAATATTTTTCTTCAAATGCGTCGCGGGCCGCATAAAAACAAGCCGCGGGCCACATGCGGCTTGTAGAAACACTTCAGAAATGTTTCTGATTTGTTTTTTTTTTGGTGTGTACGCTTTGAGAAACATTTCTGAAATGTTTCTTTGTTTCCCATTGTTTCCAGATTGAGTTGTCTGTAATTTTTTTTTTTCGCCTGTGTTGCACTTTAAGCGCTTGAATTTTTTTTTCTACTTCACCCTTATCACAATTTATATTTACGCAAATTTCGGATATAGCATCGGCTTTTTTTGTTTTATTTTTAAAATTTTCGTCTTGTGGATTACAAAACTTTTTTTATTTCATACATTTTTATCGATTCGATAACATTCTCGTTGCTCCACACTTTTCGCGACATTTTATATTTATATTAATAACCACTCATGCACTTTCTACCTATGTAAATGCTTGGGAAACAAATAAAGTTTCCCATTCGGAATGGGAAACAGAGAAACATTTCATAAACATTTCACAAATGTTTCACTAGCGTCCAGACCAAAGAAACATTTTTGAAACATTTAAGAAAAATTTCAGAAATGTTTCTGTGTTTCTGAAATGTTTCTGAAATGTTTCAAAAATGTTTCTTTGGTCTGGGCACACCTTAAGAAATACTTGCTTAAATGTGGGAAATAATCAGCTGTTTGTTAAATGACAGTAAACTCATAGAAATTGGTTCTTATCAAAAATGCATATTATTAAATATTTTAACTTAAAAAGTGATTCTTCTCACTTAAAAGAAAATAATGCAAGTAGCTAGTTTAAAGAAAAATGTAAACCATTTATTAAAATTTAGAAAATTTCTTAGTTTATCATGTTTATTTCTTTCCTTTGCGCATCAAATTCGTGAGATAATTTTATCAGCTTTGTAGAAAGTTTTTCCCAATACAAATTATGACAGCTCGTTCCTGCGGAGATAAAATTATCTCGTTTCTGAAGTTTATCCGGGTTTTCCGCGTTAACATGAATACTCTTATTGTGATTGCCTGATATACTCAGATGATCTAAAACTCTGATTCAATCTGACCTCAAACGCTTGTCGAATTGGTGCCATATAAATGGTCTTAAAGTTAATATAAAAAAGTGCTATTGATTTTTTTTTCGCGAAAAATATTAAGTCTATTGTTTGATTATGCCATTGAATCTAAGCTTATAAATCGGGTCTATTAAACTACAATTTCCTAAGACCAACTCGTTGGTGGGATTCATTAAGCGAAATGCAAAGGATTTCAGAGATCGTTATATTATTGTAATATTTTTGCTAGGTTCGTTAAATAAAACTTATCACTCTTTTTAGTATTTCTTCTTTATTTTTACTTTCCAAATCACAACAATAAATCTCAATTTATAATCAGCTCAAATACTTTTATTCAATTTAAATCACACTTGTTTAATACACAATCTAATAAGCAATACTTTTGCACACTTTCACAATCCAAAATCAACTGTGTCTCGCTCACCGTGAACAGTCCCTTATATACTCAAATTAGTTGTTCTCGAAAGTTCTTGTGTTGGAATGTTCTAGATGTTTGGAATAAGGGGAAATACATTTGACATTGGAAAAGAGCTTTTTGTTTCTTCCATAAATTAGATATGCAGTTTTCCAACAGATGGCGCTGTAGTAGTATAAAGCTCTGTTCACAACATTATGTACTTCTTTCTTTATATACATCCTTGAATACGGTATGTTATTTGGAGCCCCGCGCTTAACGCATTTTCAAATATATGCGCTGGAGTTTATAGTTATAAGGGTAGATGCCAATTTCATGGCATAAATTTTCTAGAATCTCAAAGACAAATTCATGGGATTATGCTTGTTTGAAACTTGCTGTCCTATAACATAAAGTGTCCATTATTTCTTGCACAGGTTTCAATTTATGTTCCCGCTAGAACACTAGAATAAATATGGAAGTAATGCACCCTTATTCTATTTAAGTAATGAAGCATAATTTAAGTATAAAAAACGGGATTATAAAAACGGGATTTTAAAAAGCGGGATATCGTACCCAACCCGAAAATAAATAATTATTAACACGATTTTTCACCAATTAATCGAAAAATATGAGGTGTCCTCAAGGTTGACAGTGATGTAAGTCACTACAAACCCTATTTCTCAACAAGCTGTGTCGCGGCACCTTTTTGTTTTTTAAGGTTTTTGTTTTATTTCAATGATGTTTAAACTTACCGGCTTCAATAAGAAGAACTTTCCATTCAGGGATTTCAGATAAACGTGATGCCACTACTGAACCAGCCGAACCACCACCAACAACAATAAAGTCATATTCCTTAGCGGGTTCTGATCGAAACTAAAATTGAATCGAAATATTCAGATAAGTGAGTGCTCTGATTAGGTGTAGGTTTTTGGAATGTAAAATATTTTAAATGATTGTTTTGATAATACATATTAGTCCGTTTTACACATACATAAATATGTGTATTAATTTTTTTTAAATAAACATTTTTTTTCTTAAAAGGGTGATGCTCCATTTAGATTTCTGGATGATGCAGCCCATAACGAAATTTAATTTTGGGCCATTAACTTACTCTTACATGCACCCAGCATTATGAATTTTTAACCAACAGTGATTGAAACAATGACAATTTAAACGGACGGTATCCAAAATTCTCTCGTAAAAGGTTCACGAAAGATAAGTTAAAACTGAAGTTAAATAAAGCTTTTAAGAAGACTTACCCTAGGAGTTGCTCTGCCACATGGGTCTTCAAGATCACATTGCGAACGAATAAATATATCCAACAGCCCCATAAAAAGCATAAACGAACTACCCCCACATGTTGATGTTAGTGTTGGACCGTTCGGTACCTGAGACGCACAGCCACAAAAACCGGTCATTTTTCAAATCTAGAAAAATACAAAAAAAAAAACGAAAATTCAATATTATAATCAAGACGGATTTAATTTAATTAATCTTAATGCAATTTGAGAAAAAATACATAAATAAAATATAATCTTAACACAAAAAAATTAAATTTTAACTGAATATTCTCTTTAGACTTTTTCGTGATAATTTATTATGATACTCGTATTATGATAATTCAGACCGCTGATATTTTATATTTGAAAAGAGGCTATTAAAAAATAGTATGTCCAGGTTAATAATGAAGGCACGACTCTGGCGATATCCGCCATATTTAAATACGCGAAGAGATCTTAGTCTCTGAAATTATTGAAACTTTAAAATCTGAGTGGCTGTGATGTTGTTATCAATACAAGCAGATGCACTTGTTCGCCACAAGAAATATGGAAAAGAGTTACTTTTCGAGCTGGCTTTACTCTTCTGAACGATAAAAGAAGTGTATTCATCTTCAATTAATTGATAGTTTTCGCAGACTAACCACGATAGTTCTCGTATCAAGAATTTTATCAACCTATTCTTGTACTTTTGTTCTCATAACTCGACAGAGAAAGTTCACGAAGATCCATTAGAAAGGAAAAGGAAAGAGATTGCAGAGAGAACTTATAAAAGGCAAATCTTCTCGATGCGTAATGAAATTTAAGATCAATATTTCTACTCTAGCTTTTAAAATCTGTGAAATAGTTTCCGTAGGCTATAAAGTTTACTCGTTTTTTTGTATCGTTTTTGGAGTCACGCGAATTTAGGATATTTTTAAATTGATTTTTTAAATTCTTGAGATCGAAATTTAAAACAATTTTAAACTCCCTTTTTCTCCACAAAGCTGCTGAGCTCTGAAACTCTGTTTTCTGCCCCTAAAAAGTCTACTTGTAATTACATTTTTTTATTGTCTGGTTAGTCAAATTTTCTCTAGAAGCCAAACAGTGAAGAAGATGTTCTTCGTTTACTTTCACATTCGAAATCAAATGGTAGTAAGTAAGGATAAGGTTTAAGGGTTCTTGATAACTTTTATTTATTCAACACGTTAAATACTAACGCAACAATAGTATTTGCATAATATAAAAATTAAAAATACTTAAATCTATACTTTAAATTTAACTGTTAAAGATGAAGAACATATTCTTAAAACTGTGTGATTTTACGTTGTCATTAATTGAATGAATAAGAAAATAGTTTTTATTGAAGACATTTATTAAGAGATTGAGAGGACTATTGGCGCCGTAGTTAGATCTACTGAAAATATTACAAAGAGGCAATTGCCTTCTTAAGCTAGAACGACTAACACTAAAATTCAATCTACAAAGAACCGACGGAGCTGTAACTGTTCCATTAACAATCCCCATAATAAAACAGAACTGTAAGTACTCACGATGACTTAGAAGGGATGGAAGATTTATTAGTTGAAGTCTATGTGTATAAGGTGGCAGATCAATAGTACTAGACCAAGGAAGAAAACGTAAACAAAATCTCATAAATCCCCTTTGAATACACTCTATTCTGTTGACATGAACCGCGTAAAATGGGGCCCATACAATGCAACCATATTCCAGAATAGACCTAACAAATGAAGCATACAGAATTTTAAGAACATAAGGATCACGAAAGTCACGAGCAAACCTTTTAATAAAACCAAGTATCTTATTAGCTTTTTTTATAATGCAATAATAATGGTCCGTGAATGAAAGTTTTGAGTCCAATACCACACCGAGGTCAGCAAAACTTGACAGACTACACAAATGAGACGTATTCAACATATAAGTATATGACAGAACATTATGTTTGCGTGTAAAACGCATGATTTTACACTTGTCAATATTTAAAGACAGACGATTAGTATTGCACCATTCCCAGAATTTTTGAAGATCATTCTGTAAAAGTTCACAGTCAGCTACTAAGTCAATTTTTCGAAATATTTTCACGTCATCGGCATAAATTAAAGACATAGAGTTACTTAAAACAGAAGGAAGATCGTTAATAAATAAGACAAACAATAAAGGACCAAGATGACTACCTTGTGGTACACCCGAATTTACAAGAAATCATTTAGAACGTTCATTTTTAAACACGACACTATAAAATCTATTTTTGAGATACGAAGAAATCCATAAAATAAAGCGATTGTTAAGTCCAATGCTGCTTAGTTTCATAAGTAATATTTCATGATTAAGTTTGTCGAAAGCTTTACTGAAGTCAGTAAAAACACAATCTACTTGCTTATACTTTTCAAAGGCATCTAAGCAGAACGTTGTAAACTGTAGTAAATTTGTGACCGTAGATTTCTTTTTCACAAAACCATGCTGGTTTTCACATACATATAACAGAGGTACAGTGAAACGATAGAACATCACAGATAATGGATTCGAACAATTTAGGAATGACAGAAAGCTTAGCAATAGGTCTGTAGTTTGTTACTAATTTTTTTTGACCTTTCTTGTGAATGGGAGTAAGAAATGCATTTTTCCAAATAGCGGGAAACGTTGAACTACTAATTGACATGTTGAAAAGCAAAAATAACGGGTATGACATATATGTCATGCACATTTTTTCAAAATAAGAGACGGAAAGCCATCAGGGCCGGGACTAAAACACTCGTCTAACTTTTCGATATAGTCAAGAATAGTTGCTTCAGAAATTGCAAAATTTATCGAGTTAAGGTGTGAGAACTCATCAATTGGATAAGTTATATTCGAGTCATTTGTAGAAGCATTTTCGAAGGCACCTTGAAAGAAATCGGCAAACATGTTGGCTATAACCTCTGGGGAATGGCTAGTTGAATTATTATAACTCATATGTGCTGGGTAACCGTCAGATTTTCTTTTGGAATTAACATAATTCCAGAAGTTACGTGGATTAGATTAAAGTTCATTTTCTGTTTTAGATATAAAGCTTGTATAGAGAAAGTTAACATAGTTTACAAATTCATCCCTTAAATTAATGTAACTATTAAGGGCTTCATCAGCTTCCCAAGTCTGAAAAGTTTAAATATCTGGGGTCTATGATAAATAACGAAGCTACTTGTGATGACGATATCAATCATCGCGTAAGCGTAGGGTGGATGAAGTGGCGGGAAAATTCTGCTATCTTCTGTGACCGAAAAATGCCCCCTAAGCTGAAAGGAAAGCTCTACACTTCAGTTGTGCGTCCAGCACTCACATACGGTTCACAATGTTGGACAATGTACAAAAAGTATGAGAGTAAGCTAACGGCAGCTGAGATGAAGATGCTTCGTATGACAGCAGGAGTTACAAAGCTTGATCGAATTAGAAGTACGAAGATCCGAGGAAGCCTTCATGTTAAGAATACCATTTCCCAAAAAATTGAACACGACCGACTCAGTTGGTATTGCCATGTTCAAAGGAGAGATCCTGAGAACCCCGTCAAAAAGGCAATATCATACAACGTTCCAATTCGGAATAAAAAGAAAGGTAGGCCTAAACACTCCTGGTACAAACAAATGCAAAAACACCTGCATTCAGTTGGCCTCAGAAATGGAACAATACAAAACCGGGAGGCTTGCCGCCGATTTCTGAGGTCAACCCGGCGAACCCCACAGGCGGATCACTAGTGTGAAGCAGATACGTGGGAGAGTTATGATCCCCTCGACATCGAGATCATAACAGCGCCGAAACAAAGGAAGAAGAAGAAGGGCTTCATCAGTTCTTGATAGATTGAATCTTATCCAAGCCTTGTTTCTTTTGTTTTTAAGCGTTTTTATATGCAGATCAAACCATGGCGGGCTGCTATTAAATACACGCGCAAAGGAACGGTTTCTAAAAAGCAGACAAATAATATTTCATAAGAATGTACAATCATATCGTCAAAATTAACATTGAAGAAAACAGAATCAAAGTTAATGTCATTAAGTAAATTAAACAATTGAGTAAAATTACATTTTTTAAAATTGAATTCATGCTTATCCTTACAAATATTAGATGAATGATAAATACTTAAGTTGAGAGAAATAGTTAATGCAGGATGGTGGCGATCTTCTTCTATAAGTGTTGTTTCACTCAATAATACTGCAGCATCAGAGTTTCAGACATCAGAGAAATATACAAGGTCCAAAGTTCTGCCAAATTGGTTACTAACTCCGTTTAATTGATCAAGACCAAAAGAAGCCATTCCGTCGATAACAAGAAACTCATTGTTGTTCGATTCGTCAACATGTAGAAAGGCATCGCAATGAGTAGATTTTGACCATTTCAGGTGAGGTAGATTAAAATCTCCGATTATTAATAGTTCATCTGCGTCATCAATTTGTTCATGAATAGTTTCCAAACATTCAAATAGTTTATTATAAACGTCATTGTTCGAAGAGGGTGGGATGTAACAGGCAACCACATATATATGACCAGACAAAATTTTTATTTTCACACACAGAACTTCAACATCGGTATCCAAAAAATCATCGACAAGACTACAGAGAAAGTGGTTACGAACAGCAATTAACAATCCACCACCAACAGTAGCGGTGGGATCATGATGACGATCACGACGGTAAATTTGAAAGCTGGAGTCAAAAATTTCTGTATCCACAAAAGAGGAGTTTAGCCAAGTTTCGGTGAGAACAAGTACATCGTGGGGAATGTTGTTTATATTCTTGTAGACCTTATTGGTCTTTGTCCGAAGGCCGTTTACATTTTGGTAGTAAATTAATACTGTTCAAAATCTTCAATGCTACTACTATTCATGCTCAGGTCATCCGTCCAATATTTCTATTAAAGTTGATTCTTTTATGCGTGCATAGAAAAACTCTATTCAAAAGCCTTAAACTAATATAATTTGGTCGAAAAGCAACAATGTGTTAAGTGGCAGCAAGTATTGAAAAAATCCATATAAATCTTCACTTGATATTTTTGAGACGGAAATCCTATGAACAAAGAGCAAGGGATCAATATCAATATCCAAGCACGCGATCAATTTTATAGAATTCTTCAAAAATTAAAAAAATCTTTCTTCACCTAACGGGTGATTTTTTTGAGGTTAGGATTTTCATGCATTAGTATTTGACAGATCACGCGGGATTTCAGACATGGTGTCAAAGAGAAAGATGCTCAGTATGCTTTGACATACATGAATAGACTTACTAACGAGCAACGCTTGCAAATCATTGAATTTTATTACCAAAATCAGTGTTCGGTTCGAAATGTGTTTCGCGCTTTACGTCCGATTTATGGTCTACATAATCGTCCAAGTGAGCAAACAATTAATGCGATTGTGACCAAGTTTCGCACTCAGTTTACTTTATTGGACATTAAACCAACCACACGAATGCGTACAGTGCGTACAGAAGAGAATATTGCGTCTGTTTCTGAGAGTGTTGCTGAAGACCGTGAAATGTCGATTCGTCGCCGTTCGCAGCAATTGGGTTTGTGTTATTCGACCACATGGAAGATTTTACGCAAAGATCTTGGTGTAAAACCGTATAAAATACAGCTCGTGCAAGAACTGAAGCCGAACGATCTGCCACAACGTCGAATTTTCAGTGAATGGGCCCTAGAAAAGTTGGCAGAAAATCCGCTTTTTTATCGACAAATTTTGTTCAGCGATGAGGCTCATTTCTGGTTGAATGGCTACGTAAATAAGCAAAATTGCCGCATTTGGAGTGAAGAGCAACCAGAAGCCGTTCAAGAACTGCCCATGCATCCCGAAAAATGCACTGTTTGGTGTGGTTTGTACGCTGGTGGAATCATTGGACCGTATTTTTTCAAAGATGCTGTTGGACGCAACGTTACGATGAATGGCGATCGCTAAAGTTCAATGCTAACAAACTTTTTGTTGCCAAAAATGGAAGAACTGAACTTGGTTGACATGTGGTTTCAACAAGATGGCGCTACATGCCACACAGCTCGCGATTCTATGGCCATTTTGAGGGAAAACTTCGGAGAACAATTCATCTCAAGGAATGGACCGGTAAGTTGGCCACCAAGATCATGCGATTTGACGCCTTTAGACTATTTTTTGTGGGGCTACGTCAAGTCTAAAGTCTACACAAATAAGCCAGCAACTATTCCAGCTTTGGAAGACAACATTTCCGAAGAAATTCGGGCTATTCCGGCCGAAATGCTCGAAAAAGTTACCCAAAATTGGACTTTCCGAATGGACCACCTAAGACGCAGCCGCGGTCAACATTTAAATGAAATTATCTTCAAAAAGTAAATGTCATGGACCAATCTAACGTTTCAAATAAAGAATCGATGAGATTTTGCAAATTTTATGCGTTTTTTTTTTTTAAAGTTTTCAAGCTCTTAAAAAATCACCCGTTACAACTGTATCTAATCTTAATAAGTTTCCCGCTTAAACTTAACATTTAAGGTTAAAGTTTAATTCACTATTTATAGATACAGGGGATTTCACCAGCTCCTTTTCATATTATGAACAAATAAGCTGCTCTACATTTCGTTCCACAAAACATGTGTTTTTTTGTTAACTTTCCTAAGTCTTTCAAAAATAAAAAATTTGGATCGACCCATCAAAATACTGCCAACATAGCCGAAGGGGCCAATTGAATGATGGGCTTACAAAATATTGAGTTTAAAAATTAAAACTGACCGTTTTTGATCCAACGTCATTTATTATAGTACATAATTAGAAAATTTAAAGCGAAATTGGATGTAAGACAAATTGATAAATAAAAATTCTTAATTTCATACGAGTATGAATCATTTTTAGAATACAAAAAGTTCCAACTTACTGCTTTTTTCATGAAACGTCGCGTCGTATGTGTAAATAGGCCACTACTTATAAATTAAGACAACTAGATGTTTTTAAAAAAAGTTTTATCCTTATATAGTGTTTTTTTTTTCGCAAAAATATAGAACAGTGATTAGATTAAAATTAGTTTGTTTGAAGAAGTATACTGTTATTTTTACAAAAACAGTATACATTTTTTAATATTCTTGTTTTAAGTATTTTATTTATTTTACTTTATTGCTTTTTCCCCAATTTGGGAACAGTGATAAGATTATATCATTTTATTTGTAGAACTTAACCTTTATTTATAAAGTGGCAAGATGTGTCTAATAGAAAAGAAAAAGTGTGTGTCAATTTAAATAAAAAAAACCGGCGAATTAAATACCTCAGCAAATTGAATTCAAATATTTGATATATGTATGTATAATTTGTGTTCACATTCTCTGCTATTAAACTCTACTGTAAAGTCGAATTTTCTTCTGTGCCCCTAGCTAACTTATAGTTAAAGGGAAGTTTATGGTGTCCAAAGTGATTTATCACGTCTTTTTAAAAATAATTTCTTTTATAATTTTGAGGATATTTAAATTCCAGAAAATTAGTGAAGGGTCTTCGGTGATTCCCTAGAGAGGAAATTGAAATTTTTTTTAGCTCTAAAACTAACGGTACCCCCCATACACCCCTAATGCATAATCTTATTTGTCTCGAAAGCAGCTCTAACGATTTTGATAAAAAAAATTAGTAGTATATTATAGGCATGGACTACATTTTTGTACAAAACAATTTTGGGGAAAATGTTATTAACGGTACCTGTCATAGCACGGTTTTTTTATTTTCGAATTTCTCATCAACGGCTCTAACGATTTTAACCAAAATTTGTATGCAGGAGCTCCTTTGCATTCGAAAAAATATAATCGTTAATTTAAATTACGCTATAAAATGTATTTTATTGAATACTTATAATTTTAATATCAATTTGGTCAAACAAAATTTTGGGGCGAAATGTTATTAAAAGTACCTGTCATAGAACCGTTTTTTGATTTTTTGACTTTCTCATCAACGGCTCTAACGATCTTAACCAAAAAATGTCAGCAGGAGTCGCCTTAAGTTTAAAATAATATTCTATATAAAAATAATCGAACAAATTTTTTGAAAAACCAATATCTTTAAAACGTATGAACGATTATTTTTTGAAACTATTTCTAAAATCTTAAAATTTGGCATCCCAAATTTTGTTCTCCAAAAATTTTAAGGAAATTTGTTATATAAAAAATTACTTTAATAATAAAAGGATTAATCAGACGGCAATTCCATACATTTGAACATTTTTATCTCATTAAATCCATGTTTTATATTTATAAAATGTATTTTAAATTCCAAAGTACTTTTACATAAGAGCAAGTTCGTGCGATCCAGTCGTGCATTTTATACATTTTGAAGAAGAATGAATCTTTGTTTATCAGTACGTCCAAAGTTGGGCTCAAGGGTAAATACATTTTTTTTTATAATTAACGCGCACTCAAGGGATTATGACTACCCTTTAAATGTTGGTTTAACACAGTGCGAGTATTTAGGAAACAGTGGGAGGATTGAGTAGGAGAAACCGATGTACATTCGTCTTAAATGTCTGGACATTGAAATGGGGAGCAAAAACAGAGTCGGTTAAGGAATTCCACATTCGAGTCGTACGGCTAAAGAAAGAATCTCTGTACTTAACTGTGCTTCCAAAGTTTGGCTCCAGGGTATATTGATGAGCATTCCCTGCGGCACCAGGGGGAATGCAACTCGCTATGTCAATTGTTTAAAGAAGTAACGATAAAACAGTGATAGACAAAAGACATTTCGACGATTTTCCAACGAAACAATTGTTTCGAAAATTGCTCTGTCACCTATCAGCCTTAAAGCTCAGGATTCTGGATTCTGTCTAGTAAGTGCAAAGATGTTTTTGATGCACCAGACCAGATATGAGAATTGTATTCTAGTTTAGGGCGTATATATTATATAAGCCTTATAAATTGTGGCCAGATCAGAGCGGGAGAAAAAGTTTTTACATCGTCTTAGGAAACCTAAGCATTTGGCCGCATTTTTAGCAATATCCAATATGTGGTCATTCCACAAAAGGTGGTCAGTAACACACTTACCAAGAATTGATAGCTTTTCAGTTTCTACGATGCAAGAGACATCTACGAACAATGGCATAGGGGTAATATTCCGCTTTAATGGAAAAAAACAGCTCTGAGTTTTAGAAGCATTAAATTCAACACGATTTTTAATACCCCATTTAACGATGCTATTTATATCAAAATTTAATGAGCTCAACATATTTTTTCGTTGCAATTCCACATTCAAAGAACAAGGAATTGAATCAGGAAATGAATATGAAAAACTAAGGGTTCTGTCATCAGCAAAACAGTTAATGGATTAGTAGTTTCGGAGAAAAGATCATTTATAAAAATGAGAAAAAGAGTCGGAGACAAAACAGAGCCTTGGGGGACACCAGCATTTATTTTACGACTTGAAACCATCCAAAACAACTTGAATTGAACGGTCAGAAAGGTAATTACTAATCCAACAAATAAGAGATACATCAATACCAAACGCACCCATTTTTGATAAAAGAGCAGGATATCAGACTCTATCGAATGCCTTAGAAATATCTAGCGCAATGACTTTACTTTCCCCAAAAAGATGTAAGTATTGGATTGGTTCCCCTTTTTAGTGAGATATGCCATCAAATTACCAGTGGATCTATTACTGCGAAAACCATATTGGCGGTCATTAAGAAGATTATGTTCTTCAAGATATATCTTAAGCTGCCGATTGATCAGTGTTTCCATGACCTTAGACAAAAGGGACGTCAGTGCGATTGGCCGATAAATAATTAGAATGTGAAAAAGATGCGCCTTTCTTGTGGACTGGTTGGACGAACGCTGTTTTCCAACTCTTCGGGAAGTGTCCTGTAGAAAGATAGAAAAGTTTGGGCAGTGGTTTTTCCAATGTGGAAGAACATCTCTTCAGAACAATGAGCGCTATACCATCCGGGCCAGCAGATTTGTGAATATCGAGATCTTTTAATATTCTAGCAACTGCTTGGGTGCAAAAGTAAATTTTTCCCATTGAAAAGTTTACATTTTCAAGAACCGGTGAATTCATGTTGCTATTTGTTTTTTTTTTATAATTCACTCGCGCTCAAGGGTATGTTACGAGACCCTTATAATGTTTTAAACACAGCACGGGCGAGGGAGAAATTAGGAGGGGAGAGAAAGGAGGTGTCGATGAACATTGGTTTTGAATGTTTGCAAATTGAAATGGCAAGGGAAAACTGTGCCGGGTAAGTTATTCCATAATCGTGTTGTGCAACTAAAAAACGAATCTCTATATTTGACGGTACGACCAAAGTTAGGCTGAAGGGTGAACTGATGAGCATTCCTAGCGAAGCGGGTATCACGGGTGAATTGATAACGGGGAGGAATGCAACTGGCTACTTCGAGTGAGCATTGCTTGTGAAAGAAGCGATAAAACAGGGAAATACATGAAACATTCCGACGGTGTTCAAGAGATCGGAATGAATCCATGATAGCTCTGTTTCCAATCAGTTTTAACGCTCTGTTTTGAATTCTGGTTTGACTTTTTCAGCATGAACGAATACAGCAAAAACATTTTTTCTGAGCCCACGAATATTAGACACATCGATTCTAAAATTACCCACCATGACAATAAACAAAACAGAAAACACGAAAATCCGACGTGTTACTAAACAAAACTTTGAATTTCAATTCAGAATGATGACTTTCACAAGACACATAACCATAGGTGTTATGCCCTTATGCCATGTGCTCATAATTGACAACAACAAAAAAAAATAAAACATGTTACGCGCCTGATAACCGCATAAATCCAGTCTCTGCGCCGTGTGCGAATAATCTTCACACAGTATCACAACGACTAGACTACACAGCTGCAATGACCAAACAAATCCAACAAAATCAAAATCGAACTTAAGACCCTCTGCCTGATAGTCCAACTTACTAACCATTATGCCAGGGGGTCAAATATGGTCAATATTAATTTTGAAATTCAATTAATGGGCATTCCCTGAATTACGGTTGGCTATTTCACTAAAACACTGTTTATAAAAATAACGATAACATAAAAAAAACACTGCGGTGTTACTCGAGAGATTCAAATGTTTCTATTATAGTTCTATCAACTATGGTTTTTAAAGCTCTGTTTTGGATTCTATCCAAAACAAAAAATTCAAGTGGATTGTTGGAGGACCTGCAGAAATATGGGAATTGTACTCGTGATAGGTCCAAAAGTTGGCGTGTCCTGGCCTAATCTATAATTCATAAATTTTACGATACAACGGTTTTTGATGACCATATGTCAAGGTGTTCAAATTCTCCAAATACATATTCTCAGATATCATGTCTGTTATGTAAGTATAATGTGTCATCTCATTACGAGTATAATGGAGCATGGATAATATTTTTTTGGCCACATTCAAGGCCATTCGCAATTCCAAATTGAGCATCACTTTTTTAATGTCCACATTCTTGGTGACGTAATCACCCCTCAGTTTGTCATTTCTTATTCTATCCAAAGTCGTCAAAATCAATGAATAATTGTCGTGTACAACTTTTATTACGGCCAAGTGTCCTGACCAACTCTGTTCATGTAACATGATGCATTGATCAAAAAATAAACGAACGAAATTCAATTCCGAGATAACCCTAATGACTACCAAATGCAGAGATGGTTAAAGCAGTGGACGTAAGTGATTTTTCGGCCCAATTTATTTTCTATTCTGGTCGCAACTCCCAAAACTTTCCCACTCATACAAGCACACTCATAAGGTAAGGCATTGCCCCCTAATGCTCCCCCCCTAGCTACGGCCATGCATCAGACTCTCTAATCGAAAATGCGTGCTTTTGGTATTGATGAATCTCTTCTTCGATGCATTAGAAACTACCTTTCGAACCGCTCAATACAAGTTGTATTGGAGGGTTTTAAATCTGAAGTCCATAAAATAAATGCTGGTGTGCCACAGGACTCCGTTTTGTCTCCGAATCTCTTTCTGATATTCATCAATGATCTTTTGTCTGAAACTTCGAATCCATTAAATTGTTTTGATGATGACAGTACCCTCAGCTTCTCATATTCGTTTCTAGATACATATCCTTGTTCTTCGGATGTGGATCTAGAACGGCAGCGTATGATATGCACATTAAATTCGCATCTTGATATCATTGTCAAATGGGGAACCATAAACCGCGTACAATTTAATGCTTCAAAAACGCAAAGCTGTCTTCTATCGTTAATGCGTAACTAATCACCTATGCCGCTTTCCATGAGCGACACCTGCATTGAGGAAACTGAACAGCTCTCTGTCCTCGGTATGTGCATCACAGACCGCCACATATTCGACATCGCCAAAAACGCTGCTAAGTGCTTAAGTTTGTTCGACGTTGCAAGACATTTTGTACCCCTTCTTATCTAATCTATAAGGCCTATATTCGTCCAAAGCTCGAGTACTTGAGTATCTTGGATAGAATAAAAAAAAAATAGCTTTAAAATTGATAGGTGATAAAAGTATAGAAATATTTGAATCTCTCGAGCATCACCGCAATGTTTCTTGTCTTTCATTATTTTACCATTATTTTTATGAACAGTTCTTTAGTGAAATAGCCAATTGCATTCCTCCCCTTAAGCAATTTAATCGTAATAGATACTCACGCTTCAGAGAGTGCCTATCAGTTTACCCTTGAGCCTAACTTCAGACGTACTGTTAAATTCAGAGATTACTTCTATAGCCGCACTTCAAGAATGTGGAATGCTTTACCTCCCATTATATTATTCAGACATTCAAAAATAGCGTGCATCGGTACGGTATCTCCTTTTAAATCCTCCCCTACTTTTCTAAAACGCTCGCACTGTGCTCAAATAATTTAAAGGTATCTAGTGTCTAGTCATAACATAATACCTTTATTGCGTGAAAATTATAAAAAAATGTGAGGTTCCATTGATGGAGTGTACGTTTCTCTAACTACATTTATTTCTACAATTAGGGTAAGGTAAGGACGTCATACAAAAACTATTTATCAAATATTTGAATTAAAATTGTTTGTTCAGGTTTTTTGTTGGCTTCGTTTAATAAAGAGTCAAAATCTTTGTTATAAATCAGAAGCTAATGGCACTTGTGTTAGACATAAAGATAATAGTTTGGTTCACAATGGCAAAAAAGGTCTACCTATATTTTTAGTTCTTGTAGTTAAAAGAATTCAATTTTATAATATTTGCTTCGTTTATTACTTAGGGAGCGAGCATCTTCTGTTATAAATCAAAAGCAAACATAGCTTGTGTTAGCGATAAAGATAATTTCACACCATAGAAGTATAAATTCAAATGCACGTTTTCTTTATTTATTTGTTTAGCTATAACATAAGCAACTATCTAGTTAAAAAATAAAATGCTTTGCCTCAGAACAAAATATTTACCAATCTGCTTTCCATATCATAGGTTGACGAACCGGGTGTGAAAATGATGAGAGTTTTTATAGACGAGTTATACACGGTGGTTCATTATATTCGTTAGTATGTAAGGGCTCCCGGAAATTACTACAGAAGAAATTAAGCCAGAATTTATTTCTGGAAAAACGACAGAAAATGGTGTTTGCTCAAAATTGGAAAAAGGGCCAGAAATGTTAGAAATTGGGCCCGCTGTGTATGGAAAAAGAGCCAGAAAGCAAACTGGAAACTGGGCCAGAAAATCAATTTATTCTGGTCCAATTTCTAATTCGATTTTGAAAAAAAAAAAACAGAAAATGTTTTTTATTTTCAAAGAAGACGCTTTAAATGTGATGAAGTAAAAAGTTTTTTTGTGCAACAGTATCTCGGGTGGCCCTCTCGCTGGTTTTCATGATTTTAACTCCCTTTTCGGAGCTTACACCCGCTCACTCAACTCCGTTGCTCCGCTTAGGGTATGTTTAGTCACCAGGCAGGCGCCTGTAGCAACAGTTTTCTTAAGCAACAATTAACTGTTAGTTGTTTACTCCAATTATTGTAAAATACAGTTTTCTGGCTTTTTTCCAAAAAAAAAGGAAAAAACGCCGGAAATTTAATTTCTGCTGTTTTTTCCAAACTTTATTTTCTGGAATTTTTTTTTTTGAAAAAATGCCTGAAATTCTGGAAAGATTTTCATAAAAGTCTGGGCTGTTTTCCTAGGAAAAAAGGCCAGAATTTGTATGAATAAAATTTTGGCGTTTTTATCCAAATAAAAACCTGGCGTAATTTCCTTTGGCTTCATTTCCGGGAACCGTATGCAAGCTATCAATATTGGGTACATTGCAAATTTTTTTAAATTATATCATTAATCATCCAACAAGAGGTCCTATGTTTTACCGGACGATGAATGTCGAATTTCCCTCTTAAAATTAAATACATGTCGGTACCTAATAGACGTGGCCGATGTTTATTTTGAGCAGAACGACTGACCGATTACGATGGCACATGCCATCACAAAGATCCTTCAGAAATGGTTCAACTGTGTGTCAAATTCCCTGCATTTGCGTTTTTTTTTTCTAAATCAAGACTTCTTCTGGGTAAAATACGATTACACATCATTGGATCTCTTCCTGCGGAAATATTTACACAATTTTATTGTTATTTCTTTTCTCTTCGGGCTTATTTACCAAGCTACTGGGAAATGGTACTTGCCAGCCATAATTTAGCGAGATGTTAGTTTTAAGTAAATAAACATAAATTTGATTAGTTAGAACTGAACAAATAAGATAGGATAAAAAGCAAATATAAAGAGCTATAAAGATAAGAAGATACTAGCCAAACATTTAACTATTAAATATATGAAAACTTATTCTAAACACAACAAACATTTGTTAAGGGACGCAAGTTCGATGCCAATATAGTTCGTGCTTAAGATACAATAAACAATAAATAAAATATCATCACGATTTCGGACGTTATGTTTCGCGAATAAACGTTTATGCCTCTACTATTTATTTATAATCAAAAAAAGCAAGATTTTACTTTTAATCAAATAATTTTGAAAGCAGGCTAGGTTAGGTTAATGGGCTGACAGTTGATCTTGTTACCGTCACACTTCGATCAATGTAGATCCGTTGTGATACTCTAAGGATTGTGACTCCCATGTATTGAAACCTATAATATGATAATCCTATGTCATTCAAGCCCGCTAAGGGTGTTGATGAGTTTCGGCAAGCTATAGTCTGAGATGTCGGAGGGTACTTCTAAGTCGATGAGGAAATGTCTGTCATCACATAATCACCTGGTTGAGGAGAGCTAGAAGCCTTTTAAGGACGTGGTAGGACATAGGAGCATGTGGCTCCTTTCAACGTCTGGTAGATGAGTTTGATAGGTCAGTTTGTGGTGTTTATTTTTTTTTTTTTTATTTTTCTGTTTTATTATAAAACTGTAAATTAAAATCTACCATGCATTTTTATTCATCAGCTTTTGTTTTTTCTACACAGCTTCACTGTATTGTATTTGTATTTTAGTGAGAGTAGTCGCAGAGTTTAACAGTTTGGAACAGTGATATCATTTATTAGAAAAAATATTTCGTATTTATTAATAAGAATTTCACATTAAGACTATAATCTTATTATAAGTGAAGGCTTTACAATATTTAAGAATGTTCGAAAATGTTTAACAAAGCAAGATATACATAATAATTATTGAATTAAGTTTATGTTAATAGAAATTAAATCTAGCATTTTTTCAATTTTTATTTACATAATTCTTTATTCATTTATTTATTCTTTTTACTTAAGTATTACTGGCCAAGTGTTTAAATAGACGCTTTTTGAATGTGGTCGCGTTAATGATGCTTCTGATCGTTGTCGGTAAAGAGTTCCATAATTGAGTGGCATGGACAAAAAACGTACGCTCCGATTGCAGACAATAAAATCTAGGTTGAATCAGGTTCGCGGTTCTTAGTGAACTACCAAAAACTAATCGGTTGTACAGGTACTCAGGTTGACGAGACTGCATAATTACATGTAAATGGATAAGTGACCTAAACTTTAAGAGATTATCGAATGTCAGACCCATTATTTGTTTTGAATAGCTGGAAATATGATCAAAATATCTTATATTGAAGATGTATCTTGCAAGATTGTTGTATATGACATTAAGTTTTCGCCTTGTTGAGGAGTCAAAACAGCAGAAGACCTCACATCCGTACAACAAAATGGGCAGCAGGAGTGTTTTGACAAGCAACATCTTAGTTTTGACAGGAACATACCTTTGGGATGACCATAATAGGCGCAAAGCACTATATAGTTTACCAATTGTAGTAGCTGCATGATCAGTCCAAGTTAAAGTTTCGTTGAAAATTATCCCCAGGTTCCTAGCAGAATGCACATAGTCAATGGTTGATCTACCAAGTCGAACCGGTGGAAAACTTGACGTATCTAAGATGCGTTTGTAAATGCATAGTGTCTTTGACTTCCCCGGGTTGAGAGAAAGGTTATGCTTGAGAGCCCACTGCAGAATAATTTCTAGGTCTTCATTAATATGGCTGATAGCATTACGTATGCAATCTAGCGGACTGCATAAGTATAATTGGACGTCGTCTGCGAACATATGAACGTTGCAAGACTTAACTAGATGAGGAATTTCATTGACATATAGCGAAAATAATAGCGGCCCAAGAATGGAGCCCTGTGGTACTCCTGCAGGGACTGCAAGATATGAAGACAACTGGTTTCCCACTGCCACACATTGCTGACGATCAGTTAAATATGAGTGCAAAAGTTTTACTGAATAAGAAGAAAAACCGAAATCATCCCTAAGCTTTTTACAAAGTATCAGGTGATCGACCGTGTCAAACGCTTTGGAAAAGTCCAACAACGTTAAAAAAGTAGCACAACTAGTGTCCATCGACCTTCGAATATCATCTACAACAAGTAAAAGAGCTGTCTTGCAACTTCTGCTTTCTCGAAATCCTGATTGGTTTGAGCTTAAAAGGCAGTTTGTATTTAGGTATGCTTGGATTTGTTTTAAAATCGACTTTTCGAAAACTTTTGACAGGTATGGCAATATAGCAATAGGCCTGTATTCAGGGTTAGCAGAGTTTTTTGTCTTAGGAATTGGAAGTATCTTGGCATTCTTCCATAGTCTCGGATACTCACAAGTAGTTAGTATAGAGTTGAATAAATGAGTTATAAATTTAAGGGTCTGAGGCAGAAGAATTTTCAAAAATTTAGGATTTACTTCATCTATTCCCACCGCGTTCGACTTAATAGACAAAATAGCCTCTACTATATCTTCTTCTGTGAAATGAATAAAGTTAAAGCATTGTTCATTAGCATTTTCAATCAAATTAAAATTGAAATGCTCTAAATCATGAGAACTCGATGAATTATTTGTTGAAGGATCGGATACAGACACAAACTGGGCATTAAGTAGGTTGCAATCTAAATTTAAAGGAGTCTCTATGAGTCGTTTACCATTACTCAGTTTTCGCAAATGTTGCCATAAACTTTTTCCGGATTGGTTATCAGGGTTCAATAAATTTTCGTAGTATTGTCGTTTAGCTGTTTTAATACGAAGCACAACTAAATTACGCAGGGAACGAAATCTTTCATGAAACACATCAAGTTTATAGCGTTTCCAACGACTATAGATAAGATTTCGTTTTCGAATTAAATCAGTAATAGATCTATTCAGCCAAGGCGGGGAGCTACAAACAATCCTTTTGAACTTAAGAGGGACATGGCGATCATAGAGCTCATACAAATTACCCTGTAGAAAATCTACCTGTTGGTTTACAGACTGCATTTGATAAATTTGTTCCCAAGGTATATTCTCAACGTCATATTGCAGATTCTCATATTCAATCGCATGAAAATCCCTATAACTTATAATTGTTTCAGCTGAATCAAATTGTATATCGTAGGTTAAGTATATCAAGTCATGTTTAGAGAAACCTGACGCGGAAAGTTGGTTGTAAAATAGGGTTTTCTCGGCATCGTCAACAAAGAACACGTCGAGAAGAGTGGGGTTTTCATTATTTGCGAAGTGAGTTGCCGTCAACACATTTACAGGTAAAAGGTTCAAACTTTTAAAATTATCAATTAGAGAAGCGGAGGAACGAGCATTTAGCAAGTTGCAATTGATATCTCCACACACAACGATATTTGGAGCGTTAAAAGAGAATCTTTCTAAAGAGTTTATAACCGGAGAAATGTCTATGTTTCTGTTTGGCCTATAAATCACCCCAAGCAAAATACTCTCAAGTCCACAAATTATCTTAAGAAACAAGTAATCAATGGCGCAATTTTCGTCTGACCTGCAAATTTCCTGATGACCCAATCCGTTTCGCAAATAAACCGCTACACCCCCGCCTACCCGACCAATTCTATCTCTACGAATAAGCCTGTAAGCTGTAACCCTCAACATCGTACACAGAATTTGGAAGTTCACAGGAGAACCAAGTTTCAGATATGCATATGACGTCAACCTGAGAGTTAGTGAACAACCACCGAAATTCGTCGAGTTTTGGATGCAAACTTTGCGCATTGAGATGGCAAATGTGTAAACCTTTTTTCCGCGAACGTAAAACCCGAATCATTTGAAATAAATTTTCATCCATTTCACTCACATCAAACTCATTATTACCATAAACATCTGATTCCATTTATAATTTTTTGTTAAGGGAATTGGGTATGTATCAGAGCATCAACAACGCGAAAAATATGTATGTAAAAAAAAAAAAAAAAATAATAATAAAATAATAAAAGAATAAAAAGAGAGTTTAAGAGAAAATTCACTGTTCAAAGTAAATTCTGACGTTTAACCAAGACCAATAATAAATCATAAATTAAGAGAATATATCAAGTAAAATTATTAGAAAAGAAAATAAAATGAAAAAAAAAAGGAAAAGAAAAAGAAAAATTACAGTACTTATAGTAAATAAAATTATGCAGCTTGAGTATGATGTGCTGTTGTTGTGTGATCTTCTCTCTGCTGACATCTCATGGCGGCAGCATTTAAACTGTCGAGGTCATCAATAGCTAAGCTTCTCCCGTTCTCAGTTAATTTGACGAGCACAGAACCAAGGTGTGTGTACACGGAGAATAATTGCTTTTTCTTTTTCATGCTCACTGCGTGTTGAAGAAGAGTTCGATTTTTTTGTGTATGTTCGTTTGTTTTGTTAGTATTGCTGATTAAGTTGAAAAGGCTGCCCGTTTCCCCAAGAGGATTCTACCAATCTTAGGGAACGTCCTCGAAGGAAACCTAAGCACTTAGCAGCATATTTGGCGACGTCGAATATGTGCTCATCCCATACAAGGTGGTCTGTGATGCACATACCGAGAACATAGAGCTGTCCAGTTTCCTATATGCAAGTGCCGCTCATGGAAAACAGTATGGCGTGTGGGTCACGCATTAACGATAGAAGGCAGCATTGCGTTTTTGAAGCATTAAATTCTACGCGGCTTATGGTTCTCCATTTGACAATGATCTCGATCCACATCCGAAGAACAATGATATGTATCTAGAAACGAATATGAGAAGCTGAGGGTACTGTCATAACATAAGCAAAACAATTTAATGGACTAGCACTAGACGTTTCAGACAAAAGATCATTGATTAATATCAGAAAGAGAGTAGAAGACAAAACGGAGCCCTGTGGCACACCAGCATTTATTTTATTTAGTTTCTAACCCATCGAAAACGAGATTCAACAATACCAAATGCTCGTATTTACTATAAGAGAGCTTAATGCCAAACTCTAGCAAATGCTTTTGAAAAACATATTAAGTGCAATAATCTTACTCTCTCCAAAACGATAGAGAAAGAGACTAGTAGAGTAGGACAGATGGAAAAGCTTACGCAATGGTTTTGCCAGCGTTGAAGAACACCTCTTCAAAACAATTGGGGCGATACTATCCGGGCCAGTGGATTTGTGTATATCGATATTTTTCAGTACACTTGCAACTGTACGAGTGCGAAAGAAGATTGTGTGCCCGATATTTTTCGGCAGTATTAAATGAACACCAGAAGCTTTTTGGCAGCCAGCTGATAGTCCTGGCCTTAGGCCAGAAAAATCGAAGATGGAAGCATTCAAATTACGGCAGATATAAGAAAAAAAAAAGAAACTTCAGATCGCCACTCTTCACATTTTCATCGATTTCAAGGCCGCATATGAAAGCATCTATAGAGATGAGCAATATATAGTAATGTTTATAATGTAATGTTTTTGGTAAAAAAAAACTATAAGTTGTTCTTACGAGAATAAATATTTGCTTCCATTTGCACACTATTCAATCAATTTCATTTCCAGTAGGGCTGATGACTCTACCCGGGTAATCAACTACCCGGGTACCCGGTTACCCGGGTCGTTTGTACCCGGGTACCCGGGTATTCGGGTATTACCCGAGTACCCGGGTATAAAAACGCAAAACTCATTTGTGGCTATGTAAATCGCTTTTTCAAAACCACCTACAAATCTTGGAACAAATTATATAATTATATGTATGACAAAATT
This sequence comes from Philhelius festivus, assembly GCA_963931855.1. Taxonomy (NCBI): domain Eukaryota; kingdom Metazoa; phylum Arthropoda; class Insecta; order Diptera; family Syrphidae; genus Philhelius; species Philhelius festivus. The sequence goes on from OZ007555.1 coordinate 68,098,295, forward strand.
AGGTACAGCGACAAAATTTCAGAAAAACTAAACATTTTATTCAATAGGTAGTCAAAAAACAATGCTCTGAAACACAATTATGTATATTAATAATGAGCAAAAGAATTTTCAAAGTTTCTTAAATTGTTGATGAGGAAAATTTGATAGGTTTAAATTCTAATTTAATAGATCTTAATTTTTGTGCAAGAACACCAACAAAGAAACATTTTCTGGGGCCAAACATGATCTTTTGGCCGTAACAATATTGCCTGCAGTCGAAAAGAGCCTTTCTGAACTAGCAAAATATCTTTTTGCCAAAGATGCCATAACTTAGGGTAGCCAGATATGTTTAGATGAAACTAGTACTGGAGTTTCAAAAACCCGGACTTTTCCGGACAAATGAGGATTGAAAAAAGAGTACAAAACAAGGACAGAATAAACACATTTATATTGTAAGAGGAAACAAAAAATTTTATTAACATTTAAATAAAAACAAATATTTAGTTTAAAAATCACATTTTTAAGTTACAAAACATCTTTGATATATAAAAAAAGGAACTTCATTTGTTTTTTTTTTAATAAATAGCCTTTACAGTGCTTGTTGTATTTTTCATTACATCTAATACTGTTAAGTATATCACTGTTGCTTTTTTGTTAAATTAATTCCTTTGTTAAAATAATTCCTTTGACGGTCTCAGGTAACAGTTTGTTTCTATCTTTTGTCCCGTGATTTAATAACGTTTTCGTTAAAGCTGGAATCATCAAGCTTCTTCAAAATAGATTTAATTTTAAGTGGAACAAAATCGTTATCGATTCGCTCGTAAATATTATTGACAATATTTTGTAAAATTTCCACGGTTTCAATAATAGGAATGTCTTGTTTTTCAAGTTTTTGAATATTGACGTTGAATGTTGACATGAGATAATGAACCAAAAATAAATACGCCTCGCTTAAGTCGTCTTTAAAAAATGTTTGCAATATTGTAGGCGGATTCTCGTACATAAGCAAAAGACGTTCAACAACAAGATAGAAAGCCATCTGGTTTTCGAATGGTATAAGAAAGGCTTATATTCATTTTCAAGAAATTCAGAAAAATCTCGAAGTCTTTCCATTCTGACTGTGTAGATAGAGAAATAGTTGTATATTTTTACAATTATGATATCGGCGTCAACTGGTAAAGTATCACATCCATGGTAGAATGCATTGACTAATGTGGTGGACATCCTACACCTACGAGTATCATGTTTTGGTTGACTAAAGATTTTAACTTTGAATAGACATTGTTCGAACCTTTCCTTTGTCTTCCACCAAAATTGGTATTGCAATAATTGTCAGCGCAAAATCCACTTACTTTTGATAATAAGTTATTTTGTGTAAGAGCGTTAACAATAAGTTGGGCAATTGTTCCATAATTTCTTTTCTCATATATCGGATCTGTTCGTTCACTTAATTTTAATGGGCCTCGGTTCATTTTTGAATAACCATTTAATTATAAGTAGCATAAAAGTAAATAGATACACAATGGGTAAAAGGAGTACAATCCCGGACAATTAACAAAAACTATCCCGGACCTCCCCCACACAGTGAAAAAAGAGTACATGTCCGGGAAAATACGGACGGATAGCAACCCTACGGCATAACTGGGATAGAGCGTTCCCTTGAGCGCCACCATACAAGTGTAGAATATTTAGCTTCCGCAAACAAATAAACATGAGAAATAAATATAGCAACTTATTCTGTTGAAACAATATTATCGAATGAAAATTTATTTAAACATTAATTGATAAGAAACATAAAAAGTATGTGATAAAATTATATATATTAAATGTGAATACTGCCCAACTGACAAAATGATTGCAGATCTTCTAACTAAACCTTTAAATGCAACAAAACATAATTATTTTAGAGAAAAATGTAATATTGTGTGAACGAGGAGGAGTGTTGAAATATGTTTCTACTGTAGAAACATATTTCAACAACAAGAGGGTCCAACCGGTTCGATATACAAGGTTCTGCTATGTACTGCTCATACTGAGAGATGTTGTCAAGTAATTGCCCTTCACTACTTCCACTAGGTTCTTCTTCTGTTACTTTGTCAGAGCACATTCCCAGAATTTTTTCCTTAACAAAAGTACGGATTTTGTCTGCTACTTCACTGCTCTCAGTTTTAACGTCCTTGTACCTTGGGTCTAAGAACGATATTACTTGAGCAGGTAAAATATTCTCGGCTGGAGACATTTCCCCTAGGTGAAAGCGCGTTTTTAGGGAAAAAACGATTTTATTTTTGAATGTGGTGGATGTTTCAGTGTCTTCGAACTTAGGTGCATAGTGGTTTTCAATCAGAGTTTTGATAACCGAGCGCACTGCGGAAATTGTTACTTTAGTTTCACTACATAGCAGTTTTGTTGCTATGTGTAGTGGCTTCAAAACTGTGGTTAACTCTTCCATTATTCTCCATTCGTACTCAAATATTTCCAGGTTCAGTGCTGAAGAAGAACTCGTATAGCTCTTATCACTTAGAACTGCAATAAAGGGGGAGCGATTGTGGTGCAAAATATCACACATAAAATAATATGGAATCCCATCGGGTTGGACAACTTTGAACTAAACGTCCCTCCTTCATTCCTAGCTGCAATTGTTTTCTGTTTAAGGCCAACGTAGCAACATTCGATTGGTGAAAATGTGATACCGCTCTTCGACATTTTATTGCGACAGTTTCGTAATCCTCAACAGACTTAAATATATCCTTTACACAGAGTTGTAGGGTGTGAGCAGCACAATTCACATTGTCACCCACATTCAAAAGGCGAACTGCTGCTTGCATTATACTTGCATCATTATCGTGCACAATAAAATTTACTTTTCTTGATATGTCCCAGTCTTCTTGTACCATCTGTAATGTAAGAGATATGTTTTCAGCCGAGGAACGTTCTTCTACTATGGCCGTGCTCAAAGATGTGTGTATAATCTCCAGTTTTGATCAATATAGTGAACAGTTGTGGACAGGTAGCCCTGCCGCGCAACCGAAGACCACTCATCAGTTCTGAGAGAGAGTGATTCAGTTGTTTCCAGACGCTGTTGAATTAATTCAACTTCAGGTGTTTCCATTTGTAAAACATACCTAAGCCTAACCGTTGTATCTGTACTTTAATCAGTGCATTTCATTGTGTACTTGCTAAACCCCTTAATCTAAACCATCCTAGAAACGAAAAGCGGTATTGATTCGGATATATTTAATTAAATAGAGTTTAACTTCAATCTCTTTTATTTTGCAGTACCCGGGTACCCGGGTACCCGGGTAATCGGGTAATCGAGTAATCGGGTAATCGGGTACCCGGGTAATACCCGGGTGCCCGGGTATTACCCGAATCACTCGGGTACCCGGGTATTACCCGGGTACTCGGGTAGTCGGGTATCATCAGCCCTAATTTCCAGTACGTTTTTTTTAATAAATATATTTTTGAAAACTCAGATAGATGGTAGCAACAAAATTATAATAAAATCTAACCCCGTGATCAAATATATAGCCTTAACCTGTACGTTCCTTTTTACTTGCGATAAATGTACTATAAAGAAGTTTTGAAGAATTTTTTGTATGTCCTTATATCTGCACCTCAACCTTCAGGCATACGTTGAAGCGTTTTTCTTCAAACTTGGTATTTAAGGGTCTTCGATGATCCCTTCCTGGAGGAGAAATTGGAATGTTTTAGCTCCAAAACTAACGGTACATTCCATACACCCGTTATGCAAAATCTTATTTATCTTGAAAACTGCTCTAACGATTTTGTTAAAAAAAAATTTTGAGCTATTATTATAACGGGTGATTTTTTAAGAGCTTGAGAACTTTTTTTTAAAAAAAAAACGCATAAAATTTGCAAAATCTCATCGATTCTTTATTTGAAACGTTAGATTTGTCCATGACATTTATTTTTTGAAGATAATTTCATTTAAATGTTGACCGCGGCTGCGTCTTAGGTGGTCCATTCGGAAAGTCCAATTTTGGGTAACTTTTTCGAGCATTTCGGCCGGAATAGCCCGAATTTCTTCGGAAATGTTGTCTTCCAAAGCTGGAATAGTTGCTGGCTTATTTGTGTAGACTTTAGACTTGACGTAGCCCCACAAAAAATAGTCTAAAGGCGTCAAATCGCATGATCTTGGTGGCCAACTTACCGGTCCATTCCTTGAGATGAATTGTTCTCCGAAGTTTTCCCTCAAAATGGCCATAGAATCGCGAGCTGTGTGGCATGTAGCGCCATCTTGTTGAAACCACATGTCAACCAAGTTCAGTTCTTCCATTTTTGGCAACAAAAAGTTTGTTAGCATTGAACTTTAGCGATCGCCATTCATCGTAACGTTGCGTCCAACAGCATCTTTGAAAAAATACGGTCCAATGATTCCACCAGCGTACAAACCACACCAAACAGTGCATTTTTCGGGATGCATGGGCAGTTCTTGAACGGCTTCTGGTTGCTCTTCACTCCAAATGCGGCAATTTTGCTTATTTACGTAGCCATTCAACCAGAAATGAGCCTCATCGCTGAACAAAATTTGTCGATAAAAAAGCGGATTTTCTGCCAACTTTTCTAGGGCCCATTCACTGAAAATTCGACGTTGTGGCAGATCGTTCGGCTTCAGTTCTTGCACGAGCTGTATTTTATACGGTTTTACACCAAGATCTTTGCGTAAAATCTTCCATGTGGTCGAATAACACAAACCCAATTGCTGCGAACGGCGACGAATCGACATTTCACGGTCTTCAGCAACACTCTCAGAAACAGACGCAATATTGGTTGGATTAATGTCCAATAAAGTAAACTGAGTGCGAAACTTGGTCACAATCGCATTAATTGTTTGCTCACTTGGTCGATTATGTAGACCATAAATCGGACGTAAAGCGCGAAACACATTTCGAACCGAACACTGATTTTGGTAATAAAATTCAATGATTTGCAAGCGTTGCTCGTTAGTAAGTCTATTCATGATGAAATGTCAAAGCATACTGAGCATCTTTCTCTTTGACACCATGTCTGAAATCCCGCGTGATCTGTCAAATACTAATGCATGAAAATCCTAACCTCAAAAAAATCACCCGTTACATGCACTACATTTTGGTAAAACAAATTTTGGAACATTTTTATTAATGGTACCTGCCATAGAACGGTTTTTTGATTTTCGATTTGCTCATTAATGGCTCTAGCGATTTTGATGAAAAAATTTATACGGAAGCTCGTTTGTATTTGAAATTTTTGTTTTGGATTTTTGAAAAAAAAAAAACAAATTCAATCTTTTTTTTTGAAAAATTAATATTTTGAAAACGAGTGAACGATTAGTTCTTGAAATTATTTCCTAAAATGTATATTATTTAATATTTCAAACTAATTTCATAATTTTGTTTTTAGAGAAATTTTAGTGAAATTTCTTCAATGTATATAAAATTAATTTAATAAAAAAACGATTTTTTAAACTTTGTTTGCATAAATTCACACTTTTCTACAAATCAGACGGCAATTTTATGCATTTCAACATTTTTCTCTAATTAAATCCTTGTTTTTATATTTATAAGCAATATTTAAATTCCAAAGAACTCTTACATAAAAGCAAGTACATCGCACGTACAGTCGTACATTTTATTTCTATTGTAGTTTTAATTTTAAGACTGGACAAAACAAACCACTAAACTCATATCTTAAAGTAAACACATCTACACATTCTTAATGTTGTGTTGTCATACTACTTACCGTATATCAAGTGTTCACGTCTTTTTCGCACTTTCTAAAATTACTTCTTTAACATAAGCCAAAAATTTTCAAAATATTACTCGTTGATGATCAATAAAGCCCTGATTTGTGCACTTAACGAAGAATACACTGACACAAAGGCACTGTCTAGTTTTACACTCGTATTTACATTCTTAGACGACCAAATGAACCTACGAGTAACTTAACCCTTACCCTTAATAAAAAAAACGAGAAGAACAAGAATTTTCCCATGTTATTACTAAAACACTCTTTGTAAAAACAAAATTAAAAACAAAAAATATAGAAGATAAGTAGATACTAGATATTCCTTTGTTTTAAACATAATATAATTAAGAAAAACTTTTTACTCAAAACATCTTAATGGCTTATTATTTTCATGATATAATTATCATTATCTATGACAATACTAACACGCTATTTCATGTAGGTAATCGATATTTTGTTCAACTCAAATTTATAAAAACAAAAAAAAATTAGAAGATTAATAGATAAAAGATATTTCATTGTTAAAAATAATACAAAATAAACAAACAACAAACTTTTTAGGATGTAGGGGGGGGGGTGTAAATTCGCCCCTCTGTCAAACCTCATCTCGCTTAAAAAACAAAACTTTCATGCCAATAAAAATTACGATCCTACATACATACTGCTGAACTAAGAGTTTATTGTAGATGTTGTTGCAAATCACTCTACAAAGTTTAGCATCCGCTAGCCCTGCCACACCCCCTGAAAATCAAAATCTTAGTCATTCATCCTGTCAGAACTCAATCTTTTCACGAAAAAACGGTTAGTTAGCGTGGCTTACAGAGAATATTTATTTAAACCTTAAGATATATTCTAAATCTTACAAAATTACAAATATAACAAAAATGTCGAAATTTGGGTCATAAAAAAAATACCTATTAATAGTGAGTATAACGAAAAAAAATACACCAAATTTTGTATTTCAACGCCGACGCCATCCAGTTGCACGCCCCAAGGCTTCGGGCGTCCTGGTCCATCGAGCTAGGTGCCCTGCCCACCGGAGTCTACCGAGCTTAATTTTTGTCACGATATCTGCTTCAAGGTAGATTGCGTACAGTTCATGATTGTACCGTCTCCGGAATCGTCCTTCCTCACATACGGGGCCAACAATTCTCCTTAAGACTTTTCTCTCGAACGCAGCTAAGAGGTCGGAGTGCCTTTTGCTAAACACCCAAGTCTCGGATCCATATGTGAGTACTGGCAGGACCATGGTCCTGTACAGCAGCAGTTTTGAAGTTATGGTGAGATTTCTGGATTTGAAGAGCTTTGACAGACTATAGTAGGCTCTGTTGGATTTGAGAAGCCGCCCGCGTATTTCTTCTTCTATATTGTAATCGGCTGCTACTATTGACCCAAGGTATTTAAAGGATTGCACCACTTCAAATTCGTGCTCCCCAACCTTGATTGTTTGACCAGCTGTTCCTCTCGCATTCGACGCCACCATGTACTTTGTTTTACCTTCACTAATGTGCAGCCCCAGATTTTGTGCCGCCTGCTCGATCTGGATGAAGGAATCGTGTACAGCTTGTTCGGTTCTTCCGATGATGTCGATGTCGTCTGCGTAAGCCAGTAACTGGCTGGACCTATTGACGATGGTCCCTCTTGTTGCCGTGCCAGAGTCACGGATTGCTTTCTCCAACGCCAGGTTGAAGAGGAGGCAGGCCAAACCGTCCCCTTGTCGGAGTCCATTAAAGATGTTGATTGGTCTGGATAGCAATCCGGCTATTTTTACTTGGCTTGTTACGTTGGTTGTGGTCAACCTACATAGTCGTGTCAATTTATTTGGGATGCCGAACTCTCTCATGGCTTTGTAAAGTTCTACCCTTGCTATGCTATCATAGGCGGCCTTAAAGTCTATAAACAGATGGTATGTTGGGATGTTAAATTCTAGACATTTTTCCATCGCCTGCCTAAGGATAAAGATCTGATCAGTTGTTGATTTGCCTGGAACGAAACCACACTGATATTGTCCGATGACGGTTTTAGCGTATGGGGTTATCCGGTCTTGTAGGATAGAGGAGAGTATCTTATAGGCGGTACTCAACAACGTGATACCTCTATAATTGCTGCACGTTCTGACATCTCCCTTCTTATGTATGGGGCACCTTTTCGCCAGTCTTCTGGCATTTCTTCCTGCTCCCATACGTGTACTATAATATCATGAATTGCTTGACGTAAGGCTGGCCCGCCGTGATGGAATAATTCGGCTGGTATGCCATCGGCTCCCGGGGCTTTGTTCTGTTTAAGCCGGCCTATAGCCTTCTCAACCTCTTCTATGCTTGGTGGCGGCAAAATAGGGTATTCTTCTTGAAGTAGTGGAGCCTCCACTTCTGCAGTGAGCTAACTTTGGTGTATCCTGACCAGTGTTGCCCCCCCATCTAGTTGAAAGTGTAGTGTTTAGGAAAAAAAAGTGTAGTAAAAACGTAGTAAAAAAAAACAAAAATTTTTACAAATTTTTTAATCCCTTTTAAATATATCTACATTAGGTATAATAAACTATATATAGATATACACAATTCATACAAAATTCCTAAATAATAATAATTTAATTAATTAATTAATAGTTTATTTATTATTATCTTTACAAATCAAAAATATACATTTAAGGATTAATTTTGTTATAATGACTTGCATTGTGGTTATTGAATTTGTGTGCAAAATTTATTAATTTTGCGAGGGGCTCAAAAATTCTTTCTACGTCTTCCAAGAGTTCTCTCTACGTTTTTAAAGAGGTCTTTTATTTGAATAATTGCATTAACTGTTAAAATGTTTAAAATATTTCTCAAATCATTCTTTATTATATTTAAACTTGAGAAAAACCTCTCTGCAATTTCACTGATATGAGGCAAGCTACACAAATTCTTCAAAGTGTCTGATTCTCAGTCCCCTGATGTATCCCCTTTGCGTTTTCACAAAGAAAAATAATTATTACCGTTCTTTTATTTCAGGTCTCACACTAAGATGAATCCCCCTGAAGTTACGCCAAATAATACATCTTTGCTACGAAATAAATAAATATTTTTTAGTAATTGATTTTATTACAAAAAAAAATTATTTAAACTTTGTCCCCAGCATTTCATATCAGTCCCCTGGAATATTGTAACACTCGAACAAATCAATAACTAGGATATCGATTGAATTTTCAGCACTGACAATTTGAAGTACCAAGTCTCCTTATAATAAAATTGTGGTGCAACTCGATTCTGTTTCTTATGTTAGTATTGTGAAAAAGACATTTGTGCAAGAAGTCGTGGGTTGTCCGTTTAGTTTATCAGTCCTCTGGTGAGTTTTTAGAAAACAAATTTGTATGGAAGTAGGCATCTTTGTTAGCAGTATAGTATAGGTTTAATAAAACTGTTATATTATATTTTTTTTTGATTTTTTAAGTAAAACCTTAATATCTGAAATTCAGAAACCTGAGACATTTTTGGTTATATTAAACTTCGAACTTCATTGCGAATATTTTTAAAAAGAATATAATTTATTTTAAATTGATTCTAAATAGAAAAAAATATTTAATTATAATATATTATATTCTCTTAATAAAATGCTAAATAATATTTATTAACCATTAATTTGTAATGTAATTAAATTTAATTTTTATATTTTAATGTATACCTAAGACATTTAAAAAAACCCCTGAACATCCTTTTTTCAAAAAATTTCGTTAAAATCGTCATTTTTTATTTTGTTTTTAACTGGCCGCTTTCAACAACACAAAGAGACATTCTAATGACAACTGTTATGACTTTTGGCTTCCAAAAATGTCGTGTCGAAATTTGTAACATTTTATTCCATTGATTGTAATTTTTTCAAAAGGGGCATTATAGTCGGAATGTCTCGTTTTGAAATTTCGATAGGGTCAAGAAGAGTTAAATGACTTGCTTTTTCATTATTAATTAAATCAAATCTGTCTAAAAGTTTTTGCATAAAGCTCCATACACAAAATTGCCATGACTTCGTTTTCACATTTTCTAAAATATTATTTTCAATGTCGTTTCTACACCAAAATTCAAATCCAAAACACATGGCATTATGAGCAACCTGATGAACTTTATTTTTGAAATCTAAACTGATTGATATAAGATCACGTTTGCAAACATTTTTCATGACCTCTAACACAAACTGTTTTGTGTTTTCATTTTGAAAAAAGTGTAGTGTTTTAAGGAGCGTGCGTAGTGTGTGCTTTTGAAAAAAAATTGTAGTAAAAACACTACGATTGTAGTAGGGGGGCAACGCTGATCCTGACCCATGTTAAGGTCAATTTCTCTGTCAGTACTAATGGTAGGGACCTCGTTTTAGATTTGTTTTTAGTAGAAATACTAACCTTTAAAACTACCTTTAAATTAAGCTGATATGTTTTTAGAGTTGCCAGATATTCAATTTTAAATAATGTTCAATTTTTCTCGCCCGAGCAAAATTTTGACTTTGAGTCATTTTTTTTCAAAAAATGCGTAATAACGTAAAAGTTTTCTTATTTTTACCTGATGATCAAAAAAGTAATAAAAAAAACTCATTATTAAATGCACCCAAAAACCCATACATTTCATGATACTTGGGAAAATCTAAAACAGGTAAAAAATCGAATTTTGTTTTTTTTACCTACTTTTATTGCAGCACTTGACAATTGGAGTGGTTTTCCAAGAATTGATAGTTTTTAGGTAATTTTTAAGACTGTGCAATCATGAAAAGGGTTAAAAGTATTGTTGCGAACAGAGCTTTACACTCCTACAGCGCCATCTGTTGGAACATTGCATATCTACTTTATGGAAGAAACAAAAAGCTCTTTTCCAATGTCAAATGTATTTCCCCTTATTCCAACCATCTAGAAGATTCCAAGGCGAGAACCTTCGAGAACAACTAATTTGAGTATATAAAGGAGTGTTCACGGTGAGCGGGACAGTTGATTTTTGATTATGAAAGTGTGCAAAAGCTTTGCTTATTGGATTGTGGAATGTATTATTAAACAAGTGTGATTTAAATTTGAATAAAGTATTTGAGTTGATTATAAATTGACATTTATTGTTTTGATATGGAAAATGTAAATAAAGAAGAAATACTAAAAAGAGTAATAAGTTTTATTTAACGAACCTAGCAAAAATATTAATAGTATACTTATGCCTAATTGACTTGCTGACAAAACCCTAATTACTGAACCTCTTCTCAGGGAGAGTTAAATTTTTGGGTATGAATGTTTAATGGGTAAATTAACTAAATAAGTGGTATCAAAGAATAAAAAAACAAATTCATTCATCAGATTATCAAGTTAAGTCACGTTTATAGTTGGATAAGAGCGCTTTTTGAAATGCCTTCATTTACGAGAGAAGAATACGCATACATTTTATTCGTTCATGAGTTGTGCAATGGAAATTCAAGAAGAGCACAACGAAGATACCAGGAACTTTATCCTAACAGAAGACTTTCTTTTCGAAATGTTATCGAAGATACTTTTCGAAGGCTTCGAAAAACTGGATCAGTTTCAACTGCAAGACCTAACGGGGGAGCTGCAAGCACAAGAAGAGTTTCGGTCGATGAAAGAATACTGGCAGCTATTGAAATCGATCTTTCCATCAGCATAAGACGCTCGGCTCTACAGTTTAATGTTTCTAAACACAGAATTTCCAGTTTACTGCATGGAGAATGTGCAAGAACTGCTTCCCGATGATTTTGAAAAGAGACTCGAATTTTGTAACTAGTTGCTAGAGAGAAGCTTCGATGGCAACCAGTTTAAAAACAGATTTCTTTGGACAGACGACTCTCAATTCACAACAGATGGTATTACGAATCTCTATAATTTCCACACATGGGTTTCGAGCAATCCACATTCAAGACGGGGAAGATCATTTCAGCACAGATTTAGTGTGAATATGTGGGTAGGTGTACTCGTAATTGGAAATAAATTAATCGGGCCTTTCAAATCACCACCCCAACTTAATTCTACTAACTATCTGGAGTTCTTCCAAAATAATCTACTAGACCTATTCGAGGATGTTCCACTGCTTCAACTGGCTTCATCATATTTCAACAAGATGGTGCTCCCGCCCACTATGGTCGTGAAGTTAAGGATTGGCTGGATGAAGAATACGGTGATCGATGCATAGGCAAAAAATGGACCAATTCATTGGCCTGCAAGATCTCCCGATATCACTGTACTGGATTTTTGAAGTAAAACTTCTTTTCCGGCGTTGGGGGTAAACAATTTTCTATGCAGCTGTCAGTGACATGTCAAACCGTCACGTTATCAGTCAAAGACAGCGACATGTTTTAAGAATACAAAATGTTTGTACGTTTGTAGGTTAGAATCTTACATAGGCTTTGCTTTCGGGAAGAGCAGTTTTACTTCTTCCTTGCGTACGTCACTACAGACAAGCTTTTCTTTGTGTGGGAACGAATGAAAGAAATAGTTAACTCTGATCTCAAATAACAACTTTAACTGAATTAGAACAACGTATTTCGGAAGGATCACTAAAATTAAGGCAAGAGTTATCGAGAATAAACATTCAAAATGAAATGCAAAACCGGGCTCTAACCTGCATTCAAAACGCAGGAGGGCACTTTGAGCACTTATTATGACTGTATTTGTGTATTCATAAAATAAAAAATTACTTAAAACTACACAAATTATTGTTTTATTCAAACCCTTTACACCTCAGGGCAAAAAAATATTTTTTTTTTAATTTTACCTGTTTTAGATTTTCCCGAGTATCATGAAATGTATGGGTGCACTTATTAATGAGTTTTTTTTAATATTGTCTGGTTCATCAAATAAAAATAAGAAAACTTTGTGTTTATACGCATTTTTTGAAAAAATTTACCTCAAAGTCAAAATTTTCCTCGGGAAAGAAAAATTGAATATCTGGCAGCCCTAAAAACATATTAGCTCAATTTAAACGTAGTTTTAAATGATAGTATTTCTACTAAAACAAAACGTTCAAAATGAGGTCTCTACTATTAAGGACGGCAAAGTAAAAAACGAGATGGACTTCATCTTAAAAAATAATCGAAAAAAAGTCGAAAATGTAGAAGTTTTAAACATTGAAGAATATAATTCTGACTTATTAAAAAGACAATTGAAAATACAGGTTCTATTAAGAAAACAAAAAAGGAATTAGGATCCGATAAGTTCTGGATAACTAATGTCAAATCCAATAGCATCACAACTACAATTCGTTAAGATATGAACAAAATTGCAGCAAACTTTTATAAAGATCTATTTCATTCTTCCGAAAAAATAGAAATGCCAAATCTACTTAATACTTCAGGGGCAAACGATTTTTTAAGATGCGAAATAGAACATGCTATAAAAGAGTCAAAAAACAATAAGTGCTTTGGAAATGACGGAATACAAAATGAGGTGTTAAAACTAGGTTTACCAACAACTGCAAAAGTTCTATGTATAATGTTTAACAAAGTTCTTTCACTTGAAGCAGTACCAAAGCAATGGTGCAAATCAGACATAATTCTAATTCATAAGAAAGGGAACAATAACGATATTAAAAACTATAGTCCGTCCATTTAGTGTTATGTCAGCGATCTATAAAAAAATTTCGAAATACTTGAGCAACCGACTTCAAACAACCTTAGAAGCCAACCAACCAAAAGATTTTCTACCACCAACCATCTTCAACGGATGAACCAACTAATAGAACAAAATCTTAAATATGAAATGCATATCTATTTCTGTTTTATTGATTTTACGAAAGCATTCGATTTGATCGATCATTCATGTATCTGGAAGTTAAAGCGTTCGAATTCGGAAAATCGGAACTATTAAAGTTTGAAGAATATTCGAACAAACGAAAATCGAACAGATCGAGTGGTGCCAAACTTTTAATTGTATTTCTTTAATATTCGGGGAACTACCTTATTCGAAAATTAGTGTCAGCATCGTTCGAATTTGCTTTGCTCTAATTCATTCGATATCAAATGTGCGAGGTGAACTAAGAAAGTTTTGTCTGGATCAAAAATGTAAGTCAATATAAATATAAATTGACTGATTGTATTTAAATTCGTTATTCAATCATTAACTTTACTTTTTATGAATAGGCAATCAACGGAAATATTAAAACACCAAGCCATCGCAATTTGAAATGCTGGTCAATTACACGACAAATCACCGGGACTTATCGAAGGGGTACCTAAAAAGCCCAGCGGCGAGACAAAAATCTCATCAAATGTGGACAAATTTATCCCAAAACCTTAACGCCGAGGGTCCTCCGCCGCTTGACATTAAGGGATGGAAGAAAGTAAAACTATTTAAGTTAACCATTAGCTCATTATTAATTTCATGAATTTTCAGGTGTGGTCGGATTTTAAAAACACCACCAAGGGAAGCTGAGGCCAAATAAGGCCAATTTATCGTCTTAGTCCATTAGAGACGAAGGTAGCTGAATTGCTTGACCTTGTACAATCTGTTGAGGGATTGCCGGGAATTACTAGCTATGGGGTGGCCAATAAAAGCACGAAACCTATTAATGTGCAAAATAGTGAAGTTCTTGATTCCGGAGATGATCAAGACATGTTAAACTAATTTGTAGTTGCCGATATTGAGAACCAAATCCAAAGTGAAAATGATGTTTTCAGGGCAAGTATCCCTCAGCTTACCTCATTCCAGGGGTGGTAGGACTGTGAAGCATGGTCCCTCCACCTCAAACAACACCACAAATCATAAAGAAGGCCCTGGGAGGAGCGGGCGTAAGCCCAACCCTTCTAAGACCTTCTACAAGGACATTCGCAATGCTAAGAGAATACTCAGGGTGTTTGGTGAACAACCTAGCGCCGGGGGGAACTCTCAGCATGATGCAAAAATCAAGTGGGCTAAAAACTTTTTAGCTAATACTAGCGTCCAGGCCAGCAGAGACTCCACGTCAAAGCGTCAAGGGTCTATGGAGGGCACAACTTCAGTACCCAAACGCCCCAAAGTGACGCGGATGTTATTGGTGCATCCACTTCCTCCAACGTAGTCGAAACTGCTGCTGCAGACCCTGGTGCATCTATCACCTTCCCATCACTGGAAGAGGATGAGGCATCCAGGTCATCTTCAGCAACAGTGGAGACAATCAAAACAGTCAACGACATGGAGATCGATGACCACAATAACGAAGATCTTCTGAGTGAGGAGGCTCTTCTGGGCTCAACCTCGGAATCGGAAGACTCTAACGTCACCGTGTTGGAGGCTGATCGGGAGGGTTGTAGCAAAGGTGCTGCAATTTCTTCAGATTAATCTCCAACACTCTATCAAGGCCTCGCCCTCCCTTCTTCTTCGTCTATCCAGCAGCGGAGAAGACATCGTCCTAATCCAAGAACCCTGGATTGTGAAATCCATCGTTCGGGGACTAAGGACTCCAAACTACTACTTGCTGTATGCATTAGATAAAGGTGAACCCAGATCTTGCATACTAGTTAAAAGTAGCCTAAATGTATTTTTACTACCTAATTTCCGTGATCGAGATGTAACCGTCGCAAGACTGGAAACAGTCAAAGGAACTCTCTGGCTGGCGTCGGCAAATCTTGGCCATGACCACCTTGGCCCTCTCCCAGGAGACACCCTGAGGAGTCTAATCACTGAAGCAGACAGGCAGAAGACGCCTCATCATTGGAAGTGATGCTAACGCCCATCATACAGTGTGGGGTAGCACGAACATAAACGACAGAGGTGAGTCTCTTTTCGATTATATTTTAAACACTAACCTAACAATATGTAACGTTGGCAATAAACCCACATTTGTTACTAAAAACAGACAAGAAGTACTTGACATAACTATTGTCTCAGATAAAATTATCATACTATCTCGAATTGGAAAGTATTAAATGATCATCCTTTCTCTGATCATAGATACATACTATTCGAAATTATGAACGAACCTCCTAGCCAATCTTCCTTTCGTAACCATCGAAAAACAGATTGGCTTCTAAATAGGGCAGCTCTATTAAGGTCAATCAGACCTGAGTTATACAGCATACCCTACAACACTGAGGATCTTGATATTAAAGTCAATGACCTCACAGCAGCCCTCAACAAATATCTGGAAACTGCCTGCCCTCTTATACAAATAAAAGGTAAAAAGAAACCACACTGGTGGAACTCGGGGCTTGATCCAATAAGAAAAGATTGCAGGAAACTCTTTAATAGAGCGAAAACCTCCAGAGAAGCTTCTGATTAGGATTCATATAAAGACTCCGTCAAGTTATATATAAAAGAACTGAGGAAAACCAAGCATATGTCCTGGAGAACTTTCTGTAACAATATAGAAGGCAACTCAGAGGCACCAAGGTTAAGAAAAATCCTCTCCAAAAATCCAGTAATGCCAAGTTGCCTAAAAAACAATGACGGTTCCTGGACAAACTCAAGCGAAGAATCGCTCAATCTTCTCCTGGATGTACATTTTTCAGATAGCTCTCTTTGCGTTAATAACACTGATCCTAACAACATCATCAGTAGCTTAACTCCTCCACAAGGTCTGATTACAGAGGAAAAATTAAAATGGGCAATAAACAGTTTCAATCTATACAAATCTGCTGGGCCAGATGGAATAATTCCAGCGGAATTACAAAAAAATTCCGATATATTAATACCCATTCTGGTCAACATCCTAAATGGTTGTATCACTCTGGCTCACATTCCTTTGTCATGGAGAGAAGTAAATGTTATTTTCATCCCCAAAGCTGGTAAACCTAGCCATGTTAATCCTAAAGATCTAAGACCTATTAGCCTTTCATCATTACTTCTCAAAACATTTGAACGTCTGATTGAAATCCATTTGAGGGCAAACATTGATAAGTCCTTACTATCCAATGCCCAACATGCTTATAACAAAGGGAAATCTATAGCAACCGCTCTACATACTGGTTCGTACTATCGAACATTCCCTTCATCATAAGGAGTTCACCTTAGTTGCTTTACTAGATATAGAAGGAGCTTTTAACAATGCCGACGCATCCGCAATCACATCTGCGCTGTCATATCTGAAGGTGGATAAGTCAATCAGTAATTTGATAAATCATATGCTGATAAGCAGGATTATAAACTTAAAACTGGGCGATTTTACTACTCGAAGGACTGTCAGTAGGGGTACGCAGCAAGGCGGCGTCCTCTCTCCTCTCCTTTGGAACCTAGTCGTAAGTCGTAAATAAACTACTAGTGATTCTTGAAAGGGAGGGGCACAGGGTGATTGCCTATACGGACGATGTTGCGATAGCGATATCTGGTAAGCATCCTAACGCTCTGAAGGAACTCCTACAAAATTCTCTAAACAAGCTTACTGCCTGGGCAGATCAATGTGGACTCGGTGTCAACCCCCACAAAACTGAACTTGTCCTATTTACCAGGAAATATAAAATCCCACACATAGACCCTCCCCTCATCAAAGGTATACCGCTTAAATTCTCAGACAAAGCAAAATATCTGGGTCTTATTTTGGACAAGAAATTAAGCTGGAAGCCCAATATCCAAGAGAGAGTCAACAAAGCCAACATAGCTCTTTTCTCTTGCAAAAAAGCCGTAGGTAACAAATGGGGTCTACAAACTCATATAACACACTGGCTATACATCTCAGTCATTAGACCGATACTTACATATGGAGTGACAGTATGGTGGACTGCGCTGGAAACAGCAATAAACCGCGATAAGCTTAGCAAAGTCCAACGAACAGCCTGTTTAATCATGGGTGGAGCTCTCCGCTCAACTCCTTCTGCTGCACTTGATGTTCTTTTTCATCTCATACCGCTAGATACTCGTATTTTTAGCAAACAATCGGCCGCTAACACAACCATCCGACTTAAAGCCTCCTCGCAGTGGATCAATAATGATATTGGCCACTCTATACTCGTTCAGTACTCTACCTAGTAACGTCGATTACACCACCCCTCATCCAAAATTTAATAAAAACTACAAGTGTCCATCCCTTCCAGGTCTTCTTGGAAAAATGAGTCGTTTTTGATAAACGAAGCAATTCATTTCTATACGGATGGATCTAAAACCGATGACGACGTATACTCCGATAGATTAAATCTCTGTCTATCTTTTCGTCTTCCCAATCACTGTAGCGTGTTCCAGGCAGAGCTTTTAGCAATAAAAAAACGTTATATCGACTACTGATTTACGTATCTTCTCAGACAGTCAAGCTGCCTTAAAGTCACTGGACTCTGTCTCCATTAACTCACAAACAGTCCAATGTCGATCATCTCTGGTGGAGATGTCAAAACAGTTAAACATTCACCTTACATGGGTGCCGGGGCATAGAGACATTCCAGGAAATTGTAAAGCTGACGAACTTGCAAGAAACGGAACAATCTTACCTTTGTTGGATAAAAAATCTAACATCGGTATACCCCTAGCTACTTGTAAACTTATGCTAAAACATGATACCATGAAGAAAGCTAACCTCAGATGGACCAGCACCCCAACTTGCCGGTCTACTAAACTGATTTGGCTCCGTTATAGGTGTCCTTACTGGACACTGCCTAATAGGAAGACATGCTTCTCGTCTTGGAGTTCCTGCAAATGATTTTTGCAGAAGCTGCATGGATGAAGAAGAAGAGGAGTCAGTTCCTCACCTTCTATGTTCTTGTCCTGCCCTAGCGCAAAGACGTAGACTCCACTTGGGAGACTACTACTATAACGATCCTAGTGATCTAAGTAATTCCGACATTCACTCTCTGTCTCCATTAACTCACAAACAGTCCAATGTCGATCATCTCTGGTAGAGATGTCAAAACAGTTAAACATTCACCTTACATGGGTGCCGGGGCATAGAGACATTCCAGGAAATTGTAAAGCTGACGAACTTGCAAGAAACGGAACAATCTTACCTTTGTTGGATAGCAAATCTAACATCGGTATACCCCTAGCTAAACTTATGCTAAAGCATGATACCATGAAGAAAGCTAACCTCAGATGGACCAGCACCCCAACTTGCCGGTCTACTAAACTGATTTGGCCATTGTTTGATGCTAAACGCTCCAAACAACTAATTTCTATTGGTAGATTGCATATTAGCTCCGTTATAGGTGTCCTTACTGGACACTGCCTAATAGGAAGACATGCTTCTCATCTTGGAGTTCCTGCAAATGATTTTTGCAGAAGCTGCATGGATGAAGAAGAAGAGGAGTCAGTTCCTCACCTTCTATGTTCTTGTCCTGCCCTAGCGCAAAGATGTAGACTCCACTTGGGAGACTACTACTATAACGATCCTAGTGATCTAAATAATTCCGACATTCACTGTCTCAAACGCTTCATTATTAGCTCAATGGTTTAGCGAGTAAGGGTGATGTTTGAAATCCTTGTTGTATCACAACGGACCAAATATTGGTCTAAGTATGTTGACCTTTTCCGGTCAGCAGCCACTTTAACCTAACCTAACCTAACCTATCCCTCAGCAAAAAAATCTAACAAAAAAACAACAAATAACTTTACTAGAAAGACAGGTAGAACACCAAATAGAATAGACTACCAAAGGAACTCGAATGAAGTCATGTCAAACATAAATGAAAATTTAAAACGAGTTTTAAAGTATATAAAGAGACAAAATGAAACAAGTGAGAAAGTGTACAGACTTAAAAAAGAAAAACTCGAGTTAAAAAAACAAAAATTTAAATTTAAAAAGAAGTCATTTGGAAAAAACTAAAATTCGAGCAGAAAAATTGGAACTTAAGAGGGAGATTCTAAAAATGCACCAAGCAATTAAAGGCATATTCTAAGAATATTGATGTTAATATGTAGATACAATTGCGATCTTGATTGAATAAGTAGTTTTTAATATAGAGTACATATTTATTTTCCATATCTTTAATAAGTTAATTTTTATAAAGGCTGAATTGTTATGTTTTATTCTTTTTTTTTTATTATTATTATTACTTTATGTTCCTGAATAAATAACTAAATAAATTTATGCATTCAAAAAATCGTTTTTTATATTATCTCTAATTCTTTTAGCTAAATTCGAATATTGCTCATTGTTCAATGAAGGTTGTTCAAAGTTTATAGGATTTTCATCTTCTTCCAAAACATAGATTGTGGAGTGCACAACAAACGTTTACAATTTGTGCTACCTTCTCGGGCGAATAATGAAGCTCCCTTGCCGCCAAGAGACATCGGAACCTTGCCTTCAAGACACCAAAAACGCGCTCAATCGCTGACCTTGAACTCCAATGTTTTTCGTTGAATTTAGATTCAATAGATCCTTCAGCTGCCGTTCTGTATGGTGTCATTGTCCAAGGCTCTAAGGGATATCCGGAATCTCCTATGAAAAGTTTTGAATAATATTAAATATTTTAATTTAAAACTATTGTCTAACTTGCCTAAGATCCATGTCGTCGTGTCTCCATTTTCGAAACCCCGTTTAAGGTAAGATCTTTCAGCACTAAGAGCCCATATGTGGGAATCATGAGATGCGCCTCCATATCGTGCATTAACCGATCTTATAATCATATTGTAGTGACATATCTAAAAAACGGAATTTTAGAATAAAGATTTTTTTTTTGGACTATTTTCACTTACCACCATGACATTAATGCTGTGTTTGAGCTTTCTGTTGAAGAAAAGATGCTCTTTATAGTAGCTGGGCAAATCAGTTGAATATGCGTTCCATCTGCAACACCAATTATACCAGGAATTCAAGATTTTTGCCAAAAATTGCTTTTTGACTTTCTTTTTCCTTCGTTTTCCATTTCAAAATTTATAAGCATCGGATACATTATTCTTTCTAATGAAGCTAAAACTTCCGCAAGTATTTTCGACATAGTTTGCTGCGCAAGTCCAGCATGCCTGTCACCACCGATTTGGTTTTGGTATCCTCCTGTTGCCAAAAACATCAATGTTGCTGATAGCTTAATCATATTTGGAACACAATGTCGTCTTCTGCGAATACTCATATCCGATGATATATTGTTAAGTAAAAACATGAAACTTTCTTTAGAAAGACGATAGTTTTTAACAAAACTGTTATCAAAATATTATATTTGATTAAGAGCACGTTCATATATTTTATTATATAAAAACCTTTTATCGTTAAGCTCCATTACGTTAGATGTGTCTCTAATTCTTTCATTAATTAAAGGCATAACTACAGACTATTATGACAAGAACTGTTCTGTTCTGTTCTTGTTGTGTGCTTACACACTTTTACTTTCAGGCCAATGTTGTGATGTGCTTTTTGCTTTCCAGCCGAGGTTTTGCTCGCCGGATTTCCAGGGTCGCTCTGAAGAAAAACACGAAACTTCAGTAGGAAGGTCTTTACAACCTTATACAAAATCTTTATTAAAAACGAATCTTGAATTCATATAACAACATAAATATTCTTGACTTTCAATTAATTACACCCTGCCTGGTGTATCTCGTAAACATCGGTTATTCTCCTTGTATTGTGTTCCTGCTGGTTTCCTTTAGAAAGCTCTATTCTGGATTCTGGTTTCTTCATTAACTGGCATTCGGTATCGGGTTACTCTTTTATAAATACGGACTACGGACTACGCCCTTGGCGCTTACATGATCAACAGGTTTAAGGCATATGGTAGGCACTAGATCGACAGGTTTTAGGCCTCTGGTAGGCACAAGATCAACAGGTTTTAGGCCTCTGGTAGGCACAAGATCAACAGGCTTTAGGACTCTGGTAGGCACAAGATCAACAGGTTTTAGGCCTCTGGTAAGCACTTGATCAACAGGTCTTAGGCCGCTGGTAGGCACTAGATCAACAGGTTTTAGGCCTCTGGTAGGCACTAGATCAACAGGTTTTAGGCCTCTGGTAGGCACGAGATCAACAGGTTTTAGGCCTCTGGTAGGCACAAGATCAACAGGGCTTAGGCCTCTGGTAGGCACTAGATCAACAGGTTTTAGGCCTCTGGTAGGCACAATATCAACAGGTTTTAGGCCTCTGGTAGGCACTAAATCAACAGGTTTTAGGCCTCTGGTAGGCACAGATAATGTATAAACACCGACAGATCAACAGGTACCAAAGCCCCTGGTGGCAATTAGGACGTTTTATTCTTCGAACCAAACTGATGGAACGAAATAGATGGACAACTTCAGATGACTTGTAAACTAAAATCAAGCTCTTCAGCTTCGACCGTAACAAACAAGTGACTTTCCTTCCCGAAAGGAGGTCCTCTTGTTATATTTTTCGTATAAACTGTGTGTGAACTATATACTGGTCGAATGCAAATCACCCAATATGTTCAACCGGCTGTGACGTCACGATCTTATAGTGACTGCATATTGTATTAAGACAAGGTATAAAATCCCTTTATATTGGCGAGGTAACTGGTGTCGTTGGTAGCTGCAGCGTTGTATGGTGTCGTCGGTCGGTGCTGCGGCGGCGGCTGCTTAGTCATGGTAAATCAAATCACCCAATGTGTTCAGTATTGGTAGAAGCATGGAACGCTTCGTTACAATGTAGCATTTAAAATTTTAAAAAACTTAAAAATAAAACAGGGATAATAAGCAAGTGAGTGGAAAATATGAAATTTTTTTTTAGTTTTTTTTTTATACTAAGTTTTCGCGAACAATAAAATATGAAGTCCATTTCGTTACACGTTCTTGAGATTTTTCTTTACTGTGAACATTTCCGGTAAACTTAATGCCCGGGTGAACAACTTGCCTTGTCCTACAAATAAAAATTCCTATATCAAAATTTATAATTTGAATGTGCGTTTATTTCTGAAATAAATTCAAACTTTGCTTCTTATTTTAGTCCGGTGGCCGGCCAATCTAAACTACTTGCTTGTCTCTAGCATCAACAATAGCTCGTATCATGAGACATTTCGCAATTGCATACATTCTTACACATGCATTTGACTCACTTTCTGTAACGGTAAGTTAGAGAAAAAATTTTTGTAAAATTGTTATTTCTAATCCAAATAAATATATGTAGATAATAAAATTACTTCCTTCCTTTTCGCAAACTTCAACTGAATCTCCTGTAGCTGGCCACATTGTTCTTTGTAAAAGCGGCTTATCTAGTTTCCAATCTTTAATAAGGCCTAACTTTTCGAAGGCACATCGAATGTAACACTGGAATAAAACAAATAATATAATACAGAAATTGATAAAAAATGTAGTCTTTAAAAGAGTTTAAATACCATTCCAGTTTTGTCAGTTTCGTCCGGAAGTATTCCAGTGCTGTTGAATTCGTTAATATATTCTAAATATAAACAAAATCGTAAGATTTAAAATCCCATCTATAAGCGAATGCTTAAATTTAAGTAAAGTTTATGTCAAAACAATAGATTAATAAAGGTAGCGTGGTGGCAAAACTTGCTTATTCAACCGAGATAGTAACATTAACTAGAAGAGCGTATTCTCGAAATGTGGTCAAAAGCCAGGCAGCAGTTAGCATCGGGCTCTAGTATGCAAAAACAAAAAACTTAACGATACTTTGAACACCTGTTATAACTATTTAAATTCACACATACAAGTCGTTTTCTATTGATAAATGTCCAACCACACTCGACAATAAAAAAGCGATCCCAAGCAACAATTTTTAGCCCTGGCTCCAGAAAAACCGAGGTTACAAAAAAGCCTAAGATAACTCTGGTCATAGTGGTGCTAGAAATGAGATAGTTTATTACCCTAGTATCACAAATAATCATATACAGATGTTTCATCTCCATACAAAAAAATGTCCTAAGATATTTTTTCAGCAGACAAACTTTAGCAGACAAAGATACAAAAGTCAAGAGCGAAAAGAGAACTACAATGACCACAATGTAGGAGAGCGAAAAATGTATCTTTCCATTGAGTAAGCGACTAAGCGACAAGCGTTCTCTTGTTCTCATCAAAATTTATAGCACAATTGCACAAACAAATCGTACCAGACACAGCGCATCCCTTTCCCACCGAGGTTATATTGTTTCTGTTCTACTTTTTCTTATTATATTTTGTCATTCGTAGAATTTCTGTGTGGATGGATGTTGTTTTTGTTTTTATATTTGCCTTTTCCTGTGTTCCTTTATTGGTTTTGGTGGCTGGAGTATACCGCGGCGACTCCTTGGCTGGTGGTTTTTTTTTTTTTTTTTTTATTTTGATTTCTTGTGTGGGTATTGCACTTTTTGGTAGGAATTTTCTTGTTTGGATTTTGGCAATATCTTTTCGTTTTCAAGTGTATCTGCTTTGGGTAGGTATAGAAAAATGGAAATGGATTTTGTATGTTATGTTGATTTGCTTATAACTTGAGAATTATTGATTAGATCTTTAAGGACAAGCACTTAAAATAAAGGAACAATTTCTAGTTTTATTGTAAAAAAAATGCTAAAAATGAAATTTGATATTTAGATTAAGCTTTTTTTTACATGCCAGCCGATGTTTAGCTACTTTCTTTCAAACAATCGAAGTCTATGGAAAATTATTCCCTCTTTCAAATCAAAATGCATTCGTGTGACTTTGTATTCTCCAGGAAGTACTCGTAGGTACATAATTATGTTTCTGTTTTGTTTATTTTTTTTGGAGATATTATCTAGACAGAATCGAAAGTGAAAATTATTTCCTAGTCTCAAGAAAGAAGAACGGCATTAGCAGGAAGGTTAGGTATTAGTTTTTAAGTTTCCTTACTTCTTTTTTTTAGCTTAGTACATGTAAAGATCTGTGGTCACAAGGAAAAGCCGCTAAAGTCTTTGTTACTAATTTTTCAGGAGAGCAGTTTAAAGTTCTTAACAAACGCGTGAAATTACAAATGACTACTCGTATATTAGGCGATTGGAAACTCCGTTCAGGTTGAAACAAAAATTTAAATAAAGATAATTTCACTCTTTCTTAGTTAAAAATTAAATTAAATTATCTGCAGTTTAGTTGTTTTTCTATTTTAGAAATTTTTTGTTCTGGTCTAAAGACTGCTTTAGCTGATTGTCTATTCTGTTAAATTATCCAGTTCTTGTGTCAACTTTAGTTCTTATTCCTAACTTAATAAAGAAAAATATATTGTTTTCATCATGCATTGTAAATTAATAAAAAACAAATCAAAAATTGAAAACCAAAATTAAAAAAGTGTTTTTTATCTTCATCGTCACTTCTTTAATCTGATTAAATGTTGATTTTGTTTTGAGATTTTTATAAAAATAACTTAAATCTGGATTTATGTATTGTAATAAACCCAAAAGATCTTTTTCTTATCTGGGCCTGCTGGGCTACTTTTATCTTATATTAAAATCCATAGCAAGTTGCGCATGTGTCTAGTTTGGAAACTTTTAATTTTAAATTCAGTGTTCCGAATATTTTTGAATATTTGGTAAGGCTCACATGATTACAAACTTCATTTCTATACATGGAGTGATTTAAACTGCCATGAATACATTTTTTTTTTATGTACCCCGACAAATCTCAAGTGGTTCGGTTGGACATGAAACTTTTGCGGCTATTGCGTTTTTAATGAAACTTTCCGTTTCAGATAAAAACATATTGTAAAATGTGGTCTTCAAATTTGTATATGCATGCCATCATATTCCAAAGCGTACTTCACTCAGGTTTCACCGCGTCGCTTTCTTTGCATTGCGTTAGACATAGTACTTCATTTGTTATTTCCTATGTTCTGGTCATATCTAGGTTCCCAAAAACCAAAACTGGATAAATAGTTGTTTTATTTGCTCGAAAGAAATTTTGTCTTGGTAGTTGCTTCAACACAATCCAAGGGTCTTGGAGATCTTGCATGCTTCACTTTTCCAGAAAGTGTCTTATATGACTTTTCAATGTTCTTTAATGTCTGACGATTGTGAATCGTAGTTTTTGAACGGAATATCCAAATTTTGCTCTTTTCACTTTTTGGGTGCGAAACATGAGAAGCAATAGTATTATTTAGTATAAAATCAGGGTCTTTTAGAGAATAATCGGAATTTTCCCATTCTGGCAAATTATCATAAGTTTTATTCCCTGATGCTGATATTATATTATTAATATTTTATGAAAACATTCACCGTTGAACTCATTTTAATTGTCTAAAATAATGGAAAACTAAAAACGTTTCCGTAGTTTTCGCATTGTGGTCATTAGTAGATATATTAACTTTTTTGTAAAACATATTTCCGGGAATTCAGGAAACGTTAACAAACTGGATTCAATGTTTTCTGTACATTTAGCACATTTTTAAAAAAAGTTAAATATATATCGTTTAACCAATATGTTTATTGTATTCTGGTGTAAAAGATCTCGGTGTCAGTGCGATCGATGTGACACCAAACATCTAAAATGTAGGAGTTTTTCAGTTTTGTAGATTCCGATTTAAGAAACGCTTAATTACTTTCAAATAAAATCAAGTAAGTGCATAATATCAAATCTTATAAAAACAGACTTCTTCCAAATGACATTCGGGCTACTCGTAAATGAAAATAAAATCGCTCTTATCGTCAGCTCTTGATAGATAAACTAATTAAGTTACAGTTACTAACTAAAAGTATTCATTTTTTATTCTATTTCGATAGCTAAGTGCTATTTTGCAGAATTTTAACATTTTCAATATGTACATCTATTTCGTTAAGAAGATCCATGGTTTCGTTTTCTGTTAAGAAGTCACTACTCCAGATTTATGTCTTCTAGTTTTACTTAGAACGGGAACGGGACACCTTCCAATAAAACGAAAAACATCCCCACGTTCTGTGAGATTACACATCACACAGAATAGCATCAATAAAGAAAACGTTGATCAAAGATCATAGCTCTATTCTATAGTTCAAGAAGAGAACTTACAACTAGAGCTATTTAAATCTAATTGGAGTGATGGTTATTGTTGGGATAAAAAAGAAATTTCATTCAACACATTTAACATAACAGAAATAATTACTAATAAAACTTAAAGAATATGACACCTCTAATGAAAAGTCTCTACTTTTATGGCCCTCTGAAACGTAATTTCAAACATTCGTTCGCAATATTTAAACATAACAAAGATTTATTTCCCAGTTTGGTTGGATAATACAAATGAATGTCATATGCAAAGCACAAACTTGAAACCGTGATTGTGAAATGTCAAAATCATTAAGCTAAATGTACACGATTGGTAGATCTTACAATATTGTCAGATCTGTCAGTGAAAAATACGCTTACAATGTCTTACAACCGTGTAGTCTTACAATTAATTGTCAGAAAATTTGTCTGACAATTAATTGTTAGATCATAGTCTGACAATTAATTGTTAGATCATTGTCTGACAATTAATTGTAAAAAATCTGACAATCATGTGTATGCTAGCTCAGAATCATGTAATCTTCCAATTAATTGTCAGAAAATGTATCTGACAATTAATTGTTAGACGGTAAATTGTAAGGTATTTGATAATCACGTACACACACAATTTATTGTCAGGTCTGCCAATTTTCATCGTTGGCTGACGTTTCTAACAATGAAGAAATTGTAAGAAGTTCGTTTTTTAGCATCATACAATTTTTTCATTGTCAGACAAGTTGCAGCCAAGGTTCATTTGAAGCAGTTTCCATAACCAATAATAACTGACAATTAATTGTGTGTGTACACGGTTGGTAGAAATTCTACCAATCTCTTACAATTAATTGGTTGGTATTAAGCCGGCTATCTGAAAATAAATTGTCAGCTAACTTCTGACAATAAATTGTACGAGATTGGTGGATTTTGTACAAACCGTGTACACACACAACTTAATTGTCAGCTCATTGGTAGATAATTGTCTGACATTGTCAGGTCTTACAATATTGTAAGATCTACCAATTATGTACACTTAGCTTTAGTTGTGTTCAACCAGAAAGAGGCCAGTGTAGAGTAGTGTAGTGCAGTGCAAGTTCATGAAAACTGTCAGAGCAAACTTAAGCAAAACCGTCATACGTCAGATCTTAAAAACATGCATTTTTCTAAATTTAAATTCAAAAACACAACGCGCGGACAAAATTCAAATTAATTCCTTTGACAAATATAATCAAATAATGACATCAGCTGATTTTGACAGTTTTCACCAACCTGCACTAGCTCAAAAGGTAGTGCAAGATATTCTGAACTAATGTACACTAGTTCAGGTCAATGAACGCTAATCAGTGTAAGTACCTAAGTGGAGAAATTTTTTCAATGAACACCAAAAAGCTACACTTGTCTGCCCAGAGTAGTCCAGTGCAGCTGGTTGAACACAACTATAATCAACTAACTTTGAATCCGAAGTGCTTACAGTACGTTGGAGGGGAATTTTCAACTCATTTTATAGTTATATTTACCCACTCATAGTTAGTTAGCTACGTAGGCACATAATTTGAATATTGAGTTATCAAAAATAAAAATGTGTACTTTCTTTTTAAATTAACACCCATGTTCTGCATTTCACTTATTGTGAATTCGAGCAACAAAAGTGAATTTTGATGTTCTGCATTCCGCATAAAATGACTTTGTGATTTGTTGATTCCGAATGTGAAATGTTGATGTTCTGAATTCCACCCGAAATGAAGTTTGTGAATTGAGTTTTCGGAGATGAAAATTCGTGTTCTACATTTCGAATACATAGCGTTTTACGGTGAATTCAATTCACTTAGTTTTATTTGGTGAAATTGATAAACGTGTAAATAAAGATTTGAAATTTTGATTGATTGATTTTGATTTGATTGGTTGAAGAAAATACAAAAGAGCTCCCGACAAGAAAAAGTTGTGTTGCAATTTATGAAATAAGAAGGAAGAAATTTTGTGTTAAGGGAATTGAAGTCGATTTTATTAAAGGATTTATTTCAAAAATGTAAACAAATGTCTCTTCGCTTAGTCTGAAGCTTCTTTTGAAACTACAAACAATTCAAATATGACCATGTTAATTCATTCCCCATTTTTTACTTACGCTGCTTCTGGAAGATCTAAAATTACGGCTTTACTACGTAAAACTTTTCCACAAACTCTCTATCATTGATTTTCGTCCCTTCTACCACTTAATAATAATAGTGAATCTATTTTCGTTATGCACAAGAAACAATGTTTTAATAAATGATGCAATTTGTGGACTAAAGGCCAAAAAAGCTAATTTGAATCAATAATTCAACAAGTCCAATAATAGTGCTAAGTCTTCTACTTGGCTGATTTATTTCAGTAGTATATAGAGTTTGTATTATAAAAACCTTCATATAAAGATGCAAATTGTCTTTCAGCTGATTTTGACATTTCACAAATAAATTTCGGAGTGAATTGAATTCACTCGGATTGTAGAACATGCCTTTTCATTTTAAGTGAAATTGAAATTCGTTTTCAATTCACTTTCACTCGGAACACAGAACATGGGTGTAAAATAAGGTTTTCTTAAAATGTTGTTCTCACTATGAGAAAGAAGAAAAAAAATGAAAAAAACCAAATATAAAAAATAAAATTCTACTAGAGGTAAGAAAAATAACTATTTAAGATAAAATACAAAAAAGCATCATTTTCCTAATTTAATTTTTTGAATTATTTTTACAAAATTGTAAAAGTCGTTTTCGAGAAATATATTATTTTTCTTTTTGGCCAAATGTGTGGCATGTACGTCTGAATACCAAGGACAGACAGGTGAAATTGCGAGACACACTTTCTTTTTCTTCGTCTTCTCTACCATCCTATTAAGAAAATTGATCAAAATCTCGAGCTCATTTTTTTCATAACCTGCCATATGTATATTACAAGTACCTGCATCGTAAGTTAAAACCGAATCGGCGGAGGGTCTATATCGTCTCGGCCGGGGGTAGGCGCAAATTTTCTAAATAGTAAGTGCCTACAAATTTTCTTGTAGGTACATATCACATAGACATAATAGTTACAGGAAGGAATTATGTTAATAAGAACCTAGGAACATTTGTATACTCTGTATCTATTTATTAATGTCCAGCTTTTTACATTATCAAACAAAAAAAAAAAAGTTATTAAATATTTTTGTTTAATAATAATATTAAGTAAAATTGTATCAAGGGAGGTCCTCATAGTCCTACTTAAGTATACAATTAGTTAAAAGACCATCTAATACAAAAAGTTCTTAATTGATAAATGATTGTATTCAAATTATTTAAATGATTATCTTATCTTCCTACATACAAACATATTTATGTATATATGTATATGTACATATGTACTGTACATAAGTACAAAATTTCCAAACTAATTTCATTTCCTACTAGGTATACCTACATATATGTACTAAACAAGCTCTTGTCCAAAATCTTGAAATTTATAATAATAAACCCTAAAAATACCTAGGTACCTACTATAAAAATATAATAATATGTATATACATACATATAATATTCCTGGACTCTTACGAAATAGAAAAGGCGAATGTAACTACATAATTACGCAACAAAAATGTGCCCTTTATTGAAATCAACTTCAGACGAATGAAAAAGAATTAAATAAAGAAATTCCTTCCGTCATTTAAACTACTCGTATATGTACAAATACATTTATATAACTACCGACGACACAGTTTATTGAAAAAATCTTTCTTATTATCAACCAACTTAAATAATCGGTCAAACAAGAAGCACACATTTTATATTTATCGCAAACCTCAGACAACCCAAAAAAAAATCAACTGTCTGCAGCTTGATCGTTACAAAGGGGTGAACGAATATTGCAAATATAAACAAAAATTGTAGGAAAGGGTGAACAAAAGAGAATCAACACATAATTGAGAGAAGAGAAATCCTATCCTACAAAATCCTGCGAAAAGAACTTTGATTCTCGTAGAAAAAATGCTTTTTAAAAAGCTTTATAGAATAAAGCTTTTTCAATTTCATAGGTCACTCTGCTCCATAGGCGTAAGACATCTGTATATGATTATTTGTGCTAGTATGCTATACGGTAGAAACAAACCAAAAATTATCTTAAGGCTGATTTCGGTAAAATTTTCTCTCTTGCACAACTTTTTGGTCACATATTGGCTTAAAAAATTCCATTTTTAAACTCGTGATAATATTTGGATATTTTTTAACCCTTTCAAAACCATTATGTCATTTTTCTGGTTCCAAAATAACTATTTTTAAATCTAGGTTAAATTTGAACGGTTCTGGAACGGCTTTTTAGCCAAATTGTAAACCCTTGGTTTGGAAAACTTGAGCTCAAAGCCGGTTATTAAGCCGCTTCCAAACCACAAATTGTTGATTGTGATACCTTGAAATCACTGTGAAACTAAATGTCAAGCTCTATTTTCAAACAGGATCGGTAATAGACAAGGATACAAGCAAAGCCATAACCCACAAAGTCAGTAAGAGGATCCCTTCCGTAAAACAATCATTAATCCTAGAAACGACACAATAATTATATCGAAAATTAGAAATCTACTTATAAAATCAAGCTCTAAGATAAAACTCATCTCGACACCTGGTCACGTTGGGATAAAAGGTAATGAGCTCGCAGATGTTGCTGGAAACTCTGCGCTTAAGGCTCAAACTTTCACATACAACACCTTCTCTCGTCTCGACTCAAAAAGATACATACAAAAAGAATGCCACGACTAACGGCTACTTAGGTGGGAACATTACATTCACCACCCGAGTAAAAAACATCCCAAACCCGATATATCAACGTTTTACCGACTCCGCCTCGATCACACTGCATACACCAATCAGCACCTGCTCCAAAGGGAATCGCCACCAGCTTGAAACGCATTTGCTAAGCCTTTAAATCCTTATTAACTGCAAAGCAACTTTAACCCAAACGAAAATTTACTGGAACTCCTCACAGAACCATTAAATGTTTTACAGTTGCGAAACCCATGAACATTTTGTATGGGAACATTTTTTTTCTTTTATTTTATTTTTTCGCAAATTGTCCAATGTTTTTAATAGTTATTCTGCTATTCGGGACAACAAATCAAAAACAATGAAAATCGGTTCAGCCGTTTTCGAGTTATAAGTGTTTTGTTTTTGATATTAAGATTTTTAGTAAATAAAACCAAAAGAAAAACACTTTTATAAGAGTTTTTGAATTTTGAATAGAGCAACAAACAAAATCTCGCTGGATCCCGCTGATACTTATATTTGAGCCTAACTGGTTTGTTAAATCATATGCAAAATTACAGCTCCAACTTCCTGCAACCTTTGGAGATATTATCATTTGTTTAAAAAGAACATGTTCCCGGTGTAATCATTTTGGTTTTAAAATTAAATTAACTTTTGGAATGTGTGAGTTATTTCCAAGAAAACAAGATTATTTATTAAAATTTTGGTATGTTTACTTTTTCCCTGCACTGTTTCACATGAAATTATGAGATACGTCGAAAAACCACAAACTTAAAAAAAAACAATGGTTTTAAAACTTGCTGAAAACATCAGACTGAATTATTCGTTAACTTTATGCATACACTGTTGTTGAAAATTTTATTTTGAAACACCCTGTGAATATTTAAGCAGCCATTTATTTTTTACTTGCAACTTATTTTTTAATAAATTTCGGAAAATTGTAACAGTTCTTAAAATTTTACATAAGTTCCCTTTCTGCTAATTCCTTTTTATAAGAAAATCTGACTTGAGCCATTGATTTCGAAACACAATTTTCTTAAAAAATAAAAAAAAATTTAGTGATATAATCATGCGTTCAAAAGTTATGATTTTCGCAACGAAAAAAGTCAATTTCAATTCAATTTTGTTTTATTGAACATACTATTTACAATTTGGCTTACAACTAATAAGATACTACATATGTATGTATGAAAATTTACATTTGTTGGCTCATAGGGGGCCTAACTATATACAGTGACTTAAGTTTAATTATTTTTATATAAAATTTACATGACGAAAAAAAAATAAATTTAAAATGTCGGTTGTATTGTCCTCAGGGTGTTCATTCCTGGTTGTCAGTGGTGATTTTTGTGGGTTGTGGGCAGGGATGGCGTTTTAGACGCGGTGGTAGGCTGACCCAATGTCAGCGTAGAACGAGACTACTTCCTCGTTGTCAATGATTACGTTGTCATCCAGAGTTTCCATCATACTGAGGTACCTCGGCTCGGGATGTCGTTGTTCTGTGGTCATCTTTCTCATAAGCTGATTTGGGTGGTCGATGATGTTCCCCATTAGTTTCTTCGTTGAATTAACTAGATATTTGTCCAGTGCGATTAAATTGGCTTCTGTGTAGAGATGCTCGTTCCTGTAGTGTTTCTGTCGTTGACGGTCGAAGTAGAGTCCAGTGCAGATCCTCAGCATCTTCCTTTCGAATAATTGAAGTTCCTTCATAGCTGTCTTCGAGATGGAAAACCAGACTGGGAAGGAATAGCTGATCACTGGTCGCAGGAGCTGCTTGTAGATTAATATCTTTGTCGGTTGGCTAAGACCTGATCTTCTTTTCAGCAATGGGTGCAAACGACTGAAGGCCCAGCTGGCCTTTTTCAGAACATTTCTTGAGTGCAGGTTAAACCTTAGCAACTCGTTGAAGTGTACTCCCAGGTACTTGACATTTGGCTTTGTCACTATGGAGGATCCGTCAGGGAGTTTTAGGACCAGATTTCTGCAAATTGTTGCAGTGCGAAGGCATCTACCAGTTGAAGGTCTCCTGAAGCAGACAAGTTCCGATTTGGAAGTATTGATTCGGATGCCCCATTTCTGGTAGAATTGGAAGAGTCTGTTAATGTGGGTTTCTACTTTTTGGACAGCGATTAGAGGTGACATTGATGCAAGAAAATAAGTATGTATTACCAAATTTATAAAGTTTACGGGGGCTGATACCTGAAAATTGAGTTAAATTCTTTCAAATCCGCAAACAAATCTTCATTACTGTTGAGCACACACAAATAAATTTAAACGATTTTTTAAACTCCTATGGTTGCGTTACGTATTATGATATCAAAATTATTGTATACTTTTAGGTGTGTAACACATTTTCTTTAGTTAATGCTTTCAGGTGTATATATTATGTATATTTTATCTTTGTATTTGTAAGACATAAACCTATACAAAGATTGTTTGTAATATACGTCCTTTTAATTAGGCAATTTAATATAAAGCACTACTTAGAATAATAATTTGTTCCATATACAGTCAAGGAAATTCCCATAAAAACACATGGTTTTTACGAATTTTTTGTTTGCTGCATGCAACTTAGCCATACATTTTTATGAAATAAGAAAATGTACTCAAAGTTGTTAAGAAAAATAAAAATTAATTCATATTTAACAAAATTAAATAAAAATTATTAACAAAAAAACAAAAATTAACAAGAAAAAAAGGGAGAAATTCCCATAAAAACACCTACGTTTTTATTAAAAACAACTGTGAATTAGTGATCAGAAATTTGTAAATAATTAAATAAATATTTTGTAGAGCCACCAGTTGCTCTTATGACCGATATCATTCGCCTCGGCATTGATTCCACAAGCTTTTCCAGTTCCGCTGTTGTAATCGCGCCCGTTGGCATAAACACGCCTGGCTAGTATTCCCCAGAGATTTTCTATGGGATTTGAATCGGGACTTCGAGACGACCAATCGAGCAATGTTATTTGTTTCTCCTCAAACCAGTCTCTCATCCTTCGAGACACGTGGATAGGAGCGTTATCCTGCTGGAATATGAAGTCAGTTCCGCACAACTCTTCAGCTCTCTCTCATCCATAACTTCTTCTAACAACTCAGCATAACTTTCTGAGTTCATCTTTCCAGGCACAAATGCAATTTTCGTCTTTCTATTTACAGAAAACGCTGCTCAAACCATTACGCTGCCGCCACCGAAGTTTCGACTCATTCTCACTTCTGTTTGAAGACGTTTGTCATGCCAATATGACTGAAATCCATCTGGACCATCAAAATTGAATTTTTTTTTTCATAACTAAACTAAACTCTCTTCGGTCCAGCTTATGTGACTTTCAGCAAAATGCACCCTTGCTGACTTATGGGCTGCATCTAAAGGTGGCTTCTTGGATCTTTTTTTGTAAACAAGGTTGGAGTTGGCTTTTAAAATTTGCCTAACGCGTCGGGTTGAAGCAGGCAAGTCAAGTTTCGCCTTGATTTGTAAAGCAAACAGCTTGTTTCTAATGGCTTCACGCGATATCATTCGAACTTGACGTGTTGTAAGGTTTTATTTTGCGCGTGGTTGGCAATTTTTCTATAACTTTCACCTAACCTTAAAAAGTTCTGAATAGCTGTATTGGATCGCCCTATTTTTCTAACAATTTCAAGATCAGAAAGGCCACAATCTTTGTATGCAGTGTTTTTTGACCTTTCTTCCGCACTTAAAATTCTTTCACGCGGCATGATGAGATTCTGTAAAAAAATTCAGCTTAAACAATTTTAAAGGCACGCAAAATGATTTCCTATACCACTTTCAATCAAAAATTCAAACAACTTTATGAAATAACCACTTTTAATTAGACTGTTTTTATACGAATTTCCGCCTTTAAATTTCACTTTTTAGATTTTATTTCACAAACAAAGAAGAATAATGTTCCAAGGTGATAAAAAAAAGGTTGAAAAAATAACGGTTGCCTTCATATTGGTTTGACAGATCATTTTGGATCCAAAAATAAAAAGTGCTGCCAAGTTTGCAGTCGGTGCAATGAGTTAGGTATGGAAAGTTACAGTGTTTTTATGGGAATTTCCTCTACTATATAAACAAATGCTTGCGTGTTTTATAAGCTATATTTGAAAATAATTAAATTTTAATAAACAATAGATATAAACGCCCAATTTCACTTGAATAAGTGGAACTCAGCTCTCATATTCGTGACTAAAAAAACACTTTTCAAACTGGCTCAAAGGCAAATGAATTCGGTTTCTCGTAAGTCATTCTGTTCGGTTTATCCAGTACATAAGTGCCAGTAATCGAGTAGCCCAGGGTATATATCCGTGTTTGCTTAATTTATTAGAATAAATTACCCCCAGCTGTGTGTAGAAAACGAAAGCTGTGTATGGAGGGGACCCATCTCACTGAAATTAGCTGCGTTTTATTATCGCCAATGCTCCATATAGATTAACCCTTGAAAATTAAAACTATACGGATCATAGTGACAGTAGGGTTGTATGCTCTTGCTCATCTCTCTTTTGCTAATTTTTTTGTTTTTTAAATGTTTCTTTTTCTGTACATTATCTTTCCATTAAAATCCATCTACCCTTCAGAGTAAGAACTAATTTATGGATCTTTGAAATAGATCCAGATAGAGAAAAGGATCCCAAATTGTTTTTGTAATTCGTGTTAAAAATTAATCCAGATCCGAATCCATAAAGATCCGTTGATATTAAAACGCAATTATTGTGTTCTGTTCTTGAACCCGAGTACCAAAAACGCCTCAATCATTCGGTAGTACAAGTCAGAAAACGTTCGTACTGTTCGAAAACGTTGAGAATAGTTGAGAAACTGCATGATTGGAATTTTGTATGGATGAAACTTTAATTTATGTTTCAAAATATCGTGAACTGTTTGTTTCAATATCGATTTATGTGAATTGCACATAGTTTCTTGTCATACTATCGCTGCCTAGAAGGTCTGGAAAATTTTCATTAACACTAGTTTTTTCTCATCTGAGCGCAATCAAATATAAGCTGCCCCATTACTATCTCGTCAAGTATTGTTCACACTGCTAATACGCTGAGTGGGTTCAATCAATGTGATTCATTGTGACTGCAGAATTCGCAAATCACCCGGTTGGAACCTTACCTTCTCCCGGTATTTTCACAATCAATTACAATTTATTCTTGAAAATTTCACCTGGAAACTCTTAAGATGAACAAAGGGTCTAAAGATAATGTTTATGAGTCATTTAACCCTCACTGATGTGAAAGGTTGATTCGAACAACAATCTAGACTAGCCATACGTTATTATGTTAATTGTTCCGAGAACTACACATACGTATTAACACATGTAAAGAAATTTCCAATTAAGATATTTAGCCTTATTGTGAGTTTCGCCCGGAAAACATTTCCCCCGAAACATTTTTGCTTCCCCGAAATTTTAAAAGCTATTATGAGTTTCACTTCGAATCAGGACCAGGAGTGACAGTTCGAAAAAAAGGCACGTTCAGGAAAATGAGGCCCGCAATAAATTCTCACTCCACTGTGATGGAAACGGAGAATGAAATGCAACCTCCAAATTCTCTGTTAACTAAAATAGTGCTATTATTGAATTTTGGGCATCAGTTATTTGTCGAAATTACTTGCAATAGAGATAAAATTTTGGCTACGCTAGAAGTGCCACTCATTGTGGCTCCCAATTTTTAATTGGATTATCTGAAACGAATAATTTGCACGCCTATTTTTAAACAGCGGACTTATCGCGTTCGGAAAATGAACAGACCTTCTTGTGAGTTTGAACAAACATATGTAGATATGTTTGTTTTGACAATTGTTAAATAAGAATTTCGGGATATAAAATTAAATTGTTATTTTAGGTGCTTTTTATTATTCACAAATCTATCTGGATCCGCTAAAGTAAGAACTAATTGTTGGATCTTAAAAATAGATCCAGATAGAGAACAGGATCCCAAATTTGTAATAAGTATGTGTTAAAAGTTAATGCAGATCTGGATCCAGATAGATTTGTGGATAATAACACATACCTTTTATAATAAAGAAAGGATAATTATCATAAATATAGCATAGCATAGCTACATTTTTGTATAATCGAAGAAAAAAACAATCATTTTCCATAAATATAAATCCTTTTAAGTGTTATCTTGTCTGAGGAAGAACAAATGTTTGAGGAGCGATTTCATCAGTACTACAGGCAAAGCGTTTCTTTGCAGAGGGTGTATACCAAAAAGGAGTTGGCAAAGACCACGATGTTGGTTTGGCACAATGCTCTTTTAGCCTTATTCTTACTTTTTT
The DNA here is from genome assembly GCA_963931855.1 of Philhelius festivus. NCBI lineage: Eukaryota > Metazoa > Arthropoda > Insecta > Diptera > Syrphidae > Philhelius > Philhelius festivus. The sequence continues at coordinate 68,135,736 of OZ007555.1, forward strand.
CCACTCAAACTCACTCTTCACTTCTTCCAAAATTCGGCCACTTTCTCCCGATTTGTGAAGCCCTTGGCAATTTCAGGATTCTTCTGCATTTTATTAAGCAGCATATCGCTTTGGTCTTTTTTTTATTGTTTTAACAAAAAACGTGAATTTTAAATTTTCTTATCTTAAAAAAATAAAGAAACAACTTACATTTTCCGCCTTATTGTACTCTCGTTCGCCTAAGAAAAATAAGTGAAAATTATGGCTGTCAATGGCATATCATTCCGCCTGAAATGATTGTTCACAATAAGGGGAATTTTTCGAACATGAATAATTTTTCGGGTGAAACTCACAATAGGCGAAAAATGGAATGTTAAATTTTTCGGATGGAATGTTGTTCGGGTGAAACTCACTATAAGGCTGATTTAGTAAATGTGAAAATTTTTCCAATAATATTTCTTAAATAGGGTTTTTTTTAACTCACCTGAACACTTAGCTGTCACCACTTTTCATTTAAATTTCCGTCTATCAAATGCTTGAATTGAGCATTTGAGTCTGCCTGTTCGTGTTCAGTTCTTTTATTTTGTGCTCATAGAGCGCACTCTAACAGTTAGTGTACACTGTACACTAAAACCGAATCATCTCCCTGAGACATTGCTAAACGACTAGGGCCGAAATTTCATCGGAAATGGAACTGACTTGCAGACATTAAGAAAAAGTCTTCCATTGAAAAAAATTATTTCTTTCAAATCGAAGGTTCACAGTCAGACTCCAGACCGGCATCGTCCGAGAACGGAAGGAGTGTATGCAGACGAATATCCGAGACAGTCGTCCGAATAGCTCCGACCCGATATAGGCCGATGATTCGGTTTTAGTGTACGCGAACTGTAACTCTTTCCTTTCTATTAGTTTGGTTCGATCGGTCGAGTTCGGCCGATGACGGACAAGGTGTACGCGAACCGTAATAATACGCTCATGTCAGAACGAAAAAAGAAACACATACATATTAGAAGTTCTAATCATTCTGAACTATAAAGAAACACAATTTACTTTTTGATAACTCGGGCTCTGCTCTGAACGACAAAAAAGAAAACGTCTTTAATAATTAATACAAACGCACAATATAAACAGCTCAGTCAAGGTGTTGAATATTTTTGCTATGGTTGAATTTATGAACGAAGAAAATTGGAATTTTTAACTGGTAACAGTATTAACTCAGATAAAAATCAAATTCGGTCATAATTGGGAATATCTTAGTTCACATTGTAGCAAATTTCCAGTACAGATCGAGACCCATTATTTATAACTCAAGAGCTGCAGCCTTTTTTTTTTTAATTTAAAGTGCCCAGATTTCTCCGGAGTGGGCCCTATAAAAGTTTGAATAATATCCTTAGTTTCATTATTGGCGGCTATCGTGAACAAAATTTCCCTCGGAATTTTCCCCATCTTCGAAAATTGGAAAGGTCAATACTTCTGCACTGTTCATTGTAAGCTGGCGACTGTCCATTTTAAATGGGAGCCAAAGTCACTATGAAACTTAATTCCTAATATGAATAAATTCCAAGGGAAACTTTCGACATTATTCGAGATGACAATTTTGAAAGTTGGGAACAATTCCCAGGGAAATTTTATTCACGATAGGCCCCATTATGTCCTTATGGAAACAGTCTGTATTTTCAGTATAGTAACGAACATTTTTTTTTTACAAAATATGAATACCCATATCGCAGAAAGTATTCAAACTACTACGAAAAGTGTTTTAATGAAGATTTGAATTAAAACATATTTTTTCCTTTTACGAATATTAAATAAAAACAACCTTTAAATTGAAGCAAAACTAACTTACCCATTGGTATTGAGAAACTGGCGTTACAAATATCCATAACTTCTTGGAGCTCCATTGTTGGCGAACTTGCTGTAGAGGAGCTCTCCATCGGATATCCAGCAAGTTGTTGAAATCCTAATAATCCGACCGACAGAACGCAAGCTACTAAAAATCTTACCGAAAACATTTTAAAACCATTTGCGATGAATTAAACAGGCTTTTTATATTCCATCCATGTATATTCCTAACAACTTCCAATTTGGAAATATACAAAGCTCAATTATTAGCGTCAATTATTCAACAAGAAAAAAGAAAACAATTTTACAATAAATAAATATTTTTTTATTGAGTTAGTTATTGTAAAATTACAATTATTTAAGTGCTTAGAACCCATTTGCGTGCAGGCCTTTTATTCATCTCTTTATTTTTCTATAATTTGGTTCACCTTAACTCTATAATAGGTACTACTCATACAATATGTAACAGCAAAATTAAAAATAATCTACTGTTGTGCTCCCCAGGCCCTCTTTATTAAATGTGAACCCCTTTCAGCGATCATCACGGCCGGTGCATGAGTATTTCCGGCCGTCACTTTCGGCATGATAGATGTATCAATCACACGTAATCCCCGAACTCCATGGACTCTTAGTTCATGATCGACAACAGCGTAGGGATCCCGAGCAGGTCCCATTTTACATGAACCAGCTTGATGGTTTTCTGGTCCGGTGTCTTGTCTTATAGCGCATTCCCAGTACTTGTCAGTGCCAAATTTAATACTTTCACATCCTTTGGCGGGTTTTTTGTCCAGACGCATTCCATATGCCTTGAGTGGGGTTGTTTCAGACAATCGAATGGCAAATTTAATTCCCTCAATAAGCGTTTTAACATCTCTTTCGTCGGTCAAGTAGTTGCCAATTATCTTTGGTGGTTTTAGAGGATCATTCGATCCCAGAGTAACGTAACCTCGACTTTTTGGATTCAAAACAGCTGGGAAAATTTGAATACTGCGTGAATTATTAGAGAGAAGCTCCCCAACTTGGCCTGTCTTGGCACAGCTTGCTAAATATCCGCCGAAGAAGTATTGCACATCAGGAATAGTTGGACTATCTGCGTATCGTGTTGCTACTTTGGCAGTTACATCAGAAACTCCAGTGCCTGACATTAGGCCATCACGGAAAAGCAAATATTCCATAGCTGTTGCCCAATTTAGTGGTGAAGTATCAGCATCATCGATGAAGAAATTCGCAAAGTAGGCAACATGATTGTGAAGATTTTTGCCTACTCCAGGTAGATCATGAACTGGCCGGACATTAACCTTAAACGAAGACATAAAAAAAAAGTTTTATCAGTTCTTGTAGAAAAACAAAAGGAATATAAATGAAATATATAATTTATTGTTAAGAGGCCGAAACTAGCAACTCATGTAAGTGGTTGGATCAACTAGTTTTGAAAATTGGTCAGCCATAGAATTCATGTAATCAAGGCTTAAACTTTTGCAAAGGTCACGAACGATCTTTGGCACCTCATTTGTGTAATTTTTCAAGAAAAAAAAGGTTAGTAAGTCGTTAGTTTGAGTAATTGGTCAGCGATATATTTTGTTTGGTCTGTCAACGAAATTTTTACGAGTCTACGGAAAAATCCCTAGAAAACATGACTGCATCTGTGCAAAACGGCTCAAAAAGTCAAGGGAATTTAGATGTGATACAGGTGTCCCTCAAGGATGGAGTTTAAGCCCTCTCATTTTTGCTTTATTTACGAGTATTGATGATGTAGAAAACCACATACCTGGAGGAATCGTCTTTGGAGATGTATCTGTCAAAGTTTTGCTCTACGTAGATGATTTAGTGAATTTGTCAGACAGCCCGCTTCCTCTACAGCTTCAGATTATCAAACTAAACCAGTTCTATAGTTTGTGGGATCTTTAGGTAAATACTATCAAATCGAAAACAATGGTTTTCAGGTCTAGAAATAGATCTATTGGGTATAAGCGGAACTGGACCCTAGATGGTGGGATTATTGAAGTGGTAGATGAATTTAAGTATCTTGGATATACATATGTATATTTACATACAACTTGAATGTTTACGCACATATTAAAGCAAAAACAAATGCTCCGAAAACTGCAATAAATATTATAATATGGTCTCAGTTGTTTGCTAGGATCCAGTTTCAAAATTTCGAGGCTACAGTGGGCGTTCTTCTTTTTTCATTCAGAGTAGAGCACTGAACAGAGCACGAGCATGTCGAACATGCTCTGAATTTTATCCGAATCGAGCGTGTTTTAAGAGCTCTGAACTATTTTATAAACACAAGCGAGTTTTTGAGTTTTTTTCCTGTCTGTCAGAATGATTTCAGCATTTGACTCTGTCTGATCAGCTATTTTATACCGAGCTCATAGAGTGCGCTCTCAACAATCTCTGAACACGCTCTCAACGAAAAAAGAAACACAAACTTGAACTGTTATACACTCTGAACTAAAAAAGAAACACGCCCAGTGAATAGTTGTGTCTGCTATGGGAATGAAGTGTACGGGTAGAAGTTAGAAGAAATAGAAAATATGCAAAGATATTTCTCTAAGAGAATTTTTAGGTTACCTTTCAACACCCTTAATTATGCTATTTACCTGGACTCAGGTTAACCCAAAATATTTCTGAAAAATGTAAATGCTAATGCGGATTGTATTGTTAAGGTATTAAGGCGATCAGACCGAAACCTGAAGAAAGAATTCTTATGATCTGTTTTACATGCGGTTACAGTCCAATCAAAAACTGGTATGACCTTGCTTAACACATAGTTTAGCTTTGCAATATCATTGACAGGGGACAAGAATTAAAAAATTTATTGTTTGAATGTTTATCTGTAAAGGTGTGTCCAGACCAAAGAAACATTTTTTAAACATTTCAGAAATATTTAAGAAACATTTCAGAAACATTTAAAAAACATTTCAGAAACAGAGAAACATTTCTGAAATGTTTCTTAAATGTTTCTGAAATGTTTTCTTTGGTCCGGACGCTCGGATCCACTCTTGGCGAAAATTTTAAAAATAAAATCAAAAAAGCCAATGATATATCTGAAATTTGCGAAAATATAAATTGTGATAAAGATGAAGTAGAAAAAAAATTCAAACAACAACACAGGCGAGGAATAAATTTACCGACAACTCAATCTGGAAACAATGGGACACAAAGAAACATTTCAGAAATGTTTCTCAAAGCGTCCACACCATAATAGATGATACAATGTGCCAGCTGTGTTTTACGAGGGACAGAATCAGCATCAAGGCGTACATATGTACATACAGCTTAATCTCAAACTTGCAGAAAACAACTATTTTAGAGAAGGGTTCACAGTATCCGAAATGAGTTTAATTTTCAATTAGGACCGAAATGCTTGATCTGAATTTTAGTCCTCATAGAACAGATTTAAACCTTGTGTCCTCCGATTGCAACCTTCAGAACGAAAATATTTTGCATAAGTATATTTTAGCGCTTTGTCCAGTTCTGCAGAAAATCCGAAGACTTTATTTTTGTTCTAGTTTTCTTTCGCTAGCGAAAGGACCTTAAATATCTCACACGAAAGAAATTTTTGAAATGAATATTTAAATATGTTTTCAGATATAATGAGATATAATTACTATTGTTCTTTTTTGTTTTAGCCAAACTTAAAGCCAAAAAGCCAAGCTAAACTAAATGCTTGTACTTTTCCTCCAGTTTTTTGTTTTCACTAAACTAAAAGTCACATTATTATGAAATGTGTAGTATTTTGGAAAACAAATTTTTCAACTTATTTGAATTCAAATTTTAACTTTCTTGTATGCATATCTATATCTTTTGTATTTTTAATAAAGAATAATAACTGCTGTAGTAAAGCACGGACTATTATTAGCATGAATCTAAGATTTTTAAGGGGTTCCTTAACAACAAGTTTGTTTTTATATGCACAAAGATAATTTCCAATGTGACTAGGCATAGCTTTCATGTTCAGGCTTATTTTTTATTATTTTGCTAAGTTACACATTGTCCAATTATACAAAAAAAAAAATGTTTTAAATCTTTTCAATAACATCTATAATGGTATGAATTATACAAATAGAGAAATAGAAATAGTCAGTAAACTATTCCACGAACATTCCTTTTAACTCGGTTCAAAATGGCTGCCTACATACTCTTATACCCTTGAAGAAATTTTAAAAGTTCATAAACAAAAATCTATGGCCAATTACTTAAAAAAAATCTGACCTTTCGTGACGGTTGAGTGGCCTATAAAATTGCAAACTTATATGTTTTAAATTTCCCAAATGAGATACCAAAAATCGTTCGTGACCTTGAAAAAATTTAAAAAATTATTAAAAAAATCTATGACTGACCAATTACTAAAACTAGCTGACCTTTTATATGGATATGTAGACATTTCAGCTGGTAAACAGTTTTTGCCAATATTTCACATATAGGTTGCTATGGCCTTGAATTTTCTTTCAAAAATTTATTTTAAAAAATCTATTACTGACCAATTACTGAAATAAGCTTACCTTTTTCGGCCATTTACTGACCTTTTAAATTGCATACTTTTTTTCTTAATGCCCTAAGGGCCATTTTCTTCACTAGAAGTTGACCTCAACTTTAGGCTTTTTATTCTCAACTTGTGATTTTGTTTTTCTTCACTCAAAGTTGATAGTTTCAACTTTCGATTCTCAACTCTCGAGTTGATCAACTTCTGGTTTTCTCAACTTCCGAAAATACTATAAGTTGAGAGAGCAAACCTGAGAGTTGACATGAAACATTGTTTTTTTTAATAAAATACATATGTAGTTTGTTTGCTTGAGTTTTCACAACAAAAAAAAAAATATTGTCATAATTTTCCGCAGCAATTATTTTTGAGAAAATTGGACTTCAACTTCGTCGAGCAGAGAATATCGCCGCACGAAGAAATTCTTCAAGCAGTACGAGGCTTTTTCGCCATCGAAAAGACGATTTTTATAGGTAAATTTGGTCACTTTATCACCATTGTAACAAACGCTGATGAGCATTTGTACAAAGAATTGCAGATAGGCACTCGCAATTGAGTTGAGCGTTCATATGGCGATGGCGTTTGGAAAAGCAGATTTCCCGTGTTGGCTTCCGATATTAGGTGCAAAAAAGAGACGGCAAAACTCATCATTATCGCTTGCGGTGTTAGTCACAACAAAGCAATTGATGGAAAATTATAGAACCTGTTCCAGAAATTCCCAGATTTGCTGATTTAGCTCCCACAAATTTACCATGTATCTTTGTGGAAACGGCAACATCCATGACAAACATCCGTTCGCGATTGGTAACAACTTATTTTTATCCTTATGTAGATCGAGGAGAAAATCATTCATCACAAATATCACACAAAAATTCAATTAGATTGACTGAATAAATTAATATTTAATTTTGAAAGTGACAGCTTGTATATATTTTAACAAATATCCCAGGGATATTTTTCAAATCAGAAGTTGATCAACTTTAGATTTTCAACTCGGGAGTTGAGAAAAAAAATTGTGAAGAAAAAGAAATTTCAACTTGCGTTTCAACTCTCGAGTTGAAGCCAACTCTCAAGTTGATCAACTTGAGAGTTTGCCTCAAGTTGAGCTATAGTGAAGAAAACGGCCCTAAATGGGGTACCAAAAATGTTTTCCGTTACCTTGAAACAAACTTCAAAAATTCACACACAAAAATGTATGGCCGACCAATTACTGAAAATATTTGACCTTTTATTAGGATCCAGTGATCTGAAAGGATGGTATAACATTTTTGCAAACATCCCACAAATGGGGTGCTAAGAATCGCGTGTGACGTTGCAAAAGTTTAGGCCTTGATTACAAGTTTTCTATGGCTGACCAATTTCAAAACCAAATGCTATACTTTTTTACGAATATCCCAAGATCCCAGAGCCACTTTGAAAAAGTGTATCTACCGTGTTATTTCTCTCTTTAAAAAAAATGATAAACTAGATACTCGTAGCTTTTGAGAAATTTTTAAGAAATTGAATGCTACCCGTTTAAAATCAAAAACCTAGATCAAAATTAACGTCACTTTTTAAGAAAAGCTTAAGCAAATTAAGTTCTTCACTAAAACTAAGCTTCTTGTGTTTTTTTGAAGCAAAAGTCTAATTTTATTGGACTATGTCAACTTTGATATTAAATTGCAATCACAATTAATGACTTTTTATGTGGGTAATTTAAAACACTACAAATTATTCCATATATGCGTTATCCAAAAATTTTACAAGCTAAAAATTCAACAAAATTCCACCTACGCCTTTTCCCATAGAAGAACTTTGACTCGCTATAAGTTAAACGTGACTTAACATAATCTTATGGTAATGCAGGTTTTTTTAGTCATTTTATTGTAAGTTAAAATTTGAACAAGCTGTTTAATAAAATCAAAACTTGATTTTTAATGAGAAGAAGTACCCAAACGCAAATCATTAAAGAACTGAATTGCCCCTAATTTTATTGACTAAATTCAAAATGTGTTTCAACAGTTTTTTTTTAAATTTTAAAAAATAAGTTAGTTAACTGATTCATTAAGATGTTAAATGCACTAGAACAATGGAAAGAGGCTTGTGTACAGCATACTAACTTCGTCTTTACGATTTAGACTGAGATTAACGCTTGGCATTTACAAGTGCATTGGTCGTAAAAGTTTGGAATTAAATATGTAATATAGAACGAAATGAATCTATTTCTATGCTATTCCAGTCAATTGTAAAATGTCAAGCAATTCGGAAGCAGTAAGGTTCACAAATGTTGTATTTCGATATAAGCGGAATAAAATAAAATGTACGACTTGATCGCAGGGACTTGCTCTAATGTTTAAGAGACTTGAATTTTAAATATTAATTTTATAAGAATAAAATGAAAGAAAACATCAAATATATAGTTGGAGCTAAAAACAAATTAAATGTGATTTCTCAAAAAAACATAAATTCAACCAAGAACAAAAATTATAGATTGCTGTAGCGTTTTTTTTAACAAAAGTAAGTGTTTGCTAATAAAATTCTTATAGAATTAAAAAAAAAGAATGGGTACGTCAATTTGAACTTCGCATTGTTGTGCAAATAAAAATTAAATTGCAAAAACTGATAATTTTTCAAAATTTCAAACAGTTTTTTTGTATGTTTTGATATGCAATGTTTTTTAAAAATTTTACAAGGTTTTGTGTTAAAAATTTTTGAAAATCAATAGTGAGAAAGTCAGTAATCAAAAAATAGTTCTATGGTAGGTACTGTCGGTAATGTCTTAATTTATAATTTTGTTTATTGAACTATAGATCGTAAAAATTAAGAGAGAAGGAGAAAAAAAAATATTAAAATTCTACGTACCGTTTTCGGGAAAAATATGATTTTCGAAAACCATGTTTAACATTTTTAAGTTAGCTATAGTTCTTGGAGAAAATACAAAATGTGGTCACACATTTTGTGGTTATTAGTAAGAAAATAATAATTGATTTAAAATAGCTTTTTTGGCCTTTAATCCACGAAAATGGCGTTTCCTACGGGCGACAAGGCCCTCACAGTGAACTGATGCGTGCATGTGAGATCGCCGGGACGAAACGATAATTTTTGTGGACGAAAGGCCAAAAAAGCTATTTTCAATCGAAACTTTTAATTGTTAAGTTTCAATAATTGCAAAGTAGCAATTAATCTCTAAAGCTTTCGAAGCTCTCGTGAAAAATAAATTATACAAGAACTGTTTAAATCGTTCATTTTAAATGATCGAATAAATAATGGTTAATCGAGTTGACTGATATCGAAAATCGAGATTCATTGCAATGATTGAGGTTGGAATAGAAAATCGAGAAATGTTTGAGATTAGGATCGATTGAAATGAAAGTTTGTTATTTCAATCATCAATACTTTTCGATGATCGGATCAAAAATCGAATTGTTCCTGATTGACACAGCCCTAAATTAAACAGCTTCATTCCTAATCATATTTATGAACACCAACATGGCTTTTTGAGCGAAAGATCTGCAACTACTAATTTGGCAATATTTTCTAACTACTGTCTAACCCACATGGATACACATTCGCATGTAGACACTTTATAACACTGATTTTTTTTTTGAAGAAACTTGAGTTGCTTGGGTTCTAGTCTTCTCTTCTTTTAAGTGGATAAAAAGTTATTTAGTAGATAGAAATATACTTGTCAAAATTGGTAATGTGTTTTCTAAGGAAATATTTAACTTTTCAGGTGTTCCTCAAGGAAGTCATTTTGGACCGCTGCTTTTTATTATTTTTATAAATGACTTACCACTTCATCTATATTTTTATATTTGTGATGATTTAAAAATTTTCAGCAGCATACATTCGATTCATGGTGCAAATAAGGTCCAATCTGATTTAAACAGAATTATCGATTGGTGAAAGCTTAATGGGCTGTATTAATATAATAACAAAAAATGTATCGTAGTTACATTTTCCAGAAAACAAAATCTCTGGTGTTCGATAGCCAGAAAGATCTAGGGGTTATATTCAACTCCAAAATCAATTTTGCTTGTCATATACATAGGTCATGCTATGTATTTCAAAAGCAAATTCCAAGTTGGGTTTTATAATTATTCGACATGCAAAACTCTTTATTCTAGTATTTTTAAGCCACAGCTGGATATGGAATCCCTATATACAATCTAGAATGTATCGTTTAGAAAAGGTTCAAAAGATATTCATTAGGTTTGCTCTTCGGAAAATCTTTCGAAGTGCAAGTGTTCCGTGAAACTAAATGTATGCTTATGGACTTAAAACCTCTTGTTTTGAGAAGAAAATTAAATTCAGTACTTTTTGATGTCTTGAATTGCATCATTGACTGTCCGGTTTTGTTTTCAATGCGTAATATTTATGAGCCTTGGCATACTTTGCGTCCGAGAAGTGGTTAATTTAAAAGAGCTTTTACCAAGTTCAAATAAAATCAACAGAGCCGTCTAGGCTGTAGTCAATCAGACGGACATGCAGACAGAATTACGAGACCGTTGAGTCTGATCAAAATCTCGCAAAAATATATATCGCAAGTAAAAACCAATTTTTTGTTATTTCTTTGGAATATTGAAACTCCGTTCGAGCCCTCTGTAAGTTCAAAGTTTTGAACGAAGGCCTGATTGTTTAGTTGTGAGTTTGTTGTGAAATTTTCTAAAAACTAAGTTTCTCAAAGAAATGACTTAAGACAGTTTGCTTTATGAAGAGTGAAGACAAATTAACAAGGACTACTCTATTTTATTTATCACTCACTTGCAAACTTTGAGGCAAACTTTGATTTAAAATGCTAAAAAAATAATATTTAAAAATCTGTAAATACATAAATTGGTTTACCTTTTTAAGATCATCTTTTGGTCCAATTCCACTCAAGAGAAGAATTTGTGGCGAATTAACCGCTCCACCACTCACTATCACTTCCTTTTTAACCAGAATCTTCCTCATGCTTCCATATTGATCGATAACTTCCACTCCGTGAGCACTTTTAGTAGAAGGATTCACAAGTACCTTAGTTACAGTTGTGTTCAGTAAAATGTGCAAATTCGACCTCAATCTAGCTGGTCGAAGAAATGATCTGGCTGAACTCATGCGAACTCCATTTCTAGCAGTCATTTGTGCGATCATAAAGCCAGTTGAGTTCGCGCCGTTTAAATCATGAACTCCATAACCTGAAGAGACAACAATTAAGAATTTTACAAGGCTATAGAGGTATTCCAAAAAAATATCACATACCCATTTCTTCTCCACCCTTCAAGATTGCATATGACAGGGGTGGATTGTAGGGAAATTTCGCAACTGGCATCAAGCCTCCAGTTGCGTGATAATCACTACTAACTTCATTCAAATCCAAGTTGTTTTCTGATTTCAAAAAGAATGGCAACACATCATCGTACTTCCATCCTGGATTTCCCATTGATTCCCAATCATCGTAGTCTTCTCGATTGCCTCGCATGTACATCATGCCATTAAGAACTGAAGTGCCTCCCAGCACTTTGCCTCTGGGCCAGTAGCAACGTTTCTCTTTGGATGATAAGCAAGCCTGCTTCTCTGGTTCTGTATTGTAGCGCCAGTCAATGTCGCTTCCAATAAAATTCAAGAACATCGAAGGAATTTGTGCACCGACAGGTTCATCACCACCTTTTAAAAATAGATCAATAATAATGTAATTAGATAAACCAGAATTGTCATAAGATTTTTTAGTTCGTTGCCTCTGCTACAACTGCGAAGAAAGTAGTATGTATAATTATTGAACTTTATAAATGCAAAAACATTAATCTGAATGGCTGGATTTAATGATAATAAATTCTCCTGTTTAATTAACGTGGTGGGTTTGACATTTAAGTTTGGACTCTAAAGTGTTAACGTTCTGCGTATTTGTACGTTCATTCAACTTTCATATCAATTTTCGTTTCTAAAATAATGCAGTTAAACAAGTTAACGTATAGGAATTATATCAATTAATTTTTTGTGTTTTATCCAAAATTATATTAAGATTTATTTATTTGGGTAGCTAGCTATGTTACTTATTTATTTCTTTTCTACACTTGGTTTAAGACTGGAAATAGTTCATATGAGTAGTTGATGGAATGAATCTGGTCCCAACATGAATTACTAAAATAAGGTCAAATAATTTCGAAATTGGTTAAGGTTATGAGATTGTTGTGGATGTGCCTGAACTATCTTATAGAGAATTTGTCTGTTTCTATAATTCGAAAAATAAATCTACATATCTAGCCAAAAAAAAAATATTATGGGCATATTGGGAAACATTTTTAACACTGCATTTCTGCTTTTTGATTTTTTAACAAAAGACCTGAACGCAATTTTCTAAGTAATACTTTCAACATAATCTATACATAAACAAAAATAGCAATAATTTCTTTCAAACTCACACAACCGTGTCGTTGAAAATATTAATAAAATAAACCTTAAAACCAGGTTTAATCAAATCTTCTAAGAAGTTGCATACAAATGTTTATAAATGTGTTTTCTTATATACAAATTCTTTATACTATTGAATCAGCCAAGTAGATTAGTTAGCCCTATTCAATTTAGTCTTTCGCTTTGAGGAAATATTAACTACCACCGAAAACTTTAGCTTCTTCAACGAAGAAAACCACTCATCGGACCCGCTACAGACAGATGTTTTCACTTCTCCTGAAGAAGTGGCTGACATTACCATCATTGGAACATCCATAAAATCTGCAGAAAGCGACAATATTTCTAATTGCATACTTAAAAAGTTACCAAATATTGCTGTTCTCCAGTTGACTATAATTTTCAACAACAGCTATTTTCCTGCAGCCTGGAAAACGACAGAAGTCGTCCGCGTCCCGAAGAAGAGCAACCGCGAAAATGCGAAATGATATTTGCCAATTTAGTTGCTCTGCCGTACGAGCAAGATATTGGAAGCGTTAATATTGAAGAAACTCAACATTTTCAGCAGAGAAAGAAATATCATACCGGAGTTTCATTGAGGCTTTCCAAATAAACACTTCCCTACACCCACTAATGGAGCTTCGAAGTGATGTTACACTTGGGCTCAATAAAAAGAAAACGACTGCAGCGTACTTACTGGACATCAAAAAAGGTTTCGACAGCGTTCGGATAAAAGAATTACTATTCAAACTCTAGGAACTTGGACTTTCTAATCACTTGGTATAAATAATACAAAATTTCCTAACCCATAGATTTTTTTGTGTACTTGTAGCTGGGGAATCAACGATGGAGCCCCTCATGGATCAAAACTTGGACCGCTGCTTGTTCAACAGTTATGGTGCTGATCAACGAGCCAAAATACCAGGTACAAGGATGAAGCTTTATGCAGACGACTCCATCACATACGCCACCGTTTTTTCACCAGAGATTACTGTCAGGAGATTGAAAGAGCACATTTAAAACCCATGTGAATACTATGTCAAATGAGGATTGAAGATATAAACAGCGAAAAGACCGAACTCATTTGCTTCCGAACATCGATTCGATGAGCGGTTGCACTGTGATACGACGAAACTAAAGTTTCCAAACAAAAGTAACAGTCAAATCATCAACGAAGTACTTGAGAATCAACTTTTCTAACAAACTGAAATTCAAGAAGCGTGCAGGTTTGATGTTGAAGAGAGCCAACAATTCTCTGTAGTTGGTCAATCCGGTACTCAGGAGATGAAATGGACTAAATAAGAAGATCAACCTGCTTGTGTACAAACAACTGATCGGAACCGTTTCGACGAACGCCTTTCCAATCTGGTTTATTATATTAGACCAAAAACATAAATGTTAAGAAAAGAGCCAAATTCTTCTATACAAAAACCTTTGTGTAACAAGTCAGCCGTAAAAAGTACTGAGATATAAAAGTACGCCAAGTTCTTACTTCATGAACGTTTAATACCGAATATTTAAAGTAGAATAATATTAATAATATTGAAACAGCTACAATGTTATAGAGAAATTTTATTAGTTAATGATTACTCACTAAAATTGGGCATACAAAAAAACTTGCCAAGTGTCTTCGAATGAAAAATCTTAGATTTTATATTTTTCGCTTTGAATGTATATTAAGCTATACCGCTCTACCAAATTTCATCATTCTACTGCAATCGGTGCTTCATATAAATTAAACATTTTCTAAGAAAGTGGACGGATACCCCGCCTTCTGAATGGAAAACTTCAAATTTTATATTTTTTTCTTTGTATGCAATTTAAGCCCTACCACTTTACCAAATTTCATCGTTTTATAGCAGTCGGAAGTGCTCCATGCAACCAACACCAATTCAGAGAAATTGGGCGGATACCACGCCCCCTAAAAGGAAAACCTTGGTGTTTATTTTTGGTTCTTTATATGCAATATAAGCCCTACCGGTACACCAAATTTCATCGTTTTACAGCAGTCGGAAGTGCTCCATAATACGATGTCGGGAAGTGCTCCAAAATTCGGAGAAAGTGGGCGGATACCACGCCCCCTGAATGGAAAATTTCAAATTTTCGATTTTTTCCTCTGGTTGCATGACAAGACCTACCGTTGTGCAAAATTACAAGATTCTGCGATGTCGGGAAGTGCTCCATAATTTTGATGATCTGTCAGTCAGTCAGTCAGTCAGTCAGTCAGTCAGTCAGTCAGTCAGTCAGTCAGTCAGTCAGTCAGTCAGTCAGTCAGTCAGTCAGTCAGTCAGTCAGTCAGTCAGTCAGTCAGTCAGTCAGTCAGTCAGTCAGTCAGTCAGTCAGTCAGTCAGTCAGTCAGTCAGTCAGTCAGTCAGTCAGTCAGTCAGTCAGTCAGTCAGTCAGTCAGTCAGTCAGTCAGTCAGTCAGTCAGTCAGTCAGTCAGTCAGTCAGTCAGTCAGTCAGTCAGTCAGTCAGTCAGTCAGTCAGTCAGTCAGTCAGTCAGTCAGTCAGTCAGTCAGTCAGTCAGTCAGTCAGTCAGTCAGTCAGTCAGTCAGTCAGTCAGTCAGTCAGTCAGTCAGTCAGTCAGTCAGTCAGTCAGTCAGTCAGTCAGTCAGTCAGTCAGTCAGTCAGTCAGTCAGTCAGTCAGTCAGTCAGTCAGTCAGTCAGTCAGTCAGTCAGTCAGTCAGTCAGTCAGTCAGTCAGTCAGTCAGTCAGTCAGTCAGTCAGTCAGTCAGTCAGTCAGTCAGTCAGTCAGTCAGTCAGTCAGTCAGTCAGTCAGTCAGTCAGTCAGTCAGTCAGTCAGTCAGTCAGTCAGTCAGTCAGTCAGTCAGTCAGTCAGTCAGTCAGTCAGTCAGTCAGTCAGTCAGTCAGTCAGTCAGTCAGTCAGTCAGTCAGTCAGTCAGTCAGTCAGTCAGTCAGTCAGTCAGTCAGTCAGTCAGTCAGTCAGTCAGTCAGTCAGTCAGTCAGTCAGTCAGTCAGTCAGTCAGTCAGTCAGTCAGTCAGTCAGTCAGTCAGTCAGTCAGTCAGTCAGTCAGTCAGTCAGTCAGTCAGTCAGTCAGTCAGTCAGTCAGTCAGTCAGTCAGTCAGTCAGTCAGTCAGTCAGTCAGTCAGTCAGTCAGTCAGTCAGTCAGTCAGTCAGTCAGTCAGTCAGTCAGTCAGTCAGTCAGTCAGTCAGTCAGTCAGTCAGTCAGTCAGTCAGTCAGTCAGTCAGTCAGTCAGTCAGTCAGTCAGTCAGTCAGTCAGTCAGTCAGTCAGTCAGTCAGTCAGTCAGTCAGTCAGTCAGTCAGTCAGTCAGTCAGTCAGTCAGTCAGTCAGTCAGTCAGTCAGTCAGTCAGTCAGTCAGTCAGTCAGTCAGTCAGTCAGTCAGTCAGTCAGTCAGTCAGTCAGTCAGTCAGTCAGTCAGTCAGTCAGTCAGTCAGTCAGTCAGTCAGTCAGTCAGTCAGTCAGTCAGTCAGTCAGTCAGTCAGTCAGTCAGTCAGTCAGTCAGTCAGTCAGTCAGTCAGTCAGTCAGTCAGTCAGTCAGTCAGTCAGTCAGTCAGTCAGTCAGTCAGTCAGTCAGTCAGTCAGTCAGTCAGTCAGTCAGTCAGTCAGTCAGTCAGTCAGTCAGTCAGTCAGTCAGTCAGTCAGTCAGTCAGTCAGTCAGTCAGTCAGTCAGTCAGTCAGTCAGTCAGTCAGTCAGTCAGTCAGTCAGTCAGTCAGTCAGTCAGTCAGTCAGTCAGTCATTCAGTCAGTCAGTCAGTCAGTCAGTCAGTCAGTCAGTCAGTCAGTCAGTCAGTCAGTCAGTCGGTCAGTCAGTCAGTCAGTCAGTCAGTCAGTCAGTCAGTCAGTCAGTCAGTTACGGTTTTTGTGATTTTTGAGGCCTTATATCTCAGGAACCGCTTATGCCAGAAAATTGATATTTGGTGAGGCGCCTGTGCCTGACTAGCTTAGCATATATTCGGAGTTTTAAGTTTCTGACTTCATTGGTACTAAAGATAGGAAGGGGTCAAAAATCGCCTGAGTTTGTTCCTGTAAAAAGGGTGTAGTGCCAGAACTTGGCTGGGCACTACCGTGCCCTTTGATTTTAATTTTAATGCTGAATCTTAAGACATGAACAACCATGATAATGTAAATTTAAATCTTAGAAATCTTTTCCCTAAAAACATGCTTTCATAATGCGCGCGAAATTACGATCGTGATTTTCCATGTGACGTTTTATGATCATCACATTTATAATTTTACCAAAGATTCTGTATTTACTCGTACCTTAAAATACCAAGTTTTACTCAGTCTGTACTCAAATGCTCGTGAGAGATAAAAAAAATTCTTGTATTTTTAAATTCTATGATAAATAAGTAACTGTCAATAATTATGTGTAAAATATACACCCCCAATTTCTATTTTCCAAAAAAAAAACAAAACAAGTTTTTCTTTCTTCTAATCTTTAGCATCTCTGTTTTCTATCCACAACTATTATCCTCCTCTCAATATATTTTTTTATATTGATTCTTCTATGTAGACTTCTCTTCCCACAGATCTATCTTCTTATGATTTCCATAAAGCAACATTTTCTTAAATTTTGTTCGTTTTCTATCTTCAACTGACTACCCTAATTACGAGTATCTCAGTATTTATATTCACTTTACAACTCCTTCTTCCAATAAACGAAAATCCGATGGTTACGCTGCACAGTGTGTGATTTCGCTAATCTAGCGGAATTAAATTAATGGCGCTTATATTTTATTTTTTTTCGTCATTTTCTTTTTGCAGGATTAATAATAAATTACTAAGAAATGAAATTTAACAGTAAATATGTATATTCATAAATCATATTTTTTTTAACCGAGCTTTGAAAGTACCCATTTTTTTACTAAGGTAGGTCCATTTTCAAAATTGAATAACATGCACGAAAAAACAAACTTTTTGATATTTTTTTGTGTAGTATTCATTACAAAAAAACTACAAAATAATTGAAAACATCAATTATTTTTATAGTTTGTTAATTTAAAAAAAAAAACGAGCTCTAAAAACATACCTGTTTTTGCACTGTAGTGGGACATTTGAAAACTTAATATAACTATAAACATTAATAATAATTAATAATAAAAGATCTAGTTACCTTATTTAAAGCATAAAATGAATATTTTATTATAATTTCGTGAAATTTTTACAAAATATCCGCTTTTTTAATTTATTTTTGTCCCAAAAATATAAAGCATCGTTTTTAGGACCAAACTGTTAAATTTAACTACTCTTTATTCATTATAATATTAAATTAGCTGTACGCGCAGTTTGTCCTTCTAATTGTTCTCATGCTTTAAACTAAAGACAATTATATATACAAACATATATATTATATAAACAGCCTAGACTTCCAAGATAAACGTCCATTCTAAATATATATGAATAAATTTTTGATTAGTTTTGGATATGACATCTTTTATCTAAGCTTAAAAACTTTACATCTTTAAAATATTTTTGTAGTTTTATATGAGAATTATATCATTATGTATTTATTTGTTTAATAATTTATATTTCGTCTACAGCATCGTCATCATCATTGTCATTATTACTGTCATCAGATACATTGGAACTTGAAAAAGACATTTCTGAATCCAATAAAATCTTTCGCTGGTCGTCCTATACTGCGCGGTCTAGGCGTCTAGGATTCGTCGACCTTTTAGATCCTAGCAACTTATTCAATTTATCTGAAAGGGATAATTACTTTTCAAGCCATGTTTCATTTGCAGCTAGAAATCTTGGAAGCCTTCGGTAGCTACTTTTCCATTTCATATGTCTATTTTTTTGCTTAAACAAAAATTTTTAGACTTCTAAGGCTTTGATCTTCCACCTCAACATTGTGTTTTTCTATTATATAGTTATAAATGACGTCATTTCCATTCCGCATTCTATTATGATGCCAAATTTCAAAAATTTTACGATTTTTCATACTGTACATATCATTGAAAATTAAATTAAAATGTATGAGTGCCGCAAATATTCAAAGCCAAATTTCACACAATTTGATAGATAGTGAATTAACAGTTATAAAAAAAATTATTTCACGAAAGATACACGAGGATACATTTTTAAAACTCAACTTAAAAAAAAAAAAGTTCAACTTAAGACTTCTCAAATTGTGTTTTCAAAATGACTTGCTTACATTTTAAGTTATGCATTAATTCTTACCTTGCAAGATGCTCAGGACTCTAAAAAATAAATTTCCAAACTTTGATACTTTATAACTTTTATCACTGAGACACACGTTTAATTGCAAGATCAAAGAAATACTCAGTGATTTTTTCGAATATAAACAAAGGCTTCAATTTCAGCGAGATACCTCTTTGTTAATATATGGATGATTAAAAATTTTAACGCCATATTAAAAACCGGTTTTCTATGAATCGTATTGCTAACTTTAATTATATATTTGAAGCAAAAAAAAAATTAATTAAGTTCCGCTAGATTTGTCATTTTCCACACTGTGCGCTGCCTCTCTCTCTTTCAATAAAGAAACTTCAAACTTCGATAACTTATTTGCTATTATAATTATTTTATAATATTTTATAATATTTATAATTGTTTCAATTATTTATCGAATTTTTTCTTCGGCTCATTTTTATCATTGACCTATTTCTTATAAAAAATAAGCTAGATCATCTCAATCATGAGTATATTTACAGCCCAGATGGTATCTTGTTGAATTCTGCCATAGAGAACGGGAATGAAGTCGATTTCAGTAAGGCCTTTGACAAAATTTCACATAAGCCTTATCATTTTCAAACTGTCCACCCTTAGGCTTGAACCTTTCTTCTTGAGATTGATTTCTTCTAACCTGAAAAACCGTTATCACAAAATTCGATTCAGATCTACATTCCCTGATGTCATATTAGCTATATCTGGGGTCCCACAAGGCAGCCACTTAGGGCCTCTCATTTTTATTCTTATCATTAAGGATATTGAAACTGTCATCAAATAATCCAATATCTCACTCTACGCCAACAATGCAAAGTTTTTTTCAATACCATTTCTTCAACATATGATTAGATTCTATTCTTCTTCAACTTGATTTTGACAGTTTCTCGGTTTGGTACCTGAAAAATTGCTTCCAGGTTAATATTTTCAAATTTCAAACAATCACTTTTTCAGGAAAATGCATCCAATCTACTCACCGACTCCACCCTTTGATTCTACCTATCATATCGAGACCGACTTCTATTAATTAACTTGAACACTCTGCAAGAATGAAAAGAAGTGACATTTTCTCCATTCATCGAATAATTTCAGGATCTGTTGAGGCATTACTCTCTACAATTTCGTCTCTTCCAACACTAATTCACTCTCTCTCTACCCACCCACCGTATTTCTCATGCCTCCAACCAAACTATTACTCGGTCGCTTCGTTAGATTAAGTGTAACATTAACTGTTGCTATGATGCTGAGGTAAGCTCACTAGACTCCGTCTTCTTAATCTGAAAGCTATGTTGTTTGAGTCGAACCATAAATTAACTTGACTGACAAGCGTCATCTTCATTAAATTTGGAACAAATCATATTTATGATGAAAAAATGGCACACATTGAATTCTAAGGAATACAAATAATATTATCTTCGTTATACAAACAAATTTTATAAATAAAAATCAATCGCGAATGAATAATAATTTCAGGTACGTTCATTTCAGAATAAAAAGTCAATTAGAAACTAGAAACGTACTTTACCTTTTCTATTGGACGTATCGACTTTGTAAGAGATTAAACCATCGCTCTCGCTTTGTAAGTTAAACAAACGATGAAAAATGTTTATAAATAAGTTATCTCTTGTCTTAAGTATGATACATACTTTAAAATCGATCTATAACAATGTCTTAATTTCTTCAATGCTTGTGCAAAATACCTAGAAATATATGCTGACATTTATTTTAGAAACAGCTTAAATTTCTCTATCTTCGCCAATTGCTTCGTGCCTGAATAGATTTGACTTAATTTTCGATATATTTTTTTGAATAGGTATCACCTTAAATATTAGTCATCGCATTCACGAAATTAAGCGATCCCATCCATAGTCATTTTAAGTTTTCTTGTATTATAATTGCTAATTTCGGAAAGCTTTTAAGATAAATTACTTAAACATTTAAATTTATTCCAATTTTAGGCGAAATGATAATTTCCATCCGGTTTTATCTTACCGAAATATAATAAATTCTTATAATGGTTTGAACATGTTCTATAAACTTTATGAAACATTACTGTAGTTTCATGTTGACTTCTTACGATAAAATTTTATAATCTCATTTGCGATGTAACGTTTTCAATTCAAAGTCTTAAAACTGCAAGTAAAGTATCATAAAATGTAAAATACCAGCTTAAATGGATAGACTTTTGAAAAGCTGGTTTCAACTCCAAACAAAAAAAGAAACGAATTACAATAATATGTTATTAAATTCAGCGTTGCACTTTTAGATTTAACACATCCGATATAAGTTTTAAATGACATACAAAATTTTAATGATTCTTTAATTACGCATATAGCAGATAATAATATATTTTCAATTAATATTTCCTCCAATTAATCAAAACAATACAATTCGGACTCAAATGAATTGGCATTCGGCATACTATTTGTCTTTCAAAAACAAAAAGAAAAAAAATGATTTCATAACAATGCTCTTTTAGATGCGTTTTGTAGACAATTAATGAGTCGGGTTTTAACGTTTCAACATTACAGCATAAGTACAGTGAAAAAAAAAATAAATTAATTCTAATTAACATAGATAGTTGAATAGATATTAAGTTAATGTAATTTTTGGTTCACTCATTCATTAAGCTTAGGTTTAATATCGCTTCACGCCTTGTTTTCAGATTAAACAGATCGCGCTAAATAATATTATTCGATGTTCGAATGAGGACACAAGCGTCCATAGGTTTTTCTAAAAAACCACCTCTGTCTATCGACTCCTAATCTCACCTCCTCGCGGTGAACATCGGGTGCCTAATACCTCAACTGGAGATTGGGTTGTTGGGGGTAGCATACGAGAGAGGGGGAGAGGTGTTCCCACTAAGGCATCTCTCCTCTCATCAAGGCGGAAGCGGAGGAATTCCCCAGATGGAATCAACGATGGCGTTTACAGTTCCAGTGAGGTTGAACTACTTAGTGAACACCTTACAGGGCTACTCCGACATATTCGGAGCTCAGGCTTGTAAGGAGCGGTTTAACCGGCTCCCCGTTCTTGGAGTCATACTAAGGACCTGGCTCTCCAGATTGGGGGTTGTGCCGTCGGGGTGACTTCCCGGCCATATAAAACACACATTAGTTGGGAGGCAAAAACAAGCCTTGGAGACAGACGGATTCACTGTTGACGAAACATGCAAACGAAATAAGGATAACGAACTTCGGATCTGTACGTGGAATGTTAGGTCCCTTAATAGACCACGTACAGCCGAACAACTAGCGGAAGCCCTAAACTGCTGCAAAGCAGATATTACCGTCATCCAAGAAATGCGATGGGACGGACCGGGGAAACCAAGATTAAAAGACTGCGATATATACTACGGCAACTGCTATCGAAAACAAAAGCATCGTTTATTTGGATGCGGGTTTGTTGTTGGAACAAGGCTCAGGCAAAAAGTCTTAAGTTTCAACTGTGTGAACGAGCGCCTCACGATAATCCGTATCAAGGCCAAATTTGCCAACATTAGCCTGATTTGCGCGCATGCCCCAACAGAGGAGAAAGATGAAGACACCAAAGACATATTCTACGAGCTCCTGGACAAAACATACGAGCAGTGCTCTAGCTATGACATTAAAATAGTCCTTGGAGATTTTAACGCCAAGCTGGGAAGAGCAGACATCTTTGGTGATACAATCGGAAGATATAGCCTGCACGACACCACCTCCGATAACGGATTCAGGCTGATCGACTTCGCTGTGGGACGAGACGTTCTTGTAGCCAGTACGCAGTTCAAACATCTTGATATTCACAAAGGGACATGCCGATCTCCTGATCAATCAACCGTGAATCAGACTGATCACATTGCAATCGATTCAAGGTACTAGGTATAGAGGATGTCCGCACATTCCGAGGGATTAACATCAACTCGGATCACTACCTCGTTGTAGCCAAGGTTCGGCTGCGGATATCACGACCCAAGACAAAACAAGGAAGTACTGCGAGCAAGTTCGACGTTGGACGTTTACAATCACAAGAGATCGCAAGGTCCTTTTCCGATCGAGTTTCTAACAACCTCTTAAGGAGTCCTGTGCCGTAGCATCAAGTATTGAGAATCAGTGGCAACGTTGCCAAGCAGCCATCAGAGATGCTGCTTCTAATGTGTTGGGTTTTACACGACCACCGCAACGAAACCCCTGGTTTGACGATGAGTACCGGCAAGCACATGCAGCAAAGCAAAAGGCATACAAAGCGGCGCTGCAAAGAAGGACTAGAGCTGCTCGCAAGCTCTACGAGCAGTAAAGGAATGAAGAACACCGGCTTCTCAGAAAGAAAAAGAAGAAGAATGAGAAGCGCTTGATCGAGGAAATAGAAGGATGCCATAGCAGGAATGAGATTCGGAAGTTTTACCATAAGTTAAAATAAACATCACAAGGATACAATCCCCGAGCCGAAGCCTGCATGGATAATCATGGGAACATTGTAGTAGAACCGCAGTCCATGCTGAGGATATGGAAAGAACATTTCTCCAATCTTTATAATGGCGATGAAGAAGAGAAGGCGCTTCTATAGAGATAGTAACATTCGACTTAGGCGACGTAGACCAACAATACCGCCCATCCGACCTGGACGAAGTGAAGATAGCTATATCGAAGCTCAAGTCCAATAAAACCGCTGGAGCTGACGGCCTTGCTGCCGAACTGTTCAAAGCGGCAGGCGATGACTTGGTTGGGAGCTTGCACCAACTTATCTGCAAAATATGGTCGGAAGAAAGCATGCTCGATGAATGGAATCTCAGCATTGTTTGTCCGATCCTCAAGATAGGAGACCCATTGAACTGCGCCAACTACAGAGGCATAAGTCTCCTGAAAATCGCGCATAAGATACTTTCTGCCGTATTATGTGAACGTCTGAAGCCTTTCGTCAACAACCTCATCAGTGCGGCTTTAGATGTGGAAAGTCCACCATCGATCAAATATTCACATTACGGCAGATCTTGAAAAAAACCCAGGAGCTACAAATCACACATACCACCTTTTCATCGATTGCAAAGCCGCGTACGATAGCATCTATAGGAACGAACTATATAGAGCAATGTCTAGTTTTGGCATCCCTGACAAACTTGTCCGCTTGTGCAGGATGACGATGGAGAATTCACGCTGCTCCATCAAGGTCGGAAAAGATCTCACCGATACATTTGATGTCAAAAAAGGTTTTAGACAAGGCGATGCTCTGTCGTGCGATTTCTTCACCATCGTTCTTGAAAGAATAGTGCAAAACTCACGCGCCAACACAAGAGGCACAATCTTTCAAAAGCCCGTCCAGTTACTCGGATACGCCGATGATATTGACATTATTAGAAGAACAAAGCGTAATGTCAGTGGCGCATTTATCAGCATTGAGACGGAAGCGAAGAAGATGGGCTTAGCGGTAAATGAGGGCAAGAAAAGTCTATGCTGTCATCAAGAAAGGACACATAACACCGACGTCTTGGACAAAACGTCATTATAGACAGTTATAACTTTGAGATAGTTAAGGACTTTATATACCTAGGTGCCGCTATAAATTCAGAAAATTACAACAGCGCTGAAATCAAACGGAGAATAACTCTTGACAATCGCTGTTTCTTTGGACTAAGAAGGCAATTGAGTAGCAAAGTCCTCTCTCGAGCAACTAAAGTGTCCCTATATAAAACCCTCATCATCCTCGTCCTTGTCTATGGTGCAGAGACATGTATGTATAGCAAGAAAACGGACGCGACCACACCCGTATTCTTCTCAAAATCTCTTCGAAGTGGGTCAATATCAATAACAGTTTAGACATTTGTTTTTATGAATTCATTCGAATTACTTCCAAATTTAAAAAATATAAATAAAAACTTTCAAGTTGGGAGCACCTGATAAATCATGGAGTTTGAACTGATTTTGAATTTTTACACTGACACGACGAATCAATCGAATTGAAAAATGTACCCAATATTTAAGAAAAATTAAAAAAAATGTGACTTGGTTCATTATTGCCTCGAAAAATTATGAAAAATTGTCAGTAAGGAAAATAAAAATTGGTATAATTTAAAAAAGGAGGATAAACAAATAATGAATTTATTTAAAAAACTTAACAGAAATGTATTACAAAGTAAAGGTTATTTAAAAAAAAAACAACAGTTATTAGTGATAAAAAATTTCATCGTCTTCATGACTTTGGGGCTGGTCCTGGGTGGGTTCTTATAAGAACAATGGGACATGGATCGAATAAATTTAAGTAAATCCATCATATCCCTTCTTTTATCTGACGTAATTTTACGACGAGTTGGGTAGAGGCTATTTTGTTCAAAATTGGGATTGTAGGTTCCTACCTTTCTTTGCTTTTCCTAAATAAACTTCATAAAACTCAACTTCTTTATTGAGTGTTTGCTTAAATTTGAAAAAAAGGTGAATTGCGATCGAATCGAAGCCACCTGATTTTGAGCCATGAGAAATTATGTCCAGCAACGGTCAAGGTTATCTCGCTAATGGTTTATTTCGCATTTTTCGCATAAATTTAAATAAAAAAAAAATAAAAAAAGTGTTTAGACCATTTTTTTTTTTCAAAATTGTGAAATGAAGTGAATTGGCCACATATATGTTTATTTAGAATACAGCTGTTGATATTGGATAAATAGGATAAATTCAAAGGGCTGAATTCTGTTACCAATATTGTTTCTGTTGGTGATAAACGATCTCCTGCGAGCGGCCTTGACGGGAAACGGAGGGATTCGATGGACTCTGACATCTCACCTGAAACTTCTTGACCTTGACAATGCGGACGACGTATGCTTGCTCTCTCATAGGATCATGGATCTCCACCAATTGACAACAGGGGTGGAGAGA
Source organism: Philhelius festivus (assembly GCA_963931855.1). NCBI lineage: Eukaryota > Metazoa > Arthropoda > Insecta > Diptera > Syrphidae > Philhelius > Philhelius festivus. The sequence continues at coordinate 68,161,428 of OZ007555.1, forward strand.
GAAGCAGAAATTAGCTGAAAATCAACTACGGTAAAACAAAGATGATCAGCCTCGGAACCCAGTCATCTTCTCTCATAAATATTTCTTAACAACCGGTATGTGGAGGAATAACTCTCTAAGATTAAGAACCAAGCTACGGCTGTTTCGATCCAACGTCGAATCCGTTTTACTTTACGGTTGCAGCAATTGGAAAGTAACAGTAGGTGTCACTAAGAAGCTGCAAACGTTCATTAATAGATAGATGTCTACGAAACATCCTTAGGATTTTCTGGCCCAATCGTATATCAAACGAAGAGCTCCTCAGGAAAACGGATCAGGAACCTATTCACTCTATTATACGACGTCAAAAGTGGCAGTGGATCGGACACACGCTTGGAAAAGGCGACAACTGTATTGCGGCGCATGAAATACAGTAGAATCCACTCACTAAAGAAGGAAAAAGAGCTGGACGACGGAGCAGCCCAACTAGGCAAGAGTTGGAGGGATTTGCGACTAATATCCAGGAACCGAACACGATGGCGAGCTGACGTTGTGAATGCCCTATGCCCCACTAGGGGTTCCCCATGGACATAAAACGTCTGAGGACCTAAGTAAGTAAGTAAGTATACACCCAACCTCGCAAATACCCCAAATCCTATAGTGTACCCTAGTAGGGGGGTTTCAGGGGGCCAGCATGCAGAACGAGATGAAAAATACGAAACAAACCATATCCCCACGTCTGTTCGACTATAAAATTGAGGAAAACTGAATAATACTGACTTGGTTCGTTTATGCTTGGAAATAAATCGAAAATGAGAGGCACTGACTTGGTTCTTTTACCGTTAACTAAGGAAAAAAACAATTTTTGAATTAGTTCATTACTGCACTGAATAAAGGTCAACTATGCGGAGATTTTTGCATTAGTTTTGGATTTTTTTTTTTTGACTTGGTTCGGTACAGCTGTGAGCCCTCCATATATGCAGTCTTGCAAGCTTCCTTGGGTTCTCTAATTGTTGTCAGTAAAAGGACCCGGTAGTAAAAGAACTCGATTGAAAGAAGACTATACACTTGAAAATATTTAAAAAAAAAAATTATATTGTAATTACATTTTGCTGCAAAGTATGTAATTCGATTACAATTTGACTGCAGCTCCACCTATCGTATCATCCTAGTATATGTAGCTATGAACCATGGTCTCGGTAAAACAGTTACACATATTATTTGAATAGGATTTCAAGTCGTTCAGATATCACTAGATTACAAAACAGAAGTACCACTGATTATATGGAGATTTGTATGATTCAATTGAGCAAAAAAAAACTTAAATTGTGTATCGAATCTACTATTAGTTGTATTTCTCGCTGTGTACTGTTTAAGCACAAAAGTGCAAATTTTCGGTGAAGGATAAAATGCGAGAGCTAACAATGTTACAGTGTTATGCTTCGTTAAAGACATAAAAAAAGCGTTCTGCGCTATGAGGTGCTCCGGTGGGCATAGAATACAAAAAAATAGCATGTCATAATCATTCGCACATTTAAAAAGCAGATACTTTACACTATGCCAATTCGGTAAGTGTTGAAGGCACGCTGTGCACCTGATTTATCGTTCATGTTGAATTCTTTACTTTTTTTTTCAATTGAATGTAAAGCTAATTATTTTTTTATTTACGTGTTGAATTGACTGAAATAAAAATATTAACATCATTTTACACCAATTAACTGAAGACAACACTTGATTTTTTCTCTCAAAACCTTGTGCATGAAATTTAATTTTATATACTACAATCGAAGGTTTTTGAAGTGCTTAAATGCTAATCTAACTTACCGGCTTCAATAAGAAGAACTTTCCACTGAGAGATTTCGGATAAACGTGCAGCAACTACTGATCCAGCAGAACCACTACCAACAACGATAAAGTCATATTCGTAGTCGGGTTCTGAACGAAACTGAAAATGAGATAAAATATTTATTGTTTCATTAAAATTTGATTTGATGCATTAAAAATAAAAATATAGTACCTACATAATTAATTTTTGAAAAAGACAAGTTGTTAAAAATTGTAATGGTAAGATAGAGATGACTTACAAATATGTAGTTGTTTACATTACTGCATGAATTACCTTCAACGTCTACCTACTCACAAACAAGGCAATAACCCGGGGCCCCTGTTGAAAGGCCCCTAACGGAGACTTCCTTATGGTTCAATTTTTTTAATTTTTAACGACGGAAGACAGCACTAAGTTTTTGAAGCTTTAAATTCTACGTGGCTTATGGTTCCCCTTTGACAATGATATCTTATTTATATGACATTTGACTTTGAAGTTCCAGGCACAGATGTCTTGTATGATTATAGAGATTTTAATGGAATTGACTACGTCACTCTAGAACAAAATGTTCGAAATATCGAATGGAACAACATTTTTATTACTTAACGTCTCCGAATGGCCAGGTCGATTACTTAAACTCACATCTATTATCGCTTTTTAATTTTCATGCTCCTCTACATACAAGAATGCAAAGGCATTAACAACGTCATGGTTCACAATAGAAATTCGCGAACTAATGCAGGAACGAAACCAAGCATTCTATAATTGGAAACGATACAGGCTTGAAGAATTTTTAAGAAACTATCGAACTTTACGTAATTTTGTTGTTGAAAAAATACGGTGTGCTAGAAAAGTTTTTTATAGTAACCGCCTGAACCCATCTATATATTAGTGGACCACAATTTGGCGGACCTAGGAGCTAGGAGTTGCTAAGAATAAGACCCTAGTAACTTCTGGTGAAGTTGATTGCAATGTTCTCAATCAAAAGTTTGTCGACTAACCTTTTCCTCCGCTTCCTATCATTTCTGGACTTCAAAGTACCTTGGCTAATTCTTTCCAATTCTCCAGAAAATATTGTACGGAAGTCGTTGAAAGTTTCTTGAAATCTTCTAACTTTCTAGGTATATTTAGAGGTGTTCCTGTATATAAATGAACTTCCAGATACTGTTTCTCAATCTTCAATTCAAATGTACGCGGACGACCGGCGTTCAATTGTACAAATGTTGTTTTTCAAGATATTTCTTGACCTGATAATTTTTTTAGCGTTTCCAAGATCTTGGGAAGAAGGGATGTAAGTGCAATTGGACGATAGTTAGAGCGGGAGAATATTCGCCTTTTTAGGGACATACTGGACAAATGCTGTTTTCCAGCCATTACTAACGGAAAAGGAATGATGGAAGAGCTTACGCAATGGTTTTTCCAGCGCTGAAGAAGACCCATTCAGAAAAATTTGAGGGATACTATCCAGGCCAGAGCATTTGTGTATATCGCGATCTTTCGGTACTTTTCCAACTGCACGAGTGCGAAATAAGATTTGTCCCATAAAATCGTCCACGCTCTCTTTCTGGCAGCGTCGAATTACAAGCAACCTGTGCTGAAAGAAAATCGCTTTGTCGTGTGATCTGACATAAAGAGTGTAATTATTGAAGACAAGGGTAGGCACCAAAGACGAAGTAGTATTTCGTAAATTTTTTGCAAATGACCAAACATTTTAACTACCATTTTATTTGTTGCCTTAATTTTTGGTCATGCAATAATTTGGTTCTTTGAATATCAGTGTTGGCGGATTAATCTGCTAAGTCAGGAATTCGAATAGGGTCTTGAACGAGCTGAGTCAATTTGTTAAACTCAGAAAAAGTCTCTCGGTTGTTGTCTGACCAGAAAGCCGCAGTCACGAAAAATTCTGTACATAGAAGATGACCATAACAACGGGCTGGAATAATTTGGTTGTGTTCAATCTTACATAACTATGGCGGATAATAAAGTTCAAGCTTCTAAGATATCAGAGTTCTCAGCAATATCAGAAATATGGAATGCAATTTCTCAGAAAAATTCTTCACTTTTTGTGTGAAAAAAACTGAGACAAAATCGTTCAAAATATGAATTGCTAAGAAAATTTTAAATTTTGCGAACCGTGTGAATAAAACGAGTCACACTCATAGAGATTTAAAAAGAAAATCCTGCTAAGATCATGTGATCAAACACATCATGAAATAAACCTGGTCTCCAATGAAAGCCTCTTCAGAAGTAAATCGTTAAGCATTTGGGAAATTCTGACCTTTTTCAATCACTGGATGTGACAACGACGCACTGGTAACGTGCGATTCGGCTTTTCGTAGAGTAAGTAACAAAACTCTAGTAAGGGTAATTTTGCTTCCATTAATACTTTGATGTCTAAATACGAGTATGATTCTGTTTTAAATGAATTATTAGCGCAACTTGCATGAAGCATCAATTATCTTAGCCCTCTCAAGCATAAAATGAAGTAATTTCTTTGATAGATCAAAAAGTTTATTAGGAATAAAGGAGAGGCAGTTGATCTATAAATCGGAGAGATATTCATTTCCTTTACAGGCTCTAGAGATACAAAATTCCAAAATCAAACCAAAGCTAAATTGTACTAAAAACAAACAAATTCACTGATAGGAATAAGAAAGGAAATTGAGCCTTTTGATTTTGTGTCCTTTCCTGTTCTTGAGGATGAAATTTTTCAAATCATTAATTTGGCTTCCAAGAATAAGGATTTCGTTGATACCAAACACACGCATTTCCGATAAGAAAGCCTGGTGCCAAACTCTATTAAATGCCTTAGAAATATCAAAAACAATAGTCTTACTTTCTCCAAAACAATGTAAAGATCTGTTCAACTCTTCGGTGAGATATGCCATCACATCACCAGTGACGATTGCTGCGAAAGTCGTATTGCCGGACATTAAAGAGCTTTCGATCTTTGAGATATTTCTTTAACTGATGATTTATCAGCGATTCCATGACCTTGGAAAGAAAGGACGGAAGTGCAATTGATCGATAGGAGGAGGGGGAGGAGAAAGGGTCGCCTTTTTTAGGAAAAGGCTGGCCAAATGCTGTTTTCCTTCCTCTAGGGAAGATTCCAGAACAGAAGCTTACGCAATGGTTTTGCCAGCAATGAAGAACACCTCTTCAAAAGAATGGAGGGGGGGGGGGGGTAAACTATAAGGACGAGTGGATTTGTTTATATCAAGATCGCATAGGGCTCTTGTCAGTCAACGTAGAACTAGCAGCTAAATGAGCTACAAGTACTCGTACATTTGCCTAATTTAAAGAGCTAGTTATCTGTTTGTCAATGTAGATGAGCGTTGGAACCGAAGATGAAGTTGAATTTTGTATGTTCTTGACAAATGATCAGAAATTTCTATTGACTTTGGGACATTGCAGGATTTTGTAAGAATTTGTTTCTTTTTATAAAAGCGATTCATTGTTATCTGACTTGTTTATTCTTTTTCCGATTTTCCTCTCTTGGGTTGGCTTTGTAAAAGCGGAACCTTACTTGTCTCAACCTGATAGCTTCTTTACAGCTTGTATCGAACCAAGACTTTTCTTTAGGCTTTATACTCTTCATTCTCTAAGGAATAAAAGTACGCATCCCAAGAAAAATCACTGGCATCAACGTCAATTTCGAGGAAATATAGTGACCAGTTAAAAATTCGAAAAAAGTTATTCAGACCGTCCCAGTTGGCTTTCGGTGGCACGGATCCACGTGGTTCAGTTTTCAGTGACTCTTCGGCATAGATACGGCTGAATTTGAGCGATGCACTGTGTTATGCCCATGGGCATCGGTCGATTGTGGTGTTTTTTGCATAGACCTGTGACTTCAGGAAAAGGTCTAGTGGGGTCGAATCGCATGACGTAAGTGACCATTCACGTCACCTCTGCGAGATATAACCTTACCCTAACATTTTTCATGCTAAATATTTATCGTAGCATCCGCTGTGTGGCATGTCGTTTATGGTCCATATGGTTCAATTTGGGCCATAAGAAACTGGTTATCATCGTTCTGTAGAGCTCGCCAATGAAAAAGTACGGACCAATTAAGCCGCCGCCGACACAAAATCCCCACCCTCCACACTATTTGAGGATGCATTGTCATTTGGTGAACGTCGTGTGGGTTGGTGTTATCCCATAAGCTGCAATTTCACTTGTTAACAAAGCCATTCATCAAAAAATGCGCCTTGTCGCTAAAGATAATGTTTCGGCCAAAATTGGGTTCTCTTCCAAATGCTCCGAACCCAGTGAGTGATCAAATGGCATTTTCTATGGTCGTATAAACTTTGTGCTCCTGGGTCAGTTCAATTTTATGTGTAGGCCCAAGTTCATCCGCAAAACTTCGCAAAATTGAAGTCTGTGAAATGTCGAGTTCTTGTGCACGGCGGCGGGAAATCGACTGCCTCGGGTTCTGCTGTAGACTTTCACGACTGCGGCAATGTTTTCGGTCGATCTTGAGTTTTTTTTTGACGTATGTATGAGTGTTGGCTGATGGATTGTTAAACTGGTTGTCTCAAATTTGGCCACCAAACGATGAAGAGTCGACTGTGAAGAGTCAACGGTAAAATGGGCGCAAAGCGGGCAAAGTTTTCACGAATGAACACTAATTTTGATAGTAAGCTTTTATTATTTGGAAGTCCTGTTCAATTTTGTCACTTGGCATGGTGATTTGGCATCAGTAACTGAATAAAAAACAGATTTGACAGATGTCACCAATATGACATGGCCTCTACAAGTCGCCGAAATCTACACCGCGCCAGTTTAAAAACCCTTTACTTATGATGGCTTGTAAGCTCTCCTTTGAAAAAAAAAATTTCAAAAAGTGACTTCGAAGAAAAATTTTCGGGTAACATATTATGTATCATATATGTTGTTTTATAAATCAAAAGGAATTTTGTTGTTGAACTTCATTTAACTAACATTTAAAAAGTAATTGGGTATGATTTTTGTATCTGGTAGTAAGTAAATGTAGGTATGTAGTGAGCCCAGGGCCCGTATTACAGATTACGAAACGAAAGGCAAAAAAACGATACCCTAGAAAACGATAGTCAACACATGAACCGATTATGGTTTACGATAATGGATGCATCAAAATATTGCCTGATAAAATAAAAAAAATCTATTTTTTTAAGCGCATCCAACTTCATTCTTTCAATATTTCTGTCAAAAATAGTACATGTGTCAAAACAATGAAATACGAGTGCCAAAAGCAGTCGTAAGAGAAAACGATTATCGTTTTAAAAAAAACGAGTATCGTAAAACGTAATCGCAACTTAACAATAACGAGGGATTTTAAACGATAATCGTAATTCGTAATACGGGCCCAGATTTAAATATATATCTACTAAGTAGATAATTTATGTGTGCCGAAATCTATGTAATGCGTACAACATTCATCATTGATCATAAAAACACACTTGAATCTTAGACCCAAATTAATTTTGTCATTGAAACAAAAATCGGAATATCATTAGAATTTTCCTTCACAAGCTAGTTTATGCTTGCGCATTAAAAATTGCTTTAATTGAAAAGCCCAGTAGCCCATGCAAAAATCCACTTTGAGGTAATAGTTAATCATTGAAATGAGACTAAAAAATGGACTCTGAAAGATGAGAACTGAAAAAGTGATGAACAAAAATTTTATTGGAACGATTATGTTCCACGAAAATTACTCTTTCATTGAAAACTATTTTAGATCATAGAAATCATGCATGAACATACGTACCTTAATTTACGTACCAAAACTTGATTAATTTTTATTCTTTAACTATCAAAGTTACGAGATAAATATGATTTTCAGCGATACATATCTATAAGTGGTGCCTTAGACATTAGACTTCATCGTTTGGATATAGCCAATATTGAATGGAGAATGTTGTATAAGCAAGAGTTCAAACTAAATTAGACAACATTTTACATACTCAACATAAGTATAAGTATACAATAATTTAACGGAGTTCAAAACTATTTCACATCAGGTACAGGTAAACAAATTAATTCGATAAACTTTTTAAGCTTCTCTAATTAAAATTGAAATTAAGAAAAAAAACTTTTCAATTTGCTTTCACTTACCCTGGCGCTAGCTCTGCCGCATGGATCTTCAAGATCACATTGTGAACGAAGAAAAACCTCCAACAGTCCCATAAAAAGCATAAACGCACTGCCGCCACATGTTGATGCTAGAGTTGGACCTGTTGGTACCCCAACAGCACAATCACAAGTGATGGACATCTTTTCAAATCTAGAAGAAAAAAATACAAACCAAAAAGAAGATTATAACTACCTACCAAATAAGAAACTCCATTCAATAGTGAAATCAATTTTCATCTTCAAGATGGATTTAATTTTATAAATTGGATATCTAATTCGGTGTCAATACAAATGTTTTGACACACAGAGTAACCTTAATCCAATTTGTGAAAAATATATTTTTTTAATTGAATACAAACATACAATTCTGTTATAGGACAAATGATTCAATTTTGACGGAACATTCTTTCAAGAAAATATTTTTTAGGTCAGCTATGGGATATTTTAATCTTTTACTATAATCAATTTCAATTATTCAAATAGATAATTATGTTTTTTGATGAATAAATTTAAAAGTGTTTACTTTTTTAGACTTTGAGAAAACTAATATGCATAAATTAAAGGCAATGTTTTAACATTTCAGAGACTGAAATGTATCTTCCCAACAAGTGCTATGAGAATCACGCCAACCGCAGCCCTAGAAACTTCCCTCTCACTTGTCCCACGCAATTTATTCACGAAGGAGTTGACGGCTAAAAGTGCTCTACGACTTGAAGAGTGAAAAAATTTTAAAAGGTGACATTGTGGCCACAGAACCATTGTAAGCTTCACTGACAGACATTTAAATAGGCTATATTTCACCGTACACAGATTTTAACTCAGTCGCACTAACAAATATTTCAACAAGGTCCTAAACGCAAATCATGTATCGATCTTTACTGGCGGTTCCAAAACCGATGCTCAGGCATCTTCTCATACAACCCAAACCTGCCCATAAATAGATCATTAATGCTCTCAAGATTTTGCAGTGTTGACCAATCGGAAGTGCTCACAGTTTGCGAGACCGCAAAATATCTTTCCACATGTAAACTGACGAACAAGAACATTGATATATTCATAGATAGCCAGACGGCAATCAGAGCCATTTCGGCAATTGTCACGAAGTCAAAATTAGTAAATTAAGATTGCTTGGCGAAACAAATTAAGTGACCTTTCGATGGGTCCCAGTGTGAGAACAATACAAGTCTCTTTGGTGGTTGTAAACAGAATGCCCACTTAAATCGGGTTAAAAACGAATGAGGTGTCAAATCCGAATCAAGAACTAAACTAATCGTGGAAACATCAACTTTTAATAATTTACATTGAGTCGACAGATTCATGTTTTTAAGACTTAGTTAATACAATTTGGAATTGTTGGTTAGATTGTCTGGAACCTTACACGACACCGGGACAAATGAAGTGGTCAAAAGCCAAAAACGTTTCATCACTTGAACCGAGCCAAATTGTACCATGGGTACTTATGCCACTGCAGCAGGGAAAATAAAGAATTCACCAAAGTTTCCTTAAGACCGCAAATGACAGATAGTCAACATTTGACACCTGTCGGGTTTCAACGAATCTTTGCACAGATATTTCAAAAATGATTCAGGAGGCACCCCATACCTAAGACTTCCACTAAACCTTTCCCCCTACCCTTCTATTTCTACCTTACATACTCGTACACCCTGAAGACCACAATGGATACATTGAGATCCGAGTAAGGTTATATAAACGATGAGTCTTGCATAATTCTTAAACATTTTTTAGAACTCAGTTTATAATTAGTTTAATTAAAAAAAGATTAAGAAAGAAAGAAAATTGTCCAAGTTAATGATAAATCGAACAGAAACTTATTGGTATCGTGTAGTTTGTAAGCAAATTGAATTTAAGAGATATTTAATTGACTGCATCACTTACTTTTCAAATCATTCAAATTCATTCCCCAAATTCTAAAAAATTGGGATACAAAATTTGCCATAACTTCAAAATGAACAGCTAAGTGCCCTGATTGCAAATACGGAGTCCAAGACGTTTTGAAGGTGGCCTTCTTAGTGCAAGAAGTAGCCTATTCTTATCGCGTCTGGCAGGCAAAAGGCTGTCTGTAAAACGTCTTGGACCTTGATATTTTCAATCAGGGGGCTTAACTCTACATTTTGGCAAAGTTGTTATCACAATTATTTGGACTTGGAAAGAACTGCATACTTGATGCACTATTATGCACTATTGCGCCCACTAGAGTATGCAAGACGTTCACATTCATAAATAAGTACTCGTATAAAAGGCCTATCTAATAATTATACTAATTATTTTTTGTTATCAATCACACCCAAAAATTGCTGTGGGCTCTTAGTCTATATTAAGCTGTGTGAAAGAACAGTGACCTAAAAGATATCAAAATTTCGTGAAAAATAGCTCCATACTAGCCATTTTTTAGTGCATTTTTATCTCCGCTTAAACGGCGGCAGTCAATTTTTATAATTATGTCCGATTCATAATTCGACGAGTACATGAGACGAACGCGATACATGATTTACTATCAACTCTTTGTAGTTTTAAAATCGTCCTGCGATTCTCAATGCAAAGAAATTTTTTACGACGAGATTTAGTTAAAACATATGCTTTTTCTCATTGGCACTCATTTAATTTCGAAAAAGCTTTAAAAAGTCGTAAGTCAAAAGTTGTCGTAAGCGATTTTGTCAGATGTCGACATTAAAATCAAATTGAAAACGACAGACAAAAGTTTTTATAGTTAGATATATGCACGATTCATATCATAATGCGACGAGAACATGAGTCGAGAGCGAGACATGATTCACTGTCACCTTTTTGTTGTTATGAAATCGTTCCGCAATTCCTTAGGCCTGAAGCGTGAATTTAATTTTTATTTTTGCAACAGTTTGGTTGGTAAAATGAAACATATGTTTCATTTTTGTAAACAAACAAACAGACTTTATTTATTATTTCCATTTAACGTGACGATGAGAAATGCTTTATTGTGTATATCTTCATCTGTTTTCATACTTTGAAACTGATTTTACAACAACGAAGAGGTTTCACCACAATCACATCTCGTTTTTCTTATCGCGTTCATTGTGTTCGAGCCAAAAAATTCTTCTTAGGGTACGGCAATGCTAATTAAGATTGACACGGAACTTCAAAGTCTTCATATGGCAATGCTGGTTTATATTTGACAACAGAATGCAGAAAGTTTATTAACAAGTGTTTTTTTTATATTTTGAATAAAATATTTTGTGAATTTTAGTGCTAATTTTTTAAGATAAATAGTATATAAGTATTCTGTAATGTGTAGGATTAAGTGTTTAATGTTTTTAAAAAATAACTAATTATGTATACTAATCAAGAAATTTCCTTTAAAATGGCATTTAACCGTTAGTGCATATTTTTGCATATTTTACTATACCTAAATGCATATTTTTTATAATACATTCATATTTTAGAAAGCATAAGATATATGTACATATATAACAAAGGGGCATACATATATGAACTTGAGTAGATTGTGCCGGCAAAACATTGAACTGAAAAAAAAAATTAAGTCTGTGTGTTTGAAACTGTATAAATTACTACGTTTATATAGAGAATTGAATCGGTATTGAATCAGGATTTAGCTCCATGTATACCTGGATCGGATTGAAACAGGATTTCTCGATTTGATCCCACTAAACGAGCTGAATCGAATCGAAAATATGCTTGTATACTTGAATCGAGGAATCGAAGAATCGAGTGTATGTACAAAACCATATTGTCATTTCGATCCCATTTCAATTCGATCTCTCGATCCAGTGCCACCATATACTCGTACCTGGATCGAAATCTCAATTAGGATTCGATTCGATTCCTCAATCTTCTCTTGTAACCGGGGTAAATGAGATCGAAATTTAAACGATCGTCTATCAAAAATGAAAGTGTGTGGGTATAATGTGGTAAAGCTTAAAGTGCAAAACCAGCACCAACAACAGCGGAAGCCATTGTTTTTGAACCAATGACGCAAAATTTTAATTGAATTAGTACGATGCTAAAGCTGTTTTAGTATGATACTAGGTTAAAACAACGAATTTGCAAATTTTAATCGAATATAGCATACATTTTCTACCCTTTTATTAAAGTTAAAATCATCGAATACATACTTTATTTTTTTAGTATCGTGCTAGCTTCATATGACTCTTTGACATTTGCAAACATCAAAAAAAGGTTCGTGTACTTACTTTTTTACATGAAATGTCATTCTTTTAGGTGTGTTGCAATTTATTAAGAAAATTCTTTTAGTACGATACTATAGTAAAAAAATGTTTAAAATTAAGAATGAATTAGTAAACTACTATAAAGTTAGCAAATTGTTAAGTAGTATCATACTATAGTCCCTTAATACGAGTAATAGGCTGTTTAAAATTTTGTGCCAATGTATTTTAATCGTTCAACACAAAATAGACCAGCAACGTCAACAGCGTCGTTTTGTCAAAATCCAAAATTTGCTATTGCTGGTTACAATAACACAAAAGGCAACAATAAGACGTATAAATGTCAAAAAATTACAACACGATGCTGGTTTAATGTGTTTGAAAAGTATTTGCTGGCCAGCGTGCTGTTTGCTGTTGCTGGTTTAATCTGTTTCGCGAATAAAGCTTAACACGTTTCATTTACAACAACCAACTGTTTTCGGTTGCGACTAAACATAAACAACTACATATAAACTGAAAAATGTTGACTGATGCACTCATGCTTAGTTTTTGAGTCTTATTTTTAACTTATTTTAAAAGATGAAGAAAATGTTTTTATATTGAATAGAAATTCAGTTGAATTGGTTTTAAGTGCATATTTTGCATTTTAAGCGCATATTTTTAGATTTTAAGTGCATGAGAATCCGAAGCCTACTTATAATATTATACAGGTATTAAGATATAATTTGAATTAAAAAAAATAAGCGACCCCCAACCCGCACCGCTGTAAAAGAAGTTTTTCTCGAATAAACAAAATGGAGTCTTGACTAAAACAATAAGTATTTTATTCCGTTTAATGCAACAAATGAAATTAAAACATTAGTAATTGATTTTTTGAGTCAGTTTAATCGAGTTCCAATAAATAATTAATCTACAGTGACAAATTTAGCTACAGTAAGTAATGCCATCATTTCTAATATGGAAAATAGATTACAAACGGATATTATATTTACCGATTTTACGAAAGCTTTTGACAGAGTCAACCATCAAATCTTACTACACAAACTGTTTTCCTTAGGTGTACATTCTTCCTTATTAATACGGCTTCAATCATATTTGACTTCAAGAGTCCAAATAGTAAAAATTGATAGTTCCCTCTCAAAAAAGATTTTTGTCCCATCTGGTGTTCTGCAAGGAAGTTATTTGGGGCTGTTATTTTTATTATGTATTTGTAAATGACACACCTGGAATTTTCAATAATTCTAATTGTCTTCTATTTACTGACGACTTAAAACTTTATCGAAGTATTTCTTCTGAAGCTGATTGCTTACTTCTCTCTGAAGATCTCCTGAAGCTTGATCCATGGTGTATGCAGAACCACCTCCTCCTTAACGTTTCTTAGTGTCAAGTGTTATTATTTTTTAAGAATTCTAATCCAATTCTATTTGATTATAATATCAGTCTCATTAGTCTTGAAATAGTCTAGATCTAGATTTTAGATCAAAGCCTTTTTTTCAAACCGCATTATGATTATATGGTTAACAAAGCTAATCAAATGCTTGGTTTTATTAAAAGAAACACCAAAGAACTCTCAGATCCTTTTACGTTAAAGTCTCTATATAATTCATTAGTAAGATCCATTCTTGAGTACTGCAGCATAGTCTGGGATCCTTACTATAATAATTCGGTAGATAGAATAGATAGAGTACAAAAGAATTTCACTATACTTCAGTACACGTCTTATGGGAGAGCTTTTTCAAAATCAGTAGCGTGCTTTATTTTTGCACCATACTAAATTGAAAGAACTCCTCCATAAAAAAGGGTTTGTGCGCCCGTAAATTTTCGATTGCATCTGACGCAGACCCGACGTCCTATTGACCGCACATCTAAGTGTGCACTGCTGTGGCCTATGGCTGTTGGTGAATGGTGATATTCCATTTCAGAGTTCAATTTCAGAGTTACCCTTGTTCATTTGCTAACTTGTTCAGTTTTTTTTCCTTGGGTTTCTGTTGAGGTGCTTTTGATTTAAAAAGAGTCCATTTAAAATCAACACTACGACAACTCTGTGAGAGCTTTAATGAAGGACAGATTTATGCAATCCACTGTAGCCAGAATGCGAGGCAAACGTCCTACCTTGCCCACACTGCATATTTTTGTTGGACAGAGTATAGGTATGTATTTTTCAAGTTAAACTGGGGGATTGCAAGATCTTGTTATTATACCAGATGTTTTTGTTTGGAATGAATACCCTTAAGGACTGCCGGGTTTATTTTTCTGTTATGTTTATTAGAGATATTGTTACTCATCATATCAATTGTTCAATACTACAAAACTTAGTTTGTGGTGGAAATGCACCATCAAGGACTACTCGTTATGGTTTTTTCATTTATGAACAGTTTCATCGAAGTAATTACGGTCGCAGTGAGCCTATCACCCGTTGCATCAGAGAGGTCAATGTTATTTGTAATAGGATTGATTTTTATTTGTATGTTTCTAGAGATACTTTTAAGTCATATGTATTAAATAATATTCGTTCAATTTCTACATAACTTTGTTAAAATTTGTTTCCTTTCGATTCATATTTTTAAATTCTGTTTTATAATTTATACCTATTTATGTTAATATTTATTATATATGGGTAAATTGATGTTAATTTCAATATAATTGTATATAGCCCCCAACAATATTGTATCTTGTCTAATTTATTGATGAAATAAATTAAAATAAAATTAATTTAATATTCTCCACCCGTATTCTAGATCTAAGGAACATAATATTGCTATTGGTGTTGAACTCATATTTTCTATTTATTTAAAGAATAAAAATGCAAATGTACGAGTATGTAACAAAATTGTTCATGATTATAAAAACGGCAATTTTAATGGAATGGTTGATTTATTATTATATTTTTCGTAGCGTAATATACTTAATGATTCTGATTTAGATAACAATTACGCTATTTTGATGAGTATTTTAAATGGTGCAGCAGAAAAATAAGTACGAACTAAATATTTAAAATCAAATTTTTACCCTACCTGGTTTAATGTAAGGGTTACTAATTTCAAAAATAAAAAAAAAAACAAGCATACTAATTATACAGAAATTCCAAGGAAAATCTATAAGTCTAAACAACAAATATTTTTGTTTTCAGCTTAATTTTGACTTTTTAAATAAATTTCAGTAACATAACTAGAAATAGAAAACGTTTTTGGAATTTTTTAAAAACCAAACTTAAATCTAAGGCATACTACACGTATGTAATCATACAAAAACCCCTTGGATATATACATTAATACTTGACCTGTGTGAATTCTTTCATCAAAAATCTCTCTCCTTATATGTGCAACGATTTGTTGTCTTATAAACAGAGTTAGGAGAAAAAAGAAAGAAACCGAATATGCAACAACAAACTTGGGTGACTAGTAAAAATGCTAGTTCTCAGGTAACTGATAATTGATAAACAATAAAACCTACATTGGGATGGATCTGATCATGTGGTTTTGGTAGCGTGATGCGTAGGACATTGGCTTCTGAGGACGCTAGGTCTGGAGTCAAATATCAGTCCAGCTCAAAAAGTTTTTCGATTTAACTTGAAAGTATAACGGCTAAGCCCCACTAATAAGGGAGTCTGATGATGGGTTTGGCACCCGTAAAATAGCTATAACTCCAGCCAAATTAATACACACTTGATGGTAGTTCATTCAAGTTGTTGTTGTAATATTCAAAACTTTAATATATGAAGCTTCGCATACAAAAACCACTTCAAACTTAAATCTTTTGGGTTTCCTACCTGCACAAAATATCAAGACATAAATACTAGTGAAGTTTCTGTAATTTGTAACTTATTTGCCAGATATTTGTATTTTATTTATTAATCGGAAACTGTCTTAAATTCTGAACTTCCGTCAAGATTAAATAATTACGTTGACATTGATTCACTGGTTTTATGCTAAGCGGAAATAGATTTAAATAAAGGTGATGGACCAGACATTCTTCCGCCTATTCTTCTAAAAAGATGCGAAATTGCATTAGCCCAGCCAATTACAAACATTTTTAACGTATCGTTAGCTATTTTTTAAAAACCTGGAGAATCTCGTTTTTGACTCCGATTTTCAAATCTGGATCTAAGCAGGAAGTCACAAACTATAGACCTATCCGTAAGCTATCCTGCATACCAAAACTATATATATGAACAAATTTCTTCTGTTTTCTAAGGCAAAATCTTAGTTTTCCAACATGGTTATGTATACTCGTAGTAGGTAAATCTACTGCAACTAACTTAACCATAATTGTGAATTCAATTACAAATAATAAAGAAAAAGGGTCTCAGATTAACATTATTTTTTTACAGACTTTGCACATGCTTTTCAAAGAGTAAATCACAAAATACTACTCCACAAAGTGTCTTTTTTGGCATTAATTCGTCTCTTTTAGAATGGTTGAAGTCTTACTTGACTAAAAGAGTAAAAGAGTATACATTGTGAAAATTAAAAATTATAATTCTGATGAGATTTATGTTCCGTCGGGTGTTCCCCAAGGGAGCTATTTATGACAATTACTTTTTTTTTAATATTTGTGAATGATGTTTTCAAAAATTCTTTCTGTCTATTTTTTTGCAGACGATCTAAAGATTTGCCGTATAATTATATGTTTATCGGATTGTAATCTCCTGGAAGAAGACTTGTGGAGATTGGTAAATTGGTGCACGATAAACTATCTTCATTTAAATGCAGAAAAATGCTAAATTCTATGGTATTTAGGATTCTTATTCCAATTATTTTCGACTACAATATCTAACATACATATATCTAGCAAGTGTTAATAAGAAAGAACATGTCTCCTTCCTCGCTACGACTTCATAGTTAACGAAATCAATCAGATGATAGAAATGCCAAAGAGTTTACTGATTTCTACAATTTACTTTCATTATTGAATTCTCTGGTAAGATCTGTGCTTGAGTTTCGCTGTCCAGTTTCGAATCCTTACTATGCTAACATCTACCAGACGTTGCAGGGACCCACATGCTCCAACGGGCCTTGTGTAAGGATGATTTCCCAAGTGGGGGTATATGAAAGGATCACGCTCTTAAAAGGCGTCAACCTCTCCTCAACCAGGTGATTATATCTACATACATACATATGACGACAGACATTTCTTCAATGACTTAGAAGTACCCTCCGACATTTCAGGCTATAACTTGCTGAAACTCATCAACACCCTTAGCGGGCTTGAATGACACAGGATTATAATAGGTTTCAATAAATCCATTAAGTTGATGATTGAACCATTTGGATTATCTACGGCGTTAAGACGCCCACGAAAGTCTTCCGAATCAGTATTTCCTAAGATTTTGAAAAATATTTAAGAATTTAGCAGATAGTGAGTTGATTTTGTTCAAAATTTAAAAGTCAACCAAGGTAAAAATTCAATATCACACAAATACAAAAGATCAGTGAATAATTTTCGAATTTTAACGGAATAGTCTTTAACGAAATTAATAGCCATAAAAATTCTCCACCGATAGCCCTATTTAAAGCAGACAACTCAAACTAAAAAAGTTATTTAGTGTTAAGCTTTTTCTTGATAACAAAAATGTACCTTCTTATATTCAATTGTCACCTCTTTAATACAACAACAATTTCGAGGTAAGCCAATCATACGTTATTACTGCCGACATTGTCCGTCAAGTGCTGTCCATGATCGGGCACCTTCCTCATGAACCACATCCCCATCAATTCATTGTAAATTAGCTAAACCTTAATGTTGGCTGACAACTTTACTACGTTTACATCTTTACTTCCATCTGTCCATTTGTCATTGCCCGCAATCACATCGCACTGCATCAGTGTAATGTCAGTTTGCGTGCTGCGTTCAATTTACCTATACTAGATCCATACATACCTGTACATTTTCATTCAGCTGGCAAGTTGTTCGCAAGCCATTTAGACAGATGTTGGCCACGGTAACACTTAAGAAGCCCCCACCTAGCCTTGGCATAAACTTTTCTATAAAACGGTGAAAAGAAAATGGAAAAACAAAACAAATGTCTTGAGCCACCAAACACACTTCATGAATCATGACTTCCTAGTTTTCACTTTTCCATCATTTGGCGCGTCTAACTACGGATTGCACTTTAAGTAAGCAAACAGTGACAGCAATCAAACAGAAAGAATATTTTTATGTCTTTTAATTGTCATTTATGTGATATAGATATTGTTCCGAACTGCAATTGTTGTTATTGTGAACAACTGAGAAATGTTGATCTTCTCCTTAAAAACAGGTTAAGATAGCTCCACATAGCACTTAATTTGGCAACTCTATTGGGCCGGTTGAAATGCGGTGACATTTTAAAATAAATGTGCCCGCCAATTTTGAACTTTTGCTTGACTAAATGATTGAAGATTCTATTTGCTGCCAAAATGATTAAACGGATGTAATGATTTATGGTTAAGTAACATACAGTCAGGGAAAACGACATTTGTATACTTATTTTGTGCGTTCCTTTTTGGCAGAAGTTACCAAATAGATGGTACGAATTTTTCAAATATTTTCATTTAGAAGAATGCATTTAAGTTGGGAGGTGACATTGACTTTAGATGCTGACATTTGTTTTAACAGAAAAGCGCGTTACATTACGAAAATGTGCGCTGAATTTTAATTAACAATCTTAAATTCCTTAGGATCAATTGCAACTGAATCTTAATATGGGAAGTTCTGTCATATTACCAATATAAGACACAGATTTCTCACCATAAGTTCCCAACTGTATGTAAGTAGTTTATGTGTTTGGTTACGCTACGTTTTGCAATATCGAAACCGGCTTTTAAAAACGTTGACAAAACCACTGAATGAACTAACATTGTGCTAAATTGAATCAATTGAGTTGCTGAATTGATTGGTGTATTGTTTCGGCCCCATCAGCTCTGGTGGGCTTGCAGGGGGTTAATGTAAGATTTGTGAATGCAGAGAGGTTAACCGCACATAGCTAATTAATGAAACTATGTTAAAAAGGGTAATCTTCTTACAGAAATACATGGTCAACTGTCAAGAGAAAACAATGGGCTTAATAAAAAATTTGGTATGTTTTGAATTTCATTATGAAATTCTTAATGAGTTTAAAAGAAACAATGAAAGCATATCAAGGTAGGTTGTCAAAGAAAAATATTGACCAAAAATTGTATGACAATTAAAAGACACGATCGTTTTTGGAGGCTTAAGGGTGTCTGTCACTTTACCTTCAAACTGATATTTGTGGACTAAAATATATAAATATAAAGGTATTCATAAACTATGTTTTTTCGTTGGAACAGACTAAAATGAATTCTTCTTATTTAGGTGCTTAAGTGTTATGATAAAACTGTGATTGGGCAATAGATCGAGGAGAATCAGGACCTAATGTATAAAAACCATTTTAATTTCCAGACAGAATAGATGAGAAGCAATTTTTCATCACAAGAGATACTCTTGGAGGGTTTACTTCTTAATAATTCTTTTGTTTAAGGTGGCATCTTTGAGTATATATAATATGGAGGGCTCGTTTCTATTCCAAATGCGTTACTATCATAGGGGGCGCTACTCAAATTTGTGTAAGACAAAGTTATTGCCGAGTGCTTCATATCACATGTGACAGAGAACTATATGCGAGGAGAAGGTAAGCACAAATCGGAGGATACGGCTGTATCCTTAACTTACAGAAATTGAGACAGCGACCCCTATCACAACTTCAAGTACTACAATGCATTAGGGATAGGAACGAGCCCTCCATATTATATATACTCAAAGGGTGGCATAGGCTACCATTCGATCTACAGACCTCCAGCAAAGACTCTCCACAGCAATTATAATTATGCCAAGGAATAAATTGACAATATGAAAAGTTTTGTGATCACATCTCTTAACTATCAACATGTTTTTGACTTACGCCATGCGTAGCATCCTTTTACATATGCCAATAAAAAATCGTTTTCTTTGTGACTGAAAATAAAAACGCGGCAATTTTGAATTTTTGCTGGAAAAAAAAGATATGCGCTAAAACACTGGATCACAATTACTTATTATGATATCACACAATATTTTATTAAGAATTCCATACAACATTTAAACAAAATAAAATTCGTGCGAACTTTTTCAAATTACCTTATTACCTTTCCAAACTATCAATCAAAAGTTAATCACCCCTGTTCTGATTTTCGTTCCGAATTGAATTCGTTACCGAAATTGATTTTCGTACGGATTTGAAAACGACGTTCTTAATTTCGTACGAATTTGCCTTGCAGTGGTACCAACATTCAGACAGGTTTTCTGTTACACATGTGTTTTCACCTTCATAAGAGACAAAAAAAAATAGTTTTTAAAGATATATTTTTAAAAATACTTACATACATTTTTAGATTTACGAATTCAAATTCTTCAGACAAAATCGAAACGAAATGAAAACGAAAGTATTACTTTAGTAAACGAAAATCAGAATAGGGGTGAATATTTTATTTTTGAAAATTCATTTTATGCTTCACTAATAATTATTTTTATTTAAAAAAAAAAATTTGAAATTATTTTGTGTGATTTTAAACATTTTCTTCAAAATTTAAATTGGAATAATTCAAACTTATTTTTTCTTGCAAATGTTGTGAAGAAATTGAAAAAATGTATTTTCTTTGATGAAGAAAGACGATGCAACGAATAATTTAAATAGTTTATTTGTTTTTACAGAAAATATAAAAAACTAACCAATTTCGAATTAAGCCCGTACGAATTTCATCTGGACCTGTGGACCACCAGGGTGTCCACATATGTATATGATATGTTCATAATTGCGTCAAAAGTCCATTATTAATTTTTGGCTTGTGGATTCCTGACTATACCTTTTATATGGGCAAGCGAAATAAGGTTAAGAGCCAGGGAATAATAGTGGTTGTATTGAAATCCATATAAACAAATATAGACTAAGAGCCCACAGCAATTTTTGGGTGTGATTGATAACAAAAAATAATTAGCATAATTAGATAGGCCTTTTATAGTTATTTACAAATGTGAAAGCCTTGCATACTCTAGTGGGCGCAATAGTGCATTATAGTGCACATAAGTATGCAGTTCTTTTCAAATCCAAATAATTGTGATAACAACTTTGCCAAAATGTAGAGTTAAGCCCCCTGATTGAAAATATCGAGGTCCAAGACGTTCTACAGACAGCCTTCTGCCTGCCAGACGCGATAAGAATAGGCAACTTCTTGCACTAAGAAGGCCACCTTCAAAACATCATGGACCTCGATATTTGCAATCAGGGCACTTAGCTGTTCATTTTGAAGTTATGCCAAATTTTTTTTCCCAATTTTTTAGACTAAGGAAAGAACTGCATACTTGATGCACTATAATGCACTATTGCGCCCACTAGAGTATGCAAGACGTTCACATTTATAAATAACTACTAAAGGCCTAACTAATTATGCTAATTATTTTTTGTTATCAATCACACCCAAAACTTGCTGTGGGCTCTCGGTCTAATACGGGATGTCTGCGGAAAAGGCTTACATTATAATATACTTCCCTACAAATGAATTCTAATGTAGTAACTTAGCAGTATTGTTGTGTTTCCATCGCAAGAAAATCCACAATTGAACATATTTCTACCATAAGACAGTCGATTGAAAAATGTTTGTAATTTAAAACTTCACAAACCTTAAGGTACTAGTACGGTCTAGAACGCCAAAAAACGCACGATTTTTGGGATTTTTTCTCTCGGAAACCTCATTAAGCTAAGTGTACACGATTGGTAGATCTTACAATATTGTAAGATCTTACAATGTCTGACAATTAACTACCAATGAGCTGACAAATAAGTTGTGGGTGTACACGGTTGGTACAAAATCCATCAATCTCTTACAATTCATTGTCAGAACTTGGCTGACAATTCATTTTCAGATAGCCGGCTTAATACCTACCAATTAATTGTAAGAGATTGTTAGATTTTCTACCAACCGTGTACACACACAATTAATTGTCTTTTTGTTGGTTATGGAAACTGTGACAATTGAACGTTGGCTGACAATGAAAAAATTGTATGATGCTAAAAAACGAACATCTTACAATTTCTTCATTGTCAGAAACGTCAGACAACGATAAAAATTGACACGATTATCAAATACCTTACAATTTACCGTCTTACAATTAATTGTCAGATACATTTTCTGACAATTAATTGTAAGACTACACGGTTGTAAGACATTGTAAGCATGTTTTTCACTGACAGATCTGACAATATTGTAAGATCTACCAATCAATAGCATAATAGCATAATTTTTTTTTTAAATAATGAATACATGCGTCATAACTTTACACTGTTGTAAACTAGGTGTTACTCATGCTGGACCATCCATCTGTAAGAAAATGTAAATATTCATGCATTCATAATCTTAGAGAAGCACTATAGCTGATGGTAACCAGGTTTATACTGAACTCTGCGAGTATTTTGGAGCCGCAGCGGGAGAATAGTAAAAGACTGAAACTAGGTGAATTATTTAATAAAAACGAATTACCTCTAAAAGATTGGGTAGATAACCCTTTTGATTTTATTTTTATTTCGAATGTGCAATACGAGTGAACTAAAAATCCAATATAACATGTTTAATTTTTTTTTGGGTTCAAACTTTGCTCATGCGGAAAGGATGGCACAGACTAGGTAAGCTCAAATGTTGAGAAATTTACAGATTTACACTAAATTTTGACTTTGAATAATGACAAAAATTCAACGATTGTGAATAAGCATGAACAGAAAAATGATATTTCATAGATCTCAGCAATTTTAGAAACATGAACAGAATTCCTCAGCAAAATTTAATTATTTTCTTATTTAAACATCTGCTGATATATCTTAATCTAACAGATAATTAGCAATTCATTATAAATGGATAACTTAAGGCCTAATGAACAATATATTGTAATTTCTTTTTTCCATTCGTTAAATACTCATCAATTTACCCTTGAGCCCCGCTTTGGACAAACGGTTAAATATAGAGATTCCTTCTTTAGCCCAACAACAAGTATGTGGAATACTCGGTACTTTCCGTCTTCTATCTTAAATACACAGGAACATAGATTTTGATATCAATAACAATTGGTGGATATTTATTACTATTTGAAAATACGTCGTGCACAGATAATAATTCACGCTGAATAAAACTTCAGAACACTATAGGTGACATTGCGATGATAGCGAAGACTAAAAAAGTGGGTCTCGCAATTCTGTCTGTTTGTCTGTCGGTTCGACTACAGCCTAAACGACTCGGCCGATTTTCTTTAAACTTGGTAGATATCACTTTTATTTTTTCCCCCCACTGTTTTTTTCTTTTTTTTTAAGAACAAAAATAACGGTACCTGCCATACGAATTTTTTTTTGAAATTTTATAAATATTTTTTTTTTCTCAAAAACTGTTCGACAGATTAAAAAAAAAACAGGTAAGTACACAAAAATTTCGTTTAGTTAAAGGTAGGTACTGGTTGAAAAAAATTTTATGAAAAATGGTTATTGAGGGTACCCCCCCATGGAACCATTTTTTTTTTTGTTTTTAATTTTCTCAAAAACGGTACAACTGATTTTGATAATTTTTTTTTGCTAAAGCTCCTCAAAAACATAAATGGAATTGTTTAGTCAAATTTTCAAAAAAATATTTTTTTGGATTTTTAAAAAAAATTTCAAATTTCAAATTTTTTTTTTCAAAACTCAATATTTCGAAAACCTTGTGCTAGATTTTTTTTAAACTTGCTAAATAAAAGTTTTTCAATATAATCTACAAGATGTATGAAAAAAGTTTTATTTTACCTAAAAATAAGGTACCCACCATACAAATGTTAAAAAATGGTTTTCAAAAATCGTATTTTTCTCGAAAACGGTGCCTAGAATTTTGATAAAAAAATTTTTTTTTTTCAATTTATTTTAACGATCTTTAATTTAATAAAAAAATTTTGAAATAAAGATATTACAGTTTTTACCTACCATAGAACCATTTTTTAAAATTTTGAATTACTCATTACCAACATAACGGATGTTAATGAAATTTTTTGCAGAGATGCTTCTAAAAAGTTTTAAGACTATTGCATTTCAAAACTAAAAAAAATTATTTTTTGAATTAAAAAAAAAAATTATTTTTTTTTGGAAAATTCGATATCTCAAAAACGACTCAATATTTTTTTTTTAAATTTAATTTTCATTCGTACAGTAATAAAATCTTAAAGTTGGTACACCAAATTTTTTTCTTAAAAATCTTTTTAAAATTTTGTATATAAAAGCTTTTTTTTCACTACAACGACTTATAATTTTTGTTCTTGTATAAATTCATATTTGCATATAGCATTCTGTTTTTATCTCTTACTAATAAAAGAATTTAAAAAAATTAATTTTATCCTTATGAACAGTTTTCTCTAATAACATTCGTATTTAAAATTCCTAGTCTATTACTTAGGAGCAAGTTCGCGCGACCCAGTCGTGCATTTTTTTTTTCATTCTTGTTTCAAAATTGAATCAGTAAATAATTTTAAGTATTTATGTGTTATTATTGATTCAAAGCATAGTTGGAAAGATCATAGCTGTAACATACAAAATTATTTAATGCTTAAAATGTACCTTTTAAAACTTTTCGGCAGTAAAAAATTTCTAACTTAAGTACGGCTTATCCAGCTCGGGTAGGTCATACGCAAATACTTTTAGACATTTATTGATTGCTCAAAAACATATTATTTGAATTATTTGCAACAAAGTTACTTAAAGTTGGCCTTTGTACAAAGAATTGAGAATTCTACCTATGAGACATCTGTGTATTTTAAAAGTATTGAAATAATTTTTCAAGCAAAGTAGTAATATTCCTACTAGAAACTCGCAGATATATTATCTAAGAATAAACACCTTGCACCTTTTCAATGAACCCACTGCTCTTAAATCTCATTTTCCTAACTTTTATACTGCCACAGCGCCAAAGCCATTCAATAAATTACCTCTGTCTATCAGAGTAACTCAGAATTAGAACTCATTTAAAAAAAAAAGTAAAATACTGTTTTAACATTTCAAGAAATTGTTAAGCTAACGAAGGTGCAAAAAGTGAAACAATGATACTTTAACTGTCAGATAAAGCAAATATAGATATTTTCAACGCTAAAAAATGTATACAATATCACCACCAGCTTGGTGACAGAACAAATTTGGCCAATACTGGATCTGAAGGGCTCCAAATGTTTAATATCCTTAAGTGTTAGAACAGGACACTGTTTGATAGACAAGCACGCAACGCGGCTTGAAATTTATTCTAACGATTTCTGCAGGAGCTTCATGGACGAAGAAGAGGAGTAATAAATCCCTCATCTTCTCTGTACATATCCTGCTTTATCCCAAAGACTCAGACTCAGGGTTCGGACTTTACTTCGATCGAAGCAGATCTACTTCGATTTTGAGAAAAAAATTAATTCTACTTCCCTACTTCTCTTTTATATGATCTACTTCTCCTTGAAATTCTTTACCAACATATTTAAAGACAGCGCTGATCACTCTATATCGTATTACTACATAAAAATCAAGTTTAGGAATCCTTTAAACATAAGCATCTGGGAAAATTTAATGTTTTCGAGATCACTTACAGATAAACGTAAAGATATTTATGAACCACCTTTTAAATTGATAAAATTCATACAAAAATACAAGTTCGTTGATGGAAAATTTAGTTTAAAATAATTATATTTAATTAAAAAATTTTTACAAGTCTGAAATCAGAATTTACTTATATATGTTCAGCCTTATTTATTATTTTTCACTAATACTGGGTTCAACCTCGGAATAGTTAAATCGAGCCGAAGCGCTTACTTCGGGTTTACGCCACGTCAAACAAATCCTTATTTAAAATTATTTTCTTAGCCGTTTTAGCTACGCCTTTCTTATGTCAAATATACTGGGAATATACTGGGAAAAAAGTGACAAATCTAAAACTCTGGTTATTATACACCTAAATCAAACCCAAGCTGATTTCCATTATTATTCATTTTATTATCATTGTATGGTCAACGGCCTTGGCTTTGATGAAAGCATCGCTTCCCATCGATCAGCGAAATCAAGCATCATTGCGCGCGGTTAGTACTTGGATGGGGGACCGTTCAAATACCAACCGTGAGCTGTTGACATGTGTTTCTTCTGTTGTTCTTTCTTTCTGTGTGTCTCTCTCTGTTGTATTGTCTAAAGCCGATGGCCTCAGTTGCC
Source organism: Philhelius festivus (assembly GCA_963931855.1). Taxonomy (NCBI): domain Eukaryota; kingdom Metazoa; phylum Arthropoda; class Insecta; order Diptera; family Syrphidae; genus Philhelius; species Philhelius festivus. The sequence goes on from OZ007555.1 coordinate 68,187,733, forward strand.
AGTGCTTTTCTGTGTCTCTGCTTCGTAGATTTATCTACCGAGTAGTGTAAAATGTAATGTAATGTAATGTTATCATTGTATGCATATTGGAAATTGGATACATTTAAAATTGGATTGTATAAAGTTCAAATCCAATAAATGAATGTACCAACCACATTGCGTTCCCAATACCATAGAACTGTTAGAGAGTTTGGAAAATATAAATAATTTATTATTGCAAAATATCTATCCTTTTTGTCTTAGTAAGAAACGAAAAAAAATTGCTTACACACCTTTTTGTAAATTTCACAAGATGTCATCTCAAAATGACATTTAGATACTAAAACGGCCTTAAACCTCCTATGAACCAGTTTTATCTTATTCCACCGCTATTCCTCGCGCATTTTCATTATAAATAAGGTTTTCAGGATTAGAGCCGTTGTAAAGTCGAAGTAACTTTACTCCGTCGCTAAAACGAGTTAGTAATAAGGCTGGTTATGTTTATATAATTTGATTTCCTAAAACTCCTTCGATAATTTTGGATCTACTTCAGTTTTTTTCCGTATTTACTTCGAAAATTTAAAACCTAAGTCCGAACCCTGCTCAGACTCCATCTGCGATATTTCTACGACAATGATCTTAATGATCTGGCAAATAAAGACGACATAAGCAATCTCACTCCAAATGGTTTAACGATTAGGTAGAAAGTCTCCAAGATTCAATGTGTTATCGCAATGGACCAAGTCACAGTTTAAGTGTGTCGGCTCTCCGGCTGATAGCCACGTCAACCAACCTCTTTAAAGGCCTAAGTCGTCAGTTTTTAATACGAGGCGTTTAAATCAGTCAAAAGTCCACATACACAAATAGAAAGGTACAATTTCTATCTTATAGTAAAATACGATACACTAACACTACAATCGTAGCATTACATTTTTCAAGCACATATTGATAAATCAATACTCAAAAAGAATCCCAAAAACCTCAAATATTAAAGATCTTGATAATTTATTTTTAAAATAAACAATACCTACGTTAAAATGGGTCAATCTTTGCCTTTAGTATGTAAATGACCACAAAAACGGTTTACACTTCAAAATTTATGACTCAGTATATTTGTAAAAATATGTAAAACAATCTTTAAAAAAAACCAAAGCAAATTGTATGAACTATCAATAATACAATAAGTTGATGACCTCACTTATTTATACCTACATCGAGATGCGGTATACCACGAGAAAGCAATGTTTAATTAATACCTCTTCTCGCAAACTTATTGATTTTATAGTTTTATTATGATATTTGAATACTCAGTTTATTTTTCTGGAAAGAAATTAAAATACAAAAAAAAAACCCATTGATTTAATGATTTGCGGTTTTTCAGTTCCCCATTACATTATTAAATTGTATATTTTATTATAAGGTATATTAATATTAAACGTGAGTTTGAAATTTCAATCAATAAGTTAAAATGTCTTATTATGAAATTTTGAAAACTCATCTTGATTGTCGTCATCAATATTAATTCAAGTAAGTAATCAGTAAATGTCATGCATCATTAAAATGATAAGACAAATTGATAATCCGGTGACAAACATATTTAAAATGAAAAAAATTAACACTCGTTAATTGTATTGCTAATAGATTTGAGAAGAGCGCAAATGCAAATGAGGCAAAATTAATTTGGAAAGCCCGCCCTAATATCTTAAGATTTTAATTAATTAAAAAGGAAAATCCTGTGCCGTACATATACTTCTTCTATAATAAATATAATAAAATGCACGACTAATTGTAATGGTTTATTAATAAAATGACATTATTAAAGAAATAAAATGCACGACTGGATGACTGGATCGCACGAACTTGATCTTATGTAAAATACTAAAAATTTAAAAAACATTAATGTTAAGAGGAAAAAGTTTATAACCGTAAAATTAATTTTAACTTGCGACTTGTAGGAACTATAAGCAAGTTATGCATTCGTAAAAAAATCGAACTCGAGATTTTGTTCAAAGTTGACATAACGATAGTAGAGAACACGAAAAAAAGTGGGTCTGGAAATTCAGTGTGCCTGCATGTCTGTATGCGTGTATCTCGACCTACAGTCAAGTCACTGAAAAGATTGTCTTCAAACTTGGTATTAAAGGACTTCGGTGATTAATTAGAGAAGAAATTGAAATTTTATCATTTAGGTCCAAAACAAACGGAGTTCCAGAAACCTATGTGCGGATAATTATGGACATGTATGATGGAGCAGTTACTAAAGTAAGATGCGCAGCTGGAGTCACCGAAGAATTCGAAATCACAGTAGGTGTACACCAGGGAAGTGTCTTGAGTCCCCTGCTCTTTATTACAGTTCTTGATTACCTGCTTGAAGGCAAAGTGACGGATCCAAAAGTGCATCAGTTATTCTTTGCTGACGATGGAGCCATCATAAATGAAGACCCGATATCCCTACAACGAGCACTTGACGTATGGGTGGATGTTCTAGAAGGAAGTGGGTACCGCATAAGCGCGAAAAAGACAGAATACCTATGCTGCCCATTTTCTGATCCACAGAGGCCTATTCCAGACATTTATTTGAATGGAGTAGTGCTTCCCAAGTGTGAAAAGTTTAAATATCTCGTGTCTATGATAAATAACGAAGCTACTTGTGATGACGATATCAATCATCGCGTAAGCGTAGGGTGGATGAAGTGGCGGGAAAATTCTGCTATCTTCTGTGACCGAAAAATGTCCCCTAAGCTGAAAGGAAAGCTCTACACTTCAGTTGTGCGTCCAGCACTCACATACGGTTCACAATGTTGGACAATGTACAAAAAGTATGAGAGTAAGCTAACGGCGGCTGAGATGAAGATGCTTCGTATGACAGCAGGAGTTACAAAGCTTGATCATGTTAAGAATACCATTTCCCAAAAAATTGAACACGACCGACTCAGTTGGTATTGCCATGTTCAAAGGAGAGATCCTGAGAACCCCGTCAAAAAGGCAATATCATACAACGTTCCAATTCGGAATAAAAAGAAAGGTAGGCCTAAACACTCTTGGTACAAACAAATGCAAAAACACCAGCATTCAGTTGGCCTCAGAAATGGAACAATACAAAACCGGGAGCCTTGCCGCCGATTTCTGAGGTCAACCCGGCGAACCCCACAGGCGGATCACTAGTGTGAAGCAGATACGTGGGAGAGTTATGATCCTCTCGACCATCGAGATCATAACAGCGCCGAAGCAAAGGAAGAAGAAGAAGGTCCAAAACAAACGGTACCTGCCATACGGGCGTTATGCAAAATCTTAATTATGTGTGATTCTACAAACAATATGTATTTTAAAATCCGTTCAATTATTTAATCTGATTTTTTTTTTCATAAAATTGAATCTCATTGATATCTATTTCTGCAAACAAAACTAAAGGGTGACCTTATTTTTGTTTGCTCAAAAAATTCTTCAAAGTGTCTGATTCTTAGTCCCCTTACGTGTGTCCTTTGCCTTTACGTAAATACAAATTATAACCGGTCTCATACTAAGATGAATCCCACCGATGTTACGCCAAATAATAAATCTTTGCTACGAAATAGATAAATATTTTTTAGTAATTAATTTTATTAAAAAAAAAAACATAATTAAACTTTGTCTCCCGCATTTCTAATCAGTCCCCTGAAATATTGAAATTGAAACAGTCGATAAAATCAATAACTAGGATATCAATCGAATTTCCAGCGATAGCAATTTGAAGTACCAAGTCTCCTTAAATAAAATTGTGTTGCAACTCGATTCTGTTTATTAAGGGGTCGTGGATTGTCCGTTCAGTTTATCAGTCCTTTGGTTAGTTTTTACAAAACAAATTTGTATGTTAGTAAGTATATTTGTTAGAATTATAGTATAAATTTAATAAAACTATAATATTTAGTAATTTTTTTGTTTTTTTTTTTTTTAGTAAAACCTAAATATATTTTTTGCGCAAAACTATGAAAACACTCAGTCCCCTGGTTATTAAATGAACAGATGATATTCTATCCCGAGGCCAGAGAAATTTTCGAAATTCATTGCGAATAAAAAGAATGTAATTTATTTTAAATTGATTTTAAACAGAAAAAAAATATTTAATTATTCTTTTATATCGTCATATTTCTCGATCATAAAAGAAAATGGGAAGACCAAAGACCAAGCTAAGTAAAGAGTAACAGCTGGGGAAAAAAGAGAATCAAGGAAATAATATAAATTATGTTACTGATTCAACACTAAATTTAGAAAACGCAGAACTTTTAGGAAAATATAAAAATAAATTTAAAAAATCAAAACTCGGCGAGAAGGTACAAAAAAAAAATATGCACCACTACAATATTTTAACATGTTTTAAAAAAAAAATACTTTTAATTTTTTTTTATAAAATGGGGCCTAAGACCTCTAAGGCTCTCAGGAGAAACTAAGTGAAATATTATATTCTTTTAATAAAATGCTAGGTTATATTTTTTTTATATTATACGCGCACTCAAGGGGTTATGAATACCCTTATAATGTTAAACACAGTGCGAGCAATTAGGAAAGTAGAATAGGATGAGAAGTACGAGTATTACCGTTGAATTGTTTGAGGGGAGGAATGCAACTGGCTATTTCACTAGAGCACTGTTTATGAAAATCAAAATACCGATAAAATAATGATAGGCATGAAACATTGCGGAACATTGAGAAGATTCAAATGTTTGAGTTAGGCAAAGGTCACCTATCATTTTTATAGCTCTCTTTTAAATTTTGACCAAGAGACTCAAGCAGGTTTTTGGAGCACCTGCCCAGATATGGGAATTGTACTTAAGGTTTGGACGAATATAGGCCTTATAGATTACAGCCAGATCAGAAGGGGAAAAAAACTTCTTGCATCGGCGGAGAAAACCTAAACACTTAGAAGCGTTTTTGGCGACATCATATATGTGATCGTTCCACAAAAGGTGGTCTGTGATACACATACCGAGTACTGTTCAGTTTCCTCGATGCGAGTGCCATCCATGGATAGTGGCATTGAAGGAGGATTATGCTTTAGCGACAGTTAACAGCGTTTTCGAGTTTTCGAGGCATTAAATTCTACACGGTTTTTGATTCCCCATTGGACAATGCTGTCTAGATCAGAATTTAATGAGCTTATCATACGCTGCCGTTGGAAGTCCACATCCGAAGGACAGGGATGTGAATCTAAAAACGAATATGAAAAGCTGAGGGCACTGTCGTTTTGTATGTTTATATTTCAATGTATACCTAAAATAAAAAAAAATAAAGATTTATTCAGTTCCCTTAAAAAAAAAGTCCCCTGAATATCCTTTTTCAAAAAATGTCCTCGAAATGGTAATTTTTTATTTTTTTGAATGGCCGCTTTCAACAAAGAGACGTTTGGCTTCTAAAAATATCGTGCCGAAATTGTTAACATTTTATTCTATTGTTTGTAGAATCACCCTTATCTTTATTATTGTAGTCAACAAAAATTATAGGAAAACATGACGTTTTAATGGTACAGTGAAAGCTCTACTTGCGGCTCCCAAAACTTTTTGGCTTCCAACTTTAAATACCCCCTCCGCTCCCCTCCTCCTTTATTTTTAGCTGGGCTATGGACTCTATCCCAATCTTCGCTCTCCTCCGAAAAGCTCAGACTATAGGGACTCCATCCCAATCTTTGCTGTTTGAGCCTCCTCTCCTCCGCCGCCGTAGTTAAGACTAAGGACTCCATCCCAAACTTTGCCGTATTTAGCTCCGTACAGGGCTGTATCCGATCCTGCCGTTAGCGTATATGAAATACTTTGTTATCTTATTGTAAAACAGTAAATATTGTAAAATTATATGAAATACTTTGTTAACCTATTTGTAAAGGGTGGTTAAATTTTGAGGGCCGATGTAGATTTTGAAAAAATAACAAATTATTTAGCAAATTATTGTCATTTCTTTTTATTATGACAATATGGTATGGTTCAATTTTCTATAGAACAAAATATCGGCCAAATTGCCGCCGTGACTTCGGCGGCACACTCTCATCCAATGGTCCAAATTTTTGATGATGCTTATGTATAAATTGACGTTCTATGCCTTTAATGTGCCGAATTATCTCATCCTTTAGCTCTTGAATTGTTGCTGGCTTATCGACGTACACCTTTTCATTCAAATAACCCCAAAGAAAGAAGTCCAACGGTGTCAAATGACATGATCTTGGCAGCCAATTGACATCGCCACCACGTGAGATAACACGGCCATTGAATTTGTCGCGGAAAAGAGCCATTGTTTCGTTAGCTGTGTGGCAAGTGGCACCGTCCTGTTGAAACCACATATCGTCCACATCCATATCTTCCAATTCTGGCCATAAAAAGTTCATTATCATCTCACGATAGCGAACACCATTCACAGTAACTGCCTGACCGGCCTCATTTTGGAAAAAAATACGGCCTAATCACTCTTTGTGTGTGCATTTGTTTTTGACAACCACTCTTGGATTATCATTCGCCCAAATGCGACAATTCTGCTTATTGACGAATCCACTGACGTGAAAATGTACCTCATCACTGAAGATGATTTTCTTCGAAAATTGATCATCAACTGTTGCCATTTCTTGCCACCATTCTGACCATTGACGACGCTTGAAATGGTCAAGAGGCTTTAGTTCTTGAGTCAATTGCACCTTGTAAGTGTGTAAATGCAAGTCTTTATGCATTATGAGAGGGGCAATTGTTGGGCACGACGACGACGAGTTGAGGTGGACGGCAGTACGAGCTGTACACTACGAGCATGCACTGGTGTTTTCACATCTCCTACAGACCCGGTTTGCTAAAATTTTTGCATCTGCTGTACGCAAGTTGTGCAAAAACTGAGACTGGTATGCTAGTGGACAACACTCAATGTCCCATCCTCGTACGGTGCTCAAAGACGAGAATGTGGCTGCTGTAGCCGAGAGTGTGAGACTCCATTCTCGAACATCGACTCGCCATCGATCTCAACAATGATTAAGAACTTTCATTTTAAATTTTGTCAACATATTGATAAGATGAACTGATCTTAACATAAATTAGGTATTGACAAGGTAAATTTATGAGTCCAAGTCAGATCGCCGGCCGAGACAAAACAATATTTTTTTTTAATTTAAGCCCACTAAAAGCTATTTCAAAGATACATACATACATATAACGTTTTGTCCATTAATCTCCTTAAACTAAATTGTCCGAAACAATTTATGTACATATATAAAAAACAAATTGTGGGTGTTTGCGTGTGATTTATTATTTCCGTCACACCAAATCTTTTGTCTTAATTTGTGTGTGAATTCAAGAACATCGCTCTGACTCTGACTGCTGGCCTTGGAAGCTTGTCGGGATCACAAAAAAGACAATGTATCTTCTTCACCGTCATTCTATTTCGCAAATGTGAGATACTTTTCGGAATAATTTACACATTTTTTTTCAGTTTAGTGATTCTTCTTTTCCTTTTTATGGGACTGGATTGCTTTTAATGTTTCTATTCAACTGTCATTTTAACTATCGTTTCTCTTTTGGTAGGTATCCAAAATTTGACCATGAATAAATAACTGTGATTTTTATTTAAAAAACAAATTAAGACTTTGCAGTGAAACAAATCTGTACTATAAAAATGCAATGCCGTTGGGTGATTGTTTCGCAGCTAACACAAAATTAGATGGTATTTAGAAATTCACACAAATGAAACAAATGAAAAATTTACAAAATCTGAAAATAATACACGTACAAGAAAAAGCACCTCAAAAATACACATTAACTAACAGAACGTTATAACTCAATTTTTTAATAATTTATGAAAGTTTTAAAGTTCACTGAATCGCAGATGGTGAGTAAGATTTTTATCTAATTTCAACACAAAGATTTTCAATTCTGCTCCATGATAATGTCTTCATTATATGAGGTCACGTTGAAATGATCTACAGTACCTTCATATATAATGAGTACGTACACCATGGCGGCCGACCATGCGATGGTGTTGGACAGTGGGTTTAAGTATCTTTAAAATTCGACTAAATCAACTAATAAATTACGGATTCTTGCTTTGAACCTTTAAATTTCTTAATTTGACAAAAAACCGCCAAAACACAAAGAAAAGATGAATATTTGTGTCTTTAGAATTACAAAATTACCAAATTACCGCATCAGTTTTCGAGTAATACGTGACTGAATTATGTGAGTTTGGCATTACCGCTTACGTCATCGAGCGATCGATTACACTAATTTGACGTTATCATTCGATCGCTGATGGCACCCACTCACTCGGTCACTGAAGCGGTAATTTGGCCCCAGTGATATTATATTTGGTTGATATGATATTACTCGAAAACTATCATCTTTTTTGAAGAAAGGTCCAGACCATAAATTTAGCTCAAAATATTCTACAATTTTTTCGCAAGCTCAATAGCTTTTGTAACTGATATTGTACGTTTTGGTCCCTAACGTTTGGTTAACTCAAAATACAATTTTTTCGGAATAAAATGATAGCTTTGGAGAATTTCGAAAATAAAGTTTAATTTGTCAGTGGATCAAATTTGGGGTATTTTTTTCTTTATTTATCAGAAAAAAATGTAATGTTACACATGTCGTGGTCACGGGTTGACAGATGTTGCTTGGGTGGGTGTTAATTTTTTTCTTTTTCTATGTTCTTCTGCGGACTTTTGGAATGGACTTTTGATGATAAAATCGAGCTTGGGCGGCGTTTTTCTTGGATATGTATATGTATATGTTTCTTATTTTAATAACTTCGGATTTTAAATTGCGGTGTGGTCTCTAATGTATTAATTTCGAAAAGCTATTTTTAAGACAATCTCATATTATAACAAAAAAAAAAAAACAAACACATTCAAAAGAATATTTTTATTTATTTCGAGTTCGCAAAATTGTATTCCACTATACACTGGCGTCTTCGGCTGAATAGCCAAGCCATATAACTGTTAAATGCTCTACGATTTATTCCAGTTGATGACCCTTTAAGCAAAATAAAACAAAAGTTGTGTGAAATGTTTTCTAAAGCACTTTTTCATCATGAATGACGGTATAAGTCTTGTCAAAAGTCTTCAACTACAATTGTGGTTTTTATAAATTAGACGCGCGCCTCAGGTATTTTACAGAAAAGAAACAGATTAATGGGAAAACGTTTTACTTTTGCGTGAAATTGATCTGGCCCTCTTTGGTGTTGAAAAATCTATTATTGCTTTCACTCGTAGTATTTTGTTTGGTTTGAATAAAATATTGAAATTATAGGAGCTATGGAAGAAGAAACTTTTAAGTTCTATTTAAATGATCTATTCATTTTTGTTTTGTGTTGCCAATCGATTGATGCCAAGCATCAGTCAAACCAAGTAAAATAGATGAATACTCCCTACTTAATAATTTAAAAAAAAAGGTTTAAGCTTTCAGTTCGTATACCTATTTTGTATATTTTTTTTGTTAAAGCAGCGAAAGTATTTGCAACTATGCCAAAAAAGTGTGTCACAGATTCATTGGTTCACATAAATAAAACATCATTTAAGTATTCTCACCAGTTGAATTGTAGAGACTTGCCATTCGAGTTTATAATTGAAATTGATTTGTTAATGGAGTTTCAACGCTTTGAACGTTGACTTGGTTTAGTTAGTTGTCCAAAGTTGCATTTTATCTTAAGCGCTGAGTCACCCTTACACGTTAATTAAAGAAAACTTTGCCTACAAAATATTTTAAATTAACAAAATAACTCATTTTAGATGAGAGAAGGTGAAAGTTACATTTTCATAGAAATTATTAAATTAGAAATTATAAAATTATGTTTTTAATAATATTGGTATTGTTCTTGAAAAAAACGAGTTTTTGTGGAATTGCCTAAGTTTTACTCGGAATTTAATATTTATCCATTAAAATTCATAGTTATTAAGAATTTGTTTACTAAGCTTAGAATGAAATAAGAGCAAATATTCCCATTAGTTAAGGAACACAACTTCGTTCAAGCGGATGGTCGTGCGCCTTTAATTAGTGGTTGGACCTTGTAAGCGAATAATCCTAATTCTTTGTTCAGAATTCTCCTCATACTAGCACGTGAAATGTTGAGATCGATGGCGAGTTGATTTTCGTGAATTGAGTCTTACACTCTCAGCCACAGCAGCCACATTCTCGCTTGTGCGCACATACGACGACGCACGGGACCATGAGTGTTGTCCACTAGCATACAAGTCTCGCGAACTTTTTACACAAACTTGCAGGTGCGGTGAGTGCTTCATTTCGGCCAAAACTTCTTTTCAAAAAACGCACTGTTTGCGTTAAACATCACTCACTTTAGAAATAAGTATACTATTTCATAAAGTTGCTCAAGCGTAAAGCGACTCATTTTGTTTCGGGGAGGTTCAGTAGAGGAAATTCCCATAAAAACACTGTAAATTTCCATACCTAACTCATTGCAGCGACTGCAAACTTAGCAGCACTTTTTATTTTTGGATCCAAAATGATCTGTCAAACCAATATGAAGGCAACCGTTATTTTTTCAACCTTTTTTTTATCACCTTGGAACATTATTCGTCTTTGTTTGTGAAATAAAATCTAAAAAGTGAAATTTAAAGAATTTTAAGTGCGGAAGAAAGGTCAAAAATCACTGCATACAAAGATTGTGGCCTTTCTGATCGTTAAATTGCTAGGAAAAAAGGGAGATCCAACACAGTTATTCATAACTTTTTAAGGTTAATAAAAAGCTTACAACGCGTCAAGTTCGAATGATATCGCCGTATCGCGTGAAGCCATTAGAAACAAGCTTCACAAATTAAGGCGAAACTTGACTTGCCTGTTTCAACCCGACGCGTTAGACAAATTTTAAATGCCAACTCGAACCTTGTTTACAAAAAAAAGATCCAAGAAGCCACCTTTAGATGCAGCCTATAAGTCAGCAAGGGTGCATTTTGCTGAAAGTTACATAAGCTGGACCGAAGAGTGGAGAAAAGTTGTGTTTAGTGATGAAAAAAATTCAATTTGCATGGTCCAGATGGATTTCAGTCATATTGGCATGACAAACGTCTTCAAACAGAAGTGAGAATGAGTCGAAACTTCGGTGGTGGCAGCGTAATGGTAATGGAAAGACGGAAATTGCATTTGTGCCCGGAAGGATGAACTCAGAAAGTTATGCTGAGTTGTTAGAAGAAGTAATGGTTGAGAGAGCTGAAGAGTTATGCGGAAGTGACTTCATATTACAGCAGGATAACGCTCTTATCCACGTCTCTCGAAGGATGAGAGACTGGTTTGAGGAGAAACAAATAACATTGCTCGATTGGACGTCTCGAAGTCCCGATTCAAATCCCATAGAAAATCTCTGGGGAATACTAGCCAGGCGTCTATATGCTAACCGACGCCAATTTAACAACGTTCAAGATCTTCGAGACGCAATAATTGAACAATGGGGTGCAATTACAACCGCGGAACTGGAAAAGCTTGTGGAATCAATGCCAAGGCGGATGATATCGGTCGTAAGAGCAACTGGTGGCTCTACAAAATATTGAGTACATATTGAATTACAAATTTCTGACCACTAATTCAAAGTTATTTTTAATAAAACCGTAGGTGTTTTTATGGGAATTTCCCCCTTTTTTCTTGTTAATTTTTGTTTTTTTGTCAATAATTTTTATTTAATTTTGTTAAAAATGAATTAATTTTTATTTTTCTTAACAACTTTGAGTTCATTTTCTTATTTCATAAAAATGTATGGCTAAGTTGCATGTAGCAAACAAAAAATTCGTAAAAACCATGTGTTTTTATGGGAATTTCCTTCACTGTATGATACTGGCTTTCTGTCAAGATTTCGACTGGGGAACAGCCGTTAGTGTCGAAATAACCTATGATTTAAGAAGAAACTACTAGATGGCTCGCACTGGGTGATTTCACTTTTATCAGAAATGTTGATATTGTACTTCGAAATATTACAACATTATTCTAAAATAATTTGCTTAAAGTAGATAATATATTTTTTTAAATTTTAATTTTGTAGGTACTTGAGAAAAAAAAATATTTATTTTTTTTCGGGTACATTTTTGGATAAAGCTTAAACATATATGTACTCCAAAAAGTCTCCGTACAGTAGACTAATTTTTTATTTATTTGCAAAAAAATAGTAATGAATTCCTAATAGAATAGATGAACTGTGAACACAGAACGAGAATATGTTTTCTCCCATCATCTTTTTACCAAATCCCAAAAATTTTTATTCACGAAGGATACCGTTATGATCATTATGATCGGGCGAGTCTGTCAAATGGCGACAAAAAAGTTTCCGTACAGGCTACACTTTTTGCAATAGTTGGCGAATGTAGAGTGTGTGATTAGGAATTGGGTAGTGTTTTTGTAAGTTTAAGTGTTTTTAAAAATATTTTAGTTAAAAACATTCTTTTGTCCCAAGGAAATAAAAATGTCAACTAAAAATAAGCAAACTTTCTTGGCTAACACGAAAATCACTATCGACTTGAGGAATAAAGGATAGTCTCTGGGTGAAATCGCGAAAATTGTGAAAAGACCGCGTTCTTCAATTCAGTACATGTTGGAACAATTTAATAAAACAAAAACAATTTCAAGCAAAAAAAATTGATCATCGTATGGAAAAGAGAATACTTAGGAGTGTTGCAGAGGATCCGAAGAAAAGTGCACCCGTTCTTCCAGGTAAATTAAAAAACATCGACGGAACAAATCTGTGTCCCTAGACAATACCAGACCTGTTGATCAGAAATGGATTTCATGGTCGAGTGAGCCGGAGGAAGCCTACATTCGAAAAGCGAATAAGAAAACCAGGCTGCATTTAGCTATGGAACACTTGGGTAAAGACAATTCGTTCTGGGATCAGGTTATATTAACAGACTAAAATAAATTTAACATCTTTGGCTCAGATGGTCGTCGTATGGTCTTGAGAAAGTCAGGCACTGCTCTGAATTCCAAAATTTGAATCCCTACTATAAAGCATGGCGGCGGCAATATAATAGGGTAGGGGTGTATGACTTCTCCAAGCGTTGGAAACCTATTTTTTATAAAAAATACAATAGACAAATATGGATACTTGAAAATACTTCAAGAATATCTCCATATAATTGCTGAAAAACTGGGTCTCGCCAACAATTTTGTCTTCCAACAAGACACAAGTTAAACATCCCGTTCAATTTCCATCCCTCAATTAAACTGAGCATCTGTGGGACTACTTGGAAAAAAACATTCGAGAGCGCACAATTAACAGCAAAACAGACCTGAAAACAAGCCTACTTGAAGAATGGAACAGAATTTTTTCGCATTCGACTTAAAACCTTACCAAATTTATGAAAAACCGACTACAGAAGTCATTGAAAATAAAGGAGGTCCTACTAGATACTAAGTGTTGTTTTTTGTTACATTAAGTTACCTAAGTGTTTTACTTTTTTTAGAGGAAATCAACCAAAAGAAAACTAAATTTACGGAAACTTTTTTGTTCCTTTTTTCTTACTTCGTGCTGTGAATTATTTTTATTTTAAGTCGGAGACTTTTTGGAGTTGTATGTTTCTATTAATTGTTTTGAAAATGCAATCATAACACTATTAATAGTTTTCTTTTTCTGTTTCATAAAAATTCTTATATATTCGCTATTTTTTTCAAATATGTATGAAAATATAGCTTACAGTTCTTAAAGAACGCATTAAAAATAAAATGGATCTCATGAACTTGCTCCTATGTAATGAGATAAAAACAGAATGCTATGCAAATATGAATTTATGCAAAAACAAAAATTATAAGTCGTTGTAGTGTTTTTTTTTAAATAAACTTTTATATACAAAATTTTTAAAACATTTTTAAGAAAAAAATCTGATACGCCAACTTCAAGCTTTTATTATTGTACGAATGAAAATAGGATTTCCAAAAAAATATTAAGCCGTTTTTTGAGATATCGAATTTTCGAAGAAAAAAATCTTGTAGATTATATTAAGAAACTTTTATTTATCAAGTTTAAAAAAAAAAATCTAGAATGAGGTTTTCGAAATATTGAGTTTTGAAAAAAAAAATGAATTTTTTTTGAAAATCCAAAAATAATTTTACTGAAAACTTGAATACACAATACTATTAAAATTTTTGGGGAACTTCAGCAAAATGATCAAAATCGGTTGTACCGTTTTTGAGAAAATTAAAAACAAAAAAAAATGGTTCCATGGGGGGTACCCTCAATAACCATTTTTGAAAAAAATTTGTTCAACAATTACCTATAGCTTTGACTAGATGAAATTTTTTTGTATTTTTAACTTCCCATAGGGAGTTATTGTAATCGGTCCGATTTGTCAAATTGCAATTTTTGACATTTCTAGACGTTTCAAGGTCCCCAGAGGCTATATCAATCATTTTTAGAAAGATTTCTGTGTGTGTGTGTGGTGTACGTACGTTCGTACGTTCATACGTTTGTACGTTCGTACGTTCGTACGTTCGTACGTTCGTACGTGCGTACGTTCGTACGTTCGTACGTTCGTACGTGCGTACGTTCGTACGTTCGTACGTTCGTACGTGCGTACGTTCGTACGTGCGTACGTTCGTACGTCCGTACGTTCGTACGTTCGTACGTCCGTACGTTCTGGTACCATTTTCCGTCGTCGATATCTTAAGAACGAGTAAAGATATCGACTTCAAATAAATTTTGTTTAATAGATAATAACATCGAAAGAGGCTGAGATGGCGTTTATTTAAATTCAGTGAGTAGTTTTTTCACTATAACGGTTTAAGAAAAAAGTAAAAATTTTGGTTAGTTTCAAATATCTCACGAAAAAATAATGCTATTGATTTCAAATAAAATTTAATGTACTCATTATAAGGTCATACAGATTTGGTATGAATTTGGAAAAAAATGAACATACCGTTATTTTTTTAAATAAAAAAACTGAAAAAAAAATTTCATAACCCAGATATTCTAAAAACGGAAAACAATTTGAAACTCAAAATAATTTTATTTCACAAAAAATAATATGTTTGACAATTGGTGAAAATTATTTAAAAAAAAATCAGTTTACATTTTTTTTCCAAAAAATAAAAAACTATATAAAATTCTATTGAAAATTGGTAAAAATTGTTTTTCGACTCAAATTTCTCGAGAACTAGTAGTTATATTGACTTCTAATTTAGTTTATTTTATACATAGTATAATTTTGTACAATTGGTAAAATGTTGACAAATATTGAATTATGTAATAGTTTTTTTTAATTAAAAAAACTTAAAAATTCTAGTGAAAACTAGTTGAAATTGTATTTCAAGTCGAATTTCTTGGGAAGTATGTTTTTTTATACATCGATACCTTCCCGTAAGAATGTATACTAAGCGACATTTCTGAAATTGTTCAGGAAACGAAAAAAACGAAGAAAGTTCTAGTTGAAACTTAATATAAAGTTTTCAAGACCACAAATGGGAAGTTATCAGTGTAGGTCGCACCCAGCCTCTTTTTATTTTTTAAATCTGCCGAACAGTTTTTGAGAAAAAAAAATAATATCTATTTATTAAATTTCGAAAAAAATCGTTTGGCAGGTACCCTTATTTTTGGTCTTAAAAAAAAGAAAAAAACGTGTGGGGGGAAATTAAAAATGATATCTACCAAGTTTAAAGAAAATCGGCCGAGCCGTTTAGGCTGTAGTTGAATAAACAGACGGACAGACAAACAGACAGAATTGCGATACCCACTTTTTTAGTCTTCGCTATATCATCGTAGTGTCAACTTTGATCATAATCTCGAATTCGATTTTTTTCCGAATGCATAACTTGCCTTATAGTACCTATAATTCGTAAGTAAAAAATATTTTGCTGTTAAAGAGCTATTTGAGCTTTAAATTTAACTCTATCAGAGCTGTAAAAGAACATTTAAGTACTTGGGCGATTTTATACTTGCATTTCTGAAAATCAAACTTCAATTTGGTCTTCGTTCTAAAGATGGTAAAATTACCATTTGTTGCGAGGCAAGAGGATGAGTGTGGAGGGAATATTGGCTGAGGTAGGATCGAGGAGAACGGAAGGATACGGATAGGAAAGGAAAAAGAGTGCTTAGCTCGGGAACGCGGCCTGCTCGCGAAGCACGGCTTAGCTCGCCGGAATAGGGGAGGATCTTGCCCCCGAACTAAACCTCACCTCCCAACAAAACACTTATCAGGCCTGAATATCTTAAGGAAGCGCGGACGGACGGTTCACCACACTAAGGGCGCTGCAGATGTTATGGCAGCTTGGCCTATGCCCACCCCACCTGGAAGTTCCGTGGCCCTGTTTAAACTTCCCCAAGATCTTAACGAAATCTATTAGTTTCTGGTCACCAAATACATGCATACATACATACATACATATATAACAATGTGCGTTTTGCTGTTCTTATTTTAAAATGATGTGTAGATAAATGAATAAAATCAACAGAAGATCCATCCACAATACGAACTTCACAAAACAAAAAATCCCAACATATGATTTTCATAGAACTTCACAGGTTTGATGCCGCTTTCATTCATAATACGCGCTTATACATTACCTATTTCTCTTTAGTTTTGAACTTTGTTTTTCACTTGTTACAAATATTCTATATTTGGCTAGGAAATCAAGTTATCTAGCTGTTGCATTTAGGTGGCTTTTTGGGTACATTTATGAACAAGTTTCACTGAGAAATAAAATCAAATGAAAAAGAAATTTTGCAAGAAACTACCCCGGTCTTTCCTGATCAAATCTGCAACCTGTAAAGTCATTCTGATTTTGTAATAATTTTCAAACCAGACGTAAAATATTGCTCGATTTAATGCAGGGCCATGTTAGCAATCTTAAAACCAATAGTGGGCCTGCTAAGACGAAAATATTAAATTCAACTTAAATATATACAAAAAAAAAATATTGCTCTGTCCAACATGTCATATTAATTTTTCATTAAAACCGGATGGAAACATGAGGAATGATTTTTCAAAAAAAAAAAACAAAACGCACTATCGCTCGGTACTCTCTTCTTCTTCAAATAGCCTACATCCACCATACAAGATTAAAAAAAAAAAAGATTAATATAGGTTGCAATGAGCCGCCTTTGCCAGACAGTTGTTACATAATCGACAAAGTCATTATTAATTGAAAAACACGATAGTATTGAAACTGTAATAAGTTAGTCAGGATGCCAAATGGATACCGATACCGGCAAAACTGTTAGATGGGAAACAAAATGCTCAGACAAGTTTGAGTGGAAGTGTAACAAAGTCCAAAAAATATTTGACTTGAATACAAAATCAAATCATGATAAAAAGATTATTCCCCTCATTAATTTACGATGTTTTAAATTCAGATTTGTTAGTTTTGTTTTTTTTTTATTAGTAAAAAACTTTAATTAACTTTATTTCTTATTAAGTACATAGATGTCTTTATTTCGTAGTTCCAATATGCGTAGGCTTGATTTCGAACTTGTTCCGAGAGCGGAAACACTTTTAATGCAAACTTATAACATATAAGACATATCCGGATATCATGTTTGCATTAGATTTCCTAAAAATCATTTTTTTTGGTTTAATAAAAAAAAATGTGCTATAATTTTTCTACTCTGTTCACAAATTAATGGAAGGCTGCTTAGTTAGCGGTTCAATCAACTTGACTTGAAATAGAAGCCTAACACAAGCTTGAAAAATAAAATGCACGACTGGGTCGCACGAACTTGCTCTTATGTAACAGACTAGGAATTAAAATCGAATGTTATTCGAGAAAACTGTTCATAAGGATCAAATTATTTTTTAAATTCTTTTAGTAGTAAGAGACAAAAACAAAATGCTATCCAAATATGAATTTATGCAAGAACAAAAATTATAAGTCGTTGTAGTCGTTTCTTAAAAAAAAGCTTTTATGTACAAACTTTTTAAAAGCTTTTGAAGAAAAAATTTTGGTACGCCAATTTAAAGTTTTTATTATTGTTCGAATAAAACTAAAATTTACAAAAAAAAATATTGAGCCGTTTCTGAGATATCGAATTTTCAAAAAAAAAAAAAAAAAAATAGATTTTTTTTTCAAAAATTCAAAAAATATTTATTTTAAAGTTTTGAAATGCAATGTGTTTTAGACTTTTTAGAAGCTTCTCTTTGAAAAATTTCATTAAGATCCGTTATGTGGATAATGAGAAATTCAAAATTCGAAAAAATGGTTCTATGGTAGGTACAAGCTGTAATATCTTAATTTCAAATTTTTTCTTATTAAATTAAAGATCGTAAAAATTAATTGAAAGAAAAAAAATTTTATCAAAATTCTCGGAACCGTTTTCGAGAAAAATACGATTTTTGAAAAGCATTTTTTTTAATTTTTTAGCATTTGTATGGTAGGTACCTTTATTTTTAGGTAAAATAAAATTTTTTTTATCACATCTTGTAGATTATATTGAGAAACTTTTATTTATCAAATTTAAAAAAAATCTAGCAAGGGGTTTTCGAAATATTGAGTTTTGAAAAAAAAATTTTGAAGTTTTTTTTAAAAATCCAAAAAATTTTTTTTTGAAAATTTGAGTACACAATTCTATTCAAGTTTTTGGGGAGCTTTAGCAGAAAAAAAATGATCAAAATCGGCTGTACCGTTTTTGAGAAAATCAAAAACAAAAAAAATGGTTCCATGGGGGGTACCCTCAATAACCATTTTTCTGAAAATTTTTTTCAACAAATAGCTAGCTTTAATTAAATGAAATTTTTTTGTGTTTTTATTTTTAAAATCTGTCGAACAGTTTTTGAGAAAAAAAAATGTTTATAAAATTTCGAAAAAAATTCGTATGGCAGGTACCGTTATTTTTGGTCCTAAAAAATCAAATCAAAAAACATCCGGGGGGAAAAAATTAAAACCCATATCTACCAAGTTTGAAGAAAATCGGCCGAGCCGTTTAGCTGCAATCGAACGGACAGACAGACAGACAGACAGACAGAATTGCGAGACCCACTTTTTTAGTCTTCGCTATCATCGTAATGTCAACTTTGATCAAAATCTCGAGTTCGATTTTTTTTACGAATGCATAACTTGCCTTATAGTACCTATAAGTCGCAAGTAAAAAGGTAAATAAGTAAATTGATAATTACCGCGGTTATCGAATTCTGTCGTTTATGGTAGGTATGTATGTTTATGATGAAAAGCTAAATACGAGTATAAATAGAGTAGGGTTATACAGATTGATGACAAGTTATGCAGATTAAAATGCAACTAATGAAGTATAGTTTTCAATGCACATAAATAAAATCGGAAAGATTAATTTCACATACATAGTATGTTTCACACTTTCAAATTTTTTTACCTAGACCTACATGTATATTAAGACGCATTCGAGCCATAATCTTTCGTATTGTTGTGAACAGAGCTTTATACTACTACAGCGCCATCTGTTGGAAAACTGCATATCTAATTTATGGAAGAAACAAAAAGCTCTTTTCCAATGTCAAATGTATTTCCCCTTATTCCAAACATCTGGAACATTCCAACACAAGAACTTTCGAGAACAACTAATTTGAGTATATAAGGGAGTGTTCACGGTGAGCGAGACACAGTTGATTTTGGATTGTGAAAGTGTGCAAAAGTATTGCTTATTGGATTGTGTTATTAAACAAGTGTGATTTAAATTGAATAAAAGTATTTGAGCTGATTCTAAATTGAGATTTACTGTTTTGAATTGGAAAGTGTAAATAAAGAAGAAATACTAAAAAGAGAGTGATAAGTTTTATTTAACGAACCTAGCAAAAATATTACAGTATAGATAAATCGCCGGACTATTTAAAAATTTACCCAAATTTATTTATTGCCAGTTATAGAAAAGGAACAGGATATAAATATGTATGTGTACTTCTAAACAAGCATTGGAATCTATACAAATATGGCGTGCTCAAACCAAATTATGAATTTCATCGTTCACACTTATAATTTATGCGAAAAACTGTTGGTGTTCTTAATAATAAACGAAGTCAATATTACCTTAAGCAATTGAATCCAAATACTACATTCCAACAGAGTTACCTATGTAATTTAAAGACTTTATTTATTTATTTATTTAATCTACGAGCTTTAAACTCAACAGATGCAAAAAAAGTTAAATACATAGGTATTTACAAAATATAAATAATTTACAATTTATGCTTAATTTCTTAAAAATAAGTAATACAAATCATTTTTAAAATTATTCTTAGACCATGCATGCTATGTCAATATGACTAATTACTTCATTGAACTTCCTAATTGACCTTGAGACTGGTTCATTCATACCATAATTTGTCCTATGTTTAG
The DNA here is from genome assembly GCA_963931855.1 of Philhelius festivus. Classification (NCBI taxonomy): domain Eukaryota; kingdom Metazoa; phylum Arthropoda; class Insecta; order Diptera; family Syrphidae; genus Philhelius; species Philhelius festivus. The sequence continues at coordinate 68,207,937 of OZ007555.1, forward strand.
GCTGAAAAAGAATGTATCTTTCTCGCAATTATCTAATCGGGGCATATATACAAACTAATGATAAAAGGTTAGGGCACTTAATATGGTAACATAAAATATCTCGCAAAATAACTATATCGTGAATAGTTCTTCGAAATTTGAGTGATTTCAAACTTACTAAAGCATTTCTTAACGTTAAGTTTGAGACAGTTAAACATGCACCAGTAACATAAATGATCGAGATCTATTTGGAGATTAAAGCAGTCATAAATGGAATTCACTTTTAAAAATAATGTAATATTTTTACTAGGTTCGTTAAATAAAACTTATTACTCTTTCTAGTATTTCTTCTTTATTTTTACTTTCCAATTCAAAACAATAAATCTCAATTTATAATCAACTCAAATACTTTATTCAAATTAAAATCACACTTGTTTTACACCTTCCACAATCCAATAAGCAGAGTTTTGCACACTTCCGTAATTAAAAATCAACTGCGTCCCGCTCACCATAAACACTTCCTTATATACATAAATTAGTTGTTTTCGAAGGTTCGCATCTTGGAATGTTCTAGATGGTTGGAATAAGGGGAAATACATTTGACATTAGAAAAGAGCTTTTTGTTTCTTCCATAAATTAGATATGCAAATTTCCAACAGATGGCGCTGTAGTAGTATAAAGCTCTGTTCACAACAATGATTTAAGATCACCAGCGTATATAAGACATTGGCTGAACTTTATGTTATTACAAATATCATCAATAAATATTATAAATAAAAGTGGGCCAAGATGACTACCCTGAGGAACTCCAGAGGTACAATTAATAGATCTCGAGGTTCGATTGTCTAGTTTAACCTTTTGGAACCTATCCGTTAAAAAATATGAAATCCACTGAAGGAGATTAGAGTGAATCCCAAAACTTTCAAGTTTACAAAGCAGTATGTTGTGACATACTGAGTCAAATGCCTTACTTAAATCCGTGTAGTTTTTATTACTCCGCATATGGCCCAAAAAACCGTCTTGTATTTACAAGAGTTTAAATTGACTGTAGACTTTACTATCAGTTATCCGCCGGATAACTTTATAACAAGTGGGTCTCGCAATTCTGTCTGTTTGTCTCTCTGTTCGACTACACCCTAAGCGGCTCGATAACGGTACTTGCCATACGTTATTTTTTCGAAGTTCTATAATTATTTTTTTTTCTCAAAAACTTAATTTTCGAAAACAGTATTTTTTTGAAAATTCAATATCTTGAAAAGGAATGAACCACTGCCCAGAAGCCAAGGTCGAGATATGATGATTTATAAGCCATTTCAAAACATGTTGGCATTATAAATTGCTAACAAAAATTGTAAATTGATACCAATCGAGATATTAATTAGTGGGTATTTTGTACGTCAGTAGATTTTTTCAATGTTATTTTAAAAAATAATTTAATTTGTCGATTTTTCGATAAAAGCATGCATGTGAAGACAAATGCAGAATATACGCAAAACTAAATATAAAATTGTACTCAATTTGATAACTATAACTATTAGAATACACATCGAGGTCATAATTTTGCCAAGATTTCAAATCGGTACGTAATTAACTCTTTTTATTGTTTTGTTGATTGCAAATTAATTATTTTCTTGTTTAACCATTTCCTTCTACGAAGGTAGATATACCTTACCTTATAAATTAAACTAACTTATAATTTCTTGCATGCAAGAAAAATGGATATTTAATTACAAACACATAATTAAATTACCTACTCGTATCAAAATATTTAACATTTTTGTTAAACTAATTGAAATTATAACGCCAAGAGGTTTACACCTGCGTTTGAATATGAGTTATTGAACAAAACCTTTTACATGAATCGAACTGACAACAAAGCCAATTCAAGCATAAATCGTAATGATTGGAAATTAGTTAACAAATCACGTAAGAGAAGAGAGAAGTGATAAGCTCAATTACTTCTTTAACAGAAGTTTGGAATAAAAGTATAGGTTTAACTAAAGGCGATTTGGACAATTTAACTTCTGATATCAATGCCTTATACTGATTGAAGGGATTCACTGTATTCGTCGAAGTAGAGGTGAATGTCAGCGTTTGCGTAAAAATCCACGTGAAATGCACCGAGAGCCACTGTTGGAGGCGGTGTTCACGCTGGAGCTGTGATTGGGGCGTATTTTTTGAGGATGCCATCGGCAATGACGGCAATACGGTCATTGTTACTGGCGAATGCTACAGGGCCATGATAAATGACTTCTTCCTGCCGCAATTGGATGAGCGGAGCTTGGTTAACATGTGGTTTCAATAAGACGGTGCAACTGCACACACAGCACGAGCCACAATGGATATTGTGAAGGGAGAGTTTCCCGGTCGCGTTATCTCTCCTTTTGGCGATTTCGAATCGTCAGCAAGATCGCCGGGTTTAACCATACCAGACTTCTTTCTTTAAGGCTACTTGAAGTCGCGGGCTTATTCTAACAAGCCTCAGACAATCGCAGACCTCTTGTGGAAAGTCCTACAAAATGCGATAACACAGGCACAAATGTGTATCAACTTGACGAATATCATGTTTTCTACTTAACAGAAAAATTTGAAAGGTCCAAATATTATAATTATTTTTATTTAGGAAAAAAGTAATTCAAAAACAAAATTAATTGATTAATTTTGCATCACCTTGTACTTCAGTTGTAATATGCACATTGTGTCAAAAAGCAATCCTGTGCTTTGAAAGTTTCTTCGAAAGAGCTAGTTTATAATTAAAAAAAGGCTAAGACTTTCGATTTTGTGATATTTTCCTATGTGGAAATACAATAAAATCAGACAAATTAGTATATGAATGTTGTACGTTGGAAAGCATTATTATCGAAAGCATATTATACTACTACAAACTCAAAAACCATTGAGTGAAAAAAAAATCGAAAAAAATAAAATGCCCGACTGGATCGCACGAACTTGCTCTTATGTAAAAGTACTTTGGAATTTAAGATACATTTTATAAATATAAAACATGAATTTAATGAGATAATAATGTTCAAATGCATAAAATTGCCGTCTGATTTCTAAAAAAGTATGAATTTATGCAAACAAACTTTAAAAAATCGTTTTATTATTAAATACATTTTTTATATAAGAAATTTCTTTAAAATTTTTCAAGAAAAAAATGTGGGATGCGAATTTTAAGTATTTAATAATATTGATTTTAGGAAATAATTTCAAAAAATAATCGCTCATAGGTTTTGAAGATATTGATTTAAAAAAAAAAAATTTCAAAAAAAACCTAACCAATTTTTTTTCGAATATTTTTATATACAATATTATTTTAAACTTAAGGGGATTTCTGCTGGAAATTTTTGTTTAAAATCCTTAGAGCCGTTAATGAGAAAGTCAAAATCGTTAATGTGTGTCCACACTAGGGTTGCCAGATTTTTCTTGCACCTCGGCGGGACAAGTGGCTTAAATAATGAAAAATCCCGTGATTTCATCATATTGCCCGGGACAAAATAAATAAAATGCAAGACTGTGTCGCACGAACTTGCTGTTAAGTAAAAGACTAAGAATTTAAAAAATGAATGTTATTAGAGAAAAATTAATTTTTTAAATGACTAAAACGACTCCTGAAACAAGATTTAACCAGCTAAACACAGGCGACCATGTTATTCAAACAAATATTGATCAATGCAAGACCAAAATTATACTTCGTTGTAGTAGTTTCTTAAAAATATAAGCTTTTATATACAAAATTTTTAAATCATTTTTAAGATAAAATATTGGTACGTCAATTTTAAGTTTTTGCTTTTGTTCGAATAAAAATTAAATTTTCAAAAAAAGATATTGAGCCGTTTTTGAGGTATCGAATTTTCAAAAAAAAAAAATGATTTTTTTCAAAATTTAAAAAAATATCTTTTTTATAGTTTTGAAATGCAATGTTTTTTAAACTTTTTAGAAGCTTCTCTTTACAAAAAATAATTAAAACCCGTTATTCCGATAATGAGAAAATCAAAAGTCGAATAAATCGTTCTGTGGTAGGTACAGTCAGTAATATCTTGATTTCAATTTTTTTTTATTAAATTTTAGAATTCTTATATAAATTATAGAATTTTAATACACAATAATATTTAAACGGCTGGGGAGCTTTAACATAAAAAATGATCAAAATCGGTAATTACATTACCATTAACCATCACCTATGTAGCTTTAACTAAATGAAATTTGAGAAAAAAAAATATTTATAAAATTTCGAAAAAACATAGTAAGGCAGGTACCGTTATTTTTGGTCTTTAAAAAAAAGAAAAAACAATTGGGGGACAAAATTTTCGTTAAACTTGGTAGATATCGCAAGTTTAACGAAAATCAGCCGAGCCGTTTAGGCTGTATTCGAACATATAGACAGACAGACAGAATCGTGAGACCCACTTTTTCGTCTTCGCTATCATTGTAATGTCAACTTTGATCAAAATCTCGAGTTCGATTTTTTTACGAGTGCATAACTTGGCTTATAGTACCTACATATAAGTCGAAAGTAAAAATCATATAATGCGTGTAGCTCAAAATAAATAAATTCTTTTTTTAATTACTAATTAAATGACTTTTTTGTCATTTGTCATTTGCAAATATTTGTAAATTTTAATGACAGATGTCAGTTTACAAAAATAAATTTTTCGTTAAGTTAGGTTTGTTTGAATGAAATTTTAAAAGTAATTTCTTAAGGTTAAATCACAATGTAGTGATTGTTCCTTATCACTGAAAGATATTTAGGTACATTAGGCATTATTTTTTGAGTTTGAGTCCCAACCCGGGAAAAAAGCTGTCCCGGCGGGACAGATGAATTTATGTCTGAAATCCGGGATGTCCCGTGTAAACCGGGACGTCTGGCAACGCTAGTCCACACCAAAGAAACATTTTTGAAACATTTCTGAAATATTTCAGAAACATTTAAGAATCATTTAAAAAACATTTCAAAAACAGAGAAACATTTCTGATAAGTTTCTGAAATGTTTCTTAAATGTTTTTGAAATGTTTACTTTGGTCTGGACGCTCTGAAATGTTTATAAAATATTTCTCTGCTTCCCATTCCGAATGGTAAACTTTTATTGTTTCGCAAGCATTTACAAAGCTAAATAGTGCGTGAGTGATTTTTTATATAAATATAAAAATGTCGCGAAAAATGTGGAGCAACGAGAAAAAAGTTTTGTGGGATCCACTTGACGAAATTTTTAAAAATTAAATCTAAAAAGCCGATGCTTTGTCTGAAATTTCCGAAAAAATAAATCGGAAAAAAGAAGAGGTAGAATAAAAATGTATGCACTTAAAGTGCAACACAGAAAATTACATAGTACTCAATAATGTATACATAAATGGGAAACAAAGAAAAATTTCGATCCACACCAACTGCAGGGTTAGAGGCGATACTCAACCTGAAGCCCCTAGACCTTTTCGTACAAGAATCCGCAGCATATAGCGCCTTAAGGCTAAGCCAGACTAATACCTGGAAAAACAGCGCAATAGGAGGCCAGGGCTGCCACTTTACTCCTTTATCAGTAGATCTACTGCGTTTTGGCCAAAATGAATTTCTACTGCGCAGCAAAACGAATCTACTCCTCTTTTAAAAATGTTAATAGTACTTAACTAAAGTTTGTTCTCAACCATATTCACTCACTCTGAATGCAATCAGTGAAAAATTCAAATTCATTTTGGAAGAATTTCCACATTCATCTGAAAATGCGGAAGTACTCAATATGCAATGGAGGTTCTTGTTAGGCAATAATGATTTTGTTTAAAAATACAATGACCCTTCAGACATAACAAAGTTTTGGTCAAAAGCCAGAACATTTAAAAACTCGGTATGTGAATTTGCATTGGTGGAGCTAGCAGAATTTATGCTTTTGTTATGCTTTTCACCGCATAGCAACGCAGCTGCTGAAAGAAAATTTTCGCTAGTCAACTTAATAAAAACTGATACTAGAAACAGCCTCAACACCCTTCAAAGTATTATTTTAGCCAAAGAGCTAAAAGACCTAAAAGAGGATTGTTGGTCTCCCTCAGATTCACCAGGTATTAAAGAATTTTATAATAAATTTAAATTCACAAATGGTGAATTTATAATGAAGTAATGTCATTATTTTTTTTTTTATAAAATATGAATTTTCGAAATAATATGTGATCTCTTTTTATTTTATCTATATATGTAAGAATTCTCAAAATGAAATGTGATTTTTTGTTTATTAAGTTTAAGAAATTTGTTTATTTTTTTTTAACTGTTGAGTTAATTTTTTTAAGTTCTGTTGCTTTTATTCATAAATAAAATGTATTTCTATGATTTGAATTTTGTTTTCCATATTTTAAAATCTACTGCGTTGTATTGCAATCTACTGCGCTTTTTTCTGAAAAATACTTCGCTTGATTATCTTTAGGGTGGCAGCGCTGAATAGGACATGCTCAAATTCTTCAGAAATACTTGGGTGATAGCATCATTAACTTTTATAAACCATTCCAAACTGCCTTTCCTTTCCAAGCTGAGAAGAATGGTTGAACAACCAACCCTACACCAGTGAATCAGCAATAGCAATCTATACTGATGGCTCCAAAATGGGCACGGGTGTTGGTGCTGGCTTTTTCTAAGAGCCTCTTGAGCTAAACATCTCACTTAGGCTCCCAGATCATAGCAGTGTCTTGTGTCTTCCAAGCGGAGGTGCTGGCAGTGACAACAGCTTCTAGACAGGTATCAATGATGGCGATACCACGGGCTGATATCACCTTTTACATTGACAGCCAAGCGGACAAAAAAAGCGAGCTTGTCTCTTGCTGTCGCGAAGAGCTTATGGTTCTTGGCACGCAGCACAATATTAGACTCTGCTGGGTACCGGGACACAGCGACATACCACGTAATGAAAATGCCGATGAGTTAGCAAGACAGGGATCAGCGCTTGACGCTAGTGAAGCAGAGAAGTAAGTATCCCACTCTGAAACATTAAACAGAAAATTTCAGATTTAATCCTAAAGACATCCAATGAAAGGTGGAGTCTACTTGACACCTGTGATACTACTAGGAAAGTATGGCCTTGCTTTAACAGCAGAGGACTGGCAAAATTATGCAACTTAGTAAGAAGTCCCTTCGCTCTCTTACGAGCATAATCACCGGACATAAGTTACTGAAATATCAAAAATTCAAAATGAAACTCAGTACATGATGCAGAGGATGTGCTGAGGAAGAGGTACATGAAGACACATCAAACTTTCTCTGTCATTTCCCTTCACTATGCCACCAGAGAAGAAAATGGCTTGGTAGTTACTTCTTTGACAATCTAGAAGATCTTTCCAATATTTCAGGAATTCACATATTGAACTTCGTCAATGCCTCAAAATGGCTTGACTGATTAATAGAATACATAGGTTTTATCAGGAAAGAGTGATTACACTCACGGGTAACACAATGGATCTACATTGATCTAAGTGTGACGATAGCAACATCAATTGTCAGCCCAACTAGCTAACCTAACCTAACACGACTGAAAATATTCTTTTTCTGAGTGAGCAATCAGCTTTTTTTTATTTACATATTAAATCAAGCTGAGAATAACTGTAGCTTGTCGCTGTTTCTTTGGGCTTAGTAAGCAATCGAGGATTAAAGCTCTATCGAAAAGTACCAATGAGAAGCTGTGCAAAACTCTGACCATCCCGGTCTTTCTCTATGGTGCCGAAGCATGGAACCCATCCCAGACGGATGTGTCTTCGAGAGAAAGGTACTACCCACAAGGTATGGGCTGATTTGTGTAAATAGGCAAAGATGATATATCCACGATCTATAAGAGCTGTACAGTGATGTGCCCCTAGTCAAAAAAACTATGTATTCAACGGTTAAGCAGGCTAGGGCATGTAGGGCAAATGAACATCGACGATAAAACACGTAAGGTTTTCAACGATAAGCCAGAGGGAACGAGAAACAAAGGCAGAGCTCATCTCCGGTGGCGTGACCGAGTTCAGGGAGATACACGCCGACTTGGTATTCAAAATTGAAGACGGTAAGCTAGAGATCGAGAAATCTAGCGAAGTCTATTACTTGATGCTTAGGAGCATCCGCGCGCTGTAGCACTAACCAAAGGAGAGAAAAAGAACGTACAGATTGTTTAGAAATCTATAATGAAAATGAACAATCCGGGTCATGCATCATGAATTTGAATTGTGCGCCTCTATCATTCAATAGAATATATTGTTTCCATACGAAGGGAATCTTAGCGCACGTTGAGAGGAACTTCACAAGGAATTCATCTGCGTATTTGAATGGGAATGAGCAGAAAGTCATTGCAGATAATTCTGGGTAGCAATTTCAACCTCAAAGAAACTAAAACTTACAGAACTGCCGATCTGCGAAGCAAAAATTCATTTTAAATTCTGATGAGGCCCATTTTTAACTGAACGCAAATATGAACAAACGAAATTGTCAAATCTGGAGGATTCGAAATCAGAAATATAGTATTAAAATATGACAGACAGAAGGATTTTTTTTTTCACAGAAATACACCTACAGAGAATTCGTTCAAAAAGTTCACACGTAACCAGGCTGGTTATGGCGAAATGGCAACGAAAATTCACCAAAAAACTTATCTCCACAAGCTCCAGTTTAGCCCCAAGACCTCCAGACCTAACTGCATATGATTCGAAGCAAACAAATTTGAATGATTTGAAACTCTCTAGAGGTAAGAAACCATTTAAATTTTACATTACATTCCATTTTACACTACTCCGTAGATAAATCTACGAAGTAGAGACACTGAAAAGCACTGGCAACCAGCGTTACCACTTCCGGAAAAAAAGTCGAAGTAGATTTGAAGAAAAAAGTGAAGTAAATTGAGAATAATCGAAGTAGATTTCAAAATGGCTTTTTACTTGCTTTTAAAAAAAATGTTGCATACAAAAATTTTTTTCCTTAAATGAATACATATTACCTATTAAATATGTATTTAAAATTGTCAATACATTTCTTTTAATTTTAAAGAAATTTCGCATAAAATTACTCATTTGTATTGTGTTGACGTTCTTTTATTTTATGGGAATTATGAGGTTATATACTACTACTTAGAGTGCTATAGAGAAAAAGAAGTAGATTTGGGCTTTATTTTGTAAAATTGAAGTAGATTGAAACAGAGATTTTTAAAATGAAGTAGATTTCAGTATTTTGCTGATGGTGCGAAGTAGGAAGTAGATTTTAAAATATTTTGGAAAAAAGAAGTAGATCTACTTCAATTGAAGTAAAGTGGTACCACTGCTGGCAACTGAGGCCATCGTCTTTAGAAATACAACAGAGAGAGACACACAGAAAGAAAGAACAACAGAAGAAACACATGTCAACAGCACACAATTGGTATTTGAACGGTTCATCATCCAAGTACTAACTGAGCGCAATGATGCTTGATTTCGCTGATCGATAGGAAGCGATGCTTTCTTCAAAGCCAAGTCCGTTGACACCATTTAAATTTTATTAAATCCATTTAAGGAAGAGCAAATCCAGGATGTTTACATTTCTAGACCCAGTATGCGGTGATTATTAAAAGATAAAAAATAAACTTCGGTTGTTTTTATAAGATAACCGGGATTATATATTTAAATATACATCTAAGTTATTAGCACACAGAAAAGTGGATTTGTTTCTGAGAATTAATAAAAATGTGTGTCAAAGTTTGTTGGGTTCGTTTATGAAAAGACAGATGTATCGTAAAATAATAAACAAACAGGCTCATTGTATTTTTGTTTCGTGATTTTTTTTTTTTTTATTTCATTAATAACAGGGCAAATATTTACTTTGAAGAACTTCTTATAAATCAAATAATAAATGGAAATTTAAAAATGTACCACTCTGGAGAATTATTGTTATAGCAAAGTTTAAAATTTCTTAGCAGTTGCAAGAGAGCAGAACACTGCGGAGATGTTTTGAGTGTCTTGTCTTTTGTTCATATTTTTGTTGCTTTCACATTTTTAAATTTCCATTTTTAAATTAGGGTCGAGTGGGGTAATTGTGAACGGAGGTAATTGTAATTGTAAACACACTTTTTTCTCTAAAAACCGTTTATATTTCGAAGCATGCCATGATTTTATTTGAAAACTCATTATATTTACAGTATGTGGACGCGTGGATGTCGTTATTTGTCAAAGAGTTATTTGTGCTTCGTTCGTTGGCGTGAGTCATTCATTTTTCTGTGTTTTTAAGTTTTTTGGTGCTTACAAAAATTGTTACAAAATAAATAAAAATGATCAAAGTAAGTTAAATTTTCTTTTTAAATATATAATATATATAATATATAATATAAGTATTGATACATGCTTTATGTTTAAATTGTTTCTTGAAAGTTATTGGCTGTTTACAATTGCCCCATTTTTTCGTACCATGGGTAAATGTAAACATCGAAATGGGGTAAAAGTGAACATTTTGGGGTAGTTGTAAACATCAATTTTTGAATGGCTTTGGTATTGATCTAACATTTTTTTTTATCAAAAAAAGATGCCACGTAAGTAAACATCAACGAAAAACGTCAGCTTCGTCATATACGTCAGAAGATATTGTACGTGGAGTAAATGACGTTATTAAGAAAAACAAAACCTATAGACAGACCACACAAGCTTACGGTGTTCCCAGTTTCGTTATTTATAATCGGATCGGTGGCAGGAAAAATCCTACTGCCATTATATCTCGAGGCCGAAAACCAGCACTGTCCTTAAGCGTGGAAGACATCATAGCAAAATGCCTTATATCAAGGACACGTGCTGGTTACACTTACGATAATGAGGACCTTCTTAATTTAGTGGGTACCTACATAAGAACCATAAACTTGGCTACTCCTTTCCGAAATGGGAGGTCCAGAGTCGGATGGTACCGGGGCTTCATGTTACGGCATCCAAACCTGTCCTTAAAAAAGCCAGAATACTTACATTTTGTGCACTTTTGTTTTTATCCTACCTGTTCTAGATACTGAGTTCCTTGTTTTCATTTACCCCATTTTTCTGATTTTGCTAAAAAAAGACGGGGGTAAATGTAAATACCAAATTTTATGAAAACTAGTAAACAAACGTGTTGAAAATTATTATTTTCCAATAGGTGATAGAATCCTTACGAATGCTCCATCAAAAAAAAATCTCAACATCAAATAATTAAGCTGTTATAAACAATTCAAGTTTAAGAAAAACGGAAATTGCAAAATCCATTACAATTACCCTACTCGACCCTAACATATTTATTTTTAATCCTTTTTTTTTTCAATTTAAAATTAGATACAAACTAATATTATTTACCTTCATAAGTATGTTGTTTTTTTTTTTTAAATCCAATAAACTTTTCTTTTCTTTTATACAAAATCATCAACTCTGTTTGTGATTTATGCTTTCAATAAAGGATCCCCTAAAGAAAAAAGCAAACCCTGTCGAAACGTCGACAGTTAATGAAATAACCAACTTTCATTGAACATTAAGTGACAAATATAGCCGAAGAGGAATCAGATTCATCTTCAATAAAAGTGTTTGTTTAAACTTAAGCATATTTCAATTTTTTAGGCTATAGCCACCAAGTTGTTCAAGCAAGATCTTTCAAATCGATCGTGAATTGTTCAGTTACGTTTAATAATTCGGTTATTCACTTTTGCAAATCATCAAATCTAATTCTCAAAATAAATGCACCGTTCAAAAAGTTTTCCGTGATTTAAGCAACAAATCATTAGCTTTCCTTTCCTTTCGAAGGTTCACTGCAGGCGTTTGATGTCCTCAAGGTCAGCATAAAGAATGCCATTCTGAGAATGCAGTCAAATTTATACGCCAAAGCCATTAAAAATTATATTTCCTGAATACGTCCAATCAAGCTAAAGCGACCATTTGAAGGAAATTAAAAAAATCATACTCAATGCCACCGAATGCTCTTTCAAATAAAAACAAAAATGAGAGGATATTTGACACTTAACTTGAGATTAGCATTGCTAATAAATTAAATTTCGTCCAGGGGCCTATTGCACCAGTTTACAATTTATAACCACAAATTTGTTATTGTAATCTACAAATACAAATCCTGTATACGATTTTTTGTTGCAACATGTTCAAATGAGTGTGTTAACAAATTTGTAGAAATATTTCACACGGTCTTTCACCTGTAAAATTTTTTCACAAACTGAAATAAATTTGTGATCGCTTTATTATGGTGCAACAGAAACCCACAAAAAAAAAAGAACAATTTTCACAAATTTTAGCTTGTAATTAACAATTACAACTTTTTTTTTGTGTCAACAAATTTGTGACTTGTAATTCGCAAGTATAAATTTGTGTTTAACAAATAAATTACAAATGAAAAAATCTCGATTTTTTACAAATTTGTTAAAAAAATGCTTGTAATCACAATTTTGTAAGATGGTGCAATAGGCCCCAGTGGTCTATTTCACTAATTTACAAATTGTAAATTTCAAGTGCTTCTTTAACAAATTTGTAGAAAAATTGATTAATTCTGTTTCACGAGATAATTGTTTTACAAAATTGTAGTTGTAGATTACAAAGGGAAATTTGTAGGCATTTTATTATTTTCGTTTCACCAAAACTATTTTTACTTGCGACTTATAGGTACTATAAGACAAGTTATGCATTCGTAAAAAGAATCTAACTCGAGATTTTGATCAAAGTTGACATTACGATAATAGCGAAGACCAAAAAAGTGGGTCTCTCTGTCGGTTCGACTACAGCCTAAACGGCTTGGTCGATTTTCTTCAAACTTGGTAGATATGGGTTTTAATTTTTCGCCCCCGGACGTTTATTTCTGTTTTTTTTAAGACCAAAAATAACGGTACCTGCCATACGATTTTTTTTCGAAATTTTATAAATATTTTTTTTTTTTCAAAAACTGTCCCACAGAATTTTTTAAAAAAAATTTGAAAAATTTTATTTTGTTAAAACTAGCTAATGGTTGAAAAAACTTTTACAAAAAATTGTTATTTTTGGTAGCCCCCCTGGGTCCATTTGTTTTGTTTTTTAATTTCCTCGAAAACGGTACAGCCGATTTAAATAATTTTGTTTACACCAAGGCTCCTCCAAAGTTTGAATATTATTAGATACATATTAAAATTTTCAATTTTAAATTTTTTGGATTTTAAAAAAAAAAATCAAATTTTTTTTTGGAAACTCAATATTTCGAAATATAAATATTTTTTCAAACTTGACAAATAAAAGTTTCTTAACATAATCTACAAGATTTGAGAAAAAAACTTTTGTTTTATCTAAAACTAACGGAACCTTCCATACAAATTTTAAAAAATGGTTTTCGAAGAGTGAGTAAGAAAAAAAATACAGTTTTCGAGAAAAACATCTTGAGAATGAGCACATGACTATATTTTAACAACCTCAAAAGAATGCAGGCTTAATTCTCATTGACCAACATTATATTGGAATTAAGCAGTAAAATCTGAAGTCCCCCCAAAGACATCAAAAGTCTGATGTAAAACAACTACTTAAGGAGAACATTTCTTCTAGCCGGAGACAACTTAGCCACAGAGCCATCATTCCGGGATGTGTTCAACAATGAAGAAGAAGAAAAAACATTGTATGTACTAACCGACATAGTGGGCGCAACGGGAGATGATGTCCTGCCATCTTTAAAGTTAAACTATTGAACTTTTACCATTTATTAAGTTCAATTTAAATGTTCAAATGCATAAAATTGCCCCCCTTGGTTTCCAAAAAAGTATGAATTTATGCCAACAATGTTTAAAAAACAGAATAACAATTTTAAATGCTTAAAATAATAATAATAAGGAAATAGTTTCAAAAACTAATCGTTCACACACAAAAAAAATTGGAACTATTTTTGAAAAAACTTTTATATACAATATTATCCTTTGAATTCTCCTGTATACTTTGGTAAGAATCGTTAGAGCCGTTGATGGGTAAGTCGAAAAAACCGTTTTATGAAAAATACCGTTAATAACAGTTTTTTTTAAATTTTTTTTAACCAAAATTTAGCCTGTTTCCATAATAGCACACCTAATTTTTCTTATCAAAATTGTAAGAATCATTTTCGATATGAAATTCTCCTCTAGGGAAGACCCGAAGATCCTTAAGTAGGTCGGGGTACAGACATACACAGACAGACAAACGGAATTGCCGGACCCACTTTGTTCGTAATGTCAACTTTGATCAAAATCTAGATATCGACTTGCCCTACACTACCTACATCCCAAGTAACATTGTTGGAGTAACTAGCAGTGATCTTTAAAAAAATATGGCTATATTGGCTTTTCACAACAGTTTAAGGCTCTATTATCTTTGAAAGCGTTTGCTCTATAAATATGCTTCTTAACAATGTTAACAAGGATTATTAACGAACATATTAAAATGTGTCTACTTAAGCTTTAAAGTAACTTTCAAGCAGCAAAAATAGTTGGTTAAGTGACTCTTTATACAGGGTGTCCGGTAATTCATGTGCCATACTTTGGGATGTGATTCTTGGTTATATTCTAAGAAAAAAATTGTTCTACAGTAAATTCTGATTTTCAACTTTGACATCACTTTTTGACGATTTAAAAAAAAGGCTAACTTTGGTGTACCCTGACACATGTTAAATTCAATTTCTCTGTCAGTACTAATGGTAGGGACCTCATTTTAGACTTTTTTAGTCCTTGGCATAATGGTAATGGTTATGGTAATGGTTGTACTGTCATGCTCAGGCACTGCAAAAAAGTTTTTCAGGGGTGTACTGCCTCTTGCGAGGAATTGACAAATTCTTTAAGAGTATCGCTAGTCATAGTCATGAAAAGTGCTGATCATTAGCCGTTCGGAATCGGCAGAAAAATGTAGGTCCCTCCATTTCTGGTAACGCGCACACATGAATAGTTGAGAGTTGTAAGTCACTAGCTCCTGGTATTCTTCGAGCTGTTGCACCAACAAATTTAATTTATTTAGTCCTTTTTTTAAAATTGATGTTTAATAAATAAAGAGTCTTCACCGTTTTAAATCCTTTTAATATTCGCTACTTTATAATTTTACAAGTAAGAATATGCTCAACGCAATTTATAGTTGCTGGTAGATAGGAATACAAACTTTTTAGAATGATCCAGATACACTTGTTTGTGTTGTGCTTTACAGCTAAGCTATTGAAAAAGAACTTTTTAAATCTAGATGATGAACATTTTAATTTTACCTTTTCACGCTTTTGGTCTGTTAAACTAAAATAAGTCGAAAAGGTCTCTGATACTCAATGAATGCTATACCCTATCGTGTTCTATATCTAATAACAACAGTAGTTAAACCCATATTTATTTAGTTCACACAAAGTCCAGTACAATACTAGACTTTATAGCTACGTACCTATGCATGTACAAATCCAACTCATTACCATAAAAAAAGTAAATTTAAAAACAAGTTTTCAATGTTCAAATAAAGTTTTCATTCCATTAACCAAACAATAAACACGATTCAAAAAAAAAAAAAATAATAATAAATAAATCTATAAATGTGTTTGCTGTAAACTAAGGGAACAAAACATTTTTTTTTGTGTGTCTTTCTTTAAATCTTTTAGAGGGTTTTATCAAATCATCCGCGCCACCAGCACACAACAAACAATAGATTTCGAAATGCCACCTACTTCTTCATCTTTCTTGCATCAAATGTATCCATCCATTGGCATACAAACCGCTAGTTCACTAAAGCCACCGCCACAAGCTTTGCTGCTTTTGCTACCTTGATGTATCAATAACAAGCGCAATGAGATACATTTTCGCTTTTGAAGATACAATCAGCTGGTTTGGTATAATGAATATCTATACTTTGCAGCCTATAGAAGCACCATCTCAATATCCGTTTAGAGCTTAAATGGAAAAATGTACGAGCACAACAACAAAAGTATAAATAAAAAAAAGTCTAAATCGTGCAGCATGTTTCTATGAACAGAGTTGGTAGGTACTCGTATATGTTAAACTAACTTTCTCATTTGAGTACGAAACCATACAGAAAACATAACCATAGATACAACTTCCACTCCACAGCGTCTGTGACCAAAAAAATGTATCAACGAACAATTGCATCGCATGCGGCATGCTTCCAGAAAAAAAGTTGCATTTTGCACTTCTTCAAAAACTTAAATCAAGCACGATACTAATCTTCTTATAATCGAGCACATTTGTGTGAGAAAAACCAAAGTCGAGAAACAAAACAAAAATAAAAACAAACAAAAGTTCAAGGATCCCATGAACATTAAAGAGGTTGTAGTGTAACACTATCTGCACGGTCTCTTCCAAATCGTCATTGAATTTGGTCTAGATAGATTGAATATGTATCGAAGATGAGTATGAAAGAATAATAATGCACTTTATGGTAGGCCAAAAGATAGGTACTCACTTCAAACTAAGTATTGAGCTTTTGAGTTAAATGTGTCACTCATAAATCAAACTATCTTGAACAGCACTTAAGAAATTCGATTGCACTTTCAGAGAGTTATAATCCGATGTTTCACAGTCGAAAAATGGCCAAATTGAATTTTCGAAATATTTAAACTAAACTTTTCTTCGCACAAACTTCGCGCAGCCGCTAGACCTTTCCGTTTGCCGGATAATAACTTTATGGACCTTCGGTCAGCAAGTAACTATTTATTTATGAGACTTGAATGCAATATAAGCCTGAGCCCAAAACAGGTTTGAAGAAATGGTTCGATTAATACCACAACATGTTGCAAGACAGTTGGTCTTTAAAATCAACTGTAATAAAATAATCTTCTACCATGATACGTTGCTCGAGTCTGGGTTAGTTAGAACTTGTAAATTTAAATTCTTTGGGGATACAAATAATTATGAAAGCTTTGTTCAACATATTGTTTCGGGGAAACTAGTAATAAAAGCGATCGAAGATTATTGGTAATTTTGGTTTGACATATACTCCTATATATGTATGTCTATTGTGCCCAATATTCAATATTTACATCAGGCTTTTGTCAAAGTTTCAATTTTTATGAGCTATAATAGTACATAAGGGCTTGTTTTGCATTCTAAAATAAAATTTAATTAAATATAACATTAAAATGATAAAACCCCGGACCAAAGTGGACACGAAATTGGTTCTTGAAAGTTTGGACTTTAAGACCTCTACTTGTGGGGAAATTGTTTTTATTTATGTATAATAAATAATGGTATTTATTTGTATGTATATCTATGTAATGAAGCATGGTGCATGATTTATGGATCTGTTTTAACTTTCAATCTAATAAAAGCTCAATTACGATGAGAAAAACTTGAAAAAAAAAGTTAAAGTGAAAACCAAATTTCGAAGTCATATTTCTCGTTAACAAAATACCATATCACTTCTTGGTTGACAGACAAATTAAATATTTTAAGCAAATTTCATTAGGATACAAAATTATTCATGAATGTTTCTTTAATAGTCCCACACTTGACTCTCCCTCCTAATAATCACTCTTGACCTACAAATATTTGCATGAACTCTTACATTACCTCCTCGTTGGTAACCGCTGGACACTGGTCTTGGCTTTATGTCATGACTTGCTAAATTTGTAAGTGCGAGTGTTGACCAAGGAAACAATTCCAACACTAAACCCATATGGCCCTAAAGATTGGAGGTTAGTGCATCGGGCTAACGACAAAAACTTGAATCTGTCCTCTCGCGGTACAAGGCAGACATTATCGCGATCCAGGAGATACGGGGGATAGGATCAGAAATAGCGGAAAGAAAATATTGCGACATTTATTACAGCTGTCATCAAAGAATGCACATGTTAGGATGCGGATTCCTGTTGGTAAATCGACTCAGATCAAAAGTCATCGATTTTAAGCCGATTAGTGATCGACTGGCTGTGATCCGCATCAAAGCTACTTTTCAAAACATCACCCTAATATGTGCACACGCCCCTACCGATGAAGCTGAAGAGTATTACAAGGGGGAGTATTACGACCTCCTGGACGGAGCGTACGGAGGCTGTCCGGACTCCGGAGTACGATGTCAAAGTCGTACTCGGAAAAGAGAAAAAACTCTGCGCAGAAAGAAAAGAGCAGCTGCAGCTTCTCAGCTTAGGTATCTCCGGCACGCAAGCTCTTCGAAATACTCGTAGCAAAAGGAACATAGTCACCGAACCACAGGGAATTGTAGACGTGTTTAAGCAGCATTTCCAGCAGCTGCTTAATGGGCATTATTTAGAAGAAACCACAGGGAAGCAAAGAAGCATAAGACCAGTCACTGAAGATACAGTCCCATTAGCAGAGTTGTAAAAGACTGCAGTACTTTGGTAATGCAGTTAGTAAAGTCGCAGTTAATTAACTTAACAATTGAATGCAAGTTAATACTGTGCACGGGTACTTTAACTGCAAAATAAACAGTCAGCAGTTAGTACTAGTATTAGTACTGTGCAGTTAATAAAAGCAGTTAATTGATTAAAAGTTAATTAACTGCAGTACTTTTCAACTGGTTTTAGTCTTTTTAGTCACTCAAAAGTCTTCAGTACTGGCCTTGTTTTGGTTTTAGTCAGTAAGTCTTTTAACTGCAGTTAATTAACTGTAAGTTAATTAACTTAATTTTAGTCTTTTAACTAAAATACTTGAGACTTGTACTTATAACACAACAGGATATGATATTTTGCATGTAGAATGTTGCGATTGGCATGTGGCATGTGGCATATAACATTGCATGTTATATGTTACATGCGGTATGTGCCATTTGGTACCTACATAAATGTTATACCACACCGATGCCCAGATATGTAATTTTTTTCGATTGCAACGAGACCGAGAAATGTCTCTTGTCTCCGCTCGTGACCATCCCTAATTAAAATAAAAAGAAGAGAACTGACCGTTACAGAAAGTCAGTAGAATATGCATGTAAACAAATATCAGGCCAAAAACATAAATTTTTAAAAAAGAGCCAAGTTCTTCTATACAAAAACCTTTGTCTAACAAGTCAGCAGTGAAAAGTTCTGAGATCTAAAAGTACGCCAAGTTCTTACTTTATGAAGGTTTAATACCGAAAAATTAAAGTAAAATAATATTGAAATAGCTACAATGTAAAAGAGAAATTTTATTATTTAATGATTACTGACTAAAATTTGATGGGTTCACTGGTCAAGTTTTTAAAACCTTTCGAAATGGGCATACAAAAAAAAATGCCAAGTAAGCCCATCAAAATTTTCACGGCTGACCTGTTACACAAAGGTTTTTGTATAGAAGAACTTGTCTCTTTTTTTAACATTTATGTTTTTGGTCTGATCTCACTTCTTCGAAAGATATGGAAGGTGGAAGGGTGGACTCTACTTACTCAAATCAACTTAGCTTATAGCTTCTTATTTCTTTTGGTATATTTTCTTTTTGTTATTGGTTGTTTTGATTTGCACTTCAATTATTTCTTCTTGTCCTGGCAAGATACCTAACAATAACATACCTACCTTAATTATAAATACTAGTACCGCTCAAAGTCATAAAAAAGCAATATAATTGTTGAGGATGCGATGATGTTTTTGTTGAAGTTTTAACTCCTTTTTTTAAATGAATGTAGCCCACCAATTAATAGCCTATTAGTGGTTTGATTATAGTTCACATCACAGTTAAGATTTTTTTATGTAAGCTAATAATTTTTTCATGTATGCAAATGTTTTCTTTTTTCATTCATGTTAAAACAACATAGACTACCAAATCGAGCACTCTAGTTCTAAGAAAAGTCATGAATTTTCAAAATGCATGTATAGTTTCAAAACGACAATAAAAAGACGATTCGAATGAAAAATTTTAAATTTTCTTTTTTTCGTTTTGAATTTACATTAAGCTATACCGCTCTACCAAATTTCATCATTCTACAGCAATAGGAAGTGCTTCATATAAATTCAACAATTTCTCAGAAAGTGGGCGGATACCACGCCCCCTGAATGGAAAACTTCAATTTTTATTTTTGGTCCTTTATATGCAATTCGAGTCCTACCGTTCCACCAAATTTCATTGTTCTACTGCAATCGGAAGTGTTCCATGTATAATTTACAATAGTTCTGAGGGAGTGGGCGGATACCACGCCCCTGAGTGGAAAACCTCAAATTTTATATTCTTCTCTTAGTATGCAATTTACTCCCTGTTAATTTACTAAATTTCATCGTTTTACAGCACTTGGAAGTGCTCCATTCAACCAACACCAATTCGGAGAAAGTGGGCGGATACCACGCCCCCTGAATGGAAAACCTCAGTGTTTATTTTTGGTCCTTTATATGCAATTTAAGACCTACCGGTTCACCAAATTTCATCATCTTACAGCAGTCGGAAGTGCTCCATTCATCCAACACCAATTCGGAGAAAGTGGGCGGATACCACGCCCCCTGAATGGAAAACTTCAAATTTTTTCCTCAGCTTGCATGACAAGACATACCGTTGTGCAAAATTACAAGATTCTACGATGTCAGGAAGTGCTCTATAATTTTGATGATCTGTCAGTCAGTCAGTGAGTCAGTCAGTCAGTTACGGTTTTTGAGATTTTTGAGGTCTTATATCTCAGGAACAGCTTATGCTAGAAAATTGAAATTTGGTGGGGCACCTGTGCCTGACTAGCTTAGAAAATATTCGAAATTTTAAGTTTCTGACTTCATTAATACTGAAGAGGGCTCAAAAATCGCCAGAGTTTGTTCCTGTAAAAAGGGTGTAGTGCCAGAACTTGGCTGGGCACTACCGTGCCCTTTGATAAAAGCCGTGTTTTTTGAAAGAGTGAATAACCAAGTAAGCAAAATTTTACATGCAAAACAATAAAAACATCAAGAGTGAATATAATTTGGTCAGCAATCAGAGTAAATACAGAATGGATAAAAATTGTTGTTATATTGAGATGTAGATGGCGCTTAAATTGAGTGCAGAAAAACATTTGCTTCGGAAAGGTTGGCACTGGGATGTGTTCTGGAATGCATCTGTTTTTCTCAGAGATTTTTATTATGTCAAGACATTTTGAAATAAAGCTTCATGTCCATTTTGTAAAAGACGTATACAAAATCTCAAATGTCAATTGATTGAAAAACTTCTGAAAAATCTTAATGTTTTCACCGAAAAATCGAGTTTAGGGCTTTTGGAAAGCATCTAGAAAGAAATACTCTAAGCAGGTCAAAATATAGTATATTACACATCAACCAAGCCATAAACTGTCAAATTCCATTGGAGGATGGCTGAAATCTCGATGGATTAAAAAACATCTACAAAATCTGATTTTTTTTAATGATGTTTTTGCTCATTAAAATTGTAATTAAGGGGCTGGCAAGAATATGGAAAGAAGTATTCTAAATCGTCAAAATAAATTTGAAATTACTCTAAAATTCGTGTCAAACCTTGAGATTAAAAGAGAGTTAATATAAAAGTGACTATAATCTTTTTTTTTTCCAAATTTCTTTACTGAGTGGCTATCAATTTTCCATAAAACACGGCTAATATTGAATACTGAAGTGCTGATGAGTGTGATTATAAAAAGTACCAAAGTGGAATCATCTATTAAAATTTTTTTGTTTTTTTTTTTTTATGTTTTATTTATGTAATCTATACAAAGAAATTGTTTTGTATATTATATATATGTGACGTTAACAATCAAACAGAGGCTAAAAAAAATGAACATGAAACCGAGCAAAAGGGCGGAAAACTATAATTCCTAAAATATTTCAGATAATTCAATGCAGTAAATTTTGTAAAATTTGTAGAAGTCTTTTTTATTAGATTGACCAATAAAAATACTAAAGGGACCTTTCATTTTCGTCCTTTAGTGAAATGTTTTTTTTTTTTAGGCAGTTTTGTTTGTTAAATATATTTAGCGCGTTTTGAAAATAAGTTTCTTAAATTTTGATTCTCAAATGCCTGTAAAATTAAAAAAGAAGAGAACATTTAAGTAAGGAAAAGTTCTTTTTATTGGAATTCATTAAAACTTATTTAACAATGATAACAAAGAATACGATAGGTAAACTAAAGATCCTTCTATAAGTGTCAACAATTTTAGCGCCCAAAATTATTTAGCTCCTTTTGAAAAACAATCCTATCTATTTGATTTCATTTAGAGAAAAATAGAGCTGTTGTGAAAATTACAAGCATTGTATGAAAAATAGCACCAATTTGATTGTTAAAAACATTAAAATAATAATAACTTCTAAACCAGCCCGTTTTGAAACACAATTTTTCCACCATTCTATAGCTCTCTTTAATACGCAAATTTTGGTATACCACACTCCATATTTTGAAAAAAGTGCCTTTAGCACCGTTTTGATTGTTAACGTCACATATGTATGTTATGTATTTTTCATTTGGACAATTTTTTTTTTAATTGAAATACAGTAATCCCCGCTTAGTTGCACCTCGCTTAATTGAACATCCCGCTTAATTCACCGAAAAAGTTGCATTGCAAAATTTCCCGTATTATAGCATAGCTTTTCAGATGGTTAATTGAACCCCGCTTAATTGAATTACTCGGTTAATTGAACTTTAAAATATGCACCCGAAAAAAAAAATATATGAACATTTTTCGGATAATTGAACGTACAAAAAAATTATAATGACACAAATATTAGAAATATTTTATTACTTAACCTACGTCTGAAGTGGTTTTTTAAAAGACAGGTATCATTCAAGATGAAGAGCAGCTGGAAAATGATATCGTGGCCATAGACAACATACTTAAGTACAATGCTTAACAGACACCGAAATTTTAAAAACGGTTTAAGAAAAAGAAGAAGTTGAAGCCATATTACCATCAACTTTCGAAATTCTTCAGGACATTGCAATTCTGCGTTTATACTTCTTACCACTTAATAAATTTACAGTTGAGCTGAAAAAACAAGAAAACATTGTTCAAAACAAAACAATCAATCAAAATCAAATCACAAATTTTTCCAAACCAATGTATGCAAATAACCATTATGAGCCTTTCGAGGTACATACCTACTATCGTATTTATTATTTTTTTTATCTTTTTCGAAGCTAAAAGTGACTTTTTTTAAGAATAATTTATTTGTTTCATAGTTTTAATTATGTATGTATGTTTATTTTTTAAATAAAACGTGTTCAAATATTTTTGTGTGTGTATTCTTTTTCAGTTTTTTCAAGGTTTTCGTAAGTTGACAATGAAATGTTCATAGTAAATTTCTGGGATGAATATTTTAATTTTTAGTTGACCGACTCGTGCAATTATACGGGTTTCTTTTAATTGAACAGGTCGGTCAATTAAGCGGGGTTTCGTTAATTGAACCACCCGGATAATTGACCGAAAAATCTGACTAAATAGTCAGTGCAATTAAGCGGGGAATACTATAACTTCAATTACATGTAATTTTGTATATATTTGATATGCGTATAATATAATAAAGACATTCAGTATAAAATAAATGTAAGAATTTAATGATTTTTTTATAACATATATGTATGTGTACCGTTTTTTTTAGAAATAGAACTCTTAAGTTTCAATCAAAAGGCTAAAAAAAATTATAAAAGGCTCACATACCACGTGCAATATGTCATTTGCCACATGCTATTCCCAACATGCTACATGCAAAATATCTCATCTGTGGTTTTATAAGTACAAGTCTCAAGTATTTTAGTTAAAAGACTAAAAATAAGTTAATTAACTTACAGTTAATTAACTGCAGTTAAAAGACTTACTGACTAAAACCAAAACAAGGCCAGTACTGAAGACTTTTGAGTGACTAAAAAGACTAAAACCAGTTGAAAAGTACTGCAGTTAATTAACTTTTAGTCAATTAACTGCTTTTATTAACTGCACAGTACTAATATTAGTACTGACTGCGACTGCTGGATTACAGTTAAAGCCTTTTTGTAAGTTAAAAGACTTAAAGAAATTAGTCTTTTTAGTCAATTAACTGCAGTACCGAAAAGACTGCATTTTTTACAACTCTGCCCATTACCCAGTACTGTAGAGGTTAAGAAAGCAATTCGCAAGCTTAAGAACAACAAATCCGCAGGCTCGGATGGCCTACCTGCGGAACTCTTTAAGTATGGAGAAGATGCAGGACCGGATTTACCAGCAGGCTAAGTAGGCTTGAGCCTAGGGCGGCAGATTTTAGGGGCGGCAAATTTGAAAACCATCTCTCTAGAAGTCCACAATTCACTTTACCGATGATTTTCCCTCTTCTACCGCAAACTTCTATATTCAACGGTAAAACACCCAGTTCACGGCCCAACCAGAAATCGGCCGTGCCCACACTTTCTATGAGTGAAATGAGAAAATTGTGGAAAATATATTTAACGCTCTTCCCACTCCCACTACGTACTCATACAAGTCCGACTACTGGTTGGGGGCTGTGAACTGAGTGGATTGTGTACGTATTGGTAATTGTGGTATTGGTGTGGTAGATCTGCATAAAAAATTGTTGCAAAGAAAAATGTTTTGTTTAAGATTTTCTTCGTTTTGAATGGATCAAAAGATTTCAAAATAATAATCGAAACATTTTATCAATTTTAATCTTATGTGTTGACTACTGTTTATTGAACAGGTGCTAACTTCAGAAAATTTTATTTGAATGCTAAAAAAAAAACTCAAATACTTTTCAGATTGAAAACTAGATCAGCCGAAAAAATGTTTTTTCCCCGAACGCGGTGTTTTTTTTAACGCTACAATAGGTTTGTTCGTTGAGCCCTGAAGTCACCCTGGTGAGCAGATTCTTTGTTTTTTGAGACCTGGGTCGCCCTGAACTCGCCATGAAGTAGATCTAGGTATTTTGCTGGGGCGAGTTCAGGTAACCATCAAACTGTCAAAAGTCATATGAGATTTCTTTTGTTGTCGTTTGGCGATTCGCATGTTGCACGTTATTGCTTGTGTTTGCAATTAAATTTTGTTGTACTCATCAGATGAAACATTCAGCAACAACGCGATTTTTGTTTTCGTTCATTTTTAAAACTAATTTATAACAAATTTAAAATTTTATCAGAGCACAAAATTATTTTGTCTTGCTTTTAGTTGTCAACGAAACAGTTGACAGCCCTTGGGTGTTTTTTGAAAAACGAAAACCCAAGTTTTTGTCGACAACTCTGAAGGTTGTCAAGAAAACCTGGGTCAGCCTTGGGTAAAGTGGAACGAACGAACCTAATATTACCAATGTTTCACGTGCACGTTGCGGGACCCATTTCCCATTCCAAGAAAGGTTTAGGTTCATTCGATTCCTCGAATCGTTTTTTCCAAACGGATGGAGAATGGAGGATATGTTGACGTTGTTGACAAATCAAATTGAAAAACGAAAATGAAACAAAAAAAAAATAAGGCACGAGGCAACAAAAAACTAAAAACCTTGGGAATACATATTGAAGACTGTCGTGGACAATCATATGATAATGCCGAGAATATGTCTAGAATGTACAATGGCTTACAAGCTTAAATTCAAAGGCAAGCACCATTTGCTTTTTTCGTTCCTTGTTCTGCCCACTCTTTAAATTTAGTGGCAACTCCGACTGCTGAATCTTGTATACAGAAGCTTGTCCCTTCTTCATTTTGCTCCAAGAAATTTACGTTTTTTTTGTAAGTTCGACATAACGCTGGAAAAATTTATAACTGAAGTCGGAGAAGGGAATTCGGTGATTGTACCGAAAATTCCTGTCACACGAAACGAAGCTACAGGAATTCTTCTAAAATAAGAACAGCTGGAAACGGCGTTAATGGTTGTTGTGTGGAAAGAATAAACAAAATGAATGTACAAATTCAGGCTTCTACCGTAGATTGGATTACTGTAGCTGATCTTTATAAATCTCTTCGCAAATTTTTTGTAGATCAACGAGAAAATTTCAAGTATTTCGAAGAAAACGGCGGTGGAATTAAGCGTGTCGAAGCAGTACAAAAAAGACATGGAAAAAAGACAATCGGAAAGAAAAAAATTTATGAAACGCCCGATGAAGAAATGAAAATGACCGCGAGTGATACTTTCAGAACTAACATATTTCTAGTGATTATTGATAGACTTGTATCTGAATTAGAAAAAAGACAGAAGGCCTACAACAAGTTCAAAGAAAAGTATTCATTTTTGGCCAAAATGACGAAATATATTCTAATGATTTAGAGACTGACTTAGTTCAAGAATGCATTCATTTCAAAGCCACATTTCTACGGAAAGAATTTCGGTAAAACCAAATTCTGAATCATTGGAAAGTCTATCTTCGTTTCTGCGAAAACAGAATTTGCATAACGTTTATCCTAACTTGGACATAGCTCTTCGTATGGCATTACATATGTACTCCAGCGACAAGTTGTTCGGGTGAGAGAAGCTTCTTTTGTCTAAAAAGGGTAAACAATTATCTGAGATCGACCTTAAGTCAAGAAAAATTATACGCTTTAGCTCCTTTGTGTATAGAGTCAGAACTAATGAACAAGATCACTTACGACGACATTATCGATGATTTTGTCACCGAAAAATAGCGAAAAAAGGTATTGCAAGAAACTTTAATAAGTTAACTGAAATTATTATTTTTTTTAACTGTTTGTATGTAAGCGCAATAAAGATTATTTAACTACGATAACCGAATGTACATTATTGTGTGAGTGGCATACCCTGTCTAATTAGTTGTAGAACATTGAACTTTGATTACCTCAGAAACTCAAAAACTATTTCTTGTGCAATTTGAACCGAATTGTTGGATTGTAAAGATAATCTAGGAACTGACAATTCACAATTGTAGAGGTAAGGGCGGCAAAAATTCAATAGCCTATACTTGGGAATTGTGTAAATCCGCCACTGAGAAGATGTCCTGATACGGTGCATGCATCAGCTCATCAACCAAGTGTGGGAGGAGGAAAGTATGCCTGACGACTGGTCAAATAGCTCCATATGCCCAATCTACAAAAAAGGCGATCCTATGTCCTGCAAAAACTATAGGGGCATATTCCTGCTTAATGTTGCCTACAAGATCCTATCCACCGTACTATGTGAACGCTTTAAACCTTTCTGCAACACTATAATCGGCACGTACTAGTGTGGCTTCAGGCCAGGCAGATCAACGATAGACCAAATCTTCACATTGAGGTAAATCCTGGAAAAGACCAACGGATTTTAAGTCGAGACCCACCATCTTTTCATCGACTTCAAAGCCGCATATGATAGCACAAGTCACCAAAAGACATGTACAGGGTTCAAACAAGGAGATGCGGTATCATGTGATTTCTTCAACCTAGTCCTGGACCAGATAGTGCGCAAGAGTGGTTTTAACCTGGAAGGCACTATCTTCAACAGGTCTTCCCAACTACTTGGCTATGCGGACGACATCGACATCATCGGCCCAACCAAGCTATTGATGAACAGGCGAAACGCGTTGGTCTTGAAGTGAATGAGGAGTAATTTCAAGGTAGTCAAGGAGTGCACCTACCTCGGAACAAATATCAATCCCACGAACGACACCTTAGTGGAAATCCGACGAAGAATTACCCTAGCGAACCGCTGCTACTTCGGTTGGGCCAAAAAAATGGGTTCAAAACTCCTTTCTCGAAAGACTAAGTGCATGCTCTACAAAACCCTAATTTTACCAGTCCTACTCTACGGCGGCGGCGCCGAGTGCAGGACGATAAGTAAAAAAGGGGAATTGATACTGAGCTCTTTCGAGAGAAAAATTCTTCGGCGGATATTTGGTCCTATATGCGAAGAGGGCGAATGGAGAAGAAGATTCAATCGTGAATTATACGAGCTGTGTCAAGATTTGGATGTAGTCCAAAGAGCTAAAACACGTCGACTACACATCGAGCGAATGTACAACAACGCTCCAGCCAAGTAAATCTTTGAATCCTAGCCCCCAGGTTCGAGACGCCGAGGAAGACCGAACCTCCGCTACAGCGACCAGGTTACAGACGCAAGAGCGCTTGGTCCCGACGACTCGAGGGAGCTCGCGAGGGATCGTAACCGATGGAAGACCGCAATATCTCAGGCAGAGACCGTCAATGGATCGGGATCCATATAAGTAAGTAAGTGAAGACTTTTATAATATAAACGCCATATACTACTGAAATAAATCAGCCAAGTAGAAGACTTAGCACTATTATTGGACTTGTTGAATTATTGATTCACAATTGCTTTTTTGCACTTTAGTTTTGATAAATACCGGCACAACAAATCCTCGGGGACCTACAAATTATTGTCGAGTCCATATCGCTAAGGTCAGGAGCACGTTTTCATGACCGGTGATATTGTTGGATGATATTTCAGCATCCCTTTTACTTGCGACTTATAGGTAATATAAGGCAAGTTATGCATTCGTAAAAAAAATCGAACTCGAGATTTTGATCAAAGTTGACATTACGATGATAGCGAAGACTAAAAAAGTGGGTCTCGCAATTCTGTCTGTCTGTCGGTCTGTCTGTCGGGTCGACTACAGCCTAAACGGCTCGCCCGATTTTCTTATTAAACTTGGTATACATATATCACTTTTAATTTTTTCCCCCCACACGTTTTTTTCTTTTTTTCTAAGACTAAAAATAACGGTATACTTGTCATACGATTTTTTTTTCGAAATTTTGTAAATATTTTTCTTTCTCAAAAACTGTTCGACAGATTTAAAAAAACCAGATACAAAAAACTTTCATTTAGAAAGCTAAATTCAAGTTGAAAAAAATTTTCCGAAAAATGGTTATTTAGGGTAGCCCCAAGGAACCATTTTCTTCGGTTTTAATTTTCTTAAAAACGGTACCACCGATTTTGATAATTTTGTTTTGCTAAGGCTCTCCAAAAATTAAATAGAAAAAAATAGAAAATAGAAAATTTTCAACAAAATTTTTTTGGATTTTTAGAAAAAGTTTCAAATTTTTTTTTTTCGAAACTCAATATTTCGAAAACCTCATGCTGGATTTTTTTTAAACTTAAAAAATAAGAGTTTCTCAATATAATCTACAAGATTATTTACCTTTATTTTACCTAAAAATAAAGGTACCCTTCATACAAATGTTAAAAAATGGTTTTCAAAAATCAAATTTTTCTCGAAAACGGTGCCTAGAATTTTGATAAAAATTTTTCTGTTTCAATTAATTTTAACGATCTTTAATATTATAAAAAAAATTTAAATTAAGATATTACAACTTGTACTTACCATAAAACCATTTTTTTCAAATTTTGGATTACTCATTATCGTCATAACGGATTTTAATGAAATTTTTTGTAGAGATGCTTCTACAAAGTCTAAAAACCATTTCATTTCAAAACTTAAAAAAAAAATATTTTTTGAATTTTTGAAGAAAAAAATCATTTTTTTTTTTTTGGAAAATTCAATATTTCAAAAACGGCGCAATATATTTTTTGGAAATTAAATTTTCAATCGTACAATAATCAAAACTTAAAGTTGGCATACCAAATTTTTTTCTTAAAAATCTTTTAAAAATTTTGTATATAAAAGCTTTTTTTTTTAAGAAACCATTACAAGGACTTATAATTTTTGTTCTTGCATAAATTCATATTTGCAAAGCATTCTGTTTTTGTCTGCTAAAAGAGTTTAAAAAAATTAAATTTATACTTATGAACAGTTTTCTCTATTAACATTCATTTTTAAATTCCTAATCTATTACATAGGAGCAAGTTCGTGCGACCCAGTCGTGCATTTTATTATTTATCAAAATCGTTAGAGCCCTAAATGAAAAATCTTATTTATCTCGAAAACGGCTGTTTTCGAGAAAAATACGATTTTTGAAAACCATTTTTTAAATTTTTTTTACATTTGCATGATGGATACCTTTATTTTTAGGTAAAATAAATTTTTTTTTCTCACATCTTGTAGATTATATTAAAAAACTTTTATTTATCAAGTTTAAAAAAAATCTTGCATGGGGTTTCCGAAATATTCAGTTTTGAAAAAAAAATTCGAAGTTTTTTTTTTAAAAATCCAAAAATAATTTTTTTTGAAAATTTGAATAGGCAATTCTATTTAAATTTTTGGGAGCTTTAGCAAAAAAAAATTATCAAAATCGGTCGTACCATTTTTGAGAAAATCAAAAACGAAAAAAATGGGTTCATGAGGGGTACCCTCAATAACCATTTTTCACAATTTTTTTTCAACTACTACCTAGCTTTATCTAAATGAAATTTTTTTGTTTTTATATTTTTTAAATCTGTCGAACAGTTTTTGAGAAAAAAAAATATTTATAAAATTTCGAAAAAAATTCGTGTGGCAGGTACCGTTATTTTTGGTCTTAAAAAAAACGTGTGGGGGAAAAAATAAAAATGATATCTACAAATTTTAAAGAAAATCGGCCGAGCCGTTTAGGCTGTAGTCGAACAGACAGACAGACAGAATTGTACCTATAAGTCGCAAGTAAAATCATAGGTGTGATATTATGGACATGGACTACACTATGGTCAAAAAATTTAACGGCTCTACCTATTTTTTAGCAGAGTAAAAACAAACAACAATGATTGAGATTATAGAACAGAATAAACATTTATTACAAATATTTTCAGTAACAACAATACCAAAACTTAAACACAATAATAATTTTGATCGCAAGTAGAAATTCATTAGCAGGCCTTCAAAATCAGATACAGGAGCAGACGACTAGGGTAGACCATCTCTACTCTGTTTTGCCGAGCTTAACGCTTACAAGTAAAGGGCGCGCTGCCGGAGAGACTAAGCTGAACCAGAAACAGACTCACAATAATTGCAATATCCTAAGAAGGGATCGGCCCAACTCCACACAAGGAAGAGGCGTCGCAATCTTCATACGAAAAGGTATCGATTATAAAGTTATTTATAATAGTGATGTGCGCTGGAGCGCTGGAGGCATACATCATATGCATTTCTCTCCGAAAAGAGAAGTGGTATCGCCTTAACCGATTGATTTTATAACAGAGTTTGAAATCAAATACAAAATCATAGAGGTAACCATCTATACAATTGGGTGGGTCAGCACAGCGTTGAATACGGGATCGATTCTGGCTAAAGAAAATCCATCATTTCCAAGAAACGGTGCCTATCTGGATTTATTACTAATCGACACAAGACTGACAATAAGAGACACCGTGGGTCAGCAACCAAGAAACTGTACTGTGACCACTGCGAACTTGCCGCCGTAATACAGCTTTCTAACGAGATTGTGGAGTTGCCTGTTCATTCTTACAATTATAGTAAGATGCGATGGCCACGCTTCACCAACGCCTTATCAAAAGAACTACGTTCGAATAATATATCCCCACCTTATAACAGGAACTAGACAAACACAGAGATAGACAAATTCCTAGAACAAATGTACGATACAATCAAACGAACAAAGAACAGAACAATACCAAAATCTTAAGAATGTGACCCTACAGACATGTTCCGTAAAGCAACCATTGACCAAAAAATGTACCACTGACAGACGACTTAACCGCTT
The DNA here is from genome assembly GCA_963931855.1 of Philhelius festivus. NCBI lineage: Eukaryota > Metazoa > Arthropoda > Insecta > Diptera > Syrphidae > Philhelius > Philhelius festivus. Next base: position 68,239,203 of record OZ007555.1, read on the forward strand.
GTACCGACGCGACGGTTCACTAACACACACGATCTGGAGATTAGGACACTGAAGTCGTCAATCAAAAACATCAACCAATTGATCAAGGAGAACCATCGGTTATGCATTAATTTGTTTTGGGATAACAGAATTCGGGCCGGTAATTCTAGCGACCTAAGTATGTTCCCACAAATTAAAACGATCTTCCGTGTTTTAAGCTTCAGAGGACAACAGAAAACAGAGACATTCTTCTGACAGCAGGAATAGATCCGGAGGAATAGAAATTTTTTCCAGTTTATCAGATGCAACTGTTTTTTTTAAATTATCTGCAACCATAAGTTCAGTTCCGATTCCAACGAACGCGATAATATTTATGTAAGTTCCATTTTTCGCGTATAAAATGGTGTCGAACATCAATACATACACATGATCGTTTTCGTCTTTTTTCTTTTTGAAAACCCATTTTGTCTTGATGATATAGTCTTCAGCAGACTTGTCTACACATTTCCAGTATTATTTTCTTCAATGACTTCACTTCACATCTCATTGCCTCTATCCATTTTTCTTTGTCGCTTTTAGATAATACATCTTCGATGTCTTAAGGGTCTTCACAAACTTTGGTCTTCCCAGCACTGTAATCAACTTTGGGTGATTTTGAAATTCTTTCACTCCGACGAATTGCTTCTTGAGCTGTTATAGCTTCTTCTTCTTCGGTATCCCCCACTTCATGGTCATTGTAAGCTATAGAGTCGAAATCCTTTTGATGTGCTTGAATACCCTACAAATAAAACATTTTTCAGATTTTGAATCAAACTTACGACCAGGGGTGGACTAAGAGGCAGTGGCACCCGGGCAGGTAAAGCAAAAGCTTACACCCAATACAAATTTAAAAAAAAAAAAAAACTAACAAAGATTTTATTTAAAAGTGTTTTCGAGCTTTTATTACACTGAATGTTTTGATTAAATCATTAAAATCTATATTTTTTGTATGCTCCAGGAGACAAGAGTATGGTTGCAGCACCTCTGGTATCCAAGTTTTCCTTTTGAGGATCACAAAGGAGTTCAAGAGTTGAAACTATCTTTACTAAATTTTCCTTCAATGGCTTAACAGCATCGTGATGAGTGCTCCATCTAGTGTCTACAAGTCTCTTGACTGACACACCTACATTTTTTATTAGAACATCCCAACGATGCGTAGATGCTGAGAAAAATATGTAAAGCGTTTCCACAGTCCCTAAAAACGTTGTACTTGAAGGAGTGCTTCCCAAATAATAAACTCCACAAAGGTTTAGAGAATGGTTGGCAAATGGCGTTAACAAAGCTTTATTGGATTAATTTGCCGAATTAATTTTTGAACTCCTCCAGGAACATCTGCCATAGTCGCAATATTATCATATCCCTGAGCCCGAAAAAGGTTAATATCAAGACTATCTTCATTGATTTGCTTTAAGATATCGTCGGTAAGTTCTTTGGCAGTCTTTCCAGATGTAGGAAAAAACCCTAGAAAAGATTCCCCCACCTTAACTATGCCGTCCTGGATATTTGGTCATATGTGATTCATCGGGGGTGCTGTCGAATATAAGACCAAAGTAATTGGCCTGGTGGATGTCCCCAAAAGGCTTATAAATTCATTTTGAATATTATTCGACAAAAACGAGCTGACTCGTGTCTTATCACCTATTGAATGCTCAATTCTCAGCAAATGCTCCTTTAGAACTGGGTCATATTTGGATATAAGTTTCACCAATTCCAAGAAATTGTCTCCATTTTCCGATGACAAGTCCTCTCTGTGGCCTCGAAAAGATAGGTTTTGGCGAGTAAGAAACAAAATTACGTCTAAAAGCCGTCTTAGAATATCTCGCCATTTCTTTTTTTCTGCAGCTTCAAGCCCATTTGCAAGGTTTTCTACTTTTCTAATCAAGTTAGGTGGCGATCAGATGCCTCGTGCTCGAATACCTTAGGGCTAAGCTTCCAACACATATTAAACCCAGTGACGAAATATTGTGATTCATTGCATGCAAATAACCGACAGCAAAAACAAAACAAACTGGTTGTAAGCTTGGAGTATGTCATTAATTTCCGCAATACTATTTCACCATTTGGGACGGGAGTTTACTATAAAACCAGGCCATATTAAGATGCCTACTCGTCCCCTTGGTTTTATCTCCTGACCTTTGAACTTCGGCTGTATTAAAAGACCATCTTTATTTTGAAAATTTGTTTGACAGCTAACTAAATGAAACTGCATACTGCCAGCTGTTATTCCTTTCTGCTTATTCTCATAAAGAAATGGGAATAACAAATGTAAAATTTTGAAAGAATGCACCACTGTGTAAAAAATTTAAGCTCTTTTAGTGTGCACTGCTCTATTATATGAAAGTGTTCTTTTGTTTGTTTGTCAGTTTGACTGTATATGACAAAAAACATTCAAAATAATACATACTCGTAAATTAAAAATTGCCCTATCTGAAAGTGAAATATTTGCTGAATAAACTTCATATTCATAAAATTAAAGACAATCGTATGGAAACAGTTTGAGGAATTCCATTTTTGAGTGTTTTGATGTTACTTTAACTTACGGTCATCTTAATCATAAAAGCGACAATGTTCACATTTGCCATCCACTTAAAATGCGTTTACACGTGTCTTTATAAGACCCTGTTTATATTGTGATTTTCATTACGCCATCCATGACGATGTTTTTGTCGATGAGATCCGTCAGGAGCTCTGTCCACTTTTAAAACAGAGTCTAAGGGCGGTATTCACCGTACGCTCATCACTTAAGAGGCTCACAAACCCATTCACCAAGCAATAATATTGAATATTTATGAGCGCTCGTAAAAGTTATGAGTGCTCCTGATCACTCATATGTTACGAGAGCTCTTTTCGAAAACTTATTCGAAAATATTCAAAACAAACTGACTTTTTTTTTTTAAATTGTCACTGTCGCAATTTGATTTCTGAATTTAATTTGTATTGAAAAAACTTCAAACATAAAATAAAAAAAACATCAACAATTAAAAGTATCAACGCAATTTTATTAATCAATTTTACATGCTTCACTGGATTTTCTTTATTGTTTGAGATGCGGAGCAATCAACAAACTTGCAATGCAGGAGGAGTCTGGACAGATGAAAAGGAGCACGTTGATGATCCATAAGCCAGCAATTCGTAGATTTCTTATCGGGTATCCGTTTGAATAGCAGCAATAGCCATTATTTGAGAATTTAAATCGAAGTCCTGGTTGGATAGTAAAATAAATGAAAAGTTTGTTGTGCAGAAAAGACTTTCGTTTTCTGTTCTTTAAAGATGAGATGACAGTTCAAAGTTTATGCGTTTTGTTTTTATGACTAATATTTCACATTTGACTTCTCGGCTGTCAATCTTGTGTGAAAACTGTTTGAATTAACAGTTTGAATATGCCTGGTTAAGAGAGAGTGGCTCTCATTTTCGGACTTCGAAAAATATTTATGAGGGGTTGGTAAATAGCACAAATAATTTCCAATTTACGAGCCACTTAAACTTAAGAGCTGTTTATGAGCCTTCGGTGAATACCGCCCTAAGGCTCGTATTCACCGAGCGCTCCTAAACGGCTCTTAACTTAACGAGGCTCTTAACTTGAAATTTCTGTGGGGTCAGCGTTACCGCTGTGCCACTTTAGTGTCAAATTGCCACTTTTTTTAGGCTGTGCCACCGAGCCACCACCTTTCAGTCTGTGCCACTTTTTATTCCCCACAAGTAAAACTAAAGTTAGCAATTCACCATGCCATTTTTCCATACCTTTTCATATCTTTCATGCGTACGATACTTATACGAGTACCATCAAAATTTTAAAATTCAACATAACCCACACATTGAAAAAGCGGGTAACATTAAAAATAGTTTGAATAAATACCTATTTTCCGACTTATATGAATTTGTTGCAAAAATTTTAACCTTGCCTCATGGCAGTGCCTGCCTTAAGAGCCTTTTTTCCCAAGCTAACTTTGATGAAAAACAAACTCACCAACTGACTAAACACTGAAACTTGCGAAAATATGTTGCCTTCTTTAAATTTCGTAAGCAACTGTGATTTAGCTGAGTGGAGTCCAGATGAGCTCCTCATAAAAAAATATAGGGAAACCATCACAGGAAAGTAAAATGTGATACGAATTCTTTTAAATAATTTATTATTATTTATTATTTATTCATACTTTTATTTATTTGCTTATGTTGAATAATCAATACAAAATGAACTGTTAATTTTTTAGTTTTTAGCTTACGTTGCAATAAACCTTAAAATGATTCTTTAAATTATGTGTTTTCTTCAACTCCTATAAATTCTTTGAGATGAGTGTGAAATTTGTTCCCTTAAGTCAACTTTCATACATTATGGTGTTGTTTTGTTTTTAATTTTAAATGCCACCTTTTTTTCTCGAGTGCCACTTTTTTGCCACTTTTCCAAAATATCCTAAGGTAACGCTGTGTGGGGTATTCACCAACCACTCGCAAGTGTTTTTCGAAGTTCGAAAATGAGAGCCACTCTCTCATGTTCAGGCATACCCAAACTGTGAAATGTTGTGGAATGTTGGTCTTGACAGCAAATGGATACTCTTCTACTTGGCATTGCTCACATGGATTCGAGTCAAATGCGTGCGTGGCACACGTCTAAGCAAACAAACTTTCGAAGAGAGCGCTCGTAGATCTTCACTAATATTGCTTGGTGAATAGGTTTATGAGCTTCTTAAGTTATGAGCGCTCGGTGAATACCAGCCTTAATCTCAATTACACTTTAAACTGATGATCGTTAATTTCATTGGTCGAAAATCTAATCCAAATTGATCCTAAAATGAAATAATGGCGCTGTATACGAATAAAAGAAACTTCAAAACGATTCTCCTCTCTATTTACAATGTCGATTGGATGAAAATTTTCTCTTTAATTGCTGAAAATGGGGAATAGGTGTGTTCATGTTTTTACTTTGCATTTGACTTTAAGGGTACGTGAGAAGTTCCAGTAGAAGTGTCTTATACTACTTTTTCACCAAAAGATAATCTGAGATTTAAGGCAAGAGATTTATTATGTGGTGTTTTCACCGCACTGAAAGATTAATAAAAAGATTAACTTTGACAGCATCTATCAAAACGCTAATGTTGTTTCAATTTTTCTTATAAAGTAGAAGCGAGAGAAAGAAAGTTATATTTGTGCCAAACGATGAAAAATCATCGAGATAGCTTAGCACGGTATGGATGTTAGGTCAGTTCGAACTTCGACCGATCGATCCTATGAAGAGATTTATTTCTAATCTACTAGATTTACGAAAAAAATTTGTATGGTAAATCTTCGAGATTTAAAGAAGATTTATGATAAATCCACTTAAATCCCGGAATAACTCTTGGTGAAAACGTAGTATTATACAACGTTTTCACAAAAAGATAATCCAATATTTAAGGCAAGAGATTTATGTGGAAGATATACTTTGACAGCATCTATCAAAATGTTAATAGTGTTTCAATTTGTCCTATAAATTGGAAGCGAGAGAAAGAGAGTTTCATTTGTGTCTAACGATGAAAAATCATCGAACTAATTTAGCAAGATATGGATATTGGGCCAGTTCGAACTATAGAACAATTGATCCAATGAAGATTAAACAAGATCTAATCTACCTACTACGTTTACGAATAAACATTTGTATGGTTAATCTTCGAGATTAAAAGAAGATACTTGTAAGATAAGGTAAATCCACTTAAATCGAGGATTATCACTTGGTAAAAACGTAGTATTACATTAGGAATTTATAATTCGTAATGAATTTTGTAATTTATACCGAAGTAAATACTCAAAAAATGTTTTTTTTGCAAACCATTTAACGGAAATGTGTGTGATCAGTAAGAATATTGCATATATATTATATATATTTTTTTATTCCATAAATGCTTGGCCACGTTGGCTTTTTATTCCCTTCAGTTCAATCTACCATTATTAATAACATTCGCTCTAACCTACTTAGACAAAAAAGTCAATGATGATATTTTTTTGTTTGAAAGTACCATGTTAAGGAAAGATATGACGAGAAAACACAAGACCAGGAGAAAGAAGATCAGTTTTAAGCATACCTTTTAATAAAATAATGAAAAAAATAAATAAATTTAAATTAAGATATGAATACCATGTGTACTTATAAAATAAAATGCACGATTGGGTCGCACGAACTTGCTCCTATGTAATAGACTAAGAATTTCAAAAATGAATGTTATTAGAGAAAAACTGTTCATAGGCATAAAAATTAATTTTTTTAACGACTAAAACAACTTCTTTAGTACTTGGAGGTAAAAATAGAATGCCATGTGATTCAAGCAAATATAGGTTCATGCAAGAACAAAAATTATAAGTCTTTATAGTGGTTTCTTAAAAAATAAGCTTTTATATACAAAATTTGTAAAACATTTTTAAGAAACAATTTTGGTAAGCCAATTTAAAGCTTTTATTGTTGTTCGAATAAAAATTAAATTTACAAAAAAAAATATCGAGCCGTTTTCGAGATATTGAATTTTCAAAAAAAAAAAAACGATTTTTTTTTTTTTTCAAAATTCAAAAAAATATTTTCCTTAAAGTTTTGAAATCCGTTATGCCGATAATAATAAATTCAAAATTTAAAAAAATCGCTCTATGGTAGGTACAGTCAGTAGTATCTTGTTCTCAAAATTTTTTTTATTAAATTATAGATCTTAAAAATTAATTGAAAGAAAAAAATTTAAGTAAAATTCTCGGAACCGTTTTCGAGAAAAATACGATTTTCGAAAACCATTTTTAACATTTGTATGGAGGGCACCTTTATTTTTAGGTAAAACAAATGTTTTTTCTTAAATCTTATAATTTATATTAAAAAACTTTTATTTATCAAGTTTTGAAAAAATCGAGCATGGGGTTTTCGAAATATTGAGTTTTCAAAAAAAAATTTTAGAATTTTTTTTTTAAAAATCCAAAAAAAAATGTTTTGAAAATTTCAATACACAATAATATTAAAACTGCTGGGGAGCCTTAACATAAGAAAAATGATCAAAATCGGTGGGACCGTTTTAGAGAAAATCAAAAACAAAAAAAGTGATTCCAAAGGGGGTACCAAAAATAACCATTTTTTGGAAAATTTTTTTCAACCATTACCTAGGTTTAACTAAAAGAAATTTTATGAATTTTTTTTAAAAAAATCTGTGGGACAGTTTATTTTATATTTATAAAATTTCGAACAAAAATTCGTATGGCAGGTACCGTTATTTTTGGTCTTAAAAAATCAAATCAAAAAACATCCGGGGGGAAAAAATTAAAACCCATATCTACCAAGTTTGAAGAAAATCGACCGAGCCGTTTAGCTGCAATCGAACGGACAGACAGACAGACAGACAGACAGACAGACAGATAGACAGACAGACAGAATTGCGAGACCCACTTTTTTGGTCTTCGCTATCATCGTAATGTGAACTTTGATCAAAATCTCGAGTTCGATTTTTTTTCCGAATGCATAACTTGTCTTATACTCGTAGTTTATAGTACCTATAAGTCGCAAGTAAAAATAAAATGAAAAGTAGTTTAAAAAAAATTATGCGTCTGTTACTTAAATTTGGAAATTTTAAAGTCTTACCAAAAAAGACCCGGGCAACGCCGGGTATTATCGGCTAGTTATAAATAAAATCTAATTTGTGTTCTTAAATTTTGTTAATACATAACGTAAGGAAATGTTCAAAAATAATGCAAAATCAAGTTCAATACTTACGAAGCATTTTATAATGTGTTGTAAGATATTTGTGGAATTCTAAAAAGTAAGTCAAACAAATAAACTTGTGACAGTAAGTTAATTTCTATTATATTTATTATTTATTTATTTCACTTTTAAATAAGATGGTGTTTATAAATTTATTTTGTATCCTCAAAACTATTAGTAGGTAAACATATATGTATAACTTACAATTTTCATTCTCTTCACAAAATATGATCTGATACAGTTTAAGGATAATTTTCAATAATAAACAATTAAAATGAGAATTTAATACTAAGAAAAAAATATAGGTACAACGTAATCATAAATTTTAAAACCTTACTTTTCCGTCGAATATAATTTTGAAATACATTTTACATAACCTCTTACTTAGATACTCGTAATACTTAGCAACTTCTGATTCACAATTTTGTTTTTATATAAATTTGTGTCGTCTATCTCTAACGCTCAAAGAAAGCAAAAAAACTATCTGTAGTAAATAACCGTTGGTAACAATAATACAATAATAATTAATTTTATAATATGAGAAAGTTTTTCTTTCAAAATTCTTATGAAAATTGTTTTTATATATTTTTTTTTAAATTTTATTAGATTCTTATTTGTATTTAGTTTTTTTTTCAACTTTCCACAAAGCTCACGATCACAAAATATTTATGTTCCTGTACACAATATTTTTAAATAAAATTTATTACTAAATCATACTTATTTGTTATGAGTTTTTTTTTTTTTTTAATTTTATTCATATACAGTTATATAATTTTGTTTATCTTTTTTATTCATGAAGAAGAAGATATAGGCTGTGACAATTTTTTGAAAGCAAAGTCTTAATACCTACTGTATTGTTTTTTTTTTTTTGGTATTTTTTTTAAAAGTTGTATTAGTCTTTATCCTAAATACTAGATTTTTTTGGGTCCACTAACTATTGTATGCTGTATTTGATTATACGTTATACATAATTAACACCAATTTTTTTTTTGTTGTTATAAAAAACGATTTTTCTATTTTTTTTTGTTAGCTTACTGAAATAATTAAAAAAATACTTATGAATACTGATAAGTAAAAAAATAAAATATTGTGCAGAATTATAAAACTTAAACAAAGAAAAAACTATTTTACACAGCTAAAAATTACATTGATGACGATGAAAAAGATACATCGGCGTTTTATAGATATTTTGATGAATTTTTGCTTTGTTTTTAATTTCAAACTTAATAGTTGTTAGTTGTATGTAATTCAAAGTTCCTTAAATTTAATTTTCTGTGATTGAAATTTCAATAAAATGTGTTTTAGATTTGAACGAAAAGTTGTTGTTCTGTCAAATTTCGGGACAGAAGATGAGAAAATTTACGTTACTCGAAATTGTCTGATAAAAACTTTGTGTTTCAATTAAGAGCACACTATATACGATGCAGGAAACAACTTTCGGTTATGGATTGTTTATTTTCGTGACTCTAGGACAAAATAGTATTTTCGATTTTAAGACTTGTCTATCTTTAGAAAGCTTTAATAAATAGCCACATCAACGAAGTCAAAAATATTGCAGCACTTTGAAGCAAAGGGGTACACTACTGACTGATATTTCTTAGTGTTGAATAAAACAAAAAATTTTTTTAGATACAAAAATTGAACCCAGAGACGAAACAAAGAAGTATTTACCTGCAAGGAACTGTTAAGAAGTTTCAAATACTTCAAAAGCTGAATGAACAGACACAAATGTTATCCGGGGACAAAAACACATTCATATTCATTGTTTTGGTTTAACTTAATTCCCCCTACGTCAAAATCTTAAGTTCGGCTATTACGAAGTGCCTTTTTGAGGAGAGATATTCTTTAAGAAGATGCCAAACCTTCGCACGTTGCAACCACCCTCCTTAAATAAAAACTATATAACCCTTCTTGTGTTAAAGTATTAATACGATACAACTTAACGATTTTTTAACTTTAAAGTAGTTTAGCAACTCTTTCTTAATTTTAAAACCAGTATCTTGCTTAGACAATTTGTTTAATGAACACACCTAAAACAATGTCAATTCGTTCAAAGAACATGTAAACAGGCCTTTTTTTAGTGACATGAAGTTAGCACTAAGCAATTGAAATAGGTATTTGGTGATTTTAAGTTTAATAAAATGATGCTAAATTCAATTGAGATTTGCTAAATTGACAACAGCTGATTTTCAAACCAGAATTACATTAATGAATGTATCTTTATATCTTCGAAATACTGTGAATGCGAAGGTGAAACCAATTTTTTTTTCTCTTGCTGCTCAATGATACTTGATAGATACATTAAAATTTGGCCTTGATTCATTTAGGTTTTTTTAAGACTATTGCTAGACTTGTCGAAATTTATACCTAGAACTTCATAAGTATCACGTTTAATGGGAGTGTCAGTATAATGTTTTTTTTTTTAAATTGTATACTTAGTAAAGTTTGACTAATTTAAAAAACTATTGCGTCATGATCGTGACTAATGACCAACTAGATTGATGTTGGAAAAAACGGACGCTGATCGCTCGTGAAACGCTTCACAGAGCAAAGGTTTAAAATTGGCCTAAATTAGCAAAAGTGGTTACAAATTGCCTATAGTAAAATTGTCTTAATTCAGCAGAAGATTTTCAAAGGCATTTCATTTCATTTTCATTGTTTTTAAATTTACAATTCTATAGCCTTTCTTTAAAAATAAGACAAAAAATTGTCACGATATACCTTGAGTTGCTCATGAATAATGATTTTTGCAAATTAATTGGGCCACAACAGTGTTTTTGAATCAGCGAAATTGTATGGCTCACCCTGTAGTGTGTCTTGAAAATTTGTATGTAATTATGAAATGTTTAATCCCGTAGAGCGTATATCAAACATAAGATTAACTATCAAGAACATCTTATTCGATTTTGATAAAATGTTGTCTCTGTGATTGAAGCAAGTGTGAACTAAGATCAGACTATCAGTCAGTGGCGGATTAAACTAACAGCTATTGCTTTATAAATTCTGTATGCACTCAAATATATGAATGTTCTTATATTGTGCGTAGCCAAGAAAAACTACTATGTATTTATTTATGTTTTTTTCAAATGCAGCTGTCGGTACAACTATTTTATATAAAAACGCAGGCATTAAGTCAAGCCTAGTTTTGAGTAATACATTTTATTTATGTATATATTTTCATTTCGATTTTATTTATTTTATGGAAAATTTAAATGTGTATCTACTACTTTTAATTATTTTTTTTATTATAAAAGTTAATATATTTATTTGTTTTTTTTTTTTTGTAAAATATTCTGGATGTTGTATCTGTATGAGTATAATATCTAAAAGTGGATGGGATGTTTGAATTATTTGTATTAATATGTATGTTTTAATGAGTTCTGTCAGTACGTTTACATATTTTGTTTAATATGAGTCATTAATTTTACATTAAATTAAATAAATACGTTTTTGTTTTTGTCATTATAAGCTTATTCTGACCTTCTTCTAAATTCCTTACTTACCCTAAAATTCTCCACAAAGCTCCAAATATAAATATACATTTATTTTTTCTTTAGACATCATTATATAGAATATAATTTTTAATATACTGGTGGAGGGTAGCTTATTTTAATAGCAAATATAGCATCTTTAGCACGAGTATACTGACATTTGATTTTATTATTTAAGAGTATTTTGTTTTTAAATTTCGAGGTGCTGATGATGGAGGTTAACTAATCAGCTGTGACGATGACACTTAGCTTAAATAACTTTTTGTTCTTGATATCAGTGAATTGTATATTGAGTTTTTTTATATATGCAAGCATTTAAAACGATTTTATGATGTAAAACACTATACATATGCTTGAGTGAATTCAGAAGTGGGAATTTGGTTTTATTTTATTTTCCAGTTTATTGCCACCACCTTCGGAAACATTAGGTATTTAGATTATTGTTTTTGCTATTTGTTACATTTTGATAATTTTTTTTTTTTTGTTTTATTTTTCATTAACTATTCAATGAATTATCTATAATTTTCATTGGCAACAAACATTGTTGTTGATTACCTTACTCATTAAGTTTATGCCATTCGGCAATTTGTCTTCGTGGTGAATTGCATACTTCATTCCAATGGTTAAGAGCTGTTCCACCAGAATTGGGCCCACCAAGCTCCAGTCGACCGATTACCTTTAACGAAATTATTTATAAATGAAAAATATATAAATAAATGAAGGTCATACAAATTACTTTAATAACATATTTTAAAAAAAAAAGATTTATGTTATAAATAGATATTTAAAGCATCCAGAGTTCCATTCCTACCGACAACACGCACCCTTTAGGCAGTTATACTTAATATTTGTCCACCCTGGTTTTCGGGGGTCTAGGAGATATTTAGACTTAAAAAAAAGTTTGTGTGTAACAAGCAGACATTTTTTAATTTGTCATCTTCGAATGATTAAGAGCTTGTGAAACCAGACTCAGTGGGTTGGGATGTACAAAATACACAATGGTGCTTATTTTGACATTCTCTTTCGTTCGAAAGTGAGTCGAATTCGTTGAAACTTAATTTTGAGACTCGGCGATTAGAATGTTAATCGAACAAATCGAAAGTTCACCCAATCCATAGAAAGTTCATTCATTTGCGAAAGCTTATTCAATTTTGACATTCGAAAGAATAGAATTAAATGTCATTTTTGTGTCGTTTGAATTTTTCTGTCGAGTAAGCAACAAAACATGTAAGTTTTTGATTATTTCATGGAAAATAAATTACTTTTATAATTTTTTTGTTGTTTAACGTTTAAAGGTCGCATTCCAACTAGACAATCCGCGAACAAAAGGAAAAGTTAATCAAAATAATGGAAGAAAACCCGGAGGTAGCAAAGGGTTTTTTTACCACCCGCGTTGTATCAAAGAAAGATTTTGGAAGGAAACCGCGGAGAAATTAAATAAACACCATCTCCATTTATAAACAACACAAATGCCATATTTTTATTTTTTACTTATTATTTTGTTTTTATCAAAGAAAATTAAATTATTAAACAATAAACAAAACAATTACAAATAAACAAAGATTTCACTTGTTGTTTTTGACATTTCACAAACACTTCTCTTTTGTTTTTGATATTTAAGTGTGACCAAGTGTATACGAAAAAAATAAAAATTTGGAACGCGTCATGAACAACTTATTTTTTTGAGAATAGTTTCAAAACAGCTGAGTTGACAGAAAAAATTTAATGAAAATGTAGTTCTTTATGGTTAAACTTTACTTTATAATGAAAAAGTGTATTATTTATTTTGTTTCTTGATTCTTTATACAAGATCTATAAAATGTTTAGAAACAAAAAAATGTAAAACGGTCATACTAATTAAAATAGAAATATAGTAAATGTCAAACAGCTGACAATGAAAATGAATCTGTTTTGAAGTTCATTTTATACTATCTTTCGCAAATGAATGTTATTCGTTCGAATCTCAAATTTAAGAAAGTTCATTCGAAGGAATAGAATCATTCTAACGAATAGAGTATTCATGAGAATGTCAAAATAAGCATGAATGGTAGCCTTGCAATTCATTCTTCAAATCAAAGTAATAATTTGTTCACAGAAAAAGGTAATACTACGTTTTCACCAAAAATAAATCCGAGATTTAAGGCAAGAGATTTAGAATAAATCCTGAAGTGTTTTCACCAAAGAAAATGAGATTTATTTGACGTTTTCATTCTGTCTTGTCATTCAATTGTCAATTTGGACAAGCGAAAAAAAATTGCATTGGGTAGTAAACAGGAAAAAAAACAGATATTTCTATTTTGTGTTGATTGTCAATGAAGAAAGTGGGTGTTCATAGGTGCGTTCTACAAAATAAGGTTTGTTTGTTTTGCAAATCTTCTGATTGCGAGAAGATTTCAAGGAGATTTATTTTAAATCTTCATTTGAGGTGATTTATATTTGTATGGTAAATCTACGAGATTTAAAGGAGATTTATGGTAAATCCACTTAAATCCAGGATTTACCTTTGGTGAAAACGTAGTATAAGATTTATAAAATATTTATGTATGTATATAAAAATGTAAATATGTAATTACCTATATTTTATTTATTTCGTTTAAAATCTTTGCCTAGAATGGACGAAATGGCTGCCCACAAATCGTTTGAGCTAAACAGAAATTAGCTAAAAAGCTAAAACAAAACCGATCGGTGCCCCAATGGGTCCGTCTACGTTTCGGAAACATAATTCGCTACAACGCCAAGAGGGTACATTGCTGGTTTGTTTTTGGTTGTCAAGTAGGTACTGCAAATCGGAAATAAACTATTATGCTGAGCGACTTTATTATTCAATGTACTTCATTGGAACCAAAGACGGCCCTCATACGGATTATTGTATGCCGATCTGAAATCGATTTGGGTGACATCAAAGAAGCATTGCAAAATAAATACGGAGAGTAAATCCTGGATTAAGGCAATACTTCTGGAAATTACAAACGATTTCTTTTGTAAATTTCAATTATTAGTGAGAGATACATAATTATAATGCATAAATATTGAAGGAGTGCAAGTTTTGAATAAGAAGTTGAAAATCTTCAAAAATTACAAAATCTTTTCCGCATGAAACATTTTTCTTGTTATATATTTTTATTATAAAATGACAAAAGTCAACTGGATAAAGGCACACTTTAAGAAAATAGAGATGCGTTTTGCTGGTTTTAAAGTTAAACGATCTCCTTAACGTTGAAGTATTTTTTGTATCGTTTCAAATTAACAAAAAGTCGACTCTCATTTAAAATTATGTTTTAGAGTCGACTCTCATTTTAAAGCTAAATTCGAGTTAGTTTTAAATGTTTAAAATTTTGGGCCCTTAAATTTTGCAGATATATTTTTATCCTTAAATGTTGTCTAATGTTGTCTTTAATGATGAATAAATAAACAAATAAATTTTGTTCGACTTAATAACTTAAAATTTGGGAAAAACATCAATTAATTTTTGTTTCCCCATTTTAGGATGAACCTAGAACCAACAATCAAGTACTAAGAAAAGATTAATAAATCGTCGAGAATTCTGGGTCAATATTTCTTAAATCTTAACTGATTCTTTAAAATAAGGACAAGTTCAATGAGGTCAGATTTGAAAATTCTGCCTATTTGTTAACAGTAGTGAAATAAGGCAATTGGCGTTTTTTTTTTAATATTTTAACTTATTAAACTTTACTAACGTAAAATAAGACCAATTTGGTATTATTTCGCTTTGAACTCAAAAAAGTCGTAAGTTTTCTTGGGCAACGGTATGTTGTGTAGCGCGCTTCGCGGGTTCCAAGGATTTAAACTCTCTCTCTCTTTTGGTCTTCTGTACTGCTCAGCAACTTCGTTGCTCGGCTAAGGGTATGTTCAGTAGTCAGGCAGATTGAGAATAGAGCTCTGAACAGAGTCCGAGCATGTCGAGCACGTTCTAAACCAAGCGTGTGTTGAGCGCTCTGAGTGGTTTTTGAAACACACCTGAACACTTACATAACTGTCAGCATATTTTTTTATTTCCACCTGTCAAATCCTTGTGTACATTTAAACCTGTCGGCTCATTTATGTTATTCTGAGTTCATAGAGCGCACTCTGAACACGCTTAGAACATGCTCAGAACGAACAAAGAAACACATTTTCGAAGCTAATGTGAATAGCTTTCTTAGATAACAATACCTTAGATGGTACATTTGGTGGTAGTGTTTCTTTTTTTCAGAAAACTGTTGGCATAGACGCCTGCCTGCCAGCTGAATAGACCCTTATCGGAGTAACGAGGTTGCTTCAGCGAGACGGAAGACCCAAGAGAAAGTTAAGTGCAGTCTCCTGTTTCACAACACATCATATTTTTTGGTAAAGCCTTATTTTACACATTTTTTAATTTTATATAAAGCTAACTGATTTGACTTTATTTCACTTAAGCAAAGAGAAATAATGCCATATGTTGGAATATTGCAATTTAAAAAAAAAGAAGAGAAATAAGCCCAAGTTTGAGTGGCCTTATTTCACGGCTCCATTTTCAATTAACTAGCAGTTTCACGAGAATGTACACAAACAGGTTCACCTTCGACTAAAAATTAGCTAGATGAAAGAAGAGCACACCATCAGGAGAAAATTATAGCTTTAAGTTTTTTAATATTTTTCAAGAAAGCCCTTAGGAAACAAGTAACAAAAATTATTATTGATTAATTGAATAAAACTAGTTTAGAAGTCCTCATGCCACCAGAGTAGATTTGAAGTCAGAATGAGATAATATCAGTTCAACATCATTAAATTTCCAACAAAATGCGACGTCTTAAATGGCTTCACTGAGGTAGTCTAGACAATGCATAAGCTCACTCTGTGAAAATAATACAAAATTGTCAACTAGATACATAAATAAAGATTTCTAGCTTAAATAAACATAATATGTTACTTAACTAAAACATATTTCAGTAGTCTGTCTTTGTCTTTGCTTTGTGGACAGAGGACGTGCTTCGCTCGTAATAAAAATATATTCTCCAGTATCCAATATTGAACCAAGAAGTTCTATCGTAAGAATTTATAACATAAATGGATTTATATAGGTTTTTATTGAAGCATTTTTCGTCGTCTTAGATAAATTGACAAGTTGGTTCCAAATGTAGACGAGTTTAAGGAAATAATGCTTATTTCTCCAGTTCAACCGAATCAGAATTTGGTATGAAAATTAAATTTTCCAAAACTTATAAATAAACTTTTCGTTCTTACAAATATTTTTCAATAGAAAGCGATGATATTGCGAAAGAACCTGACTGTGTTGGTCATAATGTACAAGTATGGAACACCGTTTAGTGAGAAGTCTTACAAGTATTCCATCCGAGTATGACACTTCCGGTAAAAATTTTATCAGAAAATATAAGTTCAAAATAACGAGCCATAATTTTTCTAAGCAGAAAGCTATATGGCTCGAAAAGCTAAAATGTGGAAACAACAAATTCGGAAACCTTAGACCAGGAGCACACTGGCAACTGTGATCGAAATCATTGTTATAGTTCAATCACCAATTGATATAGCAGCCCGCACATGCAACACTTTACAAGCAATCAAGAAACATGAAAGAAAAAACAATTTAAATTTATTTGCATGGCTCTTCTCTTCTGTCGGGATTTTTGGTAAAACTAAAATATTGACCAAATTTTTTCTTTCTTGTGCTTATAGAAAATAACTCAATTATTTAGTTCAATGTGCGCGCAGTTGCATATGATTATGTGTAGCACGAAATAGCGAACTGATTTAAGCTTTTAGGCAATAGTTTAGTTTGGGTCAAAACACAAATTTCTTTTTTTCTCATATATCTAAGGCTAGCTGCGCACTGGCAACTGTGATCGAAATCAAATAGTTTAATCACCAGTTGATAGAATACCGAGCACTGGCAACTCTTTACTCACGCTCACACTCTTTTCTCTCTTGAGCTTATAGAAAACAGCTCAACTGTTGTGAATTAATTTTAGGCAATCGTTTAGTTTGTGTCAAAAGCAAAACACAAACTTTTTAGTTGCTCAAATCGAGTTGCTCTAAGTGCGCGGTGTTCCATATAAGACCTTATGTTTCATTTTACCAACTAAACAGTTTCGAAACTAAAAATTGAATGTGCGCGCCTAGCCTAAGGCTGAAAACACACAGAATAAGGCTGAAAACGCACCGGATAAAGCAAAACGTGTTTTTTGTTTCGTGAAACAAGAGAACATTGTTTCTTATGAGACTACACACACCAAAGAAAACTAAACAAAACACACGTTTTTGTTTTGAAGTGTTTCGGTGGTGGTTGTCGAAAACACATGCCATTGTACACGAGCAACACACATCGAATGCAACAAAACTGTTTTGAACCACCGTCGTTGACTATAATTGCCTACTTTTTGGTGACGCAAAACACACTAAATAAAACGAAACATAAAAACAAAAGCAAAACAGAAAAACATGTTTCGTTGCCGATAACTGACCTATTGTTTTTTGCAAAACAAAATTTTGATTTCGTCCTTTTTATTTTCTTCTTTCGTTGCATTTCACAGCTTTTCTCTTTTCTTATAAATAAACAGAATAATGTCTATTTTGTAAACACAAAATTGTTATTTGTATTTACTTGCCGTAGAGTTATAATCTTTCACCCGGAGTTAAGCTTTAACGATATTTCGTATTTTGTTTCATTTCAACGCACACCAAAAGAAACAAAAAAAAAGTTTTGTTTTGTTGCATTCTGTTTCGCTGGTGTGTGTTCAAATAAAAAATGTTTTTTTGACTATCGAATCAAAAACGTTTTGTTTGATCCGGTGTGTTTTCAGCCTAAGAATTATGAAATAAAATGTGTCTTTTTGAAAAACTTAGTCTTTTATTAAATAGTAAAAACTTTTTTTAACTAAATGTATTCACTTTGACTTATTGATTATTGGAATGCCGTATGTGCTATTTTTGACGTATGTGTGCATGAAGAACAAGAATCATTTGATTTTAATTACATATACGGCAAACTCATTTGTACAAAAGGTTTAATATTTTAAAAAGTAAAACCTTTTGGGGTTATCTGATAACGATAAAATTTAAAGAGGGTTTCTATCGTGTAAAAAAATAAAATAATTCAACGGTTGGTTTCCTCGTAATAGACTGCCAAACCTTTCAATGCGGTTTCCCAAAAATGTAAAAATGGCGTATAAGGCTTCAATACTAGGCCGACGCAGTGTACCTTATTATTTTTTATAAAGGGTGACCATGACCAGATAGCAATAATAGTTTTTCCAATCTATCAAAGTAAGCATTGACATCGAGCTGTCAAAATACTCAGCTCAGCAAGGTTTTCCATTTCATCTAGACCTCGATAAACAACAACATAAGTTCGCTAATTGGGCCCATTTTTGGCTCAGTATTTATATCAACAAGCAAAAATGTGGAGAACATAATTATTCTACGACTACGCATCAATGCATCCACTAAGATTCACTGTTTGGCGCGGTTTATTACATGGCGGCAGTATCGGACCTTATTTCTTTAAAAATTAGACACGGTTGCTCGAAGTTGGGAAGCAGAAATTTGGCTACTGGGATATTTCTCGATCTAACAGATTTTTCCCTATTCCGAATATAATTAAATTTGAATTGAAATGGATAATTTGGGCTCCGCGGTTGGGACAAGAAAATATAACAAATCTCTTCCAATTGGCGAGTTTTATATAGTAAGAGAAAATCTAGTTCAACATCAGTCTGGTGCACTCGAAAGCACTTTTGAGAGTATGATATGATTATCCAAAAAAATTATACTTGTAAATTAATTGTAAATCGGAAATAACAAAAAATCTAAAAAAGAAAGAAGGTTATTAGGTCAGTTCCAGTCGGTTTTTAGACATTGTAAAGACCAATATTTTAAAATCAATTTATCTTAGAAAAAATAAGTATAGGGTTTATACTTTAATTAATTTTCTGCCCATTTCGGTTGAAAGAAGACAAAAAAAGCATTTTTTGGCACGTTTACTATAAAAGCATGCTTCTGGTATTTAATTAAATTTAGTCTCCTCTCAAAAAGACAACAATACATACGATACAAGTTCTTGAGATATTGGTTCAAATGAATTTTCCAAAATGGCGGTGGAAGTACAACCCAGAGTGTTATTTTAAAACATTCAAAGACGGGTCACCTATCGATTCCATTATTTGAATCATCAAATTTAATGGGTTTTATGTCTGTATTATATAATGAAACATCTTATTCGTATCTACCAACTATCCTATCTCATTTGCGAATTAGTGACATTTTGTCATTTGTTAATTCATTTTGATCGAACCGGAAAGCTTAGCGCAGTCAACTCCTCGAACATAATGACAAATAGCAGTAGCTAAGAGCAGTGGCGTAGCGTAGGGGGGGCGGTGAGGGCGGTCCGCTCCGGGCAGCAGGCCTAGGGGAGCGGCAAAATGTCGCCGGTGATGCGGTTAGAGTAGAAATCATATGTTTCATGAAAGATCGTTTGACAAGTCAACAAACAACAATGATGTAAATTTGAAATTTGCCACCCTATCTGTGGTTCGTCGTTGACCGCTCTCGGCTGATTTTCGTGAATTCGTAGACGGTGAGTAGGGCCGTAAGAGTGCATTCCGTATTGTCGCGCGACTCGCGAAACTAAAACAAAACGTTCCGAAACTCTCGCAAAACTGAAAGGGAGTGTTCCGAAACATATGATATGCACATGCGAGATATGATAAGATAACTAGGATTCGACGGAAACGTTATTCTAGTCTCAGCCAGCTCAATGTTTTTGCTCCCTCCCGCATCACAGAAAGTTGTTTCGATTGTGTTGTTTATAGTTTAAATACTGTTGAATCTTCTAAAACTAAACACTTAGTACTTCACTCAACCTTTGAACTAGTTTTTGAAAATAAGAAGAGTTAAAGGAAGCGGCGCGGAATACCGCAAGAAAAAGGCTAAGAAAGAAGCAGACGCAAAGACGCGAAATATTTCAGTTCTAGTTCTGGTTCAAAAGCCACGTTAACGTTTTCGGCGGCATCCAGCAGCAGCGGAAGTGATTCCAATGTAAGTAAGATTCCTCCATCTACAATCGTGAGTGGCCTAGAATTGTCCTCGGGCCAATATTCATGGGAATGCATAACTTATTTTACAGGCAGAAGAAGAAGACGTGCAGACGAAGACGAAGTCGACTCACAAGAAATACCTCAAGTATCTAGTCACAAGCCTGCAGAAGAAGTGAACCTCGTGAAGCTGTAAGGACGCTTAAAAATAAGTTTGTGGAAGTTCTTGAGGTACTGGAAGAATTGACGGATCGGTAGCCAGTCTTCTTCTGACAGTCATGCAGTCATTCAACTTCCTCACTTTTCTTGAGTGTGGATAAGTGTGCTCAGAAACTCTGCGTTTTAAAAGCTCTCCTAGAGGAGAGCAGAGACCGTTTCGTCCAAGCCGCAATCGACTTTTCTAAGACTCTTTGGAGAAAATTCGGAATCGAACTCAAAACGAGAAGAATTCGGAGGAAAAAACGCATGCATGGCGATGAATCCGCAGATGCAGCTTTGTCTCACGAGCCTCATTCGTAAGGCCCGTAGAATCCGTTTATGAAACCGCTTATCCTATTTTACTTTCAATAAAAGATACTTCATTGCCTGTGAAATGATGTCCCGAAATTTAATTTTAATTTAGTATTGAATGGGGGCGGCAAAATGGGTCTCCCGCCCCCGGCGCCGAGATGGTACGCTACACCACTGGCTAAGAGAATCACTGTAGCACAAGCTGTCATTAAAATTGCTCGTCTTAAATAGCATAGTACTTACCTCATTCTTTGTAACCCGATCCCAATCTAAAAGCATTAACTCAAGAGAGACACCATCCAGGGTTGCTCCAGTTCCCTGCAATTACAAAACCGCATCAATAGAATATCAATGTATTCGATATATTTTTTTTAACTTAACATACCTCAGCTGTAGGGATATCAAACGCAAAGCTTTCATTAAATACCGGACTTAAAGTCCTCTTTTTAACGTGAGTTTTCTTTTTTGCAATTCTCTGTCCATTGTAGAGTAAGTAAATCTTAACATATGGATCTGCCAGACCTGTAACATCCATTCGCGGTAGATTGCGAGCCTTTAATAGCACGACAGTCAAACGTCCAGCAGCCGGTTGCCAACATAACGATATCAATAACTCCCCGCGACCTTGTGCCCTTATCTTCAAGCTACGTGGTTGAATTTCCTTACTTATGGACATGTGTTCCTGTTCAATTTCCCTCAAGCTAATCGATGACAAGGGCCAAACCACTTCCCCGATAACATCATCCCGCGAGTAACGATCGAAACTTAAAATCACGAAATGCAAAGTCATTGAGCCAAGTTCATGAATATTCAACCCATAAAATGTGAAATCTTCATCATAGACGGGATTTCTGGTATTGCGCACAACCCTATAATAATGCAATGCAAAATAAATAACAATAATTCAAGTCAATTGATAGTCAAGTGCATCTCTATAGTGACTTACCTGGTTTTGACCTTGTGCTGTTTGTCGGGCAATAGTTGTAGTTTGACATAGGGGTCGGTTGCGGCTTGAGTGCGACCATTCAGTCCAGCGGGAACATCATGCCCACCAGAGGCTGCAGTAGTCTTACATGGTAGACCTCGACATCGAATGATTGAGACTACCAGGGCGCTGCGTTCTTTGAGATATCGCAACTTGAAGAAAATTGTTCCCAATTTACCGTATTCCCAACCATCGGGCATATCTTTCCCTGGACTCTCAACTTCAACTGGTGACTTTTTGATGATTGCCTCATTTTCGGTCACTACTTTTGGCTGAATTTCATCTTCTTCTACGAATTTAATAGTCTGGGGAGCAATCGGGGTAGCGGTATTTGATGCTGTTTGGTCTTGAACTGGTTGAAGAATGCCAATTTGTTTGGTTCCAGTCGGTGAGGGTGATTTCTTTAGATAATGTGGTGGCTGACCACTTGGTGATCTAACAGCGGTAGGTCGACGTGTTGGTTGAAATGGATAACTAGTATCATGTGAGGTCTTCTTGTTTCTAGCACGAAGATGCTTAGCACAGATACATGCTACAGCTGAGAGCACAGCTGCTGCGCTTAATCCCAGTATTGCTGGAAGGACTAAACAAAAATTATATTTCGTTAATCGTAACACAAAACTCAAGAGATTTTTTAAAATTAGCCTATATGTAGATACAAAAACTCTCAATTATTAGGATAATTAGAAACCAATAATAAAAGACTACATTCTACCAACCCCTTTGGTGGAACTTTATTTGCCATAAAAGAACTATTTAAATATGCAAAAAACTAAACAAACAGATTTTTTTTGACATTTTCAAATGTCATATGGTTTTAATTATAATAGAATGTTAGGGAAAGTATGACGATAAGTTGGATTAAAATTGCATAATTGTCATTTTAAGCTAGTATCATACTAAAATAGTTTTAACATCGTACTTATTTGACCAAAACCAAAAAAGGTATGTCTACATTATCACGACGAACAAGGACTATTTAAAAAAAAATCCTTCATTGATTTCTGAGATAAACAGGTCATTACCTTTCCTGTGTTCCAAATTTTTGTATGGCCAAAATTCTATAAATGAATCCTCATCATAATCTGTATGATTATACATATTTCAATGTTCCAATATTTTGTAATTCTATTGTTCTATAAGTAGCTATTCGATATCTGTTGACAAATTTGTATTTTTTTTTTTTTTTCAAGTTTCAAGTTTAATTCAAGTTTATTGGTACAATACACTAAGGCATATGGCCTTACCAATAAATTAATTGCTAAACACGAGTTTATGTAAACACCAGGTTAAACTTTAAAGAAGAGTTAATTTTCGCATTTACCAATAACCAAGTTAAACACGCAAGTTAAACACGCTAAAGAGCGCTCTATTACAAAATCTACTACATTTGCTGTCAAAAAGACATTTGTTGCAATGACATTTGTTTTATTTTGAAAAACAAAGAAATACATTTTGTTTAAAATCTATTTTGATTTAATAATAATAATGAGTTCCGACGATCAGGACATAATTGACGATATATGTAAATATTTTAATGTATCCAGTATAAGTGTTTCTGAAACTGAAATTTATAAATAACTTAGCAAATGGAAATAATAAAATACTAAATTGCTTATGTCACTGGCTTACTTTTCTATTGAAACCGCACAAAATTCAAAGTTAATTTTCAACACAGAGACAGGCTGAAAATTATAATTTTTTTTCTCTTTCTTTTGCTTTGAGCTATGAGAATGATAGTACAAACTTGGCTTTTATACCTAACCGCGAAGTTAAAAACGAGTTTCTTTACTTTGAAATTTAAGGTGACGTTTGTCGTTAAGCTGACTATTAAATTGATTATTGGTATGATTAGTTGTTAAGAGTCCACCTAAATATTTAAGCCATCTCTTAATTTGATTGTTGGTAAGGCCCATAGGTTGGTTATATAATAAGACATTACAAAAAATTATATTTTAAAAAATTCGTAAGGACAAGAAAAGTTAATCTTACAATTAATTAAAAAGTATGCACAGATTTTTTAGATTAATAACCTCTACTTTTCCAAAATTTAAATGTTTTCTCCATTACCTAAAGGGTGGTTAAATTTAAAGCGCCGATGTTGAATGTGAATCATTCCTAAACGTCAAGTTTTTTTCTGCATTTCATTTGACATTTCTCAATTTCAGACTTACTCAATTTGAACCATACACAATCAAGCAACGCGTTAAAGTTATTCAGTCTTATTATAAAAATGGGCGTTCAAATCAAAATGCATATCGTGCACTTCGTGATTTTTTCGGTCAATTAAATCGTCCAAATGTGCGTACAATCGGAAAAATCGGGTCTGCAGGAAATGTGAAAACACCAATGCATGCTCGTACAGCTCGTACTGCAAAAAATATTGCTGCTGTTCGCGATAGTGTGGCTGAAGAGCCGTCCACCTCAACTCGTCGTCGTGCCCAACAATTGCACCTCTCACGCTCGTCGTTGATGAACATTTTGCATAAAGACTTGCATTTACACGCTTACAAGGTGCAATTGACTCAAGAACTAATGCCTCTCGACCATTTCAAGCGCCGTCAATGGTCAGAATGGTGGCAAGAAATGGCACGAGTGGATGATCAGTTTCCGAAGAAAATCATCTTCAGTGATGAGGCACATTTTCAGTGGGTTCGTCAATAAGCAAAATTGCCGCATTTGGGCGAATGATAATAATCCAAGAGTGATTGTCGAAAAACAAATGCACCCACAAAGAGTGACTGTTTGGTGCGGTTTATGGGCTGGCGGCATCATCGGACCGTATTTTTTTCAAAATGAGGCCGGTCAGGCAGTTACTGTGAATGGTGCTCGCTATCGTGAGATGATAACGAACTTTTTATGGCCCGAATTGGAAGATATGGATGTGGACGATATGTGGTTTCAACAGGACGGTGCCACTTGCCACACAAGTAACGAAACAATGGCTCTTTTGCGCGACAAATTCAATGGCCGTGTTATCTCACGTTGTGGCGATGTCAATTGGCCGCCAAGATCATGTGATTTGACTTCTTTCTTTGGGATTATTTGAAAGAAAAGGTGTACGTCGATAAGCCAGCAACAATTCAAGAACTAAAGGATGAGATAATTCGGCACATTAACGGCATAGAACCTCAATTATGCCTCAGCGTCATCGAAAATTTGGACCATCGGATGGAGGTGTGCCGCCGAGGTCGCAACGGCCATTTGGCCGATATTTTGTTCCGTACATATCTAATTAAACCATACGCTATTACCATAATAAAAAGAAATGACAATAATTTCCTAGATAATTTGTGTTTTATTCAAAATCAACATCGGCCCTTAAAATTTAACCACCCTTTACTAAAACGGTTACTAAAGTGATTAAATTCTGCACATTTAAAATTTCTTGTCTCTCTAATTTGCTTTTTGTTGATTGGCAAAGGCGAATGCTATTTGCAAACAATAGTCGTAATGAATTAAGATACTAGAAGAAAGGAATTACTATGTTTACTGTTCTGGAAGAGAAGCAAAACGGAATTTTTTTCATAAAGGTGATAAGGTATTTTTATGTTTGAATTATTTTATGCAAAAAGATAAAATTACGGTTATTTGTATATTCAAGGAGAGTACAATTCAGGATACTTGAGTTATAGGGAGATATATGGTCATATCTTCGAAGCCTGTAAACATATCTTGTCATATCGTTAAACGCCACTCGGGGTTTATGTTCAGACAAAGAATCAAGCTTAGGATATACAACTTCAGAGAGAGGAAGATACTATTGGAACTAACAAAGTTCTAATCAAACGAAGCCTCGTTTCCTTGGAAGTAAAATTATTTGCGATCCAGAGTTTCCTTAGTGTTCCATATATTCGCCCAACTACACAATTTATAAGTTCTCTACAGGAGAAGTCATTAGTTATTTTGTAACCAAGACTTATCTAAGAATTCACATATGATATTGTTGTTTTATTTTAAGTAATCAAGGGAAGGTCTTCATTACAAAGTGCCTTCTTCGAAATCATTAAAGCTTGTGTTTTTCTCCAAGATTGAGGGTGAGTCCATTAACATCAGCCTTTTTACCAATACTACTGAGTTCCTCATTGATACTAAAAATTAAATCTTCTATGAGACCGGATTTTTGAGAAAGGTAGATCAGACCAAAAACCTAAATGTTAAAAAAAGAGCCAAGTTCTTCTATACAAAGGTTTAATACCGGATATTTAAAGTAGAATAAAATTGAAACAGCTAAAATGTAATAGAGAAATTTTATTATTTAATGATTACTGACTAAAATTTGATACAAAAAGAGGGTAAATCGTTTATAAACATACAAAAAAGGATTAGGCCCAAATAGAGCCCTGTGGTACACGTATCTTCAAATTTGTAGGCTGTGGCAGATGAATGAAATGAAATTTTGCACAGCGACAAGTTGTGTTCTGTTTGTCAGAAAACTCTGGATAAAACGAGATGTCAAATTCGAGAAACCAAATTAATATTTAATTTTTTTTTCACAGAGAACAGAATGATTGACTCTTTCGAACGAATTAGACAAATCTAATAAGCACAGACCCGTAAGTTTATCTTGATAATACTGCAGTCTTATGTCATCTAAGATTTTTACCATTATAGTAGAACATTATAGTAGGTTAGCTCTTAAACCTGATTGTAGAGGAGACAGAAGATTCTTTGAATTAAGATGTTCAATTATTTGCTTCGAAAGTATTTTTTATAACACCTTAGACAAACAAGGTAAAATAAAAAAAAATAATCGGCCGATAGTCTTATGATGATGATTCTTATGATGATTGCTTCAGTCTAGACGTGTGTTTTTCGCTTGGCAATTGTGTGTCTTTTTCTTCATATAAACAAGCCGCTAAACTATTCAATCCAGTTTTAAAGTTTAAATTTTAATATACGTCTTTAATTCTATATATTAAAAGTCAAAGTTTCGTGTGCATAATTTCATAATTATAAATAAATTAATAATTATATCTCTGTCATTTCTGGTGTGCCAATTTCGCTTTTCCATTTCGTTCGAAGATGTCTCGCTCACCTAATGATGCTCTCAGTGCTCGATTGAGAAGAAATAAAACAGACTCCCCCACCCCCACTGTGTCAAAAAATTCTCAAAAAACAATCAAAAATAAAACAACGTGCTCTGAAGGAGATAAAGGAATTAAAACACCTAATTCATCTTGTTCCGAAGAAGACAACATTACTTCAACTAAAATGGACGATATGCTACGAAAACAAAGTGAGTCTTTAATAAGTTATTTATCAAAAGAAATAGCAACACTTTCAACCAAACTGACTGAGACAGAGGAAAATATTTCTAAAAAACTCGATGCGCAAATCACTGAATTGAGTGGAACAATTGAACTAATAAACACCAAAGTGGTTAATCTTGAGTCTGCACTCCTCGATACTAATACGGAAATTACTCAATTCAAATCAGAACTATATATTGTAAAAAGCTCACTCACAGCTGTTACCACTAAATGTAGTGTATCCAAGACAATAAATTATCAACGAAAACTCTTCTGATATTTCCGATCTCAAACAAAATCTTGAGCGTGTTACAGGCGAACTTTCTGCAGTCAAAAAAACACTTTTCACACAAGAAAACCGTATGGTAGCCACCGATGCCATACTTTTTGGTATCCCTCACTTGGCAGGCGAAAACCTCGAATCAATTTTTAACTCACTTTGCTCTTCGATTAAATGTGAGCCACCGACTCTCGCCAAAATTTTTCGCACCAAACCGAGCTCTTTAAATTCCGGGATTATTATAAAATTCAAGACACCGTATGAACGCAACAATGTTCTAAAATCGATAGGTGTTTTTTGCAAAGAAACTAAAAAAGAACTTTGTTTACATCACGTCGGTATTAATTCTTCTGGGACTATACAACTTCGCGAATGCTTAACTCATCACAGTCAACAAATCTTACATGCCGCATTGAAGCTGAAAAAAAGTAAACACCTAGCTTCTGTTTATACTTTGCATGGATCTGTATATGTCAAAAGTAAACTGGACGAAACTGCTGTTGTTATCAACAACATTGAAGACCTAGACAACATTGCCAGCCTAAATGATGATACTTAAATTTTATAATTTTGCCAACATTAACTTATCTTTATCTTTATTTTAATTTGAATTTTTTTAAACAATTTATTATTTTTTGTAGTCTTAAGTTAAACAAAATTCTTGCTTCTACTCATTGTACAAATATTGTTGCGCTATTATCTTTCGAGTACGTTTATAATAAATATAATTTTTCTTAAATGGATGTATGTTTAAGTACTATGGTTAAAGTTTTCAGAGGACAATGGTTGGACTGCATGTATGTCACATTAATGCACAAAGTCTTCTTCCTAAAATTGATGAGTTCCGCGATCTGTTTGAAAATTCTTTGGTTGATGTGATATGTGTGTCTGAAACTTGGTTCAGGGATGAATTTAATGATGCTATGTGTAGTCTTAGTGGATATAGGATTTTTCGTTGTAACAGGGTTGGTCGCGTTGGTGGTGGAGTTGCAATGTATATTAGGGATGGGATTGTCTGTAAGCTAATTGACGTATCCCCTTCGGGCTCTGATATTGAATTTTTGTTTCTCGAACTTGCCAATAATAGTAATAAGATTCTTGTTGGTACTGCTTATCGACCTAACAAGAACGTTAACTTGTTGCCAATTATTACCGAACTTGAGCTTATATCTACATTTTACACTGATATTATTTTGTGCGGAGATTTCAACAGTAATCTCCTGATTGAGAACAGTCTCATCGACGAAATGGGTTCACTCAACTTATTCTCTATCAACACAACTGTACCTACTCATTTCTCTGAGAATTCATCTTCGTTGCTGGATTTATTCCTCGTCAGCCCTAAAAGCAAAGTTCTTCTTTATGATCAGTTGTCGGCACCTGCCTTTTCGAGACATGATCTTTTATACCTTACCTTTGATTTTGATCTCACGTTCTCACCCCGAACTTTCTCATATAGAGATTTCAAAAATATTAATTACCCTCTTCTTGAAGAACAAGTCAGAAGCATCAATTGAAGTGCGTTGTACTATCTTCCTTGTCCCAAAGACCAAGTTCAATTTCTCAACTCTCACATTTTACATCTCTTCAACTCGCATGTTCAATTGAGAACTAAAACTATACTTCCCAAGGCTGTACCGTGGATATCTAATGAAATTCGTTGGCTTATGCAACAACGTGATCTTGCATATAATCGTTGGAAGCGCTACCGTTTGGCAGAACACCGTATAATTTATTGTTCGCTTCGCAACAAAGTCGTTTTTGAGATAAGAGCAGCTAAAAGGCGAATGTACTCTAGCCAGCTCAATGTTTCTCTAGTGTTAAACTCTTGTGGCAGAACGTGCGTAATATTGGCATTGGAAAACCTAAATGCTTGAATCTTGAGTCAGTGAACCCTAATATTCTCAATCGTCAGTTCATATCTTCGCCGCCAACTAATAACATCCAACAATTAACACCTCCAGAAATTGGTAATCTCTCGTTATCCTGGCTGCTTTCCAAGCATTTGGAAAGGAAAGAACCTTAAAGCTATTTAGTTAAGCAGACTTAAATATTTAATTTGCCATAAATTAAGAAATTTGTATCTATAATGGATTTTGCATTGGTCCTTAACTAAACATAACGTAAAAGAATCTACAGATTTTAAACAAACCAAAATACAAAAGCCACTTCATTTTTAACAAGACAGCTATTTTGTGACAGCTTGAATTAGTAAACAACATTTGGAAGAAACATTTTAAAATCTGTGAAATTTAGAAAAGTGCTATGGAACACACATCCATCCCTTTCGCCACAAACAAAAGAAAATGATCTGAAAATTCATTTTTATTTAAAAATATTTATATATATTTTTATTTTAAAATATGCCATAATAAATTTAAAAAAATAACCATCTCTATGCACAGATTCTCCTCCAATAGCTTACTGAAGAGAAAATTTCAATAATCGGTGACAGAGTTTAGATACGAACACTTCATTCAAAGGATAAACGGGAAGCGTGGAAGTAAGCTCATACATACATATACATATATGTATTATATACATATTTTAATCAATAAAAAATGTCTATATATTTAAATTCCTGGGTCTTGAGTTCGATTCTCAGCGCTGCAAAAAAAGTTTTTCAGGGATGTACTGCCTCTTGCGAGGAATTGACAAATCCTCTAAAGGCACGAGTATATCTTGTCATTAAAAGTGATGCTCATGCCTTTCGAAATCGGCAGAAAATTGTAGATACCCTCCATTCCTGCTTACACGCACATAGGAATAATGGTTGACAGTTGTAAGTCACTAGGCCCCGGTTCTCTTCGAGCTGTTGCACCACCAAATTTATTATTTTTAATTCCTTTCATTTTATAATAATTCTTAAATATCAAAACAGAGTTCTATTCTCATAATTTGAAACTCAACAAATCAAAAGATGATAATTGATATGTCAAAATAAATTTTAAAATGTCTTTAATTGAACCTTAAACGCGGTGGATGGCGTTTAAGGTAAAAGGCCTTCAAGTTACGTTACTTACATAAAGGAGAAAATTGATTATAGATACCGACTTTATACTTGAGAGCTGCTTGGAGGTATTTTAAAGATAAGCACCCTTTACAAATTCGGCTGGAAAGTGTATTATTATTACAATAACGAATTAAATTCTTCATTAATACTGTGGAGCATTACTTGTTAATTCTGTAAATGAAAAATAAAGAAAAGTTGTTTTGATAAGAAAAAAGTGCCTATTTTTTTATTCTTCAAAAACAATTTTTCTTTTATCATCTATCCAGAATTTTGGAATAGAATTCTAGAATTCAGGATAATGGATCTCCCAGAATTATAAAATACCGAATTTGGAAATCAAGAATTTTGAATTATACTACCTATATTTTGTATTTAAATAAACTTAAAGTGTAGAATTTTGGAAACTGAGAATTATGACCCTAATCAATTTCTGATAAAATATTTTTACTAAACGAAATTAATAGACTAAAATATGTAAATGATGATGGAGAAGAGCACCCGTTGAACAAATTTGGGCATTTTAATTTCGAAGCTGTGAAAGGTAATATCTACCTACGCAATTGGATTGCTTTTTGAACAATTTCACAGGACAAGCGGTTTTTAAAGGCAAGTCTTACCTACACCTTGAAACCTATTATCCACATCTTCAATATTGTTTCAATAACTGGAGTGTTTCATGCAAATTAGAAACGTGCAAAGATCATTCCAATACCAAAAAATCCGACAAATACCTATATTTACCATACTCTTAGACTTCTCGAAGGTATTTGACAGCATATCGACCACCATATCTTATGTACTAAATTGAGGGATACATTTCAGTTTGTTTTATCTTCGGCGAGACTTATTTTTTCGTAATTATCTTCATGTTAGTAGGGGAACTCCCCAGGGTGGTGTTCTCTCCCCTCTTCTATGGCTCTTAGTCATGGACAAAATTCTCGTCAAGCTCAGAGGTAGTGGTGTGAAAGCTGTAGCGTATGCTGACGATCTGGTTTTATTGGTATCAGGTAAGTTTACCACTGTGATTAGTGAAATCACTGAATTGGCTCTGAAAAGAGTTAGCAACTGGGCCACTAGTAGTGGACTAGGAGTTAATCAGAGTAAGACCAGGACTAAAATACCTACATTCACCCTACCTCGACTTAACGGTCAAACTCTTTCCTTATCTTCCAAAGCTAAATACCTTGGAGTTATTCTGGACCCCAAATTGAATTGGAAGATAAATATTGAAGAACGGGTTAAGAAAGCCTGTATAGCTTTCTATGCCTGCAGAAAGACCTTTGGTAAGAAGTGGGGCCTTCAGTCGAAGATGATTCTGTGGATGCACACTGCAGTGGTACGGCCAATTTTGTCTTACGGATCGATTGTTTGGTGACCTGCACTTAGCAAGCAATATAACGTCGGAAAACTTAAAAGGGTTCAAAGAACGGCTAGCGTCGGCACTACAGGGGCTCTCAGATCATGCCCAACAGATGCCCTGAGCGTTATCCTGAACCTTTTACCACTCGACCTTCATATAAAATACCTAGCGGCATGCAGTGCTGTAAGACTTAAAGAATCTTACTGTTGGTTCTCCAAACCCTATATGGTCATGGAAACATAACAAAATTGATTCCTCCGGATATTTTCTTATCGA
The DNA here is from genome assembly GCA_963931855.1 of Philhelius festivus. NCBI lineage: Eukaryota > Metazoa > Arthropoda > Insecta > Diptera > Syrphidae > Philhelius > Philhelius festivus. The sequence goes on from OZ007555.1 coordinate 68,271,113, forward strand.
ACACCGACTACTGCGTACCTCCTCTTGGCCCAAACGGGGATTTCAAAGCCATTTTTCCCACCAGAGAGGATTGGAAAAATGATGTTGTCACAAAAGATTTCGATTCGATAATCTTCACTGATGGATCTAAGATGGAGTGCGGTGTTGGTTCAGGAATTTTTTCCGAGTCCTTTAACATCTCCAAGTCCTTCAGACTACCAGACTTTGCGAGTGTATTTCAAGCTGAAATGCATGCAAGTTGCTCCAATCCAACCAAAACCAATTCAGAAATATAGCTATCTGCTCAGATAGCCAGGCGGCCATTAAGGCCATTAAATCATCTACATCTACTTCAGTACTTGTCCAGCAATGTCGGGACGAACTGACGAGTCTGAACATTGACCTCCAGGTCACTCTCATTTGGGTTCCAGGTCACAGTGACATAGAGGGTAATGAACAGGCTGACGCTTTAGCTCGGCAAGGCTCGGCTTTACATAGCTCACTAGCAGAAAACGTAAATATTCCTCTTGGTGCTATGAAGAGAAAAATCTTTTCGATTTTTCTCAATGAATCCAACCGTAGGTGGAGCAGTCTCACAAACTGTGTCATATCAAGAAAGATATGGTCTACTTACAACAACTCACGTTCTAACGATCTAATATGCAGACCCAGGCGCGACATAGCCAGGATCACAGTAATATGCACCGGGCACTGGCCCATAGGTGAAATGCAACCCACACTGCCGTAGTTGTGGAGATCCACAAGAAAAAGAAACTGTGGTTCATTTTCTTTGCGATTGCCCCGCCTTAGCAAATTACAGGATGACTTCCTTTAGGAAAGGCTTCCTCGATGACCCCAGCGAACTTTCGGAGAAGAAAATCAAAGATCTGATTATCTTTCTGAATGCGACAAAATGGCTTTAGCAATGCTCCGCTAAAGTACATAAAAAGCCACTCTCTTCTGTACTTAATCCTTATTAGGTTGACACGAGTTTAATGGTATCAAAACGGCGCACCCCAGCGCTAATTGAGTCGCGGGCCCAGGGCTGGCGACTACCATCTCTACCTACCTACCTACCTACCTATCTTCAAGGTATCAAGCAGCGGTTAATAATAATCAAAAGTTATCGTTCCTTCTACTAAGCCGCGGCCAGGGATCAATTTTGGGTCCCCTTCTATTTACTATATATACAAACATATACATATATAAATATGAGCTCCCGCGTCCAGGTTTGTCCGTATATATTTAAGCTGACGACATTTAACTTCGATTATGCTGTCCTCTCGGATTAATTGAAAATGGAGAACAAGGTCCTTCTATTGTCATAATCTAATGGACTATGTCTAAATCCAAGCAAGACCAGTTGCTTGATAATTTCTAGAAATCTATTAGAAACGGCATATTTTCCTTCATTACTGCATAATAATATTCCTATTCAGTTTGTTGAATCAGTAAAAAACCTACGAGTAGCATTTAACAGAACCCTTACCTGGACAAACCACATAAATATCATCATTGGAAGAGTGTATGGAGGCTTACGATTGTTGTGGACTACTGAACAAAAAATAAAATCCTTTGTGAAAAATACAATTTTGAAAAAACATAACTTCGTACACAGAAAATTTTAAAGTACATAATGTTGTATTAACAGCGTTTAGGAACATAGATCTGTTGTCACACATGAGAACCATGAGCATACATATGAGTAACTTAAAAAATAAAATTGAATATTGGTTATGCAGGTTTTTTAAGAACATCAGAACATTAAAACGCTCTCAACCTATTTCCATATTAGATTGTTTCTTTGTTTTCAAATTGTTTTATTTATAAAAAATATTTGATCCTTAAATTATAAAAAGTAAGTTATACATTTTAGTCGTAATACTAAACAGCGGGAGTAAAAACGTAACTAGAAACTGTGGAGTGGAAACTGTGAATTAACCTTTAAAGGTTGGCAATTTCTGGAGAACCATTTGTGGTTTTTGTATACCTAAGAGGTAACATGGGTCAAGCTATATTTTTATATTCATGTTCTTAATGAATATGTATAATTTCTGACACGTATATTATCATTCAAGTAATATTGCTAACAAGTACAACTTTTTAAGATATATATATATATAGGTACATACATATCAATATTATAAAAACGAATCCTTTTTTTATCGAATGCAACTTTAATACCAGGATTCAACTTTTGTCAGGCATTGAAAAAATGTATAATTAAGTGCACCAACATTTTTGAGCTACTAATTATACTATACGCCAAACGCGCACTTTGTTGCAATTAATTTTCTTATAAGCAATCTGATCAACTAAAACAAATTCAATTTTAATAAAAAAAGATTATTACACCAGTTTACATAAATCCTTTATTTCTATTTAGCTCTATTAGAAAAAAATCCTCACAATAATAATATGCGTACAATTTTTACATCACAGAGTATGCGATGAATCACCAGCTTTTTCCCAATGACAAATCCTTATTCAATTCCAATCATTATAAAATCTTTCTTTACTTTTACACTCTTGCGAAGAAAAAACTCTTTTGTCTAAGAAAATAAAATTATTTACCAGTTTCCATTGTGTTCATGTCGGGGCTGTAGTCGCCCATATTGAATTCTCGTTCGAAAAGTCACAATCGATTTTCGAATATTTTTCAACTTCCAATTGATCAGAATAATTTTTAAGAGCAAATATCTTATGAATACAAATTGTTTTCGTTAACAACAAAATAATACACTTAACATAAATTAAGTGCAAAAATTGTCGTGTCTTGTTGGCTGATATTAAAATTTGATTTTCTTCGAAGCAACTACACTTTAATTTTGATATTGACGATAATTTTTCTCGCAAGCCGACAAATATACAATACGTTCTTCACTATTTTTTATAATTTTTCAACAATACTACATTTTAGGTAGAAAACTAATATTGAAACAAATAGAATATTTTCTGGTAGCGTTTACCATTGCGAACCGTTTCGGGCAGATTGATAAAAAGTATAGGTACTTGAATTTACTCCGCAGCCATAAGCAAAATCAATTTTTTCGATTCGACGCTGTTTCGAATGTTGTTGTTATTTGATGCGTGCAGGATATTTTTTAATACCACTACCAACCACTTTCCATTAACACCCCCGTTGTCTGCTTTGAATATAATATTGTTTGTTTGTTTGTGAGTTTCGCCCTGTCTTAAACGCAAGTAATATCTTTTGCATAATAATTTGTACACGGGGAGGAATTTCTCCTTTATTCCGAGCTCTCGGGCGAAGAGAAACTTTGTTTTCAAAGCAAGTATTTTGACGGAGTCACAATTCCTGGTGGGTTTTAAAAGTGAATTGCGCGTTAGGTATTAAATGAGTCATAGATTTGTTTTGAAAATAAACACAAACTCTCTGAAATGCGCTTAGGCATTTTTAAAGGAAATTTGTTCTTTGTTATGTAGCTACCATTCCAGAACTATTTTGAACCCTCATATTATTATCTTAATATTCACGTTTCTATTGACTTATAGATGGAGCTACTTATTTTCTTATATTAGTTTAAGTTAAAAAAAAAACAAGTAGATTCTATATTAATAGTATTTACAATACAAATTCTAAATGAATGAGGCAAGTAGGATACTTGACACTATTTATTTGGGTTTAAATTGATGGCATTGAGTCTGCTAAAATTGGCGAAGGCCTTAATTTTGGCACAAGACCAAATTTCTCAATAACTTCTTAGTTTTGGTTGGATAATAGAAGTTTTACAATTTCATAATTTAGGCATTGGCTTTTATCTCCAGCCCTGATCCGCTAGTCACAATTAGTCGAAAATGCATTGCGTTTTTTTCGTGCGTCGGGAAAGAAATACTACACGACAGTATTGTGTGTAGCTTCTTCCCTAAGGATAATTTTTTTTCACTGCAGCCAAATTCGGATAATTGCTGGAAATTACTGGAAGAAGTAATCTTCCGAAGACTGAACATATTCTGTAGTAAAAATTCCATCATCCCTGACATGCAATTCGGCTTTCGAGAAAAACACTCAACCTTGCATCCACTGCTAATATTTGTGATGCTTTTTTACTCAAAGGCTGAGGTAGCGTCAGCTTGTCCAGGGTCAGTCCGAAGAAAGCACAAAACTCGGTTTTGAAAGTTCAGAACTCCAAATAATGTCCGACTTTATTCAGTTTTATCTTAATTCTAACTAACAATTTATTTCATATACTTGTACATTTATATCAAATCCTTAAATAACTAACACGGTATTTCATATAGTTCACAAATTTTCATATACCTAAATAATTAACACGGTATTTCATATACAAGGGTGAGACGGTGGGATTAGATCCCTAGCCTTGACTGAAGCTATAGGCAGAACGCAGTGGGATTAGATCCCTAGCCTAAGGCAGCGACAAGACACGGTCAGACGGTAGGGTTAAATCCTTAGCTTTGATTGAATTGCCTGGCAAAATCGGTAGTGAGATTAATCTCTAGCCTCGGCTCAAATCGCAGCGGGGTACAAACGGGGTAGGATTAAATCCTTAGCCTCAAACAAACGTTCGTGGCAAAACAAGGGGCGGCGGTGACAGAAGGTGGGATAACTTCCCTAGCCTTGACTGAAGCTATAGGCAAAACGCAGCAGGATTAAATCCCTAGCCTAAAGCAGCGACAAGACACAAGACAAGACAAGTAGGATTAAATCCTTGGCTTTGATTGAAACGCCTGGCAAAATCGGTAGTGAGATTAATCTCTAGCCTCGGCTCAAATCGCAGCGGGGTACAAAAGCGGGTAGGATTAAATCCTTAGCCTCAAACAAACGTTCGTGGCAAAACAAGGGGCGGCGGTGACAGAAGGTGGGATAACTTCCCTAGCCTTGACTGAAGCTATAGGCAAAAACGCAGCAGGATTAAATCCCTAGCCTAAAGCAGCGACAAGACACGGTCAGACAGTAGGATTAAATCCTTAGCTTTGATTGAATTGCCTGGCAAAATCGGTAGTGAGATTAATCTCTAGCCTCGGCTCAAATCGCAGCGGGGTACAAACGGGGTAGGATTAAATCCTTAGCCTCAAACAAACGTTCGTGGCAAAACAAGGGGCGGCGGTGACAGAAGGTGGGATAACTTCCCTAGCCTTGACTGAAGCTATAGGCAAAACGCAGCAGGATTAAATCCCTAGCCTAAAGCAGCGACAAGACACAAGACAAGACAAGTAGGATTAAATCCTTAGCTTTGATTGAAACGCCTGGCAAAATCGGTAGTGAGATTAATCTCTAGCCTCGGCTCAAATCGCAGCGGGGTACAAAAGCGGGTAGGATTAAATCCTTAGCCTCAAACAAACGTTCGTGGCAAAACAAGGGGTGGCGGTGACAGAAGGTGGGATAACTTCCCTAGCCTTGACTGAAGCTATAGGCAAAACGCAGTAGGATTAAATCCCTAGCCTAAAGCAGCGACAAGACACGGTCAGACAATAGGATTAAATCCTTAGCTTTGATTGAAGTGCCAGGCAAAATCGGTAGTGAGATTAATCTCTAGCCTCGGCTCAAATCGCAGCGGGGTACAAAAACGGGTAGGATTAAATCCTTAGCCTCAAACAAAGTTTGAGACAAAATAACGGGGAGGTACCGAGAAGGCAGAACAACACACACACAATTTACGGCCAGAGCCAAAAAGCTTTGAAACGTCTGAATAGCACACCACGTGCCCTATCAGCGTGTTTCGGGGATAGTCTGTAACCTTGATACTCTAAATTGGTATCCCAACAACAATAGGCGAGAGAAAATCCGATTTTGTCTCGAATTTCCACCTCCCTATATCACATCCATCGTCATCAGCAAATGTGAATACATACGAAACAAACACAATGCATTCATCGTAATTTGTTGTTGTACCACCGACAATTAAACTTCATTGTATGTTGTATGTACATCTCCGTGGGCACCTAAAGGTATGCAATTGTTTTGATATGTTAGGTGGTTCGGCAGAAAAGGCTGCTTTAGGTGAGTAGCTGAGTAGTTGCGTCGGCGTGCCGCGGTGGGTGAAATATGTAACTTCGTTACATATTCCAACACGATATCACCACAGCCCTCAACATTCATCGTGTCACCATGGGATGCTTTCTAAATGTCGAGTCGGGAAAGCATTCGATAGCGTGTGGATAGACGACCTTATCAACAAACTTCATCTTATGCAAGTACCTCAGGTATTAATAAAAGTTCTCTTTTCTAACCTATCTTTCATGAATTTTTTCGTGCAACTGCAAGTCAAACATGAAGACCATCAGAGCTAGGCCCCTTCCTCTACAACTTGATGACTTCCGACCAACCTTCTCCAATTGGATGCGAGAACCTTCTGTATGCTGATGACTCGCTCACCTACACCACATCAATGTCACCATTAATCGCTGTCCGAAAAGTAGAAACCCACATCAACAAACCCTTCCAATTCTACCAGAAATGGGGCATCCGGATGAACACTTACAAATCGGAACTTGTATGCTTCAGGAGACCTTAAACTGGTAGAGGCATTCGCACCGCAACAATTTGCAGAAATCTGGTCCTGACTCCCTGACGGATCCACTGAAAAACTGATGCGGTAATTTGGCCCCAGGTTTTAGCCAACCGACAAAGATATTAATCTACAAGCAGCTCCTGCGAGCAGACCAGTGATCAGCTATTCTTTCCCAGTCTGGTTTTTAATCTCGAAGACAGCGACAGCTATGGAGGAACTTCAACTATTCGAAAAGAAGATACTGAGGATATTTCTGAAGGTTGCCATACATTTGCTGATATATGCATGTAGATACCTTGCTATTATTTTTTGCAGAAGTATCACCTCAAGGATTGAGTTAAAATACATCTTAAACGAAGTAATAAAAAGCGACAGATTAGCTTTACAAGTCACAAAGTCCTCTATGCTTACGGTGACTATCCGTTCGGGACTGTCCTGTATTGCAATAGCCTGTCTCTGATACATACAAGTATTTGTATTTGTCCCGTATTTCCACATTTACTGATGATTTTTTAATTTGAAACTTTAAAACTTTATTAAACATGCAAAATTATGTCCATTTCTGTACAAACTTAGGAGTGAGAATCTTCCAGTAGATTCATGCGCCATAATTTTTTCCAAAAATACAGAAGAAACTTTGGAACGTTTTTCAATAAAGGAAAGTTACTGGCAATATAATGTGCGCTAACAAACACAAACTGAATTTTGATGTAGGCGTTTTAAATAAACTTCAAAAATCTTTTTTCTTGAATAATTTTTTTTTTTCTTCAAAAAAATTGAAAGAAATTTGTGACAATACTAACAAAAAATTTATGCATCTGATAATAAGAAAAAATTATGTCTGATCAAGTCGAAAAACAAAAATACCTAGACGAAGTTCGAAGAAAATGTTTTTTTTTTTCAAATTTATAACACTTGCTACGAATATTCAAATCAATGCGACGTATCTTTTAAGGAACTTGAAATCTTTAGTTGGGTAATTCTTTATAATGTAACTATCTGTCTGGCCGAAAGAACGCAAACGTAAAAGCTCTTAATTGTATGATTGAAACAAACAGAGAGTAGGTGGGAAAATAGGTACAAATTTTTAGGCATTTTTCGGAAAAAAACCCTTTTCAAATGATCGACTTCAGCTTGTGTTTGGAAAGGAAAGGGTTTTTCATTAATGAACAAATTGGCCAAACGAAAAATCCCAGCGACGAATTTAAAAATAAAAAAAATATAAAAATAAGTATTCAAAATTGATGTTTTTGGGATCTTGCAGTTAGGAAAAAACAATTTAATAAAACGATTTATTCATAAGGAAGTTAAACGGCAAAGAATATAAACAGAATTTATATTATTGAACAAAAACAAACAGTTTTCTTTGATGCACGAATAATCATTAACACAGTTGTTCAAGAACAAGTGATAATACATGTTATATTTCAACAGCCAAACTAGTTAAAATATTCAAATAAAGGTAAGATTTTAATTATTAATATTCATGTCCATCTTTTGAAGTATAATTGGTGTTTATTACAAGGAACTGCTTTAGTAAGGTTATCAGCAGTCATGTCTTCAGTTGATATGTACAGCAATCGTTTTTTTCATGGACTCGGCCATGAATATATTGAAGATCTCAATATGTTTAGATCTGGATCTCAAACAATTCGTTTCCTCCAGTTTTATTGATTACTACACTTGACTACACTTTATTTATCACATGCAATTATTATTTGATGGCTTTTAAAACAAGTATCAATTTCGGTTCCAATTTGTTTGAGACAGGTTGCCTCTTCAACAGCAGCTGACAATGACAAATACTCGGCTTTAGTGCTTGTCTTTTTATTTATTCCCCATAATATTGCTCCTCCACTTAATTTTAAAACAACAATCATACACGAGTGAAGTTTGTAGATGTCAGAAGCACAGTCAGTCAATCTCCGAAATGTATGTACCTGAATATACACTAAACTGCAGTCCAATGTGGCTTTTCATGATTTGAGTTGAAACGACTTACGTTATTTATAGTAAATACCTACGATATCTGGTCTTGATCCTTGCACCAAATAGTAACTACTTGGTATTATGGGCTGGACATGGACTACATTAAAAAAAACTACCAACAGCCTTCTATTGTTTCATTTGGTTCGTTGCACATTTTTACTTGCGATATAGGTTATATAGGGCAAGTTTTGCATTTGGAAAAACAATTGAACTCGAGATATTGATCATTACGATGAAAGAAAACACGAAAAATGTAAGTCAGGCAATTCCGTCTGTATGTCTGTACCTCTCCCTACAGCCTAAGCCACCTGAGCTATTTTCTTCCAACACGGGACTTAAGATTATTCAGTGATTCCTTAGAGGAAAAATTAAAATATGTTTTTAGCTCCAAAACTAACGGTACCCCCCATACACCCGTAATACAAAATTTTATTTATCTCATATACGACTAACAGTTTTGATAAACAAATTAGGTGTGCTATTATGGGCCTGGACTACATTTGGCTAAAAAAAAATGTATGGAAAAAATGTTACTACGGTACCTGTCATAGAACCGTTTTTTTGATTTTCGTCTTTTTCAGTAACGGTCCTACCGTTTTTAACCGACATTTTTTAACTGGAACTCCCTTAAATTTAAAATAATATTGCATATAAAAACATTTTTTGGGTTTTTTGGAAAATAATTAATTTTTTTTTTTTGAACAATCAATATCTTTCAAATGTGTGAACGATAATTTTTTTTAAATTATTTTCTAAAATCTATATTATTAAATACTTAAAATTGGCATCCCAAATTTTGTTCTTGAACATTTTTAAAGAAATTTCTTATATAAAAAATTAATTTAATAATAAAACGATTTTTAAGCTTTGTTTGCATAAATAAATACTTTTCTAGAAATTTGACGCCAATTTTATGCAATTGAAAATTTGTATCTCATTAAATCCATTAAAACAACAATTTTATACATTTTAATCGAATTTAATAAAATACCTTTTCTTCCGTAAAAAGCGTCTACCTCTCTTTAACCATGTGATTATGTGACGACAGACATTTCTATAATGACTAAAAAGTACTCTCCGACATTTCAGGTTATAGATTGCTGAAACTTAACGATCTTGAATGATATAGTATTATCATAGGTTCCAATACCAAGGGTATCTCAACGGATCTAGATTGATCTAAGTGTGACGGTAACAAGATCAACTGTCAGCCCATTCTCCTAACCTAACCTTTTCTGGCATTTTAGAAACATTAGAATCATCTAATTCATATTTATCATTTTAGTATCGTTTTAATTTTATATGACACTTCCGAATGTCAGTTTTACGAAAAATGAACATAACGCAAATTGGAATTTAAAATTTTTTGAGAAATATATCATTAATGGCTTGAACAATTTTGATCTAGTTTGCCAAAAAGGTTCTTGTTAATTATATCTATATAAACATCTAAAATTGTATTCTTTTGCTTCTTCTTCAGACTGATAAAAGTACGCCTAATTTACGTTGTACTGTCCAGGGGCTTACAAGGATACTAAATATAAACAAATAAAATGCACGACTTTATCGCACGAACTTGCTCTTATGAAAAAGTAATTTGGAATTTAAAAATTATATATTGATGAATATAAGGCATGGAATTAATGAGATAAAAATGTTCAAATGCATGAAATTGCCGTTTGATTTCCAAAAAAGTATGAATTTATGCAAACAAAGTTTAAAAATCGTTTTATTATTAAATTAAGTTTTTATATAAGAAATTTCTTTAAAATTTTTCAAGAAAAATATTTTGGATGCCAATAGTAAGTATTTTTCAAAAAAAAAAAAAATTGTATTTTTTTCAAAAAACCGAACAAATATTTTTGGGAATATTTTTACATACAATATTATTTTAAACTTAAGGAGGCTCCTACTAAAAAAAAAATTGGTTAACATCGTTAAAAATAAAACCGTTCTATAACAGGTGCCGTTAATAACATTTTTTACTTAAATTTGTTGACCAAAATTTAGTCCATGCCCATAATAGCACACTTAATTTTTTTAATCAAAATCGTTAGAGCCGTTTTCGAGATAAATAAGATTCTGCATTACGGGTGTATGGAGGGTACCGTTATAGTATTGGAGCTAAGCAAAATTTCAATTTCCCCTCTAGGGAATCACCGAAGACACTCAAGAACCGAGTTTGAGAGTTAAGTAAATTATTAAATGTTATGTTTAAAACTTGTTTTGAGAAGCTTGATACGCGGTCGAATCTGCAACAACACGTGCAAAAGATTTCATATCCATATGTTAGGATAGGTATTATCAACGTTTTGACAAGCAACAAACATAATGCGGGTCTTAACTCTAGAGAGAATTCCAAGATTGTTTCCTCTTTTACAATACTCAACTGGAAAGTTTTTCAGATGCTTTAAAAAAATTATCTATTTGTTTTTGTAAAAAACCTTCAAAAACTTTTGAGAGGAACGGCAGCATAGCTATTCGCCTAAATTCGGTTTTCTTAGAATCTTAGGAAATTGGTAAAATTTTAGCTAGTTTCCGCTGTGTAGGGTATTGTATAATAGAATCGGTCATTTCAAAAACCTCTTAAGTCACATTTTTTTCCAAAATGCTTTTTTGCTGAAAATGGTTCCTTAAAGGGAGATGCGTATTCTGGTTAAGAACCATGTAAATCTGTACATTCCTTCCTCTTCAAATAATACCGTTTGAAAGACGTTCATTGCATAAACAACATCTGTCAGTGACTTAAGAGGTTCTTGCATGCACTACTAAAATGGCGGAAGTAGTTTTATGACTGAGTTTGATATTTTAAATTTGCTTTGCTATGATTGGTTCAACAATATTCAAATCTTCAATTTGATAACAACCGTCATTAATGTCATATTTGCATCTTTCACACAACTGTTTTCTGCGAAAAGTAATTTGAGTCTTAAAAATGTCTTCAAGTGAAACAGAGAGTGATGGTGCTTCGAAAAAGAAGACAACGTGTAATCCCTTAAAGCATACCTTAATGAAATGTTATAACAAATTATAAAATTCAAAGACAAGCATAAACTTACTCGTATTATCTAAGAGATTTAAAAAACCGAGGAACTGTCGATATCAAGTTGCAGAAGAGTAGAATCATAAGTCAAAGTAAGATCATTGAGCTTGATATTTCTAAGGAAATTGATGGATTTTGCCAACAAGCTATTATATCGAAAATACGTGACTTTGGTATCAATGAAGCCCTTATTCGTTGGATTAGAAATTTTCTACTGGATCGTTAAATAAATTTTTTTTTTTTGAAGGTTTCAAATCGGATCTTCACAAAATAAATGCTGGGGTCCCCAAGGGCTCCGTTTAGTCTCGGACTCTCTTTCTCATTTTTATGAATGATCTCTGAAACTGAATGATTTTTTGCACTTCATTGTCTATCCCAGCTTTTCATACTTATCCGTCTTGTCTGCCAAATTCACGTCCATCTCATTCGAAATTTAGAAAATATAGTCATAGAGCTAAAAACTGAAGATGTTTTGGAATTCATAAAATGGTCGCCAAATTTGTACAAAAAAACATGTTTGTCATCACTGAATCTTAAAGAAAAAAAAGTCCCACAAAAACAAAAAAAAGCACCTTCGACATACATGAGCCTTAAGATTGCTTCACATAGAAAAGGTACTATCATAAAAATATATTGATGGATTGATTAAACATTCATTCTTATTAATAAAGAAAGTTACAACTTCTGTTTCACTTCTATCAGCCAAGGCTTATGTTTTAAAAGTGCCCATCAATAAGAAAATGTTGAAGATAATAATCAATCTATGTACCTTAAAGATATTAAAACATGACAAAACGTTATTCTTAAGTGTAATTTTCAATAATAAGCAATACAAAATATGATTACTACCATTGTTTTGGTTAAATTATATACCACTTAGCCCAGTCCTTGCTAAAACAACTTAAGTCAAGTCAGTTTTTTTAATTTAAAAAAATTTAATTAAAAAAAAAAACAATTCTCAATAAATTGTATTAAAAAACTTTTAATTGTCAAGTTTAAAAAAACGAGTATTCTGTTTTCGAAATATTGAGTTTTTTAAGAACTAACAAAATATATTTTTAAAATTTGAATAAAAAACACTATCTAAACTCTTGGGGAGCTTTAGCATAGGAAAAAATGATCAAAATCGGTTGTAGTGTTTTCGAAATAATTAAAAACAAAAAGATGGTCCTAAGAAAGTCAAATTATAGTAAGTTTCTTATTTTATTTGAAGGAGAATCGAACATGCGGTTCCAAAGATAGCGAAAATGTAAAACACATTTATTCGATCTTTGTCTATTTGAAATAATTAAAATATCTTTTTTTATATTTTATAACTATTTAAGTTTAGTTTATTTCATCAAACAAAGTTACAATAGTGATTACACTAGTGATTACTAGATAACAATATAACATAATTGAAACAACAAAATATCTACATATAATAATAATTAAACATTGCCACCATTAAGGTTCCTTAAAATTAAAAGCAAATTATTTTTAAATGAAATCCTACTTAAATTAAAATCGATCGTATCGCACAGTATTAGTTACTCTTAAGCACCTAGACAATGGTTCATTGGCAGCATAATTTGTTTGTGGTATGGAATCTTAAACAACAATTGGTTTCTAAGCATCCTCGCAGGAACATTGAAATTAAGGGTAGGTCTACCCCAGAAGCAAACTCAAATCTCATGTAAAAACGTGTACATGTATTGGTGTACAAATATGGCTCTCTTAGTTAAGAATTTTTGTGTTAAGAAAATAAATTTACCTCGTCTCGTCTCTTCAGGATACCTCTTTTTTCGCTCACGCATAGAGATAGAGAAAGATAGAATAGAATATCAAAAAAAAAAATAACAGAAAACGGGAACAAGGCACGAGTGGCAAGCTGGCAAGCCGCACAGGCAGCGCACAAGCATTTGATTATCAATTGACTCGGATTGCGCAAAAGATAAATGAAAGTTTTTTTTTCCTTTTGTATTTTGGGTAGAAAAAATTATTTTTCGTGAATTGTGATTGTTTGAGGTTTAGGAAAGGGAAATTGAGTTTTTTGCATTCAATTTTGCGCACAATTAGACACAATATTAGACGGTTTGTTTTCTGTTTTATTTTTGGTTGCAGGTGAATTGAAACTTTTCGCATTTAGGTAGATAGCGTTTTTATTCTTTGCGTATTTATACAAGGTTAATCTGTTGGTTCTAGGACTTTTACTTTTAAGGATATTTTAAAAAATAAAGAAAAGGGAGCACAGATTTATACATTAGGAACCCGGGGAATTTGCTCTGATATTTATAATTTATTTTTAATGTAGACAATTAATTTTAGGAAACAGTTCACAATTCAAAAATTGCTCAACTAAAAAAATTATTAAATTTCCTAACCCAAGTAAATTATTAGACTTTCAAAAATAATAATGGTAACTATGTACCTATACCTATAAAAATGTTCTTTTGAGTCTTTTTCAAAGGGCTGTAACTCTGCGAAAAGTGATCGTATTGGGATGAAACCAAAAACGTTTTGAATATTTCTTTTTCTTGTTTCAGAGTTTCTAAAAATGAGAAATATCCATAGTCAACTATTTTAGTTTTTTTTTTTAAGGGGCTTCATTGTCTTTAGGTTATTTATGATTCAATAAAATTAATAATTGCAAAAAAATATAGCCTCAGATTAAAAAGTGGTTCCGTCTTTGACCACTGATTTACATGTAAAAATTGACAACATAAAAGGTAAATTGGGCAGTTTTGAAAACATGAATAAATTCGTTATAGATAGGTAATGGATTTTTTGAAACAATTTATGGAGATACATAATTGATTTTTTACGATTGACAGTTCATTTGTTCATTTAAGAAAAGTGGAAAAGTGTTTTTTAAACAAACAGATTATCAATTTTGAAATTGGTTGATCAAACCGTTCGTTTATTATCTATGGTTCCTGGATATTACATATATACCTAATCATCAAAATAAAAACAATGATAACAATTTTCATAGTTTTGCATTTGTTACATATCTTAGACTTGAAGTCCCTAACAGCGTTACCACTTCCGGAAAAAAATCGAAGGAGATTTGAAGAAAAAAGTGAAGTAAATTGGGAAAAATCGAAGTAGATTTTAAAATGACAGCGTTACCACTTCCGGAAAAAAATCGAAGGAGATTTGAAGAAAAAAGTGAAGTAAATTGGGAAAAATCGAAGTAGATTTTAAAATGACTTTTTACTTGCTTTTAGACAAATTTGAACTGGGAATTTTCATAAGTTGACATTACAACACAAAAGAGTAATGATTCCGTCTATCTGCAACTCTGTACCTCAATCTGCAGCCTAGAGGAGAAATTGAAATGGTTTGTTTTACTTTAGCGCGGTTCCTTCCATACAGCCATTATGAAATATTATAATTATTTTGAAAACGGCTCTAATGCTTTTTTTTTTAAATTATGTATAGATAACTGTACCAACAATGCAGTCCACACTTTGGTAAAAAATAAATGTTATTATCGGTACCTGTCATAGAACCTTCTTTTTATTTTCTACTTTTTCATTTGCGACTCTTCCGATTTCGATCAAAATTTTTTGAAATAATATTGTATACGACAAATGTTTTCCCTAAATGTATACCTACTTTTAAATACTTAAAATTGTCAATACATTTCTTTTAATTTTAAAGAAAATTGTGTACAAAAATTTAATTTAATTTAATTAATAAAACATTCTTTTATAAAAAATAACATTAAAATTACTATATTTAAATATAGTTTCATTTTAAATTAAAAACACATATGCAAGCGAAATTTTCATACATAGGATTCGTGTACACATTAGTTTGTTGAGTTCCTATGCTTTTAAACTTACTTATTTGTGTATTTTTATTGTTTTGATATTCTTTTTTTTTTTGTAATTCGATGAATCTCTTCTTCGTTGGATTAGAAATTACCTTTCGGACCGTTTACTAAAAGTAGTTTTGGACGGTTTCAAATCTGATATTGGGCATTCAATCTCTAGAATCACGACGTATTTATTTCGGTGTAATGCTTGTCAGAGATTCAATAAATTATAAAATCAATTGCCCTTACTTGCTTTCGTTGATTGGCTTTCATGTTTCTTGTCGTGAATTACGTAATAATCGTTTATTTTGTGTACCCTTTCATAGGGTCAATTATGGAATCAATGAACCCTTAACACAAGCTAATTCTGTTTGTAATGCTATTGATTTTAATTTATATTTAAGTAGGGACTGTTTTAAACAAAAATTGTTATTAATAATTAGGGCTAGGATTTTCATGCACTTAAAAATGCAAAATATGCGCTTAAAATATGCTCTTAAAAATGTAGAATATGCACCTAAAATATGCATTTAAAACCATATACCTTGCGAACCATCTGTATGGGAAAAACATAGTATTTAGGTTTATATAACAAATTCAGTCTTTATTATCGAGGAACACAAAATTTTATCAATAAAAACTGAAAATAAAATTCTTCATTTCAATTAAAATAGAAAAAAAAAATATATTAAAAATGGCACCGAATTTGAATTACATCCATTATTGCATTATTTATTTATTTTTGCGAAACCTTAATTTTTTTCTAGAAACTCATCCAGTTTTTTTTTTTTTTTTTGAATTGCTGCACCAAAAGGTCTTCCAACTGCACTAATTTTTGAAAAAACAATTTCAATTAAATAGATGTTTTTTTTTAACGTATTTTTTTCTTCAATCTATACAATTGTATCGCGCAGGAAACTGTAGTTGGAACTGATGAATATGATTTGACTCCTTACCAAAGGCTGATTCAATGCTACTTTTATATTTTTAATTGCAACAGCATCCGAGTTATCAAGATAATTCACAAAATCTTCAAAATGTTCATAGTTTTTGGCGTAGTAACCAACAACTTCCAACCAAGTTTCCCACCTGGTAACAATTGACTGGGGAGGAAGAGGGGTCGAGGGATACTTTGCTTTGAAATGCTCAACGCGAGATGTTGCTTTTAAAAATATTTTTGTTTCCGTTTAAGATTAATAAATCTACAATTAAAAATTACTTCTTATCTGTTCTGTCCACTCTATCTATATCATGATCATTTTTGGATATAAAATTTTTAATTTCTCGAGCGGCCATTACCATGTATGTGCATTTTTTACTTTAGGATCATTTTGTTTTTTTTTTTTCGAAAATATGCACAAATATGCATTTATTATTGAAAATATGCAATTAAAAGTAATATATTTATTGCATTTATAGTAAAATATGCAAAAATATGCACTAACGATTAAATGCCATTTTAAAGCAAATTGATTGATTCGTGTTTGTATTTTATTCCTGTGTTTCTAAAGTTTCTCAAAAAAAATATGCATTTGCATGGAAATCCTAGCCCTATTAATAATAAACTTCGGTGGTTAATGTGAATTGTACATTTTTTTTTTTGTTTTGTTTTATTTATTATTATTTATATAAATTTACTATTGTTCTAAGTAGTCTTTAAGAGCTGTGTCTCTGCTTGATGAATAAATAAATAAATAAATAAATAAATAAATAAATGCTGGTGTGCCCCAGGGGTCCGTTTTGTCTAAGATAGTTTCTGTCTATAACAGTTGCTCCGCTCAATTGTTTTGCTGACGACAGCAACCTCAGCTTTTCATATTCGTTTTTAGATTCACATCCTTGTCCTTCGGATGTGGACTACCAACGGCAGCGTATGATAAGCTCATTAAATTCTGATCTTGAAAGCATTGTCCAATGGGGAATTAAAAAACGTATAGAATTTAAAGCTTCGAAAACTCAATGCTGTTTGGCACTTGCATCGAGGAGAAGTTTTTTACACCTACTAATCTGGCTGTAATCTATAAGGCATATATTCGTCCAAAGCTCGAGTGCAATTCCCACTAGGCAGGTGCTCTAAAAACCCCCTTTACTCTCTTGCACAGAATTCAAAAGAGAGCTCTAAAAATTATAGGCGACCGTTGTCTAACTGAAACATTTGAATCTCTCGAGCACCGCCGCAATTTTCATAAACAGTGCTCTAGTGAAGTAGCCAGTTGCGTTCTCCCCCTCAAACAATTCAACCGTAATACCTGTACTTCTAGGACTGCTCATCATTTTCGCCCAATTTCGGACGCACTGTCAAGTACAGTGATTCTTTTTTTAGCCGCACTACACGAATCTGGAATGCTTTACCCGGCTCAATATTTCCCACTCATTGTAATGTGCAGACATTAAAAACCAATGTGTATCGGTATTTCCTTTCTCATCCTATCCTACTTTCCTAATTTCTTGCACTGTGTTTAACATTTTAATTTTATTCATAGCCCCTTGACCTTGAGTGCGCGTTTAATATAAAAAAAATACTACCTAGAGTGAAATAGAGAAAAAGAAGTAGATTTGGACTTTTTTTTTTGTAAAATTAAAGTAGGTTGAAACAGAGATTTTTAAAATGAGGTAGATTTCAGTATTTGGCTGATGGTGCGAAGTAAGAAGTATAATTATATATAATTGAAGTAAAATGGTGCCACTGGTTCCCATTAGCTGAAACAAATTTTGTAGAAAAAGTTTGTCAATTTTATTTCCAATAACATCATTGTATTTTAATTTTACTTTGTATACTAGTATACTAATTTTAAGCTTCTATTTTATTAAGCAAAAACTAAAAATGCATTTTATATAAAAACTGATCTCATTCAAAAAACAAAACACCAATTTCATTAAGTAATTTCGAAATTATTCACAATTTGTCTTTTTAATTTTGACACCAACAACATTATTGGAAAACTAATACTTGTTTTTTTTTTACAAATTAAAAACTAAGTGATAATGAATATATGAACATACATATGTTATGTATATTATATAAAGGTCGTTCTTATTAGAACTGGGCCAGACTTGCCTATTGTCCTTTGTTAAAAATTATCTCATTTCGAAATTTTCAACGAAATTACATCATGTGGCCTAATGAAAACGAAGTAGGTATTACATATGTATGTATTTTCTATTTGCTTACTTTTTATCAATTTTTTTTGCTTGAGTTTTTTGTTTCCTTTGTTTGTTTTTGGAGGCAGTTGTTGCAAAAAAATATTTATATGTATGTGAAAAATTGATTTGCACAATAAAAACACAACAGAAAAAAACAGTAATGAGAGTTTTATATGATATATTGAAATAAAGAAGAAAACTCTTTCTATGTGAAACAAACAAAAATACATAAAAGAAGCGCACTTCCCATATTCTTTCTTCATACTTACTTTGACATACCTCCCAATTTCACCATTCTTCTACCAGTGGAATACGTCACCACCGAAAACAAAAAGTGATCGAATTTTCCTTCTTAACTTATTTATATAAATATGTACATAGGTATTTAGATTAATAGATACCTGCATAATATTGTACATAATATTTTGGCGCCATCCACTTGCCATATCCCTTGGTTGTTACGTATTCGCTTATAGTGAAATGCAATTTGCGTTCATTCACAGGATTAACATGTACTTATCTAATATATTTTTGATACATCCATTACCTACCTACGCAAAATTAAATCAAAACAATCCTTACGATACCAAATCAATACAAGGCGTTGCACCTCTACATTACCTATCGGAAAAAACAACACAAAATCTACTGTAGATACTTATATGCATATGTATCTTATTCTATACACAACATCACAGATTTCCTTTCTTCCATCATGTACCTACACACCCTTTGGCAAAAAAAAAATGAAGATCACTATGCATCGCAATTTATTACTATGTGTGTACCTAAAATGGCTTTCCATAGAAGAAACAAAATAAAAAACCAGTAGAATGATGATAGATCGCAAATAAAAAAATACAAAAAAACAAAATTTATAACAGCGAATGTGTGATAATTTTGTGAACATTTTTCCACCCTACCTCCGACAATGTGGAATGGTCATTGCATCATATACCTACTAAAAACAATCATTTCTCACACGTTTTTTTTATTTTTTCTGTTCTTGTAATACGAGATGCAAGATGACAAGTCATAAACAAGAATAAAAAACTAAATGAGCCCAGACAAAAAAAAGAATCAAGAGAGCGGATGGGCGGACAAAATTCTTTTGCACAGAGAATACGAAACCTTCTCTTTCAAAGCGCTGATATTGCAGTGGCATTCTTGTGAACTGAAAACTTACTTGTGTGCGTGTGCAAAGGAACTTTTTGTTAAAAAATACAAAATAGACCTCTTTTATAAAAATAAAATTAAATAAATATTGAGTGAAAAAAGTATGTTGTATTTTTGAATTTAGTAAATAAAATATCAAACAAAAATAAAAAAAATATGTGAGAACTGTATTGTCAATACTTTTCTTGCAAATGCATTACAAATACTGTCATATTGAATTGCATTTTTATGAACTTTAGATGAGTTTAATTAAATTTTTAAGACCGATACGCTGTTCAGAAAATACAAATCTTTGATTAAAAAATTATTTCCAAAAATTAAAAAATATAACTCTCAATTTCCCAGGGTCGAGAACAAAATATTTGTAAAAAAATGTATATTTTTTTACTTTTGTTAGTAAAAAGTTACTGTAAAAATAAAAAAAAAATAAAAAAAAATATTAATGTAATTGCACATACTTATTGGCTTTGTATAAGAGTGAATTTTACTTCGTTATCTTTTATACTTATGAAGTTTTATCCAGTAGAGCATTCATAACACTATGCAAATTTCCATCGTTTTTCATAGTTTTGTATATTTTTTTTTGAATAAATAATAAAACAGAATAAAAAAAGAAGACCGATACATGATTTTGGAATATGTTGTTTCTATAAAAAAAATATAAAAAAAATAAAAAAGTAATATTTTCGGAATTTCCCTATCATTTGAATAAGGACCTTACTAAAATGTATGATTTTTCCACTTGTGTGGCAGTTTTAAGGCACACAATTTTTTTATGTTTTTTTCAAAACTGCAAAAGTATTTTGATTAACATTTTTCTAATCGATGACCGTTTATTTCATTGAAATATTCGTAAAATTGTGAAAGTTATACAGCTTAGCGCAAAAGTCTAACCTATTTTTTCAATGGACACCTACCCTTAATTAACGCCAAAATATGAACAATCAATATGAATAGTCAACACGTCACAAATGAACATAACCTCAGAAAAGTTTCTTCGAATGGAGAGAGGCAAGATACCAAATAACTTACATCTTGTTCCATAAGAAGGCATATCAATTTCCCAGTGAAGCCTTTTCACTAATACTCTTGTAAACCTCCAAATAGTATTACAATACTCAAGAGTAGATCTAACAAAAGCAAAAAACAGACACTTCAAAGTATGTGGATCACAGAACTCCTTTGAATTACGCAAGATAAATCCCAATTACCTTTGGCGACTAAAAAATCTATGTGTTTTAAGAAATTCATTTTTTTGGTCAAAAATTACACCGAGGTTCTTTTTTAAGGTTACAATTGAAAGAAATATATTGTTTATTTCATAAGAGAAGTTAAATGATGAACGATTTCTAAACACAAAAAGTTAAACTTTCGACATTTTGTAATATTAAGGTCTAAGGAGTTAATTAAACACCAATTTGATAACCTCTCAAGATCTTCTTGCAATAAAATGCAATCCTGTTCAATTTTTATGCAACGAAAGACTTTCAAATCATCCGCATACATAAGGCACTTCGAATTTAAAAATACGTCTGGTATGTCATTGATGAACAATAAGAAAAAAAGGGGACCGAGATGGCTTCCTTGTGGCACACCTGAGGTAGCATTGATAGGTGAAGAAAGAATGTTATTTATACGAACAAACTGAATACGATTCTTTAAGTATGAATCTATCCAGTTTAAGAAGTTAGAGTGGAAGCCTATTTTATTCAACTTCTTAACTAATAAATCATGATCAACACGATCAAATGCTTTGGAGAAATCTGTATACACAACATCAAACTAATATCCTTTTTCAAGTCCGTTTAATATATTCCACTATCAAGGGAGCGATTAAAAATTATTTTTAAAGGTACCGCAAATACTTTTGCACACTTCTGTAAAATAATAGGAGCGATTCCATCGATGTCTTGTCGAGTATCGTCCTTAATTTTAGATAAAGCTTGCTCAATTTCAGAAGTTGAAAAATTCAAACTACCAATATTTAAACGGCTATCTAATTGTTGACTATTTTGTTGACCAAGAGTTATATTTGGAGAACTATCTATGATATTGTAATATTTTTCCAAGGTTCGTTAAATAAAACTTATTACTCTTTTTAGTATTTCTTCTTTATTTTTACTTTCCAAATCACAATAATAAATCTCAATTTATAAACAACTCAAATACTTTTATTCAAATTTAAATCACACTCTTGTTTAATAACACAATCCAATAAGCAATACTTTTGCACACTTTCATAATCCAAAATCAACTGTGTCTCGCTCACCGTGAACACTCCCTTATATACTCAAATTAGTTGTTCTCGAAAGTTCTTGTCTTGGAATGTTCTAGATGTTTGGAATAAGGGGAAATACATTTGACATTGGAAAAGAGCTTTTCGTTTCTTCCATAAATTAGATATGCAGTTTTCCAACAGATGGCGCTGTAGTAGTATAAAGCTCTGTTCACAACAATATACTTATTTAGCAAAAAGGTTACATACAACTGCAAGATCGGAAGATAATATACCATTGTGACGCATTAGATTAGGAATGCCATTTGATTGTTTTTTAGCATTAATAAATTTCCAAAAATATTTACTATTGGATTTTAAATCACATTCACGCAGATTCACAGATAATCAATAATGATTAAAAAGGAATTTATTCAAGATATCGAATTTTTTTTGCAATATTCGATATTGTTTGTAAAGATCACGGTCATTGTTTGATCTGCGAAATTGCTTATAAACTTTATTTTTTTATTGTTGAGATTAATTATTCGTTTATTAAACCACACTGGTTTGCATTATGCACAATTTTCAAAAATAAATCGTAGCACTCATTAAAATTTGTATTGTCAAAAAATGCATGCCAATTAGTTCCATTGAGATAATTATTTATTGAATCGAAATTAGACTTATCATAGTTAACATGGATCTTGCTTGTAAACATGCAAATCATATTTGTGTACATAAATCCATCCCTGGATTTCCTCGTTACAATTACCAATAAAATTATTAATTAACTTAACTTGTTTCAAGTCAAAAACAACAACTTATGTATACTCTTTTGTGAATGGATTTCTCTTTTATCACTTTGCTGAATATCTCATCTCAATCTCATACACTCTTATTTAAATTTAAATGCTTTCCCTTATCACCTTCTCTTTGAATCCCCGAGCCCTGAGCCCCTGACCTGACCAATACAAAATAATCTTTTTTATAAGTATGAACTTCAGAGATACATTCAGCAACACGTTCCCGTTCTGAATGTAAGATTAGCCAAGAAAGAGAACACGTATCTACATATCTGAGACACACTAATGGTATTCAAAACAAGATTACTTTCATCAGTCGTTTTAAAGCGGGTATTCAGCTCGGCTTCGTTTTATTTTATTTTTTTTTTCTGTGAGTGATTCGCTTTTTGTGTTGCTAAAAGATTAAAATTCTATATTTAATTTTTAAGAATGGATTACCAAAGCTGAAATGTCGATAGCTAATTTTTATAATTCTATTCTATTGATCGTACTTATAGTTGAATTAATTTCCAATGGTAAGCATACACAAATCAAAGATAAGTATATTTACTTCTAAGAAGTTTCTCAAGTCACAGATTGGTTTTTGATTGGAATTTCCCTATCAATGACGCAGCAAGCCACTTCTATTGTGATACGAGAAAGAAGATTGTGATGGAATCTGAAATAATAAATTGTTTACTAATCTAGGATCCTGTTGTAGCGATATAGAATGGGCTTGTGATTCTGGACAGTGCATAGCTTCGGATGAGCTTTGCGATGGAAATACAGACTGCTCAGATGGATCAGATGAAACAGCGGATGTGTGCATTCAACAAAGTTGTCCATCATTTGCATTTCGATGTGCTTACGGCGCTTGTGTAGCTGGATCAGCTGAGTGTAATGGAATCAGGGAATGTGCAGATAACTCGGACGAAACAAGTTCGTTGTGTCCAGATGATTTAAATACGAGAAATACTCTTTGTCAGTAAGTCTTAATATGGGGATTTTCAAAATTAAGATATTACGTTAATATAGGTAGTGTGATTTTTTTGTCAAAAAACTGGATGATTTATCATTATTGTTGTGTATCCACTTGCGTATAATCAAATTTATTCACAACAAACTTGACTTGAAGCTAAGTGAATATAGAATTGAGATTAAGACAATTATACACAAACTGTGAATTCCCGAAAATTCCATAAATGTCTTAAGTCAAACTATATCACACATATTAATAAAGATTGTTTAGTGGAGGTTTATCGTTAAATCCTGGACTAAGTGCGAAATTTCATTAATAAAACAAATTTTCTACTAAGTGACGTTTACTAACCATGATTAAGTTAAACCACCGAAGTAGGTAGTTTGGCGAAGGAATAAGAAACGGAATTGTCAAACTTGTTTTATTTTATCAAAAAATTAAAAAAAAAAATTGAAAAAAAATAATAATAATGAGATTTGACGATTTCATAAGCCGTCTGGATTTGCTGGATAATCCGAATCTTTCGATAAAACCTCACAATTTATAAACCCTGATATGATCCAATGAAAGAGCTAAGTGAAGGGGAATTCCGAAAGAAATATAGGTTTTCCAAGAAAAACTTGTAACTATTGTTAAGGCAGACCTAAATGCAGGTAGAAGGGGTTGACATATTTATGTGGATTTAAAAGTTATGGCTTCTCTTAGGTACTGGGATCGTAATGAGGTATAATCATTGACTGCTGTATAAAAACATATTCTTAAATAACATAACTTATTTCAATAAGGTTCAAGGCGATTGTGGTGATATCCACGGCTTTAGTCACCCTGCATTGAGCACAGTGTCTTCACGAGTTGCCATAGCATTTGCTTTGAAAGCAAGGCCCCAAACTGCTTCCGAGAAAATAAGAACCATAGAAGAATTAAAGGTTATACGTGGATTTCCACATGTCATTTACTGCACCCATATAAGGCTAGGACCGCACTTGCGATTTCAATCGCACGATTTTTTTTAGTCGAATGAACGCACTTGCTGCCAACAAATCATGACGATTTAAAAGTCGCAATTTATTTCATTTTTCTTGCGATGCATCTGTCGTAAACCTAAATGAAACACATGTACTCAAATGGATATGCACACACTTGCGATTCAAATTACTACGACTTAAAAATCGTAGTCGCAAAGAGAAATGGGCATGCACGCACTTGCGATTTTCAATCCACGATTTCTTAGCCGCAATGAATAAGACACATGGTGTTAAATGTGAATGCACGCACATGCGACTTTAAAATCGTAGCGATTAAAAAAATGAAACAAGTTCTATTTTTTCAAGCGATTTTTTTGTCGCTACTTATTTGTAGCAAATGCGTGCACTCACATTAAAAGTAGTGTTTTATTTTTCGCGATTAAATAATCGTGCGAAAAAAAATCGCAAGTGCGTGCATGACAATAATTTGTAGCGACTACGACTTTTTAATCGCCTCGACAAAAAATCGCAAGTGCGGTCCTAGCCTTAGTGTAAGGGACAAAGTTTATCACTGGCGTGGAAGCACGCATAATTCTCATATACTGGGTGTCCGGTTATTCGTGTGCCATACTTTGGGATTCTTGGTCATTTTCCAAAGTATCATAAAATGTATGGGTTTTTTGGGTGCACTTATTGTTTTGTTCACCAGGTAAAAATAAGAAAACTCTATGTTTATTACGCATTCTTTGAAAAAAAATTTACCTCAAAGTCAAAATTTAGCTGGGGCAAGAAAAATTGAACATTATTTAAAATTGAATATCTGGCAACCCTAAAAACATATCAGCTTAATTTAAACGTAGTTTTAAAGGTTGGTATTTCTTCTAAAAAAAAATTTTAAATGAGGTCCCTACCGTTAGTACTGACAGAGAAATTGACCTTAACATAGGGCAGGGTACACCAAAATTAGCCTTAGTGATGTCAAAGTTGAAAATAAGAATTTACTGTAGAACAATTTTTTTTCTTAGAATATGACCAAGAATTACATCCCAATGTATGGCACACGAATTACCACACAAGCTGTATATAAAAGACCCAATCACAAGCAAATAACAATCAACTTGAGTAGATACAGACTATATGAAAAGAGATTACTTACTTGTTGTAGTAGATTTTTTTAAAGTATTTTAATTTAATGTGAAAATATAATTTTTACTTGCGACTTATAGGTACTATAAGGCAAGTTATGCATTCGTAAAAAAATCGAACTCGAGATTTTGATCAAAGTTGATACTCGTATTACGATGATAGCGAAGACTAAAAAAGTGGGTCTCGCAATTCTGTCTGTCTGTCTATCTGTCTATCTGTCTGTCTGTCTGTTCGACTGCAGGCTAAACGACTCGGCCGATTTTCTTTAAACTTGGTAGATATCATTTTTAATTTTTCCCCCCCACACGTTTTTTTTCTTTTTTTTTTAAGACCAAAAATAACGGTACCCCCCATACGAATTTTTTTCGAAATTTTATAAACATTTTTTTTTTTCTCAAAAACTGTTCGACAGATTTTAAAAATAAAAATACAGACAAATTTCATATAATTAAATCTAGGCATTGGTTGAAAAAAATTTTCCGAAAAATGGTTATTGAGGGCACCCCCCAATGGAACCATTTTTTTTGTTTTTGATTTTCTCAAAAACGGTACAACCGATTTTGATCTTTTTTTTTGCTAAAGCTCTCCAAAAACATAAATAGAACTGTGTACTCAAATTTTCAAAAAAAAAATTTTTGGATTTTAAAAAAAAACTTCAAAATTTTTTTTTTCAAAACTCAATATTTCGAAAACCCCATGCTAAATTTTTTTGAAACTTGACAAATAAAAGTTTATTAATATAATTTACAAGATGTAATAAAAAAAATTATTTTACCTAAAAATAAAGGTACCTACCATACAAATGCTAAGAAATTAAAAAAAAATGGTTTTCAAAAATCGTATTTTTCTTGAAAACGGCGCCTAGAATTTTGATAAAATTTTGTTTTTTTCAATTAATTTTAACGATCTTTAATTTAATAAAAAAAATTGAAATTAAGATATTACAGCTTGTACCTACCATAGAACCATTTTTTCGAATTTCTCATTATCCACATAACGGATCTTAATGACATTTTTTATAGAGAAACTTTTAAAAAGTCTAAAACACATTGCATTTAAAAACTTTAAAATAAATATTTTTTGAATTTTTGAAAAAAAAAATTATCATTTCTTTTTTTGAAAATTCGATACCTCTGAAACGGCTCAATATTTTTTTTTAAATCTAATTTTTATTCGAACAATAATAAAAACTTTAAATTGGCGTACCAAAATTTTTTCTTAAGAACCTTTTAAAAAGTTTGTACATAAAATAAAAGCTTTTTTTAAGAAACCACTACAACGACTTATGATTTTTGTTCTTGCATACATTCATATTTGCATAGCATTCTGTTTTTGTCTCTTACTACTAAAAGAATTTAAAAAAATAATTTTATCTTTATGAACAGTTTTCTCTAATAACATTCGTTTTTAAAATTCCTAGTCTATTATAGGAGCAAGTTCGTGCGACCCAGTCGTGCATTTTATTTAATAATAAATTTAACTATCGTTCGCTACTTCTAGAAAGTTTTCTAGAACAAACTAACTGCACATTTAAAGGGAAGAAAAATCAAGAAACTATACCTTAAAATTTATAAATTTTCAATTTATTGCTAAAAGCGTTTGAGTGACTTCGTGCTTTGAACAATTTTCAACAGATACAGTTTTTGACCGATCTTACGTTTCTTTAAGGTTTTGAAAACAGGAATTTCAGTCCTTTCCTATATTTTATTTTGTGCTGTGCTATAAAAATATGTATGTGTAGATTTGGTTAAGTTTACAGACAGCTCATGAATCAATATAGTAATAAAACAATTAAATTAATTTAATAAATAAAACTATGATACCTATACTATACGTGTTGACCGAAAAATACAAATGAATCGGTCATTTCAAAAACCTCTTAAGTCACATTTTTTTCCAAAATGCTTTTTTTGCTGAAAATGGTTCCCTAAAGGGAGATGCGTATTCTGGGTAAGAACCACGTAAGTCTGTACATTCCTTCCTCTTCAAATAATACCGTAGGAAAGACGTTCATTGCATAAACAACATAAGTCAGTGACTTAAGAGGTTTTTGCATGCACTACCAAAATGGTGGGAGTAGTTTGATATTTTAAATTTGCTTTGCTCTGATTGGTTCAACAATATTCGAATCTTCAATTTAATAACAACCGTCATCAATGTCAAATTTGTGTTTTTCATACAACTATTTTTTGCGAAAAGTAATTTTAGCTTTAAAAATGTCTTCAAGTGAAACAGAGGGTGATGGTGCGCCGAAAAAGCTATTATATCGAAAATTTTGAGTTTGGTATCAATGAAGCCCTTATTCGTTGGATTAGAAATTTTCTACTGGATTGTACAATACTTTTTTTTTTGGAAGGTTTCAAATCGGATCTTCACAAAATAAATGCTGGGGACCCCAAGGTCTCCGTTTAGTCTCAGACTCTCTTTCTCATTTTTATGAATGATTTCTGAAACTGAATGATCTGATGATTTGCACTTCATTGTCTATCTTAGCTTTTCATATTCATACGTCACGTCTGTCAAATTCTTGACCATCTCATTCCAAATTTAGAAAATATAGTCATAGAGCTAAAAACTGAAGATGTTTTGGAATTCATGAAATTGTGCCCAAATTTGTACAAAAAAACATGTTTGTCAACACTGAATCTTATAGAAAAAAATCCCACGAAAACAGAAAAAAGCACTTTCGACATATATGAGCTTTAAGTATTCTTCACATAGAAAAGGTACTATCATAGGAATATATTGATGGATTGATTAAACATTTATTATTAGTAATAAATAAAGTTGCAACTTCGGTTTCATTTCTATCAGCAAAGGCTTATGTTTTAAAAGTGCACATCAATAAGAAAATGTTGAAGATAATAATCAATCTATGTACCTTAAAGATATTAAAACATGACAAAAAGTTATTCTTAAGTATAATTTTCAATAATAAACAATACAAAACATAATTACTACCATTTTTTTGGTTAAATTATATACCACTTACCCGTCCTTGCTAAAACAACTTAAGTCAAGAACAGTTTTTTAGGTTTTTTTCATTATTTTTATTAATAAACTGTGAATTTTGTTCGCTTTTTAATTTTCTTACCACTAAAATACTTAGTTAAGCATAAAAAAGTGGTTTAAAACTCATTTGTTTGAGCATGAAACAGTTTTTATTGATTCCTGAAAAATTCTAATTGAATGACTTATGAGGTTTTTGAAATGGCCGATTCAAATGTATTCACTAGAACTTTCAGCAGAACTTCTTGTAAAATCATTATCACGCTGTAATTCTTTTGGTAGATCTTAGAGGTTACTAAATATTTTGTACTGCATATTATCTTTAGAAAAAAAAAACTTTAAATTTTGGTATTGGTTCTTAGATATCTTTTATATTTTCCACCTCTTACGACATTATCATTCATAGAGATGAACAATTTCAATGCACATCTGGAGAATGTATCGATTTGGACAACGCTTGTGATGGTCATTCTGATTGCAAGGATCAATCCGATGAAACGGTAGAAGCATGCGCATCGTTTAACTGTCCAACATTTGCATTTCGGTGCGGTTACGGAGCATGCATTTCCAAAACTAAAAAATGCAACGGTGTTCCGGACTGCCGAGATGGATCTGATGAAACTCGTAAGCTCTGTGGTGAAAAACCTCCTCCCAAACCCCCAACGGTTACACCACCCTTTGTTACTGGGCCAACAAAACCAACCAAAAGGTAAATTGAAACACTTCTCGAACTAGAACTCAAGATTACCACAAGTGATTTTATCTCATTTTATTTATTAAGACCACCACTATCGCCGCCAACAAAGGCACCAGTTCAAGGATGTAAGGCACCAAATATTCCTTACTCTATCCTTAAATACGAATCAGAACCAACAAAGATCATACAACCAGGAGAAACGATATCTGATGGAACATCAATGGTGTATGAATGTATTGCAGGATACAATCGTGAGGGACCTCAATTTAATCTATGCTTCGAGTCCAAATGGTATTCTGTATTGGATGCAAATTGTGTTAGTAAGTTTGAGAAGTCAATGAAATATACACAATTTTCTCTGAGCTTTTAAATATTTATGTTTTCGTTTTAGAATACTGTCCCCATCATAAGCTCAAAGGTGTTACATTTAGAGCTGAGTGTCAAAAAGATGGTATCTCTGTTTCATGTGATGATCGAATCAGGCCTGGCACATTTGCAAGAATATTCTGTCAACACAAATACAGAAAACCAGCTCGAAATCCTCCTGATATATTGGTTTGCCAAGAAGATGGCCAATGGGATTATGAACCCTTCCGTTGTGAGCCGGTTTGTGGAAAAGAACTATTGCAATCTACAGCATTTTCCGTGAATGGCATTGATACCAATATAACGTATGTTCCATGGCATGCAGGAATTTATCAGAATTTTGCTGGCAAATTTAAGCACGTCTGCGGTGCAACTATTATTAGTGCTAAAGTCTTAATTACAGGTAAGAAGCTTTGATAAAATATTCAATAAAAACTTACTATCATAGTTTTAGCTTAATGTCACATTGCCTGCATGAAATGAAATGTCTTAAAGCAAATATCAAAAATTTTTGTTGAACCCTATAAATTCTTTGTTGATGTAACGTTTTAACATAATATCGGTTTACTTTTTGAGAGATAATAATCAAGTGTATAATGTGGCCAAACATTGATAGTATAAGTAAGTATAAGATGATATAGGCAATACTACAATGTTTCAGGAAATTACTTAACAGTTCATTTTTTCTCTGATGTTTTCTTTTCACAGACTGAAGCTTTTGAGCAAATTGTACACATTAAATATTTTGAATTTAAACCTACTTTAGTTTTTTACTTGCGACTTATAGGTACTATAAGGCAAGTTATGCATTCGTAAAAAAAATCGAACTCGAGATTTTGATCAAAGTTGACATACGATGATAGCGAAGACTAAAAAAGTTGGTATCGCAATTCTGTCTGTCTGTCTGTCTGTCGGTTCTACTACAGCTAAGCGGCTCGGCAGATTTGCGTTAAGCTTGGTAGATATCATTTTTTATTTTTTCCCCCCAAGGTTTTTTTCTTTTTTTTTTTTTTAAGACCAAAAATAACGGTACCTGCCATACGATTTTTTTTTTTCAAAATTTTATAAATACTTATTTTTTTTTTTAAAAACTGTTCGAAAGATTTGAAAAATCAAAATACAAAAAAAATATCTTTTAGTTAAAACTAGATAATGGTTGAAAATTTTTTTTCGAAAAAAAGGTTATTGAGGGTACTTCCCATGGCACCATTTTTTTGTTTTTGATTTTCTCAAAAACAGTACAACCGATTTTGATCATTTTTTTTGCTAAAGCTCAACAAAAACATGAATAGAATTGTGTATTCAAATTTTCAAAAAAAAATTTTGGATTTTTAAAAAAAAATTCAATTTTTTTTTTCAAAACTCAATATTTCGAAAACCCCACTCTAGATTTTTTTTTAAACTTAATAAATGAGAGTTTCTCAATATAATCTACAAGATGTGAGAAAAAAATAATTATTTTACCTAAAAATAAAGGTACCTACCATACGAATGTTAAAAAATGGTTTTCAAAAATCGTTTTTTTCTCGAAAACGGCGCCTAGAATTTTGATAAATTTTTTTTCTTTCAATTAATTTTTACGATCTTTAATTAAATAAAAAAAAATAAATCAAGATATTACAGCTTGTACCTACCATAGAACCATTTTTTCAAATTTTGAATTACTCATTATCGACATAAGGAATTTTAATGAAATTTTTTATAGAGATGCTTCTAAGAAGTTTAAAAAATATTGAATTTCAAAAAAAAATATTTTTTGAATTTTTGAAAAAAAAAATCATTTTATTTTTTTGGAAAATTCGATATCTCAAAAATGGTTCAATATTTTTTTTGGAAATTTACATTACATTACATTACATTACATATTACACTACTCCGTAGATAAATCTACGAAGTAGAGACACTTAAAGCACTGACAACTGAGGCCATCGGCTTAGACTATACAACAGAGAGAGACAGACAAAAAGAAAGAACAACAGAAGAAACACATGTCAACAGCACACGGTTGGTATTTGAACGGTCCCCCATCCAAATCAAAGCCAAGGCCGTTGACTGGAAATTTAATTTTCATTCGTATAGTAGTTAAAGCCAAAGCTGATTTACCAAATTTTTTTTCTTAAAAATGTTTTAAAAATTATTAAAATATATCCTAAATTTAGTGGCAGTCAGCTTTTGTTCATTTAAAAAATGTTGTCAATTTAATAAAGTAGTTTCACTGAGAGTAAATTAGACCTAACAAAACAAAATTTGAGAGAGCAAATAGCAACAATATTCCAATATTCGTCGAAACGTTGGGAAAAGGAAAATGAAATAATCTTTCATTTATTAAACAAAACGACCAAAACAGCCGATGAGAATCAAACTTGATAACTCTTTAACAAAATTTAACAATATTCCTTTCATCTCAGACAAAGATAAGAGCATAAAAGTTGGTCTACTCTTTTTTGGGTGCAAAATAGTAGACTATTTAAATATAGTTTCAGTTAACCGTTATTAAAAAAATGAGAAGCACTGGTTTTATTAATGATTATTGTATGATTTTATACAAGCTAGAGAGAGTTTCATGTCAACCCTGGCGCGTGGCGTTGCATTATCAGGAGACCTAAGGGAATCAATGATTAAAGCGTTTAAAACAGGATTGTCTAGCTACGAAATAAAATTTACCGCTCTCGTCAGTGCAGAACATAATAACAAAGTTTAAAAATTCTGGAAATGTGGATATATGCAACAGAACGGGACATCCACTAACAGCAAAACCTCGCGATTGCCAAATTTTTAAAGAAAATCGACGATATTTATCTGCTTCAATAACGGTACAGTGGAGAGAACAAATTCAAAAAAGTGTTTCGGTGGACAGTTGTAAGCAGATGATGAAAAAAATGGGATACAAATTTTATAAGGTTTATTTTAAAATATTTAAGTTTTGCATAAATTACGACAGCTTAAATCATTAAAAACGCAGGCAAAAGAAATATCACTACTGACACCTAAGCAAAAGAAAAGGCGCATTGAGTGGGCCAAACAACTTAAAAATTTGGACTTTTAGTCAATGGCGGTCCGTTAATTGGAGTGATCAGTACAGATTGGAAGTTTTTGTTGGTGATGAACGAGGACCAGTGATAAAAAATGCTAAAGAAGCCTTTCACAACTCACAAGGACTGCCTTAAATAAACCGTAAAGCTCCCAGTATCTCTAATGGTATGGAGGTGCATGTCGGGATGTGGTATGAGTAATTTGCATTTTGTAATTGGGATAGCTAATGCTGTCAAGTACCGCAACATTTTGGAACAGGAGCTGCCTCCGTCAATACTACGTCTTCAATATAGCAATGCGGAGTATATTTTCCAACAGAATGGTGCTTCTTGTCATACGGCTAGGTCAACAATGGTATGGTTAACTGCTGAAGCAATTCTTTATTGGAATGAACTTCTAGCAGCTCTAATCTTTCACCAATCGAAACTGTTTGGCACACGATGAAGCAAAAATTGCGAAAGGAACCGCGTCGGACTCTTCAAGATTTAAGATCCACAATTACAAATAATTGGGAATCTTTTGGTGCCGAAGAGTATCAACAATTAGTTGACACTATGCCAAGGTGCATTATAGAAGCAGTGATTAAGGCCAAAGGTCGCTTAACAATGTGGTAAAATCAACATAAAGAATCATAGACCAACTATTTTGCATCTAAGAAATGTGTATAAATCGTTATTTAGTTTTGTTTGGAGTCTCTCCATATCAATATTTTATTAAGCCACTTTCTTTTTTTGTCCACTTTTCCTATTTGAAATGAATAGGACTTTATATGTATATCAAAAAATTGTTTTTGTTTCGAAATAGGTTAAGAATGAACACATATTTGCATTCTATCCTCGGTAGACCAACTATTTTGAGTTTGGGCTCGTATAACTTTTTGAAAAAAAAAATAATTTCAATAATGTAAATGGTTGATGACACAATTTGCTAACGAATTCAATCTGTTAATTTTACATTGAGTAATTTTTTCTGCATTTGAATTCTATGTACATAGAAGTCTTTAAAATATGCGTTATATCGTGAACTTATTGGCGTGTTAATTATTAAGACATTGTCCACTCAAGTTTATGTTTTTTGATAACAGTAAAATCATTCTTAGAACTTACCAATGCTCAAGGAAAAAGAAATAAGTTCCCCAAGCTAAGAAAGACTTCTAGCTATGAAGAAGTTAATAAAAACAGGCAGATGTTCGAAGAAGTAGGTAGAGAACGAAACAAGAAAATTTCACGTTTTGGGTCCACATTTTGGGTGAATTTTTATTAGATATCAAAATATACTCGAGAACTGAACTACAGAAATTTGGGATGGCTTAACTACCTACATATATTTTTCCTTTTAATTTTAGTATTCGTAACAATAAAACCATTGTGCTTCAATATCAGAGAATTGCTTTCGAACTTCTCAGCCATTATAGAGATTGGCTAAAAGCAAAAGAAGTGCTCAAAAGAGTATCGGCAATTGGAAAAGCCGCATAATTAGGTTGAGTGACATGCTTTCATGAAGCCATTCAAGGCAAATTTCGCCCGAATAACTTACAAGGTCACAGAAGAGAAATAGGAAATTTTTAAAACTTTTGTTTTTAAAAAAGAATAATGTTCAAAAAATGACATGATGAATGACCATTAACTTCTACGACACAAAAATTGGGTATGCTTTTATTTAATCTAGCCTCAAAATTAATAAAGCTCTTTTCAAATTTTTCAAGATGAAGAATAATCAGTGAGTCTTACCGAGGGACCCTGATGCTAAGATAAGGTATCCATATTTTTTAGCACTCAATATCCTCATCAGCATCAGTAGATACTCTAGTGGCGAAATACCTTAAGTACTTTACTGCGAAACAGGGATACAATAATTAAAAATTTCTTCAAATAATAAAATAAATAACGAAAGAACGAGATAAATATTATTTTCTTTTTAATTTTGGAGATTAGGTGCACTTGATTTGCAGAATTTTAAAAATATTGTCTCCAACGTTGAAATCAATTTTGGAAAATATGTTGCTTAGTCAGCCACTTTAAACGAGCTCAATTAAAAAAACATCAAGGGGAGACGAATTTATGCAAAAAGTGTTTGAGAAAATTATTCGGAAAGTAATTCTTACGTTTTTTGAGTATGCAAATATATTCACATCAAAGCAATCTGGATTTCGTAAGAAAATAGTAGCATCACTGCATTCATAAGTGTTTCAGAAAACAAACGAAAATATATCGATAACGAATGTGTAACGTTCTTGATACTCCTTGACTTTTCTAAGGCATTCGACATGGTAAAACATTCTATACTTTGCGAAAAGCTCTCCCGACTTTGTAATTTTGTCTTGTTTGACCCAATGAACACAAGAACACAGTTGAGCTCAATAAAGTCCTCTCCAATTTTGTATCAAATGAAGGCGGTGTCCCTCAGGGATCTATTTTTGGTCCTCTATTTTTGTCACTTAGTGTAAATGAGTTTGCCACTTTTATTAAACATTACTCCATTCGAATTTACACTAATGATGTTCAGCTATATATATAATTGTTCATTGGGACTTATTAAACACTTTGCTACCTGCATTAACAAAGATTTTTTAGAAATTGAGCGCTGGTCAAAGCAAAATAATTTGATGCTGAATCCGAAGAAATTTAAATACTTAGTGCTTTATTTTATTTTCCATTAATAGTTTCTATTGGGTCTCTCGTCGAATATGTAGAATTAGGGAAGAATTTAGGTGTTATTTTTAACCGCAGTCTGACTTTGAAAAATCTTGCAACTTATATTGTTTTTACTTGCGATATAGGTACTATAGGGCAAGTTCTGCATTTGGATAAAAAATCGAACTCGAGATTTTGATCAAAGTTGACATTACGATGATAGCGAAGACGAAAAAAGTGGGTCCGACAATTCCGTCTGTCTGTCTGTATGTCTGTATGTCTGTATGTCTGTACCTCGAACTACAGCCTAAACTACCGGAGGTATTTTCTTCAAACTCGGTAGTTAAGGGTCTTCGGTGATTCCCTAGAGGAAAAATTGAAATTTTTTTTTTAGCTCCAAAACTAAGGGTACCCCCATACACCCGTAATGCAAAATCTTATTTATCTCGAAAACGGCTCTAACGATTTTGATAAAAAAAATTAGGTGTGATATTATGGACATGGACTATATTTTGGTGAAAAAAAAATTTTGGGGGAAATGTTATTAGGGGTACCTGTCATAGAACGGTTTTTTTGATTTTCGAATTTCTCACCAACGGCTCTAACGATTTTAACCAAAATTTTTATGCAGGAGCTGCTTTGCATTTGAAAAAATATAAACTAAAATTTTTTTCGAAAAAATAGTTTTTGGATTTTTAAAAAAATAATACAATTTTTTTTTGAAAATTCAATATCTTGAAAACCGATACACGATTAAATTTTTACATTACGTTATAAAATGTATTTTATTAAATACTAACAATTTGCATATCAATTTTTTTTATAAAAATTTTAAGGAAAATTTAGTACACAAGAAACATGTTTCAGTGTGTCTGTATGTCTGTACCTCTCACTACAGCCTAAACCACTGGACCTATTTCTTTCAATCTCGGTAGTTAAGGGTCTTCGGTGATTCCCTAGAGGAAAAATTGAAATTTTTTTTTTAGCTCCAAAACTAAGGGTACCCCCCATACACCCGTAATGCAAAATCTTATTTATCTCGAAAACGGCTCTAACGATTTTGATAAAAAAAATTAAGTGATATTATGGACATGGACTACATTTTGGTCAAAAAAAATTTGGGGCAAAATGTTATTAGGGGTACCTGCCATAGACCCGTTTTTTTGATTTTCGACTTTCTCATTAACGGCTCTAAGGATTTTAATCCAAAATTTTTAGCAGGAGTC
Organism: Philhelius festivus; assembly: GCA_963931855.1. Classification (NCBI taxonomy): domain Eukaryota; kingdom Metazoa; phylum Arthropoda; class Insecta; order Diptera; family Syrphidae; genus Philhelius; species Philhelius festivus. Next base: position 68,307,794 of record OZ007555.1, read on the forward strand.
CCCTTAAGTTTGAAATAATATTGTATAAAAAAATATTCGAAAAAATATTTATTGGGTTTAAAAAAAAAAATTTAAATCAATATCTTCAAAACCTATGAACGATTATTTTTTGAAATTATTTCCTAAAACCAATATTATTAAATACTTAAAATTCGCATTCGACATTTTTTTCTTGAAAAATTTTAGAGAAATTTCTTATATAAAAATTTTATTTAATAACTAGCCGCCCGTGCTCGCGTTGCTAACTACGAATATTTTTTTTTTTTAATTGTGAATCTAAACCATTCTCAGATCCCCTTGAACACACACAAAAAATTTCATCAAAATCGGTCCAGTCGTTTAAGAGAAGTTCAGTGACATACACACTCACAGAAGAATTATATATATTAAGATAAAACGATTTTTTAAAGTTTATTTGCATAAATTCATACTTTTCCGGAAACCAGACGGCAATTTTATGCATTTGAACATTATTATCTCATTAAATCCATGTTTTATATTTATAAAATGTATCTTAAATTCCAAAGTACTTTTACATAAGAGCAAGTTCGTGCGATCCAGTCGTGCATTTTATTTAGACTATGTATCGTGTTCCTCGTACTCTTTATAGAACGCAGTTTTATAGATACTCCTTTACAAGTCCGAAAATTAATCGTGAAGAAACTTACACACCGTTGCATTTAACAATACGATATCTAATGAAGTACGAATCTTTGACAATATTTCACCATTTTTATCAAATTTTCTTGAAATGTCATTTTGAAATCTGATCAATCTTCGAATTTTACTGTTGTTTTCGGTCATATTTCTAACTCGTCAACGTGTTGATCTTTTTAGAGAATGAATGATGAATACGGTCTTCTAATTCACTTAAATTTGCTATTTCGGTTGAAAAAAACAAATCATTTCATTCTTCCCCATACAAGGAAATCCAATACTGTAAGGTCAGGAGATCTTGCAGGCCAGTGAAACGGTGCATTTCTTTCTATCCAACGATTACCGTGCTCTTCATCTAACCAATTCATTACCTCTCGAATATAGTGGGCTGGAGCGCCCTCCTGTTGAAAATATAATGAAGCCAGATGCATAAGTGGAATGTCCACCATTAGTTCTGGTAAATCATTGCGCAAACACTTCTGATTGCTTGCAAAATTCAGCCTGCGGGGAATTCGATGGGCTGATTAATTTGTTTCCAATTACGCTTGCTCACGTCAGGTCGTGTATTTGAAACTGTTCCCTTTTCTCGAAGCCTTCGATATGTATTTCCAAATAGTCGTAAACTAGTAAATCGAAGGTTTGGATAAAGTTCTTGGTATCTTCGTCGCGGTCTAGTTGAAACTCCATTGCACCGCAAATAAACTAGATAAAATGCACGACTGGATCGCTCGAACTTGCTCTTATGTAAAAGTACTTTGGAACTTAAAATACATTTTATAAATATAAAACATGGAATTAATGAAATAAAAATGCTCAAAAGCATAAAATTGCCGTCTGATTTACAGAAAAGTATGAATTTGTTCAAACAGTGCTCAAAAATGGTTTTATTATTAAAGAATTTTTTTATATAAGAAATTTTCTTTAAAATTTTTTCGAAAACAAAATTTGGGATGCCAATTTTAAGTTTTTAGTAGTATAGATTTTAGGATATAATTTCAAAAAATAATAGTTCACACGTTTTGAAGATATTGATCTTTCAAGAAAAAAAAATTTAATTTTTTTTTTTCAAAAACTCAAAAAATATTTTCGCGAATATTTTTTTTAAACAATATTATTTTTAACTCAAGGGGGCTCTTGCTTAAAAATGTTTGTTAAAATCGTTAAAGCCGTTGATGAGAAATTCGAAAATCAAAAGAAAACGTTCGTACCGTTAATAACATTTTTTCCTTAAATTTGTTTGGCCAAAATGTAGTCCATGCTCATAATAGCACACTCTTTTTTCTTATAAAAATCGTTAAAGCCGTTTTTGAGATAAACAAGATTTTACATTACGGGTGTATGGGGGTACCGTTAGTTTTGGAGCTAACAAAAAAATTTCGATTTTCCCTCTAGGGAATCGCCGAATATCCTTAAGTACCGAGATTGAAGAAAATAGCTTGATTGGCTTAGGCTGTAGGAAGAGGTACAGACAGACAGACAGATGGAATTGCCGGACCCACTTTTTTCGTCTTCGCTATCATCGTGGTGTCAACTTTGATCAAAACCTTGAGTTCGATTTTTTTCCAAATGCAGAACTAGCCCCATAGTACCTACATCGCAAGTAAAAATTAATGTCAGCGTATTTCTTGGTTTGTAAACGTAGACATTTCCAACAGCGTTTCTAAACAACTGTTGCCTTGGCGTTAAAAATTAAACTGATGAATTAATTTCGTTTTCTAATCTTTTATACTATTTGTGATAGGTAAATTTTCCAAATAGGCTCCCATATCCCAAAAACTAACTCTTTTTGGAAACTTTTAAGGAAACGGGAAAGGAAGTGAGTGTTTTCACAGGTATACTTCAATAAACGAGCACGTTTTAAAACCGCTAAGATATTCAACTGTTGTTAGAAACCAGATGTCCAAAATCAGAAAACTCTTTTTTACCTGCTGCAGGTTTTCTATCATTTTATCTATATTATAATAAAAGGGCTCTCAAGTGTAACTTTTTTACTGGAATTGGCTGAAAACTGTATTGACTCATTTAGAAGCAAAATAAAAGTACATAGATTGCGTCTTTACAGACTTCAGTAAGGTATTAGAAAAACTTTCTCATCGACAGAGAAAACAAGGATTTAGTGACCATTTTGTAATGTGGCTTCGACCTAGTTTATTTGATAGATCATACTCGCTACGAGTACTTTTCAATGACGGCGAAACGAATAACTTAAATATTAATTCTGGAATACCTACCGCAAGGTAGCCATTGGGACCCAGTCCTTTTTATTTTATTTATTAATGACCATCCGTCTGTGTTAAAGTACTCAAACTGTCTAATCTATTGGAAAGAGTTGCAATATGACCTTAAATGTTTTTTTCACTGGTGCGTTCGCAATTGTTTGTTTCTCAACATCAGTAAATTAAAATTATAATTCTACGAGACATTTCTGTTAACTGTTTACTTTTGTCACGTGTAAGTTATAGGTATAAATATCCTTGGTTTATTATTTGATTGTAAACTTGAATTCATACAACACATCAACGCTATTATTAGTAAGGTCAATTCAATTCTAGGTTGGGTTGAGAGGAAGTCAAGGATCGGAACCTTTCGTTATCAAACAGCTTTTTGTACAATTTGTTCGACCCATTCTGGAACACGCTTGTCAGGTCTGGTCACCCCATTATGACTGTCATAAAGCCAGATTAACAAGTGTAAAAAACATTTTTGAAGTTTGCGCTCATAGGCTGAGGTTGGGACTCTAGATCGGGGGTTGGACTCCCTTCTTACAACAGTAGACTTAAGCTTATCGACAGGCCTTGTCTTAAAAGCAGATGATCGTATTTATCTTTTGCCTTCATTGTTAAACTTTTAAATAGTAATATACACTCTTTGCCTCGTGTTAACTTTGAGTTTGAGACATTTGGCTTCTTTGAACAAAATGTTTAAACTATTTTAATACTCGCAGTTTGACGATACTGTATATTTTTCTGAAATAAATTTAGATAAAACTTTTTTTCCAATTATATAATGTCTAAATTATAAATTTGAATGGAAGGCTAGTAATTCAATAAAATGAGATAAACATAAAATAAAGTAAAAATCGCAAGTAGTTCCTTATTAATTTGAAACCAATTCAAATCTTGAATTCTTGATCGATGCGAGTATTCTTTCCGAGTTGATATTTTATGATTTCAGTTTCAATCCACTGTAAGTCTCCTGTAATGTTTAAATATGGACACGTTATCCAGCCGAGCTACTATTGAAACTAACAAATTTTGTTAACCCAAACCAATAATCAATCATATCTGACTCCCTGTAGGGAGTTCATACAAAATATACAAAGGGCTGCCAAATTTTAAAATATCATTTTCTTCATGTTTTGAGTTCAGCGATTTTTAGAGACTCTGGCGCAAAATTTTAGTTGAATTAGTGCGATGTTAAAGCTGTTTAAGTATGAAACCAGGTTAAAATGGCGATTTTGCAAATTTTAATCGAATATAGCATCATGCTTTCTCTACCATTTTATTAAAGTTAAAATCATCAAATACTTTTTTTATTTTTTTAGTATCATGCTAACTTCATATGACTTTTTGAAATTTACAAATATCAAAATAGGTCTGTTTACTTAGTTTTTTTCATGAATTGCCATTAATTTAGCCATTAATTAAAAAAATAGCTTTAGCATAATACTAGTTAGAAAATGTTTCAAATTAAGGAAGAGTTCGTAATCTTCCAAAAAGTTAGCAAATTGTTAAGTAGTATCATACTAATTCTTTAATACTAAGCTGAGAATCGGAACTATGAATGAAAACTGAATAAACTTATTTAAGGAAAAAAGGGTCCGAAATAGAAGGGAACCGAGACCAGCAGATAAATCTTGTTAACTACGTTTGAATTTACTTATTTTTCAGAATGACCCTTGCATATCAAATAATCCCATGACATTTTTTTTACTTACAGCTGCACATTGTTTCTGGGATTTTGCAAATCAAAAAACATTTGATAAATCATATTACGTTGTTGGAGCAGGAAAATACTTACGTGATTATTATGCGACCGAAAGAAATGCAGAATTCAAAAACATATCAGAAATTGCTACTCCTTCTGAGTAAGTATTTTTAATTTGAAAATTTTTTAAACTTCTTAAATTTGTTAAATTGTTTATTTTTTTATGTTTCAGTTTTCGTGGAGAAATCGACAACTACAAAAGTGACATCGCTGTAATCGTATTAACGAATTTTCTTAAATTTAGCCCTTATATTGGCCCGGCTTGCATAGAGTGGCAACAAGCAGCAGCTAAAGCAATAGCAAGTAATATCTACGGACAAATTCCTGGCTGGGGAATAGATAACAGCGGGGATTTCAGCAAAGTGCTCAGAACTATTGATGTGCCATCGAGTAGCTATTCAGACTGTCGAGATGCTGTTGGAACAGAACTGGCCAATGCCGTGTCTTATGATAAATTTTGTGTTATTAATACTTCTGGTTCAGTTGTATGCCAAGGTGATAGTGGAGGAGGTTTCATAGTGAAAACTCTTGTGAATGGAGAATACATTAACTATTTGTGGGGCGTTGTCAGTGGGGGTGTACCACAAGGAAGTAAGTGTTCAGAATTTGTATTTGTCAGCTACACAAATATTCAATACTTCGAGTCTCTGATTATGTCCCGCATGAATTCCAACCGACCGAAATAAGACTAAAATATTTTTGTCAAAAGTTGGCATTGATTGATTATCACTTTAGTTATATTTATTTTAAAGACTTACATATTTAAAGATGAATAAAATTAATAATTTTAAATAGAATTAAAACCTTTTTTGTGTTTTTTTTTTCGTTTTGGTATTCAACCATATAAAATATTTTTCAAGTGCAAGCAGATTGAATGATATGGTTGCTGTTTCAAGTTTGAAGTTTGTTTTATTGAACATATTATATAAAATTCGGCCTATAAACTCACTACTATTTACATGAATTGACATAAAGATATTGGCGCAAAATTTTGAATAGCCTTTTATTAAGGCATTAGTATGATACTACTTAACAATTTGCTAACTTTAAAGTAGTTTACTAACTCATTCTTAATTTTAAACATTTTCTAATTAGTATCGCACTAAAAAAATTTTCTTAATAAATTGCTTCTGAACACACCTAAAACAATGACATTTCGTGTAAAAAAGTAAGTACACGAACCTTTTTTGATGTTTGCAAATGTCAAAGAGTTATATGAAGCTAGCACGATACTAAAAAAATAAAGTAGGTGTTCGATGATTTTAACTTTAATAAAAGGGTAGAGAAAGTATGATGCTATATTCGATTAAAATTTGCAAATTCGTTGTTTTAACCTAGTATCATACTAAAATTGCTTTTGCATCGTACTTATTCAATTAAAATTTTGCGCTATTGTTGTCACAAAGGAACTAAACTTATACAATGTAAATTTGGTTTGGGTGTCCAGCCACGGGGAGAGGAGGACTCCGTGTCAGTATAGAAAGAAACTGCATCTCCGTTGCCGTTGGGATTATTTCTAATATATCCAATAAAGCACTCAAGTACTTAGACTTGGAATATCGTTCGTGAATGCTGGGCGGTCATCCTTATCATTTGTGGTTTAGAGTAGTTGACAGTATTTAAGAAAAGTTTCTTTTGCCGATTGCACAATAAACTGGTCCATTGGCTTAATTTTAGTTTGTTCGTATACTCTTTTGTTAATGTAGTACTTACACCGCTGTCGATAGAAGATAAGCCCGGTGGATATCTTCAGAATCAAAGGGCACTGTAGTGCCCAGCCAAGTTCTGGCACTACACCCTTTTTATAGGAACAAACTCAGGCGATTTTTGACCCCTCCCTATCTTCAGTACCAATGAAGTCAGAAACTTAAAATTCCGAATATTTGCTAAGCTATTCAGGAACAGGCGAGGCGCCTCAGCAAATTTCAATTTTCTAGCATAAGCGGTTCCTGAGATATAAGGCCTCAAAAATCACAAAAACCGTAACTGACTGACTGACTGACAGATCATCAAAATTATGGAGCACTTCCCGACATCGCAGAGTCTTGTGATTTTGGACAACGGTAGGTCTTGTCATGCAAGCAGAGGAAAAAGTTTTTTTTTGTATGCCCAATTCGAAAGGTTTTAAAAACTTGACCAGTGAACCCATCAAATTTTAGTAAGTAATCATTAAATAATAAAATTTGTCTATTACATTGTAGCTGTTTCAATATTATTCTATATTAAATATTCGATAATTAACCTTCATGAAGTAAGAACTTGGCATACTTTTAGATCCCGGTACTTTTCACGGCTGACTTGTTACACAAAGGTTTTTGTATAGAAGAACTTGACGCTTTTTTAACATTTATGTTTTTGATCTGATTTTCCTTTCAAAATGTTTAAATTTCCGTACAGCTGTCTTGAAGAATGTGTATGTATCAAACAGAAAAACTATAATTGATGAGTGGTTTGAGTAACTGCTTATTATATGCAGTTTAATTGGCTGACTTAATCCGATCTTTTTTTAAGTAAGGGATGTAAACGATGGAATGCAAAGTTGTGGGTTGAATTTAAACAGCTTCTTGAAGTTGATCTCGAGGTACTTGAGATTAGTTTCGGCTCCTATCGTCGATCCGTCAGGAAGCTTCAGGATCAGATTTTTCCCAGCTGCTGATGTTATTGGCGATGGAATTCCCTAATCACACAAGTTACTATTTGATTGTGATGATTTTAATTCCCCAGTTTTTGTAGTACTCGTAGAGTATTTCGATCCTTGGGCGACTCCAGCTTTTATGTATTTGGTTGAAGACTTACAGTTATCCAGTTAAACAAAGAATGTTCTTAAGAAAAGAAAATATGATTTTCGTTGGTGACGAAGGTATTAAAAGTAATTGAAGTTTTTTGAATAGGGGCTTCTATTCATACACTATCGAATGCTTTCTCGCGTCTATATAACCTCCAACGCACGGTGGCACGATAACTGTTGACTGCTATGGAAACGTCAGATTGGAACTTCATCATCGGATGCAGTGTTAATAGCCCTTCACTAAAGCCAAATTTCATGTTTGGGATGATAACTGATCGTTACAATATACTTCTTGAGTCCCCTGAGTAGGACTTCTTCAGAATTTTGCTGATGTAGTCAAGGAGGGATGTCTGCATGTAATTGGAAACCACATTTGTAGCGGCTTTCTTCAAGTTAGTCACGATCTTTGCTGTTTTCCAGTTGGGAGGAAAGTAGTATTTGTTGATTCAGTTGCTTATGATAATTGCAAGAAGAATCATGAGTGACTGTGGAAGCCTTCTAAAAACAAAGTTGGATAATCTGGTCCAACTGTCTTCTTTGGCTTGGAATTTGCGATGGTTTCTGCTATCTTCTCTGGATTTCACAATTTATGGTTGTGCATTGGGCCATTTGCTGAATAAGTGTCATCAAATTGCTCTGCTTCTAATTTTGGCTGCAAAATCTGTTGAATGGATGCCTCGATTTCATCCAAAAATATCGGGTTTGCTGATGGGCTAGACGTGAAGTTTTGTTCGTAAGTCGTCTGAAGCCTTTCAATATAAAGTCGCTGGAAAAAGTTGTACAAGTGTAGTTGCTGATTTCTGCACGAATATAAACAAAATTAGATACAGCAACCAGGAAATTCTCTTCACTTGTTAGATTTATCCAGTTCATGATCGTATTTCCTTTAGTCCTGATAAAATTGATGTCTCGCATTGAGATCCAAATGCTAATGTTTTATGTACATTCTTCTCAGCAAGGATATTGTTTCTATTTCTTATAGGACAACGCCTTAAGCTTACTGGATGTCATTATTTTTGACAATTAACGCACCGAAAATCTAGTCCAGCGTTTCCTTTCGCTTACACTGACCTGGCTCATGGTCCTCCTTGTATTTCATGCAAACACAATCGGGACTGCAGTTTTGACAACGTGTCCAAAAAAATTTAATTGTCAGAAGGGTACCATCTGACGCAGGTCATTTGCGGAGAAAGACACTGGTATTACTGATACACATCGCTCAGTAAGACTTTTTTATGGGATATCTTAAGTCGAGGGATAACAGCATTAATCTTCGAATAATTCCGGCTCTATAAGAATATATCTGTCCTGAAGTTACTGAGGTAATCTTTTCAGCAAAACGACTAACGAAAGTACTACTTTTCTTCTTCAAAATTCGGTTTAACATTTCTTAATGTCTCTTTTACTCTCCAAGAAATCCTTAATAAGTTGTTAGTGTTACAATATGGTTTTTCATATACACTCCAACAAAAGATTCCTCAGAAAAGAAAATATATTGTAAAGATTGGAATTGAAGAAGTCGTTGCAAATTTTGTTCGAAATCTTGCTTAATCTATAATTTAAGGGAGACAACTCAAAACCCTGAGCTTCTTGGAATTTGAGAAAATATTGTATATGCAAATTTTCGAAAAAAGGTGTTTGTATTTTAAGAAAAATTATTTAAAATTTTATTTTGAAAATTCAATATCTTGAAAACAGGTAAGCTATTCTTCTTCTTCCTTGTTTCGGCGCTGTTATGATCTCGATGTCGAGGGGATCATAACTCTCCCACGTATCTGCTTCACACTAGTGATCCGCCTGTGGGGTTCGCCGGGTTGACCTCAGAAATCGGCGGCAAGCCTCCCGGTTTTGTATTGTTCCATTTCTGAGGCCAACTGAATGCTGGTGTTTTTGCATTTGTTTGTACCAGGAGTGTTTAGGCCTACCTTTCTTTTTATTCCGAATTGGAACGTTGTATGATATTGCTCTTTTGACGGGGTTCTCAGGATCTCTCCTTTGAACATGGCAATACCAACTGAGTCGGTCGTGTTCAATTTTTTGGGAAATGGTATTCTTAACATGAAGGCTTCCTCGGATCTTCGTACTTCTAATTCGATCAAGCTTTGTAACTCCTGCTGTCATACGAAGCATCTTCATCTTAGCTGCCGTTAGCTTACTCTCATACTTTTTGTACATTGTCCAACATTGTGAACCGTATGTGAGTGCTGGACGCACAACTGAAGTGTAGAGCTTTCCTTTCAGCTTAGGGGGCATTTTTCGGTCACAGAAGATAGCAGAATTTTCCCGCCACTTCATCCACCCTACGCTTACGCGATGATTGATATCGTCATCACAAGTAGCTTCGCTATTTATCATAGATCCCAGATATTTAAACTTTTCACACTTGGGAAGCACTACTCCATTCAAATAAATGTCTGGAATAGGCCTGTGTGGATCAGAAAATGGGCAGCATAGGTATTCTGTCTTTTTCGCGCTTATGCGGTACCCACTTCCTTCTAGAACATCCACCCATACGTCAAGTGCTCGTTGTAGGGATATCGGGTCTTCACTTATGATGGCTCCATCGTCAGCAAAGAATAACTGATGCACTTTTGGATCCGTCACTTTGCCTTCAAGCAGGTAATCAAGAACTGTAATAAAGAGCAGGGGACTCAAGACACTTCCCTGGTGTACACCTACTGTGATTTCGAATTCTTCGGTGACTCCAGCTGCGCATCTTACTTTAGTAACTGCTCCTCCATACATGTCCATAATTATCCGCACACAGGTAAGCTATTAATTTTTCAAATTCGTATGTTCTAAAATGTATATCATTAAATACTAAAAATTTGGACATAAAATTTTCTTTGAAAAATTTTAAGGACAACATGTTTCAGTATGTCGGTATGTCAGTATCTCAACCTACAACCTAAACTGAATTGCTTACTAAAGGCTCTAACGATTATTACTAAAATCGTTATCTTTATATTGTATACACAAAATTTCGAAAAAATATTGTTTTGGGTTTAAAAAAAATCATGTGTTTGTATGTAGTATATGTGTAAAAAATTAATTTCATAATAAATAAATAAGGCAGCAATTTTATGCATTTGAACATTTTACTCTAACTAAATCAATGATTTATATTTATTTATAAGCAATTTTTAAATTCCAAAGTACTTTTACATAAGAGGAGGTACGTGCGATTCAGTCGGGCATTTTTTTTAAACAAGTTGTGTAAATTCATATTTGCTTAAGAACTCACGTGCCAATTTTTATTAGCTCAAACTATGGCTTCTGAACATTTAAATAAATTGTTTCCATGTATTATGCCTTTATTAGTAGGCGCAAACATTCCCATTGATTATAGATCACAAAGTCATTCAAGGGGCTGCACAGTGCGTCGACTAGTGGACAAAAATTAAAAAAAAAAAAAAATTCAAATATGTACTATGTTTATGCTCTAAACCTGTTTTAGAACACCTTGAACTACTTAAATTTAATTTTGTTTTGTTCTTGTTTTTTTCTTCTTCCTGGATTAGCGGGACTTTTGTGAGCAATAGGTATACTTTAAGCTGCAATGTAATTGAAAGTTGAAAATTTGTGCGAATTACGAGTAGCTTAGCTCGCGTAAGAAAAATATTTTGGCTGTATAATTTTTTTTTGTTTGAATATTAACAATGGATACTTTGACCGCAGGTATGAGTTGTTTCGAATTTTTCTTATAAATTTGAATTTTTGGGATTTTTTGAAAAATACTCTTTTTTGAGGCTTACAAATTGTATAAAGTTAAGCTTTTAAAAAAATATTAGCAAGGTGTAGCAAAATTTTTTATGTCATTATGTTCTGTTGTTATTGTGCTTTGAGAAAATGTTTACTTTTCTTGCTACTTCTTGCTAACCTTCAAAATATTTGACTTTTTGTAGGGGAAGGTCAAACCATAAAAAATAAAAAAAAAATAAAAAATGGATTTCTTTTGATAAAAACACAAAAGTTGAAGGTGTTTTTGAATTTATATTGAATGATTTAAAAATTAAATGTTGTCCGGTTACAACTAAGAACGATTTTGATCGAAAAAGTATGACTTCTTTTCAGAAATCTTGAACGTATGTGGAAGGCTTCTACACGAAACGGCGCGGCGATCATTTTGCCAGACACCACGGAGTCTAGTTGAGAAGTTGTTTTATTTTTCCAAATATTATTCTTAATTTTCTGGAAAATTCATCATCTTGTAAATAAATTGTTCAAAATTAGATTGGGTCTCATTGTTGAAAAGTCTAAGTTGAGATTTTGGTCAAAAAATTATGGAATCATGGCAAGAAGCTTTTTTCAGAATTCAAAAATAACGGCAGAAATAATAAGACTTGATGAACTCATACATAAATTTTCAATCGCATCAAGATTATTAGCTTCAGGATTTTCTATCTAATTTCATCTTTTGAAATACCTTTAAGACAACTGTCTGAAGAAGCACTAGAGACAAGAAAATCATCCCGGATTAATACATCCTTTTATTTCGAATTTCAGACAGATTTTAGAAGTTTAAAAGCTGACCAGAGCGATGTCAGGCCATATATCAAAATCTTTCTTCTTAATTGTTTATTTTTCAGTTTTTCCTTTTGATATTACTTTTTTTATGAATAACTATTTTTGTCAACAATAAAAATATTCATTCTATTTTGCAAAATCTTTTATGCCGATATATTCCATGGTTTTGTGCTTTGCGAACATGTATACATTCCTACTAACTTTTAAAATATTACAACTTTTGTATAACGTACAAATCAAATTTTTTGAGATGTTTGGCACCTAACTAATAATAAGAAAATTGTGGGCGTGGCAGTGGGTGGATTTCGGTTCAAATTAATTTTTTTGTCACACACATCAATTCTGGACACTTTTTTTCAATATCGTACGAGAAGTTTAAAAAAAAAAAAAACAATTTTATAGAAAAAGTAGGCATGGAAGTGGGCGTACTTCATGCTTTTCTTAATTTATAATGTCTTAACTAACCAGAATATTAATACTTGAGTTCACTATCGTACGGAAGTTTCCGTTTAACTAATTTTTTGTCAACGGTGGACGTGGCAAGCGGCGTGAAAATTCCTCAAATTGAGTAAAATCCCTTACTTATTGCATTTACCAACCAATTTTTGTGCACAGTTACCTTACTTCTGAAAAACAGATTTTTGTCCACTACCACCATACAATCGACGCACTGTGGGATGCCTCGACTGTCTTCGCAGTAGCCAATTCTATTCCAAGACCTTGTTTATGGTACCGGGCTGTAGCTCACCGATTGCTTGAATGATATTGGCCTTAAGTGAATCGTTTCCGGATCGTTGGCATATGCCATCGGTTCTTCACGATTCCCCACAAAAAAAAATTCAGATGGTCAAATCGCAGCTCCGAGGCGGCCTATTGACATCACCAAGACGGCTGATAATACAATTTGGGAATTTGTTGCACAAAAGATCGATTTTGCATGGACTGTTGGAAATGGCGCGCCACCGTGAATGAACCAGAGGTCGACTAAATCCAAGTCTTCAATTTAAGTAAAAAAAAAAGTTGGTTAACATGACTCTGAAACACCCACCGTTGACCGAAACGTTATTCCCATACTAATTTTCGAAAAAAAAAAAATTGGTCCAATGATGCCACCACTCTACAATCCGCACCAAACTGTCACTCTATGTTGGTTAACGTAGCCGTCGAGATGAAAATGCGCTTCGTCAAAAAGATGATTTTTCGCCCAATATCGTTGTCTAATTCAAGCTGCTCTAAGGCTACTGCCACGCACTGAGCTACTGAGCGATTAACGGACGCACAAAAATTAAAACACATGAAATTGAATGGAGGTGGCCACATATAAGCCCTGAACGACTTGCGATTTTTGAAACGACAGAGCGACGCGACGTCGCGTCGCTCTGTAATCGAATCTGTTTTAATTTTTCGGTCGATTGCTGAGCGACGAAGTAAGTCCATGGAGAAAATAAGCGCAGAAAGTTTAAAATTTGAAATTTTTCAAGTCTTTTGCCATTTAGGGCAAAATTTAACAAGTTCGAAAAACTAGAGATAAAAAGTGACATTCAGAATGTCATTTTGGCAAAACTAAGAAATAAAAATTAAGAACAAAAAAATAAAAAACTAACCTTAGTAATAAAACCAACCGATTTTCTGCACTAATTGGTTTCCTTTGTTTTGTTAATCTTGGCCGAAAAAATTCTATATACGACATTATTGCCAAAATCGGTCTAAGCATCTGCGAAGACTTAACATAGTTTGCCCTTTAACGATTAATAGGGTGCACATCAAATCTTCGATTTTTCGATCTTACAAAAACTCTATAAATTTGAATGTCACTTTCAATTAAAAGACTAAAGTATGACGAACTGCACTTGATAATTACATTTTCGAAACTTATCGCTCAGGGATCACGCTCAGTAAATGGCCACTCATCTCTCCGACTCTTCGATCTATCGCTTGTCGCTTAGTGCGTGGCCAAGGCCCAAGGCCCAAGCTGCGAAGCGATAACGAAGCGGATGGGCGTGCACCTTCAATTGCTGAGTCAAATAGATCTTGTAGGAGTAAGTGAATAATGCGAGATCCTTGTGCAGAATTCTCCTCAGGCTAGTGCGTGAAATTTTGAGCTGTTGAGATCGATGACGAGTTGATGTTTGTGAATTGAGCCTCACACTCTCGACTACAGCAGCCACATTCTCGTCTGTGCGCACCATGCGGCGACGGGCACCATGAGTGTTGTCCACTAGCATACATGTCTCACGAACTTTATGCACAAACTTGCGTACAGCAGGCGCGGTGGGTGCTTCATTTCGGCCAAAACTTCTTTTCAAAAAACGGGCTACACGGCACTCACTTTGGAAATAAGTTTTCAATATATCCCAGCGTTTCCAAGCGTAAAGCGACTCATTTCATTCCTCGGAGGTATAATACTGACTTTCTGTCAAGATTTGGAGCGGGAAACAGCTATCAGTGTCAAAATATCCTATGATTTAAAAAGGAACCACTTAATGGCCCACCCTTAATATATGTAATATTAAATTTTTAAAACTTTTTCAGGAAACAAAATTGGTAGGGTCGAGTGGGGTAATTGTAATGGATTTTGCAGTTTCCGTTTTTCTTAAACTTGAATTGTTTATAACAGCTTAATTCAGTGGCGGATTTACCAGCAGGCTAAGTAGGCTTGAGCCTAGGGCGGCAGATTTTAGGGGCGGCAAATTTGAAAACCACAAGACACCTTTCCGATGACTTTTCCCTCTTTTATTTCATTGTACATTCAACAGTACCGCAAACTTCTATATTCTACGGTAAGGCCCCAACCAGTAATCGGCCGTTACCCACACTTTCTATGAGCGAAATGAAAGCGAAATTGCTGAAAATATATTTCACGCTCCCACTACGTAATCATACAAGTCCGTACGTATTGGTGATTGCGGTATTGGTGTGGTAGATCTGAATAAAAAATTATTGCAAAGAAAAATGTTTTGTTGGATATATTCTTCGTTTTGAATGGATCAAAAGATTTAAAAATAATAATCGAATTTTATCAGTTTTAATCTTATGAGTTGACTATACTGAAAACTAGATAAAATCGGCGACGTTGAATATTCGCACGTGTGAGTTCATCTGGAATCTCGTTGTTATTTTTACTTGCGATATAGGTACTATAGGGCAAGTTCTGCATTTGGAAAAAAAATCGAACTCGAGATCCGACAATTCCGTCTGTCTGTCTGTATGTCTGTACCTCGAACTACAGCCTAAACTACCGGAGGTATTTTCTTCAAATTCGGTAGTTAAGGGTCTTCGGTGATTCCCTAGAGGAGAAATTGAAATTTTTTTTTTAGCTCCAAAACTAACGGTACCCCCCATACACCCGTAATGCAAAATCTTATTTATCTCGAAAACGGCTCTAACGATTTTGATAAAAAAAATTAGGTGTGATATTATGGACATGGACTATATTATGGTGAAAAAAAAAATTGGGGGGAAATGTTATTAGGGGTACCTGTCATAGAACGGTTATTTTGATTTTCGAATTTCTCACCAACGCAACGACTCTAATAATTTTAACCAAAATTTTTATGGAGGAGCTGCTTTGAATTTGAAAAAAATATAAACTAAAAATTTTTTCGAAAAAATAGTTTTTGGATTTTAAAAAAAATAATACAATTTTTTTTTTTGAAAATTCAATATCTTGAAAACCGATACACGATTAAATTTTTAAATTACGTTTTAAAATGTATTTTATTAAATACTAACAATTTGCATATCAATTTTTTTTATAAAAATTTTAAGGAAAATTTAGTCGCAAAAAACATGTTTCAGTGTAACTGTGTGTCTGTACCTCTCACTACAGCCTAAACTCCTGGACCTATTTCTTTCAATCTCGGTAGTTAAGGGTCTTCGGTGATTCCCTAGAGGAGAAATTGAATTTTTTTTTTTTAGCTCCAAAACTAAGGGTACCCCCATACACCCGTAATGCAAAATCTTATTTATCTCGAAAACGGCTCTAACGATTTTGATAAGACAAATTAGGTGTGATATTATGGACATGGACTACATTTTGGTCAACAAAATTTTTTGGTCAAAATGTTATTAGGGGTACCTGCCATAGACCCGTTTTTTTGATTTTCGACTTTCTCATTAACGGCTCTAAGGATTTTAACCCAAAATTTTTAGCAGAAGTACCCTTAAGTTTAAAATAATATTGTATATAAAAATATTGGAAAAAATATATATTGGTTTTTTTTTTTTTTTAAATTTTTTAATCAATATCTTCAAAACCTATGAACGATTATTTTTTGAAATTATTTCCTAAAACCAATATTATTAAATACTTAAAATTCGCATCCCACATTTTTTTCTTGAAAAATTTTAGAGAAATTTCTTATATAAAAAATTTATTTAATAATAAAACGATTTTTTAAGGTTTATTTGTATAAATTCATACTTTTCCGGAAACCAGACGGCAATTTTATGCATTTGAACATTGTTTTATATTTATAAAATGTATCTTAAATTCCAAAGTACTTTTACATAAGAGCAAGTTCGTGCGATCCAGTCGTGCATTTTATTTCAATTTGTTTTGATATGGAAATTACAAATAGCATAATTATCAATATTGATTATATAACGATAGTCTTTCTTTTCAGCACGCAACAAAAGTTTTTTCCCCGAACGCGGTGTTTTTTTTACGCTACAATTTTATCAATGTTCCACGTGCACTTTGCCGGGCCCATTCCCATTCCAAGAAAGGTTTTGGTTCCTTTTTTTTTGTTTTATTGAACATACTATTTACAATTTGGCGTACAACTAATAAGATACTACATTGCTATATATGTATAACAAAAATTTACATTTGTTGGCTCATAGGGGGCCTAACTATAACAGTGACCTAAGTTTAATTATTTTTATGTAAAATTTGCATGACGAAAAAACTAAAATTTAAAAGGTCGGTTGACTGTATTTTCCGCAGGGTGTTCATTCCCGGTTATCAGTGGTGATTTTTGTGGGTTGTGGGCAGGGATGGCGTTTTAGCCGCTGTGATAGGCTGATCCAATGTCAGCGTAGAACGACACTACTTCCTCGTTGTCCATGATTAAGTTGTCATCCCGAGTTCCCATCACACTGAGATACCTCGGTTCGGAATGTCGTTGTTCTGTGGTCATCCTTTTCATAAGCTGATTCGGGTGGTCGATGATATTCCCCATTAGTTTCTTCGTTGAATGAACTAGATATTTGTCCACTGGGATTAAATTCGCTTCTGTGTAGAGAAGCTCGTTCCTGTAGTATTTGTGTCGTTGACGTTCGAAGTAAAGTCCAGTGCAGATCCTCAGTATCTTCCTTTCGAAGGTTTGGGTTCCTTCGATTCCTCGAATCGTTTTTTTCCGAACGAATGGAGAATATATCTTGAAAAGATGAAACCAAATTCTGAATCATTGGAAATTCTATCTTTATTTCTGCGAAAACAGAATTTGCAGAACGTTTATCATAACTTGGACATAGGTCTTCGTAGGGCATTATGTATTCTAGTGACAAATTGTTAGGGTGAGAGAAGCTTTTCTTATCTAAAAAGGTTAAAAAATTATCTGAGATCGACCTTAATTCAATAAAAATTAAGGCTTTAGCTCTTTTGTGTATAGAGTCAGAATTAATGAACAAGATCACTTACGTCGACATTATTGATGATTTTTTCAACAAAAAATCGCACAAAAAGGTATTGTAAAAAACTTTGATAAGTTAATTGAAATTATTATTTTTAACTGTTTGTAAGTCCAATGAAATAAAAATTATTTAACTACGTTTACCGAATGTACATTATTGTGTGAGTGGCATACCCCGCCTTATTGGTCGTACATCATTGA
Organism: Philhelius festivus; assembly: GCA_963931855.1. Taxonomy (NCBI): domain Eukaryota; kingdom Metazoa; phylum Arthropoda; class Insecta; order Diptera; family Syrphidae; genus Philhelius; species Philhelius festivus. Next base: position 68,325,590 of record OZ007555.1, read on the forward strand.
ACTTTGATTACCTCAAAAATAAACTCAAAAACTATTTCTTGTTCAATTTGAACCGTATTGTTGGATTGTAAAGATAATCTAGGAACTGACAATTTACAATTATTGTAGAGGTAAGGGCGGCAAAAATTCAACAGCCTATACTTGGGAAATGTGTAAATCCGCCACTGGCTTAATTATTTGATGTTTAGATTTTTTTTGATGGAGCATTCTTTTGGATTAGAAAATAATAATTTTCAACGCGTTTGTTTACTAGTTTTCATAAAATTTGGTATTTACATTTACCCCCATCTTTTTTTAGTAAAATCAAAAAATGGGGTAAATGAAAACAAGGAACTCAGTATCTAGAACAGGTAGGATAAAAACAAGAGTGCACAAAATGTAAGTATTCTGGCTTTTTTACGGACAGGTTTGGATGCCGTAACATGAAGCCCCGGTACCATCCGACTCTGGGCCTCCCATTTCGGAAAGGAGTAGCCAAGTTTATGGTTCTTATGTAGGTACCCACTAAATTAAGGAGGTCTTATTCGTCATTATCGTAAGTGTAACCAGCACGTGTCCTTGATATAAGGCATTTTGCTATGATGTCTTCCCCGCTTAAGGACAGTGCTGGTTTTCGGCCTCGAGATATAATGGCAGTAGGATTTTTCCTGCTACCGATCCGATTATAAATAACGAAACTGGGAACACCGACCGTAAGCTTGTGTGGTGTGTCGATAGGTTTGGTTTTTGTTAATAACGTCATTTACTGAACGTCCAATATCTTCTGACGTGCATGACGGAGCTGACGTTTTTCGTTGATATGTACATACGTGGCATCTTTTTTTGATAAAAAAAATGTTAGATCAATACCAAAGCCATTCAAAAATTGATGTTTACAACTACCATAAAATGTTCACTTTTACCCCATTTCGATGTTTACATTTACCCATGGTACGAAAAAAATGGGGCAATTGTAAACAGTCAATAACTTTCAAATTTTGTTATGTGAAACAATTCAAACATAAAGCATGTATCAATACTTATATTCTACTTATTAACTTACTTTGATCACTTTTATTTGTTTTGTAATAATTTTTGTAAACACCAAAAAACTTAAAAACACAGAAAAATGAATGACTCTCGTCAACGAACGAAACACAAATAACTCTTTGACAAATAGCGCCATCCACGCGTCCACATATTGTAAATATAATGAGTTTTCAAATAAAATCATGGCATGCTTCGAAATATAAACGGTTTTTAGAGAAAAAAGTGTGTTTACAATTACCACCGTTCACAATTATCCCACTCGACCCTACACTACTTTTAAGTTTTTATAATTGTGTAAATAAAAATTCCATTTGAAAAAAAAATAATAATCAAATCATTTTTATCGAATTTCCAAAAAAAAAAAAATAAGATTTAAAGAAATGTGTGTTTTTTTGTAGATATCGTTTTTCCATAAAAAAATTGTTTTTTGATTTGTTAGATAAAATACCTTATAGTATTAAAATATTTACATATGTTTTTTTATTTTAAATATAAGAAAAAGTGCATCCAGATCCAGCCGGGTATTTTATTATAGTAGAGAATTTTATAATAACGTATTTCATCTTCCAAATTTAAAGGAATGTCAGATTCACCTCTAAAGCATTTTTTGTCTTGATGCAACTAGCAATATTGGCTTTGCCATCACTACAGCGGCCTCGTTTGAATTGGTAAAAAACTTAAAGCCAAGAAGACGCTGGGTAAGTAATGCAAGACTCTCAATTTTGTCAACAAAATTCCCCATCTTGATATTTCAAGAGAAAAAATATTTAAATGATTCAGGGAAGCTGAAACTGAAAGAACGTTTTTTAATTCGTTCATAAGTTAGTATTAGCTATTTCAAGCATTATTTTGAATGCGTTGAGCGTCTTATTATCAGTCATCCAACATACACTATCTCATTTCAACATTTTAAGAAGAGAGCTGCAATCTAATAAGACTCTCTTAACCTGCTGAATTAAAAATAAGTCTGCTTTTTAATAATCTTCACTGCTTGAGCTAACAGGTTTTATTGTATGAAATTGTATATTATTGACCTTACACCCAAAGCCTAGAGATTATCATCTTCCAGCGGCAGTGTCAGCCTTGTCATTCATCGATCTCATTGAATACGGTTTGTTTGGATCATGAAATCGCAGCGAATTCGAAGAGATATCAACCAAAGTTTTGTTGCTGCGTTTTTTTGTATTATATTTATTATCGAATCAAGTGAGTTTACTCGGAACTTGTTTTTGTTTTGAACTGGCTTTAGTTGTCCAGAGAAGCTCTTTCTTGTTGACAAAATTTGAGTTTAATACAAGTGTCAAAAAAATAAATAAAGAAAATCTTAATGTAATTTGTTACACAGGTAACTGCTGCGAAGAGCCATATTTTAATTGTAACAATAAAGACGGTGATTGCTTACCTTTTGAAAGAATATGTGATGGCAAGATTGATTGTTTTGATAAATCTGATGAGATGGCAGACACCTGTATCCAACAAATTTGTCCACCGCTTTCATTTCGCTGCGCTTATGGAGCTTGTGTTCCACAGAATGCTCGATGTAATGGCACAACGGAATGTGCTGATAATTCCGATGAAACTCCAGTGTTGTGTTCATCTAATTACATAAAAGACAATAGCCTTTGCCTGTAAGTAATATTATAAACATAATTAATAGTAATTCAAATGTTAATTGTTTGCATGTGTTTAATGAACCTAAAGTAAGGGAGCAAATATTTTATACCAAGCATAAAGTGTTCTTACTTCTGTCATTTTGCGTTAAACAAACTTGCTCCGATCAGCTGGGATGTCAGAGAATATTCTCGTAAGGCTTGAGATAAGGTAATATTTATTCAAAAGCGAGTTTTATACGTACATAATTAACACAACGGAAAATGCGCTCAGGTTATTGAAAAACGCAATAAAAGATGAACTATCGAGTTATGAATATAAACAATTTATTTCAAAACAGAAACATTTGTGTGCAAAAAAAAAAAACACCAATGTAAAGTTGCAACATGAAATGTAGCTGCAGCTGAAGTGGAGCCAACATGAGTTTTACTGGTTTTCCATTTCTATTAGTCCATTCAAATTACCAATGGATTTGCTACCGCTTAATTAATAGCGCAATGGCATTCTTAGGCAGTAATTCTTGCTGGAATGCGATTTCAACTAATCTCAACTTTATCAGTGAAGACATGAAGCCTTCCTGCAAAACCATTCTTACCGTGATTTTCGGATTTTCCTGTTAATATAATTTCGCACTATATGACCCTAATCTTACCTGAATTCAAGATTTCTTTTTTCAGTTATTAATAAACGACAACTTTTTGAGAAAAAAAAATACCCATAATTTTTAAAGGCCGCAATGAATCACTTGATTTTGGTAGACATGACGTTTTACGATTAAAGTCGGGATTATGATGAAGGTTCCCGCAATTTCGTTTATCTTTCTTTATATCTGTACCTCGATTTTTACAGCTCAATCCGCTGAAACTTGGTATTTAAGGTTCTTCGGTGGTTCACAAGAGCAGAAATTAAATTTTTATGTTTAGCTCTAAAACTAACGGTAGCTGTCATACAGTCGATATGCAAAATCTTATTTATCTCAAAAATGGCTATAACGATTTTGATACAAAAAGTTGAGTGCGCTTTTATGGACATGGACTACATTTTGGCTTTCTTTAACGGTTTTGACCAAAATGTTTAAACAGAAGCTTCTTTGTATTTGAAATAATACAGAATATACAATTTTGTTTTGAAAAATCAATATCTTGAAAACAAGTGAACGATAAGTTTTTGAAAATTATTTCCTCAAATGTATGTATGTTTTATTTTTCTTTATTGTAGGTTGAAATAATTCATAAAAATACATTAGTACAATTATTTTACAAAAAATTATAAAGCAAAGGCTTTAAGGCCGTCTGTCGCTTTCTTAAAATTTTACTTTTAGAGATTACAAAGTTATGCACACTAAACATTATATATATATTCAAGTAATTAACAAATAAAATATATTAAACAAAAATTAAATAAAAAGTAAAGTTGAATATTTTAAGAAAAGAAAATCAGAGCAAAAACATAAATGTTAAAAAAGAGCCAAGTTCTTCTATACAAAAACCTTTGTGTTACAAGTCAGCCGTGAAAAGTACTTCATGAAGATTTAATACCGAAAATTTAAAGTAGAATAATATTGAAACAGCTGCAATGTAATTAATTAATTACTGTATAAAATAAGAGGGGTTCACTGGTCAAGTTTTTAAAACCTTACGAATTGGGCATACAAAAAAACTTGCCAAGTAATCCCATCAAATTTTAGTCAGGAATCATTAAATAATAAAATTTATAAAATTCTTCTCCTGGCAAGATATTTAACACTAACATATGTACCTACCTTAATACTAGTACCTACATCCGCTCAAAGTCATAAAAAAGCAATAATTGTTGAGGATGCGATGATGTTTTTGGTGCAATTTTAACTCCTTTTTTTAAATGAAGGTAGACCACCAATTGATAGCCTAATTAGTGGTTTGATTATAGTTCACATCACGGTTAAGATTTTTCTTTATGTAAACTCATTATTTTTTCAGGAATGCAAATGTTTTCTTTTTTCATTCATGTTAACATAACATAGAGTACCAAATCGAGCACTCTAGTTCTAAGAAAAGTCATGACTTTTCAAGATGCATGTATACACCAATCGGAAGCGCTCCATATAAATTAAACATTTTCTTAGAGAGTGTCGGATACCACGCCTCCTGAATAAAAAACCTCAATTTGTATTTTTGTTCCTTTATATGCAAATTGAGCCCTACTGTTCTACCAAATTTCATTGTTCTACTGCAGTCGGAAGTATGCCATATATAATTTACATCAGTTCTGAGGAAGTGGGCGGGTACCACGCCCCTGAATGAAAAACCTCAAATTTTATATTTTATATACAAAGAGTATGCAATTTAAGTCTTACCGTTTTACCAAATTTCAACGTTTTACAGCAGGCAGAAGTACTCTTTTCAACCGACACCGATTCGGATAAAGTGGGCGGATACCACGCCCTCTGGACGGAAAACCTCAAATTTTTGATTTTTTCCTCTGTTTGCATGACCTACCGTTGTGCAAAATTACAAGATTCTACGATGTCGAGAAGTGTTCCATAATTTTGATGATCTGTCAGTCAGTCAGTTAAGGTTTTTGTGATTTTTGAGGCCTTATATCTCAGGAACCACTTATGCTAGAAAATTGAAATTTTATGTTTTTTCGGAATTTTAAGTTTCTGATTTCATTGGTATTGAAGATAGGGAGGGGTCAAAAATCGCCTGAGTTTGTTCCTGTAAAAAGGGTGTAGTGCCAGAACTTGGCTGGGCACTACCGTGCCCTTTGATATTACCCCAACAACTTCCATCCACACTTTCCATTGAGGACACTGACTAATTAGTCATACGTAAGGTAACTCTATTTAAGAAAAATCTGAGAACTTGTAGCAAAATAGGACATACTGCTAGAAAATGGAAGATGTCTTCATTTCGGTTTAATTATCATAAGCCACAAATAGGAATAATAACTCTTCGATACGGTCTAAAATTAAGTTCCAAAATGTCTATTCTGGCTTTAAATATAAGAAGTTCCCTTCTTAAATAATCGTTTTTTTTAAGTTTAGAGTTTTATATACAGGCCTAGAAAAAGACTCCCTAGCCTTAACAATATGCATATAATACCTGAGTTCGTCTACTTTCTCAATGCAATCATAGAAAATATTTTGCCATTCTCCTACATTGTTTGGACTTAGATTTAAAGCAACACTATGTTCCAAAGCAAGTTCTTGTCAGTTCTTAAAGGGGATATAACCACAACGAAGAGAAACAAATAGCATTCTTTTGTGTACGTTGTTATCAGGTTATCAGGTGCATTAGCCTTCAAGTTTTGTATGAAAATTTGCGGTAAGCCGGACTCTTTATAATCTTTTATAAAATAATTGTATTAATGAATACTTATGTATTATTTTAACCAACAATAAAGATTCAAATGTATATTATTAACCCCCAGTTTCACAGTGGAAGTTTAAACCCCACTTTTGGTTTAAACTTCAGTTCAACAATAAATTTGGTTTCACAGTCCTTGAACAGAGTTCATTCTGTAGTTTAAGTTAAACGACACTATTCTGCCGTTTAAATCTCAGTTCGACAACCCCTTCGAACATTTGAAAATATAATTTATTTTCATTTTTAATTTTTGTTTCCTGTCACAGATCACAATGAAACAAAGCAAACTTTCCTTGATTGATTTTTCTTTGATTCAGATAGAAAGAGAAAACAATTTACTTAAACTACGTTCAATCAACTGAAGTTCAGATTAGACTGTGAAACCGGATGAGTTGAACTTCAATTTTAAACTCCAGTTCAGGTTCAGCAGAACTTGAGTTTAAACTCTCACTGTGAAACTGGGAGTAAGTCTCACAAGCACAAATGCGACACAGTGGTGAATTTTATTTTGTCATTCACATTTAAAATCGAGCATGGGATTTTCGAAACATTTAGTTTGGAAAAAATAAAAAAAATTGGCCCGAGTGTGAACTAATGAGCATTCATAGCGAAACTACTTCGAGTGAGCATTGCTTATGAAAGAAGCGATAAAACAAGAAAACACATGAAACATGAATCCATGATAGATTTGTTTCCTATTAGCTTGTATCAGGAAAGTTTGTGCTGCACCTGCCCAAAGATGTGAGTTATACTCGAGGTATTATCACCTTATAAATTGTAGACAGATCAGAAGGGGTGAAAAATTTCTTACATCGATATAAAAATCCTAAGCATTTAGCAGGATTTTCGGCGTTCTCGAGAATGTAGTCATTCCAACGAAGATCGTCGTTGACACACATGCCGACTACTGAGAGCTTTCTGGTTTCTTCGATGCAAGTGCCATTCAAGGACAATGGCATAAGGGGTATATTTTACTTCAACGACAATAGACAGCATTAAGTTTTCGAAGCATTTAACTCCCACGATTTTTTACACCCCATTTAACAATGTTGTAAAGATCGCAGTTTAAAGAGCTAATTATACGATACCGTTGCAATTCCACTTCCGAAGAAGATGGTCGTGAATTTGAGAACGAATATGGGAAACTGCGATGGAAATGGAAGGTAATTTATAATTCAAAGAATAAGGGTTTCGTTGATAGCAAACTCACGCATTTTCGATAAGAGAGCCTGGTGCCAAACTCTATCAAAAATATATAAGCTTCTTTTTTAAGAAACCGCTACAAGGACTGATAATTTGTGTTCTTGCATAAATTCATATTTGCTTAAGGTACTAATCAAGAAATGCTCTTGAAATTATGTTACTACCTAATAAGGTTTCCGAGAAAAAAATTCCCAAAAATCGTGCGTTTTTTTTTTGGCATTCTAGACCGTACTAGTACCTTAAAAAATCACATGGCATTCTGTTTTTATCTCTTACTATACTAAAACAGTTTCAGAAACGAATTTTATGCAGTGGAAAATTAACTGCAGTTCTTTTTAAGAAAAATCTTCTACCTGCCGAATAACACACGCAGATAAGATACATGTACTCGTACTATCATCTAGGTCTGTCAACTCTATTAGCCTCAACTTTACCTAGTTAGAATTGCGGAAATGCGTACCTCTAGGATACCAAAATTAATATAAGTTTCACACAGCTCAGTACGAAAAAAAAACTGGTTTAGAGATTGGACTGGATTGGCGGCAGACTGTGATTTAACATTTAACATCGAAGGAAAAAGTGCTCCGAAGATAAGAAATCATAATTATATCAAATCATACAAATCACTGATGAAAATGAAAGGTATACCTTTATAGAAAAAGCAAAATCTTTAACAGAGAGATATTATTACGCTACGTTACCTACAATCTCTCTAATCATAATTATATCAAATCCAGCCTGACAAGTGAGGCTATTGGAACTATTTTTCTAAGTTCAAGGGGAAATGTTACGCCTTAACTTTATTCCGCATAGAAATAATCTGTTGACACCAGTGTTGTCACTTTACCACAATTGAAGTAGATCCACTACCTTTTACTTGCGGTTTATAGCTACTATAAGGCAAGTTACGTATTCGTAAAAAAAATCGAACTCGATTAAAGTTGACATTACGATGCTAGCGAATACCAAAAAAATGGGTCTCCAAATTCTCTCTTTCTGTTAGACTGCAGCCTAAACGGCTCGGCCAATTTTCGTTAAACTTTGTAGATATAGTTTTTAAATTTTTCCTCCCACAAGGTATTTCTTTTTTTAAAGACCAAAAATAACGGTACCTTCGATACGAATTTTTTTCGAAATTTTATTAATATTTTTTTTTTAAGATTTAAAACAAAAAATTGAAAAATTTCATTTAGTTAAATCTAGGAAAATGTTTAAAAAAAATTTTTCCAAAGCTCCCCAGCAATTCAAATATTATTGTGTATTTAAATTTCCAAATTTTTCAAATTTTATTAAAAACTTGATGAATAAAAGTTTCTCAATATAATCTACAAGATTTGAGAAAAAATTGGTTTTACCTAAAAATAACGATACCCTCGATACAAGTCTTTAAAAAATGGTTTTCGAAAATCGTATTTTTCTTGAAAACTGTTCCGAGAATTTTGCTTTTGTTTTTTTTTTTGATTAATTTTTACGATCTATAATTTAATAAAAAAATGGTGAAATCAAGATATTACTGACCTACCATAGAACGATTTTTTCGAATTTTGAATTTTTCATTATCGGCATAATGGGTTTTAATGAAATTTTTTATAGAGAAACATTGCATTTCAAAACTTGAAAACAAACATTTTTAGAATTTTTGAAAAAAAAAAAAGAATCTTTCTTTTAAATTTTGTAAATAAAAGCTTATTTTTTTAAGAAACTAGTAAAACGAATTATAATTTTTGTTCTTACATAAAATAATATTTGCTTGAAACACATGGCATTTTGTGTTTAGCTCCAACTACTAAAAGAATTGAAGGGTTGTAATTCTAAAGGGTCTAAGTGCCATTTTTATAATTTAGAGATAAACGAGAAAAACGAAAGCAAAAGCCCTTTGGTATTTAGGCTATACCACAACTTTATTTGTGTGTGTGTACAGTAGACTGGTCCAAAAAAATTGACTATTTTTTTTTTTTAAAGATATATCGAGAATATCATTCAGAATGACAAAAAAAAAATTTCGTAAAAGTTTGAGCCCTTAATATCAATTTTAAGAGGGCTATCATCGCTAATTTTGATTTTTAGTCATAATTTCATGTTTTGCGTCAGAACTGACAAAACATTGAAGTAAAAAAAATTCATTTTGACTTACTTTTATATAAAATTAAATTCCCTACAAAAAAGGTCTAATTGAAAATTTTTTTAATTAAGCTTAATAAATTGTTATTTTTCTTCGATTTTACTTTTTTAATTTGGAATTTTGTAACTAACGAAAAATAACAATTTATTAAGCTTAATTACTCAAAAACGGCTTGTCTGACGAAAATTTTCAATTAGACCTTTTTTGTAGGGAATTTAATTTTATATAAAAGTAAGTCAAAATGAATTTTTTTTACTTCAATGTTTTGTCAGTTCTGACGCAAAACATGAAATTATGACTAAAAATCAAAATTAGCGATGATAGCCCTCTTAAAATTGATATTAAGGGCTCAAACTTTTACGAAAGTTTTGTTTTGTCATTCTGAATGATATTCTCGATATATCTTTAAAAAAAAAATAGTCAATTTTTTTGGCCCAGTCTAGTGTACAGTCTTAAAAGAAATAGGCACTTGAATCCATTTTTATATTATAAAGCTTGGCACTTAGATTGTATTTTGATAAAAATATTGACTTTTGATTTTTTGGCACTTAGACCCTTTAGACTTACAATCCTTCAATTGTCTTAGTCATTTTAGAAATGAATTTTATGCTTATGAACAGTTTTTCTCTAATAACATTCGTTTTTGAAATTCTTAGTCATTTACATAAGAGCAAGTTCGTGCGACCCAGCCGTGCATTTTATTTGTTTGATTTTCAAAATTTACCACGTTTACCCTGGAAGACAGATATTCTACCACTTTTTGCAACTGATAACTCTTCTGTGATATGATGAAGTAAAGACCAGGGAACAAAAATTTATTTTACGAGTATATTTGTTGCAATTGTCACTCATTAAATTTAAATTTAAGTTGCAGTTTCAAGTGACCTACTGGAGCTTGAAAAACTGGCAAGAAATTTATTCACTTTTTGCACATACATACATATTTTAAAACGATTAGCTCATTTCGAATATTTTCATAAAGTTATCAGTGCTAAGCCAAAACTCGTTGGCTATCCTTTAAATCTGCAGTAAGCCGATTGGTCGAACAGTGGGGGCCACTAATCTTTTTTAATATTCATTGAAGAACTATAATGAAATAAGTCTGATGTAAAACTTATTAATATATAATATATAACTTATCAATATTTTTCAAACAAATGACAAATCCACTGGTCCGGATAGCATCCCTCCCATTGTTCTTTACCCATTAGGTCCCTTTCCGAGTGGATGGAAAACAGCATTTATCCAGCCTGTTCCTAAAAAAGGCGAATCCTCTTCCCCCTCTAACTATCACCTAATTGCAATTACGTCCCTTCATTCCAAGGTCATGGAAACGCGGTTTTAAATCTGAAGTTAATAAAATAAATGCTGGTGTCCCACAAGGCTACGTTTTGTCTCCGACATTCTTCCTTATATTATTCATAAATGATCTTTTTTCTGAAACTTCTAAGCCACTAAAATGTTTCGCTGACGACACTCAGCTTTTCATATTCGTTTTTAAGATTCACACCCTTATCCTTCCGATGTGGACTTCTAACGGCAACGTATGATTAAATTCTGATCTTAACAGCATTTTCCAATGGGGAATCAAAAACCGTGTAGAATTTAATGCTTCGAAAACTCAATGCGGTCTGCTGTCGCTAAAGCGTAACCCTGCCATAATGCCCATAGCCATGGGTGGCACTTGCACCGAGGAGACTGAAAAGCTTTCAGTTTTGGCATGTGCATCACGGACTCTGTTTTATGGAGTGATCACATATTTGTGGTCGCCAAAAACGTGGTAAGTGTTTAGGTTTTCTCCGCCGATGCAAGAATTTTTTTACACCTTCTGGTCTGGTTGTATTTTATAAGCCTATATTCGTCCAAAACTTGAGTACAATTCCCTTATTTGGGTAGGTGCTCGAATAATCCACTTGAGTCTCTTGCATAGAGTTTAAAAAAGAGCTTTTAAAATGATAGGTGATAGAAATATAACGGAAAAATTTGAATCTCTCGAGCACCGCCGCAATGTTTCATGTTTATCGTATTTTACCGCTATTTTCATAAACAGTGCTCTAGTGAAGTAGCCAGTTGCTACTCAAACAATTCAACCGTAATACCCATACTACTGGGGATGCTCATCAGTTACCTTTGAGCCCAATTTCGAACGTACTGTCAAGTACAGAGATTCTTTTTTTAGCCGCACTACACGGATGTGGAATACTTTAGCCGGCTCAATATTTCCTATTCACTGCAATGTGCAGACATTCAAAGCCATTGTGCATCGGTACCTCCTTTCAAATGCTATCCTACTTTCCTAATTGCTCGCACTGTGTTTGACATTTTTAAAAAATTTCGTCAACATGTTTCAGCACAAATACACAAATATTTTGCAAAAGTTAAGTTAACTTAATATCTAAGACATGAAAGCTATCATATCAAATAGAAAGTGCTTTATGATCTCCCCTAAAAATATTTCATTACATTAAATTTTTTTAATATTCTTATAGAAAAGACGAATTCATGTGCAATTCAGGTGAATGTATTGCCCAAGAAAATGTTTGCGATGGGCGTATCGACTGTTTGGATCGGTCGGATGAAACAGTTGAAATATGTGCTTCTAATGTATGTGACATGTTCTTTCGCTGTGGGTATGGTGCTTGCATAAGAACTGATAAAAAATGTGATAGTGTACTGGATTGTGCAGACGGATCTGATGAAGCTTCAACACTTTGTCTGGGAATCCTGCCGATAAGGCCACTTGTTGCTTCAACTTCACCACCGACGACGACGTTTGTATATCCCAAATATTATATCATGTCTTATTTTCATTGTTTTATTTTTGTTTAATCCAGAATATCACCATCCCCACCAGAACCCAATTCATTTTCAACGTGTACAATTCCGGATATAAAGCACTCTCGAATAATATTAGAATTTAATCCTGGTAAAGTCTTCACTGCAGGTGAAAAGGTTCCGCACGGCGATTTCATAAAGTATCAATGCGAGCGTGGATTCTTCCGCGAAGGACCAGAGCTCAATTTCTGCTCAAACGGCATTTGGTTTTCTAATATCCATGCTATATGTACACGTACGTTCAAAATACCAATATATTACTTACACGTTTGATTTGTAGACTATGTAAAACATATTTCCAGAATATTGTCCTCATGAAGTTCTGCGCGGAGTAACGTTCAATGTAAGATGCACACGAAATGGCACCACCGTTAAATGTGATGATCGTATCACTCCTGGAACAATAGCTATAGTGAGTTGTCCAACTAAATACAGGGTATCTGATCATAATCCAATACAAAGATTGCTTTGTTCTGAGAACGGTCAATGGGATTATCCGCCGTCCCGTTGTGTCCCGATCTGTGGCGATGAACTGATTCCGAGTGTACCATTTTTGACAAATGCTGACAATTCTAATATAACAGCAGTACCTTGGCATGTAGGAGTCTACATAATCAAGAAAGGCAGATACAACCATCATTGTGGTGGAACAATTATAAGCGCCAAAGTTATTATTTCAGGTAAGTAGTATATAAATAAACAGTTCGAAATAAGAATGTAGAAGGCGTTATATCAACTGACCATGATTCAAATTCTGCTATGCACTTAATGCAAAAACAAAATTTATTGGAAATATTGCATTTGTCAGTTCATTAATCATTATACAACATCAAAGTGAGAAAAGAACTTTAAATAAAATTCACGGTGGGTTACGAAGTTTTAGACGTGCTCTGACTCTGTTCAGAGCTTTAAATTTTTGCCTCATACATTTCGCTTATTACAAATAAAATCAATTTATTTATCCAGGGATGTGAGAAACCTAAATTTAAAAAAAAATTTCCCTCACATGTAGATTGGTGAAACTCAAAAGATTTAAGGGTCTGGAAATTTTTTAGAGGATTTTTGATAAATGTGCTTTTAGTATTTGTCTATGAAATTTCCCATATAAGATTGTCAAAAATGGACAATTTATCTGTAATTTTTTTTACTAAAATGAAGGTCATACCTGCTTTCTTTCACTCTGTATAGAAGAAATGGTATTAGCTTTATAAAAAAATTAAAAACATCAAGGTCGCAGGATCTGATAGGTTAGCCACAGATACAGAACTCTTAAAATACGAACGTGGTGTTTTAATTTATTTATTTATTTTATTTCATCAATCAGAAAATAACTTCTCTTACAGACTAATACAGAACTTCTTAAAACTTAACAGTAATAAAATAAAATTATCATTTTATATTAAATATGAATACTTAATAAATATTAATATGGATTTAATATCACAATGGTGGCAAATTTAATGATCTGAATTCATGTCTAAGCTACTGCTAAACAAATAAGCTTCTCTGATGCAACGAGAGATTGGTTCATTACGATCATAATTTTTTCTATGGAAACGCTCATGAAACAAAATGAAATCACGAGAACTGCATCTGGGAACGCGTAAGCTTATTAAAGAAAGTAATTGAGGACATTTATATTCCATACTATACTGCAGTACCCAAGCACTGATTAGAACTAAAGAATTAAAAAGGAACCAAGGTGTGTATGTATCCATAAAGTCTTTGGTATTTCTCTAAATGAAACCTAGCATTTGATTGAATTTATTGATAGTAGAATCCATGTGTGTTAAGAAGGAAAGTTTTGTATGTAGAATAATTTCTAGATCTTTTTTCTGAACGACTCGTGCTAGTCCTGAATCCTAAATTGAGTAGTTGAAGTATATTGGTGAACTATTACGGAAACAAACCATTTATGTCACACCAATCTGCCAAACAATTTAGATCTTCATTCAACAAAGTACAATCTTGCATGGATTTAGTGATTCGATACAGTTCAACATCATCCGCGAATAGAGGACATCATGAATTCTTGAATATAAATCTGGAATATCATCGATAAGCAATAGAAATAATAATGGTCCCGAATGGCATCCCTGAGGAACACCAGATGGCACTATGATTTTTTCTGAAAAATTGTTATAAATTTTAACAATTTGAACACTTTGAGTTAAATAAGATTTTAACCAATCAAAAAAGGTTGAGTGAAACCCAAACCGAAAAGGCTTGTTCAAAAGAACCTGATGATTTACGCGATCAAAAGCTTAGAAGTAGTACAATGCTAAGGCTGTTTTAGTATGATACTAGCATAGCTGGGCACCGTTAATCAAACAGTTAACTTCGTTAATCGTTAATCCGCTACTAAAAAAGTTAGCTTCGTTAAACGTTAAAGCGTTAAATTTCGGAAGAATTAACGCAAGTTAACGTTAATCGTTAATCCGTTAACATGTGATAAAAATTGCATTTTTTATTTTTTTTTCTCTAAACACCGGGGCTAAGTAATGCCGGTCGTCCACTAGGCGATCAACGCACAAATTTCGAATTCAACGCATTCAACTCTAATGTACGGTGCCTTCAATTCTGTTCAACCAACGGGTTGGAACTAGTTGTTGGCCGTTGCTCAACGAATTGCGCACCAAGTGTACGAGTAGTGTACGAGCTCGTGTTGCTCCTTGAAAATTTTCGATAAACACGTTGAGCAATATTTTCAAGATAATGAGTTGCACATTATTTCTTCAACGCGTTGATCAACTTTTTAATTTTCTTTGGGATTTCTTGACTTAATATTGTGTTGCGTTGCGTTGCGTTGGCTGCAGAGAAATGTGTCTACGAGGTTGAACTATTGCGTTGCCATGAACTTGCAGTTGTTTCAACTTGCAAACTGTAGTTTATTTTGGTTTTTCGACATGGAAGGTGATAAAAAATCAGAGTGGACCACGGAATTAATTTTGCAAATGATTTCAGCAATTGAGAAAAAGCCCAATATATGGAACATTAAGAGCCCCTCTTATAAAAATCGAGATGCCAGGGAATTTGCTTGGTCTCAAATTTCCTCGAAAATGCAATTACCTAAACTTTGAATTCGAATTCACGGGCGCGGTGGGATCAATCGATTTTAATTTCTCATATATTTCATTAAAAAAACAATTTTCTTCGCGACTCAAGAAAAAAGCATCTACCCAGAATCGTCTTGGCTGTTTTTTCTTCCTTTGTCGTTCATTTTCTAATATTATTAATGCGGCAACCATTTTTTTTCTTAGAGGAAATCATACTCATACGGAACAAATTTAAGAATATTTTAAAGCGAAGGCGTGCGTCGACAATAAATGTATGTACCGAACTGAAGTCAAAATTATTTTAGGTTTGACGTTTGAGTTTTTTGTTTATCGTGGTGCGTTCAACGCGTTCCCCAACGAGTGATCCTTGGTTCCTTGGTTAAGTGTACGAAGGTATCAACTCGTTCATCAACAGGTTGAGCAACAATATCGAAAACACAGTTGATCAACTCGAAAAACTTTTTTTTCTGTCAAAATCGAACAAGTTTTTCAACTAGTGTACGAGGTTATTCAACATTTGAGTAAGTTGGTGAACTAGGTGTACGGAGCTATTCAACAGTGGAATAAGTTTTAACAGGTGTGCGAGGTTCATCAACATATGGGAAAGTTGGTCAATTATGTGTACGGGGCTCCAAACGCATTTTGTTCAACTTTAGTTGCTCAACGTGAATTAAGTAAGTTGCTGCACTAGTGTAAGAGGCTGTAAATTCGTTTATCCAACAAAAGAGTTGAATAAAAAGTTGAACGAAGTTGGTTGAACTTATCGCGCACATAGTAGACGACCGGCATAATTCTACCTACAAAATGTAGGGAAAACAAGGAGTTAATGAATATCAAAAAAAGAACCGGTCCTAAGACTTACCCTTGAGGGACACATAAGCTTAGCATGTAGGGGTTACTTCAGAAATCTCCAATCTTAACTCTTAGTTCACGGTTCTTTAAATAAGAATAGAACCAGTTATTATATAAAACCACAAAAACCGGCATTATATAGTTTATCTTAAGGAATATCATGAACAACTGTGTCAAATGCTTTGATAATTTCGATAAAAGAGACCAGCGCAGAACTTACTTTCATCCAAAACTTTTTTAATAAAAGAGCATCCTTAGTGGAACATCCCTCCCTAAGCCCAAACTGTACTGGACTAAAAAAATTATTTTTTGCCAGATGCACACACATGGTTTTTTCAAAAACTTTCGAAATTGAGGATAGCAAGGAAATGGGTCAATTATTGGTAATTCCCCATAATTCTGTGTTTTTATCTTGATTCCTCTTCCAGTTCGTTTTTATAAATGCAAAATTAAAAATATTTTAGTGATCAAAAATTGAGTGTACCCGCTAACGCTAAGGAAAGAGAATTTGGGACGCTTTCGTTTTTGATTATTTTATGGTATAGTTAATAAAAATTTAAAATTTGTTATAAAAATATATTAAGGTTAACGTTTTTAACAAACGTTTTTCAAAAGTTTGAATATTATTACATATGTATTAAAATTTTCAATTATTTATTTTTTTTGGATTTAAAAAAAAAATCAAAATTTTTTTTGGAAACTTAACATTTCGAAAACATCATAATCCATTTTTTTCAAACTTGATAGTTAAAAGTTTCTTAATATAATCTACAAGTTGTGAGGAAAAAAAATTTGTTTTACCTAAAAATAACGTTACCCACCATACAAATGTTAGGAAATGGTTTTCGAAAATCATATCTCTCGAAAACGGTTCCGAGAATTATAATACATTTTTTTTTCTTCCGTTTAATACTTACGATCTATATTCTATAATTTAATAAAAAAAATTAAAATTAATATATTACTGACTATACCTATATACCATAGAACCATTTTTTCAAATTTTGAATTTCTCATTATCGGCATAACGGATTTTAATGAATTTTTTTTATAGAGAAGCTTTAAAAAGTTTGAGAAATATTGCATTTTTTGAAAAATTCAATATCTCAAAAACGACTCAATATTTTTTTTGTGGAAATTTATTTTTTACTCGTTTAGTAATAAAAACTTTGAGTTGGCGTAGCAAAATTTTTTCTTAAAAATGTTTTAAGAATTTTGTATATAAAAGCCACAAAGCCTTATAATTTTCGTTCTTTCATGAACCAATATTTGCTTGAATCACATGGTATCCTATTTTTACCTCCAACTACCAACTACTAAAGTTGTTTAACCATTTAAAAAGTGAATTTTATGCTTATGAACAGTTTTTCTCTAATAACATTAATTTTTGAAATTCTTAGTCTTTTATACATAGAGCAAGTTCGTGCGACCCAGTCGTGCATCTTTTTTCTTTTCGATTACATTTTTTAAAAAGTGGTAATATGTCAGCACATTTCAGTTGATCAGAAAAAGTTCCACTACAAATACTTAAATTGAATAGATATGCTAGGATATCAACTAAACTTGGTGCAATTTTCATAAATATTACCACAAGAATTTGAGTTCTTCAGAGAGCATATCGTACTTAAAACTTCTAACCCAGTGATTTCTTCGAGAAAGAAGCTATTTTCAGTCGTCGTACTTTCATACACTTCAGATTGGTTGGAAAGACAAATCGCCCACTGGCTAGGGATATCTATTAATCCTTGTGGTTCTCCAACTGATAATTTATTTCTGTCCACAAAATTGCGTTTTTAACTCAACAAATTTAAATTTTCATGTTGCGATAGTTTTCTTCCGGATATCTTCAATTTTAAAACTTTACAACCTTTTACAGCTGCGCATTGCTTCTGGAATAGTTCGAGCCCAAGAACCTTTGACAATTCACTCTACTCTATAGGAGGTGGAAAATATTTCCGTGACTATTATAACGATGAAAAGAAAGCCCAAATTCGTAATATTTCTCTAATAGCCGTGCCCGATGAGTAAGTATACGTACAATCTCAGTCCTACATTACACACATAATTAATAGAATTAATTTTACTTTGTTTTTCATTTTAGATACGATGGCGAGGATTCAAAATTTAAAGCTGATATTGCCGTCGTGGTTGTTGTCAATCCTTTTATATTTTCCGAATTTGTTTCGCCAATCTGTATTCAATGGGCTAAGGCAAATGGGAAAGGCATTAAAAACGGTTCGTACGGCAAGGTAGCCGGCTGGGGAAAAACTGAAGAAGGAGTCTTCAGTAATGAGCTCAAAACAATTAGTGTTACAGCTAGCAGCTATGAAGCTTGCCAATTGGAAATAGGAGAACGATATGCTGACTCGATTACGGATGATAAGTTCTGTATTTTAAATAAATTTTTAAGAAACGCATGTCAGGGTGACAGTGGAGGAGGCTTTGCTGTGATAAAGGAAATCGATAATCGAAATCGCTTTTTTCTGTGGGGTGTAGTTAGCACAGGAGTACCCTTCGGATTGACTTGCAGTAACTACCAATTTGTCAGCTACACAAACATTCAATATTACGAAGACTTTGTTACTGATCTAGAAATTCGAAATAGAGCAAAATAAAAAACAATAACATCTTTTTTTGTTTCAGCGGTATTTTTTAAAATATTTTATTAGCTTTAAGAAAATACCTTTATAGAAATCTTTATATTTAATTTCTAATATCTTTTGATGTTATTGTACGATTTAGGTTATACACTATGGGCAATGTAGTGGTTTCTTTTAAAATCATAGATTATTTTGATACTGACAGGTGTTTCTCGCTCCAAATCTTGTCAGAAACTCAGTATCATACCTCCGGGAAACGAAATTGGTCGCTTTACGCTTGAAAAACGTTGGGAAATATTGAAACTTATTTCCAAAGTAAGTGCTGTGTAGCCCAAACAGTGCGGTTCTTGATAAGGAGTTTTGGACGAAATAAAGTAATTACCGCGCCTGCTGTACGCAAGTTTGTGCAAAAAGTTCGTGAGACTGGTATGCTAGTGCATAACACTCATGGTCTCCGTCGTCGTCGCACGGCTCGCCATCGATCTCAATAGTACAACATTTCAAGCACTAGCCTGGAGAGTATTCTGCAGAAAGATCTCGGATTATTCGCTTACAAGGTATAATTGACTCAGCAATTGAAGGCACGCGACCAGCCGAGGCAGCCACTTGAACTACTTTGTGTTCCATAATTAATGGGAATGTTTGCTCTTACTAATAAAGCCATAATACATGGAACAAAATTAACTTCTTTGATTTTATTGTATTTTTAAAAATAAACTTGTATTTGGCCCACCTTGTATATCTAACTCTTTTTTAAAACCTCTATTAGAAGCTCGATTGCACTGAAAAGAAATATTTTTTATTTATATCCACAATAATCGATGAATCATGCGAAGCAACGATAAAGCAAAGGAGATCGATCCTGCTTAGAACGAAAATGGCATATGGGTGATTCTACAAACAATGGAATAAAATGATACAAATTTCGGCACGACATTTTTGGATTCCAAAAGTCGTAAGAGTTGTTCTAGATCAGGAGTCGGCAACGAAGTGCCCGCGGGCACCAAGATGCCCGCGAGATAATCTTGAGATGCCCGCATTAAAACACATTTTATATGTATTATCATTCCAAAAGACTAATTTTTTAATACTATATAATTTATGCAAAATGACATTTTAAATGATTTAATAACCGATGTGAAGATTTCAATAATTTAGAAAAAATTGTAATATTCTTCATTAACCCTTTTACCCAACTGGATGACGATAATGCTATTAAAATTGCAAGCAAATTTGATATTTCAAATAAAGAGAACCTAGAATTGGAAGTTATAAATATTATAAATATACAGGGTGTCCCACAGTCACCGCCCCAAATGAAATCTAGTTGACCATTAGAAGGTCCCTTTGCGTTGTTGAAAGCGGCCAGATAAAAAATAAAAAATGACGATTTTAAGGACATTTTTTGAAAAAGGATGTTCAGGTTACTGAGTTTTTTTTAAGGGGACTGAATAAATTTTTATTTTTTTTTTATTTTCTCTTGGGTACATATTGAAATATACGAGGGCGGGTCAATAAGTCCCTGACTTTTGGAATAAAACACAGATTTTTTGATAAAAAAATAATTTTATTTTTCAACGTAGTCTCCCTTGAGCTCCATACACTTCGTCCAACGCTTCTCCAATTTTTTTATCCCTTCCAAAAAAAAAATGATTTGTCGAGGTCCTCAAAATAGGCCTTTGTTTGCGAGATGACTTCATCATTGGAGTCAAATCTTTTTCCACCAAGCCATTTCTTCAGGTTTGGGAACAAGAAGTAGTCGCTCGGAGCCAAATCTGGAGAATATGGTGGATGAGGGAGCAATTCATAGCCCAATTCATGGATTTTTGCCATGGCAACTGCACATGTGTGCACCCTTGCATTGTCTTGGTGGAAAAGAACTTTTTTCTTGGCCAAATGAGGTCGGTTTTTTTTCAAATCGTCATTGAATCGGTCCAATAAGTTGGCATAATATTCCCCATTGATTGTTCTTCCCTTTTGAAGGTAGTCAATGTGGATTATCCCGCGTGCATCCCAAAAAACAGTCGCCATAACTTTATTGGCTGACAAACCCACCTTGGCCTTCTTTGGCGCCGATTCACCCTTAGAAACCCACTGTTTTGACTGTTGTTTGGTCTCTGGTGTATTGTGATGGATCCATGTTTCGTCCACGGTTACAAAACGGCGCAAAAACTCCTCCATATTGCGATTAAACAACGCCAAACCTTCCTGTGAAGTTGTTACACGATTGCGTTTGTGGTCGACTGTGAGCAAACGCGGCACCCATCTTGCGGAAAGCTTTCTTATGCCCAAGTGATCATTCAAAATTGAAACCACTGAGCCATGCGAGATCCCTACGGCTTCCACAATCTCTCGCACTTTCAATCTTCGGTCGGCCAACACCATATCGTGAATTTTTTCGATTGTTTCGTGTGTAGAGACCTCAACTGGGCGTCCAGGACGTTCGGCATCTTCAGTGCTTGTACGGCCACAACGAAATTCAGTAAACCACCTTTTTACCATTGAAATCGATGGTGCAGAGTCCCCATAGTATTTATCAAGCTTAGCCTTGGTCTCGGTAATGGTTTTTTTTCGCAATAAATAATGCTTAATAAGCACACGAAATTCACTTTTTACCATTTTCTCCTCAAATTAGTGAGTAGTCTGATAAAAATAGCTGTCAAACACAACTGACAGAAAGCAGTTGACAGGAGCAGTGTTGCTGTTTCAGTAAAGAGGTCAGAAATTCAAAAAGTCACGGACTTATTGACCCGCCCTCATAGAAATTAAATTTAATTATTCTTCATAAACATAAAAATTCATGGTAAATAAATATTATTTAGCATTTTATTAAGAGAATATAATATATTATAATTAAATATTTTTTTTCTAAAAATCAATTTAAAATAAATTATATTCTTTTTAAAAATTTTAAAAATATTTCGCAATGAAGTTCGAAGTTCAATATTATAACTAAAAATTTCTCAGGTTTCTGAATAAAATATCATTTGCTCATTTATTAACCAGGGGACTGAGGCCAGGGGACTGAGGTTTTTCATGGTTTTTGCGCAAAAAAGGTATTAAGGTTTTACTTTAAAAAATAAAAATATATATATAATATTACAGTTTTATTAAACCTATACTATACTTCTAACAAATATGCCTTCTTACATACAAATTTGTTTTGTAAAACCTCACCAGAGGACTGATAATCTAAAGGAACAATCCACGACTTCTTGCACAAATGTCTTTTTCACAATACTAACATAAGAAACAGAATCGATTTGCACCACAATTTTATTGTAAGGAGATTTGGTACTTCAAATTGCCAGTGCTGGAAATTCGATCGATATCCTAGTTATTGATTTTTTCGACTGGTTCAATATGCCAGGGGACTGATACAAAAAGCGGGGGACAAAGTTTAATTAAGTTTTTTTGTAATAAAATAAATTACTAAAAAATATTTATCTATTTCGTAGCAAAGATGTGTTATTTTCCGTAACTTTGCAATTCATCTAAGTATGAGACCTGAAATAAGAGAACGGTAATAATTTTTCTTTGCGAAAACGCACTGGGGACACGTCAGGGGACTGAGAATCAGACACTTTGAAGAATTTTTTGAGCAAGATAAAAGAAGATCAACCTAATAATATTGTTATTGTTTAATTTTATAAAAAAAAATCAGATTAAATAATTGAACGGATTTTAAAATATTTCTTGGGCCACCGAAAATTCCATCGTTTGTAGAATCACCCATACCTATGTATATTTCAAAGCGAATCAAAGGATAAAAAAATTTGTTAAATTATTTTGTTTTTTTTTTTTCTTACTACGTTTTTACTGCACTTTTTTTCCTAAACACTACACTTTCAATCAGTTGGGGGAGCAACACTGCTTACCAATGATTTTATTTACACTAATATTATTTTGACCGCGACTTTATATAAAATTTTCGATTAGGGAGTCCAGAAGATTGACATTGGATTGTTAATGAAATCTTGTACGTTGAATAACACCATAGTAAATCAACCATCATTTTAAGCATTTTACTTTCTCATGTTTGGAGTTTTAGTGAATTAAGTACGGTAACGTCTACCCTGACTGAATTAGAACACACACTTGGAGTCATTCTGTTTTCCATGTCTGAATTCCGGAACAACAAAAAATATACTTACGTCCCCGAGTGTCTGGTCTGAGCATAGTGGGGATTTGAAGAGTAGCCATCACAATCACAAAAAGCTATTTGCTGGCCAATTTATACTGCCACACTGACAAGCCTTTGAACTGAAGTCGGAGAATAAAAAAACGCTCAGTTCGTGTGTTTAAATTTAAAAACTGTTTCGATATATTGCAACCGCTAGGACCTAAAAAAGAAAACAAAAACTGTCAACATAATTCACTCGGTTATTTTTGTTCTGCGATATCCATCACAGATGCCGCTTCTGATTGTCCATTGAACGCGCTTCCTGTACGGTTCAACAGTTTATGAAGCCTCTTTCCAATCAACTTTGGATACTGATTGTTTTTTATTCTAAATTCTTTGGATTGGTGTTCGACAGCGCCATTTTGAAGTTGATATTTGCATAGAGTGTGCAGAGGCTGTACAAGTTTAGTCTTGTATTCGTTGCATTCCTCCAAAATGGCCAAACTTTCAGCTGCAGTCTCTAATGTACTGAGACAGCCCTCAGTTGGTTGTGTTCGAATAACATAATCACTAGTACCCGAACTGACCAATTTCACTTGCTGTAACTTATGGAGCATTGGACTACTAACATAGATAGCCTTTGCCTGCGGCCATGTGCCGTCTATTAGAATAAGCGTAAAAGGCCCTCGACTCTTGTCCACACTTTCAATTGGAATTGCATCTTTGCTGGGATAAAGAAGCAGTGAATTAGGTGAATTGAATATAGTTTCCAGTTCAGTTTGATTCTTGGGTGTGGGGAATCGTTTGCCTTTGTAGACAGTGCACTTTCCCACCGTCAAACCGAGCTGAAGCATCAGGGCAGTCCGTAAAGGTCGTTTCTCTTCGGCTGGATGTTGAAGTATGACAATCGACGATTTAATATCCAGTGGCGGGTTCGGAAGCGATTCACAGTAGCAAACAGTTTTAGGTCTTCTTCTTAATCAAGGTTCAATTAATAATAGTTTCATTTTGGATTTGAGTTTGCAATACTTACTTGCATTTTTCACATTTTATGCGTCGATGGGGGATGTCCGAACTGATGTGGGATAAATCATTCCATACCTCTTCATTAACTGCGCGGTTTTCTGGCTTAATTGCTTCCATTTAATAAGAATAACAACTTCTAAATAATTTGTATATTAAGATTCAAAAAGTGCAATCATTCATGTAGTTTATTCTTATATTTTTGATATTAGATATGCGAATGACAGTGACATCTTTCAAAATGACAATCATTCCAAGTAGGTTGCGTTCATAAATAAGATCATTGACACAACCAACCATAAGGCTGCTCTTACACGAGAGTGATTTTTAATATTTGTTCCTCTTTTGGCTTCCTTTCGATTGCATGGATGCAGCGATTTTTAATAAACGTTTACTTTATTCAAGCGAAAAGAAGTCAGATCTCCGCACTCGCTACTCTACTAAGTTAAGCAAAGTTAACTGAGTTAACACTCAATGGAAACGAAACACATATTTAAAATCACAAAGAAGAAAGACCGATAACTCTGCAATTTGACATACATCAACAGTTTCGTCTACCTGGCCACCACATACGTCTCTCGCCAACGGACTTCAAAATCAAGGAACTATTAGGTGTGTTTTTTTTTGCAAGTCCACAAGGAATTGTAGAAAAAAAACGACTTCGGGACTAAGCGCATTACATGTAAATACAACAGGTGTGTTTTTTTTACAGCTTTAATAGGCGACGATAAATAAAACGCATCGGGGCATAAAAAAAAACTTGGTAGCACTGTGCTGTGGAATGACATTTTAAAACAAAACAAATCTCATCTCTTTCTTTTTCTCATATCTTCTATCGAACATTTTTGACAATAATTAAATTTTCTTAATTGATTGAATCTTAAGTTATTTGCATTATTATTGGAAGATGCAACCTTGCAAAGCTTGCGGCGGCGTTAGCAAGAAAATCAAGACATTGAGGAAGTTTTGTCTATTTTGGACTCTATCTCGAATCAAGTAAGATGACTCTAGTTCTGGAGAATCCGAATTTGATACAGAGGAGCATCCAAAGTGTGAAAACTTCGTTAAAACTGTGGATCTTTTCGGTGATACGGATTTTAAAGTGCATATGAGGTTTAAACGACCAACTATTGATTATCTTATAGGTATGCATTTCAAATGTATATTAAAACAGTTAAGCTAAACGTGTTTATTATTTCAGTGGTAAGTCGTCTTTTTCAAATAGAGCTGTTCAATGCAAGAAAAACTGAGCGAAACTTTTAGACACATGACTTATTTTGAAAAACTTCAGTTGAAAAAAAAATTGCTTGCGGGAGTTCCCGCACGGGTACGCTAGTCCTATACTAATATTATAAATGTGAATGTTACGATGTATGGATGTTTGTTACTCAATAACGCTTGAACAACTGAATGGATATTGATAAAATTTAACACACAAAAAAGTTATAGTCTGGATTACCGTATAGGCTACTTTTTTTATTATCAGGGGAGGGGCATTGGGTGGTCGAAACACCCCAAAATTACTTATCTCTACTTCTATCTTCGTATTGCACTGAAATGTAGTACATATACATAAGTAGTTGCATTGAAATGCCATACTTTGGTGGTGTGGGCCAGAGGAGTGGCATTGTTTGATTAATTTACCTAAGCAGTAACGATAAAAACACTCAAAAAAGTTTTAAAGAAATATTTGTGTGTCTTTGAATTTAAACTATTTTAAGGTAAGTTAAACTTTATGTGCCTACAGGTTTAACTACATACATTGTTATAGGATAGTTACATACGTATGTGATTTGCTCATTGTTTGTTAGTTTTTTCAAAATATCTTTCGCTTGGCTCCATTACCTTTAAGAAAAGGACTTGATTGGATTTATTGGTTTGCTGTTTTGTTTTAATCCAGGTACATGCATACGTTAAATAAAACTAATTCGTATGCTTTCAACTTCTCATGTTGAACAGGAGATCAGTTGTGACAGTTCTTGGCTAAGCTAAACGTGTTTATTATTTCAGTGGTAAGTCGTCTTTTTCAAATAGAGCTGTTCAACGATGACACACAGAAGTAAAATAGACACCCAAAAACAACATTCCGTACTTCACGCAAGATTTCCATTTACACAAGATGTCCAATGCAAGAAAAACTGAGCGAATCTACAGAAACTTTTAGACACATGATTTATTTTGAAAACTTCAGTTGAAAACAAAAAAAACTTGCTTGCGGGAGTTCCCGCACGGGTACGCTAGTGTATATTAAAACAGTTAGATACTTGATTTACTTTATTCCTTTACAGCAAGAATTTCACAATCAAGTTTCGTGGCCCACCTTGGACCTAGATATTTTGGGCGCAGCTGTCAACGTCAACTGAATAAAAAAAACATGCCCCGAAAATTCTCGGGGCATCGCTGATGCCCATCGTCGCTTAGTTGTTGTTGCATTTAACATGTGAATTGTTTGCCCCAGGCATCGTTTTTTTTTATCTTCGCCTATTGAAAATGTAAAAAAACACACCTAACAACTACTTAAGTCTATACGGACTTAGCTAAGTCCAGATAATTTTTGAGACTTACAGCCCGATTCTCCCCCTTGTGAGGACTCACAGGTCATAAGCTCTTTTGTGACTATTCCTTGTGAGGATTGTTGTGATTCGATAACATTTTGGTATTCTCCCCCTAATCGTCACAAGAAAACTCACAACGAAACGCACCAAATCATGGTGAGATTTTTAAGTGTCATTATTAGAACAGCTGATTATTCAAAACGAAGAAATTACTCGTACTTTATAAATGTATTGTTTTGGAGAGCGAATGGATCATTTGTATCTCTCAAAGTTTTAAAAAGCCGTCGGCGCGGCGCTGCAAACTTCTTGATACGATTAGTTTCTTTAAAAAAATTTTATTTATGTAAATATGTTACTTTTCGTTTTCGTGGGAAAGATCAGCAATAATATTCACTAGAACAAAGTCCACTTCCATTTTTGTGTACTCACAATTATTCACAAATTTAGAAAATTTTCTTACAAAATATACTGAATGTCAATCCAAGAAACTTTAAAAAATTATGAGTTGTGACCTGCTCTGAAGGAGATCAGGGGTGTTTTCATAAATGCATGGTTGCTTTGTTTACATGCGATCAATTGCAATCATATTAAAGTCATACAAAATATTTGCGCATTTGTTTTACGCTGCATTTATGAACACTTTTTCTTGATTTTCGTCATATGTCAATTTTTTAGAACAATATTTTAGTTTTTTGCAAACATTTACCTTTGTATATAAATATATATATATATTTATATATACAATGCATTTACCTTTATTTTGAGCCAGAACAATGTTGTGGTGCCGTTTGTTACTGTTTTCAATTGAACTTTGAATTTTC
Organism: Philhelius festivus; assembly: GCA_963931855.1. NCBI lineage: Eukaryota > Metazoa > Arthropoda > Insecta > Diptera > Syrphidae > Philhelius > Philhelius festivus. The sequence continues at coordinate 68,352,767 of OZ007555.1, forward strand.
AAGGGAAAGAAATAGACAGATGGAACAATAAAGGAAAGGAAATCATTTATATTATATACCTGTCTCTCTCATTAAGAAAGAAATTCAGATTGCATGTGAGTTTTTATAGTTGCACATTTGCGCTGCAAATATTTGCGTTTTGCTTTTATGAAAATCTGACATTTATCATTTGCATTTATGAAAGTTATGCATTCGTCAGACTTTCGCAACCATGCATTTATGAAAGCACCCCAGATCACAGTTTCGATTGTTTTTGTGACTCTCACAAGTTGTGACTGAGCGGCAGAATTCGAAAAAGTCACAAAATCAATTTCTCCTCTTCTTGTGACTTGTGAGGCATCACTGACTTTGGGGAGAATCGGGCTGTTAACTTTAAAGTGAATTTACATGTATCTGCATTTGATTTCTGCAAAAAAAAAGGGATACCAAATACAGAATTCATATTTGTTAGATAGAGAGAAAAAGAGCAAAATGCAGAAGAACTTCATTTCTGCTTTATAGGAAATTCGAGAAATGCAAGATTATAGTAAAGACGAACATGTTCATCTTGTCATCTTATATATTATCCGTTAGGTCCCTCTATTATATAGCTGCCATAAAATGAAAATTGAAAATTTTCAAAAAAGATTCTTGAAATTTGATCTTAGGGACTTAGAAGCTATAAATCTTCCTCCATATAGAAGTTGTCTCAAATTTATTGATCTCCCAAGCCTTGAGAGCAGATGTTCTGATATATCTTTGTTTTAAGTGTCATTTTTATTGACGGTTATATTGAAGATTTGAACCTTTTCTCTTGCGTTAATCTTGATGTTTCAAAACATCATTTGAGAGTTCTACCTCATACTATACATGGTGGCGCATAAGTAAATAATTTTTTTTATATACATACATACGTATTTTTGTTTTTCAGAATTAATTTTCAAAACTTGGGAAATTTATAATGGAAAGTCTTAGCACAAAACAGAGAACCAAAGTTTTTCAATTTTATTTTAAAAGTCGATATTCAATTATTCAGACTCAAAGATCATTTCGAAATTTCTTTCATCTTCGAAATGTGCACAGTGCTCGAACAATTTACCGATTGGTCGACCGTGTTAAGCAAGAAGGCCAACATGGGACTCTGGAATATTGCTCGGGTGCAAGCAAGTATTGAGGAAAAAGATAATCTAAATTTTAATAAATGCCAAAATTAAATGAAATTAGAAAGAAAAATTGTATTCATCAAATAAATTATAACGTTAGATATTTGTGCGCCACCCGTATATATGATTGGATAAGCTTTGACGAAATAGCTAGATCATATTAAGCAAGATTCCTTCCTCATGGACTGGAAGCACTAACGCCTAAACCTTTTTTTTTAAACATTTATTGATCTTTTCGAAGTGAATTGACCTTACTGATCCTATCCCATCGTCTGTCTTCGAAGTAACCGAAAATGTCCAGAATTTTCTTGTTAGGAAATCTATGTGCGATACTATAAGGGTATTCAGGATCTGGTTCAACAGGTCTAGTGAAATTGCGTATTATATTTCTTTTACTAGATCGTGAACGCACTTTGTAATCATATTTAATATTAACATTATCTTAATAATTGAAAAGAAAAACAAGTAGGTAACAGACCACCGAGCTAAGTTATTTGTTCACAGTATTTTAGAAAGGAATGACAGATGACAGTACGAAATGACATTTGGTTAGCTGTCAAACAAAACTACAAATATTAAACCGTTAATATTATTACCTATGTACAAAAAAACTATTGGAAAAAGGGATGCCAACCTATGTCTTTAGTCTAAGAATTAACTCCTGGTCGGACAAGAATCTTCAGGTTGGTTTGATGAGACAAATTTTTCCGGCTCCTTTTTTTGCCCAAGTGAACCTTTCCCACAAGAGACTTCTATAGGTATCGAATGAGAGCTAGGTAAGAATTGTTTCATTACAACAGTTAGTAGCGAAGAAGTAAGGAAAGACACAAAACATTACAACGGTCTCCGTTATCAATGTACATACATATATATTACTCTTCAAAAGACTGATATCGATTGAAGGAGTATAAGATCAAGATATGTAGTAAAAACTACAGCTTTGGACGTATAAGCTATTTAAGGTAACAACAAATTCAGTAAGGTAGATCAAAGGGCACGGTAGTGCCCAGCCAAGTTCTGGCACTACACCCTTTTTACAGGAACAAACTCAGGCGACTTTTGACCCCACCCTATCTTCAGTACAAATGAAGTCAGAAACTTTAAATTTCGAATATTTGCTAAGCTAGTAAAGGACAGGCGCCTCACCAAATTTCAGTTTTCTATTATAAGCGGTTCCTGAGATATAAGGTCTCAAAAATCACAAAAACCGTAACTGACTGACTCACTGACTGACAGATCATCAAAATTATGGAGCACTTCCCGACATCGTAGAATCTTGTAATTTTGCACAACGGTAGGTTCATGCAAGTAGAGGAAAAAATCGAAAATTTGAGGTTTTTCATTCAGGGGGCGTGGTATCCGCCACTTTCTCCGAATTGGTGTTGGTTGAATGGAACACTTCCGACTGCTGTAAAACGGTGAAATTTGGTAAAGTGATAGGACTTTAATTGCATACAAAGAAAAAAATATTAAATTTGAAGTTTTCTATTCAGGGGCGTGGTATCCACCCACTTCCTCAGAACTGATGTAAATTATACATGGCGCACTTCCGATTGCAGTAGAACAATAAAATTTGGTAGAACGGTAGGGCTCAAATTGCATATAAAGGACCAAAAATAAAAATTGGGGTTTTCCATTCGGGGAGCGTGGTATCCACCCACTTTCTGAGAAAATGTTTAATTTATATGGAGCACTTCTGATTGCGTAATTAAGGTAGGTATGTTAGTGTTAGGTATCTTGCCAGGACAAGAAGAAATATTTGAAGCGCAAATCAAAACAACCAATAGCAAAAAGAAAATATACCAAAAGAAATAGGAAGCTTTAAACTAAGCTGAGTACACCCTTCTATCTTTCCGTATCTTTCGAGATTTTGACATGGCAAAATATTAATATTTCAATATTATTCTACTTTAAATATTCGGTATTAAACCTTCATGAAGTAAGAACTTGGCGTACTTTTAGATCTCAGTACTTTTCACGGCTGACTTGTTACACAAATGTTTTTGTATAGAAGAACTTGGCTCTTTTTTTAACTTTTATGTTTTTGGTCTGATCAATATATACGACATTGACCCAAAAATTCTCACTGCCAGCTGTCATTCAAGTTCGAAAATAGTTTGATTTCACAGTTTGGATATGCTTGAACAAGAGAGAGTGGCTCTCATTTTCGAACTTCGAAAAACACTTGTGAATGGTTGGTGAATACCCCAAAGAAATTTTAAGTTAAGAGCCTCGTAAAGTTAAGAGCCGTTTAAGAGCGCTCGGTGAATACCAGCCTTAAAGTGGATTTACATGTTTCTGCATCTGCAAAATGCAGAAAAGTTGAAGCCCGAAAGTGGGAGAGAATACACAGGTGGTAACTCTTTTTCACTTCCTATAAATTGCTATAACTTATTGGCCTGTTAATACGAAAATATGCAATGAAAATTTAACTTACCTCCATTTTCTTTCATTACGATTTAATGTTTTTTTTCATATCATGCGTCCGTCAACAAAAATTATAGAAAAATGTGAAAATATCGAAAATTTACAAAATGCTGACGAAGATGCTATAATAAAGATGAACATGTTCGTCTTTACTATAATCTGGACTTCTGCATTTCCCGAATTACCTATAATGCAGATATGAAGTTCTTCTGCATTTTGCTCTTTTTCTCTCTATCTAATAAATAATATGAATTCTGTATTTGGCATCCTTTTTGTTTCGCAGAAATCAAATGCAGATATGTACATGTAAATCCAACACTATGCGAGAAACAGATTAACACAGCAACTTCAACAGCAACTTTAACAGCAACGAAAACTTCAACATCAAAAGTCTTATGCGCGAAACAGATTAAACCACCAACAGCACGAGCATCGTCAACAGCAAACAGCACTTACGCCTAACGACGCTGTTGGCGTTACTGTTGCTGTTCTTATATGTGTTGAACAATTGAAATATACATTGGCTCTATATTAATGGCGGCCGCTGTTGCTGTTGACGGTGCTGTTGCTGGTTCAATCTGTTCCGCGCTTTATAAAATACTTAGATTACGACGTGAACAGCTTTTTCGACAGCATATAATCAAAATAGTTTCAAATGCGAAATGATTTTGCCGTACATATGTAATATGATAAAAATTAACGTGAATTGCATCAATGTATACGACTTGCACAATTTGTCGTACTAAAATTAATTTGTTTTTAGTAAATCTTCCACTGTCAAAACCAAAATAAATAGACGATACCAAAAGATGGTTGTCACATTTTCCCTTGAGTGTTGATAATACTGACAAATTTCGACTTAGGCTACGGCCACGCTCTGAGCGACGAGCGACTGAGCGATCGAGCGACGAGTTGCTGAGCGACGCAACCAAATTAAAACACATGAAATTGTATGGAGGTGGCCACGTAAGCCCTGAGCGACTTGTGATTTTTTCTGGATATTTGCGAAGATTAAACATAATTTGCCCTTTCGATTTATTGGGTATACATCAAACCTTAGTTTTCTTGATCTTATAATAGCTCTTTAAATATGAACGCGGCTTTCAACTTAAAGACTACGACGAACTACACTTGACAATTGCATTTTCGCAACTAATCGCTTAGCGATGACGCTCAGTAAATGGCCACCCATCGCTCAGACTCGTCGCTCAGCCGTGGCCGAAGCCTTAAAAGTTGGTAGCATTTGCACAGCGGCATCGAAATTAGGGTTTAGGTCTAACGTTGATGTCGATGTCGAAGTTGCTGTGTTAATGTAATCAAAGCCATTGAAAACCAGTGGCTCTAAAATGAGTGACGTGGTTGTCAAAGTTGCTGTGTCAATCTTTTTCTCGCATTACGTAATCTAAGACCCGATAAAAACGGTGATGCCAAAATAATATTATCTATATGTTATCGATAATTTGGTCAGAGAAGTCAAAAGTGACTTTTTTGGATTCTGGTTGATACTAGTCGTGAAGAGAGCTGACAAATGCCTTAGCATACACAGTGCTTCCAACTTTTTGGAAATAAGTTCCTAAGTCCCGAAGTCGTTTTTGCAATTCTATATGGACTTGCAAAGCAAACACGGCTAGTGGTAAGGATTTCTTCGCCGCCGATGACTGGACGCTTCGTGTACAGAAGGCTAAGCGTTAAGAAATCCTAGTTGCATGACGAACCTACTACGAGTGTATGACGAGAATCATAGCTTGCGTTCAAAATGAAAGGCAGACTGCATAACATGTTTTGCAAACACTGCAACGTTTTGTGTTATCTTAATCTTAAAAAAATAAATAAAAGAATTGACAATCAAGAACTACATCAGATATTAAATGTATTTTATGTTTCATCAATACAACATATTAATTTGCTTTTGATAGTTTTTTATGCAAGTTTATATATATTTTTGTTTTTTTTTTTACATGAATTGACACAAAATTAAAATAAAAAATACTTTACTTAAAATAGGTGCTTAACACATGCTTCCAACTTAATATTATTTATTTTTGTTTTAAATTTATTTAAAAGTTGACATTTACACTTAGATTCAGCTTAAAGTAAATTAATCTACTTATGTCAAGTGAATATAATATAATATCATAAGTATCCTATCTATAATTAGTTTTTCTTTTGTATATTAAAGTTAATTAAAAACTTTTTAATGTTACATAGGATTTTTTTACTGTGTTTCCACACATTTTAAAATTGTTTTTTTTTTTTTTGTTTTATTAATTCGTTCATATCAAATCCACAAAGATATGCTAAATACAAACACAAAGTGCTTTCGATTTTTTTTTTAATTTGTTCACATAATTAATTCATTAGTTTTGAGTTCCTTAGACTTTGAGTTCATATTCAGTCTTTACAAAGAAAAGTTAAAACTCCTCATAGGTATTTACAATAAAAATTTAAATTGAATTTCTATATTTTAATTTGAATATTTTATATAATTATTTATTTAACAGTACTTTTACAATTTACATTTTTTTGGGTTCTTTTAATTCTTTCTCTTACCATTCTCAGATTATAAAGACCTTAATTTGTATTATAAGGTGGAGAGTGCAATCATTCAAAATAAAAAGAATTAGGGAACTTTTAAATTTATTGAATTTAAAATATTTTTTTTTTTTTAATAAAATATTATCACAGTTTAAGGGACTGTTAGGAGGTAATACATTTAATTATTTAGAAACCAAATTAAAAACAGAAAGTATTAGTTGGTTGATTTAGCAATGGAGTGAGTAGGTAGATAAAAATGAAACTTTCTATGTACTAGATACAGCTCAGATAAGAAATATATTAAGACTTGGAATGTAAGTCAAAAGTTTCATATACATATGCGTCTGAAACTAGTTATATGGTAATAGAAGGCAAACATATGTATATAACCTTTTCGAACAGCTTTTGCTGAACAATAAAATGTCATTTTCACAACAAACAACAAATTGTATTCCTATAAATCGAAAATTTCAAACTTACGATTGGCAAATCCTTGGGTCCTCTTGATTCGTTGTCTGATTCAGTGGCCAATTCGCAACATAGGAAAAGACTCTTGAATCGAAATTAATAGGTTTTTCATTAAAGAAATTTAGGAAAGCGCTGCTTTAAGACTTTAAGGCAATACAACATCCCAAAATTTTGTTTTTTGATAACAAAATATGAGAGGTTTAAATTGACTTATGATTGAAATTCCTGTTTCTTGTTTTGATCGCGCAGGCAACACATTCACATTTTGTTACCCAAAATAATTGGAATAGACCTAATGACTCAATTGTAGTTTTTTTCTATTGTATGTGCATTTGAGTTCCATATGAGCGCAAGCCCTCACAGAGGGGTAAGATGATAACACCAAAAATATTTTCTTAGACCTCTTCAATAAGACATGTCATATTTGCAGAAAGTGCAATATTCATGGCTCAGTCCCGATATAATGGACTCAGGTTGAACGACTTTGTTGCGGAGCGAAACATTGTGGTACTTAATGAAGTTCCAACACATTTCAACATTCACAAGGGAAAAACTTGAAAATCGGGCCTAGCGAGGTATCTATTCGGAGCGGAAAATTGTCCGCAACGTATACGTTGTCGGAGGTTCAAATTGCTTTCGAGGTATCCTATCGGAAAGAATAATAATACACAAAGGCGTTGGCGTAATTTGTTCCGCGAAGAATTTGTGTCGGACGAAATCGGAAAAACAATTGCATTAAGCTGTCAGAAATTTCATAAATAAAGCACTTGATCGCACTTCAACGCAGTTCGCCGGGTGCGTTAAAAAAATGTCGGAGGAAAAATCCGAACAATTGTTCGGAAGAATACCTCGAAGCAAAAATCCTCCGAATCGTACGAAATCGGAGAATTTTCCGCTCCGAACGGATACCTCGCTAGGGCCGAATTCTTTCAAGGTTGTCCGAAGTTCCGAGATGCCAGCACTGATTGAGACGTCAGCCTCGTTGTATCCTTATTACTGATACCAATATCCCGACCAAAGCCAAAACATACTGAAATAACGTTCACAATACGATGCCAGGTTCCTTCGCAATCAAGTCTCTAATAACTCTTAAGAACTAATATACTGAGGCTTGCCAGCACAATGAAGTTTTGAATACCTGAATCTTGCACAGATGATCAAGGGAAACTTGTAGTAGAATCGTAGTGCGCTGAGAACGTGGAATAAATCGTGTTTGCAAATTGCATAATAATAAATCGCATTCATAACAATAAATCCGTAAGCTACTATCTCGACGAAGTGAAGATATCCTTTTCTAAACTTAAGTCCAAGGTGTTCGAGTTGATGGCCTTCCTGGTCGAGCTGTTCAAAATGAAAGGTATTGACTTGGTTATGAATATGGACTAAGCTCACTATTGTTTATCCGATCCTCATGAAACAAAACCCACTGATCTGCGCCAATTACAGATACAACAGTTTTAACGGTTGTCAATCGATGCTGACATTTTTCATGAAAGAAAAGTGCAAAATTTTAGCATAATTTTCGAAAAGTCTGTCCAGTTACTCATATACATAATAGGGTGTGTCACTTTTGTATGGCCGCAAAAAAGTACTCTTATTTTTAAATGTAATAGTGCTCAAAAGTTGTATTAGGGTCTGAGGTTTAAGAACATGTAAAAAAAAATAAGATAACGTTCGTCTTTGGCTCGCTCAAATCGGTTGAAGTTGAAAAAAAAAATTTTATTTACAGTAATTTTTTTTTTTTACGTAAACTAAAAAAAAACTAAACAAAATACAGAAAGAATTTTTGTCTTTACAAAAAGATATACCACGATATTGTAGGTGGTTCCGTTGATTTTTTAAGAATTTTTCTATGTAAAAAAAAACGATTTTACAAAAAAATGATTTTTCTTCCTTCTTTTATTATCTCATAGCTTCTTTATCAAGTGTTCAATTTAAACAAATATAAGCTTAAAAGTGTTTTCTTGCTATTATCTTTGACTTGAAAGCCTAAAAATATTTTATATAATTTTTTTGTATCCACACGGTGCAATTTAAAACAACACATATTTCAAAAATCTCGAAAAATAAATTTTTTTTGGATTTAATCCAATTTTTGAGCGAGCCAAAGATATTAATTAAAATGAAAATTGTAAACGCAGGATTTATTTTGATAAGCAATGCAACTTTAAAAAGCTATTACATTTGAACATACCATAGTTGAGCACTTTGACACACCCTAATACATATGCATATACGATTTACATCAATTGACTCATTTTATTACATTTTTAAAAAAAGCTTATATTTGGCTAACCCTTTACTTTAATTATATATTTTTGTTAAGCTTCAAAACCTATTATATGTTATTTTTAAATAAAATTTATAAAGGTGGGAAATAAAAAAAAATTATTTCAAACCCAAAAATTTTAGCAACTTTATTTTTAAGTGCTAATTTAGAGACAGTTCGAGATCGGAAAAATACTATACTTAACTATTAAAACTAAAGGAGGGACATTCCAATAAATTAACGTCTCATTTACCAACTTAAAAATAGTTTCTATTATGAGCTCAAAAGCTTACAATTTTTGAATTTAGTTAAACACAGCACAATTCCAATTTTTAAACAATTCTATTTTGAGTAGGCGGCATTTTTGCAAGTTCGTATGGGGAAACATCAAGGAGAATAAAACAACAAACGTTTTCAAAGAGAACTCCATACTCCATAGTCCATACACATTTCAAAAGTGATAATGTTAACATCGTTCCTATCACCGATAAGATTTAAGCCCTGAAAATTATTCAGACTAAGCTTACTCGACACAGAATCAGTTCTTTTTAGTAGTGTTCTTTTGGAGGTGAGTAATTGAAAACAATAATTAACAAACACATGCTGGTTTTGTTTTAATCTAATCCTACACGAGCTTGCAAAAAATACACTTACTTACACAAAATATGAACAAGAAAATTCAAATATTTACACTTTTACAGTTTGAAGTTGACATGAAGACATACAAAAAAGTAATGGACGGTGTTTCTGAGTACTTATTAAAGCTCAATTAATAATATCAATGTAACAAAAAATTCAAATGAAATTATACTCGTATTTCATTTTCTTAATTGACTCAATATAACTGAGGGTTTGCAAAGGTATAAACTAGGGTGGATTCAAAACAGTAACCAAAACTAACTAATTTTCTTTTTGAAAGCAAAAAATATAAATATTAAACTATTGTTTCTTTTTTTTGAAAAGATTCTTAAAATACGGTCACTTTATAGGTTTAAGGCTAGGAACGCACTTGCGATTTCAATCGCGCGGTTTTTAAGTCGCAAAAATATAACACATGAGTTTAAATGAGAATGAACGCACTTGATACCAACAAATCGTGACGATTTAAAGGTCGCATTTCGTTTCATTTTTCTGGCGATGCGATTGTCGTAAGTTAAAATGAAACAAATGCACTCAAATGCTCACATTTGCGATTCAAATTACTACGACTTAAAAATCGTAGTCGCAACAATAAATTGTTATGCACGCACTTGTAATTTTTAATCCACGATTTCTTAGCCGCAAGAAATAAGACACATGGTGTTAAATATGAATGCACGCACATGCGACTTAAAAATCGTAGCGATTATAAAAATAAAACAAGTTCTATTTTTTCAAGCGATTTTTCTGTCGCCATTTATTTGTAGCAAATGCGTGCACTCACATAAAAAGTAGTATGTTTTATTTTTTGCGATTAAATAATCGCGCGCAAAAAAATCACAAGTGCGTGCATGACAATAATTTGTAGCGACTACGGCTTTTTAATCGCCTCGACGAAAAATCGCAAGTGCGGTCCTAGCCTAATTTGTAGCGACCGCGAGTTTTTAAACTCGCAAGTGCGGTCCTAGCCTAAGGATTCCTCATCGCAAAGTCTCAATTGCTTTTTACATTAGTACTTATTGATCTATGGACAAAAAGAAAAAATTGTAAGGATCTTAAAAATATTGGCGCAAAATTTTAATTGAATTAGTACGATGCTAAAGCTGTTTTAGTATGATACTAGGTTGAAACAACGAATTTGCTAATTTTAATCGGATATAGCATCATACTTTCTCTACCCTTTTATTAAAGTTAAAATCATCGAACACCTACTTTATTTTTTTAGTATCGTGCTAGCTTCATATGACTCTTTGACATTTGCAAACATCAAAAAAGGTTCGTGTACTTACTTTTTAACACGAAAAGTCATTGTTTTAGGTGTGATTAGAAGCAATTTATTAAGGAAATTTTTTTAGTGAGAAAATGTTTAAAATTAAGAATGAGTTAGTAAACTACTATAAAGTTAGCAAATTGTTAAGTAGTATCATACTAATACCTTAATAATAGGCTGTTTAAAATTTTGCGCCATTATTATCAGTCGATCTTAGGAGGATTTATTTGACCTGTTTTTTATATTTCAATAATAAGTTGGTAGAATATAAGACAGGCTTACAAAATTCAAAATAGAAATCATCAGAGAATACTTTTCCGAAGGTATTCTAGGTGGTCAAAATTTGTTATATCACGTTTTTGTGATATTCGTGCGAAAATATTGTCATTTTTCTTATGTTCGATGTTATTCTACGAGTACATAATCGAAGTAATTTTCCTTCCCTTCAAAATACATTCTACATACATACATTAAAGGCTTTAACCATTTTTTCCACTTAAATAAATAGTTACTCACTCTGAAGCTACTAACTGGCGATTGTTCGATCAGTAAAATTTATGGCCAAAATGTCTTCCAATTGTTGAAGTTTACAAAAAAGTTTGACAATACAACACATGTATCTGACTCTCCTTATCACACGTCAAATAAATACACTAAACAAAAAACAAAATCCTGCTTATTTTTGGCCCTTTTTTTCTCACAATCAACTAGAAGTTAGATAGAACTGGAGTTTAAATTTGAAGTTCAACCCGTTCGATGTCACATTTTCACAATCTGAACTTTCAATTGAACGTAGTTTAATTTTATTGTTTTCTCTTTCTATCTGAATCAAAGAAAAAACAATCAAGGAAAGTTTGGTTTGTTTCAGTTGTGACCTGTGATAGGAAAAAAATTAAAAATGAAAATAATTTCTATTTTCAAATGTGTGAAGTGTCGAACTGAGCTTTAGGCTAGTCGCGCACTGGCAACTGTGATCGAAATCAAATAGTTTAATCACCAGTTGAAAGAGGACCGCGCACTTTCAACTCTTTACTCACGCTCACACTCTTTTCTCTCTTGCGCTTATAGAAAACAGCTCAACTGTTGCGAAGGCAATCGTTTAGTTTGTGTCAAAACACAAACGTGGGAATTATTAGTGACCTCTCAAATTTGATATATTATTCTCTATATCAAAACACAAACTTTTTAGTTGCTCGAATCGAGTTGCTCTAAGTGTGCGGTGTCCCATATAAGCCCATATGTTTTATTTTAGTAACTAAACAGTTGCGAAACTAAAAATTTATTGTGCGCGCCTGGCCTTAAACGGCAGAATATTGTAGTTTAAGGCTAGGAACGCACTTGCGATTTCAATCGCGCGGTTTTTTAGTCGCAAAAATAGAACACATGAATTTAAACTAGCCGACCCAGCACTCGAAATTCGAGTGCCAATTTATTTATTATTTATTATTTACTATTTATGTATTATTTATATTATTGGCAGTGTTTTCAAGCAAATTTATTAAATTAAATTTTATTTTATGTAATATGCAAAGTGTTCGACAGTGCAAAAACAAAAATGACCCACAGTGTGTAAATGCGTGTCTGAAGTATATTGTGCACATCTCCGTAACTGTGGCTTTCCAACCATATAAAATTTATCGAAATCGGTTAAATACTTTTGGAGAAAAGTGTACCACAAAAAACATGTTTGCCGTTTTATTATATGATGAGAATGAACGCACTTGATACCAACAAATCATGACGATTTAAAAGTCGCAATTTGTTTCATTTTTCTTGCGATGCGATTGTCGTAAGCTTAAATGAAACAAATGTACTGAAATGGATATGCACACACTTGCGATTTAAATTACTACGACTTAAAAATCGTAGTCACAAAGATAAATGGGCATGCAGGCACTTGCGATTTTTAATCCGCGATTTCTTAACCGCAATGAATAAGACACATGGCGTTAAATGTGAATGCACGCACATGCGACTTAAAAATCGTAGCGCTTATAAAAATGAAACAAGTTCTATTTTTTCAAGCGATTATTTTGTCGCAACTTTTTTGTAGCAAATGCGTGCACTCAAATAAGAAGTAGTGTTTTTTATTTTTTGCGATTAAATAATCGCGCTCAAGAAATCACAAGTGCGTTCATGACAATAATTTGTAGCGACTACGATTTTTTAATCGCCTCGACGAAAAATCGCAAGTGCGGTCCTAGCCTAACATGAACTCTGTTCAAGGTTCAAATGAAACTGTGAAACCAAATTTATTGTTGAACTGAAGTTTTAACCAAAAGTGGGGTTTAAACTTCCAACTGGGGGTTAGACATTAAAATAACTTGGTGGCATGACACTAAATTTAGTAGCGTCTAAATCTTTTGGCTATTGTCAACTAGTACCACTTGGCATAATGGTAAAGTGCGTGTTGGACTGTCATACGGAAGGTCTCGAGTTCGATTCTCAGCCGCTGTAAAAGAGTTTTTCAGGGTTGTACTGCCTCTTGCGAGGAATTGACAAATCCTCTAAGAGTATAGCTCTTGTCATTAGCCGTTCGGAATCTGCAGAAAATTGTAGGTCCCCTCCGTTCCTGTAACACGGTACACACAAATGGTTGAGAGTTGTAAGTCACTAGGTCCTGGTTCACTGCAAGCTTTTGCACCACCAAATTTAATAATTTTTTATTGTCAAGTTATCGCCAGCTCATTATCAGAGCATTTACAGATCTAACAATACTGCTAAGGAAGGAACAAAACTTTATTTGTTTGACGTTTGTTGCTTGTAACTCAAGATAAAGTATGATTTCGAGCAGTTGACAAATGGTGGGAAAAGATATATACCCCCCTATTACGGTTTGCGAATCGAACGTTCGAGGTGAGATTTTTTCATTAGCGAACAACACATTCGACATACTACGGTTGGCGAACTTTACAATTCGAGTTCGAAATTTGATTGTTTATTAAAAATATCAAATATATGATATTTAAGTCGAATAAAAGGTTCTCGATTCGCTAACCGTAATACTAATTTCTCACTCTCACATGTTTATTTGTTCGACTCGCCAGCCGTAATAGGGGGGATAATAAAGGGAGAGTATCATCACCATTTTTGTTATCTTGTTTCACTGCCATTGTAACTTATAAGGTTCGAAACTGCGATGAGGGTACCCTTAAATAAGGTTTGTATTCTTCAAAGGCTTTTCTAAAGGTTTCAATAAGCAATCTACATTTTTTACCTTCATAAAAAAAATTGTTCCCACCTACACCAATGCACATGCCATTATCTACTACTCTTAAGAAATAAAAACAAATCAATAAGAAAAAAATATACAAAAGTCTATTCTGTTATAAGCTCCCCATGTCCATTGGCTTCGCCCTAGAAGTATAGCTATCCTTTGTCCTTGCCAGATCCTACACTTACTCCGATTAAGTGTTCGCCAGACATAAGTCCGGCCGGCTGATGTGCGTAGTTCCGAATTTGATGCAAGGATATCAGCTGATTGGGGAAAGTGTTAGCGTTGTTCTGGTTGACGTTTTTATTTTGAAAACTTATTGCATCATACAGGTAAGGTCGCTGTGCCATCGGATGATGGCTTAGCGTGTTGAGATGTGGTGTCATCGAATTGATTGGTGTAAATGCTGAATTGCTCGTTGTTTTGGTTATACTGGTGCTATCGTATGGTCCAACGGTAGATGGGGTTGAAACTATTTTGGATGATAAATAAGAAAAGATAGCTTTAGACTTTTTTGTTTGTCAAAAGTTTGAAGTAAAATTAATTAAATTCTGGTTTCCTTATATTAAATTATTCACGTTTTGTTTTTGCTCTTTGTTTTCCAATGTTTTCCCGTAGTAAAAGTAAAAGTTACTTTATACGTTGATAATAAATAAAATGCACGACAGGGTCGCACGAACTTGCTCTTACGTAAACGACTGAGAACTTCAAAAATTAATATTATTAGAGAAAAACAGTTCATAAGCATTAAATTCAGTTTTTATGACTTAAACAACTCCGTTAGTAGGAGCTTAAAACAGGATGCAATGAGATTGAAGCAATTAGTCTATGCAGGAACGAAAATTATAAGTCGTTGTAGTGGTTTCTTAAAAAATAAGCTCTTATATAGAAAATTTTGAAAACATTTTTAAGAAAAAATTTTGGCAGGCCAACTTTAAGTTTTTATGAGATATAGAATTTCCAAAAAAAAATTGTTTTTTTTTTCAAAAACTCAACAATTATTTTTTTAAGTTTTGAAATCCAATGTTTTTCAAACTTTTTAGAAGTTTCTCAATAAAAAATTTCATTAAAATTCGTTATGCCGATAATGAGAAATTCAAAATTAAAAAAAAAAATGCTTCTATGATGGGTACAGTCAGTAATATCTTAATTTCAAATTCTTTTTTATTAAATTATAGATCGTAAGGCACCGTTGTCGAGAACAATACGATTTTTGAAAAGCATTTTTTAACAATTGTATGGTGGGTACCGTTACTTTTAGTTAAAATACATTTTTTTCGCACATATTGTAGATTATATTGAGAAACTTTTATCTGTCAAGTTTAAAAACAATCGAGCATGGGGTTTTCGAAATATTGCGTTTTGAAAAAAATGGATTTTTTTTTTAAGTTCAATTTTTTTTTTTGAAAATTTGAGTACATTGAGTAATATTGTCGGTCGTACCGTTTTTGAGAAAATCAAAAATAAAAAAAATAGTGTCATGGCGGGTACCATTAATAACCATTTTTCGGAAATTGTTTTCAACCAAGCTTTAACAAAATGAAATTTTTCTGTGTTTCTGTTTTTTAAATCGTTGCGACAGTTTTTGACAAAAAAATATTTATAAAGTTTCGAAAAAAAATCGTATGGCAGGTACCGTTTTCTGGTCTAAAAATAAAGGAAAAAACGTGTGGGGGAAAAGATTAAAAATACTATCTACCAAATTTAAAGAAAATCGGCCGAGCCGTTAGGCTTTTTCGTCTTCGCCATCATCGTAATGTCAACTTTGATCAAAATCTCCAGTTCGATTTTTTTTACGAATGCATAACTTGCCTTATAGTACCTATAAGTCGTAAGTAAAAATGGTTTCATGGGGAGTACCATTAATAACCATTTTTCCGAAATTTTCGTTCAACCATTACCTAGCTTTAACAAAATGAATTTTTTCGGTATTTCTGTTTTATTAATCGTTGCGACAGTTGCGACAGACAAAAAAAATATTAAAAAAATTTCGAAAAAAATCGTTTGGTAGGAACCGTTATTTTTGATCTTAAAAAAAGGAAAAAAAAACGTGTGAGCGGAAAAAATTAAAAATACTATCTACCAAATTTAAAGAAAATCGGCCGAGCCGTTTACGCTGCAGTCGAAAAGACAGACAGACAGTAATCTCAACTTTGATCAAAATCTCGAGTTCGATTTTTATTACGAATGCATAACATGAAAAAAAAAATCGTTTTAAGGAGGTTTCGAAATATTATTAACTTCCCATAGGGAGTTATTGTAATCGGTCCGATTTGTCAAATTGGAATTTTTGACATTTCTCGACGTTTCAAGGTCCCTAGAGGCTATATCAATCATTTTTAGAGAGATGTATGTGTGTGTGTACGTACGTTCGTGCGTTCGTACGTTCGTACGTTCGTACGTTCGTACGTTCGTACGTGCGTATGTTCGTATACGTCCGTACGTTCTGGTACCATTTTTCGTCGTCGATATCTCAAGAACGAGTAAAGATATCGACTTCAAATAAATTTTGTTTAATAGATAATAACTTCGAAAGAGGCTGAAAGGGCGTTTATTAAAATTCAGTGAGTAGTTTTTTCACTATAACGGTTTTAAAAAAAAGTAAAAATTTTGGTTAGTTTCAAATAACTCACGAAAAAATAATGCTATTGATTTCAAATAAAATTTAATGTACTCATTATAAGGTCATACAGATTTGGTATGAATTTGGAAAAAAATGAACATACCGTTATTTTTTTAAATAAAAAAAACTGAAAAAAAAAATTTCATAACTCAGATATTCTAAGAACGGAAAACAATTTGAAACTCAAAATAATTTTATTTTACGAAAAATAATGTGTTTGACAACTGATGAAAATTTCAAAAAAAATCAGTTTACAGTTGTCTTACAAAAAATAAAAAACTATATAAAATTCTATTGAAAGTTGGTAAAAATTGTTTTTCGACTCAAATATCTCGAGAACTAGTAGTGATATTGACATCTAATTTAGTTTATTTTATACATAGTATAATTTTGTACAATTGGTAAAATGTTGACAAATATTGAATTAATAGTTTTTTTTTTTAAATAAAAAAACTATTAAAAATTCTAGTGAAAACTAGTTAAAATTGTATTTCAAGTCGAATTTCTTGGGAATGAACACCGATAGTGCCTTCTAAAGTATGTTGTTTTATACATCGATACCTTCCCGTAAGAATGTATACTAAGCGACATTTCTAAAATTGTTCAGGAAACGAAAAAAAACGAAGAAAGTTCTAGTTGAATCATAGTATGCTAAGAGACAATTTTGGTTGTTCAGTTGTACCCAAGTCCCACATATTCAAATTCCATTAATAGCTATGGTAAAATTGAAGAAAACGTCACAATATGTTTTTATCTAAATATAAAGTTTTCAAGACCACAAATGGGAAGTTATCAGTGTGGGTCGCACCCAGCCTTTTTTTTTCAATTAATAGATCATACTCATATTCACAGAAAAATAAGCTTTTGTTTTGTGGATATGCGACCGTCCTCTAACTGTTAAATAAAATTCAATTTTTCGCGAGACCGACTATAAACGAAAACCTCGATCCTATCCTTCAACAAATGGACGAAGAAGTTCAAAGGCAGCTGACTTTGCCGTCTTTGAATATTGAGGATCAGGCCGAAACATCGAAGTCAAGAAAACTCAAAGGGAATCAGGGTAAGAAGTATGTACATAATAAGTACTGGAAATTTGAAGAAGGATAAAATATGCAAAGAAATTGAACGATGCCGAAAAAATTGAGTTACACATAAGAACCAAAGAGATATTTTTGACGCGTATTGGAAGTTAGAAAGTGATTTGTTTTCCTGGGCGTTTTTTTTGAAGTAGTGCCTTAAAGAAATTGACGTGTGACGGTTCCAACTACTCAGCGCCTGCGAAACCGGTCTGATTCCAATCTTTACTTTCTGGAATAAGCGGAAATAGCATTAGTGTTTGTCAGAAATATTTATTATATACGTTTTGTAAAGAAAAATCGTTCTTCTAATTCTGGAAATATTACAGCTGAGCCAATGAGATCCGTAATCATATAAACAGCTTCTTAATACATGAAAGTCACTACACGCGTGAGTTTTCATCTCAAAAATACTTAGCAAGTAGTTTACAAGCTACGCATATACCTATGTGCATACATGCACTTTATTCGTAATTCATGCACAAAGTATAGGTAAATATTTCTGGCGAAGGAAATTCAGATAAAGAATCCCAAGACAGATTGCTATAATAAGTTTGAAATTTTAAAAATGAAAATTGATTCGGCACAAGATGAAACTAAAAACAAAAAAACTCCAGAAGTATGCAGATGATGGCTTTAAAGCCAATGATGTTGGTTAAACCATTGCGAAAGAAGATACGAGTTTTAAAGACCTCGCCTTTGATTTACAAAACATTTTTGCCGACTTCAAATTCGGAAACGTCTGTATCGTTTTATAAAAGGCTTTTATGGCATTGCTTAATGTGGTGGAATCGGGGACGGTTTATGCGCATCGCAGTACCTAAAATCCATCCGCAATTAATTGAAGTATTTAATTTTGTATAGCTACGAGTACTCGTATGCTGAACAAAACAAAAACGCAACAATTGAAACTATCGATCATACATTTCTTGTTCCGGATCATACCCATAATGAATGTGATTTAGATCACTCATTAAAAGAAGGAAGAAACGTATGCACTGAAATGGATGACTCAATATCCTTAAGCTTTTTAGACGGATGAGGTACACAAAAACATTTGGAATATAGTAAAGTAAAGACGAGCTTAGCTGAAAAAGAGGATTTCAATATATTGAACACTAAGAAAAGAGGAATTGCCAAACTAACCACAAGTGATATATGTACATACAGCAAACAACGCACCCATGAAAATAAGTGCTGCAAATAAAAAGGACCTTCTTAGTATTCTCGATTTAATAAATTCAAACTATCAAAACTTTTACTTTAATCTGCCACCCGATGTTCAACCGGATAACCGTACAGATCTGTCAGAAGAAGAAAACTAATTTTCAACTACTATTTTTACTTGCGGTACTATAAGAAAAGATATGCATTCGTAAAAATATCGAACTCGAGATTTTGATCAAAATTGAAATTACGAATTTTTTACCCCAAGCGTTGTTTTTTTTTCTCAAAAACTGTTCCACAGATTAAAAAAAAATCATAAATTTAGTTTAGTTAAAGCAAGGTTGACATTTTTTTTTCGAAAAGTGGTTATTAATGGTACTATCCATGTTTTTTGTTTTTTGATTTTCTTAAAAATGGTGCAACTGATTTTGATCATAAAGCTTACCAAAAGTCTGAATAGTATTGTGTTTTCAATTTAAAAAAAAAATCAAAATTTCTCGTACAATAATAAAAATTTTAAGTTGGCGTATCAAATTTTTTTCTTAAAAATGTTTTAAGTTTTAATTTTCTGAAACCATTGACTTTTATATGACAAATGTGATTTTATGTTTTTTAAACTTTTATTTTCAAATATAATAAAAGTAAAGGAATTACATCTTATGTTTCATTTATTTTGACTATGGCCTGGGAATGTTTTTCGAAAAAAATTAGACAAAGTAGGTATCTTACTTTTTTTTTTAATTATAAAAGTTTATTCTGAGAAGTCTATGTTTTAAAAGTTATTCGGTAAGCTTCTTTTCACGTGTTTTTTTGTTTGCTTTCCTGAAAATGTTAAAAACGGATTTGAGATAGTTTACCTTTTCAGTTGAGATATACACATCTTTTTTTTCCTTATGTTTGTAAGTTATCAATTATTATTTCTTGTCTTTTTTTTTCACTGTAGCTTACACTACCCTACCATAAAAAGCCATCTATTCACCAGAAAAATAACTAATTTTTGGATCTTTCAAAAATATTCAGATAGAGAACAGGATCCCAAAATGTTTTTGTAATACATGTTAAAAATTAATCCAGATCCGGATCCACACAGATCCGTAGAAAATAAAACGCGCCTTACTGTTTTTTCTTTGGCGGGTAGATAGATTTTTATGGTAAGGTAGTGTAAACTACAGTGTAAAGAAAAACGACATATTTGGAAATCAGCAAACATATGGATAAAAAGAGATAGACATATAACACTGCTGTCAGTAAGATCCGTATCGTTTTATTTTCAAGGGATAATCTATGTATATGGATCATTGGCAATAATAAAACACAGCTAATGTCGTCGATGAAATCTTATCTGTTAATTCACACGTTTTATCCGGAAATCATAAAATAAAAGAAATGGCTTATAAAAAATACAGTAACAAATTAAATTCGATTTAACTCCTACGAAAGTAACTATATTTAATGCAGAAAAAGTCTACTGAACAAAATCAACGGCAACATCATTTCGTATCTCTTTAATCAAATTTAACTATCTTGCAACTTTTTTGCATATAAATTGTGTTGTACTCGTACGAATGTTTTTAGTGGCGCAAAATTTTGAACAGCTTAGTATTAAGGAATTAGTATGATACCACTTAACAATTTGTTAACGTTTTAATAGATTGCTAACTTATTCTTAATTTTAAACATTTTGTTACTAGTATCGTGCCAAGGCTATTTTTCTAATAAATTGCGTTTGAACACACCTGAAGGAATGGTGTAGTTCATTCAAGAAACTAAGTAAACAGATCTGTTTTGATATTTGTAAATGTTTAAGCTCAAAGGGTCACATGAAGTTAGCACGATAATAAAAAATTAAAATAGGTACATATTCGATCATTTTAACTTTAATAAAGGGGTAGAGAAAGTATGATGCTATATTGCATTCAAATTTGCAAATCGTCTTTTTAACCTAGTTTCACAATAAAACATGCTTTAACATCGTACTAACTCAACTAAAATTTTACGCCATTGTTTTCTACCAAAAATTATGATAAATGGCACCAATGACATTAACATCCTAGCTAATGATGATAATTAACATGTTTGCTGATGATGGAAAAATGCTTTCCGAAATGCGTTCAATGCGATTCGGAGTTAATTTTCATTAATTTTACTTAAATTTGAATTAAAAACTCAGCATTCTCAACCGTGAAATCAATATAAGTTGTCATTTTTACTTGTGACTTACATAGTACGTATAAGGCAAGTTATGCATTCGGAAAAAAATCGAACTCAAGATTTTGATCAAAGTTGACATTACGATGATAGCGAAATTCTGCCTGTCTATTTGATTTTCCTTAAACTTGATAGATATCATTTTTAATTTCTCCCCCACACGTTCTTATCTTTTTTTTCTTAAACCAAAAATAACGGTGTCTGTCATACGATTTTTTTCGAAATTTTATAAATATTTTTTGTTCTCAAAAACGGGACAACTAATTTTGAACATTTTTTTTATGGTAAAGCTCCCCAAAAATTTGAATAATATTGCGTATTCAAATTTTCAAAAAAAAATTTAAAAAAGAGGCTGGGTGCGACCCACACTGATAACTTCCCATTTGTGGTCTTGAAAACTTTATATTTAGTTTTTTTTCAAATAACCAAATTTTCAGCGAAACAAACTTTAGCTGTATCTGTACTGTATCTGTTGTAGTAATTGGTATGATATTTTGTATACATACTTCGATCATAGAGCAGTAGATGGAAGATCGAAGTAGATGGTTTCATAGTGTAATTGTTGTTGCGGTTTTTCCGGATTGAAAGGCTGTGATCTGCACTGGATATACAATGACTCCTGTTTTATGATGCTGTGGCATAATATGATATTAGGAAATTTGCTTTGTTTTGTTGATGATGACGATACTTAGTATGTGTTTTTTTACAGAAAATGTGTTTAACTTATTTTAAACTTTTCTATTTAAAATTTTAAATATCTTGTAATAATTACGAAGGTTGGTAGGTACATATTATATACTGAATTATAGATTTCCGTGTTTTTTAATATATCTGTGTTCCTACACCTAAGAAAACCTTGAGTAGAATTTTACATCTTTTTCATGGACAAAAAGATAAAAACATATTGTGACGTTTTCTTCAATTTTACCATAGCTATTAATGGAATTTGAATATGTGGGACTTGGGTACAACTGAACAACCTTATGTACAGTACATACATTCTTCTAAAAACTAAGTTGATAATAAAATTATAAAATTATGTATTATATTATAGAAATTACTTTATTATTTCGGTTCCAAACATTTAAACTGAAACAAATTTAAAAACGAAATATTCAAATATAAAAGATATGGTTTGGTTATTGATGGAAGGGTACTTACAAAATATATCCGCTCTAAAACTAGATATACATATGTCAATTATAAACCATTTGTTAGAAATTGTATTACCTATGTATAAAATTAAATAATGGCAAAGTCAATATCATTGCTCGTTCTCAAGATATTTTAGTCGAAAAACAAATATTACCACTTTTTAGTAGATTTTTTTTATATTTTTGTTAAAACTGTCAATTTGATACTTGTCAAAATTTAACCATATGTTAATAATTGTATTATGTCGATACCTTCCCGTAAGAATGTACTAAGCGACACTTTTTTCGAAAATGACTTTTTGATGAGGAAATACACTATATGTTAAGGGCCACGCTTTGACCTGCGCTTCGCCAACGAACTTTCTTCGTTTTTTTCGTTTCCTGAACAATTTTAGAAATGTCACTTAGTATACATTCTTACGGGAAGGTATCGATGTATAAAACAACATACTTTAGAAGGCACTATCGTTGTTCATTCCCAAGAAATTCGACTTGAAATACAATTTTAACTAGTTTTCACTAAAATTTTTGATAGTTTTTTTTTTATTTAAAAAAAAACTATTAATTCAATATTTGTCAACATTTTACCAACTGTACAAAATTATACTATGTATAAAATAAACTAAATTAGAAGTCAATATCACTACTAGTTCTCGAGAAATTTGAGTCGAAAAACAATTTTTACCAATTTTCAATAGAATTTTATATAGTTTTTTATTTCTTGTAAAAAAACTATAAACTGATTTTTTTTGAAATTTTCACCAGTTGTTAAACACATTATTTTTCGTAAAATAAAATTATTTTGAGTTTCAAATTGTTTTCCGTTCTTAGAATATCTGGGTTATGAAATTTTTTTTTCCAGTTTTTTTTATTTAAAAAAATAACGGTATGTTCATTTTTTTCCAAATTCATACCGAATCTGTATGACCTTATAATGAGTACATTAAATTTTATTTGAAATCAATAGCATTATTTTTTCGTGAGATATTTGAAACTAACCAAAATTTTTACTTTTTTTATAAACCGTTATAGTGAAAAAACTACTCACTGAATTTTAATAAACGCCCTTTCAGCCTCTTTCGAAGTTATTATCTATTAAACAAAATTTATTTGAAGTCGATATCTTTACTCGTTCTTGAGATATCGACGACGAAAAATGGTACGAGAACGTACGGACGTACGAACGTACGCACGTACGAACGTACGAACGTACGTACACACACACACACAGACATCTCTCTAAAAATGATTGATATAGCCTCTAGGGACCTTGAAACGTCGAGAAATGTCAAAAATTCCAATTTGACAAATCGAACCGATTACAATAACTCCCTATGGGAAGTTAAAAATTAATTTGATCCTTATGAACAGTTTTCTCTAATAACATTCGTTTTTAAAATACCTAGTCTATTACATGGGAACAAGTTCGTGTGACCCAGTCGTAAATTTTATTTTAAAGTTCATTAATTTTATTTATCAAAGTTTGTTGTTTGCTTCACATCGCATGACCCGAACTGAAGAGCCCAATTTATTACAACAAATATATTAATTTGAATATTTTTTGTCATGAGTATAAATAAATTGATTTCATAAAATAAATGGTACAAAAACGTTTTTGGAAATATTTTTCCTAAACATTTCCAATCAATATTTATCGAAATAATGGACTGTACTGCTTGTAGACAATAAATTGTAAAAATTTCGATGTACTACGATTTACTTCGAAATTTTGCATTAAATTTAATTTATCTTTTTTTTATTTAAGTCTTTGAAACAGTACATTGACAAATTTCACTACAATATGCATTGGGTCTTAATTGTTCTTCGAAGTTTCGGATTTTCAACATGCAGTCGGTACTTACTGCACAGAAGTTTATGATAAATTTTCTTTGAATGATTTTTGGGTTTAAATTGGTAATTGCATTTAATTTATCTTTCTTTCTACATAAATAAAATCCTCTTTTAATGAATTTTCCAAAAAGCGCTGCTAGGTTCATAGGATAGTTACACGGGTCTACCTGCTATTTTATATTTCAATTAAATATTAAAATTAAAGTCCGCGGGGAAACAAACTAATTATAATTGAATATTGACCAATTTTGAACATTACAATAATTAAACTATGGTAGAGTAAAAACTTGAGCTTAGCTTACCAATATCTTCTCTACCGTTTTCATTCATCCTGTGATGCGACTGCAGATCCGAATGACCATTTGTCTGGGACGGCTGATGTGTGTTTATCGGTGGAAACTGATCCAAATGGGAGGGCTGACCCTGTTGGGTTTGTTGCTGTAGGTGTTGATGTTGATGGTGATGCATCACGTCTGAGATGTTTGCCGCCGAGTCAGGACTCACCTTAGGCCAATATGGATGGTCTCCCACCGCAACTGGCGTTAGGGACGACGTATTCAGTCCAATGTTTCTATTTATATTGCCACCATGAGAAGTAGTTGTGCCACCACCACCACCACCTCCTGCACCAGCCGGTGTCGTTCCATTCGAGCCAGATGTTGTCGACGATGGTCCACCAGTAATAGGCGGTCGTTTATCAGTTCGTTCAGCATGCTTTTGCATATGTTTAGTGAGATATGTCTCCTGGGTGTAGCTCTTGCCGCAGTACTGGCATATGTGTGTCTTGAGGTGTTTCGATTCCTTATGCTTAGGAATGTGTTCCAGTAGTGAGGGCTCATCCGAGAAGCATTTATAGCATGAGTTGCATTTGTAGGGTTTGTCAGTCTGGTGGCATCGAGAATGCGACTGGAGATTGGACAACTGTGAGAAAGCTTTTTGACATCCAGGATGACGGCATTTGTACGGTTTGTCACCCGTATGTGTACGGATGTGTTGCTGTAGGTGGGACAATTGAGTAAATTTACGCTGACATATCTCGCAGCGATAAGGTTTGATGCCCAAATGTATTCGGGTATGTTGTGAGAGGTATGACGAGTTCGCAAAAGCCTTTGAACATTGTGAGCATTTGTAGGGCTTAGCCTCGCGCATATGGATTTGCGTGTGCAGTTGAAGGTCCGCTTTGGAGCTAAATATCTGAAAAGAAAAAAATATTTATCAAAAGTGAAAACTACTAACATTAATATGTATATTACGATTTATAAAATACAATACAATTTATAAAAATTTAATAATAACCGTTATCATTCTGTTTTGGGTAGATACTCATAAATTGTATAAATATGCATTTGACATTTGGCAGAACTCATATTTCTGCTGAACAAAATTTCTTGAATTCACAGATGTGGGAAATATTGTACTCTCTCGCGAGTACTTTATTTTGAGTTCGCATTTCAACCAAATTTCTTAAAAATTCACACAAGATCACAATAATAGGAGTGAATTTACATATTTTTACAAAAAAATATAACAATTTTAATACAACATAAACTTATCAAGTATTGGGTGTCAATTTATTCTTGGACACCTTTCTAAAGAACACTCATTATTATACCACATCATTGAGGTGCGACTTTTTAACAATGGTACTTTTAAACCAGGTTTTATTTTATGCCAGTCTAGTGAAGTATCATTCTACAGCACATTTTTACATGGTTAAGTTTTCGCCATTTATGAAGCCGTACATGTTTCGAGAATGAAAGTTTTGATATGGGAGAAGGCTATGTCAGTTGTATTGTTACCAAAGTTTAATTTCAGTTGATATGAGTCGAAATCTTTTCTACAGACATGGTTTACATTTGCCTTCTTTGCATTTTATGAACCATTTTCACATTATTCAAAAGAAGCAGTAATGGTACAAAGAAGGGGTAACGAGCAACCTAACTCGCTGACTCAATTCACACTCAAGTGCACCATTTTGATGAGCAGAAATTGAGTCGAAGTAACGTATTATTAAAAATCTCTTCAAAAATTTTGAAGGGGTTTGAAGCTTTTCGATATTACGTTTTCTCAATTCAAACAATGCGCAACAGATTTCTTCCAAAAGACAAGAATAACCCTTAAAATGACATACATATGTGATTTATTTGAAATTGAGCAGTTTCAAAATGCACTTAATGTGCTGCGAGGGTTTGATTGTCTCAAAATCTAGAGACCAGATCAAGTTTACCTTATGATTCATTATTCAAGCATTAAGGCACAAAAAAAACGAAAGTCTAAAAAACTTTGAAAAGATGTTTAAGGCGATGGTATTGTACTTTTCGTCCTATTCAAGAAAATATGCAATAATGTCTTTAGTGGTTCCATGGTTTTCCATATTTCAGGCCTCCTCTCATGGTGTTTCTTGGTTATGATGTTGCATAGATTGATTAAATGATGGTGTTTATAATGGGATCAGATTTTTAATTGTGATTGAATTTATTGATTTTTTTTCGCGGATTATAAAGTTATAAGGTAATAATTTTGTTCATATATGTATTTATTTTTCTTTCCTTTTATGTTTGTAATTACATACTCATTTATTTATATTTTATGTATTCACTTGTTTGTTTTTCCATTGAAATTATTTATTTAAATTTCGTTTAAAATTTATGTAAATATTCAGTTAATGCAACTTAATTAAATACAAATTCTTTATTATCGGTAAAATACAGGGTGTCCGGTAATTCATGTGCAATACTTTGGGATGTGGTTTTTGGTCATATTCTAAGAAAAAATTGTTCTACAGTAAAGTCTGATTTTCAACTTTGACATGACTTTTTGACGATTTATAAAAAGGCTAACTTTGGTGTACCCTGACCCATGTTAAGGTCAATTTCTCTGTCAGTACTAGTAGTAGGAACCTCATTTTGGACTTTTTTTTAAGAAAAAGTACTAACCCTTAAAACTACGTTTAAATTGAGCTGATGTATTTTTAGGGTTGCCATATATTTAATTTTAAATGGTGTTCAATTTTTCTTGCCCCAGCAAAATTTTGACTTTGAGGTCAATTTTTTTTCAAAAAATGCGTAGTAAACATAAAGTTTTATTATTTTTGCCTGACGTACAAAACAATTATTAAAAAAAACTCATTAATATTCACTCATTAATATTCTTCATCTAGCCAATCCTTAACTTCACGACCATAGAGGGCCGGAGCACCATCTTATTGGAAATATGATGAAGCTAGTTGAAGCAGTGGAACTTCCTCCAATAGGTCTGGTAGATTATTTTGTAAAAACTCCAGATAGCTAGTAGAATTAAGCCGGGGTGGTAATTTGAAAGTCCCGATTAATTTATTTCCAATTACACCTGCCCACATATTGACACTGAATCTGTGCTGAAATGTTCTTTGCCATCTTGAATGTGGATTGCCTGAAGCCCTTGTGTGGATATTATGGAAATTCGTAATACTATCTCTTGTGAATTGAGATTCGTCTGTCCAAAGAATTCTGTTTTTAAACTGGTTTTCATCCAAACTTCTCTCTACAGCTAGTTACAAAATTCGGGTCTCTTTTCAAAATCATCGGGAAGGAGTTATTGCACAGGTGTATGGTGATATGGATACATATATTCTCCATGCAGTATACTGGAAATTCTGTGTTTGGAAACATTAAACTGTAGAGCCAAGCTTATAATGCTGATAGAAGGATCGATTTTAGCAGCTGCTAGTATTCTTTCATCGACCGAAACTCTTCTTGTGCTTGCAGCTCCCTCAGTTGAAACTGATCCAGTTTCTCGAAGCATTTCAAAAAGCGCTTTTATCCAACTGTTATCATGACTTAACTTGATAATCTGATGAATGAATTTGTTTTTCTATTCTTTTATACCACCTTTTTAGTTAATTTACCCATTAAACATTCATATACCAAATTTAACTCTCCCTGAGAAGAGGTAAGGTAATTAGGGTTTTGACAGCAAGTCAAATAGGCATAAGTACACTTTTAACACATGCTCGATTTTTTTTCAAACTTGATAAATAAAAGTTTCTTAGCATAATCTACAAGATTTAAGAACAAAAACTTGTTTTATCTAAAACTAACGGTACCTTCCATACTGTTGTAAAACTTATTTGCTTCACTGTATTAAAGCTTTTCTTAAATTGTAATATCAATAGCTTTTGTTGCAATTAATGTTTTCCTTTTAAGTAATTGAATTATACTTTGTACAGTCTTTATTGAATTACCGAATATTAAACTTATATTTCTAACTGAACTCTGGTCGTCTCATTTAACTAAACTCTAACAGGTTATGGGCTCAGACTATTCAGAGTACTTAGAGGAATATTTACATTAGTTTAATTCAAGTATAATTCTATTTATATTAATCTGTAAGTCGATTAATTATTCTCAAAACAATTTGAGATGAGTTCGCTATATCAAATTGAGAAATTAAGCGGAGAGAATTATGGAAGTTGGGTAATTCACATGAAGAGTATACTCGTACACACCGATCTTTGGTCGTACGTCGATGGATCAAATGCTTTGCCTGCAGAACCGAAACCTGAGCAGAAAGCAGCGTGGGAGGCAGCAGACAGTAAGGCTTTAGCTACAATTCTGCTTAGTATGAAGCCGTCAGAATTAATTCATGTAAAACACAGCAAAACATCGAAACAAGCATGGAACGTGCTTCGCGAGATGTACCAGCCAAAAGGGCCTGCAAGTATGGTAAATTTGTTTAAGCAGTTGTTACAGGGAAAAATGTTAGAAGGGCAGTCCATGCAGAATCATATTAACGAGTTTGCAGGTGTAGTAGAAAAATTAGCCGAGATTCAGGTGGTTATTCCCCAAGATCTTTTGTCAATAATTTTATTGTGCAGTTTGTCTGATTCTTACGAAAATTTCATAGTAGCAGTAGAGAGCCGTGACACTTTGCCATTTGTAACGTTATTAAAATCAAAGCTGATGGAAGAAGAGTGGAGGAGGTTGAACAAAGATCAAGGAAACGGGTCATCAGGAGAGCAAGTTTTTGCGTTAAAATCACGAGAGAAGCACCAAGGCAAAAACAGTTCGAACGGTAAACGCAAGTGTTACAGTTGCGGTAAACGTGGGCATTTTGCATCAGAATGCAGATCGAAATCAAGAGCACGTCAGTCGTCATCGTTCGGTCTCTTTTCCTCAATCGATGAATCCATGCTGCAACGGAACGAATGGTGCCTAGATAGCGGTGCGACGTCACACATGTGTTGCAACAAAGATTTATTTATTGAAATTATTGAAGAAGTGCCGCGTGAAAAAGTACAACTGGCGAACGATAAATTCGTTTTTTCGAGTGGAGTTGGAACAGTCCGGTTGACATTCAGAGAAGGTGAAATATTTTTGAAAAACGTTTTGTTCATTCCAGAGTTACAAGGAATCTTCTTGTCTGTGAGTAAAATTACAAATAACAATTTCACTGTTGACTTCACACAAAACACCGCGATTGTTAAAAACTCTAAACAACTATTGTTTTGCGAGCTTTTCAAAGAAATCAACTTTACATTGTTAAACCTCAAACGGAATTTATTTCTTTCCAAACAGCTTGAATAAGTGGCATCAACGTTTTGGCCACTTCAACATGAGAAGTCTCCAACAACTTCATGAAAACGAAATGGTCATTGGTATGAACTTGGAATCATCTAATGCTAACCTGGATTGTATAGTCTGTGCAAAGGGCAAATTAACTTTGCAACCGTTTCCTAAACAACCGTTTAATCGGAGCAAACAATTGCTAGAATTGGTGCATACCGACGTTTGCGGACCGATGAGGATTCCATCTGCTGGGGGAGCCAGGTATTTCATCACATTTATTGATGATAAGTCAAGGAAAATCCACGTATTTTTTTTTTGAAGACAAAAGACGAGGTATTCAGTACTTTCAAGCGTTTTAAAAATATGGTTGAGGTTCAAACTTCAAACAAAATTAAATTTTTACGAAGCGACAATGGACGTGAATTTGTCAATAACAATTTTGATCGTTTTTTTGCAAGAACAGGGAATCACACGTCAACTTTCAACGCTGTATACGCCTCAGCAGAATGGTGCGGCTGAGAGAGCCAACCGGACACTGGTCGAAATGGACCGATGTTTGCTGCTGGAGCAGAGTCTTCCGGAGTATCTTTGGGCAGAAGCGATTAACACCGCAGCTTATTTAAGAAATCGGTCACCATCGAAGGTTCTAGGTAATTTCACTCCATATGAGTTATGGGCAGGAACAAAACCTTGTGTTTCGCATCTAAAAGTCTTTGGCTCACGAGCTATAGCTTTGGACAAAAAGCATGGTCAATTCAAATTTGCTGCGAAAGGACGCGAGCTATTAGCAGCTCGGTTGGATATTCGGAGGAATCCAAAAGTTATAGACTTTTTGATCCGAAAACAAGGAAAGTGGAGAGGAGTCGCGATGTTAAATTCTTCGAAAATTTCCAAAGCCATGTAATTGATACCCAAGATTTTTTATTTACAGAGCCTGATGAAGAGCACTTACGAGAAATTGAAGGTGAGGACGCATCAAATGAAACATTCAAAAGCAAGCAAGATCGAACGAAATCATCAGATTCACCAAACAAAAGATTCGTCGTTGGCCCTGGACGTCCAAAAATTATTCGAAGTGGTAAGCCCGGAAGACCATCCAAGCAGTACAACATGGTTGAAGCAGTCAACATAATTAAAGAAGGATCTTCAATTCCGTCGTCCGTCGAGGAAGCGAAGTCGTGTGAGGATGCTGCTGAATGGAAAAAGGCTATGCAGATGGAGTTTGATGCGCTCATGAACAACGAAACCTGGGAGCTTGTGGATCGCCCAACGAATGACCAAGTAATCGGATGTAAGTGGGTTTTTAAACAAAAATGAAAACCAGATGGATCAATAGAGAGGTATAAGTATCGTCTTGTGGCAAAGGGATGTTCGCAGAACTACATGATTAATTTTAATGAACCCTTTTCCCCCGTCATGCGTTACTCGACAATTAGGTTGGTGTTTGCTATTGCAGTGGAGTACGAACTTCTTGCACACCATTTAGATGTCACGTCCGCCTACCTCAACGGTGAATTAGCTGAGAACGTGTTTATGATCCAACCTGAAGGATTTGTGGATGCAAAACATCCTGAAAAGGTTTGTAAGCTGCGTAAGTCGTTGTATCGCCTTAAACAGGCCGGAAGGCAGTGGAACTGCAAATTGAACGAAGAGCTACAGAAAATTGGATTTCGAAGATGCAACGGAGACAACTGCCTCTACATCATGACCAAAGATTCTGAAATCAACATTTTAGCCATATATGTCGACGATTTTCTTATTGTTACTTCCACTGAATCATCGATGGATTTCATAAAAGGTAAAATTAAAGATGGTTTTCAGTGTGTTGACAAAGGTCCAGTTGCACAATTTTTGGGAATAGAAGTCGAGCACAAGGAACCAAAAGGAACCATTTCGATTCATCACAAACAATACATCAGAGATCTTCTTGAAAAACACCGTATGGACAATTGCAAATCCTGTTTTACGCCTCTAGATCCTGGGACCGTTCTGACTAAGTGTCACAACTCAACGCTTCAAAAGGAAGACCCTAAGTACTACCAGTCAGTTGTGGGAGCGATTATGTATTTAGCAGTATCTACGAGACCCGATATAAGTCATTCAATAAGCAAGCTGTCACAATTCAACGTAGAGCCAAATAGTCAACATCTAGCAGCATTGAAACATCTGATGAGATATTTAAGAACAACTATACAAGCTAAACTCCACTATGCAAAAACTTCCGATGGACTTAAGGGATACGTTGACGCGGATTGGGGAGGAAATACAGAGGATAGGAGGTCTTATACTAGCTACATATTCTTTTTCGGCGGTGGAATTGTTTCGTGGGAGTCAAAGAAGCAGATGTCCGTTGCCTTAAGTAGTACGGAGGCCGAGTACATGGCCCTCTCACAAGCGAGTAAAGAAGCTGTTTATTTGAAAAATTTGGTATCTGAGTTGGAGCTTCCTAATACTAAACATTCTGTTCTTTTATTTAATGACAATTTAGGTGCACAGCAATTGGTGAAAACCCCGGTCCATCACCCAAGGAGTAAGCATATCGACATACGCTACCACTTTGTCCGGGACTTGTATGAATCAGGAGTCATCGACTTGAAATACCTTTGCAGTGATGAAATGATGGCAGACATATTAACAAAGAACCTGGCGAAGACAAAGCATTTGAAATTTACAACAATGATGAGCATGTTGTTGCCATGAAGTTATTCTGTTTAATCGCAACGTCAACGCTATTGTGGGGGAGTGTTGTAAAACTTATTTGCTTCACTGTATTAAAGCTTTTCTTAAATTGTAATATCAATAGCTTTTGTTGCAATTAATGTTTTACTTTTTTTTTTTTTTTGAATTATACTTTGTACAGTCTTTATTGAATTACCGAATATTAAACTTATATTTCTAACTGAACTCTGGTCGTCTCATTTAACTAAACTCTAACACATACAAATGTTGAAAAATGGTTTTCGAAAATCGTATTTTTCTCGAAAACCGTTCCGAGAATTTTGCTAAAAGTTTTTTTCTTTTGATTAATTTTTACGATCTATAATTTATTAAAAAAATTTTAAATCTAGATATTACTGACTGTACCGACCATAGAATCATTTTTTCGAATTTTGAATTTCTCATTATCGGCATAACGGATTTAAATGAATATTTTTTATATAATAGCTTCTAAAAAGTTTAAAAACATTGCGTTTCAAAACTTAAAAAAAAAAAATATTTTCTGAATTTTTGAAAAAAAAAAATTCGATATCTCAAAAACGGCTCAACAACAATAATAAATACTTTAAATTGGCGTTCCAAAATTTGTTCTTAAGAATGTTTTAAGAATTTTCTATATAACAGTTTATTTTTTTAAGAAACCATTACAACGAATTATAACTTATGTTCTGGTGTAAACTAATAGTTGCTTGAATCACATGGCATCCTGTTTTTAGCTTCAACTACGAACGGAGTTGTTTTGGTCATTAAAAAATGAATTCTATGCTCATGAACAGTTTTTATCTAATGACATTTATTTTTGAAATTCTTAGTCTTTTACATAAGAGCAAGTTCGTGCGACCCAGTCGTGCATTTTATTTTAATAATATTTTAATATGTATGGACACAATTTATACCCTTCACTAGTCATTGGTATTAAAGTCCTCAACATTTTTCATTTTCTATGAATGTATTTTTTTTTATAAATAAAATCTATATTGTACTGAAATAAATCAGCCAAGTAGAAGACTCAGCACGAATTAAGTGGAATTTTTTTTATTATTAATTCAAAGTAGATTTTTGTTGCCAAAACAAAAAATCGGCTTTCGTCCCGGCGATCTCACACGGACTCATCAGTATTTTTCATTTCATTCTTTTTTCTTTGTAATGGAGGTTTGTATCGTATTTTCTCCAATTAAATTTTATTGAATCTAAAATCTATTCAAAATCCAAATAAAACAATGTTTTAGCTGAAAAAATATAACTAACCTTTATATCAAAACGAAATAAAACTAGCTACCTACCTATCTATGAATTTATTATCTAAACCATAAATAAATCTTTACAGTCCAGTCGGAAATACACAAAAAGGGTTGAAATATCAACAAATAAAGTACCAAATTACTATAAGGATTGTCATAAGTATTGGTTTTTATTAAATAACTCATTTTCAACGCGTAAGAATTTGTTGCAAACTTTGCAACTTTAATCAAAATTTAGTCAAATTTTCGAAAAAGACTGATATTTTTAGAGTCAAAAAAAAAACAATGTTTGATGATCGTTCCTATAAGCGGTTGAAAGCTCTAAAGTGTTGTTAGTAAAACTCGCCTACTACCACACCCATTTTCTTATATTTTTGTTTTATATTTATTCAACGTTCCCAAAAACCTTTAATTTGTAATAAGTTCTCTTAAGCCTGCGACAGTGCAGTTTTGCACTCACACGGTTAATTTTTGGTCGAAAAAGATCACTGTTATTTTTTAGGTTAAAGAAAAAATCAAATATAAGAAAATGGATTTGAAAGAGAGCGTGGAAGGGGACGGGAAATACTTATCTGTCTTGCTGAGAAAAAGGATAGCACTTAAATATTGTAAAATTCTGCCTGGCAAAACCATTGCGTAAGCTTTTCTATCTATCCTATTCCTCTGGGCTCTTTCCGAGTGGATGGAAAACAGCATTTGTCCAGCCAGTCCCTAAAAAAGGCGAATCCTCCTCACCCACAAATTACCGACCAATTGCACTTACGTCCCTTCTTTCCAAGGTCATGGAAACGCTGATTAATAATCAGCTTAAGAAATATCTTGAAGAACGAAAGCTTCTTAATGACCGGCAGTACGGCTTTCGTAGCAACAGGTCTACTGGTGATCTGATGGCATATCTCACCGAAAAGTGGAACAAATCCTTGCACCATTTTGGTGAAACCAAGGTTATTGCACTTGATATTTCTAAAGCATTTGATAGAGTTTGGCATGAAGCTCTCTTATCGAAAATGCGTGCATTTGGCATCGATGAATGTCTACTTCGTTGGATTAGAAATTACCTTTCAGGCCGATCAATACGTGTTGTTTTGGACGGTTTTAAGTCTGATATTCACAAAATAAATGCTGGTGTGCCCCAAGGCTCTGTTTTGTCTCCGACTCTCTTCCTCATCTTCATCAATGATCTCTTGTCTGTATCTTCTAATCCACTACATTGTTTTGCTGACGACAGTACCCTCAGCTTTTCATATTCGTTTCCAGATCCACATCCTTCATCTTCGGAAGTGGCTCTGCAACGGCAGCATATGATAAGTTCATTAAATTCCGACCTAGACAGCATTGTAGAATGGGGTATTAGAAACCGCGTGGAATTTAATGCTTCGAAAACCCAAAGCTGTCTCCTGTCTGTCAAGCGAAATATTCCACCCCTGCCATTATCCATGGATGGTACTTGCATCGAGGAAACCGAAAAGCTTTCCGTTCTTGGTATGTCTATTACAGACCATCTTTTGTGGCATGATCACATATTTGATGTTGCGAAAAATGCAGCGAAATGCTTAGGTTTCCTCAGAAGATGTAAGCAGTTTTTTTCCCCTTCTGATCTGGCTACAATTTATAAGGCATACATTCGGCCTAAGCTTGAGTATAACTCCCATATCTGGGCAGGTGCTCCTAAAACTCACTTGCACCTCTTAGACAGAATCCAAAACAGAGCCCTTAGACTGATTGGAGACAGATCTATTACGGAAACTTTTGTTTCTCTACACCGTCGTAATGTCTCTTGTCTAACTTTGTTTTATCGCTTCTTCTATAAACAGTGCTCAAATGAAAAAGCCAGTTGCATTAATCCCTTGAAATAATTTCGCCGTAACACTCGTCTTGCTAAGAATGCCCATCAGTTTACCCTTGAGCCTAATTTCGGGCGTACTGTAAAATACAGAGATTCATTCTTAAGCCGTACTACTAGAATGTGGAACACTATACCCCACTCGATTTTCCCCCCTCATTGTGATGTACAAGCATTTAAAACCAATGTGCATCGGCATCTCCTTTTAAATCCCCTCCTCATTTCCTAACTGCTCGCGCTGTGTTATTAACGGGTGATTTTTTAAGAGCTTGAAAATTTAAAAAAAAAAAAAAACGCATAAAATTTGCAAAATCTCATCGATTCTTTATTTGAAACGTTAGATTGGTCCATGACATTTACTTTTTGAAGATAATTTCATTTAAATGTTGACCGCGGCTGCGTCTTAGGTGGTCCATTCGGAAAGTCCAATTTTGGGTAACTTTTTCGAGCATTTCGGCCGGAATAGCCCGAATTTCTTCGGAAATGTTGTCTTCCAAAGCTGGAATAGTTGCTGGCTTATTTGTGTAGACTTTAGACTTGACGTAGCCCCACAAAAAATAGTCTAAAGGCGTCAAATCGCATGATCTTGGTGGCCAACTTACCGGTCCATTCCTTGAGATGAATTGTTCTCCGAAGTTTTCCCTCAAAATGGCCATAGAATCGCGAGCTGTGTGGCATGTAGCGCCATCTTGTTGAAACCACATGTCAACCAAGTTCAGTTCTTCCATTTTTGGCAACAAAAAGTTTGTTAGCATTGAACGATAGCGATCGCCATTCACCGTAACGTTGCGTCCAACAGCATCTTTGAAAAAATACGGTCCAATGATTCCACCAGCGTACAAACCACACCAAACAGTGCATTTTTCGGGATGCATGGGCAGTTCTTGAACGGCTTCTGGTTGCTCTTCATACCAAATGCGGCAATTTTGCTTATTTACGTAGCCATTCAACCAGAAATGAGCCTCATCGCTGAACAAAATTTGTCGATAAAAAAGCGGATTTTCTGCCAACTTTTCTAGGGCCCATTCACTGAAAATTCGACGTTGTGGCAGATCGTTCGGCTTCAGTTCTTGCACGAGCTGTATTTTATACGGTTTTACACCAAGATCTTTGCGTAAAATCTTCCATGTGGTCGAATAACACAAACCCAATTGCTGCGAACGGCGACGAATCGACATTTCACGGTCTTCAGCAACACTCTCAGAAACAGACGCAATATTCTCTTCTGTACGCACTGTACGCATTCGTGTGGTTGGTTTAATGTCCAATAAAGTAAACTGAGTGCGAAACTTGGTCACAATCGCATTAATTGTTTGCTCACTTGGTCGATTATGTAGACCATTAATCGGACGTAAAGCGCGAAACACATTTCGAACCGAACACTGATTTTGGTAATAAAATTCAATGATTTGCAAGCGTTGCTCGTTAGTAAGTCTATTCATGATGAAATGTCAAAGCATACTGAGCATCTTTCTTTTTGACACCATGTCTGAAATCCCGCGTGATCTGTCAAATACTAATGCATGAAAATCCTAACCTCAAAAAAATCACCCGTTATAACATTATAAGGGTATTCATAACCCCTTGAGTGTGTGCTTATTATAAAAAACAAAAAAAAAAAAAAAAAAAATACCCTAATGCTTTCTGTCAAGGTTCATCCAACTCAA
The DNA here is from genome assembly GCA_963931855.1 of Philhelius festivus. Classification (NCBI taxonomy): domain Eukaryota; kingdom Metazoa; phylum Arthropoda; class Insecta; order Diptera; family Syrphidae; genus Philhelius; species Philhelius festivus. Next base: position 68,389,825 of record OZ007555.1, read on the forward strand.
CAGTTTTTAATGATCTTCAATTTTTTGATGAAACATTATATAATTTGAAAAAAAAAAACAATATTTTCTTCCTGGTATCAAAAAATCCAATCAATCAATAAACATGTTTTGCAAATTGAAATGGCAAGGGCAAACCGTGCCGGGTAAGTTATTTCATAATCGTGTTGTGCGACAAAAAAAACGAATCCCTATATTTGACGGTACGACCAAAGTTAGGCTCTAGGGTAAACTGATAAGAATTTCTAGCGAAGCGGGTATCACGGGTGAACTGATAAAGAGGAGGAATGCAACTGGTTACTTCGAGTGAGCATTGCTTGTGAAAGAAGCGAAAAAACAAGAAAATACGTGAAATATTCCGACGGTCTGTTTTGAATTCTATCCAATGAGTGGAAAGAAGTTTGCGCTGCGCCTGCCTAAATGTATGAGTTAAACTCGAGTTTGAGATGTACAAACGCCTTATAAATAGTAGCCAGATCCGAAGGGGTGAAAAATTTCTTACATCGATATGGAAATCCTAAGCATTTAGTAGCATTTTTGGCGGTCTCGAAAATGTGATCATTCCAACGAAGATCGTGTTCGACGCACATACCGAGTACTGAGAGCATTTCCGTTTCTTCGATGCAAGTGTCATTCAAGGACAATGACATAATGGGCACATTTTGCTTCAACGACAATAGACAGCATTGAGTTTTCGAAGTATTAAACTCCACACGATTTCTTATACCCCATTTAACAATGCTGTAAAGATCGGACTGTAATGAGCTTATCATACGATATCGTTACAATTCCACTTCCGAAGGAGATGAACAGGTATGAGAAGCTGAGAGTAGAGTCGTCGGCAAAACAATGAAGTGGATTAGAAGTTTCAGACAAGATATCTATATATGTATATAAAAATCAATTGCTGTTCGTTTGTCTCGCTTAAACTCGAGAATGGATGGACCTATTTTGGTAATTTCGGTCTTGAAATATTTGTGGAATATCAGGGAAGGGAAGTAACGTAAAATAAAACAAAAACGACAGTTTAATTTTCCAATACAAAATGTTCCTAGCTGTGAAACATTTGATGTCTTTACACTACAAATTATTGATGGTAAATAAATTATTGTCGTGTTTGGGCATGACAGCACCCAATCGTCCTATCGGCGATGCATTTAACCACGAGTTGCAAAGAGGGCAACAGTACAATACTGAAGTATTGGCCAAAACAATTCGTTTAAATGTTCCGCATTTGAATAAACAAAAAAGAATTGCTAACGATATTTTGATGGAAGCTGTGAACAGTGAATTTGTTGGAATTTACATCCTTGATGCTCCCGGGGGACTGGGAAAACGTCCCTAATTTCATTGCTGTTGGCAAAGATCAGATCGTTTGGACTGAATGTACGATGGCCCACAAGAGGTCACTGGATGCACTGGACAGAACGTTAAAAGATCTTCGTGACAACCAAAAAATTTTTGGTGGAGCTATGATTCTGCTGTGGCATGTAAAAACACTCCAAATAACAACTAACTTGCGAGTGTTTTTGCAACAAGATCAAACTGCGATAATGTTTTCGAAGTAGTTATTAGATATTGGAAATGGTAAGGTCGCAGTTGACACCTCGACCGGATTAATACACTACTCAAGGATTTTTGTCACTTCGTCGACTCAAAAGGGGAGCTTATTCAGCGTGTTTTTACGGACATATGTATTTATGTACGAGTAGAAGAAGGAAAAACGAAAAATAAGTTTTTGTTTTTGTTTTTGTGGACTGTATTGATTAAATCAATTGAAAGTTTTTTTTTTTTTTTTTTTTTTTTTTTTTTTTACGACCTTTAGTCCAAATGCGTTTCGCCCAGGTACGACAGTTGGGCTCATCAGTTAGATGCTGTCGTACCCTTCTAAGACGCAAAATATTAGTCGATGGTTATCAACACAATATAAAATTTACAGCATGAATACAATGTAAATTATATTATTCTAGGGGAATTTGGTCAAATTCAGACACCTAGAAAATGACGCCCGTGGTATGTACGAGTAGAATATGAGTGGACGAGCAATATTGGCGGCCAAAAACAAATATGTCGATGATCTCAATGCAACCATTTAGAATTTTCTTCTCGGAGAGTTGTTTTCTTATAAAGCAGTGGACACAGTTACAAACTAGGATGACGTAGTCAACTATCCCACAGAGTTTTTAAATTCCCTGGATTTGGCTCGACTACCGTCTCACATTTTACAATTAAAACTAGGATCAATAGTCAATGCAGAGTTAAATGAGCTGCGAGTTCATTTGCCTTTTCTGAAGAACTAGTTATCGGAACAGTGGGTAAAGTTGAATTGTTTACGTTTTTGACAAATGACCAGAAATTTGTACTGTTTTTGGGACATTGAAGATTTTTTTCTGGTCATAGGTTGACAACGTTTTCTTGCAAAACGATTTCCTGCGTCACGTTTTCCCGCGTAACGTTTGCCCGAAAATCATTTTCCCGTAACTCGTGTTCCCGTAAAACGATATCCCGAATCACAGTTTCCCATGTAACTTTTGCCCGCCGATTCCTACCTTTCTTCATACAAAGCGACAGCGGTGTATTTATTATTACCATTTGGTGAACTAACCAATGAGAATCAAGGACTATTTTAACAATACGCAGAAAACCGCACCGTTTTTGCGATTGCCAAACCTTTTGTTAACCTCACAATAACATGAGAGATCATGGAGGAAGAAGGACCAAATAAGTTGCACAATTAAAGGCAAGAGGGATTTCGAAAAAATCTTGTTCTTTTTAGAACTGCATAGAAGTATCTATAAGTCGCAAGAAAAAATCACAAATAAATATTCCCTTAGATTCTTACAATCAATAAATGACAGCACGGCGCAAAAGCTTTCTTTGATATCAGTTCCTTGGGTGGCCCGTTTCGCGGGTTCTCATGATTTGAACTCCTTTTGGGACTTTCACCTGCTCACGCAAATACGTTGCTCCGCTTAGGGTATGTTCAGTCGCCAGGCAGGCTAAGTGAAGGATTCCATCCAACAAACCCTGGCACCAAACACTGATAGGGCGATATTCAGCGACACCAATCCAGTGAGTGACCCAGTTGACAGCCCAAACCTGAGCACCCTTGAAGAAATACGAGTAGCTGAAATAATCAGTACCTGCAGGTCTAGGGAGTCAACTGGAAAAGATGGAATATCCATCTTTATCATAAAGAGGATGCCAGAGACAGTACTGATCCTTCTAACCATCATCTTGAACAACTGTGTCAACAACAACTACTTCCCTAAAAAATGGAAAACTGCAAAAATTGTGGCAATCCCGAAGAAAGTTGTGAGGAACATGATTTCTAACTATAAGCTAATAACACTCCTCAGCAACCTAATTAAGCTGCTGAGAAAGCTGATTCTAAGCAAAATTAAGAAGTTTTGTAGAAAGAACAACTTAATACCAGACATGCAGTTTGGCTTAAGGCAGAAGCACTCAACACTACACCTGCTCCTGAAGTTCCAGCATGACACCGCCATAGACCTCAATAATAAGAAGTATGTACGCTCAAGAAGCTTTTTAAGCGTTTTTTGGAGATTTTTTTAGTTTGAGCATCAAAGCAAAAAAAATTCAAGCTTAAAATGAGTTTTAAGCGTTTTGGTAATTATTAGAGGATTATTTTAAGGGCACCTTTTTAAATTTGTTCAAGCTTAGAATGCGTTACTTATGCTTAAGGTGTAGAGCCGTTATGTAAGTGTGTAGAACAATCATGTCATGCCCGTCGTCCCACCAACTCTACATTCAACAAGCCAGTCACCCAACCATCGAGTAGCCCAACCCGTCCACCAATCACCCCATAACACAACTGAATCAAAGTTCCTATCAATTCTTGAAGTCTTACCTCTACGGAGTTCTGACAAGAACTTACAATTTGTCAGTTCCTTAAATATTATTAAAATTATTAAAATAAAATAATTTTTGTGTAGAGTTCCAAAAAGTACTATTTAGTATTGCCAATCCCGTCGCTAATCTATTGGATATCATGCGACGGGATATCATGCTGCGGTATTGACGTCATAAAAGTATAAATAAAATCGGAGGGCAAACGTTACATGGGCAACTGATTTTTGGAAAAATGCAATGATCCCGCTTTATTGTGTTGATATCTGGAATAAAAATGTTATTTGACCCGCAAGGTAAATGAATCATTTTTTAAAACAAATATGATTACAATATTTTATATTGCTGTGGATTGACTCTTCTAAGTGCTTTATTTTACATATGTGCATTAGATTTTCTATTGATAGTAAACAAAATTCCAAGAGAGTTTCAGATCGATAAGAATGGAAACAAAATTTTAAATATATTGTCATAGAAGCTTATGCACAGCACAGTGATAAGATATTAAGTACTGGTACCAGAAGAGAGTCTAAGAAGACGAGTTTCTCGATAAAAGATACAATTTAAGGAACCGTATTCTAGAACTGATCTGACAAATGATACATAAAGAGTATTGGTAAAGCATGAATCTTGGATCTCATGACCGAGTCGTTTTATAAAACCAAGACTTTAATTTAAATGATGACAAAACAATAATCTAAAATCTGCAATAATTCTAAGATCTTATTTGTCATCAATTAGTGCCATATTATTAAAACAGAACCTTTATTATTTTTGAAATAAAACAGACATAAATGGATCAACGTGACTTACGTGTGGTTGTCCAGAATTATATTTTAACAATAATATCTATAGCTTATAAGCAGTGGCGAGGCGTCATATTGTTCAAGTCGTGCATGAACGACTAGCTTACAGGCGACATTATTTTAATTTCTATCTAATTAACCCACACCTCATACTCATACTGTTCGTTCATTCCTTATAGTTATATCTTATATCTAATGTATACGTACATATTTTCCATTTTCCAACTCGTGCATTCCTTCTGTGAACTACCCAAATACAACAAAACGAACTAGCTACCTGCTACTGTTTTGTTTTCACTCAACCGATCAGTATCTACCCAAGTCGTTCATACGATTTGGCAACGAAATGAACCCATAGAAAGCATACAAGAAAAAAAAAAAACAATTCGCTCGTTGTAGGGAGCATTTCGTGCAAATCTGTTTTGAACGAGTTGAGCTTTTTTTTTAATATATAGAATGATGGAAATGAGGAAAACGGGTAGTTAGGGCGTAGGTAAGTTAGTAGTTTATTTATTTATTTAGTTACATATTCCAATATTTAATTTTTTTATTTTTTCGAATATGAGAAATGAGACGCGCGTCGGTCATAGGGACGGTTTCGTTCAAATCAGTTTTGAACGAGGAAAGCTTTTTTTACTGTGGAATGAAGGAAATGAGGAAAACGGCTAGCTGGTACTTAATCAACACATACCTATTTATTACTGACATAAAAATAAAAACATTATAATGTACCTTTATATAAAAAAAGACTTGTTTGACTTCTTGGCATTGCAAATAAGAATTTTGAAACTGAACGACTACATTTTTTAGGCACGCGTCGCCGCTGCTTATAAGCAAAGTTCATGATAACTTAACTTGTTAAATTCTTACTGAATTCTCTAAGCCATTGGTATCAGGACGTTGTTGATTATTATCAATCGATTCGATTATGCTTGCAGCAGAACGCAAGCAAATCAACAGGGATGGAATTGGAATCGCGTAAGGTGATAGTTGACTGTCGTTTTGTTTATTGTCGTTTTTGATTATCAACTTTTGGTTGCTCTGTGTAAAGTGATCACAAAAAAATGTTAGTTTTTTGGCATCACTTACAATTCTTTAAAGAATGAAATATTATTTTGGCTCTCTGTTCAATTTGTTTTTTTTTTTAATTTATTTTACAATATTGTCCCTGAAAAGTTTTGGATATTTTTATCAAAATATGTAAGTATAAGTTTTTCTAAGGTCTTATGCAACAAAGAAACAAATGCTTTGCTTTCAACTTTCATGCAAAAACATCCGGAACTGGCAAAATCCTATAATGGTTTCTCAAGCACTGGACGGACAACCCAAAGGCAACAATAGGAACAATTAGCTAAACATTACATTCTTTTTTTGTTTCAAAAAATATGTTTCAATAAGAAACACTTTTTTAACTTTTAACTTTTATTTTCTTACGAAGTTGAAACCAACAATGCATTGAATGCAAAATCAATTGAAAATGACAAAAAGTATGAAAACGACACCTAAATAGCTGTCAATTAAAATTACCGCAAAAAAGTGATAGTCGTTTTGATAATCACCTTACGTGGAGCAAAAGTATCGATTTTGACTGTCAACTATCAGCTATCACCTTACGCGATTCCACCCCAGAATATTGAAATTAGTTTTGAAAATGACTACGTACCTCTCTACGAAACTGTGTTTCGCCACTTACTCTCCTCGAAAGGAAGTTCCACAATCATATTGCGTTGACGAAGAACTGTCGCTCAGAAGTAAGATAAGCATAACGGGGATGTCTAAGATTATGGGATCTATTCGAGGACCCAAACTTTAACCTAATGAATAGGCTACATGGTTCATTAGTATGGATTATATTGCAGTAACACCAGAGTTCGGAAACGGAATAAGTTATCAAGGGAAATTGTGTATATTAGTATGGAGAAATTTGACACAGGGTCAATTCTATGTAACCCAAAAATATAACATGCGGTATTGTTATTAAGCCTTCGCCTGCTGACTGCATCGCATTTGCAAAAGATCTCGCACCTGTATGTAAGTATTGGTATAACAAGCGTTTTAGCAATAACAAACTATAGTTGTAATAGGGGTGTACAATTGCGAGGACCATAATTTACGGAGTACTCCATATACCTTACCAACACCAGCACCAGCATCCCAAGACAGTGTACTATTGAATAACATACCAAGATTTCTTGCAGTTGAAACATCATCAATGCGTAAGTTTTTTAAGTATAAGTTAGGGAAATATTTAAGGTTAAGGGTCTTCCTACTTGTAACCAAACATTTCGATTTCTTTGGGTTCAAAAACAGACCATTAGCTATTGACCAGCGAGAAATGACTTCGAGGTCCCTATTTATTAAGTATGCGCAATTTTCAATGAGCCCAAGAGGATAACTTTTGTATAATTGTACATCGTCAGCATACATTTGGATGGATGATCCATTAATCTTTTCGGGAAGTTCATTGATAAAAAGAGAGAAAAGAAGAGGTCCTAAGATAGAACCCTGAGGGACATCTTTAGTTGATGGAAGGTATGTTCATATGATATTGCCAATTGAAACTGCTTGTTTTCTACCCCGATGGTAGGATGATAATTAGTGTACTGCAGAAGGTGAAAAACCATAAAAGGGTTCAAGCTTGTAACATAGGTTATTGTGATCAACAGTGTCAAATGCTTTAGAAAAATCAAGCAGCACAAGGAATGTTGCATGATCATCATCTAAGGCAAGTCGAATATCCTCAACAATGTTGATAACAGCAGTAGTGCAACTATGCTTTTCACGGAAGCCATACTGCTTCGATGAGAGGATGTTTTGAGCTCTGAGGTGGGTGTTGAATTGTTTTTGTACAATCCTCTCGAATACTTTTGACAAAAAACGTAGTAAAGATATTGGTCTAAACTCATTTTTCCTCTCATCTTTCGGTACTAGCAATATTTTAGCATGTTTCCATTGAGTTGGGAATGAACCAGTCATTAATATTGTATTAAATGTATGAGTTATATATGGCAGGATAAAAGGTAATATGGGCTTTATGAACACAGGATGTATTCCATCAATTGGATTTTATGGATAAAAGACCTTCAATAATTTCCATGTTATTCACACATCTAAATTCGAAAGAAATGTCAGCTGAGTATTGAAGAGAAGAAACGTCATCAGAGTGAGTATTGGAAAGTGCTGGAAACGGTAACGTGACAAATTCCTCATTTAAAGAGTCGACACTGACGTTTTCATCATATATTCGGTTTTCTCTACCTACTCCTATCTTTTTTAAGTTCTTCCAGGATTAAATTTTCTATAATGCAATTGCATTTTAGCTGTTTTGTTTTGTGAACTACTTTATTGCGCAACTTACGAAAAATTTGATAGTGAATTTCCAATCGATAACGTTTTCATACACTACATGCCTGATCCCGTTGCAATATGAGTCTTCGAATTTCATTGTTGAACCACGGACGTTCACCAGTTCTAACAGTTCTGGATCTAAGAGGAACGTATCTATTAAATAGGTTAATAATATTATTGTTTAGGAATTCGACTTGACTATCGGGAGAGTGTAATCTATGAACACATTGCCAACGGATATTTCGACAACTTTGCTCCAAATCTGAATAGTTAATGTTCTTGAAATCTCTAAAATTGTATGAAGTTTCGTTATATTTGACATTGAAGTTAAAAGTCAGGTAAATGAGATCGTGTTTATAAAAGGATGTAATTTACATCACTTACAAAGAAAATATCTAAAAGTGTTTGCGATGCTCCAGAAAAATGTGTAACAACGGTGGTGTTAAATTAAAACTTTTCATACCCTCGATAAGAAAGTATTATTGTTAGGTCTATAAACAACTCCTACAAGAAGAGTGCCCTCATCATCAAAGATTTCTAAAAACAATTGCAAATTAATTTGCAGACGATACCCTTACGTACGTACGAGTATATGCCGACTCCGTCACCTCTCCTATCAAGTCTGTCAGCACGGAGAGCTGTAAAGATTGCATTACTTTAGTACTGCAGTCAATTAAGTCGCAGTTAATTGACTTATTAATTCGAATGTAAGTTAATTCTATGCTAGGTACTTTAACTTTATAACAAACCAGTTAACAGTCAGTGCAAATATTCTGATTGTGCAGTTAAAAAAATGCACGACTGGGTCGCACGAACTTGCTCCTATGTAATACACTAGGAATTTTAAAAACGAATGTTATTAGAGAAAAGCTGATCATAAGCATAAAATGAATTTTTAAATTCTTTTAGTAGTAAGAGACAAAAACATAATGCTATCCAAATATGAATTTATGCAAGAACAAAAATTATAAGTCGTTGTAGTGCTTTCTTAAAAAAAAGCTTTTATGTACAAACTTTTTCAAGGCTTTTTAAGAAAAATTTTTGGTACGCCAATTTAAAGTTATATTATTGTTCGAATAAAAATAAAATTTAAAAAACAAAAATATTGAGCCGTTTCTGAGATATTGAATTTTCAAAAAAAAAATATATTTTTTTTTTTCAAAAATTCAAAAATTATTTATTTTAAAGTTTTGAAATGCAATGTGTTTTAGACTTTTTAGAAGCTTCTCTATAAAAATTTTCATTAAGATCCGTTATGTGGATAATGAAAAGTTCAAAATTCGAAAAAATGGTTCTATGGTAGGTACAAGCTGTAATATCTTAATTTCAAATTTTTTTTTATTAAATTAAAGATCGTAAAAATTAATTGAAAGATAAAAAATTTTATCAAAATTCTCGGAACCGTTTTCGAGAAAAATACGATTTTTGAAAACCATTTTTTTTAATTTTTTAGCATTTGTATGGTAGGTACCTTTATTTTTAGGTAAAATAAAATTTTTTTTCTCACATCTTGTCGATTATATTGAAAAACTTTTATTTATCAAGATTAAAAAAAATCTAGCGAGGGGTTTTCGAAATATTGAGTTTTGAAAAAAAAATTTTGAAGTTTTTTTTTAAACTCCAAAAAAAAATTTTTTTTAAATTTGAGTACACAATTCTGTTCAAGTTTTTGGAGGGCCTTAGCAAAAAAAAAATTATCAAAATCGGTTGAACCGTTTTTGAGTAAATCAAAAACAAAAAAAATGGTTCCATGGGGGGTACCCTCAATAACCATTTTTCTGAAAATTTTTTTCAACAAATACCTAGCTTTAATCAAATGAAATTTTTGTGTGTTTTTATTTTTAAAATCTGTCGAATAGTTTTTGAGAAAAAAAAAATGTTTATAAAATTTCGAAAAAAAATCGTATGGCAGGTACCGTTATTTTTGGTCTTAAAAAATCAAATCAAAAAACATCCGGGGGGAAAAAATTAAAACCCATATCTACCAAGTTTGAAGAAAATCGGCCGAGCCGTTTAGCTGCAATCAAACGGACAGACAGACAGACAGACAGACAGACAGACAGAATTGCCAGACCCACTTTTTTGGTCTTCGCTATCATCGTAATGTCAACTTTGATCAAAATCTCGAGTTCGATTTTTTTTCCGAATGCATAACTTGCCTTATAGTACCTATAAGTCGCAAGTAAAAAGGCAGTCAATTGACTGTCAGTTATTGAAATGGCTGATGAATCCTACACTTTGTCTTGAATAAACGTCTCGTATTGTAAAAGCCGACGACATCGACATCATCGGAAGAACCGAACAAGCTGTACACGATTCCTTCATCCAGATCGAGCAGGCGGCACAAAATCTGGGGCTGCACATTAGTGAAGGTAAAACAAAGTACATGGTGGCGTCGAATGCGAGAGGAACAGTTGGTCAAACAATCAAGGTAGCGGAGCACGAATTTGAAGTGGTGCAATCCTTTAAATACCTTGGGTCAATAGTAGCAGCCGATAACAATATAGAAGAAGAAATACGCGGGCGGCTTCTCAAATCCAACAGAGCCTACTATAGTCTGTCAAAGCTCTTCAAATCCAGAAATCTCACCATAACTTCAAAACTGCTGCTGTACAGGACCATGGTCCTGCCAGTACTCACATATGGATCCGAGACTTGGGTGCTTAGCAAAAGGCACTCCGACCTCTTAGCTGCGTTCGAGAGAAAAGTCTTAAGGAGAATTGTTGGCCCCGTATGTGAGGAAGGACGATTCCGGAGACGGTACAATCATGAATTGTACGCAATCTACCTAGAAGCAGATATCGTGACAAAAATTAAGCTCGGTAGACTCCGGTGGGCAGGGCACCTAGCTCGCATGAGCGAAGAGGAACCTGCTCGGAAAGTTCTTTGTGGTACATTCTATGGTAGACGACAGCGTGGTAGACCATGCTTGCGCTGGAGAGATGGCGTAGACCAGGACGCCCGAAGCCTTGGGGTGCGCAACTGGATGGCGTCGGCTAGAGACCGGGATAGGTGGAGAGACTTGTTGAAAGAGGCCAGGACCGGAACCCGGTTGTCGAGCCGATGATGATGATGATTGTAAAAGCCGATAGTTTGTGGATGCAGTCCTTTTTTTATTTTTTTTGGAGATTTATTTATTTACAAAAATAAAATACAATTGATTTATTCTCGCTTCTACAGAGAGAGCGACAAGTGCCGCCTTGAGTATATTATAATAGAGTATAATATTCAGGGAGATGACCTTCGGGCTTCGGCTACATGATCGCAGTTTCTGCACTAAATTTTTTATTCGTTAGAATTTTTTATATGTTTTATATGTTTATCGTAAGCATTTATTTTGTTAGCTGTTACCTGTTATGATTATGAGACGCTACAAAATATGTAAGTAGGTACATGATGCATACAAGAGAACGACGAATACACATGCGCTTGTTTTTATTTGAAGAAAGACTAGTTCTCAACTATATAAAAACAAACTTTTGGGAGAAAAATACCGAACAATGAATTTTAAAAGAACTAAAAAATCACTATTCCAAAACTTATTAAAAAAAATAAAGTGTGCCAAGTGCCAACTGTCAACTTATTTCTATTGCTGGATTGTATTTTAATTATATTTCTTTTCAAAATAGTTCATCTTTCCTACAATTAATATGTTTTATGTGGCTCTTGTCTTATATTTATTTTTAACGAATGAATAACTTGGCTTATCGTTTCTATAATTTAAGTAAAGTAAAAATGGTATTGAAATTCGAAAGACTGAAAATAGGTAAAAGACTTATAGTTGATTGACTGCAGTTAAAAGACTTTTTGAATATCAGCCAAACCGTAAAAGTACCGAGGACTTTGTAATTTTATTCAATTGACTTAAGTACCCAAAAGACTGCAGTCTTTAAAGCTCACGAAAAAGTCTTTAACCACTCAAACTATGTATTTGATCATTATTTTTTCTGAAAACCACGTTTCGGTTACACAGATAATGTCAACTTATGTTTCTCCGAAAACATGCCTAAACTCATCAATTTTTATTTCATAAGAATCGCGAAAACATATACATAATGTAGGTACATGGCTTGGTATTTTATTTATTACTATCTTTGACTAATATAAGCATTAGAATATTCTTTATTTCCTACATACATATGTACATACTTGCATATACAAAACGACTACCAGACAACAGATTCCTAGAATATCATGAATCATAACATAACAATCGACAATAAAAGTTTGGAAAGCCGACAAGTTTCGATCATTGGCGATAATCAAAAATGAAATGCAGAAATCAGTGATCCATAAGTGAAAAAAATCGTTAATCGATCAGTAGATCAAGAACCGCAATTAGGTCCTATGACTTTCGAGTTTTAAAATATCTACTTATTGTCTAATATTGATGTTTCATAAATCGTTAAATGAATCGAGCCCAGATGTCATCGTTCGGTGACGGAAGGACTAATAGTATTATAATGTAGATAACGGAAAAGAATCTTCATAGGAACTTTTAAAATATTCTATAACTAATCTTCGATCCTGTCAAATTTTCTTTTAAAATCTTATCTACAAATTTCCGTAAAGTTCAATGATTGACTTATAATTCACTTTCATTTTTTTGCAATGAACTCGGCAGTAAGACAATTAGTGCAGTTATAATACTCATTAAATCTGAAAGTAATCCAGATAAGACTATGCCAAATCCCCAAATCTTACCTTGGAATCTTTGATGTCATGTCCATGTGGTGAGCTTGAACTAGATGCCGTATGCTGTTGATGCTGATGACTCTGCGATACCCGCTGGCTGTTACTATTTCCATGGCAAACTGCATGGTGAAGCGTCGGCGGTCGACCCTTACGAGTAGTCCGTTGCTGTTGCTGCTGCGGCTGCTGTGCTTCTTGTCCACCATTAACGCATCTCATATGTAAATTTTCTCCATTTTGTACATTCATCATGCTACCGCCCATTCCATCCGATGAGCCGTTCCCCACCAAACCTCCACCACTGCCGCCGGCATTTGAGCCCATAATAATATCACCGTGCAATAAATCTTTTGAGTCATCCATACATCCTGCATTGTTGGACTTATGATGATGGTCCGCCAAAGATGACGTTGTTGATCTATGAATGTCGTAGTGCATTCTATTTTCTACATTATTACTACCAGTTCCACTGCCAATTATTGTTCCTCCTCCGCTGCCACCGCCACTGTTTCCAGAACCCGCCGATAATGCCACATTATTTTGGTGGCTATTATAGGCCAACACGGAATTCCTTAGGTCGGTTGTATTTGAAAAAAGACTCAAAGGTCCCAGTGTCACTCGTTCATTCAGACTATTCCTCAGCTGATCTATGGACCTATGTACCACATGACTGTATTCCCCGTTTGGTATTTCGCCAATCAATGGAGAATTATGGTGATAATCTAGCCCACCACCGATAGGACGGTATTCAAGAAGTCTACCTTCCATTTAATATCACAAAAAAAAAAAAAAAAAAAAACTTAAAAATATATTTAAAAAAAAAATCACTTTAAATCGTCTGAACAGCAAAGTCGGAAAAAACGTAAACAAACCAACAAGCACTTGTGTAAAAAATCACTTGTTTTTTTAACTTAGGTATTTGTGTATATCCTTGCAGAGGGATATCCTAGATTTCACTTTGTTTTTGTATTTTTTTTTTTTTGTTATTCTATTTTTTCACAATTCAGTCACAAAAAATGTTTCCTTCTTCTCTACCCACACATCTTGTTTTCTTTTTTCTTCATTTACACACATATACACTCATTCATATTGTGCTTGTGCTTTGCTAGGCAAGGATAACGTAAATAAGGAATGAATCCGATTTTCTTTAGTTACGAGTCCTTAAGTCGGAAATCTTCGGGAAACTCATGAAAATCCGACCACCCGTCTTCACCCACCGCCGCTGTCGTCGTCGTCTTCCACGTCAGATTTGAATGTGTGTGCAACAGGATACAAAGTGGAGTAGTCCGGATATTGGTGATGGGAATTATCAAAGACGCCAAAGAGCAAGTTACTCGATTCCCGATTATATATGACAGACGAGAACGATTGAAAGACTGAGAAGCTAACGATTTAGACAGAAGGTACCTATCCGTGAACTCGGTTTTGATTTTGGACTTGGCTTAGTTTATTCCTTTTTTTTTTGCAGGACACTCACGGCGCGGCGTGATTTTTAAAAAATGGGACTTGGTCTTGTCGACTTGGAAGTTGACTAATTACTGATCGATTAGGCGGTTTAAGTTTTAAGAATAAGATCACTACCGATCGATTCACTCCCTGTGGACAGCTAAGTGTGTAGGTGACGGATTAAGTTTCAACAATCGAAGCGACGTATTCTTCACGCAAGGTATAAAAAAAAGAATGACATACCGAAGTCAATGACAATGAAGATGCCGAGGCCGAAGGAGGTGTAGGACATCCTCGTATGCAAACGACTCTTAGCAGGTCGACGACGACGACGACGACGACGAGGAAGAACAACAACAGAAAAACAATAACAAACGACAACAAAGACGATGACAACCAGACGATGATGATGGTTAACAGAGCATCAAAGGTGAAGGAGGCTCTGTCTCCCATTATTATGAAGATGATGGTTATGATTATTTTTATAGGTCGATGTATTGGCCGCGTTTTTTTGTTCCTCAAGTACGATCCGTCACCAATGTGAGAAACCGACTAAAGCAAGAAAAAATCTGAAACAATATATTTTTGGGGAGCCCACCGCTGCCGCTGCCACTCTCGCTACCACCGCACCGTTCCTCTCTCCGCCGTCGTCGTTCTCTCTCTTTCTATCGGTCTATCTGTAGTTTTTTTTTTCATTGAAGGCTCCTTGCCCCACACCCGCTCTACTACTACGAGTTTAAAAAAAGTCCTTTTTTTTACAACGAAAACTTTTTTATCCCATTTGCCACCTTAGCCACTCTCACTCTTGCTTTCTGGCTTTCTCCACAGTTCCACCCTATCCTCTTTTAGATGGGGTTTCTCCGTATTTTTTGCTATTTCTGGTACTGGTATCTATCAGTCTGGAGCACGGCAGCATAGCATGCAAGCCTCTGCCACCGCCGCCACGCCGCTTACCTCCTGATGCTGCCCTGCCGCTTCAGCACCGATGCCGCCGCCGATAGGGACTAGTGCTAGTGACGACTACGTCCTTCTACCAACCTCCTGCCGTTCTTTTGTATATGCAGCACTACTTTACTCCAACTGCCGTTAGGTTCTTCTTTGGTACTATGTTCGCTTTTTGTGTCCTCTCTCTCCTTAACAGCAGCCCCAGCTTTGGGTTCTATACGATTTTTTTTAGTATTTTGTAGAATTTTTTCCTTCACAATCTGCCTTAGTCTTGTTGTAGGGTTAATTTCTCGTTCTTCTTGCTTCCTATACGAATACCATCATAATCATTAAAGACGTCCTACCCTGCAAATCCTTGGAGAACCCTCATTTCGTTGCCTAGTCTATGGTCTTGTTGATGTTGGGGGTTTTTTTCTTTTTTTAATTTTTATCCTGCCACGAAACGCGCTCAGAAAAAAGAAACTCTAAAGAAGAAAATACCGTTTTTTCTTCACTTCTATATTTTTTAACTTTGATTCTAGTTGTGTGTGACTCTATATGTCTATGTGCCTCCAACGGTGGAGCGCCAAGCACTAAGGGATGGTCTTTAGGAAAAAATGTTGCTCGGCAATGATGCTGCTGCTATGCTGTGGCGGCCGGCAAAACGGGGTGGCAGAACCGTACTTCCATAACACCCCCGAAATGTTTGTGTGCCTTTTTTTAGCGATGCTTTTACTAAACAGTTTAAATTTTTTTACGCCCCTGATAATGGAAAATTATTTGAATGTGTGTGAGAGTGTGTTGTGTGTAGTGTACGCGCGTATTTTTTAATACATAACGTGGGGAATGATGTCGAAGGTGTATAAATGCGGGTGTTAGGGGTTATGGTGGTGGTGGATAGCGCATAGAATTTGAAATTCGTGTAGTCTGATGATTTTAGGGTTACCTTGTTTAGTGTTTTATTAACTACATATATTAAAACTATTAGTTATTTCTATGAATTTTGAAAATTATTGTAAATAATTGAAACTACCAACAATGCTTTGTATACCTACCTATATGTATATCAACAGGTGTAACTATGGCACACATTTGGAACTTAGCCGGTAAACCGATGTAGGTACCTGTTGAAACTTGTTATTTTTCAAGAAACGATTTTCAAAGTTATCGGGATTTCTGAAAACTAAATACCATATCAAGGTAGAAGGCTCTTGTGGCTATACGATTATATCTATGGAAGACTTAAGGAATTAAGTTTTGGTTGGTGATATGAGAAAGACAAAAGAACTAAGAAAAGTAAATTTTAATATTCACTTCACCAATGCTTATTTATGTTTGGATTTTGGGAGCAGACATTTCAATTTAATTTATATAAGCAAACAATGAGAATCAACAAGAACGAATCAAATAACTTGAGGATTTTGAAATTCGGGAGCTTGAGATATCATTAAATTTTTCTTTCAAAAAAGTACAGTATCAGCGTTCCTTTTCTGATTATTATCCAAACCTCGGCTCTATAAAGCAGGGCTTTTAGTTTCACCAAATCGAATCATCATCGGTTTCCTAAGGGCTGTCCACACCAAAGAAACATTTCAGGAAACATTGTTTAAAAAACGTTTCTGAAATGTTTCCTATTTGTTTAGGAAGCATTTCAGAAACATTGCAGAAACATTTCAGAAATGTTTCTGATTGGTATTTTTTTGGTGTGGACGTTTCAAGAAACATTTCTGAAACGTTTCTTTGTTTCCCATTGTTTCCAGATTGAGTTGTCTGTAAATTTTTTTCTCGCCTGTGTTGCACTTTAAGCGCATGAATTTTTGTCTACTTCATCTTTATCACAATTTATGTTTTCGCAAATTTCAGATATATCATTGGCTTTTTTGATTTTATTTTTAAAATTTTCGTCAAGAGTGGATCCGAGCGTCCAGAACAAACAAAACATTTCAGAAACATTTAAGAAACATTTCAGAAATGTTTCTCTGTTTCTGAAATGTTTTTTTTAAATATTTCTGAAATGTTTCTTAAATGTTTCTGAAATGTTTCAAAAATGTTTCTTTGGTCTGGATCTGGACACACTTTTAGATTGTTTTTTGTCGGTTGGTGTCATTCGTGGAGTTAAACTTTATCCCAAGATATAAGAGCTCATTATATTGATTGAGAATCATTAGTCAGTGCACAGATGTTTGTATTTATTGTGATAGCATTTGCTTATATTGTATTGGTCTTCTTCTCGTTTACTCCAGCATCGACAATATTCGCCTCCGTGATGGACACACATATAGGCTCCTACTACCTACATTCCTTAATGTCACGTGCCATAGCTGAATCAGTTTAGTTTTCTAGGGGCCATCAAATTCGGCCATCACACTCAAGAACTCCTTACGATGAATGCTCTATCATATCGTCGTCGTTCTATGAAAACTCCCTAAGTCCATTTAAAAAAAAAATGTGATTCAATTCTTATTTAATTCATTTCGGATAAACCATTTGCAAAAATTTTTATTGAACAATGGCTACGCCAAGCCCATTCTACAATTGAAGCCTGAGATCTTGCTATTCTGATAATTTTTGGATTTTTTTATATTAATTTCCAAGTGTAAATGCAAATATCTCAAAAAACAAAAAATGGACTTAGGGAGTTTTCATAGAACGACGACGATATGCAACTTTGAATTAGGTGAAACAGTGTTGTTTAAAGTGTAACATGTAGTATGTAGTACCCCTTAGTGCGTTAGTTTGTCATACACAATATTACCACCTTTACTCACATAGTTAATTTTTGTATCATGGCCTCTTCTTTTCCAAAATGTTGGAAGCGTGCAAAGGTAATTCCTGTGTCTAAGAAAAACAATCCTTCAATTGCATCAGATTTTCGGCCTAAAAGTATACTGCCTTGCCTGTCTAAAATCTCAGACAAAGTTTTGTCAAACCAGATTTCAAACCACATGCGGACTCGTAACTTATTTTATCCGGTGCAGTTGGGATTTCGAGCAGTTCACAACTACTCTACGGCTATGGTTAAGGTTCTTGAAGATATTCGAATTCAGTATGACCAAGACATGTTAACGCTTCTTTGTTTGCTGGATTTTACAAAAACATTTGACCGAGTTAATCACAGTATTATGTGCAAGAAACCTAAACTTTACTTTGGCTTTAGTGACAGTTCGGTTCGTCTTATACAAAACTATTTAAGTCATCAAACTCAAAAGGTTAAAGTTGGTAATAATTCTTCTGATTCAATCAGCTTACTTGCTGCCGTCCCACAGAGTTCCATCCTGTGTTCTATTTTATTCTGCATGTTTATAAATGACTTACCACATGTTTGCAAAAATGTCATGTTACATCTCTACGCCGATAATGTTCAAATTTATCTTTCGGGACCTTTTAACTTACTGGAAGATTTAACTTGCAGAATGAATGAAGATCTGGATGAGATTCACAAAATTGGTCGATCTGTAATGGTAAACGTTAAATCCAGCGAAATCCCAAATAATTGCTATCTCTAGACGGAAAATTGTTACGAGCAATCTACCACCTGTTTTTCTAGAACAGTTTCAAATTGAATTTTCATTTACTGTTTCAATTCTAGGCTTTAAAATAAATCGTTCACTTTCAGCCGTGCGTCGACTATATTAACCTCTCTGTTGTTGTTCGGAAATTGAATATGTTCTCTAATCTAACACCGGTTGAGACTACACTAAGAATTAGTAAATCGTTGCTTGTACTTGTATCACTTATTGACTATGCTTCAGTAGTTTACCCCAAACTAGATTCTCAATCACTGTGTAAATTGCTTGTTGCTTTTAATGATATAATTAGGTAAATTTTTGGCTTGCGAAGATTTGACCATGTTTCTCAATACCATCAACTTATCCTAGAATGTACTTTTGAACAATTCTTTGAATCCAGGTGTTGTATTTTCTTGCACCATCATACTTGTATGAAAAAATATGCTTTTCGCAGTCTGATCGAACAATGAATCTTATTTCACCTATATGTACAAGTACATATCTAAATTCATCAAGGCTATTGTTTGTATATGCCTTTAAAATCTGGAACTCCTTACCATTGGCGATAAAGCAGATAATAGGAATATTACAATTTAAAAAGGCAATTCTTAGTCACTTTAATTAAACATTTATAAAACAGTAACTAGAAAGTACTCGTAATTATGTATCAAATCTTAATTTTATTAACTTATATTATAGATTTTTTTTGTTTTATTTATTTAATCTTAGCAATGTTAAAAGAAAGCTCTAATTTTAATTAACATAAGAGTCCAATTTTAAGGTATACTATAAAAGACTAAGTCTTATTTGTACGCCCGCTATAAAATAAATAAAATTGAAATTGAAATACCTCGGGTTCGATTTCAGCCTCTGCAAAAAGGTTTTCAAGGGGTGTACTTCCTCCTGCGAGGAATCGACAAATCTTTTAAGAGTATATCTTTTCATGGAAAATGCTGCTCATTAGCCGTTCGGAATCTTTCTTGGATACGAGGACAAAAAACTATAAGATGTTCTACTATGGAACGGAAAAGGGTAAAAACGGAATCGGAATCATCCTTGCAAAACATCTATTAGGCAGCGTATTGACCATTTCGAAATCCAGCGACCGTTTGATGTCCCTTAAATTTGTGATTAAAGGAAAGTTGTGGAATATTGTCACTGCATATGCTCCCCAAATTGGATGTGAGCAGGTGCAAAAAGATGCATTTTGGCTAGACTTTCACAATCTACTTAAGGACATCCCAAAGGAAGAGTTTTTGTTCGTGGGCGGAGATTTGAACGGACATGTCGGGAAGACAAACGAAGACTATGAAGATTGCCATGGAGGCCTCGGATACGGCACCAGGAACCCTCCTGGTGAAGACATCCTGAGCATGTGCAAAACATACGGTCTTATCGTACTAAATACCATGTTCGTCAAACAAAGCCGACACCTGGTCACTTACAGCAGTGGTGGAAATGAAACCCAGATTGATTACCATTTGGTATCTAGTTTCATGAAACCCCGGGTAAAAGATTGCAAAGTGATACTAGGAGAAGCGATCGCCCACCAACACCGTCTCCTACTGACAGAATTTTTTATGGAGACAGTGAACGACAACAAACATACAAAAACTTTTGGGAAGATCAAATGGTATAATCTGGATAAGGAAAAAGGCGAAGCTTTTATTTCGAATATGCAAAACGTTCTGTATAACAACACCGATATAGTTCGAAATGAAGAGAGTACAGCACAAAGTATGTGGGATCTCCTACAGAGAACTTGCAAAGAAAAAGCCAAAACACTGTTAGGGGTTTCAAAAGGACACAACCAACAAGGCAAAGAAACATGGTGGTGGAATGATGAAGCTAAATCAGTTATAAGTAAAAAGAAAATGGCTTTCAAGGCTTGGTCGAAGTGCCCCTCTAATGATACAGAGCAAAAGTCACGCCTCGAAGTGGAATATAGGAACTGCAAGAAAGAAGCGAAGAAGAAGTGCGCCCAAATTCAAGCAAAGAATACAGAAAACCTGTATCGGGAGCTGGATGAAATTTCTACCCCGACAGCTGGTGCTATTCAAGAGCTACGGCAAAACATGAATAAGGGCGCAACTATCTTCAAAATAGCCGCTCAAAGAAGAAGAAATGCCCAGGAGATTTGTTCGCCAAAGTTCATTAACAATGCTCAAGGCCAACTACTTGTGGAAGACAACGAAAGTCTTCACAGGTGGCGACAGTATTGTGACGGACTTCTAAACGAACAATTTCCAAGGCTATACTTTCCAATAGCTTCACCTAACTTAAGCGAAGTATCCGACGTCACAGTCGAAGAAGTTAGTGAGGCGGTAAAATACTCCAAAAAGGGAAAAGCTGTTGGCCCAGACGAAATACCCTCAGAGTTTTGGAAAAAGATGGGAGACATCGGGTTTAGATGGCTCATGATTCTTGTCTCCAAACTTATACGAGGTGATCGCATGCCTAATCAATGGAGGGAAAGTTACCTTCTTCCAATTTATAAAGGAAAGGGTGATACTCGAAGCTGTGATAATTACCGTTCGATTAAGCTGATGTCACACACCATGAAGATCGTTGAGCGAGTCTTGGGTAGCCGACTGCGAAAAATAATTAGGCTATCTGATGACCAGTGCGGGTTTGTCGGGGGTAAGTCAACCACGGATGCAATCCAGAGTATAAGAATAATTATGGAAAAACATCGGGATACTTTGGAGGATTTGCATGTCGTATTGGTTGATTTTGAAAAAGCATTCGATCGGCAACCACGAGATCTAATATGGGTGGCCGTCAGGCAACGAGGAGTTCCAGAAACCTATGTGCGGATAATTATGGACATGTATGATGGAGCAGTTACTAAAGTAAGATGCGCAGCTGGAGTCACCGAAGAATTCGAAATCACAGTAGGTGTACACCAGGGAAGTGTCTTGAGTCCCCTGCTCTTTATTACAGTTCTTGATTACCTGCTTGAAGGCAAAGTGACGGATCCAAAAGTGCATCAGTTATTCTTTGCTGACGATGGAGCCATCATAAGTGAAGACCCGATATCCCTACAACGAGCACTTGACGTATGGGTGGATGTTCTAGAAGGAAGTGGGTACCGCATAAGCGCGAAAAAGACAGAATACCTATGCTGCCCATTTTCTAATCCACACAGGCCTATTCCAGACATTTATTTGAATGGAGTAGTGCTTCCCAAGTGTGAAAAGTTTAAATATCTGGGGTCTATGATAAATAACGAAGCTACTTGTGATGACGATATCAATCATCGCTTAAGCGTAGGGTGGATGAAGTGGCGGGAAAATTCTGCTATCTTCTAAGCTGAAAGGAAGGCTCTACACTTCAGTTGTGCGTCTAGCACTCACATACGGTTCACAATGTTGGACAATGTACAAAAAGTATGAGAGTAAGCTAACGGCAGCTGAGATGAAGATGCTTCGTATGACAGCAGGAGTTACAAAGCTTGATCGAATTAGAAGTACGAAGATCCGAGGAAGCCTTCATGTTAAGAATATAATTTCCCAAAAAATTGAACACGACCGACTCAGTTGGTATTGAAATGTCCAAAGGAGAGATCCTGAGAACCCCGTCAAAAAGGCAATATCATACAACGTTCCTATTCAGAATAAAAAGAAAGGTAGGCCTAAACACTCCTGGTACAAACAAATGCAAAAACACCAGCATTCAGTTGGCCTCAGAAATGGAACAATAAAAAACCGGGAGGCTTGCCACCGATTTCTGAGGTCAACCCGGCGAACCCCACAGGCGGATCACTAGTGTGAAGCAGATACGTGGGAGAGTTATGATCCCCTTGACATCGAGATCATAACAGCGCCGAAACAAAGGAAGAAGAAGAAGCCGTTCGGAATCGGCAGAAAAAAAAAATAGAGTACATTCTTCCAATGTATTTTCAAAAAAAAAAAAAAAATCTCTGTTGCTGTGGCTGTTCTAGTTTTTAAGGAGTTTTAGTTTAGTTTTAGTTATTTTAAGTAGTTTAAGTTGGTTTAGGTAGTTTTTAATTACATAGTCTTACTTTAGTTTGTAAGTTTTATATAAAAAAGTAAAAACGATAAAGAATCCGAGTTTTTTTCAAATTTTCTCGAGAAAACAAAAAAAAAATAGATATGGTTTCAATTTTTGAATTAAAAATAGTTTTTTTGGCCGAAAGGTATTAGATTTAAGACATAGTTTAGCTTAGAGCGCCCGCAAAGGGCCAGTAAGTTAGTGGATAATTAGGCTAGTTTTTATGAATTTTTGTCTAGCTTTAAGTAGTTTTAAGATAAATGAAAAATAAAAATGAATTTAAATAAAAAAAAAATAAAAAAAAATCGGCAGAAAAATTGTAGGTCTCCTCCTTTCCTGGTAACACGCAAACAGGAATAGTTGAGAGTTGACAGTCACTATGTCCTGGTTCTCTTCGAGCTCTTGCACCAATAAATTTATATTAAAGTATTACATAATGGCTTGAAACTCTCACACATGGGATATTATCTTAGATATATCTCCATAGTTCCTGCAGGACATACGATTTCCTTAATGCATGCAACTTATTTGAAAAGCTATGCTAGCAAGCTAATAATCTTCGACCTTGGCCATCATAAAGTTCTATAGTGAAGCCTTCATTTACTGTACGTGCCATTGCGCGTAATTCATTGAGCCCATTCACAAGCTGCTAGAAACTCTGTTGGATGAAATCTATTCTTTCATGTACTTCAGTGATTAGGTGAAACAAACATTTTTTATACTTCAATTCATGATAGTGGGATATTTGCTTTTGAAGCGTAAATACGTATTGTCATCTCCTGGGATTGACCGGATCCCAAATGAATTCTGGAAATAGGCAGCATTGGAGCTTCTAACACTTCTCAAAAAAGTGTGCAATGATATTTTCACTACAGGCGAAACACCGGATGCTTTCAGAAAATCAATACTTTTTCCCATATTCAAAATAGGAGATAAGACGGTACCATCTAACTATCGAGGTATTGCTTTTCTCAGCTCATCGCTCAAAATCTTCATGGAAATTCAGAGAAGCCGACTCAAAGCTTGGATTGAAAGTAACTATATTCTGAGTGAATTCCAAATTCGATTTAGAAAAGGATACTCCACAGTGAATCACATTTTTAGCCTGACCAACACTGCAGAGGTATATCGTCGTAGACAGAAGAAACTATAAACGATTTTCAAGTCGCATTCGATTCCATCGACAGAAAGGCTCTGATGTTTAAATTGTTTAGAGATGGGATGTCTCTAAAATTTGGAAATATAATTGAGGACATCTATAAAGAAACTACGTATGCAGTATAGGATGGGCAAAATCTATCTGATTGGTTTCTTGCCTTAGTAGGATTGAAACAAGGTTGCAATCTCAACCCTTCAGCTTTTGCCTTTATATCAAGGATCTAATAAAAGACGTGTGGCATAACAACTGATGGGTTCCGGATTAAAGTTCTGATGTACGCAGACGATGTTGTCATTTTAGCTGAATCTCCTGAATCTCTTCAGTTAATGATCAACAAATTACGGAATTACTGTTCAAAATGGAATCTAACAGTCAACCTTAACAAATCAAAAACAATGGTTTTTCGGAGAGGATCAGGGCGATTGGCAGCAAACGAGAAATGGTATTATGGAGCGGACCAAATTGAAACTGTGAGGGAATACCAATACTTGGGTTACACTTTGACGAGCAACTTAAACCTTGAAAAACACTTAGTAAAAAAACTATCTTCGTCCAAAAATGCGATTGGGACGGTGTGGAAGAATGTATATGGTAACAAGGACCTAGCATTTAGTGCTGGAATCAGTATGAAACCACTGAAAAACTCCTGAGGTTCTTTCTAAAGAGGCAGTTCCGACTACCCGACACAACACCTAACTACATGCTTCTCATTGAAACCGGTCTATCACCATTACACTCTCATCTCTTAAACTGCACTTCAACTACATCACCAAGTAATGTAATATGCTAATGTTGCAAGAAAGATTCCTGTTTCGATAATAAAGTAGCAAAGCTCATGGTTTCAGGAATGGAAAAACTTAGCAGACTCATGTGAACTCTCTTTCAATCTAACTCTAGATAATTTACAAGAATTAAGGCCATATCTTTACAGTCTACTAGAAAAGCTCCACTCCAAATCAAGAGAGAAAAGTATAGAGCAAGCCTCTACTTCACTACATAGGCAATTCTACCCCCAACTTCAACACGATTTAAGAGAATCCAACTACTTCAAGGACACTCATAACATTGAAACAATATCATTGATTTTCAGAGCTAGAGGTGAACTTTTGCCTCTAAATTCCATTCCACATCGCAATGATATATCCCTAAGCTGCTCCTTATGCAACACCAACGAAGGATTTCATTTGCATTTCATCGCAAGGTGCCCCATTTTAGCAGAAATTCGGCGTCAAATATGACAGAAAAGTTATTTGGAACAAGCGGAACTCATTGAAATTCTTAATGGAACAGATTGGAAAAAACTATCTCAGTATTTAGAAAAAGTACTAAATTATAGAAGACAGATAATAAGAGAAGACTTTTAAGATTAAATTCTTTATAAAGCAACATAAAACTACAAAAATTGGAAATGTTTTTAATTTAGGCTATCATCTGGCTGACGGCTCTTCCGGCCATGCCACAAAAGATTTAATTTAATTTTAAACTCAAATGTTTTTGTAAATATAACTATTATGAATAAATCTATTAATCTAATCTAAACATCGTCGCACAATGAGACAAAGAAATCGAAAAATTGACAATAGGGGAGAGTGAGCACGAAAGTAACAGTGGGTCGGTTGTAACATTCAATTTTTACGAAAAAATTGAGCTGTATGCATTCATTTTTAAATACAGATTTCCTTCACAATTAAGTTCTGAATGCACCCACAAAAAACCAAATGTCAAAACACTGAACTGTGCCAAACAAAATTTAAAACGTGAAATTCAATGACAAACGATTTTTTTTTCTTTGGTGAGTTTTGTTCCATATTTCTTGAAATAATAAATTATAAATTAAGTGAAAGCACCTTAATCGAAGTTCATTTTGTTCTTAAAGCAATAGAGAACATGATTTTCTGATTTGCATTATAGTTTCTTTTTAATTTAATTTTTCATATAAAAAAATAAGTTGTGGACGGTTGTAACATTGTTTGTGTTAGCGGTTGTAACATGTTACAATCGTCCACATGCATAATATTAAGGTGTCTGTTCCTGTTTTAATCTTTAATTGATTCCTATATACACTCTGTTTTTGATTGCATAAAAACAATATAGACAACAGTTTCACTTAAGGCAGCGGAAAATGCCCCGACAAAGAACGAGGAAAACTTCTCGAGGTATAATCTCAAAATATATCTTCGTAAAGGCAGCGGAAGAAGTTCTTAAAATCAGTTGACAAATCAGTTAAAGCTGTTTCAAAAGCTTACAAAATCTGTCACGTCACTCTAAGGCTAGGACCGCACTTGCGATTTCAATCGCCCGAATTTTTAGTCGCAAAAATAGAACACATGAATTTAAATGAGAAATGAACGCACTTGCTACCAACAAATCATGACGATTTAAAAGTCGCAATTTGTTTAATTTTTCTTGCGATGCGATTGTCGTAAACTTAAATGAAACACATGTACTCAAATGGATATGCCCACACTTGCGATTTAAATTACTACGACTTAAAAATCGTAGTCGCAAAGAGAAATTGGCATGCCCGCACTTGCGATTTTTAATCCACGATTTTTTAGTCGCAAAAAGTAAGACACATGGTCTTAAATCTGAATACACGCACATGCGACTTAAAAATCGTAGCGATTATAAAAATGAAACAAGTTCTATTTTTTCAAGCGATTTTTCTGTCGCTAGTAGTAGTGTAGTTTTATTTTTAGTGTGTTTTATGTTTCACTATTAAATAATCGCCCGACAAAAAAATCGCAAGTAGCGACTACGACTTTTTAATCGCCTCGACGAAAAATCGCAAGTGCAGTCCTAGCCTAAGTCGTTTTGTTCGAAAAACAAAATCTATTCGTGACTCCTCTGGCGATGCTGTTTACCCAGATGTTGGTTATAGAGCCCATAATAGAGTTCTTAGAGATGATTACAAAGTAGGTTTTTGAGGCTAATTAAAGTACCATACTAATGGTATTTACTTTTTTTTTTTAAATAATATATGTATATATGTATGTTTGTATATGCAAATGACTTTAAATTAAATATGAAGTTAAACCAATATTTTTTTTTTCTTCTTACATTTATATGGTGTTACAACCGTCCTTTCATCGTGTTACAACCGGTACACCCGAAAGGACGGTTGTAACATTTGACTTTCACTCCTTTGTCACAGCATACACTCGGAGAAAGGAGAAAGTTGGAAACCAAATAAGTATTTTATGGTAGTTAAATATCAACTTATTAATATAGACTTTGTTTCATTTTGTTATGTTTTTTAGTTTTCAACTTATGGCACAATATGTAAGAAGTGTTTGTTTCGCACTCACTCTCCCCTACTGCAAGGAAATGAAATTTAATTTTGGAGCCTTCAATCTCGACTTTTTCAAAATTTGAGAAACAAAAAAAAATGTCGAAAATAAACGTCAAGTGGTCACATTTAAAAAAAAAAAGGATTTCTTTAATATTTCAGTTGGCCTCTGGTTGCTTTAAAAAACCGTTTTTTTTACAAAGAAAAATATATCTAGTTTTTGAAATTTTCTCAAAACTGAGGTACCTACCTGCAATCATCTGGTTCTTAGCTATATTAAATGAATACTAAGAGGCAGTGCAGTAGGTAGGTACCTTCTTATTATTATGTATTACGTTTTTGAGAAAAATAACCTCGAAGTTGTAACGAAGCGTTCCATGCTTCTACCAATATTGAACACAATGGGTGATTTAATTCACCATGACCGCAGCACCGACCGACGACACCATACGACGCCGCAGCTACCAACGACACCAGTTACCTCGCTAAGATAAAGGGATTTTATACCTTGTCTTAATACAATATGCAGTCACTATAAGATCATGACGTCACAGTTGGTTGAACACATTGGGTGATTTACATTCGACCAGTATATAATTCACACTCAGTTTTTACGAAAAATATAACAAGAGGACCTCTTTTTGGGAAGGAAAGTCACTTGTTTGCTACGGTCGAAGCTGACGAGCTAGATTTTAGTTTACAAGTCATCTTAAATTGTCCAGCTATTTCGTTCCATCAGTTTGGTTCGAAGAAATAAACGTCGTAATTGCCACCAGGGGCTTTGGTACCTGTTGATCTGTCGATGTTTATACATTGGCTGTGCCTACCAGAGGCCTAAGACCTGTTGATCTTGTGCCTACCAGAGGCCTTAAAGCTGTTGATCTTGTGCCTACCATCAGAGGCCTTAAACCTGTTGATCTTGTGCCTACCAGAGGCCTTAAAGCTGTTGATGTTGTGCCTACCAGAGGCCTAAAACTGTTGATCTTGTGCCTACCAGAGGCCTTAAACCTGTTGATCTTGTGCCTACCAGAGGCCTTAAAGCTGTTGATCTTGTGCCTACCAGAGGCCTAAAACCTGTTGATCTTGTGCCTACCAGAGGCCTTAAAGCTGTTGATCTTGTGCCTACCAGAGGCCTAAAACCTGTTGATCTTGTGCCTACCAGAGGCCTTAAACCTGTTGATCTTGTGCCTACCAGAGGCCTTAAACCTGTTGATCTTGTGCCTACCAGAGGCCTAAACCTGTTGATCTTGTGCCTACCAGAGGCTTTAAACCTGTTGATCTTGTAAGCGCCAAGGGCGTAGTCCGTAGTCCGTATTTATAAAAGAGTAGCCCGATACCGAATGCCAGTTAAAGGAGAAACCAGATGACAGAATAAAGCTTTTTAAAGGAAGCCAGCAGGACCCGATACCAGGAGAATAACCGATGTTTACCAGATACACCAGGCAGGGTGTAATTAATTGAAATCAAGAAATATTTAAGTTGTTATATAAAGTTAAGATTTGTTTTTAATAAAGATTTTGTATAAGGTTTTAAAGACCTTCCTACTGAAGTTTCGTGTTTTTCTTCAGAACGACCCACAGTGGATCGACTCCATACATTTAGACGTGAAAAATTCTAATCTTCTTGGAAAATATCTGTCTCCATCTATAATGTTCATAAATGCAGAAAAGTATTCTATTCTATTCTCTAGTCAATTTTTATGTTTTAGAATAAACCGTTCCAGCCGACTTCCAATTTAAATCAAAATTGGCTTATTTTGAACTGGTGATTCTCTTAAGCTTAGCAATATTTTAACAGTTTCTTGGTTCTGATGAATTAAACTAGTTCGAAATATGTTATAAAAGTTTTTTTGTCGGAGTCGATTTGGAATTCGAACACCAAACTTAAAAAAATTCCTTCCTTGGGACGCAGAAATCTTTTCCTAAAAAGTGGGCAAAACAATTGCTTTGCAAATCTTTGCGAGGTTTATCACATATATTTCCAGAAAGTAGACGTCCATCGCTATCCAAAACACATAATTTATTTTTAAAGCAACCTTAGGCACATATTTAGATTTTCCAAAAAATACACGTTAAAAACAATTTTTTTTTGTTCTTTGAATAACCCCATTTTTTTATACAACAAACAAACTTTAAGACAATTTCAACACAGATTTATAAAAGTAAATACCTTCACGAACATCTGCAATTATTTTTTTTCAATTTCACTTAAAATTGTAATTTTAACAATTATTTTTCTAAAAATCTTAAACGCAACAGATCAAAAAAAGACTTTTCACTTTCAAGTTTGGAGGTCATTTATTCCATGCTTAACTGGTTTAAAGAAGAAAAAAAGGTGTTTTCAGATTAAATAGTTATCCGTTATAGATAAGAAATAGAATTTTTTAGAATTTTAGACATTGACTTTTTCACGTCTAATTGTAATGGGTCGATCCACTGTGCGACCCTGGAAATCCGGCGAGCAAAACCTCGGCTGGAAAGCAAAAAGCACATCACAAAGTATTTGTGTAATGTTTTTGTGTGCAGACTTAGAATTAAAACAGTGTTTAGTCCAAATACCTATATCAACATAGTTTATTTCTAAACCTCTTAAAAAATAAAAATAAAGTTGAAAATCTATTAAATTTTTATTTTAATATTGAAGAGCCTATTAAATAACATCTACACGTAGGTATTTACTTTAGTTTCATTCAAATATTAAAAAGACAAATTTTTTAGTTTATTTTTTGATTTGTAAAAAAAATCCCAAGTACCTATTTAGCGGATTTTATGGTTTATTTTTGTTGAAAATGTGTACAGAAATATTTCTTGCATACCCACATAATTTCTAAAACAAAACACAAAACTTAATATGGCTACCCTTAATGCCTCAACTTCTATACCTATGCCCGCACACTTCGTTCTACATTTTTCCAAATGTTCATTTTTTCTCCAAACTGAAACTATACACTCTTTTTTTGACTATATACCTATAGACCAAACAAGTCCTAAAAAAATGAGCTTGCACTCTATATCGATGATGCCATCTACCTACCTACTATCTGTCTGTATGCCATGTGCGTCGTCCTTCGTATTTTTTCGACCGTCCCTTCCGGAAAAACCCCACTTCAATAGCCACCTTTAGTTCATCGTATCCTCTGTATGACCGAATCCTTTCCATCTACACACACATTTTTAGACTCATCACGATTTGAGCTTTTCAAAAAAAAAAAAATATATATGTAGGTATAAAAAATACAAAAAAAGGCAAAAACTTCTCCCGCCCAAAAAAAGAAACAGCAAAAAACACAAGTGCGCTCATTTTTTGTTTTGCATTCTCACGCTAAATAACATCGTGTACAAAACAAGGACGATGGTTATGATGATGATGACGATGCTACTAATATCAGCCAGCCTAAGGGAGGCAGCGGTTCTGATGCATATGTAGATGTGCGTTAAACCGGAAACAAAACGCGTTACACACCCTGCCGACTAACCGCGCCGCAACAACAAATAAAGCCAATCATATTTCACTCCTTAAAGCCTTCTTCCCATCATCCTTACCTGCAGCCAGACAAATTAAAAATAAATAAGGAATATGTTTATCACGTGACAATTGACTAAACAGCAATGTCAACATCCTAAGCCCGAGACCAATTTCTTAGGAAATAGCACCAGCTTCTGAGGAGCACACAGACAAAGCACATCCAAAAAGGAAATCATCTGACGACCCACATTTTATCGTCATCATAACGTAACACATCTGACAGGATGTCTGTGTCGAGCAGCGAGAGTATCTGAGTCTGAACTAGAAAAATGGGGGGTGACGCGTAGTACTCCTTTTGTTTTTTGCTTTTTTGTGTTTTTATTTCATATCCTGTTCCTTTTAGCTGCACACCATCGTCATCATCGTCCTAGCCGGGAACCTACATCGATGAATAACAGTGATGGGATCCTAGTGACGGTGTGGCTCGACGGCGCGATGGGCGGAAGGAAGGTTTTGTCGTGTGCACACTTTTTTGGGAATTTTTTCTCGTTTTTAGATTTTTAAACTTCTTTTTTTCTGTTATTTTTTTACTACTTTGCGCCACCAAAGCTTTGGCACTAGCTAGAGAGAGCCAGCGAGAGAGTTTGAAAAAAATTGTGTGTTAAATACACACACTTATACAGACGAACATAGCTCGAAACAGATTTTTTCTCTTCCAGGCCTGGTATGAAAAAAAGCTCTCAGATCCTCATTTGCCAATAGTTAGGCGACCACAATTTTGTTTTTTATATTTTTTTAGCTGTTTCGAGCTAAGTAGAGCGCACTTGTGTAGGTATGCATCAACAAAACATCAATACGTCGTCGTCCAACCCTTCTAGTTGTTGTTTGGGTGGTGAATTTTTTTTTTTTTTTTTTTTTGAACCTCAAAATTGTGGGTGGCAGATAACGGAGGTGACAGCGGTAGCGGCAGCAGCAGCGGAGGCTATATGCAGCACCACAGGCTGTTTCCTAAGTATTCGGATATTGTGCCCACTGTGATGGCGATTGATATGGGAATGGAATACCGTTGTGTTAGTTTTGGGTTTTGTTTTTTTGTTCATCCTTTTTTTGTATTTTTTGTTGCCTTTTGACACTTTTGCATACGAATTTACAGCAACGAAAAAAGGGTTTTTTTCTGAGTGTGTAAGTAAACCATTTTTGGGAACTGCGATTTTTTTACGTGTCATACTCTGTATAGAAAAGGGAGATGGGAATATTTTTTCTGTTCTATGTAAACATTTTGTTTCTTTTTTTTTTAACATTCGTTGCCCAAAAGTTTAGACCGAAAAAAGTTGGGAGATTGTATCTAAAGTTTTTCGTGCTATTTCAAGTGTTTAAAATGTGTTAAAGGGCTCGAAATATACACTGACTGGTAGGTACGATGAAGACAAAGTTTTTTTTTTTTTTTAATTCCTACCCTGCAGGATTTTTGTTTCGAAGGAATTAAATTTTAAGAACTAATTGATTTTAATGTACCTTTCAAAGTAAGGTTAGAATGATAGGCGTGGTGGCTGGAAAGCACCTATTTGTTCGAGGCCATTATTTGGTATTGAATTTTCCTTAATCGCTTACCAATTTTCGTTTTATCAATGTAGGTACGTAGCAATTGAGGTAGTGGATATGAAAAATAGGGTAGATACTGGCGGAGATAGCACTTCTATCTATTAGTTGAGTTATCCTTGGATAAGAGGCCAATGGTGTGGTATAGTTTTTAATACGAAAGTTTTACAAAAGTTTTTAGAATTCGTGTAGATTTTAACTTGATCTTTTCGAACGATAGTTTTGGTATGGAAGTGCTAGGTTTTATGAAAAAATACTATTTTATGGACTTTTGCATTTTCATAGCATTTTTTGAGGAAAAATGATAAACATTTTTTTTTTTTACGATATATTTACGACAAATTTACGACAATTATTTACGCTGTCCTTTTTCTTTTTCGAGTTCATTTCGTCCTATTTTGAAGGGTGGTAGTGCTAACTTGACGGACATAAAAATGAGCTTGAATGCATCACATGATTGTATACAAGCGCATGTAAATGTATATGGGTCAAGACAAGCACGAGGGCTAAGGAAAATGGTCCAAAAATAAACTTTATAATATTAAATAAATCACCCTATCGGAAGATGTTATAATTTAAGCAAATGGCGTCGTACGTCAATCATATTTTTAATAATAATTGTGTCGATTTTTTGGAACAATAATCGGTCAGTGGTGCTAGCGCAACGTGAACTCCAATGTCGATTTCCTAATCGTGTCGCGCCAACAACTGGGCAAACATTCCAGCGCATCAGAATACGACAGAACAGGAATCACAGAAGATCATGCAGGAGGAATATCCCGATGTCGGTATCACCAGATGGGTCCTACAGCGAATTTTAGTAAAAGGCTTACACATGTTCCCGTAGAAAATGTGTGCTGATGCTGACCGTTCGTCACATGTGAATTACTGTCGAGCCATCCTCAATATCTGGGGCACTGAAAATTCATATGTTATGCACGAAGAGCCATTATATCCAGTCAAAGCCGCTGTGTGGCGTGATTGGGACGTACTCTTTCGAGGATGCCATACGGTCACTGTTACTGGCGACCGCTAACAGTAACAGTACAGTAACCACTTCTTACTACCGGAATTGGATGAGCGGTGCTTGGTTGACATGTGGTTTCAACAAGACGATGCAACCGCACACACAGCACGAGCCATGATGGATATTGTGAAGAAAGCGTTTGTTTCGCGTAATCAACCATTTTGGTGATTTGGAATGACCAGCAAGATCGCCTGATTTAAACTTCCCAGACTTCATTCTTTGGGGCTACTTCATTTCGCGTTTATGCCAACAAGCCTTAGATAACCCCTTAAGGAGAATATAGGACAGGAATACGAACAGTTATCACCGGAAATCTTGCGGAAATTAATGGAAAATGTGAAAAAAACGGGCAAAAACGTGTATCAACACTGGCCAACCATTTGAAGGATATCTTTTCAACTTAACAGAAAAAATTGTAAAGGGCCAAATAAAGATTTTCATAACTATAAATTATTTTTTAAATTGAGTAAAAAAGAAAAAAAAGAAAATTGTATGATTAATTTTGCCTCACCTTGTATTTATACACACTTTATTAGCCACGAATGTATTGCGTTGAAATATCCAGATTATTTGTTATTTTTTGATTTATCTTTCCTTATAACAAACCTTATTTTCCACAGGAAGAAACTGGGAGGTAAATAACTGCATATTATCAGGAGTTTAAAAAAAAAACCCGAATCATCGGCATACAATAAAACATTAACAACTATGCCTGTAATTCCGACTTAGATACTATTTCTTTAATGAAGTGGTCAAATTATCTCTATTTTACGGCACTAGGTGCTTCAAACAACTCGGAGACATTTGAGCCATGGAAACAGGTGCAATACATTTCCTTAAGACTTCAAATTTATTCAATAGAAAGTTCTATTAGTGAAATTTTATAAGAAAGTGAATTTCTATTAACAATATCAAAATCCGCTTTAAAATCTTCAAAAAGAGCATAGTTCCTTTTTCATGGTAAATTATAAAATGCACCGTAAAAACGGTAATTCTCTAGCCGGTCCCTAATAAAGGCGAATCTTCCTCCACCTCCAATTACCGACCAATTGCACTAACGTCCCACTGGTGATCTAACGGCATATCTCACCGAAAAGTGGAACCATTCCTTACATAAGCTTGGAGAAACAAAGGTAATTGCACTTGATATTTCCAAAGCATTTTATAGAGTTTGGCACGAAGCTCTCCTATCGGAAATGCGTGCATTTGGTATCGAAGAGCCCCTTCTTCGTTGGATTGTAATTACCTTTCGGATCGCTCAATACAAGTTGTATTGGATAGTTTCAAGTCTGATGTCCATAAAATAAATGCTGTCGTGCCTCAGGGCTCCGTTTTGCCTCCGACACTTTTTTTTATCTTCATAAATGATCTCTTGTCTTGTTTCTCTGATGACAGCATCCTCAGCTTCTCATATTTGTCTCCAGATTTACAACCCTGTTCTTCGGCTGTGGAACTGAAATGGCAGCGTATGATTAGCTCATTGGATTCCGATCTCGACAGCATTTTACAATGGGATATCAACAACCGCGTGAAATTTAAGGTGGGAAATACAATTAGAAGTTCCGAAAAATCGATTTTGTTTGTCTAAAAAATGGTAAATTTTATGGAGAATACGATGGTCTAACTCTGAATTTGAAATTCGAACTCCATCTTTTTTTTCTAACGTTTTTTAAAGACGTTTTTCGAAGCGCGCAACAAGTATTTTTGAAAAGTCGACGAGGGAATCCGTTTTATATTGTATTTTTTTGTATGTCTATCTACAGGGGTTTTATACATATAGATATACATGTGTATGTGCATAATATAGTTTCGCGTCGAGAACCGATTGGTACGTAAACATCATTTTTTAGTAATTAAAACTTTGAACGCGTTTTTCTCGAAACAGCATTTTTGAAAATTGCGTGCACGATAACTAAAAAAGTTCTTAACCGATATTGCTCTACTTTGAAGGCTTGTTTCTTTATATCATTAGCATCTATTTGAACTAAAATAATTTGTGAATGGACTTCAAAAAATGTAAAAATTCATGCAAAAAAGGCGCGAATTTTCCATCGATTTTTCGACATTTTTCAATAAATCTGTTCCAATTTTTAATTTCTCCATTTTTCTTCATTTTTTTAGTTCAAATAGAGATTATATCATCAATTCATATGTGATCATTTCCAGGACTATGGCAGACAAAAATTGTGGCCTCCAGAAGGCACGCAGATCGATGCTTCACATGCTTCCATGAAAAAAATAAATAAAAATATGAATTTGTAGCTTTAATATGTTGTAAAAGTCAGGCCAAGATTAGTCAATTTTAAAAAAAAATTTTGAGTTAAAAAAAAAATATTAAAAAATGCTTGAATATTGAACTCTTATATTTCCCCCCTTAATGCTTCGAAAACACAAAGCTGTCTTCTATAGGCCAAGCGAAATATACCACCCATGCCATGATCCCTGATTAGCACTTGCATCAATAAAACTGAAAAGCCGTCCATAGTCGTGTTTATGACCATCTTTTATGGAGTGATCATATTATATTCGACGTAGCCAAAAACACAGCGAAATGCTTAGGTTTCATTAAAGATGCAAGACATTTATTTCCCCTACGATCTATTAGGCATACATACGCCCAAAACTTGAGTATAACCCTCATATCTGGGCTAGTTCCCCTATAATTCATTTGAACCTGTTGGATAAAATTCAGAATAGAGCACTCAAAATAGAAGGAGACACAAGACACATCCATTACGGAAGCTCTTCTTTCTCTTGAACACCGTGCGTCGTACCGTCTCCTGGCTTTTATTGTTTTATCGCTTTTTCTATCAACAATGTTTAATTGAAATAACCACTTGCATTCCTCTCCTCAAAAAATTAAACTATAATATCGGTCGAGTTGTGAATGCTCATCAACTTACCCTTGAGCCTTACTTCGGACATACTGTCAAATATAGAGGTTCGTTCTTTCTTTAGCCGCACTACTAGAATGTGGAATACTTTGCCCCTCTCGATTTTTTCCCTCATGGAGGGCGCCAATATTAAAGGCCCAGAGACTTATAAATGTTTAACATTTATTCAAATTTCGATCGAAACTCAAGAGCCAATATCAAAAGAAATTCACTTGATTTTGAGAATTTCAATAAATGACAGAATTAATTTTTCAAGAAATTGAAGAGCCTTTAAAAATTGTAATGGGCACAGCACTGTATTAAAATACATGAAAGTACAACGAAATCTCTTTGACAAGCCGAAAAAATGAAATGTTACAATGGCTTGCTGACAGCAATATACCCCATAATTCCGAAATGCTCAAACTCGAACTTCATGAGCTTGTAAAACAACATAAAGCTTTACAACAGTCGAAGGATAAGATTAATGACATAATTATACCCCATTGAACATATTTGACAAACTGTCGATGAAATCGTGGGTTGACGAAACAAAGCATTTAAATTAAATGGTGCTCAAACGTTAAGTGAAGGAGAATTCGCAAAAAATATTGGTTGAAGTTATATACGACACTTAAAATACAAAACATATATATACTAAAAATTGGAGATTTAATGAATGTGTTTTTGGAGACTTATTCAATTCTTAATATCATAATGAGTACTAATATTCCTTAGTTGAGATTTTTTATTAAAACCTTATACTTGCGATTTCAATATTCGTAAAAAATTTATAGATGAAGAAGACCTTTGGAAACACAGTCACGGTCACGGTTCTTCACCTTCAAACCATGGTTGTAATGCACATGTATTGGGGTGGTTAAATTTTAAGGGCCGATGTTGAATGTGAACCACACCTAAACGTCAAGTTTTTTTCTGCATTTCATTTGACATTTCTCAATTTGAACCATGGAAAGATACACAATCGAGCAACGCGTTAAAGTTATTCAGGCTTATTATGAAAATGGGCGTTCAAATCAAAATGCGTATCGATCACTTCGTGATTTTTCCAATCAATTTAATTGTCCAAATGTGCGTACAATTGAAAAAATCTTGCAAAAATTTGAGCAAACCGGGTCTGTAGGAGATGTGAAAACACCAGTGCATGCCGAGGTGGCCGTGGCGCGATGGATGTGTGCTCGCCTGTGAACCTCATGATCACAGGTTCGATCCCTGCCGTCGTCTATGTCGTTTTAATTCCATTAAAAACCTTCTAAAAACTGTCATCGATGGGTTGCTGGTTTACTCATTACATGTTGTTCAGGCATAACACTAACAACATGTAATTGAGTTAAACTAGTATGCCCAACAAGGATGAACACGAATAAAATAATGTGAATTATAAGCGACATAGAAATAAGACACGGCATTCTCCGCTTTAGTTCAGCCGCCACCCCTGGAGATAAAATATCTGAGACAACAACCTTCAGTCTCAGAACATCGTGCCACATATCTTTCCTATCCTTCTTTCTCTTCCTTAACTTCACGCCCGCGCTGTGTTCACACATTTAAAGGGTAATCATAATCCCTTGAACGCGTGTAGATTATAAAAAAAAAAAAAAAAAAATGCTCATACAACTCGTACTGCTGAAAATATTGCTGCTGTTCGCCATAGTGTGGCTGAAGACCAGTCCACCTCAACTCATCGTCGTGCCCAACAATTGCACTCACGCTCGTCGTTGATGAACATTATGCATAAAGACTTGCATTTACAGGCTTACAAGGTGCAATTGACTCAAGAACTAAAGCCTCTTGACCATTTCAAGCGTCCCTCGTCAATGGTCAGAATGGTGGCAAGAAATGGCAACAGTGGATGATCAATTTTCGAAGAAAATCATCTTCAGTGATTAGGCACATTTTTACCTCAGTGGATTCGTCAATAAGCAGAATTGTCACATTTGGGCGAATGATAATCCAAGAGTGATTGTCGAAAAACAAATGTGCACACAAAGAGTGATCAGGCCGTATTTTTTCCAAAATGAGGCCGGTCAGGCAGTTACTGTGAATGGTGTTCGCTATCGTGAGATGATAACGAACTTTTTATGGCCCGAATTGGAAGATATGGATGTGGACGATATGGGGTTTCAACAGGACAGTGCCACTTGCCACACAGCTAACGAAACAATGTCTCTTTTGCGCCAAGATCATGTGGTTTGACACCATTGGACTTCTTTCTTTGGGGTTATTTGAAAGAAAGTTGTACGTCGATAAGTCAGCGTCATCGAAAATTTGGACCATCGGATGGAGGTGTGCCGCCAAGGTCGCGGCGGTCATTTGGCCGATATTTTGTTCCATACATAATTGAACTATACCAATATTATCATAATAAAAAGAAATGACAATAATTTCCTCAATAATTTGGCGCAAAATTTTAAACAGTTCTCGTTTAAGGAATAAAATCGGCTCTACTTAACGCAATCGTTTAGCTTGGAGACTTGGTCTAACTTTTGCATAATTTTAAACAGGTTAGACAACTCTTCTAACTGATGTGGGTTTTAAAACAGAACCTAAGCGAATTTGCGTTGAACAACCCTTAATTTGACAGATACATAACTCACACAACTACAAAAACACAAAAAAAAGTAAAAAGAACAGACAACTTTAAACCAAATAATTTTTCGCCGAAAAAAGTACATTTTATTTACTACCTCGGTACAGATTTTGATTGTTTGTAAGTTTTTTACATTATTTTAGATGGAAATAAAGTATAAATCGCAAATTCACAGCATAAAAACTCAATTTGTTGTTGCAAGGTGCAGATTCATTTAGCTATACTCGTCTCGGCCGGCATCAGCGGCGGCGCGCGTGCATACATATGATATGTATGTACCTACATACATTTGTATTTACAGATTTGTTCATCGTAGAGCACTTTCGTACGATTATTTCGAATTCATAATATTCAGTTATTCAGTCTATTTACAAAAAACATCTTTAAAAATTGAATAAAACATCAATAAACATTTTTTCTTCCATTTGCTTTGGTATGAAATGACCATTGTCAATATGGATAAAGTATACTTTTAAAAGATAAACTAGCTATTTGCTGCTGTTAAAGTAAGACGAGCTCTTTAACGTTAAAGTATAGTTTATGTCCTTTAAAATTAACAAAAAGTCGGTTCTCGTTTTATACTCAATATTTAGAGTCGACTCCCATTCTAAAATTGATTTAGAGTAGGTTTTAAATGTTTAAAATTTTGCGCCTTTGTGTTTAATTCAAAATCAACATCGGCTATTTAACCACCCTTTAGCATGCCCCTTTAGTAAAAATATTTTTTTTTGTTTTAAGCGGATTCCAAAAGCGTATAAATTTCGCTTTTTGCTATTTTTAAATGTAACCGAAAAAAAAAAGATTTCTGAAAAGGGATGTGGTTACACTTTGAAGTTTGAAGTATTAGAATTTAGAACTAGTTAGTTGATCATCGAAAAGAAAATTTCGAAAGTCGAATATGTTAAAAGGGGGGATATGCGAATTTTGCCATCTTCACATTCTTACTCTGATCTTTTACTAAGCGGGTTGGACTCTAGATATTCGCTGTAAGTAGAAACACTAAGTCTGACATTAAGTAATAACTTTTATAAAAATCAAATAAAATTTTAATAAATAGTGTGGTTATCCCATTAGAATTTTAATCAGTGTAAGCCCTGTTTAAGTAATAAGACTGCATGGTCTGCTTTTAATGAGATAAATTGAGCTGATATATTTCGATATACACGCGACAGATAAACCCATAAAAAAGGTAATTGACTACAACTGAAAATTTGAAAAGAATTTCTTTGAAAATAACCAGAACTTTCCTTTTTTGTAGCAAACAAGCTCTTTCGTAACTCGGATGACCTTTGGAGGACGAAGCCTTAGCCAAAATACTGGTTAAACTTAACTTGACTTGAGTGAATTTGTCTTCGCTCTTAGGTTTTCCAAAGGCATCCACACCGAACACTTTTTTTTTTGGACAACCACGGGGTCTTATAACCTCTTTGTCGATTTCGTCTCGTACTGATCAGTGATTACCATAAATTGTGTGCAAAGGAATATATCTTGCCGAAATCAGAGTTATTAAAAATCGAAGTCCAACCCAATTCCACAGATCTATAAGACACCCAAAAACATATCACATAATCAGTGGAGTGCACTCGCAGCCTCATTAATTTTCTATCAAAAACATCAATTAAGAGTAAGGAGGGACTGAGAACCAGAACTTGGTGCACCAAATTCAGCGAGCCGGATCCCAAGTAAAAAAAAGTAGGTAAACTGTGAGTAATTAATTTTGTTTTTGTAAATTAAGTTTTTGGTTTCATTATTTTGGCCTTGTCAAAAACATTAGGAAATATTTTTTTTTAAATTTAATGTTTGCTTGTATTATTAAAAAAATCATATATAATTATAAGATTTAATTTCGATATTTTTTTTTATTATAAAATAAAATAATAATAATGGATTAAAGCCAAATATAATCGTTTGAGATGAATTTTTAAATTATATGTGAGAGACAGAGGAAAGCAAGTTTGGGACTACCCTAAAAGACATTGAGGAAGGGGTAGTCATGGAGCTATGGCAGTGTTTCCATTGCTAGAGGAGGGTATCCTCCAGATATCAAACCACCCAAGATCTCACCCCATAGTTAACGATCGGATCACTCCAATTCAGTTTCTCTTACCTAGATTATACCTTCCTCTCTTCCTAATTCTTTTTATGCTTTTCACTTAGTTTTTCTATCCATTAAGTAACTTTTTTTTGCCTTGGGTATGCAAGGAACGTAAACACCAATTCCTAAATTTCTTATTTATTTTTTGGGCACGAAAATTTGTGAGCACAGGTTAAGACGCAGCTGGATCCCACCCCACGGCGAGCTGATGCTGAGCACTGCAAGCGTGCCATATGCTGCATTCACTAATGGGAATCAAGGTGCTTTGAAATTAATAACCCCCCTGTATGCTACAGTATCTTTGTGCTAAACATGCAACCCCAAATCAAACCCTAATCCTTCCGGGCGGAATTCTTAAGAGGTACTTCATATAATTTAAGCATCTTCATAACTCTGAAATTCTAACATAAAGTGTCTTTACTCTTTAATGTAATACAGTGGTTTATTTTTAAATGATAGGTTATTTCGATATTTATTTCCCGCTCGAAATCTTGACAGAAAGTCAGAATCATGACTCCGTGGAACGAAATGAACAACATTGGGACATATTGAAAACGTATTTACAAAAGGAGTGCTCTTGCGAAAACGCAACGCGAATTTAGCTGGATACTAGAAGTTTTCCTTATTTTTTCTTAGATTTTCTTTGGGATCACGAATTTCCTATTTAACTGACCGATGCAATTATCAGCCTGAAAAGACTTAAAGGACTAAACTCAAAATAGGTTCAACTTAAAATTTTTATATTTTAATATAAATTAACATTCCTAAAATAAATTCGTACATATGTACATTAGGTATTTATATGAAGGTTTTTTTTATAATACAAACTCTATATACTACTGAAATAAATCAGCCAAGTAGAAGACTTAGCACTATGTACATTAGGGTGGGTCAAAAAAATCAAGTTTGTTTTTTTTTTGATCCGACACATGAAAACTAGTTCCTAGGTACCTCTAGAAAGTACTTACCAAGTATGAGCTCTTAATATTAACGGGAAGAATATGCTCATCATAGTTTTCCGTTTTCAATTTAGTATCATATAAAAATGGTCATATCTTATCAACAATAGATCGTTTAACCAATCACATAGTCAATATTTATAGGAAATTGAACGCTCTACAAAAATGGTCTTATATACTTTTTTCATTAATCCAACCATTTAAAAGATATTCAACGTCAAAGATTGAAGTGTTTTAAGGAAAATAACTTTTTTGTTTTGAAATTTGTAACTTCATAAAAAATAATTATTGTCAAATGAGTTTCAATTATTTCTATAGGAAATTGATCGCTCTACAAAAAAGATCTCCATAGTTAATCGATTACTCTAGCCATTCAAAAGATATTCGCAGTAGAATTCCAATGCCTACTGATTTTAGTAGTTTTTCAATAAATATTCCCAATTTATCCAGTTAATTTATGAATTTTGACAATATTCATGAGAATTTGAGTTTATTTCGATAGAATGACGGTTTGCAAGCTATATCTTATCTTTTGTTTTAGAATATATTTTTTTTAATCAATTTTTTAACGATATTTTCTTTCTAGAGGTACCTAGGAACTAGTTTTCATGTGTCGGATCCAAAAAAAAAACAAACTTGATTTTTTTGACCCACCCTAATGTACATATGTACAATTGGTGAAGAATAAACTAACATTATATTTTAAATTTTAAAAATTATCCCTGTGATCGAATGTCACCACACGGTCACATTTTAACACAATTGCCACACGGCCTATGTCACAGCTGTCAATCACAAAACCAATTAGGGTTAGGTATCGTTCGTCTTGAAGATTTCGCTCGATTATATTAAATGGTTAATTAAAATACAAGTTTACATTTCATCGCACCCAATCGCCAATGATACGAGTACATTCTCCTCGTTGAGTTTTTAACCCTTATGATCGATCACTTTTAAATCTGCACACAGTTTTGGGAAAAATGCCTAAAATGACATTCTGCACATGCGCCTGATATCAACTTGATGTCTAGATCGTATTTAGGTATTTAGTATTGAAGGTGAAGCCCCATAATATGTGATCGACCTAGTGCTGTGTGTGTGTTATACTTGAAATTCGTTCCCACGCATTAAGAGCGAATAAACACGGCTAATAACAATTTACCCACCTTGAGCCATCAGTGCTTTCCTTGTTTTTTTGTGCTTAACACACATTTGGATCGAATTTCACTTCTGAAGGACTTAAGACGTTAGTGTTGTGTTTTAATTTTTTTTATATCAGTTTCATTTTACGGAATCACAGCAGTTGATATAGTAGTTACGTTATTTGCGAAGGCACACAGGTGTCTGGAGAATGTATCATCTTTGATTATGCCACGAGGGTGGGCTTTTTCTCAACAAGTGAAAAGTATATCTCAGATAAATTGCTTATGGAGTTTGCTGAGTGTAATTGAGAATGAATGGTAATTAAGACGAAGCGTGTGAAAGTATAAATATTAGACCTGGCCTGGCGGTGAATGTGACTTATTGTCTTTTGGTTATAGATGATTATTATAAATTTAAGTTAAGATTATTTAAACCCATAGTGCACAGGTTGGCTTATCTAAATCTGTTAACTTATTTTCAACATTTGAAGAGGAAAAATTTCTTGCATCTATTAAGAATATACTTCTACTTATACTTCGTTATTTATTCTCGGAATTTGGTATCTGATTAACTGCGTTTTGGGATTTTAGTCTGATGGTTTACTTTACTGGTATTCAAACCTAATGTTCTGGTATCGGGAAAACTGGCTTCGGATAGTTCTGGCAATGGTGCACAAGTACTACGCTCCTGACGGCACTTCGGAGCAGCACTAAAACAGCAGGTTAAGCGATCTAGTAGATCGGCAGGTACAAGGCCCCTGGTGAAAAAACGGCAGGCTGAACGCTCTGGTAGATCGTCAGGTACAAAGCGAACAAAAGGCGAAACGCTCTGGTAGATCAGGGGGTACAAACTCTCTGTTTACAAACGGCATGCTGAACGCCCCGGTAGATCAGCAGGTATAAAGCTTCTGGCGGCAATCAATTTGGCAGGCTAAACGTCTTATCCCATCAGCAGGTTCTACGTCCCTGGTGGCTAAAAACAGACAAAAACGCTCTGGTAGATCGCCAGGTACAAAAGCCCCTGGAACGTCCTGGTAGGTCAGCAGGTATAAAGCTTCTGGCGGCAATCAATTTGGCAGGCTAAACGCTCTACCCCATCGGCAGGTACTACGTCCCTGGTGGCTAAAAACAGACAAAACAAAACAGAACCGTTGCCGAACGACTGCTGGTTTTGTCTACCAAAAAAGTCCTATTTGCGTCAAAACTGAATGTGAACTGTAAGGTTGATGAATGATGAATGCTCCTAGTAAATATGAGTTATATTAATGGCATTCAAAGTTTACTGGTGATCGGCTTGTGATGACTTTAAGGTTGAACATTAGAGGGTAGTAGAAGTGCCAGTTATTTATGAATATTTCCTACTTAATCAAAAAAGGAGAGGCAGCGGCTCGGAAAGTAATGAAGAAAATGGTGTAGCATGTAACGCTTCGTTAAAATAGGTACATA
Source organism: Philhelius festivus (assembly GCA_963931855.1). NCBI lineage: Eukaryota > Metazoa > Arthropoda > Insecta > Diptera > Syrphidae > Philhelius > Philhelius festivus. The sequence continues at coordinate 68,434,096 of OZ007555.1, forward strand.
CCGACAGTGGAAAACTTTTAAGTTTCTTTGGAATTTTTCATTTACGTCCAATAATATTGGAACATTTACATGTGATGAATATCATGGATATAATAATATACAGTTGATTATTGTCACACCTATTCTGGTAACTTCACAATGGCGATGTACTGCTTTTACTGCTTTTTAACGAAATTTCTTTTCTCTTCGGGTTTTTTTCACCTTTAGATACAGGGAAACATCAGCTTGACACAGTCATCATTTAGCGTGGTGTTAGTTGTTAGTTAATAAATAAACATACATATAGCCTAACACTCTACTAAAAAGCGAACAATTCCATTAAAACCTTATAAAGTTGTCATCAATGGGTTGCTGGTTTGCTCATTGCATGTTGTTCAGGCATAATACTAACAACATGTGATTTAGTAATACTACTATGCCCATCAAATATGAAAAACGAATAAAATAATGTGAATTATAAGGGACATAGAAATAAAACACAGCATTCTCCGAACTAGTTCAGCCGCCATCCCTGGAGATAAAAAAATCTGAGACAACCACCTTCAGTCTCAGAACATCGTGCCACACATCTTTCCTATCTTTCTTTCTCTTCCTTAACTTCACACCCGCGCTGTGTTGAAACATTTAAAGGGTAGTTATAATCCCTCGAGCGCGTGTAGATTATAAAAAAAAAACCAAGAAATACTAAATATTAATCTACTATCTGTAGCTACTAAAATAACTACAAGTCAAATGCTACTCGCTATAAAAACAATAAAATTATTATTAGGAATTAAACAACTTTTTTCTTACAAAAACTTATAATGCGTGAGTTTCGAATACTTAATGAGAATAACGCCCATACAACCTGTGCTTAAGTGTAAGCTTTGAGTAACTCAAATCGAAAACATCATGGTTTACATAGACTGCAATTTTAACTAAAAGTACAAGATTTCAACAAAGACAGAGTCAATGTGAAGAACTTTTTCACTGTTTTATAAATAAATTCAATAAAGTTAGGTTTATTTCCGACAGTTTTGAAAAATATAACTTTTAAGGTTTTCGCGGTTGTCTGCATACGAGTATGACGTTATTACTTTGAATTTCGGATAAGCCGCATATAAATAATAAATATTAAAAATGATGAGTTCTATACCGTACTCACCCTGATCGTTTCGCTTCAAATTACATTGAGCGTGGCCATCTTTGGCTACTTGGCCATAAAATTCATCGAAAAGGATAACAATTTCAGAAACGATTTGGCTTATTTTCAAACATACGCCTTCTTCAGATTTCAGGAAAAAAGATTTATATTGACTACCCAATTCATCGTACTTTTTTGAACAAAAATTACTGAACCTTTCATGAAAATAAATTTCTTTAAGACAGATGACCATTTTTGTAAATGATAGACAACACTATGCGTGCATTAGGCAAAGCGAAAAGGTGCTAGATCTTGTATTTGCCCAATTTTGTAAATCGAATTTATACAAATTGAACATTGTAGCTTCCTCTTTATTTTGAATAAAACAAAAAGAGTGCGTATACTGACGTACGCGTACTAGAAGTAAAACTTCTTTTCCCTCAAGCAAAGCCTCTGTAAGATTATAATTTATAAACGTACAAACATTTTGTAGAAACCAACATATGTATGTGCCTAACAACTAATTGTTGATTAAGATCTTACTGAATTTACAAATTGATTGTATAATCAAATTAAAGTTGACGATTTTCGCTTAGCCACTAGAATTGTATAGGTACATTTTCTGTAATTCAGCCGATTACTCTACGAATCGTTGCAAAATGAAGCAATTCATTCCTCACTTGTCGACTCTAGAAAAAATGAGTTTTAGGTCAAGATGTAAGGTAACGTATGGGTGTGTACCCATTTTGACGATACGGAAATTTACTTTTTGTTGGTTTTTGACAATAGCTTTCAGTGCTTTTCGGAAACATCCAATTGTTTGAATTGAAAATGGTTTTCAAAATACGAGTAAGTTACGAAGCTTAAATTGGAACTCAAATCTGTTTCAATTATACAAATGAAGTAATTAGTTTTGGAATCACAGCTTGGTCCACCTGCCACTTTCTTGAATATATTGAGAAAATCAAGAAAGTCATGTATAACTTGGGAAAATTGTTTGTTTTTTACCAATGTTAAACAAAATGGATGGCACTCTTTATGACGCACATCATAAATCGTGAAAGAATACTGACGTCTAAGATTCAAAAATTTGTGAAAAATACAGCGAACCTACTCAAAACTATCAGTGCATTTTTATCTCCGCTTAATTTTATCAGAGGGTTACATTTAAATTCAATTGAAAATGGCTGACAAAAGTTTCTATAAGATAACTATGACCGACTCATAGTGCGACGAGCACACGAGATGAAAGTAAAGTTGCGCGTACAGTAGTGCGACAAAGCGATGCGAAGCAAGAACCGTTGCGACAAGCGATTCGAGATGCGAGAATTAGATGCGAGATAGTGCGCGCAGTAGAAGCGATTTTTTGCGGTTGTGTTGTTAATTCCTTTACAATTATTGCCACTAAAATTGTAAAAAGTTGCACCACTCAACACAAGCACTGAAATAACAAAATTTTACTCTTTTGATTTTTTTTTTGAAACCTCAAAACAAACAATATGAGCCTTCTCGCACGAACTCGCTTGAAAAAGTGGTCAGAACAGTTTGTGTGCGAGATGCTTGCGATAAGTTTGTGTGCGAGATGCTTGCGATAGGCATGCGAGAAACTCGCAACACTCGCATCAAATATCGCTTCACTGTGCGCACGTATATAAGAATCAATGTAAATATTTTTCTCGCACGCAAACGCTTCTCGCATCGCAACGCTTTGTCGCACTACTGTACGCGTAGCCTAAGACCTGTTTCAATGTTAACTTATTGTATTAATGTGTCCTCCCCGATGGGTTTTACCTTCTCGTGGTGGGGGGGCTTAGTCTATTTCTCCGGCTATAAAGCCTAGCTGGGAATTTAGACAACTAAGAAAACCCTTAGGATTATCGTTCCTAGTTCGTTGTACCGCGAACAAAGATTAGGATTATCGTTCCTAGTTCGCTGTAAGGTGAACAAAGATTTGGACTATCATTCCTAGTTTGCTGTAAGTTGAACAAAGATTAGGACTATCGTTCCTAGTTCGTTGCAAGGCTAACAAAGACAAATAAAGTGGTTAGGAGAAGTCACTGCCATAACATAAAGGAAAGTAACTGAGATAGTTATTCTCTTTTGCTCGATGTTTTGGTTTCCAAAATCCGGATAATCGATGGTCCTACCCAGTGCCATTAGATTAAGAAAGATTGCTTAGTGCTATCGTTCCTAGTTCGTTGTAGGGCGAAAAAGACTAATCGAAAATATTGGTGCAGATTGTGGTTGGTTTCGGTCAGCTATGGTCTGCACAATGGAGTTTCTGCTCCATATCTTTATATACATAATATATAAATAACTTCATAATATTGGAAATTTAAATTAATTTATTAATTTATACAGAAAAATAACCCAAATTGGGTACCTCGGGTATAACGAGATCTATTGATTTTATCCCCGCTAATTAGAGCCCCCAGGGTGTAAAAACCTTGGACTCGTTATTAATTGGGTAGGCCCTCTGTAAAGAGAGCTCGAGGTGGGTGTGGTTATACTAACCAAGTCACCCGGTTAGCTATTGTCACCAACAATTATAGTTAGATGGAAAAAACACGGACCAAGGGTGGTACAGCCTACACAGTGCAAATTTGGAACAGTATGGAGGCTAGCTTGTACTCTGAGCCAAGACTGTACGAGAAATTGATTAGTGGCGGTGAGAAAGAGAAAAAAGATGACACGGAAACCCAGTTGCCCTGTGAGTCGTGGGCCAAGATTTTTGAGACTCTTTTTGACATTTCTTTTTGACCGCAATAAGAACAACCTCTTGAATAATAGCTACGAATATCGCAATGAAAGAGAACTTCAGAGGCAAAAAATTATCGTGTATATTAGCGTGCGTCTCACAGGAAGATTTTCAAAGAGAAATTCGAAAAAAGAGTCAGACGCAAAGAATCATCGTAGAATAGGGGACTAAGTGGTTTTTCAGATGTTGACATTAAAATCAAATTGAACGATTCATAATGCGACGAGAACACGAGATTAGAGCGAGACATGACTCACTGTCAACTTTTTGCAGAGTCCCATATACTCGTAAGCCCATGTTTCATTTTAACAACCAAATAGATGTGAAACTAAAAATTAAATCTGAGCGACTGCCCTTACTTTATTTAATAATTTCACTTAACGTGACGACGAGAAATACTTTATTGTGTATATCCTCGTCTGCTTTCATAGTTTGAAACTTTACAACAACGACGAAGTTTCATCACGCTCACACCTCGTTTTTTTCGCAGTCATTGTGTTCAAGCCAAAAGATTCTTCTAATAGTACGACAGTGCTAATTTAAGTCAAAATTCTTCGCATATGGCAGTGCTGATTTATATTTGACAACAGAAACAAAAAGATTTTACAAGTAGTTTTTATATTTTGCATAAATTATTATTTAAATGTTACTGCTCAGTTTTTTTTTGATAAAATAGATATATGTATATGTAAGCATTCAGTATTGTTAAGGGTGATTAAGGGTGTAATAATTTTAATAAATAAATTATTGAAAAAAATCTTTTTGCTTGTGTTTGTTTTTTTTTTACAAATGGAAATGGTTTTAGATTGTGTAACTGTTCGGCTACATACGAGCATAGCTGGGCACCGTTAATCAAAAAGTTAACTTCGTTAATCGTTAATCCGCTACTGAAAAAGCTAGCTTCGTTAAACGTTAAAGCGTTAAATTTCGGAAGAATTAACGCAAGTTAACGTTAATCGTTAATCCGTTAACATATTGTGATAAAAATTGCATTTTTTATATTTTTTTTCTCTAAGCACCGGTTTAATTTCTCATATATTTCATTGAAAAAGCAATTTTCTTCGCGACGCAAGAAAAATCATCTACCCAGAATCGTCTTGGCTGTTTTTTCTTCCTTTGTAGTTCATTTTCTAATATTATTAATGCGGCAGCCACTTTTTTTTTTTCTTAGAGGAAATCATACTCATACGGAACAAATTTAAGAATATTTTAAAGCGAAGGCGTACGTCGACAATAAATGTATGTACCGAACTGAAGTCAAAATTATTTCAGGTTTGACGTTTGAGTTTTTTGTTTATCGTGGTGCGTTCAACGTGTTCCCGAACGAGTGATCCTTGGTTCCTTGGTTAAGTGTACGAAGGTATCAACTCGTTCATCAACTGGTTAAACAACAATATCGAAAACGCAGTTGATCAACCTGAAAAACTTTTTTTCTGTGAAAATCGAACAATTTTATATATCTATATATAATACGTACTTAGCTGGTTTTGTTTCAACCGCGGAACGCACCGCGCGGCACATGTCTCATACTTGTCTGAACCTGTTTTTCGCGCCGCGCGGTAAATAGTAGGCATTGGATTAACGATTAACGGACTTAACGTGGATTAACGGATTTAACGTGTCCGTTAACATTTTTAAAAGTTAACTTAAAAGTTAATCCGTTAATCAAAATGTTAACTTCGTTAATTAACGATTAACGGATTAACGAGTTAATGCCCAGCTATGCATACGAGTAGTTCATTTTAAAAAGTTTCTGTTGTTTGTATTTTTTATGAAATTATGTTTTTAACTGTTTTTTTTTATTAAAAGAACATTCTTTTTTAGCGATATGTAAGTTATGTTTTTAAAGTGTTTTAAATAACTTCGAATACGGTTCGAACAATAATTCTAAAAACATGTCGCTGTCTGATAACGAGTCGTTTTGATACTCGTATGTCACTGACAATTGCATAGAACATTTTTTACCCCCAACGCCGTAAAAGAAGTCTTACTTCAAAAATTCTTATACTCAATACTGTTTTGAGTTTCAACTACCACTACCTTCAAATATTGCGAAAAATATCAGTTTCATTAGTACAATGATAAGTGCGTTAGATTGTCATGGCGGAGGCCTGGGTTCTAAAATCGTCTCGTGATTTTTAGCTTTGATGTAATTTTCATTTATTGTCGATACGACAATAATTTATGAAAATACAGCTTTTCAAAACTGAAAACCTAAAACTCATTTTCTACCCCCTATTTTTCGACTGGCTATACTTTATACTATATATGTACTTTAAAAACGACATACTCCATTTGATTTTTCGGTACCCTTTAAGTTTTCTCTTGTTTATTTGCCCTAAAATTTAATGGCAAAAGTTATTGATTAGCGGAATCCTGTTGAATTTTTCCTTAGCCCCATAGGTTGGGTGAAACTCTCTTTAGGAACCGATGAACTAGGCTGATCTATAATCGTTTTGAAATGAAGAAGCCCCATCACGTCAAAATCAAAATTCAAATAAAAAAAACAAAATTTTGTCCCAGATTAATTTTAATGGGACGATTTGAGAATTTTATAAAAATTCTTTTTTCAAAGTTTTTCAAACATTTTTCATTAGCAACATATTTGGTTATTCGATTGACAATAATCCTGTGAGTATTCAAAATTCCTTCCTAACAATTTTGCCTTAGAACTTCAAATTTGTCACTCTTGAGCGTATTTAAGATATATGTATATGAATGTTATTTGTACCAATGAGGGCAATCTGACAGCGTCAAATTGATAAACCAAATGCTTGCATTTTCGAAAATATATTTTATGTCGATTTCCTTTACACACTAGGGATTTCGATCCTGGATTGAAATTTTTGCATTTGTTGTGTGTGCAGGTACGTATAAATCTTTCTTCAAGTAAGGATTTCAAAATTTTGATCCCTGTCAAAGAAAAATTGAGTTATTTGGTGTGAAGGAACTCAAAATCTGACGAGAGACCGAAATCTTTTATGTGTAAAGGAAATCGACTATTTTGAGTTGAAATTTATACTGAAACACTAGACTTTATGAAACAAACAAAGCAATCTTACCTGTGGACACATTTTACACTGGTACTTTCTCCCACTGCCACCCCCTCCAGGACCGAGACTTGTACTTATTTTGGTTGCATTGATCGGCTGGGGTACAACTAGTAACGCTGATGTTGCCGAAGTATGATGCACATGATTGCCAATGCCCACACCGCCACCGCCACCTGGTGAATTGCTGTTCGACGAAGCTGTTCGAATTGGACCACCAGATCCATATATTGCCATTTGATTGCCTTGCGCTGTGCCCGTATGATGATCCAGTCGTCCATCATCAAAAATATGTGCTGAAACAACAAATGAAAACAAATATTTAAAGTGAGCTTATAAATTGCCTTACATAGTAATTATATCTGTGAACACTTCCCCAAACCCAGAGCTAATTTGTTGGGCTATGCTTCTCTATACAGGAGAACTTATATCTAAGCCTATAAAAACACAGTATCAGTCAAAATGCTTATGATTCACAAGGCGAGAAAATATGTTTTGTTTCGCCTATTTGATGTATGCTGAGTCAAAAGTCAAAACTTGACATTTTTTCCTGAGTGAAAAAATAAGTCCTATAACCAATATAACCTCAAATTCAATTCTATTATTGCGTCTTGACTTATGTACGTATTATGTATTGATTTTAAAATATCAGTTTACTATTTTTGTGAAACAAGCACGTGAGTGGTACCAAAAAGCTTAAAACTCTGCCTAGCTCAACTCGCTTAACAAAACGTTAACATTTCTAATTAAATGATCAATAAACCCGAATTGAGATCATCTTGAAAATAAATTAATGCCACACGCACTTGGTAATTAAACCGAATACAGTTCCAGCCAGATAGTAATCAATTTAAAAAGGAGTACGACCAAAAAAAAAACACAAGTATAAGCAAGTTTAACAACGAACGGATAAAGCCTAATTACAGAAAAAGATAAAGTTGCAAAAAACAACCTGCGGCACTGGACGTGCGCAAAAGGAGCGAAGCATAGTGATCAGGAATGCGCGCGTTGTGAGCCGCCACCGCCGCCGCTGGCGCTTAGCTGGATGGTCGATGGAATCTATGGATTCCACAACGACATATAAGTCTGCTGTTAGCCTTTGCCGCATAGGAGCTTATTAATGTCCATCCCGGGTAATAATGATAACATTACAGCCTCGTCGCATGTTGTTGTAACCCTAAATGGAGGATCGGGTGGCGCTTAGTGTAAATTACTCCTAGCTGGCCCGATTAAAGATGGAAGCATGAAAGTCTCTCTCATGTTGTTATCGACGAACGACGAGTACGGCACAGACATTGGAGAAGGTACATCTAACGACGACGACGACGGATGGTTAGAACTGAACTTGCAGCTAATTATTGTTGCTGGTCTGGCTCCATATATACCAGTTCAATGATTACCACCTCTGCCGCCACGCACCGCTGATGGTTGTGGCGACCATTGTATCTATGTCGGCCGTTTAAAGTTGATGTATTTTTACTCAAGACAAGTAGCTAGTGTACTACATGACCGTGCATGTAACTGACAACATTTTAACCATGTAAGACATCCATGTTCCGCGAACGATTTCGGAGTCAATGGCGAATGCCTCTGCTGGCCGTGTTTTTGCAGCATTGTATCGTCATGTGTTTGCTTGTTAATCATTCAAGCTGTGGTGTTGAGATACAGTAGACGCCACCGTCGCCACCGCGCGCCATCTCTGCCCTCACCTACCATATCACTATACCGTAGCTCCGAAAATTATTCCTCTTATTTATGGAAATCTTTACGCCACCGAGAAAGTGGGAATGGAAAGCAAGGATAAATTACAAGACGACGCGACGCGACGTCGTCGTTGATCGGTAGCATCGGCTTTATGGCTACCACAACGCAACATGCCACCTTGTTCCAGCAACAACAACAGCAGCCGAATGGTAATGCATTTGGGCTTTGGGATACAGCGATTTCACATCAGGTGGGGGATTGTGCTACCTGGAATGTTGGTAGATTCTAATCGCAATCGCGATGACATTATCTAGATGAGGTCGATAGTTTTCGATAGTGGCAACATAATGTAAACATGTTGCCGGAACATTTTGAAATTCGTATAAGCGTTACACCGAAACCGAATCGAGAATATTGTGGGAGTTAATATGGTAGATATATAGGTAGTTGGTGATTCAAGATACAACCGAATCTTGTTTGAGGTTATAACTTTTTTCGTGCTATCAAATAGAAAGGATATTAAAATGGGTGCATTACCTTTTTGCAGGTTCCCATGGTGGTCGTTCATTTTCGCCTGAAAAAAAAATAAAACAAAATTAAGGATGAATTAGATGATATTTTAAAATTTTAATAAAATGTGTTGAGGGTACAATATCTTGTAAAATAGTTTATATGTAGGTACCTACCTCGTATCCCTGCTTCATGGACATGTGATTTCTTGAGGTTGGCCAACCATTGTAGTCGATTTCTTTTACATGTTGACCACATTGCTGGAATAATGTTTTAAATAAAATTTTTAAATCGCATTACTATATATAGATTTTTATTTAGATAAGGTACTAAATATAATTGTGAAGGTGTGTTATTTTGGGTGTGTTCAATGATGCTTCAACGGATGGACGGATTCTAACAAAATTTGCCATAGATTTGGATTATGTTTAAAAAAAATTTGAGCTTAGGAGGTTTTTATAACGCAAGGGTATGATTGGTATAGACTTAATCCGAGTTATCTAGAATCACTATTACACTAAAAGATAAATAATTTTTCCGACTACTGACTCTTATGAGGAAGTGACACATCCTTGAAGAGTATCTCTTGTTATGAAAAAATGCTACTCATTTTAGACCTTCGGGCTAAGCCCTACAATCTGCTGTCGCACCACGAAATTCATAGTTTTTATAAAAAAAAAATTAATAGAATATAAAATTAGCTGGGATTTTTAATTAGGATCAAACTCATAAATTCAGAAAAATGGGTGTGGCAGCAGGCGCCATAGCCATTCCAAAAAAAATTACACCCATCATACTTTAGTTAAAGAGATCCTCTCTAAGAATACGACGTTAAATAAGGAAACCCTTCGAGAGTACGAAATATAGACGTGTCAGTGGATGAATTTTTAAAAACGTAATATGTCATGGTTTAAAGATAACTTAGTTACAAAGTTTTGCATTCCTTTTGTTTTATGAAATAAATAAATGCACGACTGGGTCGAAAGAACTTGCTCTTATGTAAACGACCCGGAATTTCAAAACTCCAACTCCTTTAGTAGTTTGAGCTAAAAACAGGATGCCATGTGATTGAAGCAAATATTAGCTTATGCAAGAACAAAAATTATAAGTCTGTACTGGTTTCCTAAAAAAATAAGCTTTTATATACAAAATTTTTGAAACGTTTTTAAGAAAAAATTTTGATACGCCAATTTAAAGTTTTTATTATTTTTCAAATAAAACTTAAATTTACAAAACAATATATTAAGCCATTTCTAAGATATCGAATTTTTCAAAAAAAAAATTATTTTTTTTTTTTTTCAAAAATTCAAAAATTATTTTTTTAAAGATTTGAAATGCAATGTTTTAAAACCTTTTTAGAAGCTTCTTTTTGAAAAAATTCATTAAAATTCGTTATGTCGATAATGAGAAATTCAAAATTTGGAAAAAATGGTTTATGGTAGGTACAATCAGTAATATCTTGATTTCAATTTTTATTTGGGATATATATGTACATATGTAGGTACTATAGGGCAAGTTCTGTATTTGGAAAAAAGTCGAACTCGAAATTTTGATCAAAGTTGACATTACGATGATAGCGAAGACGAATAAAGTGGGTCCGACAATTCCGTCTGTCTGTCTGTATGTCTGTACCTCGAACTACAGCCTAAAGGGTCTTTGGTGATTCCCTAGAGGAGAAATTGAAATTTTTTTTCAGCTCTAAAACAAACGGTACCCCCCATCCACCCATGATGCATAATCTTATCCATGTCGAAAACGGCTCTAACGATTTTGATAAAAAATTAAGTGTGATATTATGGACATGCACTATATTTTGGTCAAAAAAAAATTTGGGAGGAAATGTTATAAGGTGTACCTGTCATAGAACTGTTTTTTTTTATTTGCGAATTTCTCATTAATGGCTCTTGTTGGGATGCGGCATTGATCCCGGTAGTAAAATAGAAAAAAGAAAAATACCAAATGAAGAAATAACACAGTAGAAAATTAAGATAATCAAAATTTATTATTTCTTATACTTAGCGACGATGTCTTACCTCGGAGAGGGTTAGTAGAAAAAAGAGAATGACTAAAAGTAAAAGGGCCACAGGAAGGATCGTTTGACTAGGTTATCACACGATAACAGGTGTATTTGCAAGTCAAACTGCCCCCTGCGGTTTCATAACGTAAAATAAAGTTAAGGCTGATAACAAAATAAAGGTAGATAATGTAGAAAGCTGATAACAAAATAAAGGTAGATAATGTAGTTTATTTTTGGCTTAAACATTGCCGCCCGCCTTGCAGTAATATAACTGCAAAAATTCAAAAACAAAAAATTAAAAACTAATCCCTATATCTGAAATGCGATTTCAGATTGGGAACCATTTCATTTTCCGAAGGGGTTCCACTCACTCCGGAGAAAGGAATGTTAGTAGGGGACAGCTAAACTAACCTTAAAGAAAAAAAATAATGGATTTACAATAATTCAGATATGTAATAAATAGAATAAATATAAAACATAATGTATATATGATCTCAATAATATGTGTTCAATATACTAATAATTACAAAAATATATTAGGGGGTTTAAAGTACGTGTACTTCATAATGTTCAAGTGCAATTCACAAACATATTCAGCCTTTTCCTAATATGCGTAAATGTATATAAATGTAATGAAAAAAAAAATGATAAAAAAAATTATATTATTCAGTAGGAATAACACATAACTTAACTATTGGTCTAGTTATTTCACCTTGCTGTGTTTGAATCCTAGCCACACGCACCCTTCCGTCGTTGCCTGGAAAGACTTTCGTAACACGACCTAACCGCCACTCATTGGGTGGTAAGTTTTCTTTTCTTACCACTACTATATCTCCAGCTTCTATGTCTCGTTGAGGAAACTTCCACTTATATCTTTTATGCAATTCTTTGAGGTATTCCTCTTTCCACCTTTTGCAAAACGTTTGATGCAGGAATTTTAGTTTTTCCCACCGATTTATTAAAGAGATAGGAGATTCTTGAAGATTTGGTTCAGGTATAGATAAAAGCGGTCTTCCAATAAGGAAGTGTCCTGGAGTGAGGGAGAGATTCTCAAAAGGATTTTCAGTTATTGCGCTGATTGGACGAGAATTAAGACACGATTCTATGCGGCACAGCAGTGTTGTGAATTCTTCGAAGGTGTACTTGTAAGAAGTAGCAACCTTCTTAAAGTGGGTCTTAAAGCTTTTTACTCCTGCCTCCCACAGACCGCCCATGTGAGGAGCACCAGGTGGAATAAAATGCCAAGATGGCCAATTATTGTAACCATTACAAAATTGCAAGGCTGATTCTTTAAGACTGGCTTTAAAATCTTCTTTCAGAGCTCGATTAGCTCCAACGAAGTTGGTTCGTTGTCGGAATAAATGTCACGAGGAAGACCTCTTCTTCCAACAAATCGATAAAAGGCAGCTAAAAATGAAGGAGTGGATAGCTCTGTAGTTCCTTCTAAATGTATGGCTTTTGTGGAAAAGCATACAAAAATGCAAACGTAGCCTTTAGTTATCCGACAACTGCGTCCGAAATATGTTTTGATTTCGAAAGGACCAGCAAAATCTATTCCAACTTTTGAAAATGGGTTTGAAAAGTCTGTCCTCTCTGGAGGTAAGGCGGCCATAAGTTGGGAGCGTTGCTGTTTCTTGTGAATTACACAGATTTTACATTTATGTATTCGAGTTTTAATTAAATTCTTGAGTTTAGGTACCCAATATTGTTGTCGAATTAAAATAAATATTAACTGATTGCCTCCATGTAGAGTTATCTCGTGCATAAAATCAACAAGAAGTTTGGCAAAGATCGAATTGTATGGCAAAATAATAGGATACCTTTCAGCCCAAGTGAGACTTGAGTTCACTAGTCGACCGTTTACTCGCATGATACCTTTTAAATCGAGAACTGGATTCAGGGTTAGCAGTTGACTTGATTTATTGACTGATTGATCGGATTCTAAATTTTTATATTCAGAAGGGAAATAAGTTCTTTGAGACAGCGAAATGAGCCTTTCTTTAACATAAAGGATCTCACTTCTCTGAATATTTAAATTTGTATAAATTGGTTTAACCTTGAACCGTGGGCTCGAGAGGGTGTAAAACCGAAATATATAGGATATTACTCTTAGTGCCTTTGGGAAAGAGGAAAATCTTTGAAGTATATCTTCAGAATTATTCGTAGAAGTGTGAAAAGATTTTATGGGCTTAGACTCAAGGTCAGCTTCGTTGACAGATGAGCGAGTGGAGCACGGATAAGGCAGTGAATTGGTGCGTAGCCAAATCGGACCATGCCACCACAAGTCATTGTCAAGAAGTTCACCAGGAGCCATCCCCCGAGTGGCTAAATCTGCCGGATTGTCGGCTGATGAAACGTGTCTCCACGGAATATCTCCTACATTATTTTTAATTAAGCTCGTTCGATTAGCTATGAACGTTTGCCAAGAACATGGTGGTTTTTCTAACCATGCAAGAACTATCGAGGAGTCTGTCCATAAATAAACAGAAATGGTTTTGGCATTAACTATCCCTTGAATGTTTTTCATTAGCTTTGACAGTAGAACAGCACCACAGAGTTCCAATCTAGGCAGTGAAATTGTATTGACAGGAGCTACTTTTGTTTTCGCACACATGAGTTGACATCTTATATTCACAGAAGAATATATCACCTTCACAAAAATTGCAGCGGCATACGCTACCTCCGAGGCATCACAAAACCCATGAATTTCAACTGTGGCTAAAGAATCTGTTCCTAGCCATCTAGGGATTTTTAGTCTTGAAAGTTCAGTGAAAGTCCTTGTAAAAGATTCCCAAGCAGATAGTGAATGAGGTTTTAAATTTTCATCCCAAAGCGTTTTATCTTTCCATATCTGCTGCATAAGAATTTTAGCTTTAATTATAACAGGTGCAGTCCAACCTGCAGGGTCGAAGAGCTTAGCAATATTAGAAAAAACCTCTCGCTTAGTACAAGCAGATGAGAAAGATATGGGGTTTATTTTAAAATAAAAGGAATCCGTTTTGGCATTCCAAAACACCCCAAGTGTTTTAACAGAACTTTGGTCTGTTAAGTTGAGAAAGAGGTCATTTAAAATTTGATCTTTTGGTATGTGGTCTAATAGAGATCTATTATTGGCTGTCCACTTTCTTAGAACAAAACCAGCTGATGCGAGAATCGAAATTATTTCTGATTGTGCTTGAAGAGATTGCTCTAAAGTGTCCGAGCCGGAGAGCAAATCGTCAACATAAAAATCGTTGCGCAGCATTTTCGATCCTAAGGGATATTTTGACTCTTCGTCATCAGCAAGCTTTAACAAAGTGCGTATTGCTAAGTAGGGTGCACAGTTAACACCGAAAGTGACCGTTTGTAATTCAAAATCTTCAATAGATTTGTTAGATGATGTTCTGAAAAGGATTCTCTGATATGAGGTCTGAGAAGGATGAATGCGTATTTGCCTATACATCTTGGCAATATCTGCGTTAAATACGTATCGATAGGTACGCCAACGTAGCATAAGTGAAAGTAAGTCTTGTTGCAAGCTAGGACCGGTGTGAAGAACGTCGTTTAGACTGTTTCCATTTTGAGTTGGATTCGATGCATTAAAGACCACTCGCAGACGTGTTGTTGAGCTTTCAGGCCTAACAACAGCGTGGTGGGGAAGATAATATGACACAGTGTTATTATTGAGAGATACTTCTTGCGAATAAACTCTTTTCATATGATCAACATCTAAATACTCATGTATAACATTATTATATTCCGCTTCAAGTAGAGGTGTCTTTTTAAGTCGATTTTCGGATGAAATATAACGTTTTAAACAGATGTTTCTTGAGAGACCAAGTTGCAAATCAATAGGAAATTCCTTTTTAAAGGGCAATTTTACAACATACCTACCATCGGGCTGTCGATAGGTCGATTCAGAATATAAATTTTCGCAGAAGTTTTCTTCTAGCGACATAAGCTTAGGAGTCGAAATCTCTTCTAGTTCCCAAAAACGTTTGATTTCATCATCAAGTGAGACTTGATTGACAAAGGACGCAAATTTTGAAGGCGTGGAATTATTTGGTTTTTGAAAGGGACCAGAAATAATCCAGCCAAAAATTGTATATTGTGCTATCAAACCTTCATATATGTCACGACGAAGTCCTTCTAGAATGATATTCGGATAAATATCAGCTCCAATAAGCAAATCTATTCGAGAAGATTTGTGAAAATGGGGGTCGGCTAGTTGAATCCCAGAGAATTTTGAAAGATCAAATGAATTTATTGATTGAGAAGGAAGTTTCCCTGTTGGGTTATCAACCACGAAGGCTTGTACCGGAAACGTATTAGAGTTCAACTTAGAACCCACTCTAAAATGGCATAACAATTTGGATATCGTAGCTAGGGTAGCGTTGACTCCAGAAATGGTTGCATTTGTAGGAGTGCAATGAAGATCCAAACGGACTTGAGCAGCTTTTGAAATCAAAGTTATCTCTGATCCCGGGTCTATTAAAGCTCGGAGAGTATGTTTTGTACCCTGGGAAAAGACATTTATTAAAGCCGTGGCTAAAAGAATCTGTTTCGATGACTTCGAAAAGAAAGAACTCACGGTTTGAGGGTTTGATATGGAAGTGGACTGTATATTGTTTAGTTGTGAATCCGTATTTGAATCGGATTTTGGAAAAGAATTCAAGTTTTGACTTATTTCATTAGTTTGAGAATTTGATTCTATCGATGAAGATCTTTGCAAATGCAAAAGCGTATGATGTCGCTTTTTGCAATGGTTGCATGTAAAAAGGCTTTTACACTGGTGTGTAGTATGAAAAATAGATAAGCAATTAAAACAGGCTTTGTTTGTTCTTATAATTTCAATTCTATTCAAAACTGATTTTTGTAAAAACGAAGGACAGACGCGTAAAGAATGTTTACCTTTACAATCCAAACAGGAATCTTTATTTACCTTGGCAAGGTGCGTTTTTAATTTCCTCATTGGCCGTATCTGTGGAACAGAAACGCTCTGTTTAGGATTAGTAACACGAATATCACTAACCGTTTCAAGCACTTTGTATCGAGATACCAAGAATTTACTCATCGCTTTCCATGTTGGTATCTCTGAAGGATTTTCTAAGCTAGCTTCCCACAACGATAAAGTTTTTTCGGGTAAACGACTTGAAACTAAGTATGTTAAGAATGAGTCCCAGGATTCAGTTTTAATCCCGTATGAAGCTATAGCGCTTAGACAGTCGTTTACTTCTCTATTAATTTGCTTAAGGCACTTATCGTTTTCAATTGTACTGTGAGAAATGTTTAATAAAACCTTTAATTGTTTATTAACTAACATCCTCTTATTTTCATATTGTTCCTTAAGAGCATCCCATGCGAGTTGAAAATTGTCATCCGTTAAAGAAAATTTTGATACGATGCTATGAGCATCATCACGAGTCTTCGCTAGAAGATGAAATAGCTTCTGAACTGGACTAAGTTTTGGGTGCTTTATGTAAACCGCAGTAAACATGTCGCGAAACGTTGGCCACAATAGGTAATCACCAGAAAAAACACTAGTATCACAAGCAGGCAGTGTCAAAGACCCATGCGAGGCATTTTCGGTTTGTTTGGCAAGAGATCTAACCTGAAGCAGAACTTGAGATACGCCCAAAGCAATATTTTCGGTCTTATCCGGATCAGATTCACAGACACTTGGTGCCGGGTTTAACCTATTAGCTGCATTTAAAATGAATTCCAAGCATGAGATATAAGTTTCTGTAGAAGCCTTGTATTTAGATTTTACTGCACTTAAATTCTCTTGAGATAATGGCTCAACCGTGTTACGAACGCAAATTGCATATGTAGATTTAACATTTGCCCATAAACTAGTAAGTTCTACTTTCCTTGCTTCCAACGAATGAAGCGAAAAGGTATTTATATTAATTTCTTTAATATCCGCGAAATATTCCACTAAATTATCTGCACAAAAAATAAAATTCTCCATTTCAGACATTTTTTACTAAAATTATAGTTTAAAGTATCAAATAACCAAATTTGTACAGAAAGATACGTATGACTTGATTTTACCCAGCAATATGCAATAACTCCTGCTAAGCTTTGAACCTTATTTAATTAAACTATTTTTATTTTGTTTTATACCCGTTAATAGGAATTTAACTAAACATATTTAAGATTTTGCACAAGAACTAAATAAAGCACACGTACCTGTTGTCCTCGGCTTATGATAAAAAACTGGTTTTCGTTTATAAGACCTTGAAAAGATCGTGGTGAATATCGCACTAATCTCGCTGTGATCAGGTTAATGATGAGAGAGAGACTTTTTGATGATCATTTAAGTCTATCAAAAAAAGTCTATTTTTTGATGATGATTTATGTAGATCGAATGAAGTGGTGAATGCATGCAGGTTAATGACGATCAATGTATGAATTTTGTGTGGTGACGATGAAGATGCTTATGAAGATAGTTACTAAATTATCATGCTGATTATGATGGGCAACTTGTTTGGAGATCGCTGATGAAGTAATTTTTCTGATGGTTGATTTTCCTTATCAGATCGATAAAAATGATGTTTTTTAGCCAAACTTGATGAAATTTTTAACTAGTTGATTTGTAAATATTTGTCTGGTTATTTAAATATTTCCAGGAGTGTGCATCAGTCTTGCGGAGCAGAGCTTGATTATGATTTGGAACGAAATTCCAGGTTTTTCTTTTTCAGGTGCCAAACGAGTAGAATAAAATCGTAGATTTTTAATAATCCGGCTCGAAGGACCATATGTTGGGATGCGGCATTGATCCCGGTAGTAAAATAGAAAAAAGAAAAATACCAAATGAAGAAATAACACAGTAGAAAATTAAGATAATCAAAATTTATTATTTCTTATACTTAGCGACGATGTCTTACCTCGGAGAGGGTTAGTAGAAAAAAGAGAATGACTAAAAGTAAAAGGGCCACAGGAAGGATCGTTTGACTAGGTTATCACACGATAACAGGTGTATTTGCAAGTCAAACTGCCCCCTGCGGTTTCATAACGTAAAATAAAGTTAAGGCTGATAACAAAATAAAGGTAGATAATGTAGAAAGCTGATAACAAAATAAAGGTAGATAATGTAGTTTATTTTTGGCTTAAACAGCTCTAACGATCTTAACCAAAATTTGTATGCAGAAGCTGCTTTGCATTTGAAAAAATATAAACTCAAAATTTTTTCGAAAAAATAGTTTTTGGATTGTTAAAAAAATAATACAATTTTTTTTTGAAAATTTAATATCCTGAAAACCGACACAAGATTACATTTTTAAATTACGTTTTAAAATGTATTTTATTAAATTCTAACAATTTGAATATCAATTTTTTTATAAAAAATTTAAGGAAAATTTAGTACACAAAAAACATGTTTCAGTGTGTTCTAGGGATTTTAACCAAAAATTTTCAGCAGGATTCCGCTTAAGTTTAAAATAATATTGTATATACAAATATGTGAAAAAATATTTGTTGGGTTTTTTTGAAAAATCAATATCTTAAAAACCTATGAACGATTACTTTTTGAAATCATTTCCTAACATCAATATTATTAAATACTAAAAATTCGCATGACACATTTTTTTCTTGAAAGAAATCTCTTATATAAAAAATGTATTTAATAATAAAAAGATTTTTAAAGTTTGTTTGCATAAATTCATACTTTTCTAGAAATCAGACAGCAATTTTCTGCATTTGAACATTATTATCTCATTAAATCCATGTTTTATATTTTTAAAAAATGTATCTTAAATGACAAAGTACTTTTACATAAGAGCAAGTTCCTGCGATCTAGTCGTGCATTTTATTTTTTATAATTCACAAATACATACTCATGGAATAATGATTACACCAAAATGAGGGGCAAATCCAGCAGTGTGACAAATTTCACATTCGAGTAGTGCGGTTAAGAAAAGAAACTCCTTATTTGATTCTGCTTTTGAAGTTAAAGTCAAGTGCAAACGAAAGTGCATTAGCAATGAAAGCAATGAGAGTCTCGTAGATACCAAATTATAAATTATTAGTTTTTTCTACTTTTCGCTTGACGGAAAAATACTTTAAAAAAAATAAAACGCCGCACTTGTAAATTAACTTGTTAACCTTACAGTTTTATTTATACAGAAGGTTGCTTAAATAAATTATTTATAAGTTCTTAAAAGAGTTAATATGTATATTTTTCTTATATTTTTAGAGAAAGTTTAACAGATGCTTCCTTAAAGGTTTTTTCCTCAGCCCATCGGAATATATGTTGAATAGTTTTCTGGGTAGTTAATTAAAGATATGTGGAATTAAAACAGATAGTTGCTGTCTCTCGTATGAGTTTTTAAATCTTGTTGTTTGTAAGAACCTGTTCGCTCTTCTTCTTGTGTCTACTTGATGATCTATTGGTCATTTATAGAGCTGATCGTTGTACTATTCTTCAAGAATATTTAGTTCGAATAGTTGTTTTACATTGAGAAGTCCAAGCTACTCGTATTTGAATATTGAATGATGATAAGTATATGGTTTGGTATATTGTCGTTTTCGACATTTCTTAAAATTTTTACAATGCGATTTTGAACTTTTTGTAGTTCTTGCAATTAGGTTGGTGTGGTGTTGTCCCAAGCTAGTATTCTAACCTTAATATTGACTCTACTAAAGCAAAATAAACCTGCTTCAATACATTATAATTAGTATAGATACTTAAATGGTGAAGAACGTATACTTTTAAGGCTTTTGCCGAGTTGAGATATGTGCAGGTCCCATTTAAAAAAATAAATCGAGGCGATAGTTAAAGTCAGGGGCGTATTTACCCTAGGGCTAAAAGGGCTACAGCCCGGGGCGGCTTGCGCTTGGCCAATTTATAATATTTTTTTGAAGCGATTGAACTTTCAAAACATACAAGCAAAAGGGCGGATGCCCATAACAATTATCCAATTTACAATATTTTTGAAGGAAAAACAAAAAATACAAAGATTAAAAAAATGCAATTTTTTGAGTTTTTCAAACATGACAATTTTTTCAGTGCCGTGAGTGTCCGGCTGTAAGAGAGTTCACTGTAACATGTCACTCACTTTTTTCACCATTTACTGTTCTTATTCATAGTTGAAATATTCGAATCGAATTCGATCATTTTCATTTCACTCAAATGGTTCAATACTGTACCCATTCGATTTTCATTTCGATTTCGATGATAAGATTCAGTTGAGGCTTTCACAGAATACTCTATATTGTAAGCCATAAATTACCAAATGACATCGAATGATGGCTACTATGTCCATTGCTTAAAAAGCGTCAAAAAATTCAAGACAAAGGGAATTCATTTGTTGCTCATTAATAGATCAATTTTAGGACTAATAGTTACTGAATGAATTGGTACTATCGAATAAATTAACTTTTAAATACTATCGCATATGTAAGACGAAAATTTTTATTCGATAAGTCTCATTACTAGTTCAATTCCCACAGTGTCTAAACATACCAGATCCTGGGCCCGTATCGCGTAAGAGTAAAGTGATCACTAATTTAATTGATTGTCGTTTTGAAAATCGCTCTCTCTATATTTTTGTATTGATATGATAGAGACAGCTGTATTCAAAATGACAATCTAACAATTGACAATCAACTATCACCTTACGCGATTCCACCCCTGATACCTCAAATAACACCAAATCGAATCGAGTAAATCATGGTTAATCGCGTTAACTGATATTAAAGAATGAGACTCATTGAAATGGTTGAGATTGAAATAGAAAATCGAGAAACGAGAATCATCTAAATGTTTGAGATTGGAATCGATTAAAATGAAAATTTTTGATTTCGATCACCAATCCAATCGAATCGATCCTGATTGACACAGCTCAGAAGAAAGATCGTTTTCCGTATTGAAACGAATAAAAACGTATTTAAGGTCTCGCATTAGCCCCTTAATAGTTTAGCTTTATTAAATTTATTAAATATAGAAGCTGAACTGACAAAAAATTTAGATAACGAATCTATTGTTAATGAATTTTGTAATGAATATACACACACACAAAAATTTGAAAACATCAAATATTATGCATTTTGTGTTTTTGTAAACTGTGTTTGTGTAAACTGTCCTCGTGTTTCAGTATTTCTTGGTTACTTTTTTGATGTAGACATTCTGTGTTGTGGAGTCTTATGTTTATCTTGGTTTTTAATATATGCGAAGGCCTAATATGCATAAGTTTTGTTTTCTTTTATTTTTTTTTTTTTTTTTTTTTTTTACACTATCAGAATTGGTCGAAGAAAGCTTATAGCAAGCTCCGTCTTTCGACCAATGGTTTGCCAACACAGAGAACTGTGTTATACCACCGGCTCATCATTAAGTGCAGTGTTAGTTGTTAGTAGGCAAACTCTATTACAATTAACACTGACACAAATAATATTACGTAAGAACAAAACAATAACATAACAGGAAACAAAGAACATTTAGGAGCGTGGACCACTGGTTTTGAGAAGGTTTTTTAATTTACATTTATTTATATTAAAATCAAAAATATTTGAATTCCAATTTACAAGTCTACCCATACGTGTCAAGGGCTCATGAATGCCATAGTTGGTCCTGTGTGTTGGGACCTTAACCATATCGAGGCCTCGAAGATTATAACCTCCTCCCCGATAATTAAAATAAACCGAACATAAAAGATCTGGTGCATCTGTGACGCCTGTTATTAATTGGTGGAAAAATACCAAATCATTGTTTGTTCTTCTTTGTTCCAAAGTTTGCATCTGAAGAATAGATAATCGTTGGTCATAAGAGAGGACATACGAAGGATCATTCCATTGAAGTCCTTTCAAGGCAAAACGAGTAAAGTTTCTTTGCACAGATTCTAATCTCTCAATATGAATATCATAAAGAGGAGTCCAAACCTGCGATGCATACTCAAGATGGGGACGCACCAAGGAGTTGTATAAAGCCCGGGTGACATTGGGATCAACAAATTCCTTAGACCAGCGCTTAATAAACCCTAACATTGAATTAGCATTATTCACGATTTTATTAATATGAGCAGAAAAATCTAAATTGGGTGTAAAAAGAACTCCAAGGTCCCTTACAGTCATAACACGAGTTAAAATGTGCCGTGAGATAACATATTCATGAGAGTAAGGAGAACGTTTTTTAGAAAAAGTCATAGTTTGACATTTTGTCGGGTTGAGGTTCAGACTGTTCTTTTCACACCACAAGGCAAAATGGTTAATATCATCTTGCAGTAAAGCCCGATCATTTGAAGATACTATATTTTTATAAATCTTCATATCATCTGCAAAGATTAGAATTTCGCTGTTGCGAACACACAGAGGAGCATCATTAATAGCCAATGTAAAGAGTAGTGGTCCCAGATGGCTTCCCTGCGGAACACCTGATTTGGCAATAAACTCTCTTGAGTATGAATTTCTGAATTTGACTTGATATAACCTATCTTCAAGATATGACGAAATCCACTTGATGAAAGGTGTTGGAAATCCGTATGAGACAAGTTTAAACTTGATAATCTCATGAGACAGTTGATCAAAAGCTTTCGAGAAGTCAGTGTATACACAATCAACTTCTTGACAACTTTCTAGAGAGTTTAAACATTTATTTAAAAAGACAACAAGATTAGTAACAGTAGAACGTTTTTGCATAAAACCATGTTGTTGGTTGCAGATAATAGTTTTACATATAAATGTCAAACTGTCACATACAACTTGTTCGAACAACTTCGGAATGCAAGAAAGTTTGGAAATTGGTCTATAGTTGGTAATATTGGCTTTATCTCCCTTTTTAAATACTGGCGTTAAAAATGCTTTCTTCCAAACTGCAGGGAATTTACCTAATTTCAAGGATAGAACAAAAATATTACGCAGAGGAAGAGCTAAAACAGACTTACATTTCTTCAATAAAGCGGGTGGTATTCCATCGGGTCCAATAGAATAGTCGTCTTTTAAATGTGACAGAAAGTCCAAAATTTTGTCGTGATCTATTGTAATAACGGGTGATGTTTTTGAGGTTAGGATTTTCATGCATTAGTATTTGACAGATCACGCGGGATTTCAGACATGGTGTCAAAGAGAAAGATGCTCAGTATGCTTTGACATTTCATCATGAATAGACTTACTAACGAGCAACGCTTGCAAATCATTGAATTTTATTACCAAAATCAGTGTTCGGTTCGAAATGTGTTTCGCGCTTTACGTCCGATTTATGGTCTACATAATCGACCAAGTGAGCAAACAATTAATGCGATTGTGACCAAGTTTCGCACTCAGTTTACTTTATTGGACATTAAACCAACCACACGAATGCGTACAGTGCGTACAGAAGAGAATATTGCGTCTGTTTCTGAGAGTGTTGCTGAAGACCGTGAAATGTCGATTCGTCGCCGTTCGCAGCAATTGGGTTTGTGTTATTCGACCACATGGAAGATTTTACGCAAAGATCTTGGTGTAAAACCGTATAAAATACAGCTCGTGCAAGAACTAAAGCCGAACGATCTGCCACAACGTCGAATTTTCAGTGAATGGGCCCTAGAAAAGTTGGCAGAAAATCCGCTTTTTTATCGACAAATTTTGTTCAGCGATGAGGCTCATTTCTGGTTGAATGGCTACGTAAATAAGCAAAATTGCCGCATTTGGAGTGAAGAGCAACCAGAAGCCGTTCAAGAACTGCCCATGCATCCCGAAAAATGCACTGTTTGGTGTGGTTTGTACGCTGGTGGAATCATTGGACCGTATTTTTTCAAAGATGCTGTTGGACGCAACGTTACGGTGAATGGCGATCGCTATCGTTCAATGCTAACAAACTTTTTGTTGCCAAAAATGGAAGAACTGAACTTGGTTGACATGTGGTTTCAACAAGATGGCGCTACATGCCACACAGCTCGCGATTCTATGGCCATTTTGAGGGAAAACTTCGGAGAACAATTCATCTCAAGGAATGGACCGGTAAGTTGGCCACCAAGATCATGCGATTTGACGCCTTTAGACTATTTTTTGTGGGGCTACGTCAAGTCTAAAGTCTACACAAATAAGCCAGCAACTATTCCAGCTTTGGAAGACAACATTTCCGAAGAAATTCGGGCTATTCCGGCCGAAATGCTCGAAAAAGTTACCCAAAATTGGACTTTCCGAATGGACCACCTAAGACGCAGCCGCGGTCAACATTTAAATGAAATTATCTTCAAAAAGTAAATGTCATGGACCAATCTAACGTTTCAAATAAAGAATCGATGAGATTTTGCAAATTTTATGCGTTTTTTTTTTAAAAAAAGTTCTCAAGCTCTTAAAAAATCACCCGTTATTATTAAATGATACCTGAGGACAATTTCGTAAGAATTGAAAATAGTTATCGTCAACAACAACAGGGGAATCAATGAAGGATTGGCTAAAATTATTTGCAAATCCCTCACAGATTTCTGTAGTAGTACTCAAGATTACGTCATTATAAACGAGATTAACAGGATAACCGTCGCTTTTCTTTTTAGAATTTATAAATTTCCAGAAGTTTTTCGGCTCTAATTTCAGGGAAAGCCCCATGGTCTGAAGATAATCATTATAACAATCATAAGAGAGTTTTTTGAATTCTTCTAAAAGGAAAATGTAAACTACTTGAGTCTCTACTGTCATGAACCTTATATATTTTTTCCAAGCCTTATTTCTTTTATTTCTAAGGCATTTGAGTTCTTTTGTGAACCAAGGATGACAAGAAGAATTACAGGGAATAGATCTTTTTTTAGGGACAGTTTCATTTATGCATCTCATCAAAATAGAATAGAAACTTGAGACAGTTTTGTCAAGATCGTTAGAAATCGGTAAACGTTCTATACCGGAATTAATTAAACTATCTAAAAGCTGTTGAAAATCACCTCTCCGAAAGTCAAAAGTATAAGAACAGTCGTGGGGATTACTATTTTCTAGTAAATGACCACTCAAGTTAAGAAAAATGTCAAGTGGCGGGTGATATTGATCTATGTTAGACAAAGCAGAGATAGATTCTACCACTACTGTACTAACGGCGTCAGATGAGAATACAAGGTCCAGTTGTCTATTCATATTATTTCGTATACAGCTAATTTGCTGTAAATCTGTAGAGATAATATTATCCAACATTTGGAGCTCTTGTTGGGGTGAACTTGTGGAAGCTTCAAAATAGGATTCGTCATCAGAGGGAACCCATTCGATATGGGGAAGATTAAAATCCCCTAATAAAAGAATTTTACTGTCAAGGCTAGCTAAACTGAAAATAAAATCGAGTGCTAAAGAAAGTTCAGTGTATACGGAAGCAGGACTTTTAGGTGGAATGTAAACATTTAAAACAAATAAGACTAAAGATTCCTTAGTTATTTTGACGCATAACAGATCAATTGTCAGATTGAATGGGAAGACTATTTGTGTTGAGCAGAAAATACTTCTAACAGCAATAAGTACTCCCCCGCCAACTGAATTTGTAACGTCAACGTGACGGTCCTTTCGGAAAACTAAGAACTCATTATCAAAAAGTTCCGTGTCTAATATTGTTGCGTTAAGCCAAGTTTCTGTAAGGGCAAAAAGATCGTATGGCAAAACTAGGGAATTTTTGAAAGTCTTAGAAGTTTTACTTCGGAGACCTCTCACATTCTGGTAGTAGATGCAGAACCTGGGCAGTTTTTTGAATTTATACTAGGAGACGAATTAAAATTTGATTTCCTTCTCAAGGGCGCTGTAAATTCTTTTACCAATGTGTTAGGAGGCCAAGAAGTATTACATATGGGTTCGAAGAGAGAATTGGGAGCTATTATTTTGAAGGATGCTACGAAGCTGTTTGGTTTGCTTATTTTGGAGCATTTGACGCATGATGAATTGACAATAGCCTTAGTAGCAATCAAATGATCCACAACATCTTCAGGCATCGTTTCGGGTTGGAGACGAGATATAAATATGGCCCTGGGCTTCGGAACTGAAATTAAAGTTTTTGGACCAGTAACGACGGATTCCTGTGTTGGAGTCAAGTCAAGATTTTCGGTTACAGGTTGAGGTGGAATGGGTTCAGTGGGTTCAGAGGAGGTTTCGGTAACATTAGTATTTGGTTCATTAATATAAAGTGATTCGATAGCCGGGTCGGATAGAGTTATTGAATTTTCAACGACTTCACTACCAATAAGGGACGTTTTTTTAGGTGCCGGACCTACGTTGGCTGACATGGTGGTCATGTCCCTTCTTCTCTTTTTGCTTTTCCTAGAAGTAGAAGGATTTGATGAGAGAATATCATCCGTTGAAGAGGAGTTGTCAGCTACTAGCACCGGAGAAGGGATGCTATCAACCGTTGTCACAATATTAGCAAAGTTCGAAATTAACTCATCAAATCCCTTGGAGATTTTCGTTAGCTCATCTTTTAAGGAGGATAGCTTAAAACAGAAATGAGCTAGCGAAATCTTTCTACAGTTAAGACAATACCAAAAAGCAATACTCGAAGAATTAATTTTATCCATTAACGAGTTATTTGTACCGACACATTTGGCATGGAATAGATTTCCACAAGGTCCGTAACACTTGAAAAGAGGGGCTACGCCAGAGCGATCCAGACAATTCGTATATTTATTATGAGTCCAAAATCATAAAACCATCTTATCACTGACTCTAATTCCCCTTTGCATTCTGCTGGTTACTATTGATAGCTGACTACGATCGCAGTGTCATCTACGAAAACAAAGCCGGTGATATTCTGTAATACGCTAAGAATTTGGTTTGCATAAATAATATAAAGCAAAGGTCCTAGAATAGATCCTTGCGGAACTTCATACCGATGATTTTGTTCATTTCTTATACTAAATTGCATATCTTCACTTTTTTTTTTCTCTTCGTTAAGTAGCTTTTGAACCAATCAAGATTATATCCTCGTATTCTTATTTTTTCAAGAATTTCGAAGAGTTTCTCGTATTATAGTCTATCGAAAGCTTTTTTTAAAATCAATGAAGATTTATTTAGATTAGTTTTTTATTTAGATTAGTGCTGATAAGGTTTGCGAATTCAACAAGGGGTTTGCTGGTGTTTTCGTTTTTTTGTAAATCCATATTGATTTTTGATTATTTAAATGTATTTTTTGTCAATATATAATTCTGAAGTTGTTGCGCCATTACCTGTTCTATTATTTTGTCAGCTATCGGACGTATAGAGAAAGGTTTATAGTTCAATACGTCTATTTTAATGCCAGCCTTGTATATTGGCCGTACTATTGCAGTTCATCTGGTAAAGATGACTGCTACAAGCTTAAGTTAACTATACGTTCAACTATTGTTATGAGAATTTCATGGATTGAAGATCTTTTGCTCGAATTCCGTCCGCTCCTGATGATTTGTTTAACTTTGATTTCAATAAGATGTTAGCTATTAGTATATCTGGACTTTTGTATGAAAAAAGAATTGGCTAATAATTTACAAAGCTTTAAGTAATTCCAAAATATAAAAACATATTCCTACGTACATATTTATATACCCCTTTTTGAAGACAATAAAATAGGTTTCATTTATAGGAATTTCAGCTCAAATATTGAACACCTCATGTTTACTAGTATTTTTGGTAATCAGCACCCTAACACTACTTATAGAATGTCTGGATGGCTAAATATAATTCGCCGCAACAACAAGGAAATTTCATAATGCTTTTTCCATTTAGGCGGGAGAAATATCTTCTTATATTAGAACAAAGAAACTATTCACCAGTTCACCGTGTCAATAAAATCCTATTCATCTGCCGCCATCCTAAGCCCTGACCGTATTCACTCAATGTAGTCATCCTTTCGTGGAGTAAAATTCGTTACCTCATTCTATTCATACTTGTGCATACATAGGAAAAAAACTATACATTTGAAGCTAACCAAAAAAAAGTTTTCAAAAATAAAAAAAAGCTCCAATTGCATAGAAAAGGACGAAAAAAATTATGTGTGTGCAGTATCCCTGTTATGCTTTGTTTTGCTTTTATCAATTTTTTTCTCTTGTCTGGTTCTATTGATTTTTCAATCAACTGACTATTTTTTTCAAGTATTCCAGGAAAAAAAAATATTCAGAAGAGCAAAAAAAAAACTTCATAACAAGCGGTTAAAAATTTTCAAAGGATTCCTTTGGGTGTCCAATGGTTCATCCAACTGTGCCAATAAAAAACGAATCCATAATGATTTACATAATGTGGCCATTCATTTAAATCAATTTTCCCGCAAATACTAATCTCTTTCCATTGACGAAAAGGGCAACAAAAACGTTGAAAAAAAATATCATCCAGCCTCCCCTGTCCTTATTTCATAATCAAGCTTTAAAGCTTTTGTCGATAAAAAAAGGCCACAAAAAAAAAACCGCCGGGCAAAAATCTTTGTAACAATTTTTCCTAACAGGAAGCATGACCAAAGCAACGAAAAAAATTTAGACATTGCGCATTGGATTATGTCGTTTAATCTAACACAAACCCTCCAAGAGTGTACAAGTTACGAGGATGCTCAGCGACCATTGAAAAAGACTAGCATGCTATTTGGAGGCTTTTTTCTTAAAGACGAACAATTTATATGTACGAGTACTTACATCGACATTGCCATTCCACATGTAGTGCATTCCAACTGCGGCCGTTGGATCGTGATGCGTTTGCCCTGTCATATGTTCAGCCATTACTGCACTCATCCAATGTACTAGGCCCTGAGCTGGATTTTGGCCTTGCACCCCACCAATTGGCATACTGTTGCTAGAGGGTGTTATTCGGTTGTTGGGTGAACCAATTCCTGAGAGTTGGGAAGGTGCAGACGGTGGCGATGATGTTGGATGTGGCGGCTGCGGTGGATGTGTTCCTTCAGTTGACGAAAGATGAGTCTTAGATGAGGAGAGTGCTTGTTCTTGGTGGTTGCTATCGCCTATGATAACCACAGAATGATGATTATTGTGATGCTGTTGGGAGGATGAGTTGATTTGATTTTCTAGAGAACTTGGGGAAGGGGCAGATGATCCGAGGACGTTGTTGTTGTCCGAAGGCCAGCCAAAATTTGATGGTTTCTGAAATAGATAAAGAATTTTTACATTTATTACCGGTTTATGCCATGATTTTCATACAATTAAATTTGCCACTCTACTACTACTGAGTGCTACATTTTGATCAGTTTCAGAGACAATATGGAAGCACTAAAGTTAATTTACACAGTGGTTCTCTGCGAAAAATTGTAGATGAAGCAATTAATTCTGTTTCACAAAATTTTAGTTTGATTATATGGGAATTTGAAGAGCTTTTTTATTTACGTTTCACAAGTTGAGTATTTCTATTTCGCGAGCTACAAAGCTAATAACACCATGGAATTCTGCAAGAACGATCAAAATAATGCAATTCCTGTGGTATGTCTTTGAGTCATATGTCTATACTAATAAGCCACTAAAGACTCCGTGCGCTCAAAGTCAAAATTACTCATTTCATCACTGAAATTCAGCTTGACATATTCACAAGATTCATCGAAAATTAAAAGTCTTGCATAAGTTCCACTCACCGAAGTCAGGATGAAATTTTGAATGAAAAGGCCTCTAAAAGGCAAATTAAATAACAAAATATATATAGATCAATTAAAGAACTGGCCCCAATACAGAACCTTGAGGAACTCCAAGTTCCATTGACCTTATATCTCTACTGACCTACCGTAATTTCATCCTTTGCGTTATAGTTTTTAAATACGAACTGAATCAGTTTAAATACTCGTAAAACGTCGGAACCCATTATTTTCAATCTTCGCTAGCAGGATGTCATGGTTAACCATGTCAAAAGCTTTTGATATATCGATAAACAGAGCAGATGTACTCTTTTTCTTATAAAGGTTGATAAATAACTGAGAACAGAAGTTTAATAAGGCGTCTTCAGTTCATTTGCCACTTCAAAACCCAAATTTAAAATCGTTAAAAATACCCGTTGCGTCTAGAATACTCACCATCCCATTTATTACGACTTTTTCAAAAACTTTTCTCAATGATGTCAAAATACAGGGTGTTTGGTAATTCGTGTGCCATACTTTGGTATATAATTTTTCATCATATTCTAAGAAAAAAATTGTTCTGCAGTAAAGTCTGATTTTCAACTTTGACATCACTTTTTGACGTTTTAAAAAAAGGCTAACTTTGGTGTACCCTGACCCATCTTAAGGTCAATTTCTCCGTCAGTACTAATGGTAGGGACTTCATTTTGAAATTTTTTTTAGTAGAAATACAAACCTTTAAAACTACGTTTAAATTTAGCTGATATATTTTCAGATATTCAATTTTAAATGGTGTTAAATTTTTCTTGCCCGAGCAAAATTTTGACTTTGAGGTCAATTTTTTTTCAAAAAAGGCATAATAAACATAAAGTTTTCTTATTTTTACCTGATGGACAAAATAATAATAAAAAAAAAACTCTTTGATAAGTGTACCCAAAAACCCATACCTTTTATGATACTTGGGAAAATCTAAGACAGGTAAAAAATCGAATTTTGGTTTTTAACCTATATTCAATGCAGCACTTGGCAATTGAAGTAGTTTTCCAAGAATTGCTGGTTTTTAGGTAATTTTAAAGACTGGGCATTCTTGAAAAGGGTTAAAAGTGTACGTATGCCTACTTGACCTGCTGTCAAAACCCTAATTACCCTACCTCTTTACAGGGAAAGTTGAATTTATTGGTATGAATGTTTAATGGGTAAATTAAATAAATAAGTCGTATAAACGAATAGTTAAACTAATTCATTCATCAGATTATCAAGTTAAGTCACGATAACAGTTGAATAAGAGCGCTTTTTGAAATGCCTTCATTTACGAGAGAAAAATACGCAGACATTTTATTCGTTTATGGGTTGTGTAATAGAAATTCAAGAAGAGCACAACAAAGATACCAGGAACTTTATCCTAACAGGTGACTTTCTTCTCGAAATATTTTTGGAAATACCTTTCGAAGGCTTCGAGAAACTCGATCAGTTTCAACTGCAAGACCTAACGCGGGAGCTGCAAGCACAAGAAGAGTTTCGGGTGATGAAAGAATCCTTGCAGCTGCTGAAATCGATCCTTCCATCAGCATAGGACCCTTGGCTGTACAGTTTAATGTTTCCAAAAACACAAAATTTTTAGTATACTGCATGGAGAGAATATGTTTTCATATCACCATACAACTGTGCAAGAACTGCTTCCCGATGATTTTGAAAAGAGACTCGAATTTTGTAACTGGTTGCTAGAGAGAAGCTTGGATCACAACCAGTTTATAAATTTTAAAAATTCTTTTTAAAGACGAATCTCAATTCACAAGAGATGATATTACAAATCTCCATACATGGGCTTGAAGCAATCCACATTCAAGACGGCAAAGATCATTTCAACACAGATTCAGTGTCAATATGTGGACAGGTGTAATTGAAAATAAATTGATCGGGCGTTTCAATTTACCACCCCGACATAATTCTACTACCTATCTGGAGTTTTTACAAAATAATCTACCAGACCTATTGGAGGAAGTTCCACTGCTTCAACTAGCTTCATCATATTTCCAACAAGATGGTGCTCCCGTCCACTATGGTCGTGAAGTTAAGGATTGCCTTGATGAAGAATACGGTGATCGATAGATAGGCAGAAATGAATCAATTCACTGACCTACAAGATCTCCCGACCTCACTGTACTGGATTTTTTTGAATGGGGACAAATGAAAGAAATCGGTTACTCATCTGAAATAACAAGTTAAACTGAATTACAACAATGTATTTCCGTAGGATCACTAAAACTAAGGCAATATTTATCGAGAATAAACATTCAAATTGAAATCTAAAAATGGGCTCTTGCATACATTCAAAATGCAGGAGAGTACTTTGAGCACTTATTATGACTGTATTTGTGTGTACATAAAATAAGAAATCACTTAAAACTACACAAATTATTTTCTTATTCAAACCCTTTACACCTCAGGGCAAAAAATCATTTTCTTTTTAATTTTACCCGCTTTTGATTTTAACAAGTATTATAAAAGGTATGGGTTTTTGGGTGCACTTATCAATTATTTTTTTTTTGTATTATTCTTTTGTTCATCAGGTAAAAATAAGAAAATTTTACGTTTATTACGCATTTTTTGAAAAAAATTGACCTCAAAGTCAAAATTTCGTTCGGGCAAGAAAAATTGATCACCATTTAAAATTGAATATCTAGTAACCCTAAAAACATATTATTTAAACGTAGTTTTAAAGGATAGTATTTCTACTAAAAAAAAGTCTGAAACGAGGTCCCTATCATTGGTACTGACAGAAAAATTTACCTTTACATGGGTTAGGGTACGGAAAAAATAACCTTTTTTAAAATCGTCAAAAAGGGATGTCAAAGTTGAAAATCAGACTTTACTGTAGAACATTTTTTTTCTTAGAATATGATGAAAAATCACATCCCAAAGTATGGCACACGAATTACCGGACACCCTGTATAAATACACTAGTCAAACTCACTAGTTTTACCTTTCTTGCAAAGTGTTTTGATATTGGCACATCTAAGTGCCGTTTCGTGCTCGAAATTTGGACCAATACAGTTAGAAACCAATTTTTTTTTATTTATTTCCTGCCTACCTCACTTGGGTCTAATAGTTTTGATAATTTTAGGTTCTTTAAATGTTAGACACAATATATGAGATCTAAAATTTGTCAAGAGCTACATACAACTTAGCATATTCCGCATTTAGCTTCAGTTAAAATAATTTTTGTCGGTATAATCATTGAATTGGTATAATAATTGACATATATATACATAATCGAATACTGGAAAAAAGCAAAATAAAAAGAATTAGTAACGAAATTAAATTGAAGAAAAAGCGAAAATGCATCATTTAAATAAAAAAAATACGTATACGCCCCAGTGTACAATTGTTTCTTCGCATTGTTGTTATAGAAAATTAAATTACGGCAAATTAAACACAATGTTTGATCAATGGTTGATTGAGGAGTAAATCGAAATTGTTCTTGGGAACTTTTTTTGCCATCAAACAGATTTTTATAAATTCGTTGTGGGCTACTTTGAGAAAAATGACCGTTATCTTAATACTAATTTTACAGACTACATTAGATTTAAAGCCAACGAAATTGATTTATCCAAGATATTTTTTTTATAATCTTCTCACGCTCAAGGTATTATGATTACCCTTTAAATGTGTCAACACAGCGCGGGCGTGAAGTTACGGAAGAGAAAGAAGGATAGGAAAGATGTGTGGCACGATGTTCTGAGACTGACGGTGCGGTGGTTGTCTCAGATTTTTTATCTCCAGGGATGGCGGCTGAACTAAAGCGGAGAAATGTCGTGTCTTATTTCTATGTCCCTTATAATTCGCATTATTTTATTTGTATTCATCCTTGTTGGGCGTACTAGTTCAAATTAATCACATGTTGTTAGTGTTATGCCTAAACAACATGCAATGAGTAAACCAGCAACCCATTGATGACAATTTTAAGAAGGTTTCCTAAATGCTTTCTAAAATTAATTTTGTTTATTATTGGACCAAAGAGATTTTATAAAAATGTGAAATTAGATGTAAGATTTGTAGAAAATTTTAATTTTCTAGAAAAAATGTAGTTTTTATAATAGGATTAACATTTAAGAGTACCAATATCATCTGGTTGAAAAGTCCAATTAAAATAAATAAGAGCATTAAGTGATGAGTAAAAAAATAAATAGGCGTATTTTATCAGTAATCTATACTTAGCGCAACAACGCCATACCTAACAAAATGCTTGGTGGTATGCTTGGCATTTATACGAATGTCAAAATCAGCTGACTCGGAAATAAAGTAGAATGAATATGTTTTCAATTTCAATTTCAATTTATTTATAAAGGTGCACAATAAGACATAGCCTTTTATAGTACTTAAAGCTAATACAAGTTAGATCGGAGAGATTGATGTTACAAATGAGTGATAAAAAAAATGAAAATAAAGAGCTAATAATTACAAATAGTAAAAATAATATAATAATACAAGCAAAAAAATTTAATGATAATAATTAAGAGATATTGAAGACAGGTATAAGAATTTTAATTTACTTTTGATTTCATTTTTTGAATTTGAATTTAATTTTGAATTACAATTTTTGAATTTCAATTTGCTGTTTTTGTTCAATACTATTGAAAATTCAGAAATATAAATAGTGCTTTTTAAATTGATTTGTTCCTATTATTTGTCTTACAGTTAAAGGTAGGGAGTTCCAAAGTCTAATGCCATATACAAAAAAGAGTCTCGAAGAATTTAAATAATTTGATGAGTGTGTTGTGAGATTCAAGGTTCGGGTAAACTGCGCGAAGCGAAGCTTATCAAATAGATATAACGGTGCTTTTCTTTGAATTATTTTATGCATAAACATGCAACATCTAGAATCAAGGAAGTGTATAAACGAGCAACCTAGGACATTTTGATGATATTGAGAAACATGGTTAAACCTACGCAAGCCATAAACATACCGAACCATATCATTAAAGGCAACTAATAGTTTTTGCATTGAGTGCGAATCAGGTTTACAGTATACTACTGCAGCATAATCAAAGATAGGCAGTAGTAAAGTTTTAACAAGTCTCAACTTAGTATCTATAGGAGTTAGGTTTGAAAAGAGGTTTAATTTTCGGAGACCGCCAAAGATTCGGCCGACAGAGAGATTAATGTGATCATAAGGAGAAAGGGTCCGATTAATTTTGAAGCCAAGATTCGTGACAGTATCTGAAAAAGCAAGTTGGAAACACGATATAAAGACAGGTGGAAGGGTAGTAACATCAAATTTCTTTTAGATATTGCAATTATCTGCGATTTAGAAGGATTAAGAGTTAAACCATTGCATAAGGTCCAATTGTAGATCATTAAAAGATCTTCA
The DNA here is from genome assembly GCA_963931855.1 of Philhelius festivus. Classification (NCBI taxonomy): domain Eukaryota; kingdom Metazoa; phylum Arthropoda; class Insecta; order Diptera; family Syrphidae; genus Philhelius; species Philhelius festivus. The sequence goes on from OZ007555.1 coordinate 68,469,062, forward strand.
TTAAGTCTACAAATTAGATCCTCCAACAAATTAAATGGTCGAGAGAGATAAATTTGGACATCGTCTGCATAAAGATGCACCATGATATTTGGTCACATTTGGGGGAGGTCGTTGATGAACATGCAGAACAACAAAGAGCCCAAAATTGAACCCTGCGGAACACCTGCAAACAAATACTTTGATTCAGAAAAAATATCACCGACTTTAACTCTTTGACTACGTTGTTGTAGGTAGTTTTTAATCCAACGGACCGATCTTCCACTAAAACAAAAGAAAAAAAATACAAATTTAAATGAATAAAGAAAAAAAAAACAAAAAGGGCTATAAATAATTTCTAGATTTCTTTTAACAAATCATATTTATTTAGTTAATATTTAAAAAAAATCAGCTTTCAGTTCTGACGACAAATTGTAATGTCACAGAACATAAACAACAAGTTAATAATGAAGCAATAGTTTGCGTTGAATTGCTTGAAGTTATTAAATCATTGCCTGAATTTACTGGTGATGAAAATTCTTATGCTGGAGAGAAGCTGCTAACAATTCAATGACTCTCTACACGAGAGGTAGCTGAAGATACTTTGTGGCATCAACAATTTTAAGAAATAAAATAATGAAAAATGCAAATGATACGTTAACGAACCACGGAACGGTTCTAAATTTTGATGCGATTTTGAGTCGTCTTGAATTCGCTTACGCGCATAAACGTCCAAGTGAACACATAAAAGCACATAAAAACGAGAGATGAAATACGTACCTACAATTAAGCAATCCACCTTCGAATAAGCTTGGGGATGCGTTGGAAAAGTATAAATTATTGTATGTCAAGTTGAAAAAATGTTGAAATTGATGGTTATATGTGTATAGGTAGAAAATAAAAATATTAAAAAATACGCTTAAGCTATAAATTCATTTAAGATAATGTCAAAATCATTGATTCACTCCAAACGTAAAGATATGGTTTGGGCTGGTTTTAGGCAACTTACGAAATTTCTGTCACACAAATGGAAAAATTATTAATACAATCAATTTTGAATGGCATGCATATACACAAAGTCAAATAACGACTCAGTGTCAGCAAAAGATCGTTCTTTAATTCAATATATCATGATTCGCAATTATGGTGGTCTTACAATATTACGTGTGTTCGGTAACCTGAAATATCTCACAAATTTTCACAATTCACTGTCAAAGCTAAAAACAGAATGCCATGTGATTCAAGTAATTTTTAGTTTATTCAAGAAAAAAAATTATAAATATTTGCAGAGGTTTCTTAAAAAAATAAACCTTTATATACAAATTTTTAAAACATTTTGAAACTAAATTTCGGTAGGCCAAAATTTCCAAAAAAATATTGATCCGTTTTTTGGGATATCGAAAAACATTGATTTTTTTTTTCAAAAATTCAAATTGCAATGCAATGTTTTTTAAACTTTTAAGAAGCTTCTCATAAAGAATTTCAACAAAATCCGTTATGCCGATAATAAGAAATTCAAAATTTGAAAAAATGGTTCAATTGTAATATTAATATCTTGATTCGAAATTTATTTTTATTAAACTGATCGTAAAAATTAATCGAGAAATTTTTGTTTATCAAGATTTTAGGTGCCGTTTTCGAAAAAATACGATTTTCGAAAATCGTTTTTAACATTTGTATAATGGGTACCGATATTTTTAGGTAAAAATGTAACTTCTTTTTACATCTTGTAGATTGTGTTAATAAGCTTTTATTTGTCAATTTAAAAAAATAGAGCGTAAGGTTTTCGAAATACACAATACTATCCAAACTTTCGGTTGTACCGTTTGTGAGAAAATCAAAAACAAAAAAATGGTTCTAGAGCGGGTACCATGAATAACAATTTTTCGGAATTAGGTGCAACTAAATGATTTTTTTTTGAATTTAAGAAAAAAAATCTGTCGAACAGTTTTTGACAAAAAAATATTTACAAAATTTTGAAAAAAAATCGTATGCCACGTACCGTTATTTTTGGTCTTAAAAAATATTGAATATATTTACATTATTTACCTGAATACTCTCTGAATACATTCACTAATACTAAATACATTGAACTGCAACTACTGTAAAACTATATTGTATTTTAGCCTGAAGTCTTTCTCTAATAAATACCATAGCTCTTTCCTTTTTATCCAAGAAGTCAAACTGATCGGTCGTTTTATTTATCAAAAAAAAAAAAAGAGTGTAGGCGGAAAAATTAAAAATGATATCTACTAAGTTTTGAGAAAACGGGCCGCCTCGAGTTCGATTTTTTTTACGAATGCATAACTTGCCTAACAGGACCTATAAGTCGGAAGTAAAAAAGGAAAAGTGTAAGTTAGTTTTGAAGTTGAAGGTTTTGTACTATAAATAAATGGATAAATAATTTCTGTGTTATGTTTGATTTTTTTTTTTTAAACTTTTTTTAGTAAGCATGAACTGCTGTGTTTATGTCAAAATGTGTCTTGAATTTCTTTTGCTAAGTTGATGTGGGATGCAACTGTTTTTTTCATGGTCTAAATTCTTGCAGCCTATTTCCATTTTAAATTATTCACGCCACGCCACTGTTAGGTACAGACTCCATTTTTACTTACACATAGGTACCGTAGGGTAATTGCACTTAGAAAAACTGAACTCGATTTTGACCAAAGTTGACTTAACGATGCTAAAGAACATAAAAAATTGGGTCCAGCAATTCCGTCTGTCTGTCTGTATGTCGATCTACAGCCTAAGTTACTGAAGATATTTTTTTTCAAATTTGGTACTTAAAGGTTTTCAGTGATTCCCTAGACAAGAAATTGAAAGTTTTTTTAGTAATATGTACAAAATCTTATTTATCTCGAAAATATTCTAACGATTTCGATTAAAGAAAATGGGTGTACTATTTTAGGCATGGACTAAATTGTGGTCGAAAAAAAAACCAGAACTGTTTTTTTTTTTTAATTTTTGACTTTCTCATCAATTGCCCTAATGATTTTGACCAACATTTTTGTGCAGGAGTTCCTTTAAATTTAAAATCACCCTTATTATAATAGGCATTTCACTTGAACGACACTCGTCACTTCTTCTGTCGAGTCACTTTTAAGGCGTTTAAGAGTCGGTTTTACGATACTTAAACGCCAGGCGTTTTGAATCAACATACGTTCCACATACAAATCTGTCATTGACAAACAGATATTTCAAAACAATTTGTGTTTTTTTTTCAATACACGGTGTCCTGTAATTCGTGTGCCATACTTTGTGATGTGATTCTTGATCATATTTTAAGAAATAAATTGTTCTACGGTAAAGTCTGATTTTCAACTTTGACATCACTTTTTGACGATGTAAAAAAAGGCTAACTTTGTGTACCCATGACCCATGTTAAGGTCAATTTCTCTGTCAGTACTGAGATTTTTTATTTTAGACTTTATTTTGAGTAGAAATACTAGCCTTTAAGCCTACGTTTAAATTGAGCTGATATGTTTTAGGGTTGCCAGATATTCAATTTTAAATGGTGTTCAATTTTTCTTGCCTGAGCAAAATTTTGTCTTTGAGGTAAAAACATAAAGTTTTCTTATTTTTACCTGATGAAGAAAACAATAATACAACAAAAATCATTATTAAGTGCACCCAAACACCCAAACATTTTATGATACTTGGGAAGATCTAAAACAGGTAAAAAATCGAAATTTGTGTTTTGTACCTACTTTTATTGCTAATATTTGCAATTGGTGCGGTTTTCCGAGAATTGTTAGTTTTTAGGTAATTTTCAAGACTGTGTACTCATAGACCGAGAGCCCACAGCAATTTTTGGGTGTGATTGATAACAAAAAATAATTAGCATAATTAAATAGGTCTTTAGTAGTTATTTACAAATGTGAACGTCTTGCATGCTCTAGTGGGAGCTATAGTACATAAAAGTCCATCATATATGCAGTTCTTTCCAAGTCTAAGTAATTGTGATAACAACTTTGCCAAAATGAAGAGTTAAGCCCCCTGACTGCAAGTATTGAGGTCTAAGACGTTTTGCAGACAGCCTTCTGCCTGTAAGACGCGATAAGAATATCGTACTTCTTGCACGAAGAAGACCGCCTTCAAAACGTCTTGGACCTCGATATTTGCAATCAGGGCACTTAGCTCTTCATTTTGAAGTTATGGCAAATTTTGTATCACAATTTTTTAGACTTTGAAAAGAAATGCATATCTGATGCACTCTTATGCACTATTGCTCCCACTAGAGACGTTCACATTTGTAAATAACTACTAAAGGCCTATTTAATTATGCTAATTATTTTTTGTTATCAATCACATCCAAAAATTGCTGTGGGCTTTTAGTCTATTATAAAAAGGGTAAAAAGTGAACTTATGCCTATTTGACTTGCTGTCAAAATCCTAATCACCTTAATCCTTCACAGGGAAAGTTAAATTTTGGGGATGACTGTTTAATGGGTAAATTAACTAAATAAGTAGTATAAAAGAATAGAAAAACTCAAAAGTCATTCATCAGATTATCAAGTTTGATAAGAGCGCTTTTTGAAATGCCTTTACTTTCGAGAGAAGAATACGTAGACATTTTATTCGTTTATGGGTTGTGCAATGGAAATTCAAGAAGAGCACAACGAAGATACCAGAAACTTTACCCTTATTTTAGTCGTCTGTTAGATTTCCTTCTCGAAATGTTTTTGGAAATATCTTTCGAAGGCTTTGAGAAACTGCATCATTTTCAACTGCAAGACCTAACGCGGGAGCTGCAAACACAAGAAAAGTTTCAGTGATACACTGCATCTGTATTGGGTTAGTTATTTTCACCCTTAAATAAAACAAATATAATAAAAATTACAAATTACACAATACTAACATGTAAAACTTTCATCTTTTTTTTTTTTTTTTTTTATAATCTACACGCGCTCAAGGGATTATAACTACCCTTTAAATGTTGCAACACAGCGCGGGCGTGAAGTTAAGGAAGAGAAAGAAGGATAGGAAAGATGTGTGGCACGATATTCTGAGACTGAAGGTGGTTGTCTCAGATTTTTTTATCTCCAGGGATGGCGGCTGAACTAGTGCGGAGAATGCTGTTTCTTATTTTTATGTCCCTTATAATTCACATTATTTTATTCGTTTTTCATATTTGATGTTTGATGGGCATACTAGTATTACTAAATCACATGTTGTTAGTGTTATGCCTGAACAACATGCAATCAGCAAACCAGCAACCCATTGATGACAACTTTATAAGGTTTTAATGGAATTAAGGCGACATAAACGACAGCAGGGATCGAACCTGTGATCATGAGGTTGACAGGCGAGTCGTTTGAAAATTTGTATTCGATAAAAAATAGCGTTCTGAGAGTCGTAGAAGTCGAGAAAAACGACAGTTATAATACAGATGAGTGACATTTCTCATACGAAAACTTACGTTCCACTTAGAGTATGGCGTTACGACTCGAAAAATAACGATAAACGACTCTAAAACGCCATTCATAATACAAATTTTTGAAAATGGCATTTGTCGTTCAAGCGAAACGCCTGCTACAATAAGGGTGAATATTGTTTATAAAAATATTCGAAAAAATATTTCTTGAAAAAAGTTCCAATTTTTTTTGAAAAATCAATATATTCAGAACGTGTGAACGATTATTTTTTGAATAATTTTGTTTAACTAATATTGTTTTACTAAATACCTAAAATGAGCATCCCAAATTTTTTTATTGGAAAATTTTGAAGAAATTTCTTATATAAAATATTAATTTAATAATAAAACGATTTTTAAACTTAGTTTGTATAAATTCATACTTTTCTAGAAATCAGAGTATTTTATGCATTTAAGCATTTGGATCTCATTAAATCCATGTTTTATATTTATTTTAAATTTTTTTTTTAATTCCAAAGTACTTTTTTATAAGAGTAAGTACGTGTGATCCAGTCGTGCATTTTATTTATTTCTTCATTGCTTTCGAAAATGAAAATAAATTGGTTTAGTAGTTGCATTTAAAAAGCTGCATGTAAAATAATGAAATAAGGTGCATAGTGATAGTTAGGAGATGCATCATTATTTTGGAGATTATAACATAAATTCAATCAAATAATCAAATGAACTTGCTCTTAATTGTTAAAGCTGGAAATTATAAAAACATGGAAGTCATTAGACTCACATTATGATCTAGGAGCATAAAACTGATTTTTGCAATTGCTAAAACAACTTCAAAATGGCATTTACTTCAGACACGCCAAGAGCTTGACAGTGTTGCAATGGGATAGTGTGACAAAATCACAATGGCCGACAGCATGACACAGATTTTTTGGCGAAAGAATCTTTTTTGATTTTTGTTTTTACACTGTCACGCGTTTAGTTTTCAAATTTAGTTTTTTATCATTTGCAAAATGCTTCCAGAGGGCATCTTCAAGAACTTAATTTTGAAAAGCATATATCAAAAGTGTGTTAATGAACAAAAAAAAGAATTTCAAATGAAATTCTTATCGAAGTTCTGCGTCACATGGTCTTCTTTTTACACTGTCACATTTTCATCACATATAACACCATACAATTGTGTATACTGTCAGACCATCGTACCTTCATTTTGACAGTTTCAAAAAGTCGTACTGTCAAACTCTCATAATGTCACACTTAAGGTACTAGTACGGTCTAGAACGCAAAAAAACGCACGATTTTTGCTAATTTTTTTCTCGGAAACTTTATTAGGTAATAACATATTTTCTTTTTTAAATAATGAATACATGCGTCCAGAGTACAAAAAAATTGCTTTTGTCTTAATTTTCGAATTTTGGCCGAATTATAGAGGGCGCCAACTTCGACTCATCAAAAAACACATTGTCCCATTGCGGACAGTTAATCTCCGGATCTACTGAACCGATTTTCAAAAAACTTGTTGTAACTTGATTGTTTTGATGTTTTCTAAGACAATTTACCACAATTTGATCAAAAAGTTATGAACAAAAAAAAAATGGCGACCCAAAAATGACCAACAAAATTGGAATTTTTTTTTTTTTTTTAACTTGACATTTTTTTTTTTATTTTTGACTTTTTAAATAAATTGTCTCGTAAAAAACTTTCCTTTAAATACCCCACTTTGTTTTTTTTCTTTCAGTCTAGGCAATCCTGAAATTAACTGTCCGCAATGGGACAATGTATTTTTTGATGAGTCGAAGTTGGCGCCCTCTATAATTCGGCCCAAATTCGAAAATTAAGACAAACAAATTTTTTTGTACTCTTGACGCATGCATTCATTATTTTAAAAAAAAGTGTGTTATTACCTAATAAGGTTTCCGAGAAAAAAATTTACAAAAATCGTGCGTTTTTTGGCGTTCTAGACCGTACTAGTACCTTAAGGCCCAATATAACCAACACTGTCACAATGTAAGCTTGTTTGGAGTGACAGCTTGAGAAAATACCAATTTGCAAACAAAATTTTAAAAATCCTAAAAACCGATATTTTTTTCTAAGGTATCACCTAGAATCCACGTTTCGATTTTTTGGAGATATTTTATTATGAATTAATTCCTAATTGTTTGGACGTTGTTTCGTTTTTACTTAAGGCTTGTTTCATAATAAAATATGAAATTACTAAATTTCTTATCAAGAATTTCTTCATTACGAATTAATATTTTAGAAGATACCGAAAAACGTAATAACAAACACTCCTGATAAACTTCAAAAAACACTCATAGAACAATCTAATACAAAAAATATGTACCTAAGAGTTGTGTCATAGCGCTTAATTTAAACAACTTTTTTTAGAATTATGAAATTTTTAAATTTGGGCGCTTTATGACTCTTAAGTACTTTTATACGTAGTAAGGTAGATATTCCATTTAGGTTTTCAGATTTAATGACAAATATTGATCGCGTCATTATGCTTTTGAGTGTATCGTACTGTCATGTTTTCCTTAAATCTCGACTTGGAATTATTTTGCTAAATCAGAACTTTACTTCTGGCACAAACCTATATACAGAAACAGCAATTTATGAACAAATTTTATAAATTAGTTTCATAACAAATGTTATTAACATATCAACAGCCCCTAGGAGATTAAATTGAGGTGTTTTTGAAGAAATCCAGAAACACGAGAATCTAATAAATATTTGAAATTTTTCATTAATTTCCTCCCTCTCAGTCCCTTCCAGCTAACATTAGAGTAAAGAATTTTATTAAAACTTTAAAAATACTAACTCTTGCCTCGAAATTATTGGAAGGTGATTCCGTTCGCTTGAGGACATCTGGACAGGAAAATAATAAATTCCTTGGAAAATGTGCAACACTCTCTTTTTCATCGTCGTCCTCATGTTGGTGCTGTTGGTGTTGATGTTGCTTCTGCTGAAAGACAGCACTTGCAAATAAACTTTTATAAATTTCTGCCGGCAATAGGAACGGTGATTTTGTCTTTCCATGGCAGTAGCTCGGATGGAATCCAACCGAAAAACGATGTGATTGACCGGAATGGTAGTCCCGTGCCATACTCCCTCCAATACCAGCACCACCACCCGTACTACTATTATTCATGTTAACAGGAGCTTCACCGGGAAAGGGTTTGATATCCAATTCGTTTTGTTGCTCATCGACGACACTAATCGGACTAATTGAGCCCAAACGACAACTGTTGCGTTCATCATTATTCTCCGCCCCACTGCTGTCTACACGTTTGCTCCTCTTCAGAAAAACATTATTGCTGCATCGGTCAGCAGATGATGTCATTGGATCCATAAGTTGGTGGTGGTCCTGGCCGTCAGGACAAACAATTTATTCATATGAATTTCATCGTGTATCCCCGCAAAACTTTTATCACTTCAGATAGGCGCAAGGCGAGTAAGGGTAGGGCGGGAGGTTGGAATAAGAAATAACTTTCTCCGCAAAACCCCGAACTCAAAACAACACTTTTACTTTCGCCAGCAAAAAAGTTTTATTCCACCCCGTGACCAGCCCACCCGAGTGACTTGAAATGTGTGCCAAGTTTAACCTTGGTACAGCGCCATCAAGTGGCAATTAACATTATAAATTTGAATATACACTTAGCACTATATTTTACTTTAAGACTAAACTACTTTTGTAAATAGGATTGGACTAGATTCTAGCTTAAAATATTTTTTATGATTATATTTGAAACTTGCACTTGAAATAGGAACTTTCGTTAAAGGTTGAGGCTTAGATTTCTTCACATTTTATCACTTATTTTTGGTTGTTGTCATTTTAGGAACTGTTTGAATTCTGGCTAGCCAAAGGAGGTGGATGCGGCGATGCCTTTGGACTTTTGCATTTTCTATGGAACGGCGACAGTTTGTTGGAGTTGTCCGCGCGCCAATACGTACACGTATCCTTTTCAAGAAAAACTGGTTTCCGAGTGAGGATTGATTTTTTCTTAAGGTGCATTTTCCTTTTTCTGTATGTGAGTTTGTTTTGTATGTTTTATTTTTTCTCGTATTTTTTTTAGTAATAATACTACATATATATATATGAGAGGATATAAAGGGGGATAGAGGGTTTTATGTGCGGTTCGGTGCAGTGTGTTGTGGTGCACTCGCGAAGAGACGAGTCACGAAGACGAGACAAACCGTACCGAAGGACGACGACGACGATTGTGAATGCAATGATATTATTACTGTTTCTCTAACAAAAAAAAAAAACCTAACATGCTTTCAAGAAAGGATACATGCTTGCACTTTTCTCTTGCCAACGTGCCTGCTACTACAGAGCACCCCATCAATCCCCACCATACAACCCTGTGATTCACCTTCCTATTTTCATTTTTTCCCAACGTTCTTTCTTGGTTTTTCATGCATTTGTATTTTTTTTTATTATTTTTTTTTTTCATTTTGTTATTTTGCGATTGCTTTCTTTTCACTATATATTTTTTCGATTCTCAATTCCAACCAACAAGCAAACGGCGAGGAGCACACATATCCTTTGCTTGGTTTGCTTGTAGCACAAGCCAGCAGCAGCCGGTGGCGGTGCACATATACAGTGGGTAAGAAGCTTCTTTGTGTGGAATATCCTTTTTTTTATTTCCTAAGGTTTTTCGTGTGCCTTATTCGAATTCAGGATTACAATAGTTGCATCAGGTCAGGCTCCATTCCTGGTAAAACGCACAGAGAAATGTTTAAGAGTCGCAAGTCAATAGGTTCAGGCTCTCTAAGAGCCGTTAAAGCCTTCTATTTGAGCTTTGAAGTGAAGATTATTACTTTAAGGAAGTTTTTGAAATTTTGTTGAGAACAAAATTGTAACAAATATTGTAAGACAAGTGAAATACACGATTGGGTAGTGTCGACACGTGTTGTCGCTTTTATTGTTCAGGAAGCTGGGATTTTGAAGATTTCATATGATTTATGTTAGATGTGATGTTGCTTGCCAGAGGTAAGAGATCTTTGTTGAGATGCACCACCTCAATCAGCTTCTAGATCAGCCCAATCGAGTACCAGATGTTGCCGGGCAAAATGCCCATACTCTCCACTTGTTTCTTATTTCTCACCCTGATAAGTAGACCATAAGGGTAAACTCTCCATTTGGTACTTCGGAACATTGCGTAATATCAGCCAATTTTCCGTGTCCCGTCCATCTAGTTAAAGAGAAACATCCCTCTAGGACTATTTGGAAATACGAGAAAGCTAACTGTGACGGTCTGAATAACTTTTTTCCAATCTTTAACTGGTCACTGATCGATAGTGACGTTGATACCAGTGCCTATATGAGCACAGAAGTTATTTCATCTTACAGAATTAAGAGTATAAAATATAAAGAAAAGTCTTGGTTTGATACAAGTTCTAAAGAAACTATCAGGTTGGGGGAAGTAAGTTTTCGCAAGGACAACCCACCTGAGGAAAATAGGAAAAAGCACAAAAAAATCGGAAACCATTGCAACGCGGTTATAAAAAGAGCCAAATTCTTCCATGACCAGAAATCAGGTCAAACAATCTTCTAATGTCTCAAAGACAGAAGAAATTTCTGGTCATTTGTCGGGAACGTAAAAAATTCAACTTCATCCACGGTTCCTATAAGTAGTTCTGCAGAAAAGGCAAATGTATTCGCACCTCATTTAGCTGTATGTTACCTGACAGCAGCATTGCTCCTCCTGTACTTGAGAACGTAGATCATTCAATGGGATCGGTATAGTTTCGCACTCGTACAGTTGCAATATTGCAAGGGCATTTCGATATCTTGATATAAACTGATCCGCTCGTCCTGATAGTATACCCCCATTCTTCTAGAGATGTTGTCTTCATCGCTGGCAAATCCATTGCATAAGCTTTTCCATTGCTCCTACTCTTCTGGAATCTTCCCCACAAGATGGAAAACAGAATTTGTTCAACTTGTTTCAAAATGGTCGACTTGTCATACCTTTCCTCCTTCCCATCAAATTGCTCTTTCGTCTCTTTTTTCCAAGGTCATGGAATCTCTGATACATCATCGGCTCAAGAAACATCACCAAGATCGAAGCTTATGAATGACCGGTATTAGACTTTCGCAGCAATTGTTCCACCGATGATCTAGTGGTAGCATATCTCACCGAAGCCTAGAACAGGTCGTTACATTGTTTTGAAGAAAGTAATATTATTGCGCTTGATATTTCTAAGGTATTTGATAGAGCTTGGCACTAAGCTCTCTTATAGAAAATACTTACTTTCGTTATCAATGAAAATCTTATTCTTTGGATTAGAAATTATATTCTGGAGCGTTCAATACATGTTGTATTGGACGGATCAAGTCTGATCTTCACAAAATAAATGCTGGTGTTCCTAAGAGCTCCGTTTTGTCTCCAACTCTCTTTCTCATTTTAATAAATGATCTCTTGTACGAAACTTCTATTCCTTTTCATTGCTTTGCCGACGACTCTACTCTCAGCTTCTTATACTCGTTCTCCAAATCACGTCCATTTCCTTTGGAATTGCAACGGTTCATTGAACCCCGACCTTTACAGCATTGTTAAATGAGGTATATAAAATCGTGTGGACCTAAATGCTTCAAAAATTTAATGCTGTCTATTGTCGTTCAAGCAAAATGTACTCCTTATGCGGTTGTCCTTGAATGGAACTTACATCGAAGAAGCCGAAAAGCTTTCAGTACCTACTCGGTACATGCCTCAACGAGCATCTTCGTTGGAATTGATAAATTTTCAAATTAAGATTCAAATGTAAAATTATAGATCGTTAATTAAAATTCAAAAGTTTTACACATTTTTCATGCTTGGATTTTGCCAAATTCTTTGTCAAAATGTCGGCCACATTATTTTCTGATGGACAATATTTCAAAACAATTTCCTGATTTTTTAATACCTCTTTGATGTGATGATATCTTATATCAATATGTTTACTTCGCTTGTGAAGTACTGGATTGCTTGCTAATTTCTGCGCTCCCTGGTTGTCGATGTTCAATATTACTGCTTCGCCATTTGACCATCCCACCTCCATTAGAAGTCTTCGCATGTAAACTGATTCTTTTGCCGCATCCGAAGCCGCCATATATTCGGCTTCTGTACTACTTAACGCAACGGAGTGTTGTTTTCTCGACTCCCAACTTATCAGTGAGTTTCCAATGAAGAAAACAAATCCAGTGAATGACTTTCGATCGGAATCATCGCCACCCCAGTCTGCATCAACATAGCCAGTTATGGAAGATGTTTGGGATTTTCTAAACACTAGTTGTTTATCAAAAGTGCCGGACAGGTATCGAAAAATGTGTTTGATTGCTTGCAGATGTTCTGTGTGAGGATCTGTGTTGCACTGCGCCATTTTTCCTACGGAATGTAATATATCTGGCCTTGATGTTATGGCGAGATACATTAAAACGCCAACCATAGACTGATATTGGTTCTTATCCACCCTCTGACACTTACCATCGCATTGCAGCTTATGCCCAGGATCCAAGGGAACCGAAACACTTTTACAATTTTCCATACCAAATCGTTGGAGGATATCTTTTATATATTGCTTCTGACATATCTTGATGTCACCAGTGTCACCATCACGCTCCACTTCGATTCCTAGGTAATGATGAACTGAACCCTTGTCGTACAGGTCAAATTCAGCACATAGATCCTTTTTTACATTAAATACGCTTTTCAAGTTCTTACAAGCGATTAACAAGTCGTCGACATATACGACTATCAGAATTAATTCTTTCTTTCGTCTTGACAGGTACAAACAAGGATCGTTCTGGCTTTGTTGGAATCCCAAGTTTTTCAAAACACCATCGAGCTTGGTATTCCATTCTCTACCGGCTTGTTTCAGACCGTAGAGTGCTCTGTTTAGCCGCAACACCTTCTCTGGATTTTTCTTGTCTACGAAGTACTCCGGCTGGCGCATATAAATTTCTTCGCATAAATCGCTATTTAAGTATGCGTTTCCCACATCGACTTGGTGTAGATGCATTTTCCACTCAACTGATAACGCTAGTAACATTCTAATTGTTGAGTACCTGGCCACTGGGGAAAATGTCTCTTCGTAGTCGAAACCATATCGTTGACTACATCCCTTAGCCACCAACCGTGCCTTGTAGCGCTCGACATTCCCTGCCTTGTCTCGTTTTAGGGAGAAAACCCATTTGCAATCTATGGATCTTCGCTGTTCTGGCAGTTCAGCTATGGACCACGTATTATTTTTTCTTAATGATGCCATTTCTGCATTCATTGCAGCAACCCACTTGCCACTATCTGCCGATGAAATCGCCTCATTAACATTTCGAGGTACATCTTCATTCATCAACAACTGCAATTTATTATACACTTTACCGCATCTTAAAACTCGTTTGTCGTCATCACCGTATTCTACAACAGCACCGTCAACGTTCTCTGCCACATCTTCAACATCGCTTTCATCATCAGCTGTATCATATCCGTCTTCATCAACAACAGAACTTTCTGTAGGCTCTTTCGTCGTAGGATGTATTTCTTCCACATCAGCTTCATCATTAATATGAAACCAAATATAGTCATCTGGCTTCTTACTACTGATGTTGTTGTTGTTGGTGTTGCTGCCGCTGGAAGCACCATTTCTGTTGTTGCCATCGAACATCTTCTCATCGAAAATAACGTCTCGCCGCTCCATCACTTTCTTGGTACTTTTATCAAAAAGTCGATATGCCTTCGAAAACGTAGAATATCCGATCATGATACAAGTTTCACCTCTTGCCTCGAATTTACTGTCTTTTGGTTTCTTCATGCTCACAGCTTCACAACCGAACGTACGAAGATGTTCGACATTTGGTTTCTTGCCAAACCATACTTCAAAAGGAGTTTTATTTTCCAAAATATTAGTTGGGCACCTGTTCCTGATGTAGGCCGCAGTCATCACAGCCTCTGCCCACAAATTTTTTTCAGCACCGGAGTGAACTAACATGGACCGTGCCATCTCCACGAGCGTTCTATTGGCACGCTCGGACACCCCGTTTTGTTGTGGTGTGTAGACGACAGTGAGTTGTCTCTGAATTCCATTCTTTTGCAGAAATTCATTGAACTCATAATTCAGATACTCCTTGCCGTTGTCGGTTCGAAGCGTTTTAATTTTGCAATCTGTTTGTCGTTCGACCTGAAGTTTAAATTGCTTGAATTTACTTAAAGCTTCACTTTTTGCCTTCATGAAGTACACATAGATCTTTCTAGACATATCGTCTATGAATGTAATGAAGTACCTCGAGCCACTTAAAGATTCTACATCAAATGGTCCACACACATCTGAATGGACGAGCTCTAGCAGATTCTTTGATCGGTGTTCTGAATCCTTAGGAAATGGCAATGAATGTATCTTACTAAGCAGGCATGTTTTACACCCTACATCTTTACTGATAACTGAATTCAATCCTTTTACCATTCCCTTAACAGACAATTCTTGAAGAGATTTGTAATTAAGATGACCAAATCTGTTGTGCCACAAATCACCTCTATTTTGCAGGGCGAAAACCTTTTGTTCGACACCCTCATCAACCACAAACAAACCATCCTTCTTGTTGGCATGAAGAATAACAGAACCATTTAAATGACAAACCATGGCACGTTCTTTTTTGAATTGGACTGTTAGGCCTTTGTCCACCATTTTGCTCACAGAAAGGAAATTTGCTTGAAGCTCTGCGGAATATAGGACATTTTGGAACATCAAGTCTATATTTTTATATTGGAAAGGTACATCACCTTTTCCTTCCGCCACGATTGATTTATTTCCTGCCAAACCAATTACTTCGTTATGTATTTGGAAATTTACAAACCGCTTCTTGTCGTTGCACATATGAGCTGTCGCACCGCTGTCAAGATACCACGCATTACTTCGTGGTCTTGTATCTGTTGCCGCGATCATAGTTAATGCTTGTTGTGCTCGTGCCGATTTTTTCTTTTCTTTCTCACAGTCGCTAGAACGATGACCAACCACACCACAGTTGAAACATTTGCCGGTGAAGAATTTTTTGTTGTTTTGTTTCTTCTTCCCATGCGCCTTCTTGAATGTCCGTGCCACATATGCTTGTTCGTGTGTATCTCCTTGTTCGTTTTCTTTTCTTCTCTCTGCTTCTTCGAGAAGTTTCTGCTTGAGGAAACTGAATTTTGGCAATGAGTCTCGAGTTTCCATTGCAATTACAAAGTTTTCGAAATCTTTGGACAAACTGGACAGCAACATAATAACAAGAAATTCATCTTGCAGTTCTATACCAGACTCTGTCAACTTTTCAGTCACCTCAATGAACGAATTCAAATGTTGAACCATATTCGCTCCTTCAACCAAACGGAGACTAAGTAAACGTTTGTACAGGCACACTTTTTGTATGGGACCTTTTGGCGCAAAGGTTTCTCTTAATTTTGTCCACGCTTCAAATGACGACTTTGCGTTCTTTATATAACCCAACTGAGCAGGCTTTACACTCAATATTATATTTGCAAGAGCCTTCTGGTCATCGTCATCGAATTTTACAATCTCAGCAGCAGCTGTAATGGATTCCTTTTTTATTTCACCATTTGCGATTCGCCACAGGCCACCATGAATCAGGACGCTCTTCATTTGTATGCACCACACATCGTAATTAGAATCATCTAACTTTTCTATTTGAAAATGATTCATCATAATATTTCTTTTTACTTAACTTTTTAAATTCTCAAAAACTAATTTAATTTTTACGGAGAGCAATCCTGGGCCCATAACCTGATAAATTTTATTAGCGAATGAAAAATACAAAAATGGAGTTTATACATTCACATTTGGTATAATGGTATAATATAACAAGTAATAATGATACCAAGTTACAATTACATTATTGTTATATGTTTATAGAAATGGTGCCATACACGTTGGGTATTGCCAGCTATTTTCAACAGGAATTACCACATTTTCGAGGCCGCTTAGGATTATCAATTTTATCATCAAATATATCAATTCCAACTCCAATTAGGTAGATGGGCTACACCAACCGAGTCGACTAACTAATACAAAATACCTAGTTGGTTAATTCCAGCGAAAAGATGAACTTCTCCAATTGTATATAAATAAAGAATATAGCAATTATACTGTTCTGGATCGAGTGAAACACCTACATCAATTAAGTAAATTGTGTTAAGTCAGCCGTGTCCTAAGTTACAGCTACCGAGTAGATAAATTATTTCAATGAAGTATTCACTACGACAATCGCGAGGAGATTAGATACCTCAAAAAAGTACCTCCTTCAATGTTACCCATTAAATTGACTTTAACAATGCCAAAAAACATAATTAGAAACATGGTCGTTGCGAGTACCAGGTGCCAATATCGATTCGGATCACTATCTTGTTGGTATGGTTTTCCGAGGGCGGATTTCCACTAACACTTTTGGTAATGCGTTAGGACTCGCCCTAGAATCACTTGATTTAGGGAGAGTAAGTCCTGGAGTCAGTATGCTGGGCGTAAATGAGAAGTGGACAAGCCTTAAGAATACTTTCATTAGTACTGCCAACTCCATCTTGGACAGCAGTCGTCAAAATCGGAACGACTGGTTGATGAATGCAAGCTAGCGACTGAAGGTAAGAATGTTGCGTACCGAACAATGTAACAATCTCATAGAACGAGGGAACGCGAGCTCAGAAGAATAGAAAAACGGCTTCACAGACAAAACAAATCAGCCTGGGAGAAGAATCTGATCTGTGAAATAGAAAAAAGCCGAGTGCGAGGTCCGCACCAGGCGCGGAAGTTCTAAGAATCCTCCCGAAACATGACGCAGTACATACCACGCTACACATACTGCAAGGACGGAGAGGGAAATCTGATTACTGATCCTAAAAGCATACTAGAGCGATGGGAAGTGTACTTTAATGAATTGCTAAATGGTCAGTTCACTGCAGAAGTGGAGGCTCCACTACTTCAAGAAGAAGACCCTATGTTGGCGCCACCAAGCATAGAAGAGGTTGAGTAGCCTATAGGCCGGCTTAAGCAGAACAAAGCCTCGGGAGCCGATGGCATATCAGCCGAATTATTTCATCACTGCGGGCCAGCCTTACGTCAAGCAATTCATGATATTATAGTGCACGTATGGGAGCAGGAAGAAATGCCAGAAGACTGGAAAAATGGTATAATATGTCCCATACATAAGAAGGCAGATGTATGAGGTATCACGGTGTTGAGTACCGCCTATAAGATACTCTCCTCTATCCTACAAGACCGCATAACCCCCATACGCTAAAACCATTATCGGACAATATCAGTGTGGTTTCATTCCAGGCAAATCAACAACTGATCAGATCTTTACCCTTAGGCAGGCGATGGAAAAATGTCTAGAATTTAACATCCCAACATACCATCTGTTTATAGACTTTAAGGCCGCCTATGATAGCATAGCCAGAGTAGAACTTTACAAAGCCATGAGAGAATTCGGCATCCCAAATAAATTGACACGACTATGTAGGTTGACCATGACCAACGTAACAAGCCAAGTAAAAATAGCCGGATTTCTATCCAGACCAATCAACATCTTTAATGGACTCCGACAAGGGGACGGTTTGGCCTGCCTCCTCTTCAACCTGGCGTTGGAGAAAGCAATCCGTGACTCTGGCACTGCAACAAGAGCGACCATCGTCAACAGGTCCAGCCAGTTACTGGCTTACGCAGACGACATCGACATCATCGGAAGAACCGAACAAGCTGTACACGATTCCTTCATCCAGATCGAGCAGGCGGCACAAAATCTGGGGCTGCACATTAGTGAAGGTAAAACAAAGTACATGGTGGCGTCGAATGCAAGAGGAACAGTTGGTCAAACAATCAAGGTAGCGGAGCACGAATTTGAAGTAGTGCAATCCTTTAAATAGTAGCAGCCGATAACAATATAGAAGAAGAAACACGCTGGTGGCTTCTCAAATCCAACAGAACCTACTATAGTCTGTCAAAGCTCTTCAAATCCAGAAATCTCACCATAACTTCTTAACTGCTGCTGTACAGTACCATAGTCCTGCCAGTACTCACATATGGATCCGAGACTTAGGTGCTAAGCAAAAGGCACTCCGAACTCTTAGCTGCGTTCGAGAGAAAAGTCTTACGGAGAATTGTTGGCCCCATATGTGAGGAAGGACGATTCCGGAGACGGTACAATCATGAATTGTACGCAATCTACCTTGAAGCAGATATCGTGACAAAAATTAAGCTCGGTAGACTCCGGTGGGCAGGGCACCTAGCTCGCATGAGCGAAGAGGAACCTGCTCGGAAAGTTCTTTGTGGTATATTCTATGGTGGACGACAGCGTGGTAGACCATGCTTGCGCTGGAGAGATGGCGCAGATCAGGACGCCCGAATCCTTGGGGTGCGTAACTGGATGGTGTCGGCTCGAGACCGAAATAGGTGGAGAGACTTGTTGAAAGAGGCCAGCACTGGAACCCGGTTGTTGAGCCGATGAAGATAATGCTGAAAAACCTAATAAAAGTAGTTTATTTAAATTAATGCTTCGGTTAAGATGCTGTAACCTAAAAAAAATATTCTTTTAAGTTTTGTCAAAGCCTGCTCTCATATGAGGTTTATGTTATGTTAGCCTAGATGCAAATATCATTTAAACTCAAGATTTATTTTAAGCAGGAGTGGCAGTAAAAGGTTTTTGTAGATGATTCTTAGTCAAACAATTGAAGAGTTTTGAACCTATTTCTTTTTCGTCAAGCTGAAAGTAACAGCGGTTTCAAAAGTCAATTCTTCATTAGGGATCCGCAAATATTGTTTTTTGCGGAGTTAATATTTAATCCAAATTAGATGAATTCCTCAACTACTTCAAAGTCATTGCTATCAATAAAGACGCTTTTTCTTAGCTCCTGGGAAAATGTATTAATCTTCAAGAAAGACTAAATAATGCCACGTTGGTAACGAACGATGATACCGTGCGAGTATCCTGATAGTCGGAGAGATCACTTCAATATACATAGGTGTAAACATGGCCTCTTAGCACCATCTGCTCTAGAACGATATGGATGAAATCACATGATAGCTCACCTGCTTGCCAAAATAATATTTGGAATATTGCGTGGGAGTTACTGCCTAGTTGCACATTTTTTCCAATAAATGTTTCCTTTTTTAAGGACGAACATAATTTTTTTCCAATGTCACATGGCATAGCTAGATCAGTTTTTCAGAGATCCTGCGTTTAAAAGTTAAATTAAATTTGGTGGTGCAACAGCTCGAAGAGAACCAGCACGTAGTGACTCAAAACTTTTAACCAACTCTGTGTGCGTGTTACCAGGAATTGATGGGACCTACAACTTTCTGCCGATTCTAAACGGCTAATGAGTAGCACTTTTCATGACAAGAGATACTCTAAGAGAGGATTTATGAGTTCGTCGCAAGAGATAGTAGAACCCTGAAAAACTTTTTGTAGCGGGTGAGAATCGAACTCAAGACCTTCTCCATGACTGCCCAACGCATTAACTATTATACCAAAGGGTTTTACAGGATCCAAGGGGAAGAGTAGGGATACCACCAGGCGATGAATGCTATCATTTGCAGCTTTGGAGTCGGTCAAAATTGGTAAGTCTCGGGATGAAATTAGTTGGTCCTGTCCAGTATTTACTTCCAAGATTTTGTATATGGTCAATCTACGGACCGGTTTAAAAGTAACACTGGTACTTGACGATTATTGTGTTGCAAGGCGGATATTTGCTACATAACATCATTTTTATTTAGATTAGACGAACGATATAGAGCTGATAGTCCAATCATCCGGTATGCTTCCTTCTACATATATTTGATGCACTCAGCTTACCAAAGCATCACGTCCGTATTTGAAGAAATTATTAGAAGTTGACAAAAAAAATCTAGAAACTCGTGCCCTCGAATCGCTTGAAACGGGTCTAATTTGGTGTTTGGGTAATCAATTATTTTTCGTGTCAAATTGGAAACCTTGCCAAAGGATTCATTTAAGATTTGAAGATTCATAAATTAAGTTTCACCAGAATCCCTTTAGCAGTTGTGCCACCACCACCGGTGCCCTATCGGGATTGGCAAGTCAAACCTTTGCTATCCGAAATTAACGTGTACTTTTTCACAAAATTTTAGGTAGTGAGTCACAGTACAAATGACTTCTACCTATATAAATCTATAACTTTCTTTATGTGGAAAATGCAAGAAAAATGTAAACCCGTTATTTCCCTTTTCCCATTTTCCTATTTTTTTTTTCCTTAGAGACTATTTAATTTTTTTTCTCTGTATTTTTCTTGTTATCCTTCAGTGCTTTTTATTTTGATGTTGATTTTACTCCTTTTTGCCGAGTTAAGTATAGCCTCGGTATAGATGTGTGTAAATCTTCATTTTTCTTAGAGCATCTTCGTCCTTTCTCTTCTTTTCGTTCGACCACTTTAGACAAAAAAAGGAGTAATATATGTGTGTATGTGGGTAATGTTTTTCTTTATCCAACATTTCTTTTGAAATGTTTAGTTCAATTCTTTTTTTTTTTTCTCGAGACTTTGTTTTGTTTCCTTTCTCAGAAAATTTTTTTCCTGAACGTCGTCGTGTCTATCCCTGTCTCTTGCGTCTCTGGTGGAATAAACGAGGAGTGCTCCCTTAATATGTAGTAAAATGGGTGGAGGGTATGAAGATTCCAAGATAGTGTATGTTTTTCATAAGCATTTTGTTACCTACGTTAGTCGTTACTGCAGTCCTTGGGTCTGGGTGGCGAATTAGATATAGGACAATGGCTCTCTCATTGAGGTTGGATGAAATTGGGTAAACTGTGGGGTTTCCGTGGAGAGAGAAGAGAATTTGTTGGGCGCTCAATTAGGAAATATGAACGTAGTGAAACGTTCTTTTGGATTTATGTCTGCATGAAGTGGTAGGGGATAATAGTTGTCAAGGACAATTATAAGCAAATATACCGAAATAGAATATGGTTTAAATATTTTGTGAAATTTCCTATTTATAGGAAGTTTAGGTTGAAGGCACGGGGAGTTTTCATTGAAATCTGGATCTTATAAAAAGTAAAAGGCTAAACTGAATTTCTCATAAAAAGATATGTAACCTTAGAGAATGGAATTAGGTATGTATGTGTTTGTGGTGTTTTCAGTGCCAAATTGTGTGATAATCACAAAACACCTGTTGAATGTGAGGAATTTGTATGAGAATAGAAATGCAGAAACAAAGAATAGAGTTATGGGAATTATGATAATCTCTATTAGGAGCAAGGTGTTAGAATTTGTTTCTTGTTAAATTAACTTTTAGTTTTAAATAAAAATGTTTGGTACTTCCATTTACGCTATGCGTTCACTTGTACATATTAATCTCCTTATATCCTAAACAGATGCGAAGCTATTGCAAAACAGAAACCCCTTGCATTAATAATACATTTGCTGTCAATTGTTATTTGTGACGATAGAAGAATTTACAACACGAATCATATGTTGCTTAAAATATTCCTTTAGAAAGACATACTTTTAGGTGGGCCTGGTAATAACAGGAATTAAAGAATTTCGTATATATAACTATGATCAATTTGAAATATTATTTGGCATTTTTTAAATTAATGAATGAACATTGAGAACTAAAGATCTATTGTGCCCCCATCCGGAGATAGATGAGTTGCTAACCCTACAGCTCTTCCTCCAAGTTTATACTTTTGATGCTTTTAATTATTTGGAGTACTTTCAGAGAGTTGTTTCTTTTAGGTAATATGTCTTGGCATCTTGGCTGTTTATAAAGCCAATAATACTTAAGTGTCTTCTTAGTTTACAGTGACCCGTAAGGAGTACCATTACTATTCGAAGATTATTCCTACTTAAACTAATACATATCATGAAACGTTATTGGTTATAGTTTCCAAGAAGTACCTAGTTTAGCTCGGCTCAGTTTTGGGAGTTCTTTCCAGTTTTTAGATTTTCTGGCCTTCTCTATTTTGATTTCCTATTCTGCAGTCTTCCCTAGAAGATGGAAAATAGATTTATTATATCCGTGAACGAAAAATAATAGCTTGCCTCACTGTATGCTCACAATGTGAACACGCTATCATTATTTCAATTGACCCAAGAGCATGCCCAATCTTGGACATTCTTCAGAGATTCTTCATTTAACAACACTTCAGGTATGTAAAATGCTTTTCCGGGTTCAACTTTTCCCTGCCATTATCATATTCAAATATTTAAAACGGTATCTCCTTTTAAATCCTCTTCAACTTTCATAAACGTTGGTACTGTGCTCAAACATTTAGTTGTTATAAAGAAATTCCAGAAACTTTTCAACTTTATTTTTTACTTGTACCTTTTATATTCAAATATAAGCTCAAGTGACCTCAACTCCAAGGTGCGTTTCGCCCAGGTACGACAGTGGGCTCATCATTTAGATGCTGCCGTACCCTTCTAAGGGCGGTCAGCCATCAGACGAATAGGGGGAATAACATGTAGCATACGAAAACGTGCACGTGCCGTAACTATTCGGGACTGGTGGAAGTCTGATCATAGCCTCTTCGTGGCGGCCGCTAGAAACAAGCCTTTAAAAAGGTTTGGCTAATATGATCAGGCTGGTTCCTCAGGTTGGCGACAGGTTAATTCCCTGTACCGTAAAACTTTATGAATTACGAGACCGACAACAAGCCTCGGAAACGGACTGATCACACGACGACAACCAATGCAACGAAAACTGAAAAACGATTTACGAATTTTCTTATGGAACGTACGATCGCTCTATAGAGCTCGAGCTGCTCAGCAGCTAGCCGATGCCCTGTCAAAATATAAAGCTGACATAAAAGCTCTTCAAGAAATCAGATGGACAGGGAATGGTGTTCTACAGAAGAAAGAATATGACATATACTATAGCTGTCATACAAAACACCATGTGCTCGGGGTAGGCTTCCTAGTCAGCGAAAAAATGAAGTCTACCATCATCGGCTTTAACGCTATAAGCGAAAGGCTATGCACCCTTCGCGTGCGAGGCAAATTTACGAACATCAGCCTCATTAACGTTCACGGACCTACGGAGGAGTCCTCAGACGAAGAAAAAGAGACTTACTACGAACAAGTCGAGAGGGCCCTCAATGCCTGTCCAAGGTATGATGTTAAAATCATCCTTGGGGATTTGAACGCAAAAATAGGTCGGGAGCCGGTATTCAGGCATTACGCAGGCACCCATAGTTTGCATGAGAACACTAATGACAATGGACTTCGAGTCTTAGAATTGGCAGCATCGAAAAACATGGTCGTTGCGAGTACCAGGTTCCCGCGTAAAGATATCTACAAAACCACCTGGGTATCACCTGATGGAGTCACTCGTAACCAAATAGACCACGTGTTGATAGACCGTCGCCACTACTCGAACTTGATGACGGTACGAACGTACCGAGGTGCCAATATCGACTCGGATCACTATCTTGTTGGTATGGTTTTCCGAGGGCGGATTGCCTTGCGAAGACGCATTGCATCCGCCGATCAGGTTCGAATCAACACGGCTGCCCTACGCAATGAAAATACCAGTAACACCTTTGGTAATGCGTTAGGACTCGCCCTAGAATCACTTGATTTAGGGAGAGTAAGTCCTGGAGCCAGTATGCTGGGCGTAAATGAGAAGTGGACACGCCTTAAGAATATTGTCATTAGTACTGCCAACTCCATCTTAGGCAGCAGTCGTAAAAATCGGAACGACTGGTTTGATGATAAATGCAAGCTAGCGACTGAACGTAAGAATGTTGCGTACCGAGCAATGCAACAATCTCATAGAACGCGGGCACGCGAAGAGGAATATAAAGAGCTCAGAAGAATAGAAAAACGGTTACACAGACAAAAAAAATCAGCCTGAGAGAAGAACCTAATCTGTGAAATAGAAAATAGCTGAGAGCGAGGACCGCACCAGGCGCGGAAGTTCTACCAATCCGTCCGAAACATGACGCAGTACACACCACGCTGCACATATTGCAAGGACGGAGAGGGAAATCTGATCACCGATCCTGAAAGCATACTGGAGCGATGGGAAGTGTACTTTAATGAATTGCTAAATGGTCAGCTCACTGCAGAAGTGGAGGCTCCACTACTTCAAGAAGAATACCCTATGTTGCCGCCACCAAGCATAGAAGAGGTTGAGAAGGCTATAGGCCGGCTTAAACAGAACAAAGCCCCGGGAGCCGATGGCATACCAGCCGAATTATTCCATCACGGCGGGCCAGCCTTACGTCAAGCAATTCATGATATTATAGTTCACGTATGGGAGCAGGAAGAAATGCCAGAAGACTGGCGAAAAGGTTTAATATGCCCCATACATAAGAAAGGAGATGTCACAACGTGCAGCAATTATAGAGGTATCACGTTGTTGAGTACCGCTTATAAGATACTCTCCTCTATCCTACAAGACCGGATAACCCCATACGCTAAAACCGTCATCGGACAATATCAGTGTGGTTTCATTCCAGGCAAATCAACAACTGATCAGATATTTACCCTTAGGCAGGCGATGGAAAAATGTCTAGAATTTAACATCCCAACATACCATCTGTTTATAGACTTTAAGGCCGCCTATGATAGCATAGCCAGGGTAGAACTTTACAAAGCCATGCATCCCAAATAAATTGACACGACTATGTAGGTTGACCATGACCAACGTAACAAGCCAAGTAAAAATAGCCGGATTGCTATCCAGACCAATCAACATCTTTAATGGACTCCGACAAGGGGACGGTTTGGCCTGCCTCCTCTTCAACCTGGCGTTGGAGAAAGCAATCCGTGACTCTGGCACGGCAACAAGAGGGACCATCGTCAACAGGTCCAGCCAGTTACTGGCTTACGCAGACGACATCGACATCATCGGAAGAACCGAACAAGCTGTACACGATTCCTTCATCCAGATCGAGCAGGCGGCACAAAATCTGGGGCTGCACATTAGTGAAGGTAAAACAAAGTACATGGTGGCGTCGAATGCGAGAGGAACAGTTGGTCAAACAATCAAGGTAGCGGAGCACGAATTTGAAGTGGTGCAATCCTTTAAATACCTTGGGTCAATAGTAGCAGCCGATAACACTATAGAAGAAGAAATACGCGGGCGGCTTCTCAAATCCAACAGAGCCTACTATAGTCTGTCAAAGCTCTTCAAATCCAGAAATCTCACCATAACTTCAAAACTGCTGCTGTATAGGACCATGGTCCTGCCAGTACTCACATATGGATCCGAGACTTGGGTGCTTAGCAAAAGGCACTCCGACCTCTTAGCTGCGTTCGAGAGAAAAGTCTTAAGGAGAATTGTTGGCCCCGTATGTGAGGAAGGACGATTCCGGAGACGGTACAATCATGAACTGTACGCAATCTACCTTGAAGCAGATATCGTGACAAAAATTAAGCTCGGTAGACTCCGGTGGGCAGGGCACCTAGCTCGCATGAGCGAAGAGGAACCTGCTCGGAAAGTTCTTTGTGGTACATTCTATGGTAGACGACAGCGTGGTAGACCATGCTTGCGCTGGAGAGATGGCGTAGACCAGGACGCCCGAAGCCTTGGGGTGCGCAACTGGATGGCGTCGGCTAGAGACCGGGATAGGTGGAGAGACTTGTTGAAAGAGGCCAGGACCGGAACCCGGTTGTCGAGCCGATGATGATGATGTACCCTTCTAAGAGCCCACTGTCGTACCTGGGCGAAACGCACCTTGGAGTTGAGGTCACTTGAGCTTTTATTTGAATTTAATTCAATCACTCCACTTAAACAGAGATAATTCTCAATTATATTCATTGTACTTTTTATAGGTACTAGAGGGCAAGTTTTGTATTTCAAAAAATCGAACTCGAGATTTTGATCAAACTTGGCATTACGACTATAGAGAACACGCAAAAATGGGTCCCTGAAATCCATCTGTATGTTTGTATGTCTTGGCTACCTTAAGCCTAAGACGCTACGCTGCCCTGTAGCGATTTTCTTTAAAACTTGGTACTACTTATGATTCTTCACCAATTTCGCCTTTAACGATTTTGATACAAAATATTATTTGTAGTCTATATTTTGTTCAAAAACCACTTTTAAGACAAAGCGATATTAATAGTACCTGTCATAGAACCATTTTTTCCTTGCGACTTATAGGTACTACTCGTATAAGGCAAGTTATGCATTCGTAAAAAAATCGAACTCGAGATTTTGATCAAAGTTGACATTACGATGATAACGAAGACCAAAAAGTGGGTCTCGCAATTCTGTCTGTCTGTCTGTCTGTCGGTTCGACTACAGCCTAAACGGCTCGGCCGATTTTCTTCAAACTTGGTAGATATGGGTTTTAATTTTTCCCCCGGACGTTTTTTTCTGTTTTTTTTTAAAGACCAAAAATAACGGACCTGCCATACGATTTTTTTTCGAAATTTTATAAATATTTTTTTTTTCTCAAAAACTGTCCCACAGAATTAAAAAAAAAATTAAAAAATTTCATTTGGTTAAAACTAGCTAATGGTTGAAAAAAAATTTACAAAAAATTGTTATTTTTGGTAGCCCCCCTGGGTCCATTTTTTTTGTTTTTGATTTTCTCGAAAACGGTACAGCCGATTTAAATAATTTTTTTTATGCCAAAGCTCCTCCAAAGTTTGAATATTATTACATATTCAAATTTTCAATTTTTAATTTTTTGGGTTTTAAAAAAAAAAATTCAAAATTTTTTTGGAAACTCAATATTTCGAAAACCCCATGCTCGATTTTTTTCAAACTTGACAAATAAAAGTTTCTTAACATAATCTACAAGATTTGAGAAAAAAAATTTTGTTTTATCTAAAACTAACGGTACCTTCCATACAAATTTTAAAAAATGGTTTTCGAAAACGGTTCCGAGAATTTTGCTAACATTTTTTTCTTTTGATTAATCTTTATGATCTATAATTTAATAAAAAAAAATTTTAAATCTAGATATTACTGACTGTACCTACCATAGAACGATTTTTTCGAATTTTGAATTTCTCATTATCGACATAACGGATTTCAATGAAATTTTTTATAAAGAAGCTCCTAAAAAGTTTAAAAAACATTGCATTTAAAAACTTAATAAAAAATATTTTTTCAATTTTTAGAAAAAAAAAGTCTTTTTTTTTTGAAAAATTCGATATCTCAAGAACGGCTTAGTATTTTTTTTGGAAATCAGACTTTTGTTCGTACAATAATAAAAACTTAAGGTTGGCGTACCAAAATTTTTTCTTAAAAATGTTTTAAAAATTTTGTACATAAAAGCTTATTTTTTTAAGGAACCACTTCAACGACTTATAATTTTTGTTCCTGCATAAATTCATATTTGCATAGCATTCTGTTTTTATCTCTTACTACTAAAAGAATTTAAAAAATTCATTTTATCCTTATGAACAGTTTTCTCTAATAACATTCGTTTTTAAAATTCCTAGTCTATTACATAGGAGCAAGTACGTGCGACCCAGTCGTGCATTTTATTTTTCGAAATTTTATAAATATTTTTTTTTCTCAAAAACTGTCCCACAGAATTAAAAAAAAAATAATACAAATTTTATTGAGTTTAATCTTGGTAATTGTTAAAAAAAATAATTGTTCTTTGGAAGCCCCAAAATGTTTGTACTTAAAAATAAAGGTACCCACCATACAAAAGTAAAAAAAATGTTTTCGAAAATCTTATTTTTTTTTTTTTCAAAAACACCTCCGAAAATTTTGATAACGTTTTTTTATTTCGATTAATTTTTACGATTTATAATTTAATAAAAAAATATTAAAATATATCTTAATTAACTGACTGTAGGTACCTACCATGGAATCGTTTTTTCGAATTTTGAATTTCTCATTATATTTTTCTCTAAAATTTTTAAAAACTTTTGAACAGTTTTTCTCTAATAACATTAAATTTTGAAATTCTTACCCCCAGTTTCACAGTGAGAGTTTAAACTTAAGTTCTGCTGAACCTTAACTGAAGTTTAAATTTGAAGTTCAACTCATCCGGTTTCACAGTCTTATCTGAACTTCAGTTCATTAAACGTAGTTTAAGTAAATTGTTTTCTCTTTCTTTCTAAATCAAAGAAAAAACAATCAAGGAAAGTTTGCTTTGTTTCAGTTGTGACCTGTGACAGGAAAAAAAATTAAAAATGAAAATAAATTATATTTTCAAATGTTTGAAGGGGTTGTTGAACTGAGATTTAAACGGCAGAATAGTGTCGTTTAACTTAAACTACAGAATGAACTCTGTTCAAGGACTGTGAAACCAAATTTATTGTTGAACTGAAGTTTAAACCAAAAGTGGGGTTTAAACTTCCACTGTGAAACTGGGGGTTAGTCTTTTAAATAATAATAATAAGTTACAGTTACAGATGAGTAGCACATAGCACACGCTTGGGAGCGTTGTGGTTATAATTATGTAGGTACCAGTTGAGTGTTGCTGTGTCCTTATATGTTCGTAAAACTCTTTTTCGTATGAGTGCAAAAGTACAACAAGTTATGACTTCACGTATTAATATATTTCGGATTTAGTTTTGTGGATTTGGACCACTTGGCAAACCTAGAACTTTATAATTCTGTTTTTTTTGGTATACATTTATGGAATCACTTACACTCTTTTTCTTCTTGTTGCATTAATGATATTATATGAACCAAATAATGGCCGTGATGGGCCCGTAGTAAAAGTCTATATGTAACAATTTTTTCCGGAATAAGAGCCAATATTGTTTAGTTATAGCATATTTGTGTAAATAAAAATAAAGATTATGTAATTAACAAGTACCAACAATATAGTAATAAAATAATATATTTATAAGAATCTCATATTTTTTTTTTAAAACCCCCTCCGAAATTATTTTCTGCGTCCGCCCCTGTCGGCAATATTCCTATACCGCAAATGTTGTATTTGTTATTCGTGAAAAATATTGCTACACTACAGATAGCTTCCCAAATATAACACAAATAAGCATTCGCTTTATCTTGCCTGTTACTACTGAATGATTTAACAGACGAAAATTGAAATTCACTTATATTATACGAAATATAGACTCAAAAAAAATATTAAAAAAACACATTTTTTTAATTAATAAATGAAAACATAAGTTAAGACTTACGATTACAGTGTCTACCTGTTCTAAAACTGATGCTTATAACTCAGGGCCGTAGCTAGAGTTGAATTCAAGGTAGGGCATCGGTGATAACATGTAGGGCGGAAGTAAAAATTTTACTTGATATGAAATATGATCTCATCTGGTAAAGGTGGTACTCAATTGTAGGGAGGGGGTGATAAATAAGTGCTAAACATTCATTTATATAATGGTTTATAATATTATTTCTCTTAACATATTATATTTGGTATACCTACATAGACAGCAATGCAAAGTTCTTTCATTAAAATAACTGAATTCTTTGATTCGCCATATATTAAAAATACGAAGGACTTCATCCAGATCAACTGACTTGGTTCTTTTCTTTTCAAAGGCCAGAGGAATACCATGCTTGCCTTTCTTTCGTGACTCATTGATAGCATTTAAGGCCTATTAATTGCAGTCAAAAGTCGAAAACGTAGATTCACACAGAGCAGTGCTACATCCTATGGTCGCCACATATGTAATTACTCGTAGTAATTTTGTTATGACGTATTTAAATGTACATATGTATTTATTTATTGTCATATTGGCACTGCAGCTTTGAATGAAGTAGCGTTAAATATTTGATTTCTTGCAGTAACTTATGGCCAGTTGCACCAAATTGGAATTAAATGGACTTTCGCTAAAAGTGTTAAAGTTTGTTGACCTGATAAATTTATTTGTTTTGGTTCGTTTATTGTCCTTTTAGAATTAAAAGTGGCTTGGTGAAACTGTACATTTTACAAATAGTTTCGTTTTCTCACACTTACTTAAGTTTTTCAACGGTACCATTTTGTCTACATCTAACTCATCTATACTCGCTACTGAATTTAGTAGATCGTTGTTATCCGAAAATCTCCTTTGTAATTTAGCTATTAGTATGCCAAACATTTCGAAATACATAATACTACTTAAATGGCTGAGTGTTCTGATGTTCTATATGTTGTCTTGCAACATTTGATTTTTTGATTTGCCTCTTTTGGGTATGAGTCGTATTTTTGGAATCGTCGCTTATCATAGACTTTGCTTCTTCCAAAATTTGTTGATAAATTTCTGATCTAAGTTTCCTTATTTTATTTTGGGTGAGTTTAATGATTGTTATGGCGTCTTTTAATCGTGCACTTCGGGATTGTAAGGCTGCGTCTGAAGGCTGGAGCATCGATATTTTTTTGGCCACAATCAAGGCCATTCGGAGTTCCAAATTGAGCATCACTTTTTTAATGTCCACACTCTTGGCGACGTCATCACCCTTAAATCTGCCATTTTTAACTTCATCCAAAGTCGTCAAAATCAATGAATAATTATCGTGTACAACTTTTGTTACGGCCAAGTAAAAGTAACCTGACCAACTCTGTTCTAAGAGCTGGGAAATCCTTTTTCACCATGCAACTCAGCTTTTTTTCCATGCTGAAAAAATTCATGTAGCATTGTTCAAAAACTAAACAAATAAAAGTCATTTCCGAGATAACCCTAATAAATATCAAATGCAAGCGATGGTTAAAGCAGTGGTTGTTAAGGGATTTTTCGGCCCAATTTGTTTTCAATTCTGTTATGTTATTTAACGTTAATTCAGTAAAATTGGCTGCATCAAGATTTATTTATTTATTTATTCAAAACTGCTGTACAGGACCATGGTCCTGCCAGTACTCACATATGGATCCGAGACTTGGGTGCTTAGCAAAAGGCACTCTGACCTCTTAGCTGCGTTCGAGAGAAATGTCTTAAGGAGAATAATTGTTGGCCCCATATGTGAGGAAGGACGATTCCGGAGACGGTACAATCATGAATTGTACGCAATCTACCTAGAAGCAGATATCGTGACAAAAATTAAGCTCGGTAGACTCCGGTGGGCAGGGCACCTAGCTCGCATGAGCGAAGAGGAACCTGCTCGGAAAGTTCTTTGTGGTACATTCTATGGTAGACGACAGCGTGGTAGACCATGCTTGCGCTGGAGAGATGGCGTAGACCAGGGCGCCCGAAGCCTTGAAGTGCGCAAGTGGATGACGTCGACGGGGATAGGTGGAGAGACTTGTTGAAAGCGGCCAGGACCGGAATCCGGTTGTCGAGCCGATGATGTTGATGATGATTTATTTGAGGGCATTTACATTAAGAAGTACCATCTAATAGATTGTGATGCTTAAAGATGCATTTAACAATTTAAATTCTCTCCATTTATAATTAGTAAAAATAGTACAAATAGACAAAAGAAGAGGAAAAAAAGAAAAAAAGAGAAAAGGAGAAAAAGAGAAAATAGCATACAAAAATTAGACAGCGTTTTGAGTGAAAAAGGACCTAAGTTCCAACCTAAATCTATTGGTGCCACCGAAACCACGAACATGTTTTGGTAAAGAATTCCATAAGCGAATAGAGTTAACAAAAAACTGCCGCTCGGATGTAAGACAAGAGAAACGAGGTTGGATAAGTTGACGAGATCTCATTGAGGTACTCGTACTATAACGTATCTTGTTAAATAGGTAACTAGGCTGATTAGTTTGATTTATATTAGAGAGCAGGATAAGACATCTGTAATGAATAAGATGATCATATGACATATTATAAAGTAGTTTGGAGAAGTGAGAAATCCGATCGAAACGTCTTACGTTAAATACGTAACGTGCGATGTTGTTAAAAGCAATGTTAAGTTTTCTCCTGCTAATAGAATCACAATTTCCAAAAATTTCACAGCCATAGTTAAGATTAGGAATAATGAGTGTTTTTGCTAACAACATATGTATTCTTTGAGGGATAAATTGGTGGGAAATCCAGAGCTGGCGAAGTGTT
The DNA here is from genome assembly GCA_963931855.1 of Philhelius festivus. Classification (NCBI taxonomy): domain Eukaryota; kingdom Metazoa; phylum Arthropoda; class Insecta; order Diptera; family Syrphidae; genus Philhelius; species Philhelius festivus. Next base: position 68,501,252 of record OZ007555.1, read on the forward strand.
CCATAGACTTTCTCAACAGCTACATTGATATGATTATTCCATGTCAGTGTCCTATTAAAAGCCATTCCTAGATTTCTTGTGGTTTCAACATATTCAATTTTTGAGCCCTGAAAGGAGATTTCGGGGAAGTAGAAAAGGTCTAATGGTTTCTTGCTAATGACTATGCATTTTGTTTTTAGTGGGTTAAGAAAAAGCCCATTCTTCTCAGACCAGGCGGAGATCTTATCTAAGTCAGTATTAATTTTATTTGCGCAGTCCTCTATAGCAAGCCAAGGGGGCAACTCTTATACAATTGGACATCGTCGGCGTACATTTGTACCGAAGAGGATACTAAAGATGGAATTTCATTAACATATAATGAAAACAGTAGAGGTCCAAGTATGGAGCCTTGTGGAAGCCCTCTACTATTAGATAGAAAGCTGGAAATTTCATTACCTAACGAGATAGCTTATGTTCTAGACTTCAGATAAGATGACATGAGCTTAACTGCAGTCATTGAGAAACCAAATAGCGTCAAAAGCTTGTTTCAAAGGTTGGTATGGTCAACCGTGTCGAAGGCCTTCGAAAAATACAGTAAAACCAAAAATGTTATTTTGTCCTCATCCATAGACCCTCTAATATTGTCCACAACGTCAATAACTGCAGAGATACAGCAGTGGTGCTTCCTTAACCCAGATTGCATTGGAGAAAGCAAATTATTGGTTATTTTTATCTCTCGTACCATCTTCCATTATAGTAGACCAGTTTGGGTCCGATTCATTAATATCTTTAACAATGGAACTTCGTACTGCTATAATCATTGCTTGAATTATTTGATTTTGAATTTCAGGTGAACGATATGTTGCAATTTGTGTATATAAGTAAGAGACTCTTTCAAATTTGGATCATTCATGCAAGTGTATTTAAACAAATTCTGAAATAATTCTTGTTCTTTTTCTTCCTCTAAAATATAATTTCCACACATAACTAATTCGTTGACAAATTGTATAACCTCAATAATAGACTTAACATAGTACCTCTATCTCTCTAAAGCTTTTTGATGTATCAACGTTTCAACACTGCTAGTTTTAGAGACTCTATTTAATTTATCCTGCCACATCGCCATAGCTTGGTAATGGAAAATGGATTTTTCGTGTTTTGAAAAACCAGTTTTTGAATCAGTGGCATTACGATACGATAGTTGATTTTTAAGGTAGGTCATTGGAGGTTTCAAGGTAGGGCATTGCCCCCTAATGCCCCCCCCCCCCCTAGATACGGCCATGTTATAACTTTGGAAGGAAGTTTAATGTAGATAGGCTAGCAATTAGTGGTAAATATTACTGTTAACACATCTAGAGGAAAACGCCGATACTCATGTCAAGTTGGATGATATGGATGTGAACGACATTTTTTTCTATGAGGACGGTACAACGTGCCACACAACTGAAGCCAAAATGTACAGGGAGTGGTTATGTGTCACAAAGAAGCGAAAGAAGTCCTGAAGGGGACTTCCGTAAGTTGCATTTGAAAACTGTTATATTCTTTATACTTATGTAGTAGATACATATGTATAATGTGTTTGATATGCTTACAACAAAAACATTTGTTGATATTTCAAACACAATTTTATATCCAATTTCAACTTAGGGAAAAAATTTTGATTTTAGAGACAATCATTAACATTATTCCAAGCAGTTCCGTTTGTAAACAGGTATCTGCATTGCTTAAGGGTTGAATGGTAGGTACGGTTCTGTGTGGTTTTAGAATCATTTTTTACTTGCGACTTATAGGTACTATAAGGCAAGTTATGCATTCGGAAAAAAAATCGAACTCGAGATTTTGATCAAAGTTGACATTACGATGATAGCGAAGACTAAAAAAGTGGGTCTCGCAATTCTGTCTGTCTGTCTGTCTGTCTGTCTGTCTGTCTGTCTGTCTGTCCGTTCGATTGCAGCTAAACGGCTCGGCCGATTTTCTTCAAACTTGGTAGATATGGGTTTTAATTTTTTCTCCCCGGATGTTTTTTTAATTGGATTTTTTAAGACCAAAAATAACGGTACCTGCCATACGAATTTTTTTCGAAATTTTATAAACATCTTTTTTTCTCAAAAACTGTTCGACAGATTTTAAAAATAAAAACACAAAAAAATTTCATTTAATTAAAGCTAGTTATTTGTTGGAAAAAAATTTCAGAAAAATGGTTATTGAGGGTAGGTACCCCCCATGGAACCATTTTTTTTGTTTTTGATTTTCTCAAAAACGGTACAGCCGATTTTGATAATTTTTTTTTTGATAAGGCTCCCCAAAAACCTGAATAGAATTGTGTACTCAAATTTTCAAACAAATTTTTTTTGGATTTTAAAAAAAAAACTTCAAATTTTTTTTTCAAAACTCAATATTTCGAAAACCCCTTGCTAGATTTTTTTTAAACTTGATAAATAAAAGTTTCTCAATATAATCTACAAGATGTGAGAAAAAAAAATTTATTTTACGTAAAAATAAAGGTACCTACCATACAAATGCTAAAAAATTAAAAAAAATGCTTTTCAAAAATCGTGTTTTTCTCGAAAACGGTTCCGAGAATTTTGATAAAATTTTTTTTCTTTCAATTAATTTTTACGATCTTTAATTTAATAAAAAAAATTTTGAAATTAAGATATTACAGCTTGTACCTACCATAGAACCATTTTTTCGAATTTTGAATTTCTCATTATCCACTTAACGGATCTTAATGAAAATTTTTATAGAGAAGCTTCTAAAAAGTCTAAAACACATTGCATTTCAAAACTTTAAAATAAATATTTTTTGAATTTAAAAAAAAAAAAATCTATTTTTACTTTTTTTTTGTTTAAATTCGATATCTCAGAAACGGCTCAATATTTATTTTTTGTAAATTTTATTTTTATTCGAACAATAATAAAAACTTTAAATTGGCGTACCAAAATTTTTTCTTAAAAAGCTTTTAAAAAGTTTGTACATAAAAGCTTTTTTTTAAGAAACGACTACAACGACTTATAATTTTTGTTCTTGCATAAATTCATATTTGGATAGCATTATGTTTTCGTCTCTTACTACGAAAAGAATTTAAAAAATAATTTGATCCTTATGAACAGTTTTCTCTAATAACATTCGATTTTAAAATTCCTAGTCTGTTACATAAGAGCAAGTTCGTGCGACCCAGTCGTGCATTTTATTTTTTCATGGCATAACGTATTGCTGTTTACAATGTAGGCAAGTGATGAAACGAATTTTTTAATCTTCCCTTCTATAGTAATTTTAAGTTCGTTTTTTTACGAATACATATTTTCCAATATACACATGTTGGATTATGAATGTAGTGCACTTACATATATGCATATTTGTTCGTTACCATAAGCCCCAGGATTATTCGAAAACCAACGGTTGACCGGTAGCATCAAAAGATTACATTACGGTATAGGAGACATTTTTTCCTCGAAAACGGCTCACCCGATTTTGATGAAACATCGCTCATGTTATGAAGGCAATTTCAATAATACTGCGTTTTTTGACCTAGCAGAAGAATTCGCATATATCGGAAATAAGGATTTCACTTTACATCAGAAAATTTTCTTATTTTTGGGTATTCGCTTATATCTTGTTAAATGAACTGAAGAGGCATACTCTCTAGCTAAAATAGGAGCAATGCCATGACGAACAAGGCCAAAGCCTTATTGTGAAATAGAAGGCCATTAGATAAAAAATATGGATATTTTTTTATGGAAAAATACCCTAAACTGAAGGCAAGCCAGAATGCTTCTTGGGAGCTACAAGCAAAGAACACTTTTTGTATCGGATTAAGAAGGAACAACTTTAGAATATTTACAGGTTTCCTCATTGGTCAACAAAGAGAAAACATTTTGGAATTGTTGGCCTAGCGACCAACAGTGGTACCACTTTACTTTAATTGAAGTAGATCTACTTCTTTTTTTTTCAAAATATTTTCAAATCTACTTCCTACTTCGCACCATTAGCAAAATACTGAAATCTTCTTCATTTGAAAACTCTCTGTTTCAACCTACTTCAATTTTACAAAAAAAAAAGCCCAAATCTACTTCTTTTTCTCTATTTCCCTCTAGGTACCATGTAACCCCAGAATGACCATAAAGAAAAACAAAATAAAGCATAGAAACTTACCACACTCATAATTATGTTCTTATGAAAATTTGGCTTGAATCTGTGTTTTATTTTAAAATTAATTACAGTCATTTTAATGTTATCTATTATTTTTAAAAGAAACTCTTATTAGTAAATTAATTATTTATATATGAAATTTCTTTCAAATTAAAAGAAATGTATTGAAAATGAAGTATTGATTAATATTCATTTAAAAACAAAGAAGCTCCGATATAAAAATTTTGATCGAAATCGGTATTGTCGGAAATGAGAAAATTCAAAATCGAAAAAAGTTTCTATGATAGTAAAAAAAAATTGTGACCAAAATGTAGACCGCATTGTTGGTATGGTCTACACATAATTTTTTTTTATCAAAATCATTAGAGTCGTTCTCGGAATAAATATGATATTTCATAGTGGATGTACCTATGGAAGAAAACGAGCTAAAAAAACAAACCATTTCAATTTCTCCTCTAAACTGCAGGTTGAGGCACAGACCTATAGACATATAGACAGACGGATTTACTACTTTTTCGTGTTGTAATGTCAACTAAAAGTAAGTAAACAGTCATTTAAAAAATCTACTTCGATTTTTCTCAATTTACTTCACTTTTTTCTTCAAATCTACTTCGACTTTTTTTCGGAAGTGGTAACGCTGGTGAACAGTGCCACATGCAGATTTGAATAACTAGAGTAAGTGCGGCAAATATGGCCTACCCTTAACATTTTTTTAAATAAAACCATACATTTAAGTCGAATTCATTTATATTTTTCGTAAACAGTTTAACAAATTATGTATTTGTACTTCAGTCTTTAGAAACTATAACTAAAAAAAAAAAACACATAACAAAAAGTTAAAAACAAAAACTTAAAGGAACTTCATATTTGAGTTTTAAATAAAATGCACGACTGGGTCGCACGAACTTGCTCCTATGTAATAGACAAGGAATTTTAAAAACGAATGTTATTAGAGAAAACTGTTTATAAGGATACAATTAATTTTTTAAATTCTTTTGGTAGTAAGAGACAAAAACAGAATGCTATGCAAATATGAATTTATGCAAGAACAAAAATTATAAGTTCTTGTATTGTTTTCTTAAAAAAAAATCTTTTATAAGTATAAAAAATTTTTAAGAAAAAAATTTGGTATGCTAACTTTAAGTTTTTATTACTGTACGAATGAAAATTAATTTTCCAAAAAAAATATTGAGACGTTTTTGAAATATCGAATTTTCAAAAAAAAAAAAAAGATTTTCTTCTTTTCAAAAATTCAAAAAATATTTTTTTTTAAGTTTTGAAATGCAATGGTTGTAAGAATTTTCAGAAGCATCTCTACAAGAAATTTCATTAAAATCCGTCATGTCGATAATGAGTAATTCAAAATTTAAAAAAATGGTTGTATGGTAGGTACAAGCTGTAATATCTTAATTTCAATTTTTTTTTATTAATTAAAGATCGTTAAAATTAATTGAAACAAAAAAATTTTTATCAAAATTCTAGGCTCCTGTTTTCGAGAAAAATACGATTTTTGAAAGTCATTTTTTGACATTTGTATAGTGGGTACCTTTATTTCTAGGTAAAATTAAACTTTTTTTCATACATCTTGTAGACCATGTTGATAAACTTTTATTTCTTAAGTTTGAAAAAAATCTAATATAAGGTTTTCGAAATACTGAGTTTTGAAAAAAAAAAATTTGAAATTTTTTTTAAATATCCAAAACAAATTTTTTTGAAAATTTGAATACATAATTCTATTTAAATTTTTGGGGAGCTTTAGCACAAAAAAAAAATGATCAAAATTCGTTTTACCGCTTTTGAGAAAATCAAAAACTAAAAAAATAGTTCTTTGGGGGCTACCCTCAATATCCATTTTTCGGAAAAATTTTTTCATTCAGTACCTAGCTTTAACTAAATAAAATTTTTTACCTACCCGGTGTTAAATAACACAATATTTTTTAGTGGAACTAAATACTTAATATTTATTGGGGGCTATGGGGAACAAAATTTCCCTTGGAATTTTCCCCATTTTTGAAAACTGGGAAGGTCAATACTTCTGCACTGTTCATTGAAAGCTGGCGACTGGCCTTTTTTAATGAGAGCCAAAGTCACTATAAAACTTAATTTCCGACATCAATAAATTCTAAGGGAAACTTTCGAAATTAGTCGAGATGACAGTTTTGAAAGTTAGTCACAATTTCCAAGGGAATTTTATTCACGATTGACTTTGGAATGAAATTGGACTTTGGAATGAAATAATTTTCCTGACTTTCTTATGAATAAGCCGTTTCTGCGCGAATGCGTTTTTTTTTTTTTTGTTCGGTATCTGTTTGCTTTCCAACATCATTTTCTTCTTCTTAGTTTCTTTTCTCTCTTATTCTTCAGATTTACTGATTCTTCTAGAGAAGTTTTATGAGGAGATGAGGAAATGATCTCCAATTTTCCTCGTTTTCGTCCACGATTCGATGTTTTTTTTTTAACCTTAGGAGAAATTTCATGAGTTGTCCATGTCCCCTCAATATCACGTTGAATTGAGATTTTGTTGAATCAACTTCTTCTGCTGATAAAAAATCGTGGTCTTGAAAGATATTTTTTTAACAAATGGCCATATCCCTATCGACGAAACACCTTTAACTGCGATCTGTCCAGTTTGAGTCTTAAGGTATGCTCGACCGAATAGCTCAATTATGTCGAAGTGTGATAAAGCTTTATAGTTGGTGATAACCAATTGTCCAGTTTCCTCGGTCAAGTATCTACTTATTTAAGGGTCCCATAAAAGTCTTGTCAAGCGGCTGTATCCAGGGCCGCCGCTACCATATGTGCAAAATGTGCGGCGCACAAGGGCGCCAACGTCTAGGGGCGGAAAATTAAGAGATCGATCTAACTCAACATATATAGCATGCTCCAAAAGTTTTCCTTAAGTTATTGGAACCTGTTTACATTAGGCCGTTCACTATGTTGTATACCCACACACAATCTACTACCAATCTTTATTCATATTTTGTTTCTGACTGTCGCACCTCACAACAAATAACCTCTTCGATTGCAGTTGTTGTCTAAACTGCTTAACTCCATGTCGCCATAGATTGACACTTGGGAAATAGCTTTCCACGCAACCTACATCTCAGTACTAAAAACTCGAAAAGTATATTGATTTTTTTTAATTTACAGCCCATGTATTTCCCATAAAATAAAACGAAAACAGTGCCTCGAAAACATTAATTTTACTATTTACTCGTATTTTTGTAACGGGTGATTTTTTAAGAGCTTGAGAACTTTTTTTAAAAAAAAAACGCATAAAATTTGCAAAATCTCATCGATTCTTTATTTGAAACGTTAGATTGGTCCATGACATTTACTTTTTGAAGATAATTTCATTTAAATGTTGACTGCGGCTGCGTCTTAGGTGGTCCATTCGGAAAGTCCAATTTTGGGTAACTTTTTCGAGCATTTCGGCCGGAATAGCCCGAATTTCTTCAGAAATGTTGTCTTCCAAAGCTGGAATAGTTGCTGGCTTATTTGTGTAGACTTTAGACTTGACGTAGCCCCACAAAAAATAGTCTAAAGGCGTCAAATCGCATGATCTTGGTGGCCAACTTACCGGTCCATTCCTTGAGATGAATTGTTCTCCGAAGTTTTCCCTCAAAATGGCCATAGAATCGCGAGCTGTGTGGCATGTAGCGCCATCTTGTTGAAACCACATGTCAACCAAGTTCAGTTCTTCCATTTTTGGCAACAAAAAGTTTGTCAGCATCTTTGAAAAAATACGGTCCAATGATTCCACCAGCGTACAAACCACACCAAACAGTGCATTTTTCGGGATGCATGGGCAGTTCTTGAACGGCTTCTGGTTGCTCTTCACTCCAAATGCGGCAATTTTGCTTATTTACGTAGCCATTCAACCAGAAATGAGCCTCATCGCTGAACAAAATTTGTCGATAAAAAAGCGGATTTTCTGCCAACTTTTCTAGGGCCCATTCACTGAAAATTCGACGTTGTGGCAGATCGTTCGGCTTCAGTTCTTGCACGAGCTGTATTTTATACGGTTTTACACCAAGATCTTTGCGTAAAATCTTCCATGTGGTCGAATAACACAAACCCAATTGCTGCGAACGGCGACGAATCGACATTTCACGGTCTTCAGCAACACTCTCAGAAACAGACGCAATATTCTCTTCTGTACGCACTGTACGCATTCGTGTGGTTGGTTTAATGTCCAATAAAGTAAACTGAGTGCGAAACTTGGTCACAATCGCATTAATTGTTTGCTCACTTGGTCGATTATGTAGACCATAAATCGGACGTAAAGCGCGAAACACATTTCGAACCGAACACTGATTTTGGTAATAAAATTCAATGATTTGCAAGCGTTGCTCGTTAGTAAGTCTATTCATGATGAAATGTCAAAGCATACTGAGCATCTTTCTCTTTGCAAGCATAAAGTTCATCAATTAAATGACTTAAACAAATCTTAGTAGTAGCTGGAGCTAAGAATAGGATGCCATGTGATGCAAGCAAATATTAGTTTATGCAAAAATCTATTCTAAAAAATAATCTATTAAAATCCGTTCAGCCGGTAATGAGAAATTAAAAAAATCGACAAAATGGTTCTACGGTCGGTACAGTCAGCAATATATTGATTTAAATTTTTTTTTGTTTAATTATTATATAACGTAAAAATTTATCATAAGAAAAAAAAAATTATCAAGATTCTCGGAGACGTTTTCGAGAAAAGTACGATTTTCGAAAACCATTTTTTAACATTTGTAGAATAGGTATCGTTATTATTAGGTAATACATTTTTTCTCTTTATATTAAGAAACTTTTATTTATTAAGTTTTTAAAAAATCTACCAAATCCAAACTAATTTTTTTTTGAAAATTTTGAAAAAAAAGAAAAAAAACGTGTGGGGACAAAATTTCGAGACCCACTTTTTTTCGTCTTCGCTATCATCGTAATGTCAACTTTGATCAAAATCTCCAGTTCGATTTTTTTACGAATGCATAACTTGCCTTATACGATACATAGTACCTATAAGTCTCAAGTAAAAAGAGTAAATAATCTTAAGTGGATGCAAATATTGTATTTCCTATAACAGAAACTCTCAAACTCATTTACAGGAGAGACTCCCCAAATCCTAGTCTGACTACGTTCGTGACTACGACAACAACAATGCACGTTTGCTTAAATTTTTCAACTGCGAAATGGAGAATAAATAAAACTTCCACTTATTCAACGTATATACCCCCGGCACCCAATATATGGGGCGGCAATCTAAGGTTCTTGCACAAGGGCGCACGAACAACCAGCGGCGGCACTGGCTGTATCTTATAGCTCGAATGCGGATGAATGGATAGAACGTGAATACGATTTTTTCTTGCGAGGTCCACAAGCTCTTCCATGGTTTTTGACTTCATTTAGACATTTTAGTCATCAAAATAAAAATTAAAATAATTTAATTTCATTCAAGCAAACATGTCAAATATGGCCTACTGGGCCATATTACCAACACATGGGGTAGGCCATATTAAACACATTGTGATTATTTCATTCATTTTAATTTTAAATACACTTCATAAACTTTTTTTCTTAAATAATATCACACAAATTAAGAAAATACATAACAGTATTTAATTTTAGAAAAAAGTTAATAATTTAATACAAAATTCGATATAAAAACGCTTAAGGAAACTTGCCAAAAAGTTACAATAAAAATAAAAAAAACAGAATACGCCGTATATCTTCCACGATCGTCGCGCCACACTCATCACAAAACGCTGAGGATAAACCGGTTTGAAGGTGTTCGCAATGGATTTTTTTTTATTTCGCTGTGGGTTTTGGTTTGCGAAATAGAGCAGTAGGCCATATTACCCACGTAGGCCATATTTGCCGCACTTACTCTAATAATGGAAAATATTTTTCATCATAAGTTATTCAAAAAAATTTCATGCCGATTTGCCAAAAATTTAACTTATCTGTCTGAAATAATTCCATTTTACGAAAAATTGTGATTTCTGACTTTTTGCCTAATATCAAAGCCGCAAAAATTTTGTTGAATTAGTACGATGCTAAAACTGTTTTATTATGTATGATACTTACTTTAAACTAATATTTTGCAACTTTTAATTGAGTTTAGCATAATACTTTTTCTAACATTTTTTCAAGTTAAAATTATTATCAAATAGCTATTTTATTTTTTTAGGATCGTGCTAACTTCATATGACTCTTTGAAATTTACAAATGTCAGAAAAAGGTCTGTTTATTTTTTTTTGCACGAACTGACATTGTTCTAGCTGTGTTCAGAAGCAATTTACAACAAAAATAGACTTAGCACCATACTACAATATGTAGTTATAAAATGTTTGAGAAAGAGTTAGTAAACTACTTAAAAGTTAGCAAATTGCTTAGTAGTATCTTACTAATAGTTTAACACTAGCCTGTTTTGCATAAAATACATAGGTTTAGGCATCTGGAACGTCACCAGATAGTAGAGAGTGAACTACAATCTCTGAAAATACTCCATATACTTACGTTTCCCAAGGAAGTAAGTATAGGCGTTTTTCTTTATTAGTTCAGAACAGAACCTGAGTTGTCAAAAAATAAATTGTGTTTCTTTTTTAGTTCAGAGTTTCGAAAATGTGTTTCTTTTTTCGTTCTGAGCATGTTCTGAGCGTGTTCAGAGTGCGCTCTATGAGCTCAGAATAAAATAACTGAGCAGACAGAGTAAAATGTTTAACACAAGCATTTGACAGATGGAAATTTAAAAAAAAAATGGCGACAGCTACATAAGTGTTCAGGTCCAGGGTTCGGACTTTACTTCGATCGAAGTAGATCTACTTCGATTTTGAGAAAAAAAAATTAATCTACTTCCCTACTTCTCTTTTTTATGATCTACTTCTCTTTGAAATTCTAAACCAACATATTTAAAGACAGCGCTGATCACTCTGCATTACATAAAAAAACAAGTTTAGGAATCATTTAAACGTAAGCACAGTGGAAAATTTAATGTTTTTGAGATCACTTACAGAAAAACGTAAAGATATTTATGAGCCATAAAATTGATAAAATTCGTACAAGTTCGTTGATGGAAAATTTACTTTAAAATAGTTATATTTAATTAATTTTTTTTTAAGTCTGAAATCAGAATTTACTTATATATGTTATGTTTATATAATTTAATTTCCTAAAACTACTTCGAAAATTTTAGATCTACTTCAGTTTTTTTCGGTATCTACTTCTACTTTAAAACCTAAGTCCGAAGGTCCGAACCCTGTTCAGGTCTGTTTCAAAATATACTCAGAGCGCTCAGAGCACTCTAGGTTCAGAGAATGTTCGGAACATGCTCGACATGCTCGGACTCTGTTCAGAGCTCTATACTGAACTAAAAAAGAAAAACGCCTTAGGCGCTGTGGTATGAGCGATCTTACTCAGTTCTAGACGGGGGCATAATAAATCTAAAGGTCGCAGTTCATTTATACCCCAATTAATCATTCATTATTGATGCTTTATTGTTACCTACCCAACTACTATAATAATTTAAATGAATAACGATTTGCTGCATTACTCTATTTTTTCCTTCCAACCATGAGTCCTTCACATCAAATAATCAAAAAATTATGGTCCTCATGTATCAAAGTTATTAAAGTATTCTCAAATATTAAAATATAATATATTATGTACCTACTCGTATATATTAGCTTAGCATACATACATACCAACCTAGCTTAAAAAAACTCATTGCAGTTACATATTTAATGTACCTATCAACTTTCCCATAAAATTATGAACCTTTCTTATTCCTGAAATAAATCCTTGCAAACAATTATACCCATCTAAGATACAATCCTTTTTTACCGTTTGCATTTTTACAGCAGCAGAGACAACAACTATTAAGGCAGTTCCACAGAGTTCAGCAAAGAGAAAAACTGCTTGAATACTTTTGAGTTATTTTTTGTGGAACTTAAATTTTACACGTTATTTTACCCGAGTGTCCTTCGATTGAGGAACAACAGTGGATCCTTGTTTTGCAAACAAGCATACCTAATCTCCTTCTCTTTGAACAGGTTTATCAAAGTTGTGTGGGTGCGGTGTGTCTCTTTTTGTTGGCGGTCATTCGGATACGTTCTCATAAATAACGCCCACCATTGCTTCATTAGTCTTTTTGTTGTGCAACAGTATGATTGGTTATACAAAAGAGGGAGTTGATTCTTTGTTTGAGTGGAGTGAGAATAAATATTTTTGTGAAATAGGTTTACGTTTAGGCTTTAGGCCGATACTCTGGTGTGTCTTGTCTGGTACATCTTGTAGGAACTGAATTCACATCACTTTTCTAAAAAAGTAGCTCTTGTTATACCTATCGAAGAATGGTGTTTTCTTTTATGATTACCTACTTATTCGTTGTGTTAAAAGTCAAGACCTACGTTATGTTCGTTAAACGATATCATCAACAAGACTTAATTTATAAAGACAAATGGCACAAATGTTATGTTTGCAACTAGATTATTTTCTATCGGATTGAGACAAAAATTAATAGCCAATAAGATTATTCATTTAAAAGTCGATTAGGTAGGTATATGGAGTAATACTGCTTTTACACGAAAGCGATTTTTAATCTTAGTTTCTCTTTTGGAGTCATCTTCCGCTTTGTGTAACCCCGCCACCACACCAGTGCCAGATTAAGCCAGCGCGGGGCCTGTAGCAAATTCTATTAAGGGGCCCTTAGACTGTTTTAGGTTAGGTACTTATCAAGTTTAGGCTAGTCGCGCACTGGCAACTGTGATCGAAATCAAATAGTTTAATCACCAGTTGAAAGAGAACCGCACACTGGCAACTCTTTACTCACGCTCGCACTCTTTTCTCTCTCGCACTTATAAAAAACAGCTCAACTGTTGCGAGGCAATCGTTTAGTTTGTGTCAAAACACAAACTTTTTAGTTTCGAGAATCGAGTTGCTCTAAGTGCGCGGTGTCCCATATAAGCCCATATGTTTCATTTTAGCAACCAAACAGTTTCGAAACTAAAAATTGTATGTGCGCGCCTAGCCTTATGGTATTAAATGAAACAAAACTTTTCTTGATTTAATTTGGGAAAATTTATAAATAATGCTGTTGATATCGACTTCTCGGAGTAAATCATGTTCAAAATTCATTAAAGTGAGGTGATTAAGACGTTGTTGGCTCAATTCATTTTTAACACGTTTTAATGTTGAGAAAGATCGTTCACCACTGCAGTTGGTGATCATGAGAGACAAATAAATGCGCAAAGCAATTTCAACGTTCGGGAAACAAGATTGTAAAAAGTTATTTATCAACAGCTTGTAAACCTGCATTTCCAGAGCCTCAAGATTCCTGCTGTCAATAATACCAGCCACATCAGAATTGAGCATTGAAGCGAACTGCACTAATTCGTTGCTCAGACTGTCCTCCATCTGCGTAAGCACTTACTATGGTTGCAGATTTTTTCAAAATTTCTTCTGGTGGAAGAGATTTTATATGAAGGTTTTTATAATACAAATTCTATATACGACTGAAATAAATCAGCCAAGCAGAAGACAACACTGTTAATGGACTTATTGAATTATTGATTCAAAATAGCAAAATATTCCAACGTTAATGATTACAATTTTAATCTTGGTTGGATATAGTTCACATTGGATTTTTGTCAAAAAATCGATGTAAGATGAACTGAATTTAATAAAAATTGCGTATTGACAAGGTCCTCACAGTCAACTGATGAGTCCATGTGCGATCACCCGGACGAAACGCCATTTTTTGTGGACTGGACTAAAGGCCAAAATAGCTATTTTGAATCAGGAAGAGATTTTAGCTCTCGGAATATTCCGAAAATGCCAGCAATTTTATGATAACTGTTCTGTTCATACGTTTACCTAAAGCAGTGAGTACGTTATCAATGGTGACAATAAACACCTGCATTTCATACCGTTGTCCAATTTGCGTGTAGTGCGGTGCGAAACATGATTTTTGGTATGATCAGCAGATAGAAAAATAAAATTTTAGTTGATCATTTTGGTGCAAATATTTTCTTCTTAGTAATTGTAACTAAATCTAATATATAAATAATACTTTTTTATGGTCAGAAAACGTTGATGCGCGGGGCCCCTAAATGCGCGGGGCCCGTAGCATTTGCTACTCTTGCTTCGTGGCTAATCCGGCACTGCACCACACACGTCTCTCTCCCACGGGCTTAAAAATCGCAAGGTATTATTGCTTCGTTTAAAAGCAGCCTAAGAGATATTTTTAATGAATTTAATGTTTAAGGCATCTGCATCTGATCAATTCTTCAGACTATGGACCTATCTTGACCTATCGCAGCGGTGTCGCTGCGGTGCGGTGGTGCCGCAAAAGTTCAATGCCCACATACGAGTTTTTCTCGCAGGACTCAATTTGTAGTTCGCGTTTTGCCTGCAGCAATGGAGGTTTATAAAAAAACAGTAACTTTCGTATACCAAATGCCTAAAAACTATCCTTTTGTTGAACATTAGCTAAAAAACGAATATTCTATACGAGTATATCATTTACAAATATAAGAGTAAATTCTGACAATTTTTTTAAGCTATGTAGGTATTTTCGAATGCGTGTAAAATCATTTGGGGAGTTCACAAAATACTCGGCTAACACATATCCACCTAGCTCTTTTCTTTGCCGGTAATGGTGTGTGCCTCGGAAGCAGTATTGAGTATTTCTTGAAACTTTTTTATGTCATTGATAAATAATTCTATATCAAATTCTTCCATGTTTGACATCTTTCATTCGAATTTAAATAGCGTCAAAATCACGCATGTGTGCACTGCTCAATAACAAACGTACAAACAATGTATCTACTGAAAGACGCAACCACGTTTGCGGTGACACAGTGATCCCGTGGAAATCTGCGAGCAGGGATGGAAAATTCAGTAGAATTGTACCGAATTCGATACAAATGAAGTTCTAGAAGAAGAAGTACAAAAGTACAATTTGTCTCAATTCAGTACAATTTCGAAATTTCCATATTTTATGTATGTACAGTGCCGGTAAAAAAAATAGCACCACCGGTACAAGTTTCATTTTAACTTTTTTAAATTAGTAAATGGACACATATTTCCAGCCTCTGCTGTATTTTGTTATTGCTTGAAGTGTTAACTCTCTGTATTGTGTATCTCTGGCACTTAAATGGTAACAGTTCTTTTTTTACGAGGCCATATTGGGGAAAAACCCTTTTTTATTGCGGTAAAAATAATAGCATTGATCGCAGTTTTCGCTAGAAAAAAACATTTTTTGGTGTCATATTTTAAGGTAAAGTAATCAAATGTTAAGATTTGTTACTTTTGAATAGGTTTCCTCATTTTAAACAAACAAAATTACAGTTTTTCAAAGACACTGGGCCGTGGAAAACATTGCACAAACGAAAAACGTGAAATTATTAAAAAAATTATTTCAGAAGGTAAAACTTACGGAGAAGTTCGACGTTTTGTCAAAAACAAAATGATTCGAAATTCAATAATATATGCACCTAAAACCGAAACTCGTGGGCGAAAACCAGTTTTGTCGAAAACTCTTGTCAGACGCCTAGTCCGAGAAAGCCAAAAAAATCCTTTCAAGCCTGCAACTGAGCTCAAAAAAGACCTGAATATTACAGCTTGCGTTGAAACCGTTCGCCACAGATTAAGAAAACATAATTTAACAGCGTGTAGTCCCAGAAAAGTCCCTCTTTTAACTGCAAAACATGCAAAAAAGCGTTTAATGTTTGCAAGACAGCATTTGAACAGGCCAGCAGCGAAATGGCGCAACGTTTTATGGACGGATGAGAGCAAAATCGTGTTGTTTGGCGGTAAAGGATCTCGCTCCTACGTAAGAAGACCTCCAAAAGCGGAATATAAACCCAAATACACAAATAAAGTTGTTAAGCACGGAGGTTGAAGCATAATGGTGTGGGCTTGTTTTTCCTACTATGGAGTTGGACCCATATACTGCATTAAACCTATCATGGATCAATACGTCTACGTGAATATTTTGGAAAATGTTATGCTCCCCTATGCAGATGAAGAAATGCCGCTTTTGTGGGACTTCCAACAAGATAATGACCCCAAGCACACCAGTAAAAAGGCAAAAATGATTTGGAGATCATTCAATTAATGTAATGGAGTGGCCAGCGCAATCGCCTGACCTAAATCCCACCGAAAATCTGTGGGCCGACTAAAGAAAGCAGTCTCAGATATTAAACCGACCAGCAACGAAGCACTCTGGACTGCAGTTAAGGCGTCCTGGGAGAATATTCCGGTTGAAAGGTGTCAAAATTTAGCTAATTCAATGACGAGACGTTGTGAAGCAGTAATAGCCAACAAAGGCTATGCAACGAAATATTAATTTTGTTGGACTACCTCTAAGGAATAAAATCATAGAAAAAGATTTTGGATTTTTACGATAATTTAGTTTTAAGTTGTACGATGAAGCAATGGTGCTATTATTTTTACTGCTTATTTGTTTGATTTGTTGGAGAAAATATAAGTTTTTTTCAAAAAGTTGATGAATAAAAACAAAAATTCTTTTTGAAATGTGTTGTTTTAACTTAATATACATAAGCTTTGTGCATATTCAAAATTTCCCTCGATATATTGGCATACATTTTATTTTGCAACGAAATTTTTTTCTCGTAATGGTGCTATTTTTTTTACCGCAGCTGTAGGTATTTCACAAAAACAAAAAAAAAAAAGCACATAAAAGGAAATAGAAAGTTGAATACATCATCCTGGTCTGAATGCATTCATTTTCATACCAGAACAATAACTCTCAGCTATAAGCCCTTATAACTCTTAAATTACAGTTTTCACTTTAAGATAGCGTCTTGCTTTTATGTCTCTTTATCGATCAGCTTTCTTTCAGACGTCACTTCGTTTTGTTTACTAAGCACTAAACTAAACTTGTGGATGTGATTTGTGATTGCGGTTTTTCGTCGCGATAAATACTTACTACACTTGCGAAACAGACCTTGAACCTTTTATACCATTAACCTATAACTTTTCCATCAATCGCTTCAGAAGAACAGGGAAGCAATCCTGTGGAATCGTAGCCAAAATTTTGACTGCTGTCTTTCCACTGGATCAATAACACCATTATGATTATTATAACACCTTTTACCAAAGTAAGTAATGTCTAAAGGTTGCAAAAGCAATACAATTAATATCGATATTCCCCCAAGTTCTATCAGTTAAATATTCACCAACTCATAATTTCCTACCAATTTGATTTCTTCTTTAAAACATGTAGTAGCTTTGGGCCGTACTAACAATCAAATTAAGAGACGACTTTAATATTTGAGCGAAATGGACCATTATTTAAAGAGCTCTATAAAGTTAACCATACATGTTATGGACTTAATATTTATGTGAACTCTAAATTATGAACCATTTATTGTACGGAACCTAAAAAATAAAATGCAGCATATACGGTCAGATATATAGAGTCCATTAAATAATGCTTCATTTCGCTCAAATATTAAAGTCGTCTCTTAATTTGATTGTTGGTAAGGCCCTTTGTGTATAAAACTTATAGTAATCTCATGAAGAAGAACGATTAGAGCGACATCTTAAGCATAGCGATAGTATTAATTTGTTAGATTTGTCTCTGCTAAATTTAATAATAAAATATTTTCTTTTTTACTACTTGTTTTGTATCTTATCCTACTCTCCATTGTAAAATCGTGCGCCAATTTCAGCGCCACCACAAGGATGGCGTTGATACTGCAAAATCACGCTCCATGATAATACTATAGAGGTTATATATACAAAGGTAGTAGTATTATGAATCTTTAAAGCTTTGGCCATCAACCTTTATGGGGTCCAACTTGCACACATTAATGGCGCAATCTCTGGGTTACACACACCCTTATCAGAGTGCGTGTTTTAGTTTAAATTCTCAGGATGTCAAGATATTACCAATACCTTTTTTGATTCCACGTAATTTGTTATTTTATGCACGATGGTATGTTTTTGGATACCATATTACTCAATAACTTTTCGTATGAAAATTGTTTTGTTTTGAACTTCGCAATAGATTTCTTCACTGCGTCTGATGTGAACTAATAGTTTCGGTAGTGCCGCCGCCGCCGTCCTACCTTTTTCACATAACGCAATTGCATTTTTTTTGCAGAATATTGTTACCAAAAATATTTAATGTCAAGAGTTAAAAGTTATTTTGTGCCAAGTACCTAGCTATATGGATCAATTATAAAAAGGGATATTACGACATTTTGGGGAGATTTTGTGCCAAGTACAACAGTAAAAAAGGTTTTTCTGTTTAAGCTCAAAACAATGCACTTAGTTGTTACAAAAAAGTGTGAGCGTCGGGACTCACGGTTAAGATGTGTAGATAAACATCAACGTTCGTCCGAGTACCGATTTTTTGTTATCGAACGTACCCAATAAACATACATAGTAATTCAATCGTAATGTCAACATTGGTTTTTAAATATTGAAAACAATTTTGTTAAAAAATAAAGCGTTTAATATAATAGATAATAATTAATTTCAATGAAAATCATAAATTAATTTTAGCTTTATTTTTTTTATTAGTTTATGACTTTGGTTATATTCAAATCAATATACACTATTTTTCTCACAATTTGTTCCTTACACTTATAGATACTTAAAACCCAAAAAGTCTTAAAATAGATTAATGTAGCTCTATATAGATGTACCTACATAGATGTACATATATGTATTTTTGGACCATAACCTGTAACTATTCCAGCGCTAGAAATATGGGCGACTAAGGCACCAGTTATACACATGCATAAGTAGCTGTCATTTAAACTTATCATTGACTTTTTAGGTTAGGTTAGTCAAGACATTGTTCACATTGGACTTACTGCTCAGATTAATTTTTACGTAAAGGAACGAACCTATTTATTTCAAAAGTGAAATATTGTAAGAAAAAGAACGCACCACTGGACTCCGCTACGTAACGTAAGGTTTGTTAAACTGATGTATAAACAGGGATGGTGTTTGATACAACGTTAAATTTGTTACACCTTAATTCAAACGAGAACCGACTCTGTACCTACAAATGTACATATATATATGTATGCATATACGTGTATTGCCAAACGAATTTGCAGCTTGCAGCAACAAAATTAAGTTTTATTTTGTGAATTAGCCATTATATACTTCATTTCCATCCAAAATAATGTAAATTAAGTATAAACAATCAAAATCTGTATGTAAGTATAAAATATGCTTTTCTCGGCAAAAATTATTTAGCTGGAAGTTGCTTCTATTCTATTCTTTTTTTTTTTTTTTGTTTTTTTGTTTTTTGTGTAGTTGTGTTTGAGTTCTTTATCTGTCAAATTAAGGGTTGTTCAACGTTAATTCGCTTAGGTTCTGTTATAAAATCTACATTAGTTAGAAGAGTTGTCTAACGTGTTTAAAATTATGATAAAGTTAGACAAATTCTCCAAGCTAGACGACTATGTTAAGTAGAGCCGGTTTTATTCATTAAACTACCAACCTAAGCGAAGTTAACCGTGCCAATACCAAATGAAAATGAAACATACCCGAACAATAAGGAAAACCACAAAGAAGAAGCAACGTCTCTCTCCAACGAACGCACGGTGCGGCCGAAAGCCGCTTTGTGCGGCCAAAAGTCGAAAGACGTAGAGAATGATCCACAAATTGGTATATAGGGGATTTTGGGGTCGCTGATTACGAATCTGTTATCAGAATCAGCTAATTCAAAATGGCCGACCTAATATGACGTCATGTCATACGAAAAAACTTATCAAAAATGAAATAACTTTGATAGTTGGTTGAAAAATTTTGTTTTGATATGAAAATTTATTAAAAATGAACAAATTCAAAATGTTGGAATGCTATGTGGCAATATTATATAACAAAAAAAAATGGAAAAAAATTATTTATATGTTTTTATTGAAATCGAACACAGTTATTTATTAATCATAAATTTAGAATTACAAAATGCAATATGAGCAAACAATATACATATAAGTTAATCCGATATTTACATAAAAAAGTTTTCATTGCCCATCTCGTAACAGTCACAATCATCTACATCTGTATTTGTTTCAGAAGCGGAAGAGCTGTCAAAAGATTGTTGTTCATCTTCTGTTTGATTATCTAACAAAGTGATACAGTCTTTAGACAAAGATTTAAGTGGTTTTAGAGGTAATTTCCGACAACTAGATATTAATGGATCGGATGCGATTAGGAATCTTTTAAAAACATCCTCCATTGTCTTTTGACGATAATGGTTTCTTGCGAAATTAGCTTGATAGATTTAAAAAAAATTATTACATGCTTCTTGTGCATCTTCCGTCATTTGACAGATAGGTAGCACTGAATATTCCATTATTTCGGGGCCATGAATTAAAAGTTTGTGAATTAACGTTGGCATACAATATCAGGGATATTGTTGTAAATTAAGGTACTAGTACGGTCTGAGATTAACTGTCCGCAATGGGACAATGTATTTTTTAATGAGTCGACGTTTGCGCCCTCTATAATTCGGCCAAAATTCAAAAATTTAAAAAAATTTGTATTCTTGACGCATGTATTCATTATTTAAAAAAAAAATATGTTATTATCTAGTAAAGTTTTCGAGAAAAAATTCCAAAAAATCGTGCGTTTTTGGCGTTCTAGAACGTACTAGTACCTTAATGCATCCATTTTATTGCAATAGATTTGCTTGGAAATAAAAACTTTTACACGTGTTTGATGAAAGTGTCCATTAGCCTATCTTAACGACTCGTGACTACGTTAACTTAGCAGCCACATTCAGGCTAAGATTATGAGAGGGTTTTGCGGCAAGAGATTCTACTACGAACATTTTTCGTCTCCTAAGGGTCTTCTTTAGACAACCTGATGACAAAAAACCCCTAACTCAAAACGTTTATTTTGGACTTTTAGCCACAAAAAGATGCCATCGGCCGCACTGTGGAACGGGCTTAAAAATCGCAATATGATATTGCATCATTTAAAAGCAGTAATACTACAACTATTTGGTCGGGACGTTCAGATTATTAAATTAGTTTGACAATCACGGCATGATGAATATTTGATGGATGAAAAACAGGAGTGTTCACATTCGTCAAACATGCTGTCAAACATCATTTCTCATTAGAATATAGAATTTTGACTATAGGGCGGACCAACTAAGAGCATAGATGAAATTTTAGATGAGAAAATTTACTTCAATCTTATTTTTCAAGTCGGCAGAAAACTCATATAAATCTAACTAAATCCACCTAAAATATCGCTATTGCTTATAAAACTCATTTTGATATATGTATTTTCTTATGTTGTGTACAGCTCGAGAAGTTCATGAAAAATTAAATATGATACTTCAGTTAGACTTTTGGATCCTTATTACACGATTCTTTTTTTCGTTCGTTTCGTCTTTTTGACAGTTTGGGTGAAAGGTGTAGAAACGTATCTTCATTCCGATACAATTCTTTTCCTCACACCAAATACACTGAACCCTCCATATACGCGGTCTCTTTATCCCCGGTTTCGCTTATACGCGATGAAATTTTTCCGAAACTCCCTCTACATACACGGTGATTATACGCGAGTCAACAACAATTCGCGGTATGAAAAATGAAAACATACATCAAGAAAAACTTTTTCGTCAGTTGGCCTTGCATTTACTTTCAAATTATTTAAATGGGCATATCAGATTGGCAAGAATATTTCTGCAATTTGTTCTTATTGTGTTAATGTATTAGGTACATTACTATTATTTATTTGTTCTTTTTTAAATTGGTAGATAGTGCTAATATTTATAGATTCTCATCATGCATTCTAATATCTTTGACTCGTAATTTTTAAAATTAGAAGTTGAATTACAACGCATTAAGATGTCTTCAGTAAAGCGATCATCACAACTTTCCAAGGAAGCATGCAAAAAGAAGAAAGTTGTGTTAAACCTGGGAACAAAATTAGAAATTTTATTAAACGGTTAGAAAAAGGTGAAGGACCCACTTCGGTTGGACGTTTTTTCAACATAAATGAGTCCACCGTTCGCACAATCAGAACTAACCAAGATTTAATAAAAAGATCGATTAAAAATGCTACACCTTTATCAGCTAAAAAATATAGATAAGTAGGAAAAAAGAAGAGCTGTTAAGCAACCCAGCATCTTAAATTTTTTTAAACCAATCGAAGAACATTAAGCTTTCACTCAATCATTTCTCATTAATTTTTTCTTTCGTGGATTGTTCTTGTTTTAAGTTTTTATTTTCATTAATTTTTCTTTTGTTGCTTTATTAAATACCTATATTGTTTTTTTTTTAAGTTTTTTTTTTAATAACAAAAGGTTTTTGTTAAAATGTGTGTATGTATTTTCTTTTAAATATGCATGTATTGGTATTGTTGGAACGCATCTCTATATTTTCGTACAGTTTCTAGTCTCCGCAAACGCGAATTCGGTATACGCGGTGTTTTCTTGGAACGCATCCCTCGCGTATACCGGGGGATTGCTGTATGTGAAAAAGACGAACGACGAAAAAAGTATCGTGTAATCAGTCTCTCGATGTCTTTTTGCTGCTATATACGCTGTTCACACTGATCTAAATTCTCCGACTCTTTTTTGAGGATTCTGTACTTCAACTTACTACTGTCAGAGATTTTGACATCAATTGACATCATTCCCATCTTGTAATGGAAATTGTCAAAGTAAATATTAGCGGGAAAAACTAAATTTTTTAATCCATTGGGAGCGTAGTCATCATCCAGTTCATGGCTTGACTGATGGAGAATGATCTATTTTTTTATATATAGTATAGAATATTTAATTCGCAATCTGGCATTATGTATGTATATGGTATGACAGATAAGGAAAAGATTAAATTTTGTACGTATCGAGAATATTTCGTTGCAAATGTCAACCAATTGCCCTGAACAACATTTTCAGATTTTTAGATGTCTACTCTGAAAATCCATTTACGGGAGCATAAAATAAAATGTAATCGTCCATCACTTACGGGAAGTGGATTTGTTTCAAACAATGAATGAATCTGCAATAAAATTTTACACCAGTTGTTTTGTCTTTCGTCTTTCTGACATATTGGGTGAGAGATGAAGACATTTTGGGGGAGTGAAGATATTTAGTTTTAGCTAGCAATGAAAAGTGTACTAAAATCGAGATTTCAGTACTCAAAGTTTCCAATGTAAGCACGATATAGAAAGTACGCAATATTAACAATGTAAGCAGGGTCTTAAATGCAAGTTGCTACACTTAACGTGTATCTAACTATAACCGTAAGTGGCTACACGGAACGTTTAGGTTTAACCCAAGTTTTTAGGTTACCCTACCGCCGGCCGCCGCCGGCATAAATGTTTACACATCAAAAAAAATCCGTCTTCCAATATAGCTATGACAAATCAACTTGTATTTGAGCACCAGACAAAATGACAGCGCGGAGCGTATAACTCCACTCGTTTGTTGGTGTGATTGAATAGAAAATCAAAGTTAAAATTTTTGTCAGAAAATGAAAATTCAAACTCAGAGCTTTGATGATACTCTACTGAGAGCTTAGTCAACCAGCCAAGGGTCTACTCAGGGCTCTGCGCATGGTTCGTTTCTAGGTATAGAAATATGTAGAAGCAGGAAATCTTGCAACTTTTTAAGATTTAAACATCAAGTTAAAACATCTATAAGACCTCAAAAAATTACCTCTACACTAGCTACATGGCTGTAGAGGCTTTGAAAGCAAAATTGAATGCAATTCATTTAGTTATTTATTTTATTAAATTGCACTGAAATTTGAACAGAAAAACTTTTGCACCAAACAACATAAAAACCTTTAAAATCAATATAAAAGTGTTTATGATATTAATCGTGTTTTGCATTAATTTCGTTACGCTACCGAAGAGAACTATGTTTTATTTTTTAATGAATTGTTTATAAAATATTTATGGAATAATATTTCTCTTAGGAAAATGTGTAATTCTGTATAAGTACACATATACGAGTAGCTTTAGCGCGTGTTCATTATGATATAAAAACTAAGAGTGCATTAAGATAATAGAGACAAAAAAAAAACCGACGATCACTTCTCATGTCATAAAAAAGTAAGCTGTCATTTACTTAATTTCTTGCCGCTGAGTTGAATTGTTAACAAGATTCACTTGTCACTTATTCACGTTTAATAGCTGACAGTGTCACTGTGTTTTGGATTTTATTAATACGAGTAAATAGATTTGAATTACTTCAAGTAAACATCTATGCCGGTGGTAACGTTAACCAAAAACGTGGGTCTAACGTATATGTTACGTGTAACCCGTTACGGTTACACATTCTGTGTAACCCGTTCCTTGTAACTTGTAACCATTCACGGTTGGACGTTCCGTGAAGGCATCATCCAGGGGCATTTCAAGCATGCTGGATGGATACAATTTTTTTTCTTGATTTTTTAGGCTGCATATAGCAAGCATATTTGAGACTGTGAACGCATGCTTGTCAAGCCTAAAGTAAATTTCATTTTCCATGAGTTTCTCGAGCTGTGCGCATCGTAAGAAAATATATCAGATAAGTTTTATAAGCAAAAGGGATAATTCAGGTGAATTTTATTAGATTTATATAAGTTTTTCGCAGAACTGCAATATAAAAATAAAGTAAATTTATTCTTCTAAAATTTCATCTACGCTCTGAGTTGTTCGACTATAGTCAAAATTCTATATTCTAATAAAAAGTTATGTTTGATAGCATGTTTGACGAATGTGAACGCTCCTGTTTTTCATCCATCAAATATTCATCATGCCGTGCTTGTCAAACAAATTTAATAATCTGAACGTCCCGACCAAATAATTTTAGTATGACTGCTTTTAAATGATGCAATATCACATTGCGATTTTTAATTCCGTTCGTTGGTGAGAGACGTATGTGGTGGCGGGGGTTGTAGAAATTGCTGAGGTTGGTAAAATTGCAAGAGTAATCGTTGCTTCTTCTTTATTGTTCGGGTATGTTTCATTTTCATTTGGTACCTATTAGCGCAGTTAACTTCGCTTAAGTACGTTGCTCGTTTAAGGAATAAAACCGGCTCTACTTAACATAGTCGCTTAGGTTGGAGACTCTGTCTAACTTTATCATAATTTAAAACACGTTAAAATCAAATAAAACATCAGTAGACATTTTTACTTCGAATTGTTTTTTAATGAAATGACCATTATCAATCCGGATTAAGTATACTTTTAAAGATAAACTAGCTATTTGCTACTGTTAAATTTAGACGAGCTCTTTAACGTAAAAGTATAGTTTATTTTGTATCAGATAACATCTCTGTTTGAATTAAGGTGAATTTAACATTGTAACACCAACCCGTTTAAACATCAGTTTGACAAACCTTACGTTACGTAGCGGAGTCCAGTGGTGCGTTGTTTTTCTTACAATATTTCACTTTTCAATTAAATAAGTTCGTTCCTTTACTTTGAAATTCTTCTACAGAGATGTAAAAATAAGTCTGAGGAGTTAGTCCAATGTGAACACTGTGTTATACATACGTATATTTACTAACTTTAAATGCAGCCGGCTGCGCCAATGTTATGTGTGCGATCAATTAAACAAAAACCAAACAATCACGTTCGCGGTTACAATCAGACTCACCTCTGGTTCTGGCGACCTACCTGGAACTTCTTGGTTTAACTTCCAAAATGCATTACTCAGCTTTGACCTACTGAGTTGCATTCTGGGGTGACATTCTGTATCGCACACGCGAACAAACGTTTTCGCGCGTGCGAACGATTTGCTTCATGTAACTTAAAAAACGAAAGTTTTCGTTCGCACATGCGAAACAAAATAAACGACAGCTTATTCTTTGACGTTTCTCTTCTAAATAGTTCAGTTTCAATTTTTTTCTTTAAGAAAGTTTTTAATAAATTAAAAAAAGAAGATGATACGCGAATATTTTTGACCAATAGTGAAGAAGAACAAGAGGATTCGGAGTTATTGAACTTGCGGAGTATAAAAAGAAACCTGAGAGATTTGTCTGACCCATATACTTTGTCAGATTAAAGGTGTGTTTTAATTATTTTTTGCAAATTATTATTTTATAATATTTGTCTACAAAATTATAGCTTTATTCAACGATTTCGGTTGAATAAAATAGCTTTCAAATATGTGTTGAAGAATATCCGCATAAAAACAGGGACGCGAGTCACATATATTCCTCCAGTCCAATTTTGAGACTTTTCAAATTACAAATTATATATACTTTTTTCCCAGGCCTTACAGTTTTTGATGGGAGGTCCATTCGCGTTTAGCTTAGTAGTTAGTGCCTCCCACCGTTTGTTGCACTGGTCCCTACCCGAGCTTTCGGCTTGTCTATTTGTTGCCATTGAGGTATACTTCCGCATATAGCCAAGTAAAATTTCTTTTTGGGCAGTTGTTGTGTTGGAAGTTTATTTTATAAAATTTTATCGTAGAAATACTTACATTGCGTTCTTACATTTGTTTGGCAATTTACATCACCTTTCGGACAAAACACAATCTGTCACAGTAATAGTGATGAGTCTTCTTGGCATGTTATGTGTATACAAATTTTCTTTCATCGATATTTAATGCTTTTTTATTATTAATGTGTTTTTTTACTTAAAAATCAACAAAGCTAATGTTAATTGATATTAAAATCCCAAGAAAATAAATTACGTACCTTCTTTTTCTTAATTTTGCTTCATTTAATTTCTTAAATCATGTACATGTCATCGATTTTCTCGAGTTTTATGTATCGATTAAAATTGATGTTCCATCCTTCTAATTATCTGGCAGTTGTCAACATCATAGAAGTATGCAATAAAATTTTTGTAGGTTTGGGGCATAAACGAACACAGAACCAAAAACGAAATGCGATACGGAATGCCAATTATCGCTTTCGCAGATTTTCTTTCGTTTTTGAAAAACGAACAATCGCTTTCGTTTCGTTAATTACAGAATCTGCCCCCTGGAAGTTGACTTGTCCCACTAAGCCATTGCGTCACAATAAGTGTGAAACCAAAATTGTCACTATGCATAATAGTTAATTGTTATGCATTCTGACTCAGTGGGTTAGGAGGTGAGACATTTAAAGTTAGTAAATATACGTATGTATAACAACTGTCTTGAAATTAACGATTAAAAAGTTAATGATAAGTTTATTAACAAAAATGTTTTCAATATTTAAAACACAATGCTGACATTATAGTTTCATTATTTTGTATGTTCAAACGTTGATGTTCACACATCTTAACCGTGAGTCCTTCACTCACATTTTTTTTAATGAGGGTCTAGATTATGTAACATGAATTTCGAATGGATTTTAAATTTCTTCACGACTGCGACTATTACATTCACTGCCTAAACTTCCTAAAATTTATCAAACGATGACCATATTGGAATTAGCTCGCGATGTCATGCGAGCGGCCTTGACGGGAAACGGAGGAATTCACTTGACTCTGACTTCTCACCTGAAACATATTGACTATGCGGACGACGCGACGCACGTATGCTTGCTCTCTCATAGGATCATGGCATGGATCTCCACCAAATGACAACAGGGGTGGAGAGAGAAGCAGAAATCGTGGGGCTGAAAATCAACTCCGGCAAAACAAAGATGATCCGCCTAGGAACCCAGTCATCTTCTCTCGTAAATATTTCTCAACAACCGGTAGAGAAAGTACAGAGCTTCCAATACCTTGCAAGTATCATCTCTTCCGAGGTTGGCACCGAACAGGACATCAGCAGTGGAATCGGGAAGGCAAAGGCTGCTGTCGGTATGCTTAGAAATATAAGGAGGGGTAACTCTCTAAGCTCAAGAACCAAGCTACGGCTGTTTCGACCCAACGTCGAATTGGTTTTACTTTACGGTTGTAGCATTTGGAAAGTAACAGTAGTTGTCACTAAGAAGCTGGCAAACGTTCATTAATAGATGCCTATGAAACATCCTTAGGATTTTCTGGCCTAATCGTATATCAAACGAAGAGCTCCTTAGAAAACGGGTCAGGAACCCATTGACTCTATTATACGACGTCAAAAGTGGCAGTGGATCGGACACACGCTTCGAAAAGCCGACAACTGTATTGCGGCGCATGCAATGCAGTGGAATCCGCTCACTCAAAAAGGAAGAAGAGCTGGACGACCGAGAAGCTCATGGAGAAGGACAATCGAGGAGGAGTCAGCCCAATTAGGCAAGAGTTGGAGGGAGTTGCGACTCATATCCAGGAACCGAACACCTAGCTATCGTGTCCTCCACGGTCCTCCACGGACATACAAAAAAGCGTATAATAAACTGATTAAATTCTCATCTGCACAGCAATGTCCAAGTGCCGTCTCATGTGGTTAAAGCAAGGAAAAGGAAAAATGGGTATTCTCCCCTTCAGATCATTCTGTAATGTACATATATTAGGAATGCATTCGGACTAATAGTACAGAACTTTGATCGTAATGTCAAGTTCTTCAACCGCCCTACATGAATGATTAACTAAGTTGCATCGGTATCTCCTATTTAAGTTGATCTAATTTTCCTCACGCTCATATTGTGTTAATCATTATAAGGTTATCATGATGCATTAAGTGAACAAAAACAAAACTCCAAAAATCCAAACATATAGACAGATTTGGCGGAGCAATAGCTTTTTGAAGTGTTTTCCATTGGTAAATTGAATCAATTTATTTTGTAATTAAATCTATCGAAATGCCGACTTTGCCAATTTTTTCATTCAATTGGCCAACAAAATTGAATAATATTTCCATACAAAATCAATTTTGGAAATCTATATTTTTCAGCAGATGTAACCCTTCCTGTGCTAATACTAAACAATTTTCAACAGTCAGTTCGCAAATGTGCATTCAGGTTTGTTTAATTTTCTTTTCAGTTTCAGTTGTGGAAATTATTTCCAGAACATGAAGGAAATTATTTCTAGTAAAAATGGAAGCAATTTAAAATGATTCGGTAAAATGATTAAACTCATATTTATCTTCTGAAAGTAAATTAAGGATGAAAACTATTTTTGAAATAATGAGACAGGTATAAAATTACACTGACAACTTTTGATCGAGTCTGAATTTGCCAATGGAAAACCCCATTTAACCGCGAAATATTGCATGGCGACAAAATGAATGAGGGCAACCTGCAATTTTCAGCTGAAATCAGAACGACTTAAATGTAAGGCACTTCTTCATAACAAGATATTTTCTTACATACGGAGGCTGTTTGAAAAGTTCTCGGCTTAAACTCAAAAAGCCTTATATATATATAATAATTGTATGTGAAGTTTCATTAAAATTGGTCGCTTACTTATATCAGTGCAATTTTTTGTTTGAACGAACCTATTGCTAACAACTAAAATGGAAAAAAATTAGAAATTAGAGCCGTCATTAAATATTTGGTCAAAAAGAATATGACACCAAATCAAATTAAAGATGACTTCGATGAGACATTGGGGGAATCTGCACCTTCGTATTCCACGTTCAAAAAGTGGGCAGCCTTATTTAAACATGGCAGACAGAGCGTCGAAGATGATTGCAGAAGCGGAAGGCCAACAACATCCACCTCTTCAGAAAACGTCGATAAAGGTCATAAAATGGTTTTAGACGACCGAAGATTAAAAGTACGAAAAATAAGCAACACCATGGGCATCTCTTCTAAACGGGTTTACCACATTTTGACCGAAGAATTGGGGTTGAAAAAATTGTCCGCAAGGTGGTTGCCACGTTTGCTGAGCGAAGAACAAAAATTCAATCGAGTTGAAATCTCTAGAGAGAATCTAGCTTTATTTCGGAGGAACACCAGCGATTTCTTGAGAAGATTCATTACCACCGACGAAATATGGATTCATCACTATATTCCTGAGACAAAAGAACAATCAAAACAATGGAAGTATAGCGGTTCTCCTCCACCGAAGAAAGCCAAGTCGTGTGCTTCAGCTGGGAAAGTGATGGCGTCAGTCTTTTGGGATTACAAGGGAATTATTTTTATTGATTACCTTCCCAAGGGTCAAATTATCACTGGTCAATACTATGCAAACCTGTTGGACAAATTGGCTAAAAAAGTTGCCAAAAAAAGACCAGGATTAGCCAAAAAGAAGATCCTTTTTCATCAGGATAATGCTCCAGCACACAAGTCGGTTGTTGCCATGGCTAAACTCCATGATTTGGCACCATCAGACTATTACCTCTTTCCTAACTTAAAAAAACATTTGGGTGGACGCAAATTCTTCACCAACGATTGGGTGATTGCTGAGACGGAGCGGTTTTTCGAAGAGTTGGAGGAATCGGCCTATAAAAAGGGTATAGAAGCACTGGAACACAGATGGAATAAGTGCATTGATATAAGAGGAGAATATGTAGAAAAAGATTAATAAAAAGTTTCAAAATTTCAAAAATTTTTTGCGTTTTATTGGTCAGGCCGAGAACTTTTCAAACTGCCCTCGTATCTATTCGTCACAAAAGATTTAAGGACAATACTTCCACTCACTGGTTATTTTACTGTAGCTCTTTAAAAAATAACTATATAAAAGGGAGGTATTGAACTTAAGAGCCATGCTCGAAAGTCTCAAGAAATTTTGTTAGGGTTCTACAGAACTATATAATCTTAAAAACTGTAGTGTAATTTCTATAATAAAAGTCTCAAATTAGTGGCATCGAATCACCATCCTAGATACGAGTATATACATACAGCCGTATTTATTAGAATTCCCTAAACGCGTGAATAGTTATGCAATGCATAAGGACTTATTCATCCACTATGCAAATTCATATTTATAAAACATTTGCCTACCTGCATAGTTATAATAAGCTTGTGTCAAATAAAGTACCAAAAAGTAAGAATCTATTACATTTAGCCTTCATAACACTCAGCTGTTTATCAAAAAAAAAAAAAAAACATCTTGTCTGTCTATCGAATTTAATAAACAAGAAGGAAACTACCAAAAGCTAAAAGAATTCCAACAATTAACTTTGATTCATCAGATAAAGTATGTTATTATCTCTAGCACAATACTGGAAATCAAATTGTTATTCGTTTCATTATAGCTGGAATACTCCTCAGACAAGTTCTTGAGGCTACAATTCAATAATGCAAGATAGTAATTACAACACTAACACACCGGATGAAGAAGGATGTGTGGAGAGACATCACCAACAAGTATATTTATCCATTTAATTCTAAACAATTTTCAATTCAATTTGTTATTAATATATTAGTATAACATTTTTGTTTCAATAAATAAAAATAACACAAAGTTTTAGTTTCAATATTAAGTCAAAGGCATTTTTTTGTTGATAATCTTTATAATTCAATGTGATGTCAAAGTGAATGTGACAGTTCAATACTAAAATGTCCTTATGTAGGCACTATTCAACCTCCAAACGCGTTTAGCTTATAATGCCCCTATTCAACGTCACATAAGTTTTATAAATAACAATTTTGCGTTTAGAGGCATTATAAGGGTTGCATAGCCTTATGTACTCACTATAATGAGTTTATAAATATGGCTGATAATATTTAAATGCATTTGTGTATATGTATATCAACTTTTAAAAAATGTAGGCCTAACAATTTTAGACAAAACCATTAAAGTGATGTTATGGATTTCAGGAATTGAATTATTATTATTCCCGATGATTATATCTTCGGTTTAATGAATGACAGATACAATGACTAATTAACTTAACAAATTATTATTATTATTATCGATGATGTCGAAACATCCCCCTCAAGTCATAGCATATCCGTAGGTCAACGTCGTTACGAAAATCCCAATGCCACCTGTGCTCATACTTTCATCAAGCCCTAAATACTATGAACAGAGATAAAAATGTACATCTACGTTTTTATAGTTTCAAGAAGAATTCATTCATAACTGATGGTGGAGAATAAATGCTACCAAATAAATCCTCTATGATGAAAGATACAAATGATTTGAAAAATTGCGCATTAGATGCTAGCCAGAAGCTGTTGTTTTTGTGTATAATAGATGGTAGACAATTTGGCCAATTGGCTCTACAAATGATATTTTGCTTTTCTGCCACAACATGTCTTCGAGAAGATGGAATTTCGCGTTGCGGAAAAAAAATGGAAGATATTGATGTACAGATGTGATGGAAGATTAACCGAGATAATCAAGAAGAGGAAGATACAAATTGCGGTTGACCTTAAAGTAAGCCGTTGGTAAAAGTCTTGCATAGTCGTCAATTTTTTTTTTTTTTTTTGATTTACCTCGCGTTAGTTATTCATAATGTCTCTCTTGGAAAATGACTTCTCGTATACTCGTTCAGACTTCAGATTATGGTGGGAAAAAATCAAAAAATAATTATATCCAGAATGCTGCTAATTAAACACTATTCGAAAAGTAAGATATTATTAATAATAAAAACAAAATAAATATTCAATTCTTGTTTCAACTTTATTCACTTCAACTATAAGAACAAGTGGATATGATTTTTGACTTATTTCGGTTTTTTTCTAAAGACCTTGATGATAGTTTTTTATATGATTCAAATGATTTCTTGAATTCTACTATTGATCCGATCTTGTTTGGAAATTTTTAATATCAAGAGTAAGTAAGTAAGTAAGTAAGTAATTCATTTATTTACATTAATTTACAACAATTTTATACAACATTTAGAATTTAAAAGCTATGGCTATGCCGTCAGCCAGGTTGGCAAAAATTTTGAATACATTTTGGTTGTACTTTTGACATTGTATAAAACAAATGAAAAAAAAAATAATAATATTTTAGTTAACATTTTTTAATTTAATAGTATTCTGTTATTAATAGCAATCTATACTTGTAAATATCTTTCAAAAATTTGCTTAATGTTTTCCAATCATGTTGGTTTAGAATATTTATAGTCTCTTGTACAGTAAGAGTATTTTTCCCGAAAAAAGAACGTCTTTGATGTTTGAATATTGGGCATATACTAATGAAGTGTAGACAATCTTCTTTTGATTTTAAGTTGCACAGCGTACAAAATTGGTTGAAACTACCATTGTAAGGGTTCCCGTTTAAGTTGAGAACTTCGCATCTTGCTTTAAAGATTAATGATATCTCCGCATAACTCAGTGAATCCTGGAAATAGTTTCTGGTACCGAGATTGTAGTTGAGCTGATTGTAGATTATTCTACTGAATGACTCTTGAGCTTTATCTATCAATGAATACCTCATTGTGTCCTCATTTTTCTTTATGATGCTGTACAGTTGTTCTTTCAGATGGTTTATGTTGCTCAAATCATCATCCAATCTCACTCCACACTCATTGCCAATAGACTGCCATTTTGCAAACCACCAGTCCTTGTTTCTCAACTCGTACAAAAGCAGTTTTTTGGAAAGTCTTGTGTTCTGATAACTGTTGCAGATTTTGATTATACATATAATCAGCTTGAGACTTCAGCGTGCTGGTCAGAAGTTTTGGAAGACCTGTTTCTAAATATATGGCATAGTTAGGTGTATTCAGGGGTAGGTTGAAAAGTTTCTTTATGAAATTCCTATAAAAGTTTTCAATATCTTCGTATTCATCTGATCCCCAAACCTGAGCAGCATATAATAGAGTTGATTTCACCACTGAATCAAAGATTTTGTAGATAAGATAATTTGTTTATTCGAGAAGATATTTTTCCATGTTATATTTATCAAGCTTTGTGAGCTTTTGGCTTTCTCTGATAAATGAATTTTGTAATTTAATGTTGGATTCAGTTTTATGCCTAGATAATTGATCTCTTTTGTTACCTCGAGTTGCGTATCATTGTATTTCCATCTTCTTCCATTGTAAGCGCTTTGTGTACGGGCAAAAACCATTATTTTGGATTTTGTTGTGTTGATAGATAACCCCCATCTGTTACAGTAGGTAGATAACCGATTGATCATCAATTGTAAACCTTCTGGGGACTCTGAAAGTATGACGAGGTCATCGGCGTATAATAACACATTCACGGTACAGCTAGCTATTCTTATTCCCCCAGGAAGTTCATCAGCAACATCGTTTATAAATAGCGAGAACAAAAGGGCGCTTAGTGGACATCCTTGTTTAACTCCTGTGCTAGTGCTAAACCATTCTGAAAAGTTCACTCCATTCCAAACAGCTGCCTTCGTGTCCGTGTACATCTCTCTGATTACTTTTAGGAACTTTGTAGATATACCAAGCTGTGTCAACTTATATAAATAAGGGCATTCCTATTGACTAGGTCAAAAGCAGATTTGAAGTCAACGAAAAATGAGAATATCTTTTTGTTTCGCGCTTGAAATGCTTTGACTATAGATGATAGTGTAAAAATGTGATCTGTCGTTGAATAGTTTTTTCTGAAGCCGGCCTGTAGATCAGATAAAATATTATTCTGTTAGACCCATTTTTCAAGCCTTTCTACTAGTATACTGCAGAATATTTTTGCTATTACATTCATGAATGAAATTCCTCTGTAATTTTCAGGAGAGTCTAGCGAACCTTTTTTGTGTATAGGAAAAATGACGGATTTTTTGAAAGATGAAGGTATGTCGGCATTCATAAAGATTTTATTGAAAAGAATTTTTAAATGGTTGAGAAACATAGGGGTTGCATTTTTGAAAAATTCATAAGGAATCCCATCTTCACCTGGTGCCTTTTTATTTTTTGATTTTTTTAGCACATCTTGTATTTCTTCGGTTTCAATATCAACATCCAATATTTGGTCAGTGATTAAAGGATCCACAGTGATAGTTGTAAGACTAGAATCATTTGAGAGAAGACGACTAAAGTGCGTGGCAAGGGTATCGGTGGAAATTCCAGTACCTATTTTATAGTTGGTTCCATTAATTTCCTTCGCAATTTTCCAGAAGTCCTTCGGATTCTTAGTAAGGCCTAGTTCAAGTGCTTTTTCATTATCATAAGCATATTTTGTTTGCATACATAACGTTTTATAACTTGCGTTCGCTTCAAGATACCATCTTCTCAATTGCGGATTATTTGATGACCGCATTGCTTTTAAAAGTGCAAAAGATTTTTTCCGAGCTTTGTAGCAGTCTTGGTTAAACCATTTTTATTTGAATTTTAAGTTGGATGAGAGTGATTTGTTAGGTGTTGAATTTCGTATATATTCTGTTAATTTATTATTGAGAACTTCCGGCGATTCTGATGATACATTGCTGTTTAAAAGAAGGGTGTCCAAGGAACGTTGATATGAAGCAGATGATTCATTATTCCAGCAAAGTCGAGGAAGTAGATGGAGATTTGTTTCTCTCGCTGATGAAGTGTTGGCTATTTCTACTACAATTGGCATATGATCGGAATATGTCTTACACTGAACTTCAAAGTGTTGGATTCGGTCAATCCAGTCATTATTGGCAGTGCAAAGATCGATGACAGATCTACCTTGTCCTCCAGTGAACGTGTAATGTCCATCCATATCACCATCTGTGCAACCATTAAGTATTACTAAGTCATACAATTGTAGCAGTTGTAACAAATCGCGTCCAAATATTGTCTTTTGAATGCCTATTTGTATAAGAAATCACTGAGTTGGTTATGTTATTTGTTGTTGTAATTTGGGAGTCGCCAATTCTCGCATTGAAATCTCCAATTAATAATACAAGAGTGTGAGTGGCCAGTATTTGCATAGTGTCGTACAATATTTCGAAGTCAAGGTTCCACTTGTTGCAATTAATATAGTACGGGACAATGTATAGATTATTTTGTTGCAGACATCGAACAATTGTAGTTCCTCCAAGTTCGTCAAAATCATAAACATGTAAAAGTGATGTACGTATTCCAAATAGGTTTCCTCCACTAGCGCGGCCTTTAACTGATGTTTTAATTGCTTCACCCCAAATAAGTTTAAAACCAGAAAAATAATTCTTAAATTTACTTATATTCTCATGTATTACATGTGTTTCAAATAAGAAAAATATTTCAAAATTCTTAATACAATTAAAAAAATCTACAAATAAAATTTTTTTATTCAAGCCTGATATATTATATGCTAAGATTTTAGTAGTAGTATTAGAATTAATAATTTGACTGACGGCATTTACATTTCAAGTTCTTTGCGATCTAGTACTATTTTGATTTATAAGTGACATCCCTGGTACATCTGATGTAACTGGTCTAGACCATTCATTTTGACGTCCGTCATACATGATATTTTCGTAAATAGCAGTGACATTTCTAAAGTTAAGATCTCCAAACATCTTCTGTAACTCAGATTCACCATCTTGATTCCGATATTTTAGTGTATTATTTTTAGATAAATAAAATATTTTTTCGCCAATTATCATCGTGTTATTCTTTATTGATATAGCTTCTGTGGGTCTTCTTTCTTTGACAGCTTTTCGATAGGCTAGAATAATTCGGCGTTTAAGTTGACATTGTTTGCTGAGATCGCGTTGTATGTAGGTAAATACCTGTGCCCTTTAATTTGGAAGCATTTTTAAGCATTTTTGATGCATTTTCGGTAGATCCTGCACTAAGTTTCATTTTTATTGTTTTGTTGTTTTGGTTGAGCTTTATAGCGGGTTGCATATCGGGTGCTTCGTTTCCCAGCAGAAGTTTGGTTATTGTGTTGATTCGTTCTTGTGTTGATTCGTTCTTAATATCAAGAATTTAAATTGTTATCGCAGTTGAAGACTTTAAAAGACATCTTAAAGATTACGGAAATGATACTGCCAGTGTTGGGTTTAAGGGAATTTTTATTCAAGAAATAACTAGGACAAAGCACTTTCTTCTTATAAGTCATTTATTAATACCATCCACACGAAATCCAATAGCTGTGATTTTTTTTTTAATTACCAAAACTGTAAACAATTTTTATTTCAGCTGTAAGCCTGTTCTTGCTATTCAACAACATGAGCTTATTAGAAAGAAATCTACTTTAACTTATCTAGTTGAATGCACGTAGGAGCTTAGCGCCTTATTAGTTAGCTTAGCGTCTTATTAGTTAGCAATTTTTTAGTTATTTTAGCAAACTTTTTGTAATTTACTAGATCTTCGAAAATTTTAAACCTTTTCTTTTTTACTAAAAACGGTGCATCTGAACACGTTTAAATCATGACAGTTCGTGAAAATTAACAAAACAAACAAGACTAAATCTGGGGAACGACCATAATAATTTGAAATGTCGGAAACTCAAAAGTCAAAGGGACAACCTATAATTTATTTTGTTATTTGCTTATTTGTGAAAACCTTTTTCGAAATGTTTTTTATTATCTTCCCTCTTGTAAACTGGACCATTCCATGTAATGCTCCTATACCATTAATTGGTGTAAATAGATATATCTTTTGTGTTCCATTAGGAAGTAAACCACCAGCATCAGCCTCATGGATATTTCTCCCATAGAAGTGTAATGTAAGTAGTAGATACTTGAAATTCTGGTGAATTCGGAAGCCCACGGCTTGTAATTGGGTCTTGGATGTTAAGGTTTTCACCCAAAAACCGAACTGCAATCTTGTCAAACCTATACCTGGAGTAAAATTCTTCATCGTCTAGGTCTTCAATAGGATTTGCTCCGGACTTAAGATATCGCACTTTACTGCACAAAGCTGATTCTTCCTTGGAATCACAATATTGCTGAAAAGTTCACACCCATGTAATAAAAGCGGTATAAGCAGCGACTTAGCAAGAATCATTCTTGTTTTGATTGGAGTAATTCTTTGGGTAGTCCATCATGTAAGCTACCGTATACTTTACCTGTGATAAGTTTAATGTGATTTGTCCAGGTGAGTGTCTTATTGAAGAAACTGAATAGGTTTATTATTGAGTAGAATTGGAGAAAAGTAGGATGTGTTTGTATAGTCTTTTGAAATTACTAAGCATTTTGACTTAGTTGGATTTAAACAAAGTCCGTTTGATTGAGACCACACCAAGATTTTACTTAGATCTTCGTTTATCTCCCAAATACCATTTTCAATTAACCCCAGTGGACAACTTTACCTAAGCTGTACATAATTTGCATACATGTGTATGGAAGATTTAAAGCGTAATAACGGGAGCTCATTGACATACATAGTGAAAAGTAATGGGCCCAAAATAGAACCTTGAGGAACACCTCGGGATAGTTGAAGAAAACTTAAGGTTTGTTCGTTAGCAACTACTGCTTGGTACCTGGAACTAAGATACGAGAAAATGAGCCTCACTGATGATGACGAGAATTAAAATTCATTCCTTAATTTTATGCATAAATTATTATGGTACACAGTGTCAAAGACTTTGGAAAAATCCAAGAGAGTAAGAAAAGTGACATAGTCCATATCTACACTGTTTCTTATTTCTTCCACTAATTTTATAAGGGCAGTTGTACAGCTGTGCTTGGGACGGAAACCGGATTGATTGGGACATACTCGTAGCATGTCATTACGTCTTAGATATTGGCGCATTTGTGTGTTCATATTTTTTTTCCAAGACTTTAGATAAATAAGGCAGTATGGCTATTGGCCGATACTCATTTCGATTTTTTGGGACAGGAACAACTTTGGCACATTTCCAGGTGGTAGGAAAAACACCAGTCATAAGAATATTGTTGAAAAGATGTGTTACATATCTCAAGGTAAATAGATGAGTTGCCTTTATAAACACTGGATGAATTTCATCGAATGCTATAGAGTTTGATTTAATAGATAGACAGGTTTTTAGAACATTTTCATCATTAACTGCTGAGAAGCTAAATCCAGTTGAAGAAAAACTGTCGGAATCTAAAAAATCCAAAAAAAAGTCTCTGCTATCATTACACTCTAGCGATGATAGGGATGTAAAATTTGTATTTAGCTCATCACAATCAATGTTAGTTGAACCATAGTTCAGGTGTTTACCAACCCCAATTTCTTTTAAATTTTTCCAAAGTCTATGACCGACTAGTGAAGGATTAAGTCGAGGAGGATAGAAACTTCTCTAAGATTCCCTGACCTCAAATACGATTTTATTTCTTAAGTCAGTATAGGCGAAGTTCTTCGATTCTAAAACGTTTCCAAGCTTTGTAAGCTAAATTTGGTTTGTTTATTAATATTTTAATTTTTTTTTTTTTGTTAAACCAAGGATGGACGTTGCGTTTAAAATTTTTTGTTTTGTAAGGAACGTGCATATTAAAAAGAAAGCTGATGTTTTCTTGAATAAACGAAACTTGGTCATCGACAGATTCCATTGTGAAGACTTGAGACCATTCAAGCGATCTTAGGTCATCTTCTAGGCTATAATTAATGTTTTTAAAATCTCTAAGGCAATAACTGCTGCTTGAAACAAGAGGTTCACACTGGTAAGTTAAATGCAATAGCGAGATCATGATGTGAAAAACAGGATGCAGAGTTGGATAAAGTGAAGAACTTAGCTCAATTCACTAACAAAAACTACATCAAGTAGGCTACTTGAGTCCTTGGTAAAGTGAGTGGGAGTAGATGTATTTACTGGATGTAAGTTTAAAGCTTTCATGTCATCAGAAAATGTAGATTCTAAAAGAAGGTTGCTGTTGAAATCTCCACCTAAGATAATAAGGTGAAATATGGGCCAACTCATCCAATTTGGTTAATAATGGTGTTGTATCAATGAATCATACTCACGAATCATACAAAAACGCAATTTAACTCTTTCGAATAAAGTTACCAAGAGATTTTTTTTGAGAAAAATGACAGATTTCATATGGATTTAGCAAGTTCCTAAAAGTTAAAGTAGTTAGTTTGTGATTTTAACTTTATTTAAAAGTTAAGGAGATAGTAAGATCCTAAAATCTTTTAAAATTAGCAAAATCCTTAGTAACTTAGGTTAGGTTAGGAGGGGCGTGCACGGCCCCTAGGCTGTTGCGTACACGGGAGCCTATTGGCCTATTGTGATCACCTATTAATAAAAGCAGAGATGCTCCTAACTAATGTCTTATGTAGACTGGTTCATTTGCGAACCAGCCTGTGCTTACAATATATTTTCTCATATTTGCCATTGAGACCTGCGTTAGATCGTCCAGTTCTCCAACAAACCTGTTTCCAAAGTAACGGAGGCGATTTGTTTGGAGGTTCGGATAGTCGCAGAGCAGGTGTTTAATTTTTTTTTTTTTATAATCTACACGCGCTCAAGGGATTATGATTACCCTTTAAATGTTTGAACACAGCGCACAGTGGATCGACTCCATACAATTAGACGTGAAAAAGTCAATGTCTAAAATTCTAAAAAATTCTATTTCTTATCTATAACGGATAACTATTTAGTCTAAAAACACCTTTTTTTTCTTCTTTAAACCAGTTTAGCATGGAATAAATGACCTCCAAACTTGAAAGTGAAAAGTCTTTTTTTGGTCTGGTGCGTTTAAGTTTTTTAGAAAAATAATTGTTAAAATTACAATTTCAAGTGAAATTGAAAAAAAATAATTACAGATGTTTGTGAAGGTATTTACTTTTATAAATCTGTTTTGAAATTGTCTTAAAGTTTATTTGTTGAATAAAAAAAATGTGTTATTCAAAGAACAAAAAAACATTGTTTTTAACGTGTTTGTTTTGGAAAATCTAAATATGTGCCTAAGGTTGCTTTAAAAATAAATTATGTGTTTTGGAATGCGATGAACGTCTACTTTCTGGAAATATATGTGATAAACATCGCAAAGATTTGCAAAGCCCTTTTTTTGCCCACTTTTTAGGAAAAGATTTCTGCGTCCCAAGGAAGGAATTTTTTTAAGTTTGGTGTTTGAATTCCAAATCGACTTGGACGAAAAAACTTCTATAACATATTTCGAACTAGTTTAACTCATCAGAACAAAAAAACTGTTAAAATACTGCTAAGCTTAAGAGAATCATCAGTTCAAAATCAGCCAATTTTGATTTAAATTTGAAGTCGGCCTTAACGATTTATTCTAAAACATAAAAATTGACTAGAAATTTTTTACAGACTTAAACAATGCAATAGAATACAATACTTTTCTGTTTTCTACATTTATGAACATTATAAATGGAGACAGATATTTTCCAAGAAGATTAGAATTTTTCACGTCTAAATGTATGGAGTCGATCCACTGTGCAGCGCGGGCGTGAAGTTAAGGAAGAGAAAGAAAGATAGGAAAGATGTTTCAATCTCCTCGACATCCTGACAGCTCCTACAGAAATCCTTAGTACCTTAGTAACTTACTAAAATGGTTTGTCTGATTATCATAATGGGAGAGAAATATAGACTCGGGTAAAGCATTCCACATTCGTGTAGTACGGCGAAAGAAAGAATGTGCCAATTAAACAGTATGTCCGAAGTTGGGCTCAAGGGTAGGCTCATGGACATTTCCTGAATTATCGATAGAATTGACAAAGGGCAACTGGCTATCTGACTAGAATATTGTTTATAAAAATAACGGTTTAATAATGAAAGGCAAGAAACATTGCGGCGGCGGTGCTCGATAGATGCAAATGTTGCTGTTATAGTTCAATGACCTACCATTCTTTAACCTCATTTTTAGATTCTATCCAAGATCTTCAATTGGGTTATTGGAGCACCAACCCAAATATGGGGAGTGTAGTTAACGAATATAAGCCTTATGGATTAGAGCCAGATCAGAAAGGGTGAAAAACTTCTTGTTTCGTCGAAGGAAACCTAAATACTAAGCGGCTTTTTAGGGACGTCGAATATGTGGCCATTCCACACAAGGTGGTCTGTGATGAACATACCTAGAACTGAAAGCTGTTCCGTT
This sequence comes from Philhelius festivus, assembly GCA_963931855.1. Lineage (NCBI taxonomy): Eukaryota > Metazoa > Arthropoda > Insecta > Diptera > Syrphidae > Philhelius > Philhelius festivus. Next base: position 68,542,952 of record OZ007555.1, read on the forward strand.
TCTTCTATGCAAGTGCAGCTCATGCATAGCGGCATAGGGGTGTGGGCTGCGCGTTAACAATAGAAGACAGCATAGAGTTTTCGAAGCATTTTATTCTGGGCGTTTATGGTTCCTTATTTCACAATTATATCGAGATCAGAATTTAATGATTTTATCATTCGTTGGCCTTCTAAACAAAACAGAGCCCTGGGGCACACCAGTATTTTTTTTTTTTATGAACAACAGACTTGAAACCATCCAATTCAACTTGTATAGAGAGGTTCCAAAAAGGTTCCAAATGCATGCATTTTCCATAAGAAAGATTGATGTCAAACTCTAGCAACATATCAAGTTCAATAATTATTTTTCCAAAACGATTTACAGATTTTTGCCTCTGTTCGGTGATTTACCATCGGACCTTTTGCTAAGAAAGCCGTTCTACCGCTCATTTAGAAAGTTACGTTCTTCAAGATATTTCTCGAGCTGATAATATTTAGTATTTCCATGATCTTCTTGAAAAGAAGGGACATAAGTGTAATTGGACTATAGAGTGGGAAGAAGATTCGCCATATTTGGGAACAGGCTGGAAAGATCCTTTTTTTTATCCACTCGCAAAGAGATCAGTAGAGTAGGATAGATGGGAAAACTAACCCAATGGTTTGGCCAGCGTTGAAGGACACTCCTTCAGAAAAATGGGAGGGATACTATCCGGGCCAGCGGATTTGTGTTCATCGAGATCCTTAAATACTCTTGCCAATTCGTCTAATAGTATCGTTTACGCTGATCATTATTTTTGACTTTTGTAAATTCATTGCTAAGTTCGTAATAAGTTCGTATAGTATTACAAAATCCGATTATTCATTAGCTGCAATGAATCAGAAAAGATCAATGTCTTCTGTGAAAATTAACTCAATTACAGTGTACGAGTATCATCCATATTCGGTTATCTTAAGCTTACCAAAAATCATCAATGAACAAAACAAACAAGCTTGGACACACCGTGCAACCTTGACTGATTCCTTGACTGATTTTTATGCTTTAAGTTACGAGTATAATCCAATAAATTTAAATAAACTTAATTGCTTATTAATTTTTTAAAAGAACGTAGGTAAATATAAATCTTGTTTTATATTAAATTTGTTTTGATATCGTCTTAACTCGAATATAATTTTACTCCAATTACTATCGTTTAAAACATTTTATTAATATTTTCTAGATAATGTTATAATTGTATGGTGTTTAGAAATAATAATTAGCTTTGGCTAAGAATTTTAAAATGTGATAACTCATATCTTACATCATGAAGTGATACCTAGGTATTCATATGTTCATGCATACATACATATAAGTAAGCAACAAACTGTTTAAAAACATAAATTATATCTATTTTTTTAATAGTGAGAAGTAATTTGCTTACAAGACCCTTGAATATACGCACGTTGCACATAGGGGTGTATTTCTATGAAAAACCGGTCAGAACTATTGAATAGAAATTTGAAGAGTGTTTATTTATTGAAAATTGTTTTAATCAGATGCGCTTGCTGAGAACTCATCAGTCGTCAACATCTTCTTCTTCATCGACATCCTCCATACTTTTTCTGTGATTAACGCTTGACGAAGGTAAGGGTAGTATGGTTGCAATCATATGATAAAGGCCTCTTCTCAAAAAGCTTTTGCTTTCTCACGTTGCCGTCTTTAAAGACTACTTATATCTATACAGAGCTGAAATCAATAATGTGAACTCAGTAATAAAATTTGTTGTTAGATACTTTTTTGTTACAGTAAACCCCTAAAGGTTTAATCTTTATTTCCTGAAGTGCTTCTGGCAATCTTCAACTACTTTCTCTGAGAACTAAACCATAGGTAACATTACGTGATCCAGTCTCCTAATTTTCAGAAGTAAAATCTGTGATTACCTGAATTATTAGTTCTTTGTGAAAATATTAATTTTAATACAACCACTTTCATAAAATGAAATTAAATTTTTCAATGTTCTATCTACTTTATGCAAAAAAATGAAACAAGACGATTTTTAAATCCGACTCGAAGGACCAAAATATTCAAACTTCGATCAAAATGAAAGAAAACTATTTTTACCGTGCGAAAATTGCTATTGAACAAAATCTTCATAATACATTACCAAACTATACATGTTATCACGCTCCGCACCCAGCTGACAAAGCTAGGGGAGGATCGGCAATACTTATAAAAAAGTGCTTAACACACTATGAAGAACCAAAGTTTACTAATGAAAACATGCAAGTAACAACAATTAGTATTGGTATAAAAAAGAAAGAATTTAAAATAGCAGCTATATACTGCCCTCCTAGGCGCTCTCCAAATGAAGAAGACTATGCAGAACTCCTACATTTGTTAGGACATAACTTCCTTGGGGATTCAATGGGGATCTAGGCTCATAACAACAAAAGGTAACCGGCTATACCAAGCAGGCCGAAAATACAACTGTGAATTTTATTCTTCTGGTTCGCCAACATATTGGCCATCTGATACTAACAAAATACTAGACCTTATAGACTTTTTTCGTAGTTAAAGGTATTAAACGAAATCATATATGTAAGTGTCGAAGGTAATTACGATTTATCGTCAGATCATACTCCAGTAATTTTATCACTGAGCGAAGCAGAAATAATAGAAAAAAGTAATCCCAAGCTCGTGAATAAAAGAACAAACTGGAACGAATTCAGAGACAAACTTGAAAGTTTTATAAACCTAAGATCCCCTATGCAAACAATTGAACAAATTGATTATGAAGTAGAACAATTTATTGCTGATGTGCAGCAGGCTGCAGAAGAAAGCACTCCAAATATTTCGAACGCGAGAGAAAAAAGTATAAAATATCCTATCGAAATAGAGGAGTTGATATTGGAAAAACGAAGAGCTAGAAGAAAATGGCAAACCACGAGATTCCCAGATGATAAGGTAGTTTTTAACCGTCTTAACAACGAATTAAAAATAAGAATCTGTGAGTTTAAAAATGAGTCACTAAGTAGATTCCTGAAAAGTCTGACGACGGATGCTTCTACTGAATACTCCTTATGGAAAGCAGCTAAGCGCCTAAAAAGACCTCAGACACAAAACCCGCCAATAAAATCTCAAGATGGTAAATGGATCGGAAACCCGAAACAAAAGGCTGATCTCTTCGCTGAACATCTCGCGAATGTTTTCAAGCCATTCCCAGCAAACACAGCTACAGATCCCTTACAGTTTGTTGACAGAAACGACGAATGTAAAATACCTACTGTCACGCTCAAAGAAGTAAGAAGCATGTGTCAACATAAGTTGTCTAACAAAAAATCACCAGGGTACGATCTTATAACTGCTCAGGTTTTGAAAGAAATGCCTCTAACAGCCTTCAAGAAACTCCAATTTATAATAAACGCATGCCTTAAACTAAGATATGTGCCATATCATTGGAAATTTGCAGAAGTCATTGTTATAACTAAACAAGGTAAGCCACCAACAGAAGTAACATCTTACAGACCAATATCGCTTATACCAACCATGGCAAAAGTTTTTGAAAAACTGCTACTGAAAAGGCTTAGCAAAATAATTGAAGAAAGAAGACTAATTCCAAGCCATCAATTTGGATTTAGAAATAAACATTCCACGATAGACCAAGTGCATCGAATTACGGATGTTGTGGAAAAGGCACTTGAAGAAAAACGAGTGTGCTCTGCTTTATTCTTAGATGTTGCTCAAGCTTTTGACAAGGTTTGGCACTTGGGACTTGAGTACAAACTGCATAGGGACCTTCCCAGGCAGTATTACGAAGTACTGAAATCTTACATTACGAACCGACTCTTTAGAGTACGGTACGACCAAAATTACTCGGAACTTAAGAAAATTGAAGCCGGTGTACCACAAGGAAGTGTCCTAGGACCAACCCTGTATCTGTTATATACAAGGATATTCCAGTGGACAACAACGCTATCATGGCGACCTTTGCTGATGATACTGCAATATTGGTGCCAGATAAATCCGTTACGAAGGCTAAACAAAAATTGCAAAATGCAGTCGATAAAGTTGGTGATTGGACGCAGAAATGGCGTATCAAATTAAACGAAACAAAATCGACGCATATAAACTTTACAAACAAAAACATAAACAATGTTCCAATATTTATAAACAGTACAGAAGTACCTTACTCCAATACCGCCAAATACCTTGGAATGAATTTGGATGCAAATCTTAAATGGAAAGAGCACATCAAAAAGAAAAGAGAAGAACTAAACTTAAAGTACAGAAAAATGTACTGGTTACTAGGAAAGAATTCTGACCTATCTATCCAGAACAAACTAATGTTATATAAGCAAGTATTGAAACCCGTTTGGACATATGGCATCCAACTAAGGGGCTGTACAAAGAAAACAAATGCTGAACCCATCCAAAAATTCCAAAGCAAGGTCCTTCGTGGAATAATAAATGCCCCTTGGTATATAACAAATAGCGATCTACATCGTGACCTTCAAATTGAAATGGTTACAGAAGTGGTTAAGAAACACGCTGTATCACACAATCAGCGACTGCAAAGTCACACTAACTCTGAAATGGAGACCGTATTAAATGTACGAGACAATGTTCGGAGATTAAGAAGAACCAAGCCTCATGAGCTGATGGTCTAAAAGCTATGGGAAAGTGTTATTACATTAAACTTCCCTCAATGCGATTTAAAAATTAAGAAATAAAAATCATTTTTTTTAGTGCGGTAAGAGTCCCACACTACTTGGTACCGATTCTTACCGAGTGTCTTTTGAAGATTTCCATCGGATAAAAAAAAAAAAAAAAAACCGTGCGAAAAATATGTAAAACAAAACAATTTTACTATTCCGTTTTCTCGGAATTTATACCCGATTCATCTAGTATAGGAGCGTTCAAGACATTTCGTTGCCCGAATGTCTGATTAGTGTTGCCAATCGTAACAATCTAGGACAATTGAAAAATTAATATTATTTTTATAATTATTTATTTTCTATGTGGAAGCTTGAGTCGGAATGGATTTTTATTACTAAAATAATAGTTCTGATATGATTTTAATGTGTAACTGATTTTGAATCCACATAACATACTAAGTATTAAGCTTGAAAAATGACGGTTCTAACAAAAAATATGTAGTTGGTAAAGGTTGATATACATTATGTTGATAGCCAAAACTTTAAAGAAATGTAAAGGCTGCTTAGCTTTAAAATACCTCCAAATAGCTCATAAATATAAAATCGATATTGAAAGTCAATTTTCACATTTAAGTAACGTTACTTAAAGGCCCCTTAACTAAAACACCATTTACCACGTTTAAAAATCACCTAAAGACATTTTTACATGAATTCTCCTCTTTTGAATTTTTAGGTTTCTATATATATACATTTTTTATATGACTGCGCTCATTGTTCGTTGGATCCCATCTGAAGGAGTAAAGGCCCAAAGTTCATTTGACTTTTCGTGGTCACGGGATTAGACTGACGAAGAGTGAAACGCGGCAAGTTCCGAAAAATCTTAAAAGTTTAAAAAGTTATATTTATTCAACTCGAAATAAATTTCTTCTCATCTCACTAGAGGTATGCAAGGTCTCGAAGCACTTTTATACATAGCTCAATATGAGATTAAGACTATAAAGGCTTTTGTTTCGAAACGGTTGATACTGGCGCGATTGAAATTTCGGGTTGTCTTCAAATTTAGCCATGAAAGCGATTTTAAGTGTAAAACTTCTTACACAAATGTAAGGTATTCTGGTATGATAGATATGTATATTCAATATTTTTTTTTGTAGTTTTTAACAATTGGAAATTTGACATTTGCTTCAATTTTGCTAATGATTATATTTATTTATTGTAAGAAAAAATCAAACAGTTTTAAAAAATTACAATTGGGGTATAAACAAACTGGGTGCAACAGTTCAAGTAAGATCGCATAAGCCCACGAAACTACCCCATTCGCGCAAAATCGCGTAAGTAAGAGTAAACATTCCCACTAATTATGGAACACAACGTCTTTCAATAGGCTGCCTGGCCATAGTTTCGCATTCTGTCTCTCCAATTTTCCATGTCCTTGTTGATGGTTTCGGTCTTAAATGCTTGAATATTTTCCGGATTGTTGGCATAACATCGTTCCCTCATGGTTCCCAAGAAAAAAAAAGTACAAAGGGGTCAAATCACAGCTTTGCTGCGCCCCGGGTTTGTGGGGTTAATAGCTTTGGGGATGGCATGGTCTCCGGGTTTTATGGGGTATTGGGTTCAAAAATTCCATACCTCCGGCTTTAATAAAACGACACCCCTGCTTGACAGCAGCATCATTCTCGTCTGGGCGCACCGTACGATGACGGGACCATATGTGTTGTCTACTAAAGGTCTGCATGAATACATTCATTTACCTTCTCTGAGTAAGCACAGTACTTCAGTGTATTCTGTTCGTTGCATGCATAGAAAATAGTGTACACTGAAAATGAATACACTATTCTAAAAGAACAAACACTGCACACCATTCGATTTCTTTATAATAAAACGAATACACTGTTTGGTTTCTCTCCTAGGCTTGAATGCTTGAACCAAATAGAACAGAACAAGCCTAACAGTTATAAACACACCGAATACAGCGAACGCAGCGAGTATAAAAACGAATACACTGTTTGGTGTCTCTCCTAATATAAGTATTTCTGGAATTATAGATAATTTTGTATAGCAAAATCGATAATAATTTAAAAATTTTAATTATATGGGCTTATCCGTGCAAATTTTAACTTTTGCCATGCGTCGAAATATATAGACATTATTATTAAATATTCAGGTTTTGGAACTTATAATATTATATATATCATTGAGTTTTAACTATTCAATTTATAAAATGAACCATCGAGATAGTGCGAAAGTGTTTGAAATTGAAAAAATCATCGAATATTGAGACTTTTGGCTGCGTGCGTGGATAATTAACGTTTTGTATTATTGCAAAAATAATGTTTAACATAAGATTACTTAGTACAATTTTTGTTTTTTTTTTTTTTTCAGATATATGAAGGTCAAAATTAATTAAAATCATTCATTTTGAGTGCGTGCCTTCCTTATAAATAATCCTTTATGATATAAAGTTTAGAAAAAACTGCCATGCGTGATTTTTCGTAAATCTTTAATTGTCACAAATTTTCGTGTCTATTTTTTTAACATTGATCATGGGGCATTTTTTTATGGTCTGCATCATTATCTAAGCTATCTAGAGTAAAAAAAACTTTGGCTTCAATGCGTGCTTCATTATGTACAAATTTTATGAAGTTAACAAAACGAATATAAAAAACGTAACTGTTTAAAAAAAGGCACATTTTTTACTAGCACACCAAAGCATTGTTTGATTATACCCTTACAATGAGCGTAATTTAAACAGTAGAAACTATAAAAAAATGGTAAAAGTGTTAAACAAATAAGTTTTAAAAAAGAAGCTGTGAAGATTAACAATAAAAACCAAATCAATTAACTCGGTTCTTAAAATAAATTATTTTAAATTCATTTTTCTATACTTTATACCTTTATACTCTTCAACAAACAATACATATGAGTTATTTTGAAGTTTTTTATTTATTCGTGGTTTATAATTGAAGAAAAACTCAAATTTACATGCGTTCCTTAATTTTTTTTTTTTGTTTTTTTCAAACTCAAGAAGTTAAAATTTACAGGGATAAGCCCATATCTTTCTTAAAAATGAAATATGTTCAAGGAAAATGTACTAAAACTTTTTTTGCAAATTTTATAGAACATTATAATACAGTTTCTATGTCATTCATGGTAATGTTTTACATATTTGAATAAGAGCATATTTGTAGACAAGATAATTTTTCAAAATGCGTTAATAATGTCAAAACTAATGAGTGATATATGTATACTGGAACAAGCCATACATACTCGTAATATGTTTATTTAAAGAATAAGCAAACCAATAATATAAAAATACTTATTTTCTCCATTTTTAATTTTGTATACAGATTTTACATTTTTAGTCAATGGAAAAGAAACAGTACTTCAATTTCTTTTACAGTAAAACCCGCTTAAGAGAAACGGCAAAATGTCACAGTCTTTCTTTCACTTAAGCGGGTTTTTCACTTAAACGGACCCCGCTTAAGTGAAAAATAATTTCACTTAAGCGGAGTTCGGATAAGTGGAAAAAAAATTTCACTTAAGCAGATTTAAAAATTACATTCCATAAAAATTCCATCACCATTTAATGCTAAAAACAATATTGTTCTTATCTTTTGGACTTGCCTTGAAAGAAGTTAAATAAAACAACTATTAAATAACACAAAAATAATTTATTGAAAAACGAAAACTATCAAATTTTTGTTCTGTTCGATTCAATTTTATTTTCCACTTAAGAGAGTTTTTTTCAATGAAAAATTAACTGAAAATATGTTTCAATTATCCGGGTTTTTCACCACTTAAGCGGGTTTCACTTAAGCAGAGTGTTTTAAGGGAAATTGGTCGGAAAATACTTGGGGATAAGAAAAGTGTTTCAGGTAAGCGGGTTTTTCTCTTAAGCGGGTTTCTCTTAAGCGGGTTTTACTGTAATATTATTTTTTCAGATTAATCATGTAGAGTTGGATAAATTGAAAATTGTTTTTTTTTTCGAATCCTTATGACAAATTTTAGTGTGTAACTTGTTGAATTGATCGTAAAATATTGTTCGGCATTATCTTAGAGCAGGGTTGGGGCAATAAATGAGTTTTAATTTTTATTCAATATTCAGAAATTTTTCATCAACTTTTGAATTTTTAATTATAAGAACCTATATCCCAGTTTTGCTTCACACAGCTTTTTAGTATTAAATTTTGTGTCAGTTTGGAAAAAAATTTAAACAAAAAATAAAGATGACCATATTTCATTGAACTATTGACCTCAATCATAAAGACTCATAATACTCAAGTTAGAATCGATACAGTAAAATTGGCATTTTTTCACGATTTTAATTTTTAATCTTATAGTGAGAAATTAAATAAAGTTCCTCTACCTCGTCTCCCGTTGCATATATCAAGTTATTGCCTATGAAACATAATAGAGAATCATTACGATAGTAAATTTGCATCATAAGATTCTTAAAATTATTCAATTTTTCACCAACTTTTGAATTTTTCATAACAAAAGTTGAAATTAAAAAAAAACTTTACCCATTCTTTTAATATGGTCAGTTTTACCCTTTCCCAATAGTTCTTATCAAAATTTAGTTTGAGTTTTCCACTTTCTTTATTGATCTTTACCTTAATGATCGGATAATTTGATTAAAAGTTAAAGTAAAATTTGCCGTGAACAACTTTTCTATTTGTTCACCCTCACATTCTTTAGCAATTGAAAGTTCTCAGTTCGCTTGGTGGACTCGGTGTGTTTAGTGTATTATTTGGTGTATTCGATGTTTTCGATATAAACTCGCTGTATTCGATGCATTTGAGAAAACAAATCAAATGGTGTATTCGTTTCGAGTGAATACACGATTCTTTTGTTTTGGTATGGGGTGATGATTCATTTGTTTTGTTTTAGAAGAAGTGAAAGCAGCAAATAGTGTATTTGAAAAAATATAGAATGGCTTGGAAGTGGTTTCAAGCCATTCGTTGCAGATGTTTATTGTCTACTAGCATACCAGTCTCATGAACTTTTTGCACAAAACTTGCGTACGGAAGGCGCGGTTGGGGCTTCATTTCGGCCAAAAACTTCTTTTAAAAAAACGCACTGTTTGATCTACACTTATTTACACTTTGTAAATAAGTTTTCAATATTTCCCAACGTTATTCAAGCGAAAAGCGACTCATTTTGCTCCTCGGAGATGTGATACTGATTTTCTGTAAAGATTTCGAGCGGGAAACAGCTGTCAGTGTCAAAATAACGTATGATTTAAAAAGAAACCACTAGATGGCCCACCCCTTACAAAAATTATAATATAATTATGTATATGTATAGTTAAAAAAATCTAACTCTAGGCTTCTTTCATCTTATAAAGGAGTTTACGTAAAATGGCCTTAATTTGAATACATATAGTTACTGCCCAAAAAAGAGTTGAGGACTAAATTCAAAATAAAAATTGCTCTGTTTGGCCTTTAGTTTGGGTATGATTAAATGTATATACAGTGCCTTTAGGCATACGGTAGTTTTTGCCATGTCCGTATTCTTAAGAATTCAAATTTTAAAATTTTATGATGACAAAGTACAGAATCTATCTATCTATCTAACAAGCTGTTGGTTTTCTTCCGCTCATTTCTTGTTTTCTGTCACGATGTCTTTTTGTGGGTTTTAGATATCAACAAGTAATTTAATCAACCGTTCTTTTGCACACTATGTTAATTCCCAAAAGACTTTAAAAATGTCACATCTATGGAGCTCCGTGTAAACAAGAATTTGCAACTTTGCTTGTCCACCCCATATAGCCACTTTCCTTTTTGCCTTTTCTTATTGCTGTATTTTAAGCCTAACTCCCCTTTTTGTTTTTGATACCAATTTATATTTTCTTACCTTTTCGCCTTTTTGACCTTTTTCTATGTGATCTTCTGCGAATGCCTCATCAGGAATGAAATCCGGATCATCGTGATTATTATTTACCGGAAAATCCGGTAAATAATTATAATTTTTAGCCCCCAGAAACAAATTTTCAAGAATTTCAATGGATTTCAAAAAAAAAGTTTTGAAAATCTTCTTTTGTTGTCAACGCTTAATAAAGCATTTCGCAAACTTTTTTAAACGCAGTATATTTATTTCCCTTTCAGACCTGGCTGTAATCTAATGGAGAAGGCATGATACAATGTTCTGCCGAGTCCGAAGAACTAAGATCAAAGGAACTTCATCAAAAGATACTCTCGAGAATTTGTCACATTTTTTGCAAAAAAAAACAGAAACCCATGAAAAAACATTTAAGGTGGAATCCGCTTGACTCGAATTAGAACTTAGACCTCTCCCAACCTCCGATGCGATGTGCAAAGAGGTAGTTTTTTTTTCCATCTAAACCTTGTGGAGAATTCTCATAGTTCGTCAAAAGCTTCTATCCTTTTCTGTCTTTATTGATCTTAAAGGTAGATATTCTAAAATCTTTTAAAACTCTTAGTTTAAAACTGGATATAATGTTTCTTCGGGTTCGACTAGCTTTATCTCTTTTGGAGTACTTTTTTTTTTGTTACGCACTCAAGGGGTTTATTTATTTATTTATTTACATAACTAAATTGCTAGTTTTACAAAAAAATTCTTACAAAGGTGTACATTAAGATTCTTAAACAATTTCATGGAAAAATGTTGTTTTAAATTGACATGAATTAATTATTGTTTTATCAAACAAATTGTTATATTTAAGATTGTAAATATTAAATAGTTTAAACATTTTATTTAATGGAGAAAATTTTTCATATTTGGTACAATAGTTTGAAATAAGTATACTCTCCGGTATGTTCCTCAAAGTTCTTTGAGGAATATTAAAATTAATACGAGACAGAAGGTGCAAACAGTCTATGTTACCGTTGATTAATTTTACAATGAAAACGAAACATAAATAGGAACGTCTGTTCTCGAGACTAGGTAAATCAATAAGTCTAAGTCTGTTATTATAAGGTGGAAGATCATAAGGATTATCCCAGCCAAGTCCCCTGAGGGCAAACCTAATGAATCTTTTTTGCACCTGTTCTAGTCTATTTTTATGACATTCGTAATAAGGTGACCAAACCTGACAAGCGTATTCTAGAATGGGTCGAACAAAAGATATAAAAAGCTGCTTTGTCACGAAAGGGTCGGAAAATTGTTTCGACTCTCTTTTTATCCAACCAAGAATTGAATTAATATCCTTAAAATAATTATCACAGTACGAACGTTAGAAAAACAAGGACGGGTTCAAGAGGATGCACATTATGAATGAAGAATAGAGATAGGTAGAGCATTCCACATTCGTGTAGTCCGACTGAAAAAAGAATCTCTGTAATTTACAGTACGTCTGAAGTTGGACTAAATGTTAAACTGATGACTAGGGTTCGGATTTCCATGCAAATGCATATTTTTTTAGGAACACCTTGGAAGCAAGTCAACTAATTATGTATACGAATCAAGAAATTTCCTTTAAAATGGCATTTAACCGTTAGTGCATATTTTTGCATATTTTACTATTAATGCATATTTTGCATTTTTTTGTGCATATTTTACTATAAATGCATATTTTTTATAATAAATTTATATTTTTAGAGTACCTACCTATATTGTTCAAAAACTAAACTAGTCAGTAAAAAAAAATATAAATTTTATGTCAGACTATTATCTATTTCTTTTATTCATTTCACAATCTTGAACCATATTCAAACACCACAGTATAAAGCATTTATAAACAAAGGTGCATATATGAACTTGACTAGATTGTGCCGGCAAAACATTGAAATGGAAAAAAAATAAAGTCTGTGTGTTTGAAACTGTATAAATGAGATCGAAATTTAAACGACCATCTATCAAAAATTAAAGTGTGTGGGTATAATGTGGTAAAGCTTAAAGCGCGAAACAGATTGAACCAGCACCAGCAACGTCAACAGCGTCATTTGGTCAAAATCCAAAATTTGCTATTGCTGGTTACAATAACACAAAATGCAACAACAATAAGACGTATAAATGTCAAAAAATTTAAACACGATGCTGGTTTAATGTGTTTGAAAAGTATTTCCTGGCCAGCGTGCTGTTTGCTGTTGACGGCGCTGCGCTGGTGCCGTTTCTGTATTAATCTGTTTCGCGCATAAAGCTTAACACGTTTCATGTACAACAGCCAACTGTTTTCGGTTTTGACTACACATAAACCACTATATATAAACTGAAAATTGTTGACTGATGCTTAGTTTTTGAGTCTAATCTAATACACCATATACTAATATAGGTACATATAGGTACTTTAGTGCGTTTTGGCAAAAAATTAAGGATTTTCAATAATGAAAAATGTAAGCAAGACGTTCACACTGGAATGCAGTGACGACATTACCCAAAGAACTTTACCGTCGATGAGATTGGTTCTTTAAAAAACGCTCAACTTACTTCAGTGGACGTCGAATGATCTTTTTCGTTATATAAATCATTCTTGAGACCCAATCGGCAACGTTTCGACTTCGAAAACTTCAAGAAAAATTTTATGATTTATGCAAATAAAACTTTTCGAATTCATTGAGGAATTTCCTGTTATTTCGAATAATTTGTTTTAATTAAACAAATGAAGATGTTTATTTTTTATTTAACAATGTTTTTTTTTTATTAAATGTTAATGTTTAAATTCGTTTTAAGATATTATTTCATTTTAATAAAAATAAAAAATTTAACTTGATTTTAAAGATGAAGAAAATGTGTTTTTATATTGAATAGAAATTAAGTTGAATTGGTTTTAAGTGCATATTTTAAATGCATATTTTAAATGCATATTTTGCATTTTTGAGCGCATATTTTAAGCGCATATTTTCAGATTTTAAGTGCATGAGAATCCGAAGCCTACTGATGACCATTCCCTGAAGCTCAAGTATTACGGCTAAATTCTTTAAGGGGGTGAATGCAACTGGCTATTTGGCTAGAATACTGTTTATAGAAATAATGGGAATAAAACTCATGAAGGTGAAATCTATTGTGGCAGTCGGAATGGACCTGAAGTACTTTTTGAACTTTTTGGCGACATAGGTATGAAAAGTAACAACACAACACAACAACATCAAACATCAAAACAAAAACAATCAAGTGTCACTAAAAAGTGTATGTCAAATACAACTGACATAGTGATCTCTGACACAGATGTAGAAAACCACCAACTAACAGCAGCGCCATCTAGAAGTTCAGGGCATCAACACTTAGTTCAAAGTAATTGAAACAGAGTTGCCGTCTGTCACGCAAGTAAAAAATTAAAGAATAATGAAAAACAAAATATTGAAAAATTAGAAAGTAGAAACTATAGTATTTTATCGTATAATATTGCTGGTTTAGCAAACAAATTATTTAATGTAGATTTTTTTAATTTTGTAAAAGAACATGATATCTTTTTTCTATTCGAAACTTTTATTACAAATGATAATTTTAATGTCTATGAGAAGTATTTTTCGGAATATAAATTACACTGGGTATCAGCTAATCGTGAACACAAATTCGGTAGAGCAATAGGAGGTTCGCTGTTTGGTTTCAAAAATTTCAAAAATTGCAGTTTCACCGAAATAAATAACCAAATTAGTCTTGTAATAAATAATATAAATTCAAAGTTTTATATCTTGCCTACATACATTAATTGTAATTCTTGGGATATTGATTTTAATGATGTTTATGAATTATTAAATACAATAAATTCGCAAAATATAATGCTTATAGGCAGTGGCGAGGCGTCATATTGTTCAAGTCGTGCATGAACGACTAGCTTACAGGCGACATTATTTTAATTTCTATCTAATTAACCCACACCTCATAATAATACTGTTCGTTCATTCCTTATAGTTATATCTAATGTATACGTACATATTTTCCATTTTCCAACTCGCGCATTCCTTCTCTGAACTACCCAAACAAAACAAAACGAACTAGCTACCCGCCACTGTTTTGTTTTCACTCAACCGATCAGTATCTACCCAAGTCGTTCATACGATTTGGCAACGAAATGAACCCATAGAAAGCATACAAGAAAAAAAAAAAAACAATTCGCTCGTTGTAGGGAGCATTTCGTGCAAATCTGTTTTGAACGAGTAGAGCCTTTTTTTAATACATAGAATGGTGGAAATGAGGAAAACGGGTAGCTAGGGCGTAGGTAAGTAGTTTATTTATTTATTTAGGTACATATTCCAATATTTAATTTTTTTATTTTTTCGAATATGAGAAATGAGACGCGCGTCGTTCATAGGGACGGTTTCGTTCAAATCAGTTTTGAACGAGGAAAGCTTTTTTACTGTGGAATGAAGGAAATGAGGAAAACGGCTAGCTGGTACTTAATCAACACATACCTACCGATTTATTATTGACATACAAATAAAAACATTATAATGTAGGTACGAGTACTTGTATAAAAAAAAAGACTTGTTTGACTTCTTGGCATTGCAAATAAGAATTTTGAAACTGAACGACTACATTTTTTAGGCACGCGTCGCCGCTGCTTCCATCTTGTCTTGGGCCGAGGTAGCTTCAGTATCAGTGCTGATGATATTTTCCGGTATTTGTGGCTGTTTTCCAATGATCCTATTGATGTTTTGAAAGCATCATGTCCTGGCTTGTTTTTTTTTTTTTGTTTATTTAATTAATTTTTCCTTTTTTAAAAATTTTATAAATGTGATAAATACCTTAACAGTAAAACCCGCTTAAGAGAAAAACCCGCTTACCTGAAACACTTTCTTCATCCCCAAGTATTTTCCGACCAATTTCCCTTAAAACACTCCGCTTAAGTGAAACTCGCTTAAGTGAAAAACCCGGATAACTGAAACATATTTTCAGTTAATTTTTAATATTTTTCATTGAAAAAAACTCTCTTAAGTGAAAAAAAAATTGGATCGAACAGAACAAAATTTGCTAGTTTTCGTTGTTCAATAAATTATTTTTGTGTTATTTAATCGTTGTTTTATTTAACTTCTTTCAAGGCAAGTAAAAAGATAAAAACAATATTGTTTCTAGCATTAAATCTCCGCTTAATGGAATTTTTAAATCCGCTTTGGTGAAATTTTTTTTTCACTTATCCGAACTCCGCTGAAGTAAAATTATTTTTCACTTAAGCGGGGCTCGCTTAAGTGAAAAGCCCGCTTAAGTGAAAGAACTACGGTGAAATTTTGCCGTTTCTCTTAAGCGGGTTTTACTGTTTTGACGTTGTAAAGTAATTTTTCTTATTTTTACTAATAACTAATACCTCTGTACCTGTATGTCGAAACATACATACATAACTACATATATTGAAGTTGTTTTTATTTTTTTTTTAATTACATTTTTATATAGATTTATATGTACATATATAGGTATATAAGAAAGTGCGATACTATATGTACCTTGCAATCGATTTAGTAATAAAAGTTAAATTGTCTATGGTGGTTTTAATTATCTTGGTCAAAAAATGTAAAATATATAACTTAAAAATTTGGGGCCGACTACTGAAGACTTATGTGGCCGACCTCTGGAGTTTATGGGGCCGACTTCACCAGATTCATCCCTTTATTTAAATTTTTGAGAATAGTTTGTTTTTCATGGCAAGTCCAGTAAAAAAAATCAAAAGTTTTAAAATTAAGACATTCCAAGTAATCATATAAACTAACTTTTATGTCCAAATCTCTAACAACTGAATTTTGGGAAACAATCAATCATAAAAAAAAAGTGAAATGGCCGACTACTGGCTCCATCACCCTATATCAACTTGTGTAGTGTTAGTAAGAATCATCGATTCATGCGAGTAATCAGAAAAAAGAAAACAGCGAAGCATGATTGAATGATAATATTTTCGGAGCCGACGAGCTTAATCTTAATTTTTCGGATTATTTAATCTTAATGAAAAACACTGCTGTGTAAAGTGTAGCATTCAAAAAGTTAAAAGGGACATAAAATAACACAGTTTTCAAAGAATAAATCCTTTCTTCATTGGATTAGAGATTACCTTTTAGGACGCTCAATATCTATACAAGTCGTTTTGGATGGTCTCAAGTTTAAATGCTGGTGTACCCCAGGGCTCCGTTTTGTCCGCAACTCTCTTCCTCATGTTTATCAACGATCTTCCTATCTGAAACTTCTAATCCATTAAATTGTTTTGCTGATAATAGTACCCTCAACTTTTCATATTTGTTTCAAGATTTATTTCCTTGTTCTTCGGAAGAGGATAAGCTCATTGAAGATGTTGACAGCCTTCTCCATTGGGGAATAAAAAACCGTATAGAATGTAATGCTTAAAGCAAATTCCTCCCCTTATGCCACTATCCATGAGTAAAACTTGCATTGAGGAAACCGTACAGCTTTAAAAATGATAGTTGATAGAAATATAACGGAAACATTTGTATCTGTCGATCACCGCCGCAATGTTGCTTGTCTTTCTTTATATTCCCATTAGATTCAAGATTCAAATTCAAGATTCAAATATTTTATTTATAACAAATTAGTTCTTACAATATAAGTTTCAACGACATTAATAAAATAAAATAATAATAAGACAATGGCGTTGCCGTCTGTCTGGTAAGTAAGTTGATTGAAATGCAAAACATGTTTTTCGAATATAAAAATAAAAATAAAATAAAATAAAAAGGAAGCCTATTTTCATAAGAACTTGATTATCTTTGTTTGTTTCTATCTAAATTCTGTTGTTATATTGTTTCGGTATATAAATGCAGATACAATAAATTTATAAAGAGCTTGCCAATTGCAACCATTTAGGAGTCTCTTTGTATGTTCCATTGTCAACGAGCGTTCCCCGAAGTAAATAAGTCTTAGATCTTTATAAATGGGACATATAGCTAAAAAATGGAAAGTATCTTCTTTCGCTTTCATATTACAAATTGTGCACTGATTGGTTATAACGTTTCTATATGGAGATCCATTCAAATTCAGCATTTCACATCTTGCTCTACATATTAGTGATATTTCTTTCACACTGTAACGGTCATTAAAGTAATTCTTTTCGTTGAGATCATAGTTAAGACCTGAATAAATAATTCTATTAATTGATGATTTTGCTTTTTCAATGTTTTGGGTACGATCTTGTGAGTCGGATATTTCCAGAAGATTATAGCATTGTTGCTTCAGAAGTGCTAGATTTGTGTATTGTATATTTAGGTCTGTTTCACATTTTTCTGCCAATGAAATCCAATAATTAGTCCATTCTAATTTATGGTCAAAAGTATACTTAGCAAGAATATTTGGAAGTCTGTTTGATGGGTAACAGAGAACTTTATGTATATAATCAAAATGTAACTTTAGAGTAAAATGAAATATATTTGGAAGGCCTGTTTCAAGCATGAGTACATAATTAGGGGTATTCGAGGGAAGGTGGAATAACTTTTTCAGAAAGAAACGTAGAAGCTTTTCGGTTTGTTCGTATTGCTTAAATCCCCAGGTCTGACAGCTGTAACACATTACTGAGCGCATAACACTTTCAAAAATTTTATACTTAGCTGAGAGTGGTATTTCATTTTTACTAATGATATCCTTCCATGAGGCGTTGATAAGGTTTTTTGAGGCTTTTAATTTGTTTTCAAAATGTTGTGTGAATTTCATGTTTGGTTCTAGAATTATACCAAGGTAGCTGTATTTCGTGACAACTTCAATTTGCTGCCGATCTAGAAACCATTTTTCATTTTTTTCTAATTTAGTTCGTCTATTCTTAATTATCATAATTTTCGATTTCTGGAGATTGATCTCCAAATTCCACGTTTTACAATAGGTACATAGTTTATTGATCATAAGCTGTAAACTGTGAGCTGATTCTGCGAATAGAACAATATCATCTGCGTATAGTAAGACCTTAAAAGTTTGCTGGGCTATGTGAATACCTGCAGGTAGATGTTCTGTAATGTCATCTATAAACAGGGCAAAAAGAACGGCGCTCAAGAGGCATCCTTGCTTAACACCAGAACTAGTTTCAAACCATTCGGAAAGATTCTTACCATCCCAAACCCTTTGACGTGTGTTTTTATACATATTTCTTAATACACGGATCATTTTCGTTGACATTCCTTTCTGCGATAATTTGAAAAATAGCGCGTTGCGGTCAATTGAATCAAAGGCGGCTCTAAAGTCAACAAAAAATGTGTATAGTTTTCTATTATTTCTAAGAAAGTATTGTGAAACGGTTGTAATTATGAAAATATTATCGACGGTAGAGTAACCTTTTCGAAATCCTGCTTGATATTCACTCAGAACTTTATTTCTCTGTTCCCATGAGTTGATCCTATTCAAGAGAATAGAGGCAAATAATTTTGCAATTGAATTCATAAAAGATAGATATGCCTCGATAATTACTTGGTGTACTAATGTCACCTTTTTTATGGATTGGATAAACTATTGAATCTTTGAATTCTTGAGGTATTTCACCAGTTTGAAATATGAGGTTGAAAATTGACAACATTTGATTTAAAAACTCAATTGGTGCGTTCTTATAAAATTCGTTTCCAATTCTGTCTGGACCTGGTGCTTTTTTATTTTTGGCCAATTGAAGACATACTTTTAATTCACACATAGATATATCATTATCCAATAATTCATCAACTATATACGGTTCGGCAAAATGAACGCTTTCGCATACATTACTTGGGTTAAGCAGTAGCTTAAAATGGTGAGCCAATTTTGCAGCCGATATATGCACACCGGAGACAAAATTAATGCCTCGTAGAGTTTTAATGTTGTCCCAAAACTTTTTTGAATTTCTTGTGTTGGAAAGTTCGAGTGCGACATTTTTAAAATAATTTTCGCGTTTTTTTTTGGCATAATAGTTTGTAGGCCTTGTTTATGTTTATATATTGTTCTGTTAGGGTTTTACTTGGGCTTGTTGTGTTTCTAATTTTTCTTAGTAAGTCGAAAGATTGTTTTCTAGCAATAAAACATTCTTGATCAAACCATTTTTCATTATAACTTCGGCTATTTGATGTAGGATTCCAACTTTTTTAATACATTCCTGAAGTATTTTTATTTTTTCTCCAGTGTTTGTATCTACTGGAAAGCAAAAACTTTGCATTTCGTTAAGTAATTTTAGCGCATATGCATTTTTTTGGTTTTCTTTCCATAGCAGTTTGGGGGGCAATATGATTTCATTGTATGTTCTTGGGGTATCGAGGTCAAATAATACTTGTAATGGCATATGGTCTGAGGACACCTGTGTTCCCACTCCAAAGTGAGCGATAACTTTATGCCAGTCTCCAGAAATTGCACAGAGGTCGATTACAGATTTGCCTGCCCCTCCTATAAAAGTAAATTCACCATTCAAATCATGGGTAGTGCTTCCGTTAAGGATAAATAGGTTGAAATCCTCACACATTTCTAAGAACATGCGACCATTTTTGTTTATGACTTTATCTTTTGAGTTTCGTTTTTCTAGAATTTCTGAAGCAGAAAGACTAATATCTGGTGGAAATATTTGTTCTTCTCCTATTCTGGCATTAACATCGCCTATAACATGGAAGCGTTCGTCGACTACTTCGAAGGAAACTTCACACCGAGCCCACCTACTGACCCAGCTTTCTTACAAGAAGTTGAGGCAACAGTTCAACAAACACTGCAACCAAATCCGGATAAGATCTATTTTAATATCAACAGTCCAGCAAATGATCCCACCGATGTTCCACATTTATGAAATCTAGAGGAGATTGTAGAAATCATCGGCAATGCTAAGCCAAAAAAGTTTGATGGAAAAGATGGTGTCTCGTGAAAAGGCTGACCATGCAGTAATGATTTTCCTCACAATCATTTTAAACAACTGCATCAACAACTGTTACTTCCCCCAGCAGAGGAAAACAGCGAAGTTTCCAAGTACAAGCAGATATCACTTCTCAACAACATCAGCAAATTACACGCAGAAGTAATCCTTCGAAGACTGAAGAAATTCTACTGTGAAAATTCCATTGTCCCTGACATGCAATTCGACTTTGCAGAAATCTGGTCAAGTACCTGGGAGTGCACTTCAACGAGTTGCTAACTGCACTCAAGAATTGATCTGAAAAAGGCCAGCTGGGCCTTCAGCCGTTTGCACCCATTGGTTAAAACAAGATCAGGTCTTAGCCAACCAACTTAGATGTTATTCTACAACAAATATACTGTTAATAACTTAAAAACTATTTATTCAAGTTTTTTGTTCAGAATTTAATAACACTAGTAAGTTATTTAAGTAAATCTTACATGTGTAATTCTAGCCTTACATAGATACAAAACATAACAGGCCGACATAAGAATACTGCACGGTTAAAAATTCTGGGATGTTTTTTAATACGGCCCTCGTATTACAGCCGTATGCAATACATGAATAATTTGTTTTTAATATTCCAACTTTATTAAACATTTTTTGTAATAATTTGGTATTAAAACTCAGTACATATCCCACTAAAATGTTATTTTTTTAATACTTTTCCACTAAAATTTAATTTTCAAATATTAAAATATAATTTTTCTATATTATAATCTATTACCATTATTATTGAAAACTTATATTTCAATAATTTGTTATTTGATTTTAGTAGAATATCAGGTTAAAAGTGACCATAATAAAATAATGTATTGAAATTTAATATTTGATTGTATTAAAATTCAATAAATTTTTTATTTAGGCCGAAACTCTTGACTCAATGCTCAAGAAATACTTTTTAACTCGTACTTGAATTGAATATCGAGGTATTAATTTTGAACACATTAATATTAGATTTTAATACATATGTAGGTATTGATTTTTAATATGTATAATTTTGTCGAAAGAAAACTCCGTTAGTTTGTTTCAACACGTCGGCGGCGTCGGTCGGCAACATGGAGTTCCTAATGGAAAATTTAGTTGGGATTTACATTAAAGTGAAAAACGTGGAAAAAAATACAATCATTTAAAAAATTAGACGCATGAATCATCTGAATCCTTAATTGTTTCAAATGAAGATATCCTTCTTTCAAGTAAGTAATAAATAGCAAGTTTAAGTGCCATATATTTATTTCCTGGAGAGTGCAAGCCGTGCTAATTTATTTAAAATTTTTGTTTATTTTAGTCTTGGAAAACGAAGAACTGGTGAACGGATTTACTTTGAAAGATCGAGACGGTGCACTATGGGACCAAATGGTGCAAACCATCTCAAAAATCCATAACTTTTTCGTTTCTCAATATTTTTTTTTTGAAATTTTGCACACTTATACTTGTATAACCAAGA
Source organism: Philhelius festivus (assembly GCA_963931855.1). Lineage (NCBI taxonomy): Eukaryota > Metazoa > Arthropoda > Insecta > Diptera > Syrphidae > Philhelius > Philhelius festivus. The sequence goes on from OZ007555.1 coordinate 68,564,730, forward strand.
ATTTAAAATATTAAAACGTTTTATATAGAAATAAATGATTTTATTTTTCTTAAATAAAATAAAATAACAAATTTGTATATTTTGTTTAATTTATATGGTCAAAATTTATTGGAGCAAGAATTGTTGCAACAATTTGGATGAAATTTGTACAGTTTTTTTCTTTTACCGGTGAAAACATCTGAAAGTAGGTTTTGTGAAATCCGCCCACTACCACGCCCATATTTTTTTGATTTTTGTTATTTCTTATTTTTAGTGACCAGGAAGCCGAACATTTTTGTTTGAGGTTTTTTAAACTCAAGAAATTAGATGCATATTTTTTCTGCCCACTTTCCCGCCCACTTTCACGCCCCTTTTTTAATTTTCAGCTTAAAGTTCATATAAAGCAGCCCTTTTTTGATTAAGTTTTATACGTAGAAATTAATTTATGAAAAGTATTATTTTTTAGTAAAACCCGTGAACTGCCACGCCCCTTTTTGATATATGAAGGTGTTTTACCCTTAAGATAAAAAAAAAACAAAAAACGTAATTCAAAAGTATCTTATTACTAGGTTATGTATCGATATTAATGTATGTTTAAAAGTTCTTTAGCCTCGTCAAATTCGGTTTTACCAGACTAGATATATGCGGATCAGATGTATATAATAAAGTGTGTAGAACATCTTCGTTCGTAGCTGATCTTGAACATTTCCTTTGCAAATAAATTCTCTCATTTTAGTTTTTTTTTAAATTTAATGCGAATCCTTCAAACGCTTTATTGAGAATAAAAGCTTAGTCATCTCATTACATTATCTATGAATGTTGCCTCTTGATTGATTAATGTTACAACAACAATTTGGCTGTCCCATGCCAACTCTATTACATTTTAGACTATTTTCACATGCTTTTGTTGTTGCTTTTGGTATTGTTTACGATTCGGTTTACATATTGTATGCAGTTCTCTTTTAAGTGAACTGTTAACTTTTTGTTTTCTTCTGTTTTCTTTTATTTATATGTACCTACATTTGTATTATATACAACATACCCCACACACCCCCTCCCACCCTCAAATGCTTGGCATTTATTTTTATTTGATTATGATTTTTTTTAATATAAATATGAGTAAGGAAGTTTAAAATTGGAAAACAAATATTTTATTCTAAAAATAAAATTTTGAATTTTAATAATATTGGAAATAACTGATAAAAACTTATAAATTTTGTGGAAACATAGTCACTTATATGATGTTTATGAAAATGTGTTGCACATGTTTTAACAGTTATTTTTTTGAATTTTTGACAAAAAATAACATTTTTTTTTTAATTTTGAGCTAAAGTAATAAAATAATGGTCTAAAACTTTTTGGAATACATATTTATGTGCATCAATAAAGGTACCACATTTTTGCTAAATTTTAATTTTTTTCATCACTTAACAATAAAGTTATAAGAATACGAATTTTTATTCCAAAAACTTATTTTTCTTTGTCATCATACGTTTTTTCTTCTTAAACAAAAATGCATGAAAATGCGAAAGTTTTTATTTTTTCTTCCAAATTAAAAATATTTTTAGAATACAAAACAGCCATTAACTAAATGGAGGCAGCCGGAGCTAACAGAGAAAACTTTAATTGAAAACAAAAAAATGAAAAAGATACTGCACCTTACTCATTTTTTTTATTAATTTACTAGTGAACTAAATTTAAAAAAAATATAACTGTTTTGTAAAGAAGAGGGTTTGGGCTTTTCAAAAAGGTATAATACTTATACATTCTGTACAGAAAAATACGAAATAATTGACCTCAAACTCTCACTTCTAATAATTCTAAAAAATAAAAATATCGAAATGTCATTTTTAACGGTAATTTTAGGTACCTAGAACAAAAGTAAGATACAAAAAATTTACTGTGTTTGGAAGAACCATATTTCTAGTATATAATCCCATCATTAGATTTTTCAAATTACGAAATTCACCAAAACCATTTTTGAGATGGATTTCATCATTTGGTCCCATAGTGCGGTGTGCTGATTCCAGTGGATTCCTTGTGCGATATAGTGCGGCAGTATTCAGGCTGTGCCTGCTTACTTGTGGTTCTTGACACTCCTAATCAAATAAGTGAAAATTTGATAAAAAAACAAGAAGCAGCAATTGGGAGCTCTCTTCTTTTATACACAGAAGTAAGTAACTTTTTTCAATATGTAGTAAATTTAATGTACCTATATAAATAAAATTTTCCTAATTTTACAGGGATTAAAAGCACTTATAAAAACAAGCACAGCGGCATACATTTTGAATGAGTGCGCTAAAGGATTCTTCTCGAAGGGCGTTAGTGATGGCGGGAGCTGAGTATCTGCTATTAATTTTCAATACTATCTGGGTTCAAAAGTAATCCAATCAAATCTTATAAATAGTATTGAAATTTAATAAATAGGTATTAGTTTTCAATACTATGTGGGTTCAAAAGTAATCCAATGAAACCTTAAATAGTATTAAGATTTAATAATCTTGTATTACATTTAAACTCTCTTTGGACTTAAAACGAGTAAAAAATATATTCAATTTAAATGAAAAAATATGTTTTCAATATCCAGCGTATTAAATTCTAATATAAATGCATAAACCAATACAAGAAGTGAGGAATTTTATTTTTTTGGTTTAAATACTAATACTTATGCGTGTTACTATTTAATAATACGAACTTGTTTTTTAATACAAAACAGTATTAAAATTCAATATGTATTCTATTGAGTTTGAAAATCAAATATATTCAAAGTATTACATTTAAATACCATTTTGGACTGGTCATATATGCAACCCAAAAAATATTAAATTTAACGCCAGGATTTTTAACCGTGTGGTTGTCTATAGTCGGCCACCCATTCCCCCTTGACATTAAAAGGCGGCCGACTATTGAAACCACGAAATATTTTTTCTTAGTGTTTGTGGGAATTAAAAGAGAATAAAATTTCCTTTAACTTTGCGTACTCAGTTGAAAAAACACAAAATACAAGTAGTTTTCAGTAGTCGGCCGGGGGGGGGGGGGGGGGGCCGAGCTTAAATAAATACTCAAATATAAACTATAAACAAGCAAATAAAGAACAATTAGTGCACCTACCTTCAATATCTTGCCAATTAAACCTTTTTTAAAAAACTACTTCCGCTAATTTTTTTTGTTCGAAAAAGCATAAAAACACAAGGGACGAAATCTCGACGCAAACTTTTATTTTCTACAAGAAAACCAGCAGCTGCAATTGAATGAAATTTTGCGCCCAGGAAGAAAAACCGTTAGCCTTTTAGAAAATATTTTTTGCCTGGAAGTTGAACGAAGGCCTTTACTATTACGCTGTACTTTACGACGAAGTGGCCGACTACTGGAGGTGGCCGACCTTAGGTGCCATCACCCTACCTACATAACAAATTTTTCACCTAAAGCCGAAGAAAAATTAGTCTTTGAAAGTCTATTTATATGTAAGACTTCCAAAACAAACAAGAGCCGTGTAAGTTTCACATATAGAATACCTATAACCCTGCGTTTTTTTTTTCAAAATTGCATTAATTGATTCGTGTGTACTTCCCCTTGCAACACCTTTAAGAATCTTATAGTTAATATGCCTGCATACTCGTAGACCTATGAATTACACATGATTAACCTTTGTCATTCCTCATTTAGGTATCATTTTAGAAGTCGATCACACCCTCTATTGTCATTTTTTTTTTCTTCTTAACGTAGAACTCACCTTAAAAGGTGAAGCACACTCGAAAGCTAGATAATTTTCATTGTATCCAGATTCTAGCTTGATCGGTGGAGGTGCCGCAACAGCTAACGGATGACGAAAGTGTTTCTGATGAAACTGGGGTCCTTTATACCATGAATGCATGCTCTACGCCAGAGCCATTTGCTCTCGACAAGAGCCTTGCTATAAGTAAATCCTTTCAAATGGCACCTGATGCCTGATGCTCAAAAAACACACAAACACCTCACATAAATTAATTTTAGACTTCTTCACTAAAAAAAGGACTATATATCTGATCTATATAGATATGTCCTTTTTAAACAAAAGATTCAACTTGCTGCACCACGATTATCACTGAAAACATTCAATCATTTGAAATTACACGGTTGCATGCCCTGCATTCACACACAAATTCACTTTCATTGGGCGGAAGTGGAGCTTGCTTGCACCTACCTGGCCCCAAATCAATTTCCATTAACGACGACGATTGCTAATTAAAAATTGCGCGCAAATCACTCGCGTCACGCAAGAAAAACGCACAAACGGCTTCTTTGTTTTTATTTTTTTTTAAATTTATTTTTTATCGTTATCTCCAATTGAAATTAATTTGAGTTTAACGCGTGTTTACATTTTTTTGTCATTGTTTATTGTTATTGTTGTTTTTGGCAAGGAAACGCGGCCCAACCAAATGATGTACAAAAAACACGAATGCGGGAGAAAAATACTTGCAATACGGCACTCGCATTAAAATACCAGTTTTTCTTTAATTTTTAGGCCAAAAGACATTCAATGACTGCCTGGTGCTTCTTTGGCCAAAAGGAATCTCGCCCAGCAAACAGAATAGATGTATGGGATAAAGGAAAAGAGCGGTAGGTAATTCACTCGGAATGGAATATCTAGATACAGATACACGGGCTGAGTGCAGCGCAGTAGCAACAGCAAAAAGCAGCTTCCAACTCGCTGGAATTCCAAACTCGAATGCTCGCGCTGGGCAGCATCCACAAAAAACGAGAATGCTCGCCCGGTGTTGCTTGCTGGGATGTTTGAATGTGGTGAAAGCCCGGATAAATTTGCCGTGAGTGCCAAAATTGTCCAAGTGTGACAATAACAAACCTTCGCATACATCGGCAGACGGTTGTCGCATTGGTTGGAATCAAGTTCGCTTTGGATACATGGCTACGGATGGACAGGTTGCTCCCGCAGGTGCAACAGAGAAGGCAAAACAAGTTCTATTTGCGATTGTGTGTTCCTGTTCACATAGTATTATTTATAAGATACAACGACCAGGCAATACGATGTGCGGTGCAAAGAACCGTGGTTAAACTCGGCCTTATGAACCACACTCATAGATATACGAGTAACTGGAAAACACTCTTTTGTGGAATGTAAGAAGTCCTACTCAATGGCGAAAGCAAAATCACTCAAAGTTGATTTCGAGAGAGAGAGATGATTCGATAAAATATTGTTAGTGCTGCCAATTTGAATAATTATTATTTTGTTATGTGATTTCAATTTATTTTTGTCTTAAAGCTTTTAAATAAATGTTGGCTGATAGGTATATTTAATTCTGCAAAAAGATTTAATTTTTTGACAGTGAATATAGGTAGGTATTAAAATTTGTATTGATTGGAAATGCCTACAAGGGAATGTTTTAATTTTAATGGTAAGATTTTAAGTTTTTAAATCGAAGTTCTTTAATAGAGGTTTACGAAATTAGGTAAATCCATGCAAACCAACAGTTTTTGCTTGCAATATGAAAGATTTTTTGTTGGTAAATGGGATGTTGGGTCTTATAGATAGGTATAGTAGATATGTATAAAGACATAGGTATACTATCAAAAGGAAGAAAAAATGTTTTGAATTGTACTTTTCAGAAAAAAAATAATGGTACAATTAAATTAAACTAGGGTTGATTTTTAAAGAAACTTCTAAGAAATTTGTTTTTAATATACCTACCTTTCAACATTTGTAAAATCTATGTACATAGGTAGGTACCTATGCTCGCAAAATAAATTTGTTACAGATGTTGAATGATAATGCTTTTTAGCCATCGGAATAGGGATGAAAAAAGATAACCTTGTGTTAGAAATTTTCATGTAAAGTTGCATTCTGCATGTTAAGAATTTTCGAAAAACTGCGATTTTCAACGATTTCTGGGGATTATATGGTCCTTATTCGGAATTTATCCCTACCCCCCAAAATGCATTTTTTTTTAATGAATCGATAAAAAAAAGTGTGCTGTTGATAGAAAACATCAAATTATGGAGGAGAAACACTTTTTTATGGTAAAAAAGTGAAGTATAAAAAAATGAATATAGGCCATAGGATAAATTCCTACCCCAAATCCTATAGTGTGCCCAAGCGGGGGGGTTGCAGGGGGGCAACATGCCCCCCATACATATCTCACTGTTTATACGCCGTAATGCGTAAGCAAGCAAAAAAAGCAAATATCCCATAAAAAAGTAGTTTTAGTTATAGTACTGTGGGTGGTCCGCTTATACTTCACTTTTTTTACCATAAAAAAGTGTTTCTCCTCCATAATTTGATGTTTTTTATCAACAGCAAACACTTTTTATCGATTCTTTAAAAACAAGATCATTTTGGTGGGGGTGGGGTTGGGGGAATTCCGAATAAGGTCCGATTATATATAGGGTTTTTATATAAGCGCGGATCGATGTGGAAATGAAATAAAACAAAATTTGTGTGGGGTGATAACGAAATTTTTATTTGAAAGATATAATAATAATATAGGTAGGTATACCTGCATATGTAATGTGAAATCGTCCAAGTTTCACGGATCCGAGAGAGGCAATGACTGCCGCAGCGATCGGCTTATTGTCATAGACCAGCGATTTCAGAAAGCCCGACAAAAAAAAGACTGACTGACTTATGCAAACATCAAAAAAGGTTCGTGTACTTATTTTTTTACACGAAATGTCGTTGTTTTAGGTGTGTTCAGAAGCAACTTATTAAGAAAATTCTTTTAGTACGATACTAGTTAGAAAATGTTTAAAATTAAGAAGGAGTTCGTAAACTATTATAAAGTTAGCAAATTGTTCAGTAGTATCATATCTACTAATATCTTACTAATAGAAGGCTTAAAATTTTGCGGCATTGAAACTAACTATATCCATTAATATCCTCAAACTTACTTTATTTTCTGTGGGGAAGGTTTTCGTGATTGCAAGAGCCCATTTATCCATATGTCTATAAGTCCTTTCCAATGAACCTTTTCACAATGTAGTGAGTTAGATCCTTCCGTTTTTTTTTCATAAAATGACAAAAGGAGTTGACCTTTAACAGTTGATTTAAGGAGGCCAGTAAGATCTGGTTCTGTTGAATCAGAAATATGTGAAATTGATGACTCTCTTGAAGAAGTGACTGAATTTAAACTGTTTGAAATCTTTTCAAGCCATTCAAGGTCGATGGTGGTGAAAGTGTGCCTTGGTCATAAAATAAAGTTATATTCTAAAAGAAAAGAGTTTTTAATTGCAATTGTCACCAGAAAGCGCTAAAATCAAGTTATTCCCATGCAAAAACAATTAATTTCGGATTTTTAGAGGATTTTCAAACATTTGAAATCGTAGGTTTGAAATAGAAGATGAACTAAAAAATTTGGATTGATTTATTTTGTCATCTGGGGATTTTCAAATTCATTTTGTTATATATAATTTTAGGTATAAAATATTGCACAAAGGAATAAAGATTCTTTTAAAAAGTAGTTTTGACTACTTACCCGGTCCTTCTTCCACTTCCTCAGTGCAGCTTGAAATTTGATTCGGTTGCCAAAGTAGCCGGAACTGTCGAAGTTGCTAAAAAATTTGTCGACATCTTCCATCTCTATTTTGTCTAGGACGTCAATTGAGTTAACTCCATAAACTTTCAGCAACGAGGACACCGAGAGAAAAATTTGCTGAGTCTCCTCAATATCCTTATTGTTCCATATTAAGGATGGAACGCTTATTGTTTCAATCACATTGTCATTTTCCATTTTCACATCTTTGTTATTTTTATTTATTTTTTTTTTACTTGCGATATATGTACTATAGGGCAAGTTCTGCATTTGGAAAAAAAATCGAACTCGAGATTTTGATCAAAGTTGACATTACGATGATAGCGAAGACGAAACAAGTGGGTCCGGCAATTCCGTCTGTCTGTCTGTATGTATGTATGTCTGTACCTCGAACTACAGCCTAAGCTACTGGAGGTATGGACTACATTTTGGTCAAAAAAAAATTTGGGGGGAAATGTTATTAGGGGTACCTGTCATAGAACCGTTTTTTTGATTTTCGATTTTCTCACCAACGGCTCTAACGATTTTTACCGAAATTTTTATGCAGGAGCTTCTTTGCATTTTAAAAACTATAAACTAAAATTTTTTTCGAAAAAATAGTTTTTGGATTTTTAAAAAAATAATACAATTTTTTTTTTGAAAATTCGATATCTTGAAAACCGATACACGATTAAATTTTTAAATTACGTTTTAAATGTATTTTATTAAATACTAACAATTTGCGTAACAATTTTTTTTATAAAAATTTTAAGGAAAATTTAGTACACAAAAAACATACACCCGTAATGCAAAATCTTATTTATCTCGAAAACGGCTATAACGATTTTGATAAAAAAAATTGGGTGTGATATTATGGACATGGACTACACTTTGGTCAAAAAATTTTTTGGGCTAAAATGTTATTAACGGTACCTGTCATAGAACCGTTTTTTGATTTTTGACTTTCTTATTAACGACTCAAAGGATTTTAACCAAACATTTTCCGCAGGATTCTCCTTAAGTTTAAAATAATATTTTTTATAAAAATATTCGAAAAAATATTTGTTGGGTTTTTTGAAAAAAAAATAAAATATTTTTTTTGAAAAATCAATATCTTCAAAACCTATGAACAATTATTTTTTGAAATTATTTCCTAAAATCAATATTATTAAATACTTAAAATTCGCATCCCATATTTTTTTCTTAAAAACATTGAAAGAAATTTTTTATATAAAAAATGTATTTAATAATAAAACGAAAAGTTTGTTTGCATAAATTCATACTTTTCTAGAAATCAGACGGCAATTTTATGCATTTGAACATTACTATCTCATTAAATTAATTTTTTATATTTATAAAATGTATCTTAAATTCCAAAGTACTTTTACATAAGAGCAAGTTCGTGCGATCCAGTCGTGCATTTTATTTCTTGAAACAGTTACAAATATTTTTTTACTTTCAAGTTCCGCACATTTTAAGCTTGAAGAAAAAAACTGAACTGATGAGATATTCTTATTGTAGACACGGCATGTAAATAACGGGATTCAAGCATGCAAGTTAATAAGATTGACTTCTTAAAATTGATAAGTAATAAGGTTTTCACATTATTTATAGCATTTAATGTGATTTTTCATATGGAAAGAGTCACAAACTTTTTAAAACTTCAATAAGATTTTCTTCATTAAATCAATAAGTTTTCTCTATGAAAATATCACAATATTCAATGCTTTTAATAAGATTTCTAAGTAAAATACCTCAATAAGGCTATCTTATTGATTTTATGTAGTCTTTTTTCTCTCTCTACCGCCTCTGCTGTTGCATTCAATCAATTGTAATCAATTCTTTAAAAATTTTATACATAAAAGATGAAAAGTTTCAAACATATTAGTTTTCAAAACTGTACATTTTTCACCATCAACTTTTGATTTTTAAAAATGAAAATTAAATTGACGGCATAGTAAATCCTCTTAGTAAGAAATTTTGTCGCTCCCTATTGATGTCATTTTACTGGAGCGGATCAAAGTTCGGTTATGCTTTATGAAGGGTAAGTCTTAAGATGGAATGCTTTAATTTCTTAATAATGATTTTGTTCACTGAATTGCATGAAACATGTGTACAAACTTTACAATAAATTTTTTTTTTCGAAATCTGTTCCACGACAACACTGCAGAATCCTTGATAAAGTATAACAGAGTTATGTTTTGTAACTCAGACGATAACTTATCGCATCGTTTAAAAATGAAACGATTCATTCCTCACTTATCGCCTGGGGGAACAAATTGGGTTTTTGTAATTCAATGCGATAACTGTAATTACCCTTTTATTTGGACTGGAGATTCCAATCGAAGGTGATAAGTTGAACAGATATATTGACTCATCAAAAAACGAAAGTTAAATCGAAGTTCATTTAAAGTCTTAGTTTTGTTGATTTTCGTGTATAAAATATGTCCATACCATATGCCTTCCGTGTGGTTAGTCTTATATCGACTGCACCTAAATTTCGATACGAAAAGCAAGCCGTTATACTGAAGAGTGCCAATCAAAAGGACAAAAATAGAGATGTTGTGTACCCGGAATAATGATCGAGCGGCAAAAGTCATCCATGACCGCTTTAAGTCAACCATTTGCCAAGAAAACTAAACTTGTATAAAATTCGAATTCGCTAGTTTTTCTTGTCAGTATTTTTGGTTTATGTTTTGATTAGTTTCGAATTAAAATTGTTTTATAGAATAAGTTAGGAAGCCTAACCGTTTCCACCATCCAAATGATAAGCTTGTATCCTGGCATAAAAGAAAGTCATTTCAAAACCACTCTCTCATTTCAAAATTTTATTAATGTTTTTTTTATTATCAAAATCATGTTTTATTTCGATGATGGAAACGGTTTTGGGTTTCATTCGAAGTTTCCTAACTTAAAATAAATTTGGTGGTGCAACAGCTCGAAGTGAACCAGGACCTGGTGACTCAAACTCTCAACCATTCCTGTGTGCGTGCTACCATTAACGGAGGGGACCTACAATTTTCTGCTGATTCGGAAGGCCGGAGCAGCACTTTCCATGGCAAGAGATATACTCTTAGAGGATTTGTCAATTCCTCGCAAGAGGCAGCACCCATGAAAATATTTTTGCATCGGCTGAGAATCGAAATCGATATCTTCCGTATGACAGTCCAACGCACTAACCATTATGCCAAGGGGTACTATAAGTTTCCTAACTTATTCTAAATTATTTCCAAAAAATATTTCAAAAATTTATCCATTTAAAATTGATTTTTTCATCTTTTAATTTTTAAAAACATAACAAAATATATTTTAGATGGTTTGAATTAGAAATGAGTTTGGATCCATATAGACCACTAAAATTTATCTTTCCAACATTTCGACCGGTGTCTTACGAATCAATGTTGGCTTCCAGTGCGTCAATCCAAGCGGACTTGTTACTATAGACATGAGCCTTAACATAGCATCTTAACATCTAGGCTGCCAATTGACCGGCCCCAAACATGAAATAAACTGTTCACCGAACTCGCCTCTCAATTGGTCCATTGTTACGCGTGCTGTTTGGCATGTGGCATCGTCTTGTTGAAACCACATGTCATGCAAGTCAAGCTTTTCCATTTTGCACAAAATGGCGCAGTAGCGCTCACCATGATTCCCAATGATTCCACCAGCCCATAATCAGCACTTCACTCCAAATACGGCAGTTTTACTTCTTCACGTATCCATTCAACCAGAAATGAGCTTCGTCGCTGAACACAATTTTTCGATAAAAAGTAGATCTTCGGCCAACTTGTCAAGATTCACCAAAAATTCGGCCTTTTCGTAGGTCATTCGGCTTCAATTATTCTTGCCACCTAGTGGAGGCCCAATTGAGGACCTTGCATCAAAAGGGGGGCAGGTCCACATTTTGGTGCAAATGAGGGGCAGATCAAAAATTTAAAAAATCGCAGTAATTACTAGTATTGTTTATTTAATCTAAAACTTGATTAAAAAAATGTGAAAATAAGCAAATTTTTTAACACCATATCATTTTTTAACATTCGTTAAATAATTTATTTTTCAGAGTGTTTTTTTGATTTCTCACAAAAAGTTAAATGTGGACTTGCGTTCCTTTTGATGCAAGGTCCTCAATTGCTGCGAACTGCGCCCAATCGATAATCCACGGTCATCACTAACACTGACCCATGCAACTGCGATATTTTCCTCAGTTCGCACTCTACGTACGCGTGTTGGTGGTTTAATGTCCAACAATGTAAATTTGGTGAGAAATTTAGTCACAATAGCCCAAATAGCCGCCTCAGTAGGTCGATTAAACTGACCATAAAATGGAAGAAGCGCGCTATGAACTTTCTTAACAGAGCACGCATTTTGATAATAAAATTCAATAATTTGGAAGCGTTGTTCGTAAGACAATTATTCATGATTAAATTATAGACCAAACTAAAGCTGTTTCACAGTGACACAAGACACGAAACGTGCGTGAGCTGTTAAAACCAGTGCTGCCAAAAAGAAAATAGCAAAAAAATCACCCATTATTTGTTTCAAAATCTTGAGAAAGACGTTTAAAACAAATATCAATCAGTTAATATGAATTTTAAAGATTCAAAAACATAATGAACATTATGTACATTATATTTCAGTATGTCTGTACCTCTATGGCACTGGAGCTATTTTCTTCAGTGATTACCTAAGGTGAATGAATAAATGAATGAATTTGTATTGGGGGTTATTACACTGCGACTTGAAGATCTATTGTGCCCCCATTTAAACAAAAAAAAAATAATGAGCTTGCTCATCCTACAGTTCTTCCTCCAAACCTGTTGCTCTTAAGAATTTTAGTATTTGGGGCACAGATATGGGTACTAACAAAAAATGGTTTTGATGAAAACTTTTTGAGTTTCAATTCTGATTACCAGAACGAGCTGTTTAAAACTATTGGCGCAAAATTTTAAACATTTAAAACCTGCTCGAAATCAATTTTAGAATGGGAGTTGACTCTTAATATTGTATATAAAACGAGAACCGACTTTTTGTTGATTTTAAAGGACATAAACTATACTTTAGCGTTAAAGAGCTCGTCTAACTTTAACTGCAGCAAATAGCTAGTTTATCTTTTAAAATTATACTTTATTCATATTGACAATTGTGATTTCAAATCGAAGTAAAAATGTTTACTGATGTTTTATTCGATTTTTTTAAAATATGTGCTTTATAAATAGACTGGATCACTGAATATTAGAAAAACAATCGTGATGTACGATCAACAAATCTATACATACAAATGTACATATGTTATGTATGCATGCGGAGACGAGTATAGCCAAATGAATTTGCACCTTGCCCCAACAAAATTGAATTTGTATGCTGTGAATTAGCTATAGGTATACTTCATTTTCATCTAAAATAATGTAAATAATATAAAATGTACTTTTTCCGGCGAAGATTTATTTGGTTTGAAGTTGTCTGTTCTTTTTTTTTTTTTTTTTTTTTTGTTTGTGTAGTTGTGTTTGAGTTATGTATCTGTCAAATTAAGGGATATTCAACGTAAATTCTCTTAGGTTCTGTTGTAAAACCCACATTAGTTAGAAGAGTTGTCTAACGTGTTTAAAATTATGCATAAGTTAGACACGGTCTCCAAGCTAAACGACTGCGTTAAGTAGAGCCGGTTTTTGCGCCATTATTTTAAGAAAAAATACGTACCTTTATTTTAAAAATAAAATAAAATTCAAACCTTGACCAAGGTCTGTGAAATTCGATTTTTTGCAAAACAATTTATTTCTGCCTCGAAAATTTTTCAACTTTCAACTCAATTTTCTTGGCAAAATTATGTTAAAAATTTTATTATTTTCTGATGGTTAGAATTATATGATAGAGCTTAATAAAAAAAGAAACAAAAGGATTACTTAGTGATAATCTCACAATTTTCTTGATTTCACGCAAAAAGTAAAGGCAGGTAAAAAAGAGTTTTTTTTTTCTGTACATGATTTTTTCTCTACCTGTTCCGTTTCCGGCATAAATCGAAAACTAACAATTTTTATTGTTGTTTAAAGTTTTATTGCTTTGTTTTTGTTGTGCATTGCACAATTTTGTATGACTTTTAAGGATTAGTAGGTAATGCCCCATAAGAATGTTTAAGTTCTTACTTAAAACTTCAAAATAAAAAAGTCATTATTGACTGATTGTGCATTTGTGCAAGGTGTGTAAGAAAAATTATAACTCTTTTATCAACCAATAAGCAAAAGTGAAGTGAAATATAAATAAAAACAAAAAGTGAGTTTAATCAGCGGCTGTTTTTGAATTGTTCGAGCGATAATTTCCCTCCATTAAAATAGATTGAATCGCAATTCCTTATTCGGTTTTGTGTTCCGAACTTATGACTAATGGTCGCAAAGTAAAAAATATGCGACCATATTTTGAAAGACTATGATGTCAGAAGTACAGAAACGTTTTTTATCTCAATTTTCAAAATGGTGGACCGCAGTTTGTAAAAAAAAAAATGTTTTCGAAAAAAAGTACAGGGATTGGCTGGAAGTAGAACTCACCGAAAATGTACTGCTTGAAACGCCAACTGATGGTCGTGGAAGACCACGAAATAGTGTTGAAGAATGCTGTGAGCGAGCAAAAAGGTTTAAGAGAGACCAAACTAGAAATTTATTTACTCAAGAAGAGATAAACTATGCAGCAACATCAGAAAGCTTTTCTTCATCATATTTTAACACAGATAAGGCTCTTGCATTATATATGCAAGTAGAATTGTCGAAGCACCAATATGAAGTATTGAGACATGCCCTTAAAGACGAAGGGCATGACATTTTTCCACCTTATGATAAATTGCTGGAGGCAAAAGAATGGTGCTATTCTTTAGAGATAAACATTACAGAAAGCTCAGCAGTGGCCTCAGTGTGAAACTACAAAAATTTCTAGACCATACTGCAACAAGATTATTAGAATTTCAAGAATTTCAAGATTATAGCAATTCCCCTTGAAATCATCTTTAATCGCTCTCTTCGAGATGGTTACTTCTTAAAACAATGGAAAAATTCGTATGTCTACCCTGTTTTTAAATCTGGATCTAAGAATGAAGTAGTAAACTATCGCCCTATTTGTAAAATATCTGCAATTCCAAAACTATTCGAAAAAATTGTCTATAACAAGCTTTTTTTCTCAGTGAAAGAAATAATCTCTCCTTTGCAGCATGGGTTTGTCGCTGGCAGATCAACCTTAACCAATCTTACGATTTTTAGTAATTATATATTAGGTGCTCTGGAACAGGGGTATCAATGTGATGTTATATATACTGATTTCTCTAAAGCGTTTGACAGGGTTGATCATGCATTATTAATTGTCAAACTTCATAATTTAGGTTTTCATTCTAGCTTATTAAAATGGTTTGAATCATATCTTACTGGTAGGATTCAACACGTTCGAATCAACAACTTAATTTCGAACCCGGTTGTTGTAACTTCCGGAGTTCCACAAGGAAGTCATTTAGGACCACTTCTCTTTCTCTTATTTATTAACGATATTCCAAGTGTTTTGAGTAATAGTCTTTGTTTAATGTATGCTGACGACCTTAAATTATTCCTACGAGTAAAATCTATCTCAGATTGCACAAACCTTCAAAACGATCTTTATAAATTATCTGTTTGGTGTTCTAATAACGATCTGCATTTGAATGTTTCTAAATGTCATAGTATGATGTTTTACCGCGGTACATCTCCAATATTATTTTCTTACGATATACATGGATCTTCTCTATCCAATGTAACAGAAAAAAAAGATTTGGGTGTGATCTTTGATTTAAAATTCACGTTTTCCAATCACATTGACTACATCATTTCTAAGGCTAGTTCAATGCTCGGATTTATTTCTCGGAATGCTAAAGAGTTCTCAGACCCTTTTACTCTCAGATCTTTATATTTTTGTTATGTGCGATCGATTTTAGAATACTGTTCTTCCATCTGGAATCCTATGTATTCTGTTCATTCAATGAGAATTGAAAGAATACAGAAACGCTTCACTAGAACTGCAATTCGGATCTTACGATGGAATATTAATATGCCATCATATAATATAAGGTGTTTGTTATTAGGCATTCAATCCTTGGAATTACGCCGTACATATTTCGATGTCATGTTAGTCAGAGATTTAATCAATTATAAAATCAATTGCCCTCAGCTGCTTTCATTGATTGGTTTTCATGTTCCCAATCGTGATTTACGAAGTAATCGTCTGTTTTGTATTCCTTTTCATAGAGTTAATTATGGAACCAATGAACCCTTAACTCGCTGTTTAAGACATGCAAATTCTCTATGTAATGTTATTGATTTTAATTTGTACTTAAGTAGAGAGTGTTTTAAAAAAAAATTGTTATCTAGTCTTATTAACGGTGGTTAGTATTTATTTTGTATATTTCTTTTCATTATATTGTTAATTAATTTTAAGTAATCTATAAGAGCTGTGTCTCTGCTTGATGAAATAAATAAATAAATAAATAAATAAAAGAAAGAAAGGCAGCAGAAGAGATGACCAGAATTAAAGGAGAGTTTTTAACACTATACACCAAATATGGGGATGTGATGTGAACCTCAGGAAACTTCGGACGCTAATATGTGTATGACATCTTTGGAACCAATTCAAATGACTATGAGGGATAATAAGGATATTATTGTGTGGAATAACGATCGAACATCCTCTACAAGATATTGCAGAGCCATCCAATTTCCATTTGTTAAAGAAACTGCAGAAATCATACGAGACGAGAAAGAAAGGACTGACATGAAAATCAATAATTTATCTCCGACGATAGTTCAAATGGGAAACCGTCAGTTCACAATCCACCCACGAACTCATGTTCACAATGCTGGACGGGAAGGCAGTCCAATCTGTAACAGGTACTCCTGCAGCTTCTTCCTGTTTCTTATGTGGAACTACAACTTCGGGAATGAATAACCTGACACAAATAAGAAACAATCCTGCAAACATGGAAGCTCTGAAGCTCCACGCTCGTATAAAGTTTATGGAGTGTATCCTACATGTTGCCTACAATTTGCCATTGAAAGCATGGAGAACTAACAATGAGACCCGCCAAATTAGAGATGCTCAGAACAAAAAAATTCAGACGGAGTTTCGTCAAAAACTAGGCTTCATTGTTGATGTTGTCACTCAGGGTACGGGACAAGTAATGACGACAACACATCCAAGAGGTTCCTTGCCAATCCAACCATGACTTCAGAAATCACTGGAGTCGATGAAAACCTAATTCGGCGGTTTTCTGTTATTCTTGAAGTAAATACATCGATTTTTTTTTTTTTTTTTTTATACTCGTAATCTACCCCCGCTCAAGGGATTATGATTACCCTTTAAATGTTTCAACACAGCGCGGGCGTGAAGTTAATGAAGAGAAAGAAGGATAGGAAAGATGTGTGGCACGATGTTCTGAGACTGTTGGTGGTTGTCTCAGATATTTTTATCTCCAGGGATGGCGGCTGAGCTAAAGTGGAGAAATGCCGTGTCTTATTTCTATGTCGCTTATAATTCACATTATTTTATTCGTGTTCATCCTTGTTGGGCATACTAGTTTAACTCAATTACATGTTGTTAGTGTTATGCCTGAACAAACTGTAATGAGTAAACCAGCAACCCATTGACGACAATTTTTAGAAGGTTTTAAATGGAATTAAAGCGACATAGGCGACGGCAGGGATCGAACCTGTCATCATGAGGTTGACAGGCGAGCACACATCCATCGCGCCATGGCCACCCGAAAAATAGATTGCAAAAAGTATGCAGAGTACGCGTGGGAAACTGCACAACTTTTTGTAGAGAATTATAAATGGTATACCATATTCCAGCGACCGTATACATAAGGTTTTGATCCATGGAGAAGAAATCATAAAAAACTGTGCATTTCCTGTTGGATCACTCTCCGAAGAAGCCCAACAATGCCGAAATAAGAACTATAAGATCTATCGCAGTTTTAATTCGGAACATGCAGTCGGATTGCGACGAATGAAGATGTACCGTATCCTTATATTCTCAGATCCACTAATAACAGTGTTATGAACTACAATCAACATTTTTGAATTCTCAAATTAAGAATTGTATTTTTTGTCAAACAAATGTTAATTTACCCTACTTTAATTTTTAAACTAGAATTTGTTAATATTTGCTATAATCTTACATTAATCTTACATTACTTTTGTTATCTTCTTTCGTAATCTGCTGCTGCTTGCAATGAAGATATCATCTTCCCTTTTTAAGTCAACCTCCGAGAGAAGCAGTCGCAGCAGCAGCAGAATTTAAATAAGTATAATTTATACAAGAAAAATTACATTACATTTATTAACAAATAAATTAATTTAAAAAACATATAAAACTACACTACGACTTTGACAATTAAATTAAAGACAAAACTAAACAATTTTACAGTCCACAATTACGATAAAAAACATTGGTCTTTCGAGCCGGATTAAAAGTGATATCGGTAAATTAAATCTCTAATTAAAGTAATCAAAGACGATTAGTTAATTGTTGAGACACTTTATAATCGTGTGTTCGGTTATTATGCTCATGTTTTTTTTAATGAATTCTGCACCTCGCAATAATATCTTAGCGAGTTGATGCTGTGAATTTAACAGTTTGACGCACGGCCAGTTTTTACATATATGTACAATTGTACATACATTATATTATATATATATATTCGATCACGTGTCGCAGTTTTTTAACTCCTTTTTGTATCGTAATCTGAACTTTGATACATATTTTGTGCGTGTTAAAAACATTTATTCGCTTCTTTTGGACATTTTCGATACTCGTATTGAATTATTATGCAATTCGTCAAGGGAAAACGCGGTCGGGCAAAGGCTTCTCTGTCGATGCAATTAGTCTTTTCGGATACTATCAATGATTCTACCTCAATTTCTACACTAGAAATTCATTTGGCAAGGCTTACTGAAGCTTGGTCTGATTTTAATTCGTTTTCAGACAAGCTGTATGAATTTGTTGAAGATCCTGGGTTTGTAGATCCAGAACCAGAATTTGCGGAGTACGAAAGTAAATATTTGAAGGCCCATGCGGCAATAATCGGGGCAATTCGTACAAAAACTCCTCTTCCCGATTCTCCTCCAGTACCTAACGCTGCTTCATTAAGTGAAGCGCTTACAACGCAACAATTAGATTTTTTGCGAAAAATCGAGGCAGCGAAATCGCCAAAATCTGTTCATCTACCACAACTTGTGGTTCCAACTTTTAATGGTGATTATAAGGAATGGCCGGGCTTTAAAGATATATTTCTCGGAACAATAGATTCGAATCCTTCGCTTACTGGAACTCAAAAATTCCAGTATTTGAAATCCTTTCTAGGGAAGCAACCATCGGATTTATTTAAAAACACTCCGTGTACCGATAAAAATTATGTCGAAGCTTGGGACAAGTTGGAAGAGCGTTACGACAGAACTAATTTAATCGTCCAATCTTTCATTGAAACGTTTCTTTCGTTACCATCAACAAAATCTGCGAATTCTACTTTTCTTCGAAGAATATTTGATCAAGCTGATGAGGTTATAAGGGGTCTTAATTCATTAGAAGCTACAACTCGAGATCCTTGGATAATTTATATTCTGCTACAGAAATTAGATTTTGAAACTAAACAGGCTTGGGCTAATGAGGCAGGATCTAGAACTGACTGCACAATTCAGGAGTTTCTTGATTTTTTACAGACCAGGTGCAATTGCCTTGAAGCTTGTTGTCCTTTACCACCTGAGTCTTCTTTTACAAAAAGAAATAATAACGTTCAAAAAAGCTTCCGTTCACACATGGTTGAAACCAAGGAAGGATGTCTAATGTGTAAGAGCGATCATCAGCTTTCCACATGCAAATCTTTTTCTTCGCTAAGCTGTGAAGATCGTCGGAATTTCGCTAGGGATAATAAAATTTGTTTCAACTGTTTTCGTCCAGGCCATGCATCAAACAGGTGTCGGTCTTATTTACGCTGCAAAATGTGCAGCAAGCGGCACAATACGTTGGTTCATCCTACTGAAATCGTAGCACCAACAACGTCCACTGGTGGGGATCAGTTCAAACCCAGAACCCCTCTGTCGTCGCTTAATTCTCATTCTGCAATTGTTAACTGTCACTCACTGGAGTCGTCTCATCATTTTGCAACTATTCTTCCTACAGCGGTTGTGAGGGTTCAAGATAAGGAAGGAACTCTACACAATGTTCGCGTTTTGTTGGATACAGGATCGCAAGTCTCTTTCATTACAGAGCAGATCGTCCAACGTTTGGGACTATTGCGCAAAAGGTCACGGATTCCCATAATGGGTGTTGCATCTACATCCGCGGGTGTTACCAATGGTGTGGTTAACCTAAATTTATCTTCTCGATTTGATACAAATAACATTGACATTGACTGCTACGTCATCTCCAAATTGACGTCATTGCTTCCACCTGTCTCCATATCTCACTTCAATAATCACGCTTACCTGTCGCTTGAATTAGCTGACCCTAGTTTCAATAAGCCAGGTCCTATTGATATTCTTATAGGGGCAGACAGGGTGTTTAGCATAATCAACGGATCTTCGAAACCACAAAACATAGATGTGCCTAATTGTGTTTCCACTATTTTTGGATGGGTAGTAGCAGGAAGTATTCATCAACAGCATTCTTTCGTGAATCATGAAATTAAAGCATTTTGCACTCAGCTTGATTTTAGGCAGGAATTTGACCTAGAACGCTTCTGGCGCCTAGAAGAGATTCATTGTGAACCTTCTTTGTCAGTCGAAGAGCAACAAGCTGAAGAACATTTCGCTTCTACTCATTGTCGTGCAGCTGATGGACGTTACGTCGTGCAGCTGCCATTTAAAACAAACTTAACCGGAAAGCTTTGTAATTCTTTTGGAATCGCTCTTAGTCGGTTACGCGCTATGGAACGTAGATTTTTGATTAATCCCGATTTAAAAACCCAATATACTCGCTTTCTTAACGAATACAACGCATTAGGCCATATGGAGGAAATACCACAACATGAAATTGAACAAAAAGGTTGCAACTTTTATTATTTGCCTCATCACGCAGTTGTTAAAAGCGACAGTACTACCACTAAGTTGAGGGTAGTCTTTGATGGTTCAGCTAAACCTCATAATTCTGAATCATCTTCTCTCAACGAGCTTCTTCTTGTTGGCCCCACTATACAACGCGACATTTTCGCTATTTGTCTTCGAAGTCGTCGCCATGCTTTTGTCATATCCGGGGATATAGAAAAGATGTTCCGTCAGATTTTGGTAGCACAGAACCACACAAACTTCCAAAGAATTATTTGGCGTTCGTCTCCAGAAGAGCCATTGAAGCATTTCAGGTTAGTAACAGTTACCTATGGTACTTCGGCAGCTCCTTTCTTATCGGTAAGGACCTTAAAGCAACTAGCACTTGATTATGCAACAACCCACTCTCGAGCGTCAAAAGTGATACTCAACGACTTCTATGTTGATGACGTTTTTTCTGGAGCAGATTCCGTGGATGATGTTATTTCTCTTAGGAATGAACTTGTAGACCTTCTTAAGTTAGGCGGATTCAACCTTAGGAAGTGGACTACGAATTGCTGGCCTCTCTTACTTTCCTTGCCAGAGGAGCAACGTGAGCTATCGCCAGTACAGATTGAGGAGTCTACAGTGGTTAAGGTTCTTGGTCTTCAATGGTGTCCGTCTAAAGATTGCTTTTCTTATAAAGTAGTTCTTCCACAACAAACAACATGCACCAAGCGTCGTATTCTTTCCGATGCTTCACGTGTGTTCGACCCTTTAGGATTTCTTGCTCCTGTTGTTGTGGCGATCAAAATATTCTTCCAGGATTTGTGGCGAGAAAAACTAAGCTGGGATGCAGACGTGCCTGAGGAACTTGCTCATCGCTGGAATATCATCCGTGATGAACTTCACTTAGTTGAAGCAATATCCATTCCAAGAGTCATTTGGTCGAACAGGAAGAACTGCGAGCTTCATGCTTTTTGTGATGCATCGTTGGACGCGTATGGCGCCGTTGTATACTGCCGAAGTACAAACCAAAATGGAAACGTCGCGATATCGATTGTAGCAGCCAAGACTAGGGTTGCCCCTATAAAAGTTTTATCATTGCCAAAACTAGAGCTTTGTGGAGCGCTTCTACTAACTCGATTAATAAATAAAATTAAAAACTCTTTACAGGAAAAAGAACTTCCCGTTTTTGCATGGACAGATTCTTCAATAGTGCTGCATTGGCTATCTGCTCCTCCTAAAAAATGGTCAGTATTTGTTGCTAATCGAACTTCGGAGATTCAATCTTCAATCCCCTTCAAATGCTGGAATCATGTTCGTTCTCCGCAAAATCCAGCTGATGTTGCATCGCGAGGTATTCCACCATCACTTTTAGCATCAACAGATATCTGGTGGAATGGACCACCGTGGCTAAAAAAGGAATCTACTGAGTGGCCGGTATCGCGGTATAGTATGGATGAAATCTCTATCGAGAATTTGGAAGAACGAAAAAGTACAAAAGTTCAGGTATTTGTTTCGAATATAAACACTGAAAACATTCTTGATAATTTAATATATAAAACATCGAGTTGGCTCAAGCTTGTTCGTATAGTGGCATACATTTATCGGTTTTATCGAAATGCTCGCTTTAAAAACAGTCGAAAAACGTACCGCTATCTGTGTCCTCAAGAAATTGATGAAGCTAAAACTCTAGTTATAAAGAGTGCCCAATTTTCCTTATTTAACTCTGAGATTAACTTGCTTACCAAAGGTAAGGAATTGCCTTCGAAGAACAAACTTTTACCTCTAGCTCCGTTTTGTGATCAATCAAATGTGCTTCGGGTAGGTGGTCGTATAAACCAATCGGATTTATTATATAATGAAAAGCATCCAATAATTTTGTGTAAATCACATCCCATCGCTGAAATGTTAGCTCGTTATATTCACATTAAGTATCTACACGCTGGTGTGACTCATATGATAGCTTTACTTAAGCAAAACTATTACATACTCGGTTGCCGAAATCTTTTAAGAAAAATTGTGTTCGGATGTAATGATTGCTTTCGACAGCGACAAACTTCATCTCAGCAGCTGATGGGTGATCTCCCAGCAGAGCGTGTTGGGTTCGCCCGCCCGTTCAGTAAGGTCGGTTGCGATTACGCTGGTCCCATAACGCTTCGCCTAGCTCGTGGACGTAATCCAAAGTTCGTTAAAGCATACATCGCGCTTTTCGTATGTTTCGTCACCAAAGGAGTTCATATCGAGTTAGTTGGGGACTTATCGACAACCGCATTTCTCTTAGCTTTAGATCGCTTCGTGGCGCGCCGCGGTAAGCCAACAGAAATATGGAGCGACAACGCAACAAACTTCCATGGAGCTAAGAGAAAACTTGGTGAACTTTACGATTTACTTCTGAGTCAGCAGAGAAACACCATCATCAGTGATCATCTTTCAAAGGACCAAATCGCTTGGAAATTTATTCCATCCTCCGCACCTCATTTTGGAGGATTATGGGAGGCTGGAGTAAAATCGGTTAAAGCCCATCTCAAACGCGTTATCGGTGATCAAAGTCTGACCTACGAAGAGATGTACACCCTCTTAGCCAAAATCGAAAGCCTTCTTAACTCACGGCCTATGTGGCAAACATCTGACTTTGAACCTACTGCTTTAACTCCATCACATTTTATGATTGGAGAATCTTATTCTGCAGTTCCCTTACCTGATGTTTCTTTGTCTAATATTTCAATGCAAAATAACTGGTCTCTTTTACAGGCACTAATGCAAGGTTTTTGGAAACGCTGGCATCAGGAGTATTTGACGTCGTTGCAGAGTCGACCAAAGTGGCAAAAAGCGCAACGTAACTTAAAAATTAATGACGTCGTGCTACTAAAGGAGCCCAATCTTCCACCATCTAAATGGATTCTTGGACGTGTAACTGAAATCCATCTTGGACCAGACAGTAAATGCCGAGTCGTCACCGTCAAGACCAATAGCGGTAGCTATATTCGACCCGTGGTGAAACTTGCCCCGTTGCCGTTTACTGAAAGACCAGAGTCTTCCAGGGGCGGCTGAATGTTATGAACTACAATCAACATTTTTGAATTCTCAAATTAAGAATTGTATTTTTTGTCAAACAAATGTTAATTTACCCTACTTTAATTTTTAAACTAGAATTTGTTAATATTTGCTATAATCTTACATTAATCTTACATTACTTTTGTTATCTTCTTTCGTAATCTGCTGCTGCTTGCAATGAAGATATCATCTTCCCTTTTTAAGTCAACCTCCGAGAGAAGCAGTCGCAGCAGCAGCAGAATTTAAATAAGTATAATTTATACAAGAAAAATTACATTACATTTATTAACAAATAAATTAATTTAAAAAACATATAAAACTACACTACGACTTTGACAATTAAATTAAAGACAAAACTAAACAATTTTACAGTCCACAATTACGATAAAAAACAAACAGTATTGAGGCCACAGGCAAAAAAGAAAGTACTATCAATAAGTGCAGATGCTAGAAACCTCATTTTAGCACAGTAAAATAGCTGCTTCTACTTTTTTATATATATAATTTATTGCAAATGTTTTATTAATGTTTTTAATATTATTTTTGAAGAATTTGTTTTTATGTTTATAATATACGAGTATCTACAAACATGGTTTGTTCTTCTTTATTCAAAATAAAAAGTTCATATTTTATTAAAAAAAACCGTAACATTTTAGAAAAATGTCAATAACTTGTTTTGTAATAATTATTTCTTAACCAAATTTGGACCACATATGTGTAATATAGATCTTAATATTTGTGCCAAATTTCATTTAAATCCGTTAAGTAGTTCAGATTTTTCCGCTCTCCCATACAAATCAAACCACTGTGGGCCGTTCTCTTCTACCTGGTATTGTCCCAGATGGTTTTTCCTTTGGTGCATGAGTGAACAACAACTTCCTAGTATGTGGTTTGGTGTTTCCTCATGCATGTTGCAGAATCTGCGTCTGGCACGGCTTACCATACCAAGTAAACTTAGGTGTCTTCTAAGTTTGCAGTGTTCAGTTAGTTATTTCTACTAAGGTAGAAATTTAAAATTTTTGGCTCCAAAACTAACAATACCTGCATACAGGCGTTATGTACAATCTTTCTATCTCGATAACGACTTAAACGATTTTGTTAAAACAATAGGTACAGGCATTCTATTATAGCCATGGGTTAAGATTTTTTTTGTTTAGAATAATTGTAATAGCTATAATTTTTGCCGTTATTTTTCTAAGAAAATTTATTGTTGTTAAGAAATCTATACCAAAATAATTTTTGATTGTTAATATTTATTCAATAAATCTTAATATTCTAAAGCACTTTAGCTCTAAAAGCAGATTAGTATTAGTATTAGATTAGTATTTTATTTTATCTACTCGAAAAATTTCAATGAAAAATGCACCAAGCTCCGACCAATACCACTCCTTTTAAAATTGCCTTTTTATTTGCTTGTTAAAGAGAAAGAGTGGTTATCATGAGTTAAACTCAGGTTCTTATTGGAGCACAGAAGAAGTATCTCGTTTTTCATTTTATTCACTCGTCTATCCACAATCCCCTGGCTTAACTTAAAATAAAAAGAAACAAGATTGCATTTTTGTTAAAAAAATATAAATAGTAATGGATGACTGAA
Source organism: Philhelius festivus (assembly GCA_963931855.1). Taxonomy (NCBI): domain Eukaryota; kingdom Metazoa; phylum Arthropoda; class Insecta; order Diptera; family Syrphidae; genus Philhelius; species Philhelius festivus. Next base: position 68,589,887 of record OZ007555.1, read on the forward strand.
AGGGACAGCAAGAGCAATGCAGTCCACAAGAGATAACCGAGTCCCAAACTGTGGGAAGGTTAGCTATAACGAAACTGCGGCCGATTGCAACCATAACATTAATTATTTATTATTAGAATAACCCAAGGGCCGCTGCAAAAAATGGGCGGGAGGAATGTTAATCCTTTTTTGTGGGTAGTTTTTGAAAACAAAAGCACACACAAAAACAAGTACCTATACAAATCGCAATATCAACAATCAGCCTCCGTGCTGTCCTTTTTGTTTGCAACTAATCAATTAATTCGGCTCCTATCTATCTATACTAAGTGTTTTTTTTTTTTGTGAATTTTTTTTGTTGGTCATCATGCATACACAATTACAGACACACCAGTGAACATTGATGAAGATTATTTAATTTTCGTGTTGAAATTCAATTTTTGAAGTGTTTTGCTGCAATTGATAAAATTAATCAGAGTTTTCTTTTATGCAAGAGTCGGATGCGGTGCCATTTAAATTTACAGATCGGAATCAGTGCCATTACCATTACACTAATTCAACCAAATTGCTATTTGTTAGTTAGGTATATCTATGCAAAAAATTGACCAGAACAATGGAATAGAGATAACCAAATAGGTATGCAATTAGAATTATTTTCTCGTTTGAATTGTGTTTCGTGTTTGATGAGTTTTGTATGTTCTTTTGTCGGTGTGATGATTTATTACATTTTTTCATAGCAAATGAGTAGCAAGCTAGCTAAATTTCTCTATGAAGATACAATTGATAAAATATGGGTGTTATTAATTTTAAAACTTTAATGAACTTTTGTTCGACGAAACTACAGATAAAACAAAATTATTAATTAAAATGGCAGATAAATTTAAAATTATAATAAAATGGACTCCCGATTCCTACTTCACAAGCGAGCAATGGGGTTTGGTTATTTAGCTCGACCGGCATGGCAATAAATTTGTCGAACATTGTTTTACGTTGTAACAATGATGTATGCTAGTTAATTATTATTCATAGAGGGCGTCACGCTGGATTCTTTTCATAAAAGTGGTGTATCTTCAAGATGATGTGATGATATCATGACTTCATGAGAATATTGGCGCTGTTGCTCATTTTCTACAATCAAAAAATGAAACATTTACTCAAAATTTAACTATTGGAGATGTATAAATATTCAATAAATATGTATTTCGTGGTAAGCATCTACAAAATGAATGATTCTACCACAATATTTTTGCTGCAAAATGAAGGTTCTCGATCACATGGCCTTTTGTCGCTTTATGGTGACCTATAGTTCATTCAAATGAAAAAAAATAGGCCGTATAGAGTAACCGTTGGAGTCCCAAAGGTTTTAACAAACAACTTTTTTCCGCTGGTTACCCCCGGCATCGAAACTTGAAAAAATATAGGTTTCGAGCTCAGAAATAGGACCTCAGCGAAAGAGGCAAAGTGGCAGCCGAAACCACTGGAAGCTACCAACCACCAGTGTTGTCGTTTCACAAATTCTGAGGGTAGCACTTTTCATAAAATTTGGGAAGCATTTTTAGAAGTTGGTCAGGAAACCCCGTTAAAATGCTTAATTTTTAACATTAAATAATTCAAAAATCTTCGTTTTTTAATCCCTTTGAGATTAAAAGAAAATTGCATGCCGGGACTCACGGTTAAGATGTGTAAACATCAACGTTCGTCCGAGTGCCGAATTTTCGTTATCGAAAGTACCCAATAAACATAAAGGGTGGTTAAATTTTAAGGGCCGATAAACACCCAATAAACATAAAGGGTGGCTAAATTTTAAGGGCCGATGTTGATTTTGAATAAAACACAAATTATTTAGGAAATTGTTGTCATTTCTTTTTATTATGATAATATTGGTATGGTTCAATTATGTATGGAACAAAATATCGGCCAAATGGCCGCCGCGACCTCGGCGGTACACCTCCATCCGACGGTCCAAATTTTCGATGACGCTGAGGCATAATTGAGGTTCTATGCCGTTAAAATGTGCTGAATTATCTCATCCTTTAGCTCTTGAATTGTTGCTGGATTATCGACGTACACCCTTTCTTTCAAATAACCCCAAAGAAAGAAGTCCAACGGTGTCAAATCATATGATCTTGGCGGCCAATTGACATCGCCACCACGTGAGATAACACGGCCGTTGAATTTGTCGCGCAAAAGAGCCATTGTTTCTTTATCTGTGTGGCAAGTGGCACCGTCCTGTTGAAACCACATATCGTCCACATCCATATCTTCCAATTCGGGCCATAAAAAGTTCATTATCATCTCACGATAGCGAACACCACTCACAGTAACTGCCTGACCGGCCTCATTTTGGAAAAAATACGGCCCGATGATGCCGCCGGCCCATAAACCGCACCAAACAGTCACTCTTTGTGGGTGCATTTGTTTTTCGACAATCACTCTTGGATTATCATACGCCCAAATGCGACAATTCTGCTTATTGACGAATCCACTGAGGTGAAAATGTGGAAAATGTGCCTCATCACTGAAGATGATTTTCTTCGAAAATTGATCATCCACTGTTGCCATTTCTTGCCACCATTCTGACAATTGACGACGCTTGAAATGGTCAAGAGGCTTTAGTTATTGACATTTGCACCTTGTAAGCGCGTAAATCCAAGTCTTTATGCATAATGTTCATCAACGACGAGCGTGAGAGGTGCAATTGTTGGGCACGACGACAAGTTGAGGTGGACGGCTCTTCAGCCACACTATCGCGAACAGCAGCAATATTTTCTGCAGTACGAGCTGTACGAGCATGCACTGGTGTTTTCACATCTCCTACAGATCCGGTTTGCTCAAATTTTTGCACGATTTTTCCGATTATACGCACATTTGGACGATTAAATTGACCGAAAAAATCACGAAGTGCACGATATGCATTTTGATTTGAACGCCCATTTTCATAATAAGCCTAAGTAACTTTAACGCGTTACTCGATTGTGTAACTTTCCATGGTTCGAATTGAGTTAGTCTGAAATTGAGAAATGTCAAATGAAATGCAGAAAAAAACTTGACGTTTAGGTGTGGTTCACATTCAAAATCGGCCCTTAAAATTTAACCACCCTTTACAATGCAATCGTATAAGAACAACATCGTTTTTTAAATATTGAATTTTACTGAAAATCATAAACTAATGGCCACTTTAGTTTCTCTGTTAGTTTGTGACTTTGGATATATTCAAATCAAGCCACCATTTTTCCCGCAATTTGTGCCTTTCACTTATATCTACTTAAATCCAAAAAAGTCTTAAAATATCTCTATCTAGCTGTACCTAGCGCTTTCCTCCAAAATACATAAGTATTCTTGGACCATATGTCCTGTAACTGAAGCATCGATAGAAATATGTGCGACTTAGGTGTCAGTTTTACACATAAGTAGCTGTCATTTAAACTTATCATTGACTTTTTAGTCGTTAATTTCAAGACAGTGCTCACATTGGACTTACTGCTCAGACTTATTTTTACTTCTCTGTAGTAGAGTTTCAAAGTAAAGGAACAAATCTATCTATTTCATATAATTTAAATATTGTAAGAAAAAGAACGCACCATTTGACTCCGCTATGTAACGTAAAGTTTGTTAAACCTTTGTTTAAACAGGGATGTTGTTTGATACAACATTGCATTTTTACACTTATATTCAAACAGAGATGTTATCTGATATCAAATAGACTGTTTTACACGAAACCGATTTTTAGTATCTGTTTATCTTTTGGCTTCCTTTCGATTGCATGGGTGCTTTTAAACACATCGATTTTTACTATAAGTTAATTTTATTCAAGCGAAAAGGAGTTATCTTTCGCACACCTTACTAACACTACTCAGTTCAGCGAATTTCACAGAGGACAGAGCGAATGCCAAATAGAAAATGAAACATACTCGACAAATAAAGTAAACCAGAAAGAAGAAGGAACGATAACTCTGCATTTTTATCAACCTCAGCAATTGTGTTTAACCCCGCCACCACGTTCGTCTCCCACAAACATGCTTAAAAATTGCAGAGTGATATCGCATCATCGTGTAAAAGTAGTCATGCAATAACTATTTGCTCGGAGCTTTAATAGGGGTGTTCACATTCTCAAATTAGTCTCACAATCACGGCATGATGAATATTTGATGGATGAAAAACAGGAGCGTTCACATTCGTCAAACATGCTGTCAAACATCAACCAACCAAGAGCATAGATGAAATTTTATATGATGAATTTTACTTGAATTTTATATGCAAAGTCTACCGCTATTGATAATAAACCTCATTTTGATATATTTTCTTACGATTTACACAGCTTGAGAAGTTCATGGAAAATTAAATTTGCTTGTCATGCAGCCAAAATATTAAAACATTTAGAAATCCATCCAGCATGTTTGACAAGCCACTAGATGGAGCGTTTAAATTATCAAAATCAAGGCAATCATGCCGTTCTTGTCAAACATATTTGAGAATGTGACCGCCCCGGCACGAGTACGATAACTTGGCCGCCAAGATTTGATAACGGGTTTTTGTAGGGGGGTCAAAAACAAGCACTTTTTACTATGGGAGGGGGGGGTCTATCTCCCCCCGTTTAGGAGGTAGGGGCACTTTTAGAAAAAATGGTTTAAATTGAAAAAAAAAATATTAAAAAACAACGGCAACACCTACAATAAAGTGCTATACTGCGTTTGAAAGCCAGAAGATTGTTCTATAATCCTGCATTTAAATTAAATTACTCATGTCAATGGTTTTTGAGAAATTCGCATTTAAAGTCAAAATTTTGATAAAATAACGTGAAAAAAAAAGTTCAGACCGGTTGTTTTCAAAATTGTGAAATGAAATTGTAAATTAGCTGATATGTGTTTCATGTATCTATCAGCTCTTAATCGAACACAAAAAACCGCATGGTTCTGTGTTTTCTGGTTTTTGAGAAAACCTCCGGTTAAGAGGTAGGGACACTTTTAAAAAAAAATGGTTTAAATTGAAAAAAAAAATATTAAAAAACAACGGCAACACTTACAATAAAGTGCTATACTGAGTTTGAAAGCCAGAAGATAGTTCTATAATCCTGCATTTAAGTTAAATTACTCATGTCAATGGTTTTTGAGAAATTCGCATTTAAAGTCCAAAATAAATTCTTAATCGAACACAAAAAACCGCATGGTTCTATGTCTTCTGGTTTTTGAGAAAATCGAAAATAACTAAAACTACTTTTCTACAAAATGTTTGATATTTTTTGCTTCCTTACATAAATAAATCAGTGCTAGCTTCCAACATTACAATATATAAACAGTAAAGTATGTATGGGGGGGCATGCTGCCCCCCTGCAACCCCCCTGCTTGGGCACACTATAGGATTTGGGGTAGGTGCGAGGTTGGGTGCATGCAAAGTTTCTTTTGCATTCACAGAATCTGTATTTAAAAAAAATTCAAATTTATTCTATTTATCCAATGTCCACTAAATACATATAAAATACAATAAACGATCTTGAAAACCAAAACAAACTTCCGACCATGTTCACCATGTTCGCAAATAATAGAGTTTTTATCAGATGTAAAAAAAGTTTACCCTTGTTATACCGATGGTGTTATATGTGAATGTTTACAGTTAAAAGACATCGATCCTCCCACCCTTCAGAGCGAAAATTTAGAAAGTGTTTTACCGCCAAAACATCCTCGGCTTCCCACCATAAAAGAGTAACTCAACGAACTCGACAGTTATACTCGTAGTACGGACGATGGCTTTATTGACGAGACTTACACACCTTCTTAATACATTTTGACCATTTTTAACTAACTATGACTGACTAACTCCTGACTAACTGACAAAATAACTGACCCAGATGCAATTCTACCTCCTCATGGTGCATTCTGGGTAACGCTAAATGAATTGCGGTACTGAACTAACAAAGATTCATTATGTTTATTAACATTAATCCTTAAAATGGAATCACAGTCACCACCAAAAATCAAAAAAAGTAGTTTTGGTAATTTTCGATTTTCTCAAAAACTAGAACACATAGAACCATGCGGTTTTTTGTGTTCGATTAAGAACTGATAGATACATATATCACATATAAGTTAATTTACAATTTCATTTCAAAATTTTGAAAACAATCGGTCTAAACTTTTTTTCACGTTATTTTATCAAAATTTTGACTTTAAATGCGAATTTCTCAAAAACCATTGACATGAGTAATTTAATTTAAACGCAGGATTATAGAACAATCTTCTGGCTTTCAAACGCAGTATAGCACTTTATTGTAAGTGTTGCCGTTGTTTTTTAATATTTTTTTTTCAATTTAAACCATTTTTTTTTCTAAAAGTGCCCCTACCTCTTAACCGGAGGTTTTCTCAAAAACCAGAAGACATAGAACCATGCGGTTTTTTGTGTTCGATTAAGAACTGATAGATTCATGAAACACATATCAGCTAATTTACAATTTCATTTCACAATTTCGAAAACAACCGGTCTAAACATTTTTTTTCACGTTTTTTTTATCAAAATTTGGATTTTAAATGCGAATTTCTCAAAAACTATTGATATGAGTAATTTAATTAAAATGCAGGATTATAGAACAATCTTTTGGCTTTCAAACGCAGTATAGCACTTTATTGTAGGTGTTGCCGTTGTTTTTTAATATTTTTTTTTTTCAATTTAAACCATTTTTTCTAAAAGTGCCCCTACCTCCTAAACGGGGGGAGATAGACCCCCCCCTCCCATAGTAAAAAGTGCTTGTTTTTGACCCCCCTACAAAAACCCGTTATCAAATCTTGGCGGCCAAGTTATCGTACTCTCCCCACCGCCCCTAATGGTGCACGAAAATATGATATACTTCAGTTTCAGTTTTTTTTTAGCTTCATCTTTCGTTTATTTGACAGTTTAGTTGAGAGGTATAGAATAGAAGCGTAGCTTAATTCCGCAACATTTCTCTTGATGTCTTTTTCCTACTGTAGACGGTGTTCACACTGAGCTAAATCTTCCAACTTTTTTTTAGGTTACTGTTACTTAGGTTACTTATCTTACTCCCACTGTCAGAGATTTGTACACCGATTGACATTTTCACACCTTGCAATGGAAATTGTTGGAGTAAATATACATAAGTGGGAAAAACTAAATTTTTTAATCCATTGAAGTCGTAGTCATCATCCAGTTTATTACTTGACAGATTGAGAACGATCTACATATATTATACATATGTAGAATATTTAATTTGATAATTTAAATAATTATATGGTATGACAGAAAAGGGAAAAATTAAATTTTGACATATCGAGAATTGTTCGTTACAGATGTCAACTGATTGCCCTAAACAAAATTTTTCGGATTTTTAAATGTCAACTCTGAAAATGGATTTTGTGGGAGCATAAAATAAAATGTAATCGTCCATCATTAACGTGAAGTGAACTTGTTTAAAATGATTGAAATTATACAACACTTATTTTGTCTTTAATCTTTTTGACATTAGGTCGAGAGGTGAAGAAATGTTGTGGGGGGTGAATACATTTAGTCCTAGCTAGCAGTGGAAAGTACTCAAAGTATCTAATGTAAACATGATGTAGTAAGTATGTAATATTCCCAATGTAAGTTGCTACATGGAACGTGTAACCGTAACGGGCTACACGGAACGTGTAAATTTTACCCACGTTTTTGAGTTACGCTACCGCCGGCAAAGATGGTTACACATCAACAGCGGCGACGCGTGCCTAAAAAATGTAGTCGTTCAGTTTCGAAATTCTTATTTGCAATGCCAAGAAGTCAAACAAGTCTTTTTTTTTATATAAGTACTCGTACCTACGTTATAATGTTTTTATTTTTATGTCAATAATAAATAGGTAGGTATGTGTTGATTAAGTACCAGCTAGCCGTTTTCCTCATTTCCTTCATTCCACAGTAAAAAAGCTTTCCTCGTTCAAAACTGATTTGAACGAAACCGTCCCTATGAACGACGCGCGTCTCATTTCTCATATTCGAAAAAATAAAAAAATTAAATATTGGAATATGTACCTAAATAAATAAATAAACTACTTACCTACGCCCCTAGCTACCCGTTTTCCTCATTTCCACCATTCTATGTATTAAAAAAAGGCTCTACTCGTTCAAAACAGATTTGCACGAAATGCTCCCTACAACGAGCGAATTGTTTTTTTTTTTTCTTGTATGCTTTCTATGGGTTCATTTCGTTGCTAAATCGTATGAACGACTTGGGTAGATACTGATCGGTTGAGTGAAAACAAAACAGTGGCGGGTAGCTAGTTCGTTTTGTTTTGTTTGGGTAGTTCAGAGAAGGAATGCGCGAGTTGGAAAATGGAAAATATGTACGTATACATTAGATATAACTATAAGGAATGAACGAACAGTATAAGTATGAGGTGTGGGTTAATTAGATAGAAATTAAAATAATGTCGCCTGTAAGCTAGTCGTTCATGCACGACTTGAACAATATGACGCCTCGCCACTGCACATCAATAATAAAGAAAATAGGTCTTTTTACTAAGTAAACCAAATAATTTAACATATTTAAGAGTTCTCGAATACTTTACAATTTGAGCCATGCATTTGGTTGTCTGTGTTTCATCTATTATTAGTGATAATGGTTGGCTTTTATCAAATCAATGCTGATAATGCAGGATTATGTTGAATTAAAAACATTTAGGCCTATTCGGCGAGATCTTTTATTCTTCTATTCTGTTATTCTGCTATGAATTTCCATACAAATGTTTCAGCCGTCAACAAATCTTTTATGAATTTTAATTTTGGTATTCAGCACGCTGAAATCTGTTAAAATATCTGCTAATGAAACTTTTATGAACTGTCAAACGTTCGAACATATAAAAAAAACTTTTACGAATAGCATTTTTGGTATTCAGCATGCCAAAATCTGTTATGAAATCTGTTAAAAATCATAAAAGAATAAAAGATAAACTTCTGTGACTTTTATCATAAAAGATCTCAATAAGTTACACAGGTGCATCAAGTAAAAATGAATATTTATCTTTTACTTCGTCAATGAAATGTTCTTTAAAGGAGACAAATAATGAAAGAAAATATATTAAAACACATATCATATAAACATATAAGTAGAGTATGGCCATATGGTATTCCCAGAAACATATGAGGTAAAATCATGTTCCATTGTATGGATACCAATAGTGTGTAAGGCTAGGGGCGCACATTCAATTTTTAGTTGCACAACTGTTTGGTTGCTTATAGAAAACGGATGAACTATTTGGTTGAATGTCCGCGCAGGTGCATACGGTTACGGTTTTAATGATTTTTGAGGCCTTATATCTCAGGAAATTTAAATTTGGTGAGGCGCCTGTGCCTGACTAGTTTAGCAAAATTTTAAGTTTCTGACTTCATTGGTACTAAAGATAGGGGGGGGGTCAAAAATCGCCTGAATTTGTTCCTGTAAAAAGGGTGTAGTGCCAGAACTTGGCTGGGCACTACCGTGTCCTTTGATGTTATTGAAGCGACAATTTTAACTGGCAAATTTAAAGGCGAAGATGTGATAATACCACATATACCAATGATTCCAACCGATTAACCATTTACCAAACGCTTGAAATCTGTGGTATACATTTGGAACATCCAGTTTTTTCTCATGGCCAATTTGGTTGTTCATTTATACGAGCAAAACAATGGAAAAACCAAAAATATTGTTTATCAAAAAGCATTGGAATAAAAAATATTAAATAAAGCACGTATAAAACAAATAAATAAACTAATATTTTTTTTACGCCCTTTTCAAAGCGGGCGAGGACTTTGCTAGTTTTTATATAAAATAGAATAGGTTTTTATTTTTTCCGAATTAAAAATACTATATTTTTTTTTAATAAAGCTTAACAAAAGTATTACTTAAAACTCTTACAAATATAAAAATAGAATTAGTCGAGTCAATAAAATTTGAACTTTCAACTTTTAAAATGCATCTGCGATGACTTGCGGTTAAAAAGATTTATTTTCTTGTTGGGGTGTAAACTTTGCCGTATGATAAGTTTTCCCCCTGTGAAAGTTCTGATATATAGGCGTTATAAAGAAAGCCAGTTGGATATTGATAACTTGTTGAACAAATATATTTAATTAGAAAATAATTTTGTTATTAAAGAAAATTGTAAAACTTACAAGCTGACAAAACTGTAACGCTTTTGGACATTAGCTATCATTTTAACAAGTAGTTGTAGTTTCAATATGATAGTTTGGTAATCATTGAACTGTCGATGTAGCATGTAAGGCTAGTCTCTTTTAACAGTGGGAATCCTTAAGACACCTATAGTTCTTTTCCTTTACTTTGTATGCTCGAGAAATCAGGTATATAATAAGTTTTTTGCTTAATTATGCTAACCGCGTGAGTATGTTTCCACAATAGTAAACATTTTTTGTAATACATTACTAAATAAACAAAAGCAATTTTTGATGTGTTAACATCTTTAACGGTGGTAGGCTAAACCAAAAACGTCGGTCTAACGTATACGTTCTGATATGAACAGTTCTGTGGACTAACAAACATCTGAACATGTCTCATCCACCAACTTTGAAACAAAGCAAAATCTGATAGCTGAAGTGCTTGATCGGATATCATGTTCCGTGTAGCAAAAAGAGTTCGCCTATAGTGTCAATGGGCGTTTTTCTTTTTTCATTCAGAGTAGAGCACTGAACAGAGTACGAGCATGTCGAACATGCTCTGAACTTTCTCTGAATTGAGCGTGTTCTAAGAGCTCTGAATTATTTTATAAACACAAGCGAGTTTTTTTCCTATCTGAAAGAATGATTTCAGCATTTAACTCTGTCTGCTCAGCTATTTTATACCGAGCTCATAGCGTGCGCTCTGAACACGCTCTCAACGAAAAAAGAAACACAAATTTAAACTGTTATACACTCTGAGCTAAAAAATGACGTTTGAAGTTTGAATTCGAATACAAGAAAATGTATGTATAGATAGGGTTTAAAAAAAGGGGTAATTGTGTTCAATTGTACGTAAAGGTCATTTAATACATTTTTGATATTTGATAAAAGTTCATACAAAAATATGACCTCCTAAGACAAAGGCTAATGTGGCAGACCAATACTGAATATTCTTTCTTAAAAGTGCGTGATCCAAGTGATCTAACTTGGAACACTGATATCTTTAGCAATAGTAGAGATTTAATTACACCAATAGAAAGATCTGCTTTTTGTCAATAAGATATCATTCCTAACTCAAATATGATGAAAACGCATATGTATACTCCAATACTGGGGTGACGAAATATAGATTTTAGTACTTTCCATTGATAAGTCGAACTAAATATCTTCATTCCCCCAATATTTCTTTACCTCTAACCCAATGTGTGAAAAAGACGAAGGACGAAACAACTGGTGTCAAATTTCATTGCAGGTTCATTCAATGTTTTAAACAAATCCGCTTCATGTTAGTGATGGACGATTGCATTTTATTTTCTGCTCCGGAAAATGAATTTTCAGAGTTGACATTTGAAAAATCTGGAAAATGTTGTTTTTAATTTTCTGCTCCGGAAAATGCATCTTCCGGTCGATCGGCTTACATTTGTAACGAAATATTTTCGATACGCCAAAATTTAATTTGTCCCTCATCTGTCAAACCACATTTTGCGAAATTTCGAATTAAATAGTCTATATTTATCAAAATATAGATCGTTCTCCATCTGTCAAGCCATGATGTTGACTACGATGCCAATGGATTACCTACAAATTTTAGTTTTTTGGCATAAACTACTTTCATAATTTCCATTACAAGATGGGAATTATGTCAATCCGTTTATAAATATCTGATAGAGGGTGTTTGATAAAGTACAGAAACGTCAAAAAAAAGACGGAAGATTTAGTAGTGGGCACCGTCTATAGCAAAATAGACATCAAGAGCATAACTACACGATTGTTTTGTCTTTCGTATTTTTGAGACATTCGGTAGGAGGTGAAATGTTAAAAAGACGAAAAGAACGTAAAAAAGAATCGTGAAATCGAGCTCCAAGAGTCAAGTATGATATTTTCGTGCACCATAGGGGTGTTCTCATTCTCATACATATGTTTGCCAAGCACAGCCACTTACTAATTTATTCCTTGTAAGAACTGTTTTTTTCTGGACTCCTTACAAGATTTTATATACCCTTAACTTTTGAATAGGTGTCCTTCCAAGCTGGAAGAAGTATTTCAAAGAACAAAAGCTCTTTAATGACCGACATGCAGTACGGCTTCTTCAACAATATAGACTGCTGATCTAATGATTATTCCACCGAAAAGTGGAACCTATATTATACAAATTTTGTTCTTCGGTTGCGTAGCTGAAAAGGCTTTTTAGAGTTTCTTAAGATGCAAGACCTTTTTTGCCCTACTGACATGGCTTCTAGCTTCTACCAAAATCAATGTTTTTTAATAACGCCGAATCTAATGATCTTAAACAAACTGTAGATTTCTTTGCAACGTTTTTTGAGTCTGTGTACTCGCGTTCTGATGTATATCTCCTACTCCTATTGAACATAATTCATATTCTAAAGTCGATATTGGTTCCCTTCATTTAGAATTATATGAAGTTGAAAAGGCACTACTAGATCTTAAACCGAATTGCAAGCCAGGAACCGACGGGATACCTGCAATCATCCTAAAAGAATGTTCCCAATTTCTATCTCTTCCTTATTTTTAACGAATCCTTGCTATCTGGAATTTTTCTCGATGATTGAAAATCATCATACATATATTATTCCTATCTTTAAATCGGGTTCCAAAATGTTATTGAAAATTATAGAGGGATATGTAAGCTCTCTTTAATACCGAAAGTTTTCGAAAGTATAGTAAAAACTAAACTTCAATTTCATATTAAGGAACATATTTCTGAATTTCAGCAAGGTTTTGTAGTTGGGCGATCGACTACGTCAAACCTTGCACATTTTTCATCATATGTTATAAACCCAGTTGAGAAAGGGTTTCAGGTAGACGAAATTTACACTGATTTCGGCAAGGCTTTTGACTCAGTCAACCATAGAGTTCTCATTAAAAATTAGAAATGTTTGGTTTTCATTCTTCAATGCTTAATTGGATCTCATTTTTAGTTGAGTAGTGATTGATAAACAATTTTCAAGGCCTATAATTTGTCCATCGGGTGTCCCACAGGGTAGTCACCTAGGCCCTCTGCTATTTATCTTATTTCTAGATGATATTGTTTCTGCTTTAAAATTTTGTGATTCATTATTCTTTGCAGATGATTTAAAAGTATTTTTAAAAATACAAAATGTTAATGACTGTATGAAAGTTCAATTAGACATCAATCTACTATCCAGAGGGTGTACTCAAAATTGCCTTAATTTAAATATCAATAAATGTAGTGTAATTTAATTTGTAGAGGTTCGTCAAAAATCTGGTATGATATGGATATGGATATAACTTATTAAAAAGAGAAGATAAAATAAAAGATCTCGGTGTAATAATGGACACAAAGTTAACTTATAATTATCACATTGCTACAATATAGCAAAGGCAAATTCCATGGTTGGTTTTATCAAACGAAATTTAAAAGATTTTACGGATCCTCATAATGTTATATACTTCTCTAGTAAGGTCCATTCTAGAATTTTCTGATATTATTTGGAGCCCGTCTTATGAAGTACATTCGGAGTGAATTGAAAAAGTTCAAAGGGGCTTTAGAAAAATAAATTGGAACTTTTCACCATCTTACGAAGAAAGATGCCGGCTTCTCGGTATACATTCACTGAAATCTAGAAGATACATACATGAAACTATGTTCATAAGAGATCTGATTTGCAATCACATTAAGAGTCCCTATCTACTATCTTCTATCTCAAGTATCAAGTTCCTATTTACGCTCCTGTTAGACCTCTCAGGGAACGACAATTTCTTTTCCAACCCTTGCACAGAACGAATTACGGTCTAAGCGAAACAATTTCTAGATCTTTAAAGTCTTTCAATGAAGTTTGAAGAAATTTTGACTTACACATCTCAAGGGTGTGCTTCAAAAATATTTTATTTAATTCTTTATATTAATAAATTTTTTTAAATTAATTGATAAATCACAAACTTTGATAAAATATGAAAATTGTTTGTGTTATAAATCTTTTAATTAAATATTATAATCTGTTAAGCTAAGCTTGTAGATGAATAAATAAATAAATAAATAAATAAATAAAGTCATACATCCGCCCAAAACTTTTTTTGGATTCTATCCAAGAGTCGCTAGTGTTATACTATGCAGCACTTGCCCAAACATGGGAATTGTACTGAAGCTTTGGGCGAATATGAGCCTTATAGATTACAGCCAGATCAGAAGAAGTGAACAATTTTTTGCAACGTCGAATGAAACCTATTCAATTAGAAGCGTTTTTGGCGAAGTCGCATAATATGTGATCATTCCACACACGGTGGTCTGGGAAGCACATAGTGAGGATTGAAAGTTGTTCTGTTTCGTCAATGCAACTTGGTTTCCGTGAATTAATTTCTACGTCGTTTCTTGTTCACCAATGTTATCCAGATAAAAATTAAATTAGCTTATCATACGCTGCCGTTCAAAAACAACATCCGAAAAATAAAGAGGTGTATCTGGAAACGAATAAGAGAAGCTGAGAGTACTGTCGAATGAAAAACAATTTGATAGATTAGAAGTTTCAGACAAGGGATCATTGATAGAAATGAGTAAGAAAATTGGAGACAAAACGAAGCCCTGTGGTACACCAGCATTTATTTTATGAACTTCAGACTTAAAACCGTCCATCACAACTTATATTGAGCGGTACGAAAGGTTATTTCTAATACAACGAAGAAGAGATTCATCGATGCCAAATGCACGAATTTTCGATAAGAGAGCTTAATGCCAAACTCTATTAAATGTTTTTTTTAAATATCAAGTTTCAATAATATTACTTTCTCCAAAACGATGTAAAGATTTGTGTCACTGTTCTGTGAGAGCACGAGTATCATACTGCCGATCATTAAGATATTTCTTGAGCTGATAATTTATCAGCGTTTCCATGACCTTGGAAAGAAGGAACGATAGTTAGAGGAGAAAAAAGATTCGAACGGAAAGGCTTTAAAAATGTCGTTTTCCTTCCACTCGGTAGGTGACCTTTAGATTGGGATAGATGGAAAATCTTACCCAATGCGGTTTTGTCAGCGTTAAAGAATACTTCATCAGAACAATAGAGGGGATACTATCCAGGCCAGCGGATTTGTGTAAATCGAGATCTTTCGATGTCGACTGTCTTTCAGAACTCTTGCAACTGTATGAAAGCGGAAGAAGATTTGTTCCACAACACCGTTTATGCTCTCAATTTCAGAAGGAATCATGACACTATCAGACAGCATCAAATTAACAGCAAATTATGCTGCAAGTGAATTCGCCTTTTCTTGTAAGCGGACATAAAGATTGTCATTGAAGACGAGCGTAGGAACCGAAGATGAAGTAAGTTAGTATTTCGTAAATTTTTTTACAAATGACCAAAAATGTGTGCTACCTTTGGGGCATTTTAGTAGTTTTTGCTTTATATTTTGGTCCAGCTTGTTTGAACTTACTCCGGTTTTTCTCAACAGGGTTGGTTTAATTACTTCGGAAATTTACTTCTCTGACACTAAAAACCTATTTACAGTTCGAATCAAACCATGAATTCTCTTTTAGTTTTATAAATTTTTCCCTTTTCGGGATAAAATATCTCATTCCAAGAGAAATTATATTTGTAATCATTTATACACTGGGAGTGCAAGTTTCTATCAAGGAAGCATAGGTATTGACCCAGTTAGGGGAGAGTACGATAACTTGGCCGCCAAGATTTGATAACGGGTTTTTGTAGGGGGGTCAAAAACAAGCACTTTTTACTATGGGAGGGGGGGGTCTATCTCCCCCCGTTTAGGAGGTAGGGGCACTTTTAGAAAAAATGGTTTAAATTGAAAAAAAAAATATTAAAAAACAACGGCAACACCTACAATAAAGTGCTATACTGCGTTTGAAAGCCAGAAGATTGTTCTATAATCCTGCATTTAAATTAAATTACTCATATCAATAGTTTTTGAGAAATTCGCATTTAAAGTCCAAATTTTGATAAAAAAACGTGAAAAAAAATGTTTAGACCGGTTGTTTTCAAAATTGTGAAATGAAATTGTAAATTAGCTGATATGTGTTTCATGAATCTATCAGTTCTTAATCGAACACAAAAAACCGCATGGTTCTATGTCTTCTGGTTTTTGAGAAAACCTCCGGTTAAGAGGTTGGGGCACTTTTAGAAAAAAAATGGTTTAAATTGAAAAAAAAATATTAAAAAACAACGGCAACACTTACAATAAAGTGCTATACTGCGTTTGAAAGCCAGAAGATTGTTCTATAATCCTGCATTTAAATTAAATTACTCATGTCAATGGTTTTTGAGAAATTCGCATTTAAAGTCAAAATTTTGATAAAATAACGTGAAAAAAAGTTTAGACCGATTGTTTTCAAAATTTTGAAATGAAATTGTAAATTAACTTATATGTGATATATGTATCTATCAGTTCTTAATCGAACACAAAAAACCGCATGGTTCTATGTGTTCTAGTTTTTGAGAAAATCGAAAATTACCAAAACTACTTTTTTTGATTTTTGGTGGTGACTGTGATTCCATTTTAAGGATTAATGTTAATAAACATAATGAATCTTTGTTAGTTCAGTACCGCAATTCATTTAGCGTTACCCAGAATGCACCATGAGGAGGTAGAATTGCATCTGGGTCAGTTATTTTGTCAGTTAGTCAGGAGTTAGTCAGTCATAGTTAGTTAAAAAAGGTCAAAATGTATTAAAAAGGTGTGTAAGTCTCGTCAATAAAGCCACCGTCCGTACTATAACTGTCGAGTTCGTTGAGTTACTCTTTTATGGTGGGAAGCCGAGGATGTTTTGGCGGTAAAACACTTTCTAAATTTTCGCTCTGAAGGGTGGGAGGATCGATGTCTTTTAACTGTAAACCCTCACATATATCACCATCGGTATAACAAGGGTAAACTTTTTTTACATCTGATAAAAACTATTATTTGCGAACCCCAGTCGTCCTTATATTTCCTTTCTAGGCAGTATTTTCGATAGAAAAATAGTGCCATGTATTGGTGAACATGGTCGGAAGTTTGTTTTGGTTTTCAAGATCGTTTATTGTATTCTATATGTATTTAGTGGACATTGGATAAATAGAATAAATTTGAATTTTTTTAAATACAGATTCTGTGAATGCAAAAAAAACTTTGCATGCACCCAACCTCGCACCTACCCCAAATCCTGTAGTGTGCCCAAGCAGGGGGGTTGCAGGGGGGCAGCATGCCCCCCCATACATACTTTACTGTTTATATATTGTAATGTTGGAAGCTAGCACTGATTTATTTATGTAAGGAAGCAAAAAATATCAAACATTTTGTAGAAAAGTAGTTTAAGTTATTTTCGGTTTTCTCAAAAACCAGAAGACATAGAACCATGCGGTTTTTTGTGTTCGATTAAGAACTGATAGATACATGAAACACATGTAAGCTAATTTACAATTTCATTTCACAATTTTGAAAACAATTGGTCTAAACTTTTTTTTTCACGCTATTTTATCAAAATTTGGACTTTAAATGCGAATTTCTCAAAAACCATTGATATGAGTAATTTAACTTAAATGCAGGATTATAGAACTATCTTCTGGCTTTCAAACTCAGTATAGCACTTTATTGTAAGTGTTGCCGTTGTTTTTTAATATTTTTTTTTTCAATTTAAACCATTTTTTTTTAAAAGTGTCCCTACCTCTTAACCGGAGGTTTTCTCAAAAACCAGAAAACACAGAACCATTCGGTTTTTTGTGTTCGATTAAGAACTGATAGATACATGAAACACATATAAGCTAATTTACAATTTCATTTCACAATTTTGAAAACAACCTGTCTAAACTTTTTTTTTCACGTTTTTTTATCAAAATTTGGACTTTAAATGCGAATTTCTCAAAAACTATTGATATGAGTAATTTAATTTAAATGCAGGATTATAGAACAATCTTCTGGCTTTCAAACGCAGTATAGCATTTTATTGTAGGTGTTGCCGCTGTTTTTTAATATTTTTTTTTTCAATTTAAACCATTTTTTCTAAAAGTGCCCCTACCTCCTTAACTGGGGGAGATAGACCCCCCTCCCGTAGTAAAAAGTGCTTATTTTTGACCCCTCTACAAAAATCCGTCATTAAATCTTGGCGGCCAAGTTATCGTACTCGTGCCCCCAGTTAAAATTCCTGAAAAAATCGTTGAGACGGTCCCAGTTTGATTTGCCGACGGACAATCTGCCATAGGGGAAAATTATAGTGAAGTAAACCTTTTAATTTATGTTACAGCACTTAAATTATCGTTTAATTTTAATTTGATTATAAATCATAACCAAGTCCAAAATATAATAGGTTACCTAGTTAATTTATTTTTTGTTCTACAAGCCCGCAGCTACAAATCAAACTTTTCCTTACCTATCGAGTTTTCTTATAAATACGAAACTGCTTTTAAACACATTCGTTGGGAATTTTAATTACTAGTAAATAGTAATTAAAAGCAACTCCAGACATCCTTCAGAGACATAAAATCTCCACCTAAGATATGATTAAATCATAAGCATAGTTGACCAGAAAAACGCGTTATAATACTTTCCCTAACAACTTTTTTAGGAATAGGTAAGTACCGATACTGTATATCGAACGGCAGCGTGAGATAATTTTTTTTCGCTACACAATTTGTAGGTAGGTATTTTACCTGCAGTTTAAAATTGATAATTATATCTATATCTATCAGTGGCGTGGCGTGGATAATTTTAAATGGGAAGACGTTATAAAATTTTGTCACCTGTAAAAATGAAAATAAAATATCTTAGAACCTTAAAAACAACATTTCTAGTAGAGATGGTATCTACAAATGCATTCCACATTGACTAAGCAAAAAATGTGTAGCTACATTTTTTATACTTCAAGACATTAATATTTCAATCAATAATGAGCTTGAAACATAATAAAAAAGGACCTCCTTTTAGAAACCACCTCTTTCGTCGGACATAACTGCGGCACCTTCCTAGGAATTTTCTATTAATTTTTCCTTGCAATCATATGTGTCAAGAACACAACTCATCTGCATTAAGACTCGCCCTAACGTCAAAAAATACAAAATATCTTTCTTGTATTCCATTCTCTGACAAGAACCGAAATATGGAACTCAGTTGTCACCTATGACTTAAATCTGATGTTTCGTCGATCATAATCGACACGAACCGGGCTTCTATGATTTCTGTTTTCATTTCAGGTTTAATAACAGCCGCGATACTATGTATCAAGAGGGATTTACATGTATTCATGAAACACGCACACTAAACAAAAAATTTCGATCTGGGATCGAAATCCTTGGTGTGTAAAGGAAAAAAGGATAAAATATAAACTATCAACTATCCTTACTAAAATTATTTGGTTTCTCCGATAGGTAATCTGTTGAACAGCAATCTACATTTATTAAAGACAAAAAACAAAATCTAGAACTGCACTTAAATTAAGAAGCCAATTTTTTTTTTATCAATATAGGGGATAATAAAAGAAATTAAATCTTCACTTTAACATCTAACTTTTCACTATTTTTAATTAAGTTCAAATTGGCTTTTCAATTTATTTGAAGTTATTGAACCTGTGCAGCACAGTTTTTTATTGAATGCCAGTTGAATCCAAATTTAAATTCCTATTAAAAAAAAAAAAACAAATGCATTTTATTTGACCAGAAGTGTTCTTCAGCGATATGCTAAATTTACACTGCTGACAAATTGCCATATATTCTACCATGATTTATTTCATAATTCAAAATTATCACAGTAAATTTGCAAAAATATCAATCGTGTATATTATAAACTATCACGAGAGAGAAAAATGAAAGCATTTTACATTAGCTTAGCATGCAAATCAACATCAAATTCAAAATCAAGAATCAACAATACCCACATGCCATATTTAAATTTACATATATGACATACTCGTATGTATGTATTATAGAAAGAAAAAAAAACAAATAAGTCGAAGAACACCGTCTTATTTCTCACACAAGGTTGAAAAAAGGCGAGCACCTGAACTCCTGCAATGTATTATCTTCCTACTGAAATGCAATGCTAATTGCTAAAGGGAGAATAAAATACAAATAATTCCAACTCCTAATGGTATACATCGAAAATTTTATAAGACGGAATGTAGCGTCTTATTTTTTGCGGATGTTGAACAAAGAGGATCCGAAACACAATGCTTGGGGAAGAAAGGGATATAAAACAAATAAATAAGACGGTGATTGAAAAGTTTATGTCAGAGTATTTTTGTGACTCTCTTGGTTAATGTTGGTTGTGGATTGTGGAATGTGTTCAGATAAAGTATAAGATACAAACGAGAAGCAGAATGGAAAACTTACTTATTCGATGTTTATTTGTTAGATTGTGTTATATGTGGATTTTCTAAAAGGGAAGACGATAGGAATCGTGTTATATGGACGCCACGCCACTGATATCTATGTATAAATTATATAGGTACATAGGTACGTAAAACACTATCCAGTCTTTAAGTACTTTCCGGCTAGACTAGTCTGTAAATCTTAATGTTCGCCTTGGTTGAGTTAAATTGTAACATGATAAAACAATCTTAGGTAGGTAGGTATCTACTCAATTAATTAATTTTAAAAAAAAAACCTTCCAGCTGTAGATATACGCCGAATATGAAAAGGCCTGTGATCTGTACTTTGTTTGATGTAAAATACCTAGGTATATCTTATCTATCAATAGTCTTAAATCCATTTATCTACACCTAGGTGCGCAAAATACCTACTGCACCCAAGCTGCTGCACCTTTTCATGACTTCAATCCAACTGTTATAGAGACTTATACGTACATACCTACCTAATTCAATTTAACAATGCTCACATAATGCAATTTACCAAATAAAGCAATTTTACAATTATACTTCGAATCGAATTAAAAATTAAAATAAACGAGCAGAAAAGGAAACAAAAACCATCAACATCAACAACTTCTATAGGTAGGTAGGTAGGTATAGCGATAAAAAAAGATAAACAATCGAAACTGCACACGAGCTAACGCATATCTATTTCAGCTCAAAAATTCAAACAATGTGGGTTTTATGGTAAAATTTTAGCGTAATTAAATATTTGACTTTGCCCGCCGCCGTGCGCGCCTTTCCTCAACCGACCACCCATAAGCCATAACCAAAGCCTCTTCCACTCCTCACCGATAAGAACCTCCGACAACAATAACGACAATGGAATTAGCTTACAATATGGGGAAGCCTTTCTTCTCACCGGCCCAGCCGTGTGCCCTTCTAAGTCTATTTTTTCCATGTACAAAAGAAAAAGATACATAGTTTGGTCTTGGGTGAAATACTTTCTTATTTAAAGCTGCACCTAAGTGAGGAAATAGCCGCAGCACCTACTACCAGGCACATCAGTGAAGTAGGTATATACTGACGCACAATTGGTTGGGGAGCATATAACGCGCAATCGCCTGAACCGACTCTCCGCCTTCGAGTCGGCGACAGACGATGTTGAATGCTCCAAGTGCTCGGCTCCTATTGGCCGACGCCCACTGAGAAGTTGGAAAAAAGATACAAAAAATGATCTAGTCGTTGCTGGGGGGGCTTCAAGTAGGTAGTATGGACACTTTATTCTTTCCGAAATCCAAACACATACACATTTAAACAACTGGCTGGAAAACTGGTTAGACAGGCCGACAAACAGTAACCTCTCTTTCGTTATTAAAATGTATCTCTCAGGTTTTTCACTCAAAGTCTGAGTGAGTTTTTTGTATCTGTGACACAAATGTCTACAGTTTTCTGACCTACACTATGTTCCATTGGATTTGAAAAATGTTCAACAAATTTATTGGATTTTCTGATGAGAACTTCTTTTTCTTGTGCAAATGTTCTCTCTTTTTTGTTTTGTTCTGTTGTCTATTAAGCCTTATTCGAAGTGTTTATAAATATGGTTAGGCGCGTGCTTATTACAAGTAGCATAGCAAAAAACTAATTCTTTGAGGTGGCATGAAAAGTCATACCTATCAACTGAGGTATTTTTTAATAGAAGTTTTATTTTCGAATACCTACCTATGTATGTATCTACATACATATGTATGTAGGTAGATAGTTCTAAAAAAAATACTCGTACCTACCTACCTTCCTATAATTAAATTTATTGATAGATTATAGGTAGTTAGGTACTTTCTAACAAAAATCTTTACTGTAAATAAAATTTAAATTCCTATAACGGAATGTAGGCACCTAACTATTTATGAGGATTCTTTGTACGTAAATAATGGTGGATGGAATTAGATATAGCAGATACCTATGTAACGAGTGATTTTTTACGAGCTATCGGAAATAAAAAAATACTCATAGGTACAATTCAGAAAAATCCATGAAATCTTTATTTGAATCGATATAGTACGGTCGATATAATTTAATGTTTGAAGATTATTTCATGCAAATGTTGCCCGCGGGTGCGCCTCAAATGGTCCATCCATTTAGTCTAATTTTGGCATAGCCCACAAAAAATAGTATAGAAGCGTTAAATCGCACGATCTAGGCGGCCAATTGTCCGGCCCCAAACGTGAAATAAACTGTTCATCGAACTTGCCTCTCAATTGGTCCATTGTTACGCGTGCTGTGTGGCATGTGGCACCGTCTTGTTGAAACCACATGTCATGCAAGTCAAGCTCTTCCATTTTGCGAAAAAAAAAAGTTTGTCATCGCACGGTAGCGCTCACCATTCACAGAAACGTTGCGAATCGCATCATCTTTGAAGAAATACGAAGAAAAAGTTGAAAAGAAATAGGTATTTATTCAGTTAATTTAACTAACTCAAATTTGATGTCGTCCACGCTAGCTTAACTCTCGATTTTTCCATGCAAAAATCCAAATAATAATTTGTTGCTGAGCACAGTAGGCCTTGTCTGAGTGTAAAGATTCAGCAACAAAATAGAAACCGGAAGTCGGTAGTGATTGGAGACCCGTAAGCAAACGAACCGGCCTTGCTAGATTACTCTGTTGAAAAAATTTCTGTTATTAGACGGTCTTTTTGAAGTAAAACTTCTTTTCCGGCGTTGGGGGTAAAAAAATTTCTATGCAGCTGTCAGTGACATGTCAAACCGCCACGCCATCCGTCAAAGATAGCGACATGTTTTTAGCATGTGCAAAGTAAAACATGAAGTTGGATACGATTTAGAATTTACATATTTCAAATGGCTGCATTCAAAGATAAACATAAAACTATAGGTTCAGACGCGCAATGGCTATGCAACCGAATAATTATTGACAAGCATATTGCAATCCAAATAAATTTTACCAACACCTAACCCTCGCATACAAAGTACTGGCCAAAAAGTTGGGTATATCCACTACCATTTGTATTCTTGCTGTCATAGATGGCATGCCATATGACCATCAGGTTGCCTGAAAGTTTTGAAATTATACTTTTTAATAATATTTATTCGCTTAATCGCACACGCCACCGACATTTGTTTTGGTATTTATAAATTTGAACGTCACCCGACTAATCAATCAAATACTTTAATAATTAATTTTACAAGAGTGCCGCTGTCAGAGTACTTGCTTTCCAAGTTGCCTGGATACTGAATCAATGCCAGGTGACTACTAAGTTGCTCGGGTTTGTACGGGTTAATAAGAAATGCTTGTGTACATTACAAGATTACAACATGCTTGCCAATACTTGCACGTGCAGCCCTAGGGTAATACAAACAAAGCGAGGCAACTTGCTTGTCAAGTGGCATGGGAGTTTTGTACTTTTCTTCTCGATTTCATTTAAGGCTAGGCGCGCACATTCAATTTTTTTGAAGTAAAACTTCTTTTCCGGCGTTGGTGGTAAAAAATTCTCTATGCAGCTGTCATTGACATTTCAAACCGTCACGTTATCAGTCAAACACAGCGACATGTTTTAAAAATACAAAATGTTTGTGAATTATGTGGTCGACCAATTTAACAAGCAGAAACCACTATCCTTAAAAAAAAAAAACAAACAAACATATCTTTTTGATGTTTTTTTGAAGTAAAACTTCTTTTCCGGCGTTAGGGGTAAAAAAAGCTGTCAGTGACATGTCAAAACGTCACGTTATCCGTCAAAGACAGCGACATGTTTTTAGAATACAAAATGTTTGTTCGTAGGTTATAATCTTACAGAAGCTTTGCTTGAGGAAAAAGAAGTTTTACTTCAACCGCGCGTACGTCAGTACACACAATCTTTTTTTTTTTGAATACAGATAATTCCTTTAAGCGACTTATTAAAAAACTTTATATAAATCTTCTGTCTGAATGTAAATCTAAAATTTTTTTTTTAACTATATACGCATGTAAAATTTAGATCCGCATCCGTTAAATATTTACGAATTTTTCTGATTTACGCATTATTTTGAACTATCCTACTTCTTGAAGTTATTAACGATATGTTTTAAGCTCTCTGTAGCTGGTTTTATACAATGACTTTTTTTGAACGTGAATGTCGGATTCTTTCACCTGAAAAGTTCAACAAATATCGCAATATTTTATTTAATGCTCAAAATCTCATAGCTGAATTCCGTGCGGTTATAGTATATTGTGTGGCTCCAACCTCGAAGAGCTCAAAAGTGTAGAAGAGCTACTTTTTGAGCTCAAAAATGTTGTATTAGGTGAATTTATAGTGCAAAAGCATAGAATTAGCGGAAAGTTACAGGGATGGCCTTAAGAGTCAACCGTTTTCCAAATTTTGTTTTTTTTTTATGAAATATTAAATTTTTAACTTATAGAAACCAGGAATCGGTCGAGTTTGAAATTCCTTATCTAGGCAGGAAATAGAACAAAAAAATAGTACCACAATCTCATTACTGAGCAGCAATCAGTTTAACATTAAATTGTTCTTTATTTTTCCATAAAGAATTATGTCATGTGATTTTGACATACATTAAAATTCTAGTCTTAATAGCGTATGTATTTTTTCTGAACATTTCTTTTTCACAACGATCGTCGTATTCTGTCCGCTGAGTTCCTCGTAAGCACACGGCCGTGAAGTGTCCTATATTTAAATCTGAAGATGTTCTTCGAGTATTCGTAGGAGGCGTAAAGTCTATCACCCATATTAATAAAAAACGCTTATTCCTTCTATAGTCCACTGTCTTACTAAACCATAGAATAGGAGTTTAGTCCTGGCTTAAATACTTATATTAATAAAAATAAAATGTTCCCGGAATAGTAAAATGACGTTTACCAAAAATCCTTTTAAGAAAATCTTCTACAAAAGTAAGCAATCTCTTTTTTTATATTCTGAGGCTACCTAAATTGATTGTCAATCGCTTGTGTCTGACTGCGGATATTTCTATTTCTTATTCCTTCGCTAAACCACCTACTTCGGTGGTTTAACTTAATCATAATTAGTAAACGTCACTTAACAGAAAATTTGTTTTATTAATGAAATTTCGCACTTAGTCCAGGACTTAACGATAAACCTCCACTAAACCATCTTTATTAATATGGGTGTATAGCTCCACCAAGTCTATATATTTCTCTGCTATTTAAAGGATTCGTTAAACTTCGTGGAAGAGCACCCAATTTAATTTTCTGGTTCGTCCCGTCCGTCGTCAAAGGCTTCAAAAATAATGACATCTCCTGTTGAACATGAATTAAAATTAGTTTTTGAAAATGTAGTTTTCAACTTACATGTTTTTTTTTGTGTACGACACATTATGTTAAACATTGAGGAATGAACATTACGATCGGCTTATTTTTTTTTTTGTTTCTTTCCTACTACTTTTTCTATTATTACATTATTATTAGAATGTCACGACATAAAAATAAATTTCATATTATTCTATAGACAATTGAATAGTGAGTAATGGTTAAAAATCGAATGCTGAAAGCAGCAACGGAAAAAAACTAAAGAGTTCAATAAATCTTTCTATTTTTCATACAAAAAATATGACGAAAATTCAGCTCAACTAAGTTGGCATCGTAACTGACCGGCATTGTTATCAATATCTCAAAAACTATTCAAGCAACAAAATTCTCATTAGAGCAACTAATAAGCAATAAAAAAGCGCGAATATATGTAAATAATATTTGAATATTTTTACTATTTATAAACCCTTGAAATAAATTTAAGAAATTTTAAAAATTATACAAATAATAGCTTGAATTCAAGCTAATCGTGTGAACTTTAATATAAATTCATCTATTTTGATATATATCTAACTTTTAGCAGGTTATAAGAATATTATTGACTAAATATATTTTTTTTGGACAATGATAGAATATTTAAACACCTACAATTCCAGATCTAATCAGCCGATTTTGTTTATTTTTGAACTTGATCTTAGTATTGATTCATAGAACAAGTCTAAAAAGTTATACAAAAATTGGTAAGGAGCTGTGAAGGAATCGTGCGGACATGGCATGTTGTTCATTATTTTTAATATTTTTACAAATTTATAAACCCCTGAAATAAGTTGAAAAAATCGTAAAAGTTATAAGGTTAATAGCTTAAATTAAAGCTGTGGGCGCAATGCTACGGACATGGCACGTTATAACATATATATATATACTTACATATATAAACTTTTGAGCTGACTTTCGATGCTGACATAACATAACTTAACATAAATCTAGAACTGTTGCCGATTTCTTGCGATCGGTTCGAGCAACAAAATCGGTATTCCAGCAACTAATTAGCAACAAAAAAGCCACAAATTTTGGTGTTTTTTTTTTTCATTTTCGCAGATTTTCCACCGCTAGGTTTTTAGACCTACTTTTTCTGGATGCATTGGTAGCTCTTGCAATGCTTCTGACTGCTCTTCACTCCAAATACGGCAGTTTTTCTTGTCCACGTATCCATACAACCAGAAATGAGCTTCGTCGCCGAACACAATTTGTCGATAAAAAAGTGGATGTTCGGCCAACTTTTCAAGAGCCCACTCACCAAAAATTCGGCTTTGTGGTAGGTCGTTCGGCTTCGATTCTTGCACCAGCTGTAGTTTGAAAAGCTTCACACCTAAACTTTCTGCAGATCTGATAAAATTATCTCACAAACTTGAAGCGGAAAGTGTAGAAATAAACCTGATAAACTAAGAAATACAGATTGTGACGATTAGTTTGATATTACACAAAATATTTCCCACATTTACGCAAGTATTTTTAAGTGGGTGTTCATGAAAACATGTTGCGGAAAGTTCTACAAAGCGGAAAATTATCTCGTTTCATGAATACCCTTTATAATTGAATTAAATCAAGTAGGTAGATCAGTTTTTTCTTACTTTACCGTATATCTAAAATTGTATACTTTACTTTATATTCTTTCTGTTACGAAATGTCAAATCAGGCAGACGGCAGAATTGCCATTTTGTCTTTGTTATCGAGCCATAATCGCTATGTGTAAAATTCCCTTTATAAAATAACCTAACAGGTTTTCAAGCTGGCAACGCCGTGAGTATTTGACTTTCTTCTGTCAACAAGTTCGAGAATATTCTGTGACATAAAAAGGCGCATTTTTCACTAACCCTTTTGGTATTTTGGCGCACGTTGAGAAGTTGCCGTTTTTACATTTAATTGGAAAAATAGAAGGATCAAGTATTCACGAAGTTGCCCAGCCTTTAATTTGTATAATAAAACCCATGTAAGTTAATAATTTAAAATTAAAAAATGAAGCTAATATTATTACTTTTAGAAAATAAAATCAAATCAAATATCATTGAAAGCAATTTAGTATTTGCGGATTTTATTCTGTGTTTTATTGGATCTTTGAAGTTGGCGAAGCAACATAATTTTATTTTATGGATTTGAGTTCTTCGAGGTCATATTTGTTCCAATAGATAAAGATGCCTGATGGAATAACTCATAGTTGCGCGGCCGCAGGTTGCAGTTTGCCGGACGATGAAGAGATGGTTTCGTGCGAGACATGTGCACGTTGGTGGCACTACGAATGCGCTAAATTTGAACCTTCCTTGTACGATACTGCAACTCCTTGGTTTTGTCGCGCAAAGGATTGCGATGAAGTTGCCAAAAATAAAGGAAAAGAAGGGGATACGAGCAAAGTAGTTGCCACCAAAGATAAGGACTCCGACGATTTATCTGATACTCTCGATGTTCTGATTGAGGCAGCCAAATTAGCTCAGTTGACTGTCGATCAGAAAGATAACGAAATTGGGGTACTCAAAGCTGAGATGGATGTGCTTAAATCGAAATTACTTGCAGCAACGAAGCCGCCGGCTTTTCAAGACATTCCAAGGCCTGTTGAGTTGAAAAAACTCGCCAACGATAGATTGGAAGCGGTTCGTCAGATTGGGTGCAAGCACAAGCAAATTTTAGAAAATTCATCAAGCGCACATTCAACTCCTCAAGAGAAAGAAGATGATCTTGAATCAAGGAGTTCCGATACAAGTTTATGTCAGCAATCGGACATGGCAAACTTGTTAACGATTCTCACTCGTAATCAAGTGCAAGAGTTGCCGTCGTTTTCAGGTCGTGACCACAAGGAGTGGCCTTATTTTGAGTCAGTGTACAAGTCGACCACCGCAGAGGGAAGATACAACAGCAGAGAAAACGTCGCTCGTCTTAGAAAGGCTTTGGTTGGTGAAGCTCATAACCTTGTGAGCGATCGGTTGCGTTACTCGACGGATGCAGATGCGATCATGAACACATTACGATCAATCTATGGCAGGTCTGATGTAGTAGTGCACAATCTTACTACAAATCTTCTCAAGTTACCGATGTTAAGTTCTGGAAGCGATATGAAGCTGCGCCAATGGGCCGTGGCGTTAAATGGTTTCGTTGGTGATATCAACTCCATGAATCTTGGTAAAGAGCTCAATAACAATTATGTTTTGACAGATTTGGCTGGTAAATTGTGCCCGTCTTTGTATCGTGATTGGCAGAAACGAAAAATTAAGGATCCGGATGCAAATTTAGAAGATTTTGCATTATTTATGTCAGAGAAGTTGTTTGATTTGCCCCCGGAGTTGTCGAAGTCGTCAAAGCAGCCACCAAGTAGAGACAAGGTAGTTGGTGCAACTGTGTCTAAAAAAGTTTTGACTCACCAGTCAGCATTTATTGAAACTTTTTGTGTCAAGTGTGGAAAATCAGATCATGTTTTGAGTGAATGTGGCGATTTCAAAGCTTTGAAGGTAGACGATAGGTACGATTTTGCCAAAAGAAAAGCTATATGTTTCAGATGTCTCGATCCAGTCCCACACAAGTGGAACAGGTGTTCGCAAAGGAAGTTTTGTGGGATCGAAGGCTGTTCAAAGCACCATCATCAGCTTTTGCATCCGTCTACTCCAAGACACAGGTATTTGGACACATATGCCTTTTTAGACGATGGATCCTCGATAACGATGATTGAACGTGAGGTTTATGATTTTTTGAAGCTGAAAGGTGAGCCTGAATCTCTAGTGCTGCAATGGACGAAGGGTGTCTCGAGAACTGAGGATTCGATGCGAACAACTTTGAGTGCCTCGGCTGTGAGCAAGGTCAAACGATTTACTCTCAAGGACATATATACAGTTAATGGTTTAGAACTTCCTAGCCAGACCGTCAACGTCAGCGCTTTACAGAAATCGTTTGCACATCTTAAAGACTTGCCGTTAATTGGATTGGATAATGCAAAGCCGAAGATTCTTTTGGGATTAGACCAAGCTAAGCTTCTTACTGGCAGCCACCAACGGTCGGGGAAAGACGATGAACCAAGAGCTATGAAAACACCCTTGGGTTGGGTTGTATTTGGATCGACGAAAGTGGAATCGAGTGTGTCTTGCGTCAACTCCCCTAAAGTAGGGTCAATTTCATATTTCCACGGAATATCAAAGCAAGATGATGAGCTCCACGAACTTGTGAAGCGGCACTTTTCAACCGAAGAGTTCGGAGTTAAGCCACCTAGTGGTGACTTTATAAGCAAGGCTGATAAGCGAGCTTTGGAAATTATGGAACAAACGCTTTGTCGAGTCAATGATCAATATGAAGTCGGACTTCTTTGGAACTGTGATGAAGCCAAACTTCCAGACAGCTATGCTTTGGCGGAAAGGAGACTTGTGAGCTTTGAAAAGACTTTAATTAAAAATTCGGAGCTGAAGAGTTGGATGAAACAATACATGGAGGACCTAGTGACGAAAGGCTACGCAAGGATAGCGACAGAGGAGGAGCTAAAGAAAGATTGGAAGCGAATATGGTACGTTCCAATATTCATCGTTTTAAACAAGAATAAGTGCCCACCGAAGCCGAGGGTTGTAGCAGATTTCGCCGCGAAGGTAGATGGGATATCTCTAAATTCACGGTTGTTGAAAGGTCCAGATAACCTTGTTCCCCTGCATGCTGGACTCTTTAAATTTAGAGAGCGACAAATCGCTGTAAATGCAGACGTGAAAGAGATGTTTCATCGCATCCGAATACGTGAAGCCGATCAGCAGTGTCAGCGCATCCTTTGGAGAGACTGTAATTCCAGCCGTAAGCCAACAGTGTACGTGATGCAGGTGATGATGTTTGGGCCACGCTGTTCCCCCTTTTGTGCACAATTTGTGAAGAATCACCATGCCAATCTCTACCAAACCGAGTGTCCGCAAGCTGTCGATGGATTGGTCAACCGCACTTATGTTGACGACTATTTCAACAGCCATGACACACTTGAAGAAGCGGTAACCGTAAGTAATGATGCCATAAGAATTTGCAAAGCTATGAATTTCGATTTGGTTGGTTTTCAATCGAATAGTAAAGGGTTTTTAGATCAGATCCCAGAGGAAAATATTAAGGCCAGCCTTGTAAGCATCGATCCGGATGAGTCCGAAAATTACATAACGAAAATTTTGGGAATGTTTTGGCATCCCTCAACAGACGAATTAATTTACAAATTGAACGATGCAGAATGTTTAAAGAAGATGTCGGACCCAGGAGCTGAGATGTCAAAACGTGAAGTCTTACGGACCATCATGAGAATTTTTGATCCGCTTGGTTTTGTCTCCTGCTTCATTATTAAAGGACGAGTCATTTTACAAGAGATTTGGCGTGAGGGCTTTGGTTGGGACGATCCAATATCCGAACAGTTGAAGAGCCAGTGGTTGCAATTTGTGAGAGATTTAAGAAGAATCGAATGTATTAAGATTCCACGCCCGTATGTATCTTGGTCGCCTGACTCTTCCAATATAAGTTTGATCGTGTTTGTTGATGCTTCTGAGAAGGCTTTTGCTGCGGTTTGCTATTGGCGCTTTGAGAGGAATGGGATGGTGGAGATAGCTTTAGCTATGGCGAAAACGAAGGTGGCTCCGGTGAAGAAACTTTCCGTACCTCGTTTGGAGTTGCAAGCAGCGGTGCTTGGTACCCGTATTGCGGAGACCGTCAAAAATTCACACTCGATTAAAGCTGATGATGTCATTTTCCTATCTGACTCTAAGACAGTGCTGTCCTGGATTTGTACTTCGAATTTCAAGTTCCCCAGTTTCGTGGCAGTTCGAATTGGCGAGATTTTTGACGTATCGAATCCAACTCAATGGTTTTATTTGAGATCATCGGATAATGTTGCCGACGACGGAACCAGGTGGAAGCAGATTCCAGATGACACAGATATTGGAGAATCGAGGTGGTTTACTGGTCCGAACTGAATGGCCGATTACGGCAGGAAATATTGCTAGTTCCTCCGAAAAGGTAAGCGATATTCTCACTCCTATATATCCGATACATTTGCACAGGCGGTCGATATCATTTGAAGTTTACGATGAGTTAAAGGGAAGGTTTCGAGCTAGGTGGTTTTCGGCCATAAGAGTACTTGCATTTCTATTGCGCTTTAAGGATTTACTTAAAAGGCTGCCTATCGAGAGAGAACCTTTTGTAACACCCTCAGAGATTTTACGTGCTCAGGACTGGATGTTTAGAAAGATTCAACAAGAAGCGTTCCCGGATGAGATTGCCTGTCTGCGTCAGAATCAAAGCTTACCGCCCAGAAGTTGTTTAGCGAATTTATCACCCTTCATTGACGATGAAGGCACAATTCGATTAAGTTCCAGAGCTCAAAATGCAAATCTTTCGTATGCTGCACGTAACCCAGCTATCTTGCCTAAAACTCACCCACTGGTTGACATGTTAATTATGCATCACCATCAAGCAAATTTTCACCGAGGAACAGATACAACCATAATGGATATAAGAGAACGGGCTTGGATTATCAGCATCCGTGTTGCAGTAGCTCGTGTCCAATCGAGATGTTTTATGTGCCGGCGACTTAAAGCGAGACCAGCAATGCCACTGATGGGACAACTCCCCGAAAGTCGACTAGCCTTTCACTTAAGACCGTTTACTCACGTAGGAGTCGACTGCTTTGGTCCGTTGTATGTGAAGTATGGAAGGGGGACTATCAAGCGATACGGCATGATATTTACGTGTTTGAGTTTTAGAGCCGTCCATATCGAAGTTTTGAACGACCTTAGTACGGATCAATGCATTATGGGCCTGCGTCGCTTTCTCATCAACCGAGTGGTTACGAAGTTCATTTATAGTGATAATGGGCTAAACTTCGTTGGGACACGAAACTGCCTAGAAAAGGATTACAAGGAGATGGAGAAAGGACTCAGCGAGTACTGTGCAAAGTATGAAGGAATAGTTTGGCGATTTATACCAGCTTATTCTCCCTGGATGGGAGGAGCGTGGGAGCGGCTTATAAAATCCATCAAATCTAGTACTGAGTTTATACTGAGAGGAGTGACACCTCGTGAAGACGTCCTCGTAAATGCTTTATTGGAAGCACAGGGACAGATCAACAGACGTCCACTGACCCATTTACCCGTTGATCCAGAAGATCCTAGACCACTCACGCCTAACTCAATTCTCTTCGGCGATAGTGATAGAGACTTCACCGCACCTGGGGACTTTAGCGATTGCGATAAATGAAGCAGGCTGTATAGTCGTCGAGCACAGCACCTTATGAGAGAATTTGCAAGACGTTGGTACCAGGAGTACCTCCCGGAGATTACAAGGCGGTCAAAGTGGCACAAAGATACCAAACCTTTAGAGATTGGAAGCATCGTCATAGTGATTCAGCCAGAAGAAATTCGATCAGCTTGGAGAATGGGCAGAGTTACTAATGTTTACCCTGGCAGAGACGGGGTTGTCCGTATCGCCGATGTTCGTCTAGCTAATGGAGTACTTTTGGGAAAGAGGTCAGTTGGAAGGCTCGCTGTACTGGATCTTGAGTCTTCGCATGCAGCTTCAGACGGGCCCCGGGATGTTATCGAGCCATAATCGCTATGTGTAAAATTCCCTTTATAAAATAACCTAACAGGTTTTCAAGCTGGCAACGCCGTGAGTATTTGACTTTCTTCTGTCAACAAGTTCGAGAATATTCTGTGACATAAAAAGGCGCATTTTTCACTAACCCTTTTGGTATTTGAGAAGTTGCCGTTGAGAAGTTGCCGTTCTTACATTTAATTGGAAAAATAGAAGGATCAAGTAAAAAATGAAGCTAATATTATTACTTTTAGAAAATAAAATCAAATCAAATATCATTGAAAGCAATTTAGTATTTGCGGATTTTATTCTGTGTTTTATTGGATCTTTGAAGTTGGCGAAGCAACAGTCTTATTCTTAAGTAAGCAATATTGTAAAAGTATTTTATAAAATAAAGAATGTCTACCTGTCTATCTCTATCTACTACATCCTATTAGGCTGTTTAAAATTTTGCGCCAATGATACTATTTAACAATTGGCTGACTTAAAATAGTTTAGTAACTCTTTTACATTTTCTACTAGTTAGAAATTAATAAATTTCTTCTGAGCACACCAATGACAGTTCATGCAAAAACTAAGTAAACCGAACTTTTTTGACATTTGTAAATGTGAAAAATTCATATGACTTAATCTCAATATTAAAAAAATTAAATAAATATCCAATGATATTAACTTTAATAAAATGTTAAAGAATTTATGATGTTAAATTCGATTTAAATTTGTAACATTGGCGCAAAATGTTAGCACGATGTTGAAACTATTTTAATACAATGCTAAGGCTAAAAGAACAATTTTGTAAATTTCAATAGAATTTAGTAGAATGTATCATACTTCTATAACATTTTACTAAAGTTAAAAGAATCGATCGCGTCTTTTATGTATATTTTGAGTATTGTGCTATATGACTCTATATTTCATATTTCAAAATACTTTGTCATTTATACCCCAGTTTTCACTTCTGTTACCTCTTTTTTGATATTGCTCATCGGTTTCTTTTTTAACTACATATTTAAATACAAAACAAAAAAACGTAAAAACAGACACAAGTAATTGACAATTAATGTATTCAAGTTGACATGTGGGATATAAGGAAGAGAATTTTTGCTAATTGTAGTAGATTTTCAATAAACGTCACTTTTCTATTCCGAAAACAGTTGCTTTTTAATGTAAAATTTGAAGTCAGGACTCAATTTCCTTTCCATGGTTTAATAAAGTCGTGGTATAGAGGTAAATAAAGCACGACTGGGTCGCACGAACTTGCTCCTATGTAAACGACTAAGAATTTCAAAAATGAATGTTATTAGAGAAAACTGTTCTTAAGGATAAAAATCATTTTTTAAATAACTAAAACAACTCCTTTAGCAGTTGGGGCTAAGCACAGGATGCCATGTGTTTTAAGAAAAAATTAGTTTATGCAAGAACAAAATTATAATTCGTTGTAGTGGTTTCTTAAAAAATAAGCTTTTATACAAAATTTTTAAAACATTTTTAAGAAAAAAATTTTAGAACGCCGATTTAAAGTGTTTATTAATTTACAAATAAAAATTAAATCTACAAAAATAAAATATTGATCCGTTTTTGAGATATCGAATTTTCAAAAAAAAACTAGATTTTTTTTTTTTTAAATTCAAAAAAATATTTTTTTTAGTTTTGAAATGCAATGTTCCTTAAACTTTTTAGAAGCTTGTCTATAAAAAAAATTCATTAAAATCCGTTAACCGATAATGAGAAATTCAAAAGTCGAAAAAATTGTTATATGGTAGATACAGTCAGTAATATCTAGATTTCAAATTTTTTTTTATTAAATTATAGATCTTAAAAATTATCGAAAGAAAAAAAATTTAAAAAAAATTCCATTAAAAAAAAGGGGGGGGGGGGGTAAATAAAACCCATATCTACCAAGTTTGAAGAAAATCGGCCGACAGACAGGCAGACAGACAGAATTGCGAGACCCACTTTTTAGTCTTCGCTATCATCAAAATGTCAAATTTGATCAAAATCTCGAGTTCGATTTTTTTACGAATGCATAACTTACCTTAGGCTAGGACCGCACTTGCGATTTTTTGTCGAAGCGATTAAAAAGTCGTAGTCGCTACAAATTATTGTCATGCACGCACTTGCGATTATTTTGCGCGCAATTATTTAATCGCAAAAAATGAAACACACTACTTCTTATGTGAGTGCACGCATTTGCTACAAATAAGTAGCGACAGAAAAATCGCTTGAAAAAATAGAACTTGTTTCATTTTTATAATCGCTACGATTTTTAAGTCGCATGTGCGTGCATTCACATTTAAGGCCATGTGTCTTACTTTTTGCGACTAAAAAATCGTGGACTAAAAATCGCAAGTGCGTGCATGCCAATTTCTCTTTGCGACTACGATTTTTAAGTCGTAGTAATTTAAATCGCAAGTGTGGGCATATCCATTTGAGTACATGTGTTTCATTTAAGTTTACGACAATCGCATCGCAAGAAAAATGAAACAAATTGCAACTTTTAAATCGTCATGATTTGTTGGTAGCAAGTGCGTTCATTCTCATTTAAATTCATGTGTTCTATATTTACGACTAAAAAATCGTGCGATTGAAATCGCAAGTGCGGTCCTAGCCTTATAGTACCTATAAGTCGCAAGTAAAACATGTTTTTTTGGAAATCATGACATTTGACTGTAGAAAGTTAGTACGAAACTTATAAGCTAAATTAAACTAAGTGTGTAAAAAAAAATTCACAAAAAATCTATAGAAAACTTAAGTAGTATTTATATCATAGCTTGTCTTAATTATTTAGATAACAAGGTGTTTTTAAGTATACCTTCTCCCATTTTATAAGGCGAAAAAAAGCTGAAAGTGGAACAGGGCTGATATAGTGCTTGTAAGACCCACGAGTTTATAAGAACATGTATGATGGGGTGGGCCAAATAATACAAGTTTCTTTTTAAAAAAATGTAACAAAATGAACGAAATTAAATTTTGTCCATATATTAGGCTTTATTAGTAAAGGCAAACATTCCTATTAATTATGGAACACAATGACGTTCAAGTGGCTGCCTTGGCTGGTCGTGCGCCTCCAATTGCTGATTCAATTAGACATTGTAAGCGAATAATCCGAGATCTTTGTGGAGAATTCTCCTCAGGCTAGTGCGTAAAATGTTGAGCTGTTAAGAATTAAGATAGATGGCGAGTTGATGTTCGTGAATTGAGTCTCACACTATCGGCTACAGCAGTCACATTCCCGTCTGTGCGTAACGTGCGACGACGGAGACCATGAGTATTTCCACTAGCATACCAGTCTCACGGACTTTTTGCACAAACTTGCACCCAACAGGCGCGGTGAATCTTTCATTTAGGCCAAAACTTCTTTTCAAAAACGCACTGTTTTGGCTACACAACACTCACTTTGGAAATAAATTTTCAATTGCCTAACGTTGTATGATACTGACTTTCCATCAAGATTTCGAGTGGGAAACAGCTGTCAGTGTCAAAATAACCTTTGATTTTAAAATAAGCCACTAGATGGCCCACCCTGTATTTCTTTCTCCGTCCAAACATTACATACATATCTGTGCTTCACCTAATTAATAACCTCCACAATTTTTTTTTAAATATAAATTTGAATAATTTATATTGACGTTCGAAGATTTTGACCTGATGACTACTTAAGTACCTAAGCACCACAAACGCGCTATCGCTGTACGTAGAATGTACCTACATTCCTACAGGATACACCTTCCTCACCCTCTAGACATTCGATTGCCTTATCAAAAATGACCATGAGTGTTGCTTTTCTAACATCCGACCATGTAGGAAACCAAGAGCTGCGATTTTGTGGATGATAGTGATAGTGTGATACAAAACTGACACTCCAGTGTCCGTTCCACTCCTTGGAGTGTATTTTTTTTTTCAAAGATGACCCTCATCCATTTTGTGCCCAATGGGGGGAGAATTCTCATCTCTGGGTACAAGGAATGTACATTGGAAATACGTGTTCGTACCTATCACATAGTTTGGGTTGAGTATGAGAAGCCATAAATCACGTTAAACTTTTTTACCATTATCCAGATGCAAGTGAGACAAGTGTTACTCTCGATTCTGGTGGATGGTACAGATTATGCACAGCTGAAGTGTATAGAGGGACGTACAGATATAGTGCTTAGAAATGAGTGTGGGCTCAAAATACATCTTGAGTTTGGATTTATTAAATATTTAGAAGATGACCGTGTGGCTGCTCGGAACAGAGTAGGGCACACATGGTCAAGCTTTATGGTGATGGGTATTGTTGAGTAAGGATTTTTTTTGGTCTATAAGCCGATTCGACCATACCGCACCAAGTCATCATATTAATAAAAGAACGATTATGTGAGTTGTTTGTAAAAAAGTTTTTTTTTTTAGAAGAGTAAATATTCATTGTCACGTTGTACGAGAATATATAGTTTGATATTAAAAACAACATAAATAAAACGTGATAAAGTTTGATATGATTTTGTTGACATCTGGAGTGTCTCAAAACGTGATGTCCATATATTTATTTGAACTTATTAATTTGTTTAATAAAGCTTGAAGTGAATTCATTCATTGTGGCATGTGGCCACACAAAAGAATGGGAATTCTTTGAGATTAGTTTCTGTAAAATTCCTGCAAAAGGATGTTATTAAATTTGAATAAGATATTGTTATAATACGGTTCTATTGGCGAAACAACATAGAAGCTTATTTTTTAAGGAAGCTGTGCACAAACTGTACATATGCCGATTTTAATTCTAATAAAGTACATAAAAATACATAAGTACTTGCCAACCTCAACATTGAGCATTCTTTTGATGTTTTATTCACTCCAGATCCAACTTACTATCCCCTAAATAACAGTTCAAGCAGTGGCGTAGCGTAGGGGGGCGGAGGGGGCGGAGGGGGCGGTCCGCTTCGGGCGGCAGACGGCCGGGGGCGGCAAAATGTCGGGTAGAGTAGAGATCATATGTTTCATGACAGAACGTTTGACAAGTCAATAAAGAACAATGACGTAAATTTAAAATTTTCACCCTGTCTGTGATTCGTCGTTGATGCTCTCGGCTGATTTCCGTGAATTCGTAAACGGTGAGTAAGGCCGTAAGGGTGCATTCTGTTATTGTCGCGCGACTCGCGAAACTAAAACGGAATGTTCCAAAATTCTCGCGAAACTGAAAGGGAACGTTCCGAAACATTTATGAGTGCGAGACCGCGCTGGGCTGGGGTACACACTGCTTCTAAATCAGTGAATTCCGTGACGTTTTTTGGAACTCTGGAGAAGCTATTTGCTTTCTTTTCTGCATCAACTGCTCGGTGGAACGCTTTGGTTACCGTCACAGGTCAAGCAGTGAAAAGAGTCACTGAAACGCACTAGAGCGCTATACATGAAGCTGTCAAGTTTTTAGGGAGTTCTTGAGGTACTAGAAGAATTGACGGATTCATCTCAAACTTCCGAAACAAGATCGGGAGCCAGTCTTCTTCTGACACCCATGCAGTCATTCAACTTCCTCACTTTTCTTGGCTTTTGGGCTGCAGTGCTACCTGAAGTAAATGACGAACAGATTTACCTTCAGCAACGAGGACTGAGTGTGATAAGTGTTCTCAGAAACTCTGCGCTTTGAAAGCTCTCATAGTGAAGAGCAGAGACCGTTTCGTCCAAGCCGCAATCGACTTTGCTAATACTCTCTGCGAACAACTCGGTATCGAACTCAAAACGAGAAGAATTCGCAAGAAAAAACGCATGCATGGCCATGAATCCGCAGATGCAGCTTTTTCTCACAAGCAGGAACTATAAGGTGGTGTTCGCATCATTTGACAAGATCATTCAAAAAATGACGACTCGATTCCTGAAAGTTCAAGAAATAGCGGAAATAGTTCGGATTTTTGACGCCAGCGAAACTTGAGGACAGCAAGTACGAGTGTGATCTTTTCCATGTATTAGAAGACATCGACAAGGACGAGTTTCAGATAGAAAGGAAGCGTCTGCAGCAGTTTGTCACCAGTTCTGAATCAGAGGAAGATATAAAAGGCAAAGGACCACTGGAGCTCATCCAATTCATTCAAAAACTGAATCTGGGAATTCATCTTTATTCGCATATATTTGACTTTGGCAATTAGTGTTGCTAGTTGTGAGAGAAGTTTTTAGAAGTTGAAGCTAATCAAAAATTATCTCAGATCCACTATGAGTTCCACTAGAGACTAGACTATCAAACTTGGCTATATTGTCGATTGAACAAGAATTGGCTGCAAATATTGATTTTGACAAAGGTATTTCTGACTTCGCTGCTCGTAAGGTCCGTAAAATCCGTTTGTGAAACCGCTGATATTTTTTTGGTGCCGTGTTTTGCCTTTACACTAATTGGTGTAAACAACTAACAGTTAAGTGGTGTTGCCCAAGAAAACTGTTGCTACAGGCGCCTGCCTGGCGACTGAACATACCCTAAGCTGAGCAACGGAGTTGCGTGAGTGGGTGTGAGCCCCGAAAAGGGAGTTAAAACCCTGAACACCCGCGAAGCGAGCCACCCAAGGTACTGTTGCCCAAGAAAACCCAGAACGTCGGCCCACGATAAACAATTATGTATTATAGTTTTTTTTTGCAATTTTTTCAAATACTTACTTCTGCCCAGATTCAACAGTTAAAAGAGACATAGGGCCAAAATGGTCTAATGTCACTTGGCAAAAGTGACTTACGGCCAACTCTTAAAATTTGGTCTATTGTCGCTTTTGTAAAGTGACATAAGGCCAATTTTTTTAATTTGGTCATATGTCACTTGGCCTTAAGTCACGGCATCGTCTTGTTCGTTCAGTTATCTTAACCAGATCATTATTATGTTGCAATCTTCTTTTAAGAAGTATTCTGTTTAAGGTTTACAATTGGTCTTATTTTACTTTTAAAAAGCGAAATAAGGCCAACTCTAAGGCTACCTTATGATTTGGTGATTTTGTTTGTTGAATACATACATTAGCTCTTTTTACGCTTTCAAAAAGTGAAATAAGATCA
Organism: Philhelius festivus; assembly: GCA_963931855.1. Classification (NCBI taxonomy): domain Eukaryota; kingdom Metazoa; phylum Arthropoda; class Insecta; order Diptera; family Syrphidae; genus Philhelius; species Philhelius festivus. The sequence goes on from OZ007555.1 coordinate 68,630,109, forward strand.
ATTTGGTCTTATTTCTCAAAATCATTTGGCCTTATTTCACTTTGTCAAAGTGAAATAAGATCAACTGCTGAAAATTGGCCTTATTTCACTTTATGCAATAAGGCCAATTTTTTAAAGTTGGCTTATTTCACGACACCTCCTTTTTTACCTTCAAGATACTTCATTGCCTGTGAAATTATGTCTCGAAATTTAATTTTAATTAAGTATTGAATGGGGGCGGCAAAATGGGTCTCCCGCCCCGGGCGCCGAGATGGCACGCTACGCCACTGAGTTCAAGTCCTTCTACTCTAGATTTATTTTTAACTAATACCCCAGGCTTATTTAAGGTACTAGTACGGTCTAGAATGCCAAAAAAACGCACGATTTTTGCGAATTTTTTTCTCGGAAACCTTATTAGGTATTAACATAAATTGTTTTTTTTAAATAATGAATATATGCGTCAAGAGTACAAAACAAATTAATTTTTTTAGTTTTCGAATTTTGGCTGAATTATAGAGGGCGCAAACGTCGACTCATCAAAAAATACATGGTCCCATGGCGGACAGTTAATCTCCAGATCTACTGAACCGATTTTCAAAAAACTTGTTGCAACTTGATTGTTCTTATGTTTTCTAGAACAATTTACTACAATTTGACCAAAAAAGTATGAACAAAAAAAATGGCGACCCAAAAATGGCCAACAAAATTTCCAAAAAAAAATTTTTTTTCAAAGCTCGATATTTTTTTTTTGTTTTGACTTTTTAAACAAATTGTGGTAAATTGTCTCGTAAGAAACCTTCCTTTAAATAACCCAATTTGTTTTTTTTGTTTCAGTCGACGTTTGCGCCCTCTATAATTCAGCCAAAATTTGAAAATTAAAAAAAATATTTTTTTTTGTACTATTGACGCATGTATTCATTATTTAAGAAAAAAATTATGTCATTACCTAATAAGGTTTCCGAGAAAAAAATTCACAAAAATCGTGCGTTTTTTTGGCATTCTAGGCCGTACTAGTACCTTAATCAGCCTATGGTTATAAATGAATTAGGTTCGGATCATTTACCTGTGGTAATAAGCGTTTTTTCATCACCTATGAGTACGAACTGGACTACATTTAAAGGTCAGCTTCGTACAAAATTAAGAAATTTTCCAGATATTTTGAACGGTGAATTAAATGAAACTAAAGTTGACCAATCTGTTTCAAATTTTACGAAAGCAGTTACTGAAAGCGTTGAGTCGTCTGTCCCAGAAAAGACTATAAGGTATAACAGTGCGAATGTTTTGCCTCAGTATTTGACTGAACTAATAAAAGTAAGAAATAGTTACAGAAATAAATGGATTAGAACCAAGTATAACTGCTACTTTAACGAAATGAAAATATTAAATGCTATTATCAAGGACAAAGTTTGTTCTTTTAGGAACCATGCTTGGAATCTAAAATTAATATGGTTAAAGTAATTAAAAAAAGAAATTTCCATATCCCAATCCTAAAAATAGGGAATAACTTAATGTTAACTAGCTCTGAAAAAGCAAATGCTTTCGCTCAATCCTTTACGGAAAATCATTCTGTTATTAATAATTGTATCTCCAATTTAAGGATAGATTCTTTGGTTGCTAATTCTATTAACACAATTAACCGAACTCCAATCAATGATGACGTGAGATTCATCTCAATTGAAGATTCCTGACGTTGCAGGTCAATCGGCCAACACTCTAGACTTGTTCCTTACATCAGACCCTGATAAATACACCATAAATGTTTTATCTCCTCTAGGCAATTCAGACCATTGTGTCATATCTACGAATTTCTCGTGTCAACAATCCCCAGTTAAATAAAAAAAACCCTGTAAGAACCGTTTGGCTGTACGAGAAAGCCAACTGGAACGGTCTCAATGATTTCTTCGGGAAACTTAACTGATCGCTATGCTTCCTCAATAGTGATATGGATTCCAGTGCAGATATGGTCTCAAATCTGATTCTCTACGGTAGGATAAATTTTATTCCGAATAGGAAAAAATCTATCAAACCGAAAGAAAACTCCTGGTTTGATTCGAGCTGTAGAGAGGCTATCAAGGTAATAGAAGTAAGTTTCCAATCCCACTGAGGAAAGCCGGAATAAGTATAAACAAGCTAGAAAGACCTGTAACATTCATATCCGACGAACTAAATTTTAACATGATCAAAAATTACGGCAAAAAATACTATTATGTCCCAAAGGTAGTAAAAATGTTTGGTCATTTGTAAAAAACATACGAAACACTACGTCATCCTCAGTTCCAACGCTCGTCTTCAATGACACTCCTGTTGTAAGCTCGGTAGATAAAGCCAATTTGCTTGCAGCACAGTTTGCTGTTAATTTGACGCTACCAGCGAGTGACATGACTCCTCCTGTACTTGAGAGACGAATCTTCTTTCGCACTCGTGCAGTTCCTAGAGTACTAAAAGATCTTGACATTCACAAATTCGCTGGACCGGATAGTATCTCTGCTATTGTTCTGAAGTGGTGTTCTTCAACACTGGCAAAACCTCTGCGTAAGCTTTTCCATCTGTCCTACACTTCAGGTCTCTTTCCGAGTAGATGGAAAACGGCATTTGTCCAGCCTGTCCCTAAAAAAGGCGAATCTTCTTCCCCCTCTAATTATCGCCCAATTGCACTTACGTCCCTTCTTTCCAAGGTCAAGGAAACGCTGATAAATTATCAGCTCAAGAAATATCTAGAAGAACGAAAGCTTCTAAATGACCGACAGAATGGCTTTCGTAGCAATAGGTCCACTGGTGATCTGATGGTATATCTCACCGAAGAGTGGAACAAAGTAAGATTATTGAACTTGATATTTCAAAAAATGCGTGCATTTGGTAACGATGAATCTCTTCTTCGTTGGATTAGAAATAACCTTTCAGACCGTTCACTATAAGTAGTATTGGACGGTTTCAAATCTGATATCCACAAAATAAACGCTGGTGTGCCACAGGGCTCCGTTTTGTCTCCGACACTCTTCCTTATTTTCATAAATGATCTTTTGTCTGAAACTTCTAATCTACTTAATTGTTTTGCTGACGACAGTACCCTCAGCTTTCCATATTCGTTTTTAGATTCACATCCTTAGCCTTCAGATGTGGACTTCCAACGGCAGCGTATGATAAGCTCATTAAATTCTGATCTTGACAGCATTGTCCAATGGGGAATCAAAAACCGTGTAGAATTTATTGCTTCAAAAACTCAATGCTGTTTACTGTCGTTAAAGCGCATCCTAGGTATGCGCATCACAGACCATCTTTTGTGGAGTGATCACATGTTTGACGTTGCCAAAAAAGCTGCTAAATTTTTAGGTTTTCTCCGCCGATGCAAGAAGTATTTTACCTCTTCTCATCTGGTTGTTATATATAAAGCCTTTATTCTTCCGAAGCTCGTAAAGTAATGCAATGTGCAGACATTCAAAACCAATGTGCACCGGTATCTGCTTTAAAATCCTCTTCTGTGTTTAACATCATAAAGGTATTCCTAACCTCTTGAGTGCGCGTATAATAATTATAAAATAAACAACATAGCCGCTATAAACTCTTAAGGTTATATACTGATGGCCTACTACGAGTAATCCTTAATTAACATACCAACCGTTAATTTTTTGAGTCATCTAGTTCGATTTTTTTTCAAAGGTTTTTTTGCATATCCTTAATATCCCAGAGATACAATATGAGCATTCAAAAAAGGGAGGAGTTGGGAAGGAGGTGTCGTTGTACATTGGTTTTGAATTCTTGAACATTGTAATGACAGGGAAAGCCAGAGCGTGGTAAGACATTCCACATTCGCGTAGTACGGCTAAAGAACGAATCTCTGTATTCACAGTACGACCGAAGTTGGGCTCAAGGGTAAACTAATGAGCATTCTTAGAAGTGCGAGTATTACTGTTGAATTGTTTAAGGCGAGGAATGCAGCTGGCTATTTCACTAGAGCATAGTCCGTTAGAATAACAGTAAAAAAGGGTGAGGCAAGAAAGATTACGGCGATGTTGGAGGACGTTAATGAGTCAATGATGTTATTGTCACCAATCATTTTGAAAACTCTTCTTTGTATACTGTCCAAGAGGCTTAAGTGTGTTACTGGATCACCAGTTCAGCTCAAGTATTGGACGTACATATATAGGTTTTATAGATTGTATCCAGATCAGAAGGAGAGTCAAATTTTTTGCACCGTTTCAGAAAACCCAAACATGTTCGTGACGCACATACCGAGAATATCGAGATGTTCAGTTTCATTGATGTAAGTGTCCCTCATAGATATTGGCAAGGGGGTATATCTCGCTTTAACTATACAAGACAGCATTGAGTTTTCGAAGCATTAAATTCCACGCGGTTTCTTATTCCTCATTGTACAATGCTGTTTAGGTCGTGATTAAATGAGCTTATCATATTTTGTCGTTGCAGTTCCACATCCGAAGAGGAGGGATGTGAGTCTGAAAATGAATACGAAAAGCTAAGAGTACTATCGTCAGTGAAACAATTATTTTGATAAGAAGTTGTAGACAGGAGATCATTAATAAAAATGAGGAAGAGGGCCGGGGACAAAACGCAGCCCTAGGACACACCAGCATTTATATTGTGGGTTTCAGACTTGAATCCGTCCAGTACAACTTGTATTGAACGGTTCGAAAGAAAATTTCTAATCCAAAGAAGAAGGGATTCGCCGACACCGAAAGCACGCATTTTCGATAAAAGAACAAGATGCCAGACTTTATCAAATGCCTTTGAAATATCAAGTGTAATAATCTTACTTTCTCCGAAACGATGTAAAGATTTGTTCCACTTTTCGGTTAGATAAACATCAAATCAGCAGTGAACCTATTGCTACGAAAGCCATACTCCTGGTCATTAAGAAGCTTTCGTTCTTCAAGATATTTCTTAAGCTGATAATTAATCAGCGTTTCCATAACCTTGGAAAGAAGTGACGTTGGTGCGATCGGTCGATAATTTGAAGGAAAAGAAGATTCGCCTTTTTTGGGAATTGGCTGAACAAATGCAGTTTTCCAACCACTCGGAATGAGCCCAAAAGAATAGGATAGATGGGTTTTGCTAGCGTGGAAGAACACCTCTTCAGAATAATAGCGGGGATACCATCCAGACCAGCGGATTTATGTATGTTGAGATCTTTTAGGACTCTCGCCACAGTATAAGTACGAAAAAAGATTTGTCGCATAGAATCATTAACGCGCTCAAGAATTGGGGAGTCATGACACTATTCGGCAAGGTGGAATTTGCGGCGGACTACCTTACAAATAAATTAGCTTTCTCAATAGAGCTAACAAAAGAAGTATCATTGACAAAAAGCGTATTCCTCATATTTTTTACAAATATAATATGTGACCCGGCCTATGAAAAGGTGGCTTATGACTCAAAAAATTATTGTTCACTTTTTTTTTTGGTTAGGATAGTCTTTGAGACGCTCTTTCACATGGTAAAAACCAGAAAGTCCTAACTTGCTTAGAAGTGTACTAAAAATGTAGAGAAAGAAGACCACAAATGAAACAAAAACAGAATTTTATTGAAAATCCAGAATCAAGATAATACATGGAATTGAAAATGAAAAAAAAAGGATTTAACGCTACAAAAATGATTTTACAAAAAAAAAATCTATTTTGCACAAAAAATATTTATTTAGCAATATTAAGTAGTTTTCTTCGTCGCCATTCTTGTTGAAACCTTTGAAGCTGCTCGTTTTTTGAATCTCCTTCTGGCGATGAGGACTTACGTTTTCTTGATTTTTTTATTGGAGTTGAAGTCGCAGGTTTCTTCAGTTCTTTCTTTTTTGGATTCTGATTTGACGATGAAGCTATAGGTTTCGGTTTCAGTTTCGACGATGAAGCTACAAGTTTCTTCGGTTTCTGTTTGGACAATGAAGCCACAGGCTTCTTCGGTTTAGGTTTTGACGTTGAAGCCTTGGATTCCTTCGATGCCACTTTTGTGGCTGGTAAAGCATCTTCAAATTTTTTTGATGGCATTTTTTTCGATGGCAATGGAGCCAAAATATCCGCATTCATGGGATCTGAAACCAAGCTTCTGAAATTCTGATAACTATACCACTGACGCTGCAGAGATAAACCAACTGGTTGGATAATTTCGAAACGCGATAAAATTAGTTTCAAACCTCTTTGGGAATGGGCATAATTAATTATTTCGCTCAGATAGTTAGGACACCTGTTGTGAATGACATTGTGGAGATTCAAAACTAGCCTAATCTTGAGGTGCTCATCAAGGTTAAAACCAAAGAGCGTATAACTCAGATGGGCAACACTGGAATACAACAACCGAATACAATCATTGAATGCAACGTTCAATCTGCGCCTACATTCACTATCCAAAATTGGATACACAGAAGAATTAAAAACGAAATATGGCATAATTAATGATTTAATGAGGCGGATTTTTATATTGGGAAGCAATAAGTTTGAAGAAGATCTCAGAGAACGTAATCCAGAGTAAATTTTCCTAATGGTATCTGAGATTGCTCTACAGCAAGTTAGATTATTATTAATTCTATATCCTAAATACTTTACATCCTTCACATAGATAATAACTTCATTGTCAAGTACGACTGTGGGAAAATCAAAAAAGTTGAGCTCATCTCTAGAACATAACATAGCAACAGACTTAGCAGGATTAAGCTTCATGTTGTTAGCATTAGACCAAGAAAGGATATGGTTTAAGTCCTCATTTAAACGAATTATACAATCCTCCATCAAACCAGTTGTACGAAAAATGTAAAGCACAACATCATCAGCATACATATGAACTTGACAATTGGAAATGACATTAGGAAGGTCATTTATAAATAATGAAAATATCAGAGGACCCAAGACGGAGCCCTGGGGTATTCCAAGATTTGTAATAAGGGGGTTTGAAATGCCAACCTCAGTTTTTATTCGCTGTACCCTGTCAACTAGGTAGTTACACAGTAGCTTAAGTGATGATCTAGAGAAGTTAAAGTTTGTCTTAAGTTTAGAAAGAAGGATTGAGTGATCAATGCAGTCGAATGCCTTAGAGAAATCTAAGAGCACAATGACACCAAATTTGCCAGAATCAAGTGCAAAGCGGATATCTGACGTAACTTTTATTGCTGCAGATTCACAACTGTGCTTATTGCGGAATCCAGATTGCCACTTTGAAAGCAATCCGTGTTCATTGAGGTAGTTTTGGATTTGATCATGCATTATTCTTTCAAATAACTTGCATGGATAGGATAAGATGATAATGGGCCTGTACTCAGAAGGGATAGAAGGGTTTGATTTTTTGGGAACTGGTATAATACTGGCACTTTTCCACGCATCAGGAAATTCATCGCCATAAATGCAAAAGTTGCAATGGGAAGTATGAGCTTTAAGAACTTTTGCGATATTTCATCAGGACCTATCGCATTCGATTTTACCGATCTGATAGAGTGGTACAGCTCGTAAGCATTTATGGAATCAAATGAAAAAGACTAATCACTCTCAGACATAATAAAAAATTCTGGGGGAATATAAATGAACTTGACAAGGTCGGAATCAGAACATTAGACATCACTTCTGAACTAAAAAGACATTTACTTTTATTTTTGTCTTCTTTTACTCCAAGTTCTTTCAGGTTACTCCAAAGTTCTTTAGAGCTAAGAGACGGGTTAAGTTTCCGTAGAAGGTATGCACGCTTACAGTTGCGGATACTAGAATTAACTCTGTTACGAGAAAAAAAAACTGTCTTTTATTGAACTCAGAAGGATTACACTTATATCTCCGGAAGAAACGCTCCCTTTCCCTTATCAGGTACTTGATGTTGTTGTTAAACCAGGGACATCTATTTACCTTTAATTCCCTAGTGACTATCGGGACATAGTTATCATATAGCCGAGTTAGTAGGTCGTTAAATAATGTAACTTTAACATTCACTTCCGGAGAAAAATACAACGGTGTTTGGATCTTTGCCAATATCATGTTCCTCATCTATCATGTAATTATACTATCGAAAAAAAAAATAGTCAAGATACTTTGAAAGCAAGTGATTTGAATTTGTACAATGAAATCCTAACCTGTATTTTTCCTTTTTCATCTGTAATTCCAAAGACTGCGCACTTCTTTGTTGCCTTGAAGTAAGCTGTACCCGGTTGTTGAGGACTCACTGGGTAGTGAACCGTTTGGGCGAAATCAAATGATAAGACCTTTACAGTATCATCAGTACTGTCAAACCATTTTTGATAGTATGCACGTTGATTTCGAGCTTTCTGGAGGTGATCGAGAAATTGGTTCAGCTTTTCTTCACGTTCAAGATCAGGAATGTTTTTGGCTTGCGTAATTGATATTGTGTTCATGTTCACTATTGAAGAAAACGACAATAGATACAACTTTAAAAGAAGTAAGCAATGGCTTACTTACTACAAACGACAGTAATCACAGAGATCGTCCGCTGGTTTCATTACTGTAACATAAGGTATGTATTTGGCCCATATGCAACGAATACTCATCTTCAATGTATCTTCGATAAGCTGAGGCCTTTATCTCATTAGATGGCAACAACTCGATAATTTTTGAATTTGGGTGAACGCCCTGGCAGTGGAAGAGCCAATAGATCGGCTGTATACTCAATAAATTAGACAGCTTTTTGGATGTCAGATGGTTGAAACGCTCTCGGATGTGTAGATGGTTTATTTGCTAGCGCATGTACCCGTGTTATGGCACCATGTGTATGAAAATGTCGAAGTAAATTTTCAAAACGTTTTCTTACACACGCATGCACAAAAAGGAAAAATGAGCGGGAAACAGGTAAGTGATAAAAAGTGAACATCAATTTATGCCTTTCAACTTTACCTTTTTGCCTTTCATGTTCCCTCCATTTTGTCATTTTTGTATAGGCATCTCCAAGTTTGTCCGTGCACATCATTGCTGATTCGATATGACTCAGCATAATTAAATCAAGTTCATGTTTTGATAATTCTAGATAGTTGTTTCTTGCATTTTCTATCATCTTTCGCTGTATCATTTTTTGGCATTTCTTATTACAGCAATCATGCGAAATAAATTTATTTACCAATTCCTTTTCTACGTTATCTGTAGTAGATAAATCTATTGTAAAAAAAACTTTGTTCCACTTCCATTTGATCTTCAGCTTGAAATAATGATTGTAGTTCCTCATCGTAATTGATACCAACATCATCGAAAAAATCATCATCGTTCTCTTCATTTTCACCAAAATATTTTTGAAAAACCTCGCTAAATTCTTCATCGACAGACATTATTCACTAGTTCATAACGCAAAAGACCAACAGAAACCATTACACCAACGGCATAACGAAAAAAAGCCGGCTCGATAGTGATGATAGCTGATAACATTCTCAAACTCACTTCAGTATTACCGATACGAAAATCCGAAACTAGTAACGTGAAGCAATTCATCATCATCATCGGCTCGACAACCGGGTTCCGGTCCTGGCCTCTTTCAACAAGTCTCTTCACCTATCCCGGTGTCGAGCTGACGCCCGCCATCCAGTTGCACACCCCAAGTCACTAAATAACTTATGAGTTAGATTTTTTTTAAATCACCATCTACCTACAGACTTATGACTTATGGTTTTTTTAATTCAAAAATTCGCAACCCTGGAGCTAGGTGCCCTGCCCACCGGAGTCTACCGAGCTTAATTTTTGTCACGATATCTGCTTCAAGGTAGATTGCGTACAATTCATGATTGTACCGTCTCCGGAATCGTCCGTCCTCACATATGGGGCCAACAATTCTCCTTAAGACTTTTCTCTGGAAAGCAGATAAGAGGTTGGAGTGCCTTTTGCTAAGCACCCATGTCTCGGATCCATATGTGAGTACTGGCAGGACCATGCTGGTCCTGTACAGCAGCTGTTTTGAAGTTATGGTGAGATTTCTGGATTTGAAGAGCTTTGACAGACTATAGTAGGCTGTGTTGGATTTGAGAAGCCGCCCGCGTGTTTCTTCTTCTATATTGTTATCGGCTGCTACTATTGACCCAAGGTATTTAGGGGTTTGCACCACTTCAAATTCGTGCTCCGCTACCTTGATTGTTTGACCAACGACCCCTTGTCGGAGTCCATTAAAGATGTTGATTGGTCTGGATAGCATAGTCAATTTATTTGGGATACCGAAATCTCTCATGGCTTTGTAGAGTTCTACCCTGGCTATGCTATCATAGGCGGCCTTAAAGTCTATAAACAGATGGTATGTTGGGATGTTAAATTGTAGACATTACCTAACATAATATTTGTAGCAAAAGCAACACTGCATCTCATTTGGTGCCCTTGAACAACGAGACACACTGGGATTGGGCAATGGGAGGGAAGGAGAACAACTATCGATAAACTGACGAAATGCATTGTTTATCTTTATAACAGCTGATTTATCGAAATTTTGCTTTTGAGTCATAACCCAAATTTTCATAGACAGGGTTACATACATATATATTTAACTCCCTGTCTTACTATAACTGCTTAGGAAATCGATTTCTTACCTTCAATAAGTCTTAAATCTATACATATTTACCTACCATATTAAAATTTAAATTAAAAAAAAAAATATCTTCTTCTAAATAAATGGTTTTTTTTATCTTAAATTTAGCACATACATATATCTCTCTTTTCACACCTAACCAAGAACTGCCATACTGAATTTCGTTCTTTAAATATTCTTGAGCTACGCTACTGAATTTAGCCTCCCTGACAATTAATATTTAAATGCTTTCAACGCGCAAAAATAATTTACCACAATTTTCAAAGTCAATACAAGACAACAAGTTGAAATCTTTTTGTATAATCAAGCATCACAGAACCTCTTTAATAAATACCAGGTTTAACTTGAATGTAATTCCCTCGATGCGATTATGCAGCCGTAATTGCCCTTAAAAAGTGAACTTGACGTGTGTTTGTTCCATGTGTTTTAAAGATCTTCCTTTTTGTCTACTGATGTCTGCCGCAGAAAAAGGCTGATATTCCTCTGCCGTCTGCCATAACCCATAACTCCTTTCTTTTGTACTTCCTTCACGTTATATAGATGCGAGGGATTACATGTGCTGCTTTAGCACTTAATCTTACCCGCTAAGATGTGAACGACTAAAGGCGACAGACAACCCGACTAATTTACAACAAAAACAGTTATCTTAATAAACATTTTATGGAAATGCGTGTACAGCGACAGCACGATAGAGAAACCGTAAAAGCAGATCCGAAAGATTATCGCCCAAGTAACAAACCGCCTTCTTTAAACACACTCTGAACAAGGGTTGAAACTGTCTCAAACGGAAGGGTTTACATACATTCTTCTTTTGCCATGGAATTGCTACTTTGGGGTGTCTGGTCAACAGAAATTATGCAAATGCATCCGAAGAGGACAGGAAGATGTTCCAAGCTAAACAGCCCATTAGAATGGTTGCGTCAAGAAGAACTATTATAAGACCAAGCATAAACAAGAAGGGGTGAGTTTCAATTTCGAATTTGACCGCCCCATATTGACGCCATTCCGCATCACCAAAACCAAGCTGCTGGTTCGAGGTCGCCCAAGACGTAGCGTCGCGATATAGTTTCGTAACCAAACACATGCTACAGGCTCGTTCATGTACTGATACTGAGGTATTAACTCTAAATTCTGGTGATTACAGCTCTGGCCGGTAATTTTCTATTTTAATGGCACTTGGTGGGGGTAATTTTACATGTTTGCCTCCGCAATACACGTAACGCAAATTGGCGCGCATCACCGTGGCTTTGATGCCTTCGGCCGAACGATGATGGGGTGTGTGTCCATTTGATCATCACCATCATCATCATCCTCATCTTAAGAAAAATAACAGCAGCACCGCATGTATAAGCGAACTACCTCTTGTGAGCCCAATACCTACAGCGCGGATTATACAATTTACCTTCATTGATCCGATGCTTAACTCAAGGTTGCTGCTTGGGCCTGGTCTGATTGCGATGACGATGGCGGCCCGGCACAAGTGTTATTGACAACTCGACGCACATTTACAAAATGTAATTGCACATGTTCATGTGTGAAATTATCGCGCGCCGGTACTTCAAAAGCCTAACACGCGGGACTATAGCATCTGTGATGCGTTACGAGTTTTTAATGTGACGACAATGGGTCTCGCATCCGTTACGGTTGTCTGACGTTCCAGTTGTGTTTTGAGTGCGTGTAATAGTTCAATATTGTAGGAGAAGGTACAAATTTCGTTTGAGTACCTACATACTGCCCAATCTGACCTAGTAGATTATCTAGTCTGAAATAATTGATGCTCGCGGTATGCTTCCGGATTTTTACTTTCTTTTTGAGGAAATTACCCCGAATGTATGCTATCTATTGATGTTGGTGTCTGTGATTAACTGCTTATTATATGAATGACGATGGCAGATGGAAAAGGTGTAGAGAGGTACGAATACATTAGATAAATTGATTGTTAAGCAATTTCTTTGGAAACATCATTTTGTGAACTTAAAGGTTATAATTTGTTAAATTACTGAGAAATTGCTGTATGATGACAAATTGGGACATCAAACCATGAACGAAGCAAAACTTATTCACAAATTACAGACGTATTCAAATTCTGAACAAAATATTTAAATATGAAGGTTTTATATCTAATACAAATTCTATATACGAGTACTACTGAAATAAATCAGCCAAGTAGAAAACTTAGCACTATTAATGGACTTGTGGTATTTAAAACCATTATTGTGGAAGTGAATCTCGTGTATCTGTTTGTCCGTCTGCCTGTTCGACTACAGGCTAAACGACTCACTTTTCTTAAAACCAAAAACAACAGCCATTCCAATTTTTTTCAGAAATATTTTTTTTTTGGATTTAAGAAAAAAATATTTTTTTTTGAAAATTCAATAGTTAAAAAAAGAACTGCCTCGATATTTTTAAAATTTGAAGATGCATTAAAAAATAAAGGAACAAAATTGTTAAGTATATCTTATATCTAAAATGTATAAGACCCATCATACAAATGTTAAAAAATATTTTTCGAAAATTTTTTCTCAAAAATAGCACCTAGAATTTTGATACGATTTTTTAGATTTTTTTACGATATATATATAACCTCTGTATATAAAACTTAACGTACTCTCATGAAGACGAACGATTGGGGCGACATCTTAAGCACAGCGATAGTACTTGTTATATTATTTATGCTAAATTTAATAATATAACAATACATATTCTCTTCTTCACTACTTGTTTTGTATCTTTTCCTTTTTCAAGCATCCAGTCACAAGCCTGCAGAAGAAGTGAACCTCGATGTTTCCAAAGAAGACATAATTGAAATCGAGACTTCTGCTCCTGTCGAAGCCAAAGATGTGAATCTCGACGATGTAGGTTGCTGGCCTTCTACTATAACCGACACGTAGTCAGAACGCTTCTAGTACGTCGCGGATCTGACTCAGTACAGCACATCGATTCCAAATTTGCCGATGTTGTTCGGTCAGGGATTTCAACGAGAGGCGGTACCCGAAAACTATCCAGAGAGTGGTTCTACAAACCATTATCTAACGGTGAAAAGTTTCTCCGAACATGGATGGTGTACTCGCCTTTGAAGCAATCCTTGTATTGTTTCTGTTGAAAGCTGTTTGGCAATTCCGGCTCTAACTTCGCATCTGAAGAAGGATTCAACAAATGGTGGAAGCTAAATTTAAGAATCGGAGACCATAAGAACAGCCTGGACCATGAGCAGAGCTTCTTGAAAAGGAAGGAGTTTGAAGTTCGCCTGAACCGTAAAGCAACCATCGATTAGAAACAACAAGAAGTTTTCGTAAGTGAGGAGAAGAAGTGGAGGGATGTACTGTACCGGTTGCTCAATATTATGCAGTTCTTAGTCAAACAGAATCTGGCCTTCAGAGGACATCGAGAAGACATTCGAGGAGATGATAGTGGCAATCGTGGGAACTTTCTGGAGTTAGTGCACCTCCTCGCTAAATATGACCCTCTTCTAATGGAACACCTGACAAAGATAAAGCAAGAGCAAGAGTCCCAGTTTCGTATTTATCTGAAGAAACCAAGAGTGAATTGATAAACTTACTGGGACAGCAAGTTCGATCCACTATCATAAGTCGCATTCAAGAAGCTAAATATTATTGCGTAATCTTCGCAGTACACCAGACATATCCCACAAAGACTAAATGAACCAGGTTCTGCGATACGTACATATCGAAGGAGAAAAGGTTGCCGCCGTTGTAGAATCTTTCATCGACTTCTTCGAACCAAAGGTAAAAAATGCAGAAGATCTCAGCAACGATATAATCGCGAAGATAACATCAGACGGACTGGACATACAGAACTTGAGAGGACAGGCTTATGATAACGCTGCCACAATGTCAAGGATCCACAATGGTGTTCAAGCCCGGATTAAGGCACTGAATCCGAAAGCTACATTCGTTGCATGCACAAACCACTCTTTCAACTTGGCTGGGGTATACGCTGCTTCTGAATCATTGAATTTCGTGACGTTTTTTGGAACTCTGGAGAAGCTATTTGCCTTCTTTTCTGCATCAACTGCTCGGTGGAACGCTTTGGTTGCCGTCACAGGTCAAGCAGTGGAACGGGTCACTGAAAAGCGCTGGAACGCTAGACATGAAGCTGTCAAGACGCTTAAAAATAAGTTTGAGGAAGTTCTTGAGGTACTGGAAGAATTGACGGATTCATCTCAAATTTCAAGTTGCGAATTTTCAAGTTGCGAATAAATTCAGAACTCAACTGCCGAAAGAAATGAAATTCTAAAACGCTCAAAAGAAGAAATTTTCCGTTGGACGTTTAAGCAGTTACTAGATTCTACAGAGAGCACCTGAGAGGGAAACTTTCCGATGTGCATTCACCTAATACGTACGCCAACAATCAGTGGGTCCAGTATAGTATAATGATGTTCTCAAAGAGGCAGGTTAAATAGTCCCCGAAATACATGGAAGAGAATGTAGATGTCCTTAGACAGTGTTTTCAGCAGCTGTTAAATGAACATTATCTTGTGAGCAGAAGATAACCTGCTTCAATTCAATGAAGAAACAGTTTCATCACCTTAAACTTAAGAAACACAATCCCACAGGATCTGATTGCTTACCAGCAAAACTGTTCAAATACTGAGGCGAGTATTTGGTACAGTACAAACATCAAATGATAAACCTAGTATGTGTAGCAGGAAGCATGACTGATCAGTGAATTTTCGATTCTATTTCTTGCAAAAACTATTAACGAATATTTTTGCTTAATGTGTGATATACATATAAGATCCTATATAACTTGCTGTGTGAGCGTAATTAGCTGTTCTCCAACAAAAATGATCTGGCGAAATTTCACTTCAACAAAGAAACAAACAGTCCACCGACTAGGTCAAATAATCACTATTTATAGCAACATCTTCAAAGTATTTAAGTAGTTCAACTACCTCAGAGTTAATATCAATCAACGGAGGACACTTTACTGGAGATCCAAGGAAGAACAATACTAAAAAACCCCTGCTACTCAGGTTTGGCAAAGCAAATCGAATCAAAACTCCTTCAAAATTAAAGAGTGGTTAAATTTTAAGGGCCAATGTTGATTTTGAATAAAACACAAATTATTTAGGAAATTATTGTCATTTCTTTTTGTTATGATAAAATGGTATGGTTCAATTATGTATGGAACAAAATATCGGCCAAATGGCCGCCGCAACCTCGGCGCCACACCTCCATCCGATGATCCAAATTTTCGATGACGCTGAGGCATAATTGAGGTTCTATGTAGTTAATGTGCAGAATTATCTCAGCCTTTAGTTCTTGAATTGTTGCTGGCTTATCGACGTAAACCTTTTCTTTCAAATAACCCCAAAGAAAGAAGTCCAATGGTGTCAAATCACACATCGCCACCACGTGAGATAACACGGCCATTGAATTTGTCGCGCAAAAGAGCCATTGTTTCGTTAGCTGTGTGGCAAGTGGCACCGTCCTGTTGAAACCACCACATATCGTCCACATCCATATCATCCAATTCGGGCCATAAAAAGTTCTTTATCATCTCCTATAGCGAACACCATTGACAGTAACTGCCTGACCGGCCTCATTTTGGAAAACATATGGCCCGATGATACCGCCAGCCTATAAACCGCACCAAACAGTCACTCTTTGTGGGTGCATTTGTTTTTCGACAATCACACTTGGATTATCATTCGCCCAAATGCGGCAATTCTGCTTATTGACGAATCCACTGAGGTGAAAATGTGCCTCATCACTGAAGATGGTTTTCTTCGAAAATTGGTAATCCACTGTTGCATTTCTTGCCACCATTCTGACCATTGACGACGCTTAAAATGGTCAAGAGGCTTTAGTTCTTGAGTCAGTTGCACCTTGTAAGCGTGTAAATGCAAGTCTTTATGCATAATGTTCATCAACGACGAGCGTGGGAGGTGCAATTGTTGGGCACGACGCGACGACGAGTTGAGGTGGACGGCTCTTCAGCCACACTATCGCGAACAGCAGCAATAGTACGAGCTGTACGAGCATGGGCTGGTGTTTTCACATCTTCTACAGATCCGGTTTGCCCAAAGTTTTGCACGATTTTCCCGAAATCACGAAGTGCACAATATGCATTTTGATTTGAACTCCCATTTTCATAATAAGCCTGAATAACTTTAACGCGTTGCTCGATTGTGTATGTTTCCATGGTTCAGATTGAGTTAGTCTGAAATTGAGAAATGTCAAATGAAATGCAGAAAAAAACTTGACGTTTAGGTGTGGTTCACATTCAACATCGGCCCTTAAAATTTTACCGCCCTTATTGTGGCAAAGTGTTTGAAGACAAGCAGCAATGGAGAAAAGATATTGGTCTCTTGCGAAAGAAAAATGCTTGCACGGATATTTTGTTTTTGTCTTTGTTTTATGAGCTGTGACAAGATGAATGTAGATAGTCCATAAAAGGTGACACGTTGATTGTATGGTATCGGCGCTCACTGGAATCACATGTTTTCCACGTAAATTTCATTCAATTTGGGCTGGGCCAGGTGCTTAGGTGCAGCCCTAAGTACCGATGCAAAACCGGCCAAGTTGAAGTCTGTGAAAAGCGAAAGTTCTTGTGGACGGTGAGCAATCGATGGCCTCGGCTTCTACGGGACTCTTTCTCTGATAGCAGCGATGTTCTCAGGCTATTTGGCATTGGCTTTTCTTCTACGTAAGGTTGTCCCTTGATTGCTTACCGATTCGGTGTGCAATGCCTGCATCGTTTCACTAACGAACACTCAATTTGATAAGTTTAAGTCCTACTCATGTCCAATAATTCTTCTACTTGGCAGATTTATTTCAGTAGTATATAAAGTTTGTGTTGTAAAAACCCTTGGCATAATGGTTAGTGCGGTGGACTGTCATGCGAAAGGTCTCGAGTTCGATTTTTTCTTTCTTTCTTCAGGGGTGTACTGCCTCTTGCGAGGAATTGACTAATTCTCCAAGAGTATCTCTTGTCATGGAAAGTGCTGCTCATTAGCCGTTCGGAATCGGCAGAAAATTGTAGGTCCCCTCCGTTCCTGGTAACACGCACCCAGGAATGGTTGAGAGTTGTAAGTCACTAGGTCCTGGTTCACTCCGAGCTGTTGCACCACCAATTTTTTTTTTTTAGTTAAAAAAAGCTTCATAAAGCTACTCAATTCTTTTTCTTGTAACTGTGTTTTGGTATCAGTGATTGAATAACATTAAACATTTTTTACATTCCCACTAAAAGTAAAATAGACATTTATTATAAATTATTTAAATAAAACGGCATATCAAAATTTTTCCTAATAGTTGTTCCGTCAGAAGAAAATTTCGCGCTTATCAATCTAGTCGAATAGAACTCAGCCAAAAATCGATGAAATCAAATTGTGAACCATAAAATTCACTTTGTTTTAAAATCGAAAAGACTGAAATCGATTATATTTGGAGTCAAAGTGAAACGTAAAACGTGCTTATATGCAGCTTTTGAAACTAACTTTCCAATAAATTACTAGTGACTCCATTGATGCAGTAAAGAGTTAAAGCGATCAGATCTGTCTTCATGAATTTTTGTTAAGGCTTTTTGCCTAATTGAATAACTAAAGCATATCATCTACTCAAGGAATATCCCAAAACACACATAATATTACATACCGGTCGCCGCCGACACCGCTGTCTTGTCATCAATTCATTGCTTTAAATGCTTAACGATTTGTTATCTTCTTCATTCTTCAAGTTAAGGATATCTGTCATTAGCATTGATTAATTCCTCACTATATTTACATATAAAAACAATCAATCACATCCTTAAGGCTGAGCGCATCAGCCCCTGGATTTTTTGGAACATTTCCAGAGGTAGCAGCATCATCATCATCATAGCGTAAAGCATTAACAACATCCAGGAAACATATACGGGACCCTGTTACCCGAGTCTAAGTATATCTACTCGTGTATATTTCTATCCGGATGTAAGCAAAGACAATAACAAAAATAAATTCAGAAACTAAAAATGCCTCAACTTACTCTGGGGCTCCATCTCAAAAGTTAAGGGAGGCACAACCAGCCGAATGGAAAAAAAGGAAGCTACATGGAAATAAAAACAATCAACTTAGAGAAGAAATTAGGAAAAAGGATATAATTAAGGCCATCATCGTTAAGTATCCAGAAAACTAATGATAGCAAAGCCAATTGTCTCACAGCCCCAAACTCCGAAAGGGAGATCTCATTTTTATGCGCATCCATCAATCCAATGGAGGACTATCTCGTTGCCGTGCCACACCAACACCAACAGCACCGTGTCCATCCGATGGTCTTTTGCAAGTGGCTTCATAAAATGTGGGGTCCCCTGCAGAAGGCCCTCGGTGCGGTGGTGTCGTCAATCGAAAGGACAACAAACGTTTGTGGGAATTTGGCTGAAAACGTTTCAATTAGCTCTGGAAACCTAAATTCACGTAGGCTTGCCATGTACGATGTATACGCACGGTGACCTTTTTTACGGAAGGAACTCCATTTTATTACGTGGAAACAGAACCGTTAATGGCTTTGGCATCAGGATATACATCACCCACTCTATGTTGGATGTTAGTGATGATGATTTTTCTGGTTTTCTATCTTTATATGACCGGAATATGGAGTTTCATCTTAATTTTCTGTTGTCGTCCTGTTTGTTTGTCTAGGCAAGTAAGGCATCATCATCTAGTGGCCTTTGTTAGGCAGAGACATCAAGGAGGTGGATGATAGGGAGGAGATTATTTTGATAAATTACTTTTAATAGAAAATATCCTTGATATCGTATATACTATACAATTACCTACTTTGAATTCGCTTCTTTTGGCAACGTAACAGAACTGAAAATTCTGGGTGTGGTGTGAGTACTGACTGCCGATGGATGAGAATAAATTTTAAATAAATATGTGTTGATTGAAGGAGGTCAAAGAGGGGATTGTTTTCTTTCTTAAAATTATATTTTTTTAAACTTTTTTAAGAATCTTAATTTGAATTTACAATCTTTTATATATAAATAGCCTTAAAAAAATTTTGTGGTACCATTTTCTCCAAAAGTATTTAACCGATTTCGATAAATTTTATATGGTTGGAAAGCCACAGTTGCGGAGATGTGCAGAATATACTTGAGACACGTATTTACACACTGTGGGTCAATTTTGTTTTTGCACTGTCGAACACTGTGCACATTTCAAAAAATAAAATTAAACAAAAAACTTACTTTAAATTTCAAATAATTCAGATTTTTTAAGCTACATGGGTTTCTTAGATTTCACTTTTTGTCGAATTTTGACACAAGGCGAAAGGCTAGTATAAGGAAAAATTCACAAATGCCACTTGTTTGACAAAGATGACATTAAAAATTACTCTCAGACTGTTATTCTTTAACGTAACGGGTAGTCAATATTAAAGGTTCTAAATGTCTCTTTCAAAACCAGTAATTTTAAGTAGAAGGAAAGGCAACTTTACGACACAATCCCCATATGCGAGGGCCTTTGCCTTACATTACCTCAGAACTCTCAGAACTGTAGGCTGGATAAGCCACATGGGGATATTGGAGCCCCTGCCGCCGCCGTAGGACCATAACTTGTTATCCTCTGGCTAGTTCTGATGATCCCTGTAAGTTTAACACCCATTTAAATTCAGTTCTTCGTTAGAATGACGACATTCTTGAGACTGCCAAAAACGCTGCTAAATGTTTAGGATTTGTGTTAGAAATTATTCACTTCCTCTGATCTGGCTACGATATATGTAAAGGGCGTTAATACCTCGAGTATAACTCGCATCTTTAGACAGGTGCGGCCAAACTTCACTTTTTTTACTGGATAGAACCCCGAACAGAGTGTTTAAGCTATTAGTGCCAACTTGGTCTACCTCATTGAGAATAGAAAAAATAGACATTGCCCTAATTCAAGAATCCTGGAGTATAGGTGGCAGAATTAAGGGCCTGTACTCCAAAGAACTGACGCTGTGTAAGACCACAAATGTAGACAACAGTAGATTTTGAACTTGTATTGTGGCTAGAAAACAGATTACACTCTTTCTTCTATTTACATTTAGTTGCTTAGACCAAAGGACACGGTCAAGCTTGAACGAACTGGGCTCCCATCACTAGTCATATCATTATGCTCCGGGTGACGGAGTAGAGGGACCACCGCCTGAGATGACGAAACAGATCATCCAATGTGCCGCACTGGAGAAATGGGATGTTGCTATGGGATGTGAATGTGATGTCAACGCAGACCATTCGTAGTGGGGAAGTACCGACATCAACGATAGAGGTGAGTTATGGCACTTTTTGAATTTATTATAGAAAATAACATTTTAGTAGCGAATAGTGGCAACGAACCCACTTTTGTTACCAAAAATCGTAAAGAAGTACTCACTCCATGTTACTTTTATATACAACTCGGGCACTGTTTCCGTAGACCAGTGGAGGGCATTAAAGTACGAATCATTCTCTGACCACAGAATCATAGAATTTTAAATACCCGGCACCATAGATCCTCGTAGACCATTAAGAAATCTCAGAAGAATCAACTGGGATATTTTTAATAGGGAATAGAGACCGAAATACAAAATCTGAGTACTAATGCGATGCGAAAAAACGAGAATATAGACAAAGCTACTGATAGCTTCATTGAGATTCTCGGTAAAGCATTGGAAAAAGGATATCCAATAAAACCATGAGGACAGAGTAAAAAGAAACCATCCTGGTGGACATAGGAACATCAGGAAAGAAACAAGGAGACTTTTTAATGTTGCGAAGCATTAGAACAGAAAGTGACACTAATCTAGTCAAAAGAATTTCAAGATGGAAACACAAAGAGCCAAACGCAGCTCGTTTAGAAAATTCTAGAATCTTTCCTGGTTGCATCCCTAGCATGAATTACAACCCACAAGTGGAGCTCTGCATAGAGAACACAACACTAGCGGAGTTGATTGCGGAAGAAAATATACAAAGAGCTATAAACTCCTTTTTACCGTATAAATCACCTGGTTTGGATGGCGTCTTTCCCATGATGATACAGAAATGTGAAGATCATGTAATCACACACTCCTAAGAAGTCTGAAATGGGTATATGTGCCTAAAGAGTGGCGAGAAGTCAAAGTGGTACACATATATTCCGAAAGCTGGTAAGCCTAGCCCCAAGGACGTTAAAGACTTATTTAGACCCATTAGTCTCACGTCTTTTCTCTTAAAAACATTAGAAAGACTGATAGACATATATTTACGTAGGACACTGAGCCTAGAAGTCATATCTCCAGCCCAGCATGCGAATACAAAAGGTAAAAGTGTTGAGACAGCACTACACAGTGTCGTCTGCATAGTTGCATAGTGCCTTTCTAGACTTTGAAAGAGCTTTTAACAATGTCCGAAACGAGTCCGTGAAAGGAGCGCTCGTAAATATTAATGTGCATTATGCCGTCATCAGCTGAGTCGCATAATCCGATTATGAAATAATTTACCCGGCACGGTTTTCCCTTGCCTTTCCAATTTGCAAACATTCAAGACCAATGTGCATCGACACCTTTCAAGGTTTTATTATTGAACATTATTATATACAATTGTAAAACTTAAACTTAAGGATAATATGTATAAGGTAGAAATTTGTTGGCACATAGGGGGCCTAACTTATAAGATGACTTAAACTCAAAAAAATTATAACATTTATAATGTACATGGAATCAAGATTAGCATTAAGATTAATTGGCTTGGTTTTTGTCTCGGGTTGTTCAGTCCTGGTTGTCTAGTTGGTGGGTTTGTTGGGGGGTTTGTTTTTCTGATATTTTAAGTCACGGTGATATGCTAACTCGGCGTCAGCGTAGAAACGAACTGCTGGTTCATTGTCGGCTGGGATCCTTTCTATCATATCCAGAGCACTAAGGTATCTAGGCTCGTTCCTGGGTGGTCATCCTTCTCATCAGCGGGTTTGGGTGGTTGGTGGTGCTAGTTATAAGCTTCTTCTCTAATTGCACGAGAAACTTATCCAGTGGCTTGATTTTTGCTTCTTCGTAGACTCTTTCGTTGCTGAAGTGCTTCTTTCGCTGTCGAACGAATATAAGTCCGGTGCTTATACTCGTACCTAGAATTTTCCTTTCGAAGATTTGGAGCTTAAGCATTGCTGTCTTCGAGATGGTGTACCATGCATTAAAATTGTAACTGATGACGGGTCTAATGAGCTGCTTTTGTACATTAGTAGCTTCACTGGCTGGCTTAGTCCGCTTTTTCTGGCTAGCAACGGGTGCAAGCGGTAAAACACGAAGTTGGCCTTCCTTAGAACCTGCCTAGAGTGCGGGTTGAAATTGAACAGCTCGTTGAAGTTTACTCCGAGGTATTTAGCATTTCTTTTGGCTGCTATCGTTGACCCATCGGGGAGCTTCACAGTCAGGTTTCTGCAAGTGGCTGCTGAACGACATCGGTTGCCATTGGTGGTGGGTCTCCTGAAACACACAAGCTCCAATTTGGCAGTGTTTATTCGGATACCCCACTTTTTGTAGTACTCGTACAGTTTGGAGACGTGGGCTTCCACTCTCCGAGCTGCAATTTTTGGCGCTATCGACGAGGAATAGGTCAGCGAGTCGTCAGCGAAAAGCAAGTTCTCGCAGTCAGTTGGCACGGGTTGATGAGACGTCATCAAGTTATATAGGAAGGGACCCAGCTTCGATCCTTGGGCGACTCCGGCTTTGATGGATTTGATTGAAGACTTGCAGCTGTCTAGCTGAACGAAGAATTTCCTGAAAGAGAGAAAAGAAAATAATATCTTAATTAGTGGCGAAGGTAACCCAAGTACTCGAAGCTTATGGATTAGGGCTCCATATGCTATCGAATGCTTTCTTGACATCCAGAAAGCATCCTACGGTGGCACGATGGCTGTTGAGTGCTGAGGAGACGTCAGGCTGGAACTTTAGTAATGGATGCAGTGTTGAATGCCCTTCCCGAAAGCCAAACTGCATGTCTGGGATGATGTTGTTTTCATGTCATCCATAGGATGACTTCTTTCAGAATTTTGCTGACATTGTTGAGGAGGGATATAGTCCTGTAGTTGGAAACCAGGTTTCAAGCGTCTTTTTTCGGGATTGCCACGATTTTTGCCATTTTTCACTTATGAGGAAAGTAGCAGTTGTTGACGCTGTTGTTTATGATGATTGTGAGTAGTATCATCACTACATGTGGAAGCCTTTTGATGATGTAGTTGGAGACTCCATCCGGCCCTGTCGACTTCTTTGGTTTGGAATTGGCGATGATTTCCGCAATTTCCTCTGGTTGGCACAGTTCATGGTTGTCCGTTGGGCAACTGGCTAGAAGATGGTCGTCAAACTCCACTCCTTCCAAGTTTGGCTGCAAAGTCAGCTGGACGGAAGTCCTGATTTCATCCAGCAACTCAGGGTCCGTTGATGGGCTAGGTGTGAAGTTTTCCTCGAAGTGATTCGCAAAAACTTTCACTTTGTCAGTTGTTGTTGTCACCTCAATGCTGTTGCTGATGATGACATCAGGCATAGGTTGGGTTTTCCCTAGGCAGTTGCTTAT
Organism: Philhelius festivus; assembly: GCA_963931855.1. Lineage (NCBI taxonomy): Eukaryota > Metazoa > Arthropoda > Insecta > Diptera > Syrphidae > Philhelius > Philhelius festivus. Next base: position 68,654,082 of record OZ007555.1, read on the forward strand.
TTCGCTGAATGCGTTTGGTCCTGGTTTTATGGCCTGTAGTATCTTCTGGAATCGCATGTTGTTGTGGTGTTGGATCGAGTTCCGGAACATTATGTTTACACATTGGAGTTCGCTTTTCACTGCCTGGTAGTCGTTGTTGGTGTGCATCGACACCTTCTTTCTTTCTGATCCTAGGGTCTCAATAAACCCTTAAGCGCCTGTGAATTATAAGAAAAAAAAAAAACAAATAAACTATCAAGGAGTAAACCATCATGAGAGAATTTTAAATGCAAGAAAAATCGTTTTTCTAGTAGTAGTAATGCTAATAGTATTAGTAGTAAAAGCAGCAGTAGTAATTGTAGCACTAGTTGTAGAAGTAGTAGAACTGGTAGTATTAGAAGTTTTTTTTAAAAATACTTTATTGTTCATGAAATTAATTGAAAATTTTAATAAGTTTCTGCGAAGCCTTGGCTTGCGTGCAGAAGATCATTTTTTGAGTTTATTTTAATTAATAAAGTGAGTTTTAGATCAATCATAAAAAAATAAGAAATCATAGAACAAAAAAATGAATTTAAATTTAGGAATTTTAAAAGAAAACTTGTAAATGTTTCTTCCAGTTTTAAAATTTTGAATATTAACTAATTTCACGAGGTAATGTATGGTAAAGATGCCTTCTACCATAGGTGTTGAAATTTTTTGGGATTTGAAGGCTCGCCGTCTGGTGTTAACTTGATGCTCGATTGGTCTAATGAATCGATTATCATCATTTTTCTAACTTTTACACGCATACTGCCCCAACATATTTTAACAAGCTTCCATTTTCAATTCGTGTTATCCTTAACAAAAACGTTTTCATCAAACAAATTAAATATTGGTTATTTTCTTTTGATCATACAAATATTGAGTCAATATAGTCAGGATTTCAATGTAAAGGTGGCATAAGATGGATTTTTTTAAAAAAAATGTATTCACTTTACTCTTTTTCGTCATTCTTTTATATTTTTTGCTTTTTCATATTTACTTAGTATACTTTTGAATTCCATTATTTAACTTTCTTCTCATTATGTTCAATTAAAAACTTTTTTTCTCCTTTTTTAACCTTGTAACTGATGTCACCCCACATCAGATTCATTTCATACTTATTTAAATTTATTGAAGTGTCGTTCAACACTAATTTAGAACTTTATGTTCCTTAAATTATAGAACGGCTACTTGTTTATTTATTCTTAATACTTTCGTTAATTTATGCTTTGTGTAATATCTTTTAATTTTAAGTTGTTGTGAATAAAATGAATTATCTAATCTAATCTAATAGTACTCAAGAACGATCGTCATCTTGAAAATATCGTCTACTCGAAGGACGTTAAAATTACTTTCAACGTGCACTGTTTTACTGTTTTGAACATGTTTTACTGCTGAATTTTGTATTTTTAATACCTTTTGAATGTGGGATTGATCCTGCATTTACCCTAAGCAAGTATACCATATATAAGTTTTGACTCTTTAAAAACAGAGTAGGTATACCTATCTTAAAACTGGTTCAGAGGCATGGTATCTATGTGTTTGTCTCAGAGAAAATGACCGTCTATTACAACTCCAAGATATTTGTAACTTTCAACTATCTCGAGGCCCTCCTTCAAATTTTTTGCGCAGCTATCATTATTTAGTAAATCTGCTTTTCCGTCATTTTCAGTAATGGACTCCGAATATGTTCTTGTTAGCTTAATCACTAATCCGATGTGTTGAAACTATCTAACAGCCTCATAGAATTTATCTTGCATCACAAATTAAATCAAAATTAGAAGCAGCTTGTTCGTATATAGGATGAATAAAAGGGGGCTCAAATTTGATCCCTTTGGTACTTCTTATTGCACCTGCTTTTTCTTCACTAAATAGTCCGTCATCCAATCTGCCATCGCATCTCGTATCCCGATACGTTAGTAGCGCTTCTAATATATTTGAGTAGTTTAGAGTATAAAAAGTCTTTGTTTATCAGAGAGTTCTTATACTCTTGTATAGGGTAATTCGGTTATGGTCAGAGATATAGTCTTCAATTACTGCCGTGTATATTTGGTTATCAACTTTGCTTACTAAGATGTGATCAACTAACGACTTCGTTTAATTATTAATATCAATTCTTGTGCAGCCTGAGACAACATTTATTAATCTGAAACATGCTTACAACTCCAAATAATCTTTTTCTTAACCTGTGTTTGAATCATAAATATCGATGATCGATCGATCGATAAATATAAAAGTTCTTGTTCGAAACCAGGAGAGGTAGAAGTAGTCGTATAGCAGAGGTAATTTAGTTGTAGTACAAGACACACTTAAGTTCAGAGTCCTTTACCTTGTTTTAGAACAAAATGAATCACTTTTAATTTTCTCCAAATTTTTCATTTTATTTTATCATAAAAACCATTTGAATTTGAGAAGTTTTTCTTAACCCTTTATGAACCCACTGCACTGAGTTTCTTCGCGGACGGACGACCTTTTATAGACACAATTGAAGAGGCCACGTTGTCGAGGACGGTGTCATCATTAATATTTATAACAGGGCAACTGGCGATAGATCTGTTCTGCGGTCTGCTGGATATTTTCATTGTGTTTTACATTCGTTGAATTTCGCCTTCACGTCCCTTTCTGGTCTCCGCTGATGAAGGGGAGTTTTTAGCTCAAATTGAATATTAACTCGGCAAAAGGATAACAACACAAAAATATACTCGTAAAATTATTCAAAATAAGTCAAAACACACCTGATGGATGGTGATGGTGATGGCGAGGAGCCAAAGTTCTCTCCCCATCAGCTGACACCCATTATACCTGGACGTGGACAGTAAAAATAGCAGTCACCTGTCGGTTACCGAATTAAATTGATTGAAATTCATCTTTTATATTATAGCAAGGGCGGAAGCCTTTGGTTTTATCCATTCACGAGTTGAGATTTTTATTTTGGTTTTGTTTATTAACCAAAAAATAATTTCAAATACATTTTCATTTGTGGCATTTGGCTCTTAGATCTTTGCCAAAGTGCACGTGCTAAGGGCGTAGTGCGTAGCAGCAAATCGCAGATATCTTCTTCATCAATCACGCAAAATGACAAACAATTCACACCATTTCACGAATGCCAGTGATACTGTCCGTCCGTCAAGGAGGGGTTGTTCGATAATCATTTTTCTTTCTACCCTCGTGTACTATAAGTGGTAGCAGAGAGTTTGCAACTGTCAGGAGGATTATTCGCAGCATATCATCGACATCATTATCATCATCATCCCTTAAGCTAACGATTGTTCAGTTTCAGAAAAATATAAAGTTGCTGATGCGTTTAGCAGACAACTGACAAGACAAGTGTGTATACTGTTTTTGTCTTTGGATGGTGTCGATGTCGATAATTTTTTTTAAATCATCATCATTATCATCATAAATTTCTCGCCTATCATTGATATTTCATACTCCTTTAAGGTATTGAAGATGTATTAACTTAAAATAGAATTAAATCAACGAAAAATTCGTTGGTCCAATGAAACAATTATTGAAATTCAAAGTTGTTGGATGAAGACTTCACTATTTTTTTAAAAGTGTATTTATTCATTCAATTTTTCCATTCAGTTTTGAAAAATTTGCGTTTATTAATGAAAATCATTAAAAATTAAATATGTAATTTGTTCCAAAATAGCTTTTTTTGGCCTCTAAGTCCCGGCGATCTCACATGGACGGCGATCATTAGTTGACTGTGAGGGCCTTGTCAATATGCAATTTTTGTTAAATTCAGTATATCTTACATCGATTTTTTGATGAAAATCCAAAGTGGGCTATATCCAACCAAGATTTAAATTCTTATTATTAACGCTGGAAAATTTTGCCCATGGCATATTCTTATTCAAGAAAACAAAAACCCTATAAATAAAATGCGCGACTGGGTCGCACGAACTTGCTCTCCTATGTAATAGACTAGGAATTTTAAAAACGAATGTTATTAGAGAAAACTGTTCATAAGCATAAAATTCATTTTTTAAATGACTAAAAGAACTTCTTTAGCAGTTGGAGCTGAGCACAGGATGCCATGTGTTTTAAGCAAAAATAAGTTTATGCAAGAACAAAATTATAATTCGTTGTAATGGTTTCTTAAAAAAATAAGCTTTTATATACAAAATTTTTAAAACATTTTTAAGAAAAAATTTTGGAACGCCAATTTAAAGCGTTTATTAATGTACGAATAAAAATTAAATTTACAAAAAAAATTATGATCCGTTTTTGAGATATCGAATCTTCCAAAAAAAAAAAAATAAATTTTTTTTTTCAAAGTTCAAAATCAGATTTTTTTTAAATTTTGAAATGCAATGTTTTTTAAACTTTTTAGAAGCTTTTCTACAAAATATTTTATTAAGATCCGTTATGCCGATAATGAGAAATTCAAAATTCGAAAAAATCGTTCTATGGTAGGTACAGTCAGTAATATCTTGATTTCAAAATTTTTTTATTAAATTATAGATCGTAAAAAATAATCAAAAAAAAAAAAATTTATCGAAATTCTCGGAACCGTTTTCGAGAAAAATACGATTTTCGAAAACCATTTTTAACATTTCTATGAAGGGTACCGTTTTTTTGGGTAAAATAAATATTTATTCTCATATCTTGTAAATTATAAAGAAACGTTTATTTATCAAGTTTAAAAAAAAAATCAAGTTTTAAAAAAATTAATTCATTGCATTTTTATGTAGAAATGTTTAAAAAAATTTCTGTTCACGTCTTAGAGCAGTCAATGTAAAAATTACAGTGTTCATGTTTTGGGATAGTTCACGTATTGGGGCGTTCACAATAATATCTAAACTATTGGGGACTTTTAGCAGAAAAAAAATGATCAAAATCCGTCCTTCCGTTTTTGAGAAAATCAAAAATCCAAAAAAATGGGTCCATTGGGGGTACCCTCAATAACAATTTTTTGGAATTTTTTTTTTCAACCAATACCTAGCTTTAACTAAATGAATTTTTTTTTTTTTGAAATCTGTGCGACAGTTTTTGAGAAAAAAAAATATTTATAAAATTTCGAAAAAAAAATCGTATGAATATGAATTTTAGAAAAAATTCAAGCGATGAAGTTTTTTTTTAATTATGTATTTCAATACATTTATAGTAGGTTTAAAAAAATGCGTGATAAAGTTGTGTCACGGTTTTTTAAACAACAAGTTAAAACATAACTTAATTCTTATTTGAAATAACTTAAAACTTATTAAATTCATTGCAAGCGGGCGGTCAAAATAATATTTAGGATATTACGAGTAATATCCTAAAAATATATAAATAAAAATTCTAATTTCAATACACTATAAAATAGACACTATTGTTAATTTTAGAAAAAGAAAACAAAAAAGTTATGCCTTTCTTCTTAAATACTAATAATTAAATTCCTGTCATATTAATCCCAAATTTTAACTTTGAATTTGTAATAACTGTTATAACCTTATTCAGTTCATGTTTTGAAGTTGCATATATTTATAGAAACCTAATCTTCTAAAGACAAGGCACGGCTTCGCAGACACTTATTTAATTGTAACTATATATTGTGTGTACCTGGACTCACCGTTAAGCATCAGCGGTCGTCCGGTTGCCGAACGTACCCAATAAACATACATAATAATACAATCGTCAATATGTTTTTTAAACATTAAAAACATTTTCTGTGAATTTTAGAAGAATTTTTTGTATATGGACTTTGACAGAACTTTGGACTGAAAGGTACAGAAATGCACAGAAAATAACAGAGTTTCAAAGTAAAGGAACGAACCTTTTTATTAAAAAAAAATTAAATATTGTTAGAAAAAGAACGCACCACCACCGGACTTCACTACGTAACGTAAAGTTTGTTTGACTTATGTGGAAACAGGGATGTTATTTAATAATCTGAAATCTTTGTGTAGAATTCTCCTCAAGCTTGTGCCTGAAATCCTAAGCTGTTGTGATCGATGGCTAGTTGATGATCATGAATTGAGTCTCACACTCTCGGCTATATCAGCCAACTCTCGTCTGTGCGCACCATACGACGACGGGTACCATGAGTGTTGTCCACAAGCATACCAGTCTCACGAACTTTTGGCATAAACTTGCGTACAGCAGGCGTGGATGGTGCTTCATTTCGGCCAAAACTTCTTTAAAAAAAAGCACTGTTTGGGCTACACAGCACTCACTTTGGAAATAAGTTTTCAATATTCAATAAGCGTCAAGCAACTCATTTCGTTCCGCTGAGGTATGATATGGACTTTCTGTCAAGATTTTGCTGGAAACAGCTGTCAGTGTCAAAATATCCCACTCTGTATTTGCTCGGAGCTTTATAATAGGGACGTTTACATTTGCATTCTTGTTTGACAAGAACAGTATGATAAATATTTGATGGATAAAAAACATTAGCGTTTACATTCGCCAAACATGCTGACAAATATAAGATACTCGTACTTCATATTAGAATTTTGACCATGGTGGACCAAGTCAAAGCGTAGATGAACTTTTAGATGTGGAAATTTACTAGATTTTTATATTCCAATAAACAACAAAATCCACCTGAATTATCCCTTTTACTTATAAAACTTATTTTATATATTTTCTTCCCATGTGCTCAGCTCGAGAACTTCATGGAAAATAAAATTTGGTTCATCCTTAACAAGCATGAGTTCACATTCTCAAACATGCTTGTGTTGTGATGCAGCCAAAATATCAAAACATTTTGAAATCTGAATAGCATGCTTGACAAGCCGCTTGATGGAGCATTCACATTATCAAAATCAATCAAATCATGTTTGTCAAACATATTCGAGAATGTGAACGCCACTAATGAAACACGAAAATATGATACTTCAGTTTGACTTTTGGAGCCTGAACGAACGTTTTTTTTTTGTTTGTTTTGTTTTTTTGTGAGTTTGGGTGAGGAGTGTAGAAAGGTAGCTTCATTCTGCTACATTCCTTCACGTCACACCAAATATGTCAAAAAAAAAAACAAAACACGAAACAACTGGAAAAGAAAATAATCGTGTCATCAGACTCTTGACTGCTATAGACGGTGTTCACACTGAACTATACTTTATCGCACTCTCTCTGTTAGAAATTTAGAAGCCTATTGACATTTTTAGCATATTATAAGGGTAATTCTCAGTTAATATAAGCGGAACAAAAAATTGTAATCCATTGGCATCTTAGTCATCATCCAGCTCATGGCTTGACAGATGAAGAACGATCTTTACATGTATGTGGAATATTTAATTCGAAATTTTGCATTATGTGGTTTGACAGATGAGGGACAAATTAAATTTTGACATATCGAGAATATTTCACTGCAAATGTCAACAGATTGCCCTGAAAATGCATTTTCCGGAGTAGAAAATAAAAAACTAAATTTTTCGGATTTTTTAAATTTACACACTGAAAATGCATAAAATAAAATGCAATCGTCCATCACTAACGTGAAGGGAATTCGGTTAAAACATTAAATGAACCTGTAATGAAGTTTGACACCAATTGTTTCGTCTTTTTGACATATTGGGTAAGAGGTGAAGAAAAATTTGGGAGAATGAAGAAACTTAGTTCTAACTATCAATGGAAAGTACTAAAATTTCAATCTATTGACACTCTTTTTGAGGTCCTCAATATTTCCAATGTAAACACGATGTAGTAAGTGCGCAATATTCCTAATAAAAACAGTGCTTTAAATGCAATCTTCCGTAAGGTAAGTTCCTACACGGAACGTATAACCGAAACAAGTTACGCGGCAGATGTAACCGAAACGAGCTACACGGAACATGTAAACGTAACAGGCTAAACGGAACATATACGTAAGATTCACCTTTTAGGTTTATTAAGACTAAGACACTGTATTTGAGACAGAAGGTCTTTATACTCGAAGTTGTATCTATTAAGGTCCCTATAAAATATTCTATTTAATTTTCGGAGCCAAGAGATTTTTTTATAAAATCACTTATGTATTTATGTTTCAAGTCTTTCACATTTCGGGTAAGAGAGTTGTGTTCAATGCATGCATACAATAAAATTTGTCTTACATTGTCAACGAATTCGACCATTTCTGCGTTCGAAATATTTTGATCTGTGGGAACTGTTATCCTTGAGAGCTTATTGTGAATTTTATATCTAAACACATCCAAATCAGTTCTTATAACATGTCGGAGGTGGTAACAAAATTGAGGCAATATTAAAAATGTCTATAGATTTATTTCAATACCATAATGATCTGCGAATGTAGCAAATGTTTCGCAGAGCCGATTGTTAGTATGTACTATTTTCTTCTTTAGATCAGAGTCTTCAGAGCTTCAAATAAGTGTTTCTTACTTGTTCTGAGCGTGTTCATAGTGCGTTCTATGAGCTCAGAATAAAATAACTGAGCGGACAGAGTTAAAAGCTTAACACAAGTATTTGACAGATGGAAATAAAAAAATGGTGACAGCTAAGTGTTTCATAAGCAACTCAGAGCACACTTGGTTCAGAGGATGTTCAGAACATGCTCAGGCTCTGTTCAGAGCTTTATTCTGAACTAAAAAAGAAAAAAACCTAATGTTGCTATTTGAATTGCATACTGAGTATTGTGTGACATTTGAATTATAATCAATTACCCCACTCTGACAGGAGTCATTTCCCTTTTTTTTTTTTTTTTTTATAATTAGCGCGCACTCAAGGGGTTATTACTACCCTTAAAATGATTAACACAGTACGAGCGTTAGGAAAACAAGGAAGGGTTTAAAAGGAGATACCGATGCACATTAGTTTTAAATTTTTGAATATTACAATTCACCTTCACTCTCATAATCTATTCGTTTAAATTCATGGTCATATTAAATTTAAACTGTTTTCGTCATAAAAACTTTGAATCATTGCAAAACTCCAATTATCACACCGAAAAAAAAAACACTTCAATTCCTCAATCTCGGTTATTTCGATTTCATTTGGTTTCTTAAACATGTCATATGCCATGTGTAAATTCTAAAACCATAATGTACCCCCGATGGGTTCATTTTTCTTCCTGATCCTTGATAATCTCTGCCCTATAGCTCCAGCAATGACAACACACGACCGATGACAACAACAACGGAGAAGTATACGGAATTACGGAGACGAAGAAGGCTCCTGGTGGAAACTCATATCTTTAAGTGGTTTCTTTATTTGGCCGCATTTGTTTTACAAATATGACCGATTCTTTGCAACATTCTTGCGCCTTTCATGGCCCCCGAAAAAAAGGGATTTATTGCTCCAGACAAATTTTTTTTTTGTCAGCCATTCTCCCTGCGGCGCGTACATATTGTCTGCTTCTGCTGAGGCTGCGACCGACGGAGACCGAGAGCACAAATATCTTTCCCCGGCCACAAAAGTCGTGTGGGAATTTTTTCTTTTGCTATCAAAACACAAAAAAAAAACGTCCATAACCAGGCTGTGCTTTTTTATGCTTGCGGAATTCGAGTGCTCGTATGTTGGAGGTTTGTTCTGCTAATGCCGAGGAAAATTGGATTAATCTGACTGCTGATGTTTTTATTGCCATGGGAATTTAACGCATTGAAGTGCATGATTTTTTTTTTTTGATTTTTTTTGCAACAATTCAATGTGTCTCTCTTTAAGTGGATTTTAATTTTAAGAAACTTAAGGTGTGATAGGTTGCTTGGTAATTATGCAAGTTTATTTTTGTTATGAGTTTGATTTCTATAATGAGTCATCATAACTAATAGTGTCGTAATTTTATGTGCAAACTTCTTATGAGGAAAAACTAAAGTCCAATAGATTAGAAGCGATAAAATAAAAACCGCTTAGACGTATTTTAGCTTAGCTTTCGTTATTAAGATAAGAATAATACATATAGGTATAAGGCGTGTCTTTAATCATATTGTATTTATAACCTTTATGGCATAATTTAGTTAATAATACTATTTGCCTCAAAGTTTGAAAATAAAATTTTTAATGATGTTTTTAATTCATTGACATATTCAACCCATATTCTTACGAACTGAGGTACATGGCTAATGCTGAATCAAATATCAGGATGATTGAAAGTCCTTAGTACATCAATTAATCTACAATAAGCTTCGATACAAAATTGATAATTATAAACTTTTCTCCGTCCCGCGTGAATCTTGGAGTACTTGGCAGCTCACAAATAGATATTATACCTAATGTCATTTCGTCATTAATGTTGCATTGTTTTCTGATTTTTTTGTTTAATAATTTGCACACACTCAAGGGGTTATGAATACCTTTATAATGTTATGATGTGCTAGCTTTTAGGAAAAGTGAAGGGGATTTAATAGGAGATGTCGATGGACATTGGTTTTGAAAGCTTGTATACCTATCTCAATGAGGGGGACAAATCAAGAAGGGCACATTCTAACAGTGCGGCTAAAGAAAGAACTCTATATTTGACAGTATGTCCGAAGTAAGGCTCAAGGGTAAACTGATGGGCATTCCCAGCTAGTCGAGCATTGTGGTGGAATTGCTTGAGAGGAGGAATGCAACTGGCTGTTTCATTTGAGCATTGCTGATAGAAAAAGTGATAAAATAATGAAAGACGGGGAGCATTTTGTTCAAGAGAAACAAAAATTTTCGTAATTGATCTGAGCTATGAGTTTTATGGCTCTGTTTTGGATTCTATCCAACAGGTTCAAATGAGTAATGGGGGCACAAGCCCAGATATGAGAGTTATACTCAAGCAGAGGGGTAAACAATTTCTTGCATCTTTTAAGAAAACCTAAGCATTTCACTGCGTTACATCAAATATATGATAATAACATAAGAGATGGTCATTAACATCAGACATACCGAGAGAGCTTTTCAGTTTTTGTTGATGCAAGTGCCATTCATGAATAGTGGCATAGGTGATATATTTCACCTGACCGACAGAAGACACCTTTGTGTTTTCGAAGCATTTTTTTTTTAAACACAATATTTCGAAAACCACATCCTCGATTTTTTTAAAGTTTATAAATAAAAGTTTTTCAATACCATCTACAAGATGTGAGAAAAAAATAAATTATTTTACCTCAATATAACGGTACCCACCACACAAATGTTAAAAAAAAATGTTCTCGAAAACGGCTCCGAGCATTATGATACATTTATTTTCGTTTGGTGAATTTTTACGATCTATACTTAATTTAATTTAATTTGAAAATAAGATATGTATTACTGACTGTACCTACCAAAGAACCATTTTTTCGAATTTTGAATTTCTTATTATCGGCAGAACGGAATTAAATGAAATTTAAAAAAAAAAACATTGCATTCATTTCAAGACATTACAAAAATATTTTTTGAATTTTTGTAAAAAAAAATCTCAAAAACGACTCATTTTTTTTAAATTTATTTTTTGTTCGTACAATAATAAAAATCTTAAGTTTGCATACCAAAATATTTTCTTAAAAATGTTTTATAAATTTTATAGGTAAAAGCTTATTTTTACTTGCGATACACATAGGCAGGTACTATAGGGCAAGTTGTGCATTTCGAAAAAAAAAATCGAACTCGAGATTTTAATCAAAGTTCACATTGCGATGATAGCGAAGACGAAAAAAGTGGGTCCAGCAATTCCGTCTGTCTTCGGTGATTCCCTAGAGGGGAAATTGAAATTTTTTTAAGATCCAAAACTAAAGTTACCCCCCATACACCCGTAATGCAAAATCTGATTTATCTCAAAAACGGCTCCAACGATTTTGATTAACAAAATTTAGTGTGCTATTACGGGCATGGACTACAATTTGGTCTAAAAAAATAAAAAAAAATAAAAAAAAAAATTAAGCAGGAGCCCCCCTAAGTTTTAAATAATATTGTATATAAAAATATTGTTTCTTTGAAAAAAATTCCAAATTTTGTTTTTGAAAACTCAATATTTTCAAAACGTGAGAACGATTTGAAATTATTTCCTTAAACCTATACTACTAAATACTTAAAATTGGCATCCCAAATTTTAGTTCTCGAAAAATTCTAAAAAATTTTCAGAAGTATATACAAATTACTTTAATAATAAAACTATTTTTAAACTTCGTTTGCATAAATTTGTACTTTTTTAGAAATCAGATGCAAGTTGTATGCATTTGAACATTTTTATCTCTTTAAATCCATGTTTTATATATATACTATGTACATTAGACTCATCATCATCATCGGCTCGACAACCGGGTTCCGGTCCTGGCCTCTTTCAACAAGTCTCTCCACCTATCCCGGTCTCTAGCCGACGCCATCCAGTTGCGCACCCCAAGGCTTCGGGCGTCCTGGTCTACGCCATCTCTCCAGCGCAAGCATGGTCTACCACGCTGTCGTCTACCATAGAATGTACCACAAAGAACTTTCCGAGCAGGCTCCTCTTCGCTCATGCGAGCTAGGTGCCCTGCCCACCGGAGTCTACCGAGCTTAATTTTTGTCACGATATCTGCTTCTAGGTAGATTGCGTACAATTCATGATTGTACCGTCTCCGGAATCGTCTAATTAAGCTTAATAAATTGTTATTTTTCGTTAGTTACAAAATTCCAAATTAAAAAAGTAAAATCGAAGAAAAATAACAATTTATTAAGCTTAATTACTCAAAAACGGCTTGTCTGACGAAAATTTTCAATTAGACCTTTTTTGTAGGGAATTTAATTTTATATAAAAGTAAGTCAAAATGAATTTTTTTTACTTCAATGTTTTGTCAGTTCTGACGCAAAACATGAAATTATGACTAAAAATCAAAATTAGCGATAATAGCCCTCTTAAAATTGATATTAAGGGCTCAAATTTACGAAAATTTTTTTTTGTCATTCTGAATGATATTCTCGATATATCTTTCAAAAAAAAAAATAGTCAATTTTTTTGGCCCAGTCTAATATGCATAAACCTACATGCCCAAATATTGAAAAAAAATTGTAAGTAAGACATAAGTTTCAGATGTTATAAATCCAATCCTACCGAGGAAAACCGGAATAAGTTCAAAAAAGCTGGAAAGACCTATACCTAATGATCACATGTCTCAAAGGCAGTAAATATTTTTGGTCATTTGTGAAAAATGTACGAAATACTACTTCGTCTTCAATTCCAACGCTCGTTTTCAATGATACTTCTTATGTGAGTTCACAAGAAAAAGCGAATTTGCTTGCAGCGCAGTTTGCTTTAAATTCGAAACTACGAGAAAGTGTCATGAATCCTCCTGTACTTGAGAGCGTAAAGGATTTTATGGGACAAAACTTCTTTCGCACTCGTACAGTTGCAAGAGTATTGAAAGATGTCGATAAACAAATATCCTCTGGCCCGGATAATATCGCCCCAATTGTTCTGAAGACTTATAATTTTTGTTCTTGCATAAGCTAATTTGCTTCAATTACATTGCATCCTGTTCTTAGCTCCAACTACTAAAGGAGTTGTTTTAGTCATTAAGGAAATGAATTTTATGCTTATAAACAGTTTTTATCTAGTAACATTAATTCTTGAAATTCTTAGTTTTTTACATAAAAGCAATTTATATTATAATAAATTTTAGCCATTTGAAATTTTTCTCTTATTGAATCTATACTTTTATATGTTGTGCATTTTTCTTACAAGAAAAATTGATTCGTACGTAAAAATGACTCATTTCTTTCAAATCTCTTGGCCCCTAGAAGTAGGTAGAAATGGAATTTATCAGGAGAATTTAAGACAGGGTACACCAGTAAGTCAAAAGTATTAATTGTAGGATTTATAAGGTATTTCGTTCGGTCAAGTGGTTTTTAAATTTTGCAATATTTACTTGTCTTGTTTTGACGTTGTCACCTTTCCAAAGGCAGGAATATCAAAACTATGGGTTGAGTGCAAACTTACTTTCATTTTTATTAAGACACTGGTTTAAGTATTGAAATATTCGAGATTTTGGGCCCAAGTTGACCAGCTCTCAATTGTAAGGTTAGGTTAGGTTAGGTTAAAGTGGCTGTCATTAAAGCGTCTGACACACTTAGACCATTAGAGGTCCATTGTGATACCACGATCTAATAGGGAACAAAAAAAGGTTTCCTACTAGTTAAAACCATTTGGAGCTTCTGATGAAGCGAAGGAGACTTTTAATGTCTTTGTTTATGAGATCGCTTGGTTCATTATAGAAATATTCTCCCAGATGAAGTTTGCGTCTGTAAGAGAGAGCAGGGCATGCACAAAGAAGGTGTGGGATTGTCTCCTCTTCCTCCTCGTCCAAGCAACTCCTGCAGAAATCGTTTGATAGCACACCGAGACGTGCGGCGTGTCTACCTATGAGACAGTGTCCAGTTATGACACCTATGACGGAGCTGATCTGAGATCTACTGAGGGACAATAGACATTTTGACCGTTTCTGATCCAGTTTAGGCCAGATCCGCTTGGTCGCCATGCAAGTGGTAATATTAAGCCACCTTGTGTTCGATTGTTCCAGAGCGATTCGTTTCAGCATAAGTTTACTTGTAGCTATGGGCATACCTATATTTGCCTTTTCGGGTAAGATAGGCATTTCCGTTCCAATTCTGGCGAGTTCGTCGGCTTTGCAATTCCCCGGAATGTCCCTGTGACCCGGCACCCAGAATAGGTGAATGTTAAACTGTTTGGCCATCTCCATTAGAGACGAACGACAGTCTTGGGCTGTAATGGAGTTTACAGAGACTGATGCTAGGGATTTCAAAGCAGCCTGACTGTCTGAGAAGATACGGATATCCGTGTTAGATACCACGTTTTCTTTAAGCCAGGACAATACTTCCTTTATCGCCAGAATTTCCGCTTGGAATACGCTACAATGGTTTGGTAGGCGGAAGGAGAGACTAAGGTTTAGTTCATCTGAGTACACTCCACCACCCACTCCGTTTTCAGTCTTCGATCCATCTGTAAAGAAGTTTACTGATTTATTATCTGTCAAAGCCCCTTCCTCCCAAGCTGACCTTGAGGGAATGGTGACTTCAAAGTTTTTATCGAAGACCAAAAAGGGAGTGATGTAGTCAGAGTGACTTGGTAGAGTTCCGAATAAATTCAGAATGGTGGTGTGGCCAATAGAGTTATTGGTCCATTGAGAGATGGCTTTGAGACGTATGGCTGTGCTCGCGGCCATTTGTTTACTGTAAATATCTAGGGGTGTCAGGTTGAGTATTGTGTCTAGTGCAGCGGAAGGTGTCGAGCGGAGAGCTCCGCTGATGCACATACACGCTGAACGTTGAACTCTGCTTAGTTTGTCGCGATTAGTCGCTTTATCTAAGGCCGTCCACCATACGGTCACCCCGTAAGTAAGTATCGGTCTGATGACCGCAGTGTATAGCCAGTGAGTTATTTGTGGAGACAAGCCCCACTTGTTCCCTACGGCTTTTTTACAAGAAAAGAGAGCTACCGTGGCTTTCCTTACTCTTTCCTGTATATTAGGTTTCCAACTTAACTTTTTGTCTAAAATAAGACCCAGGTATTTAGCTTGATCTGAGAAAGTGAGTGGAACACCTTTAATCGATGGAGGGTCTAGTTGAGGAATTTTGTATTTCCTTGTGAAGAGGACTAGTTCAGTCTTGTGGGGGTTAACACCTAAGCCACATCGATCTGTCCATTTTAGTAGCTTGTTGAGAGCGGTTTGTATAAGTTCTGTTAAAACTTGAGGGTGCTTTCCTGATACGGCAATGGCAATATCGTCAGCGTATGCAATCACTTTGAATCCCTCTTCTTCTAGGTCTATTAGTAGATCATTAACTACCATGTTCCATAGAAGTGGGGATAGGACTCCACCTTGTGGGGTTCCTCTACTGACTGACCTTCTTGTAGTAAAGCTACCTAGTTCCGCATTTATAATTCTGCTTTTCAGCATGAAATTTATGAGGTTGCCAAGTGAGCTATCCACATTGAGATTCTGCAGTGTCTTCGCTATTGCGGCGCTGTCGACATTGTTGAAGGCGCCTTCTATATCTAGGAATGCAACTAGAGTGTATTCTTTGTGATCTAGGGAGTATTCGATTGCGCGTACCAAGGTGTGTAGCGCAGTTTCTACTGATTTTCCCTTGCAGTAAGCGTGTTGTGCTGTAGAAAAAAGGTTTGGTTTTATAGCACTACGCAGATGAATGTCAATCAATCGTTCCAGTGTCTTGAGAAGAAATGACGATAGACTGATAGGTCTTAGGTCCTTGGGCGTAACGTGGGAGCATTTACCAGCTTTGGGTATAAAGACTACTTTGACTTCTCTCCATATACGGGGAATATGAACCAGGTTTAGACAACTGTTCATTATTATCTCTAAAGTGGGTAAGATAATGTCTAAAGCAACTTGCAGTTCGGCTGGTATTATGCCGTCTGGTCCTGCCGATTTGTATGGATCGAAGCTGTTAATTGCCCATTTTAGTTTGTCCCTTGTTATTAACCCTCGGATCTTTATACCTTTGTTATTTGACTCTATTGAGTTAATGTTGCAAATGTTTTGCGAGCTACCTGGGAAGTGAGTGTCAAGTAGCAAATTGAGTGATTCTTCACATGAATTTGTCCAGGAGCCATTTGACATTTTCAAAGAGCTTGGCATGACTGGATTTGTTGAGAGGATTTTCCTCAATCTGGATGCTTCAGAAGTATCTTCTATTTTATTACAGAAGTTCCGCCATGAAGATCTTTTGCTTGTCCTCAATTGTTTCTTATAAATCTTTAAGGATTCTTTATATAAGTCCCAATCTGAGGATTCTTTTGTGTATTTAGCTCGATTGAAGAGTTTTCTGCAACTTTTCCTGAGCGGTTCTAATCCCGAATTCCACCAATAAGGTTTCTTTTTTCCTCTAACTTGAAGAAGAGGACAAGAAATATTCATTGCATTGTTCAGGATTAGTGTCAGATCCTTGACTTTGTTATCTAGATCTGAGGTGTTGGAAGGGATATCTAGATATTCGGCTGTGAGCGATCTTTCCAGTATATCTCTATACAATTGCCAGTTTGTTTTCCTATAATTACGAAAAACTGGCCGTGTAGTGGGTGCATCATTTAAACTGAATTGAATGTATCTATGGTCTGAGAATGAGTGTTCCTCTGATACTTTCCAATTCGTTATCATTTGATATATAGTGTCAGAGACAAGAGTGATGTCTAGCACTTCTTGTCGGTTTCTGGTAACAAAGGTAGGTTCATTACCGATGTTACTGACTACAAGGTTAGTACTAAGAATATAATCAAAAAGAGACTCACCTCTATCGTTTATGTCCGTACTTCCCCAGACAGTGTGATGGGCATTAGCATCACACCCAATAAGGAGGCTGATATTTTGCCCTTTTGCCTCAGCGATGATCCTCTTGAGCGTATCGCCAGGAGGGCCAGGGTTGTCGTGGCCAAGATATGCCGACACTATCCAGTACGTTCCATTATTGGTGTGCATTCTGGCGGCGGTTATATCTCGATCGCTGAAATCAGGGAGTAAATATACATTAGAACTACTTTTAACTAATATGCAGGATCTGGGTTCACCTTTGTCCGATGCATACAGCAAGTAGTAACCAGGAGTCCTGAGTCCCTGAATTCCAGATTTGGCAATCCATGGTTCTTGGATCAGGACTATATCCTCTCGGTTCTTGTGCAGACGGAGAAGAAGTGAGGCCGAAGCCTTGATGGAATGTTGAAGGTTAATCTGAAGTAGTTGCAGCATTTTGGCTACACTCATCCAGACCAACCCCCAACATGGTTAGATTCAGGTCTTCCGATTCAGAGGACGAATCCAGTAGCTCGGCTTCAGAGTCCGAGCCAATGGGTTCGTCTTCACTCAGATGGACCTTCCTCACGGAGTCTTCAGCTTCCTTCTCGGAGAGACTGTCGACATTTTCTGGAGCCTTTTCGGCGATGGTTGTGGTCTTCACTTCAGTCTCAGAGCTGCTGGGAGCATCAATTTCCATTGCTGGATCGATGTCTGCCGCAGATTCTTCGACTGTGGAAGTACCTATTTGTTGTGGAGGAACGGTGTTACCCTCGTCTTTTTTATATACTTTCAAAGTAATCGAAGAAAATCCATACCCAATCACACCTTTGGTTGCCAGTAGAGGAGCCAAGGACTCTTTATTCACTACAATAATTGCAGATCTTGAAGCGCCCTTTGGTTCCTCCACTTTCGCAACTTTCCAGTTATGAGTGGGCAGGTCTGGATTACTGCTTTGTATGATTTTAAGGATTGTATCCGGTCGAGAAGGTTCCTCTGGAATCCAGGTGCGAGCCCTTGGCCTTGTAGGGATTTGCTCTCTAGCAACAACCTCAAGCTTCGCGCCTGTCCAGATCTCTCCTAACTTGCTGACAGCAAGCTTATATAGATCGCAAGATCTCTGATCTCCACAAGAGATAAGCTTTACTTGGCCTCGGTGCCAGCCGTTATCTCTAATAACTGGGGGTGGTCCTGGATTGGCTTTCATGATGTCCAGGTAGCGTACCGAGAGCTCTCTTGTTACCACTGCCCAGCGATCTACTGAGATCTTGCCATCGATATCGCCTCTGTCGATGACTGCAACAATTATATTGGATTTTAGCGCATCGCTAAAAGAAACATCATCCTTCCTTAACGCAGTTGATACCGTGCTGGTCTTCTGCACTTTCGGGCGCTTGGGTTCCGAAGTGGTTCCCTCAATGGACCTTTGTCGCTTTGACGTGGAGTCTCCGCTGGTCTCAGCATCTTGCTGTCTAGCAATGACGCTTTTGGCCCATGCTAGCGATGCTTCCTGCTTAGAGTCACCATTAGTTTCTAGTTTATCACCTAGTCTTTTGATGATCCTCTTAGCATTCCGCAATTCGCGAACGCTATGCGATAGGGGATGTCTCGTAGTGGTTACAGCAGACCCTTTTTTCAAGGGCGCCTTACCACTGAAATGAGGTTTATTGGTAGTACTACCACTGACCATAGTGGTTACAGCAGACCCTTTTCTCAAGGGCGCCTTACCACTGAAGTGGGGCTTACTGGACGTACTGTCCCTGGCCGTGGTGGTTGCAGCAGACCCTTTTCTCAAGGGTGCCTTACCACTGAAGTGGGGTTTGGGTTTGTTGGTAGCACTACCAATAGACCGTAGCTTATCAGTCCCGCCGCAGCCCGCGGACCCTGTCTTAACAGTTGTTCCGCAAACTGTGTCAGGCTTGATAGCCGCTTCACCTACTAAAGCTGTCGAAGTCGCTGGCGACTTATCCTCGTTAGAGGCCAAGCCCGTGCCGGCAGTCGCGACTCCTGCCGACATTTGAACGTATATCCCCGTTCGAATTTTTTCTTTTTCTATAGCTTTATCCATGGTTCATTAGTTGTTTTGAATTTTGTTTGTTGTCTCTGCTACCGCAGCTGGATTGCTGGGGTAGAAAACAGGACGTAAGCCTTCCCACCGCGTCAAGGTCAAATTCACGGGAAGGTCAATTGTAAGGACTGTTGGGTGCAGTGAAATTGATCCCATCTTATCCATCGGAAACGCCAATCATTAAACTGTTTCGAATTGCAACATGCATTGGTTTATTAACTTTGGCCGGCTGATAATCTTGAATAAGCTCATTCATACAAATGATTCAATAATAATAATCTGAAATTATATTTTTAAATAAAATCATGCTGCGCTTAAGAGAACGAACAAAAATTTAAATTCATAAGGATCATAAACTATTTCCACAATCACTAATATACATATACATACATACATGGCCTGCATGCAAAGCGGCATCGACAGCGACGACGACGACGCGCCACACCAGAACGATCTTAATATTATATTACGATACAAATCTGCCTTAGAAGATCCAATTCCCAAATTGGGATGCTCATCTCCATACATATATACGCCCCAACCAAATAATTCGGTTGTTCTCCTAATTCGTCAATTTATAACCTCACGCGACGCATTCGTGCAACTGATCGATAGGCTAGCGCTACTGGTTCGCCCAGCGGGCATATAGTAGTTAAATGATGAATTTTGAACCAATTCATGCAAATCACTCGTTTACTTTGAAATTTTTTAAAAAGAAAAGTGATTATTATAATAAATAACTAACGGTCCAAGGATATTCTTAGAAGGAATTCTCGTAAAAGGCAACTGAAGAACATATACAAAATTCTTAATATTAGCTTGGCTACTGTCGGCAGTTTTTATGCTTCCCAGACCTGTAGTTATGCAAATTTTTTAGCTCTGGAGCTGTGGGTTTTTCTTCGAAGAACTTGATTAAATATTTATGTCAAATTTGTTATAGGTGTGCTTTGGAATATATACATAGTCTCATTCGATGCGAATATTAAACCATCAATCAGACTTAAGAAAAAAAGAAACAATCTAATGATCGGGGTGTGATTTTGGAAATTTGTTTCATCACGTAAAGCACAACTTACAACTTAAAAAAATTATGTTCATTTTGACTGAAAACCACAATCGAATTCTGCCAAAACATCCATAGCCATAACCCAAATATGAATCTAGATCGCGCTTAATTTTGAGGTGCGGGTTATTTTACGCGTATATGGCAAAAGATGAAACTGATTTACTAATCAGTATTAAAAAGTAATTAAACAAGTTAAGAACGAGCGACTGTTGCAAAAAAAAAAAAACGATTTCCAAAATCTAGCTTGATGAATAAAAGACAATGACTTACTCAAATGATGAGTGCCTCAAATGAACGAATATACAACAAGGTTCGCACGAATAAATTAATGGATTTGATTCTTCTTAGATCAATGTATTTAAATTTAAACGTCCCAATTTCAGATAAAGAAAACAAAATTGAAATAGACGAATCCTAAAAATTAAATAAACTATATACTCGTACTTAAAATTGTAATTAAATTACAAAATTATTTAAGTAATCAGAAAGATAACCTTAAAATAAAATTATGAACAAACATTTGTAAGGGAAAGTTTGTGTAAAAGGGGTGTTAAATTAAATTTTTGTACATTTTTCCGAAGGTATCAGTCCCTTCGAAAAAGTAGCAAAGCAAAAATGTTAGCTTATGAAATTCGACACAATGTTTGGCTTAGTTTCGTAAAAACTATGGCGCAAAATTTCAAACATTTAAAACCTACTCTAAATCAATTTTAGAATGGGAGTCGACTCTAAATATTGAGTATAAAACGAGAACCGACTTTTTGTTAATTTTAAAGGACATAAGCTATACTTTAACGTTAAAGAGCTCGTCTTAATTTAACAGCAGCAAATACCTAGTTTATCTTTTAAAAGTATACTTTATCCATATTGACAATGGTCATTTCATACCAAAGCAAATCGAAGAAAAAAAATGTTTACTGATGTTTTATTCGATTTTTTAAAGATGTTTTTTGTAAATACGATTAACAAATCTATACACACAAATGTACATTTATCTTATGTATGCACGCAGCCGGCCGAGACGAGTATACGAACTATAGCTAAATGAATCTGCACCTTACAGCAACAATTGAGTTTTTTGTGCTGTGAATTTGCGATTTATACTTTATTTTCATCTCAAATAATGTAAATAACTTATAAACAATCAAAATCTGTACCGATGTAGTATATTAAATGTACTTTTTTCGGCGAAAAATTATTTGGTTTGAAGTTGTCTGTTTTTTTACTTTTTTTTGTGTTTTTGTAGTTAGTTGTGTGAGTTATGTATCTGTCAAATTAAGGGTTGTTCAAGACAAATTTGCTTAGGTTCTGTTGTAAAACCTACATTATTTAGAAGAGTTGTCTAACGTGATTAAAATCAGACCAAAAACATAAATGTTAAAAAAAGAGCCAAGTTCTTCTATACAAAAACCATTGTTTAACAAGTCAGCCGTGAAAAGTACTGAGATCTAAAAGTACGCCAAGTTCGTACTTCATGAAGGTTTAATACCGAATATTTAAAGTAGAATAATATTGAAACAGCTACAATGTAATAGAGAAATTTTATTATTTAATGATTACTGACTAAAATTTGATTCGCAAAACAACTAAATTTCTGTATGATCTGTATATTTCAAAAAACGCGTGTAGCTTATAACGTTTCCATCGGGTATATGATTCATCCCTTTTCTTTACTAATTCAAGAATTTGATTGCTAAACCACGGCGGAGAATCACTTCTTATAATTTTCGATTTTAACGGAACATGATCATTGAAGAGATTTTTAATATTATGTTGAAGAAAAAGTACTTGCTGTTCAACAGAAGGCATATAATATATTTGCTCCCAATGGACTTGTTCAGTGTCTAATTGTAAGCTTTCATAATTAATATGTTTAAAGTCTCTGAACGTTATTATATTATTTTTGGAACTAATTGAAATTTCATATGTCATATAAATCAAATCATGATGTGAAAAACCCGGGGCTGATAATTGATTATAAAACATAACTTTATCAATATCCCCTACAAAGAACACGTCTAAAAGAGTCTCAGCTTCTTTGCTAAAGTGTGTTGCTCTCGATCTGTTCACTGGGAAAAGATTAAAATTACTCAAATTATAAACTTACTAAGAGGAAGTAGCAGAATTAAGCAAATCACAGTTAAGATCACCACATAAAATAATATTGGATGCAGAACAAGATATTTCCTCTAAAATGCTTATTATTGGCGTAATATCAACATTTTTATTTGGCCTATATATAACTCCAAGAAGTAAATGTTCAAAACCACAAAAGACTTTAAGAAACAAATATTCAGACGTGCTATCATTTTTTGATTTGCACAAAATTTCACAATGAATATCACTGCGCAAATAAATTGCTACACCCCCTCCACGACGAATTCTATCAGAACGAAAGATTTTGTATCCTTCAACCTTTAAAGCACTATTATGAATTTCTGGAGAAAACCACGTTTCTGAAATGCAAATAACATCAACCTTAGAATTTATGAACAGCAGACGAAATTCATCAAATTTATGAACGAGGCTCTGCGCGTTTAAATGGCAAATATGTAACCCTTTTTTCTGCAAACGTAAAATTCTCAACATTTGATACAAATTATGATCCATTTCACTGTCAGAAAACCCATCACTACGAATTATATCTGATTGCATTGGATTTGATTAACGAAATAAACAGAGAGTCACAAACGCACAGAAAAAATAATCTATACACAGAAATTGAAGAGAATTTGCCTAATACAATAGGAGATAATAATTTAAGAGAAAAATAATTAATATTACGATAACGATTATAAATTAAAATATGATAACAAATACTATAAAATGTTCATACTCGTGACACATGCAATTTGCGTATTCATCATGTTTCGCCTAATTAGTGGTTTGATTATAGTTCACATCACAGTTAAGATTTTTTTCATGTAAGCTAATATTTTTTTCTGGTATGCAAATATTTTCTTTTTTCATTCATGTTAAAATAACAAAGAGTACCAACTCGAGCACTCTAGTTCTAAGAAAAGTCATGAATTTTCAAGATGCATATATAGTTTCAAAATGACAATAAAAAGACACTTCGAATGAAAAATCTTAGATTTTCTATTTTTCGCCTTGAATGTACATTAAGCCTTACCACTCTACCAAATTTCATCATTCTACAGCAATCGGAAGTGCTCCATATAAATTAAACATTTTCTCAGAAAGTGGGTGGATACCACGCCACTGAATGGAAAACCTCAAATTTTATATTTTTTTTTTATTTAAGCCCTGCCACTTTTCTAAATTTTATCGTTTTACAGCAGTCGGAAGTGCTCCATTCAACCAACACCAATTCGGAGAAAGTGAGCGGATACCACGCCCCCTGAATGAAAAACTTCAAATTTTCGATTTTTTCCTCTGCTTGCATGACAAGACCTACCGTTGTGCAAAATTACAAGATTCTGCGATATCGGGAAGTGCTCCATAATTTTGATGATCTGTCAGTCAGTCAGTCAGTTACGGTTTTTGTGATTTTTGAGGCCTTATATCTCAGGAACCGCTTATGCTAAAAAATTGAAATTTGGTGAGGCGCCTGTGCCTGACTAGCTTAGCAAATATTCGGAATTTTAAGTTTCTGACTTCATTGGTACTGAAGATCGGGAGGGGTCAAAAATCGCCTGAGTTTTACGATGATAGCGAAGACGAATAAAGTGGGTTCGACAATTCCGTCTGTCTGTCTGTATGTCTGTACCTCGATCTAGAGCCTAAGCCACTGGGGTCTTCGGTGATTCCCTAGAGGAGAAATTGAAAGTTTTTTTTTAACTCCAAAATTAACGGTACCCCCCATACACCCGTATTGCAAAATCTTATTTATCTCGAAAACGGCTCTAATGATTTTGTTAAAAAAAAATGAGTTAGATATTATGGATATGGACTACATTTTGGTAAAAAAAAATTTGTGGCAAAATGTTATTAATGGTCCTGTCATAGAACCGTTTTTTTTGATTTTCGACTTTCTCACTAACGGCTCTAACGATCTTAACCAAAAATTTTCACCAGGTTTAAAATACCCTTAAGTTTAAAATAATATTGTATATACAATTATTCAAAAAAAATTTTGTTTTTGTTTTTTGAAAAAAAAAAAATATAATTTATTTTTTGAAAGTTGAAGTTATTTCCTAAAATCTATATTACTAAGCACTTCAAATTGGCATCATAAATTTTGTTGTAGAAAAAATTGAAAGAAATTTGTTATATAAAAAATTACTTTAATAAAACGATTTTTAAACTTTATTTGCGTAAATTCATACTTTTCCTTAAATAAGACAGCAATTCCATGCATTTGAACATTTTTATTTCATTAAATCCATGTTTTATATTTATAAAATGTATTTGAAATTCCAAAGTACTTTTACATAAGAGCAAGTTTGTGCGATCCAGTCGTGTATTTTATTTATGTTTATATAAGCTACAATTTAAGCTTTGTTATTTCACTTTTTTAATTGCGACTTATAGGTAGGTCTATAAGGCAAGTTATGCATTCGTAAAAAAAATCGAAGTCGAGTTTTGATCAAAGTTTACATTACGATGATAGCGAAGACTAAAAACGTGGGTCTCACAATTCTGTCTGTCTGTCTGTCTGTCCATTCGATTGCAGCTAAACGGCTCGGCCGATTTTCTTAAACACACAAAAAAAAATTCATTTAAATAAAGCTAGGTATTTGTTGAAAAAAATTTACAGAAAAATGTTGAGGGTACCCTCCATGGAACCATTTTTTTTGTTTTTGATTTTCTCAAAAACGCTACGGCCGATTTTGATCATTTTTTTTTTTGCTAAGGCTCCCCAAAAACCTGAATAGAATTGTGTACTCAAATTTTCAAAAAAATTCTTTTTGGATTTTAAAAAAAAACTTAAATTTTTTTTTTTCAAAACTCAATATTTCGAAAACCTTTTGCTAGATTTTTTTAAACTTGATAAATAAAAGTTTCTCAATATAATCTACAAGATGTGAGAAAAAAAATGTATTTTACCTAAAAATAAAGGTACCTACCATACAAATGGAAAAAAATTTTAAAAAAATGGTTTTCAAAAATCGTATTTTTCTCGAAAACGGCGCCTAGAATTTTGATAACATTTTTTTTCTTTCAATTAATTTTTACTATCTTTAATTTAATAAAAAATATTTTGAAATTAAGATATTACAGCTTGTTCCTACCATAGAACCATTTTTTCGAATTTTGAACTTCTCATTATCCTCATAACGGATCTTAATGAAAATTTTTATAGAGAAGCTTCTAAAAAGTCTAAAAGACATTGCATTTCAAAACTTTAAATATTTAAATATTTTTTGAATTTTTGAAAAAAAAACTATTTTTTTTTTGTTGAAAATTTGATATCTCAGAAACGGCTCAATATTTCTTTTTTGTAAATTTTATTTTTATTCGAACAATAATAAAAACTTTAATCTGGCGTACCAATTTTTTTTCTTAAAAAGCTTTTAAAAAGTTTGTACATAAAAGCTTTTTTTTTAAGAAACCACTACAACGACTTATAATTTTTGTTCTTGAATAAATTCATATTTGGATAGCATTATGTTTTTGTCTCTTACTACTTAAAGAATTTAAAAAATTAATTTTATCCTTATGAACAGTTTTCTTTAATAACTTTCGTTTTTAAAATTCCTAGTTTATTACAGGAGCAAGTTTGTGCGACTCAGTCGTTCATTTTATTTCTTGTTTTTTAAGACCAAAAATAACAGTTCTTGCCATTCGATTTTTTTCGAAATCTTATAAATATTTTTTTTTCTCAAAAACTGTCCCACAGATTAAAAAAAAAAATTCAAAGAATTTAATTTAGTTAAAGCTAAGAAATGGTTAAAAGAAAATTCAAAAAAAAATTTATTTTTGGTACCCCCATGGAACCATTTTTTTGGTTTTTGATTTTCTAAAATACAAATGTTAAAAAATGGTTTTAGAAAATCGTATTTTTCGAAAACGGTTCCAAGAATTTTGCTAATTTTTTTTTTCTTTCGGTTAATTTTTACAATCTCTAATTTTAAATCAAGATATACAATCTCTAATTTTAAATCAAGATATTACTGACGCGTAACTACCATAGAACGAATTTTTCGAATTTTGAATTTCTCATTATTTGCATAGCGAATTTTGATGAAATTTTTTATAGAGAAGCTCCTTAACATTTTGAAAAACATTGCATTTCAAAAATTAAAAAAAAAATATTTTCTGGAAAATTCGATATCTCAAAAATTGCTTAGTATTTTTTCTTGGAAATTCAATTTTTATCCGTAGAATAATAAAAACTTTAAGTTGTCGTACCAATTTTTTTTCTTAAAAATGTTTTAAGAAAATTGTATAGATACATATTAAAGCTTATTTTTTTAAGAAACCACACTGCAATGACATTTAATTTTTGTTCTTGCTTAGATTCATATTTGCATAGCATTCTGTTTTTATCTCTTACTTCTAAAAGAGTTTAAAAACTGAATTTTATCCTTTTGAACACTTGTCTCTAATAACACTCGTTTTCGAAATTCCCAGACTATTACATAGGAGGAAGTTCGTGCGACCCAGTCGTGCATTTGATTTTAAATTGATCCAAGTATATGTACAATTTAATTTATAAAAGTTAAGATCCATAACATATTTTACAGGAGGATATTTGACGAAATCTCACAATTTAACATTCTATAATAAACCTGTTATCTTAATAGAAATTTGTCAGAATCACGAAATCTTTCAATATGAAATCCCGCCGATTTCCTAGTATTTTGCAAAATACCTATTTAATACTTTCAAGATGGACGATGTTATGACGGACGACGACAGCACGGACGATGAGGGCCGGTTGGCTCGACTATATTGTGAACTTTTGGCCTCATTGTGTTGACCAATAAAAATGTTTACTTAGGCGGATTTCAGACTTTTGAACATGGTCTAAAAAGAGCAACGAACAGATGACCCAAAAACGAGGTTAACAGGGTTTGTCTAAGAAAACTGTTGACATTGGCGCCAAGTCTGCCGCTGTCGCTGTCGGAATTTGTTTTGCAGGATATTGTTTAACAGGATTTCAATAAGGGGGATTATTTCTACGGGAAAGTGTAGCCAAACAGGTGATTAAAAAAACTACAAGTTCTTCCAAATGCATTATTCAGATAATTCACAAATAGGTGAAAAAATCTCAAAAAACATTATTCCATGCCTTACCACAAAACGCAAAGGGTAACTAGATAAAACTTAAATATGTATAAATGAACTAGCAGAGCTCTATAAGTTTTTCCTTGGCATGCATATGACTTCGTACTACAAGTTAGTGTCAGGAAAGTTAACCTCTGTGTTAAGTGAAATCACAGAAATGGCCTTAAGGAAAGTTATTAACTGGGCTACGAGTTGTGGACTAGGTATTAACCAAAGCAAAACTGAACTGATGCTATTTACTACAAAATCTAAAACGCTTCCCTTCGCTCTACCCCGACTCTACGGCCAAACACTCTTGCTCTCTTTTCCAGTGCAAAACCCTAAGTTCGACTGGAAACTCAATATTGAAGAAAGTGTTAAGAAGGCTTACATAGATCTTTGGTAAAAAGTGGGGTCTTCAAACTGAGATAATTTTGTGGACATAAATAGCCGTGGTGCAACCGATCGTCATGTATGGTTTAATTGTATGGTGGCCCGCGCTTACCAAAGCATATAACATCGAGAAACTGAAGAAGGTACAAAGAACTTCTAGCGTTGGCACCATAGAAGCTTTAAAATCGTTCCCAACTGATTTCTTAAGCGTTTTTCTGTACGTTTTACCACATAATTTACACAACCGGAATACGGCTGTTATCACAGACAGGTAGCTATTAAAGCCATTAATTCTAATACATAATCCTCCAAATTGATCCATCAATGAAGTTGAACGACGACGGATGGTACACTAATTCACCGCTCTAGTAGAATTTTCACACACAAGAAGTAGCCTAAAATTTAAAAGTCATTTAAAGACTTGAAGATTCATGCAGAATCCAAAGAGTTATTAGTTTATAAATGAAGAATCCGGTAAACTGTAACTAACTCCACATATCGGTAAGTTAGATTTTAAGATCTTACTCCTTGAACACTAGTCAATAATGGCGGCTCTTTCTCAAAATTTAAAAATTCTCAGCCCACCATAATCACAAGTTTTAATATTTTGTGTAAGCTTGACCGGCTATTTTTAGATTTTAATGAATGAATGAAAACCCTTTACCAATCCCGGCCTAATATGCAGACTTACAGAAAATTGTTACAAGGCAAATCATACAACATTCACTTTTCCTCTTTTATTCTGAGGAAACACTGTTGTCATTTTAATTTTCGATTTAATTTACCTAAATTATTTGACAATATATTTTTATAGAGCGTAACAACGCACACTGGTACTCGTAATAGCTTAATACATACCAACAAAATTTCAATTATTTCAAAATGTTATAAATACTACAAATTTAAAGTGCTGGCTGTGATATTTGTCAGTAATACATAAAAGAGATACACAAATGTTTTCCGCATCCCTACGGTTGTTTTTGTAATGCTTTAACCTTAGTAAACCTCCAGCTTCCAGTGCCAAGCCCAATTAAACTCTCGCTTTGTGTGGGAAAGTATCTTTCATCATCATCACCAACTTACAACCATCTAATGTAATCCGCAAACTGCACCATCACATCAATTATGATGAAGCAAAAATATGGAAATTTCGGAACAAATTACTAATTCAACTCGAGCGATTAGGGTGACATCTGCCGTATCATTCAACCAACACCATCAACATACATATAAAACAATTTAGGCAAAACTGATAAAAGTCCGCCAGGAATATTTCATCAAATCAACATCGTCATCATCGGCGCCAATTAAAGTGTCATCAAGTAATCCAATGTCGGAGAATGAGGTTGCCACACTTTGGCACATTGGACGTAAAGAAATTTGATTTTAATTGCTTACAGCGCCATGTGCAGATACATCAACCTTAGAACACAACATTGCAAAATTTTTAAAGGGAGAGATCTGAATTAAGTAAAGAATGATAACACCACTTAACCAAGATACAAAATTAATAAGAATAAAAATTGCCACCACCACCCAACGCTGTCAAGGATGGACACCTGTCACTTAGAATTGATTAAGGCACAAGGCTGTGCGGTGCACACGTAAACCACTAAAAGCAATTTCCTCTGCGATTGTGCAAATTTTGTGGCTGAACGAATTCGCCCGCCACAAAACAGAGACAGTTTACATTTTGTAAGCCATTCATTTAACGGAATGTAAACAAGAGGGAAATTATCCCCGAACGATGATGACGCCATTGAACGTCGCGTCCGCGTCCGTCGTCGCTTCGTTGTTGATCTTGTTGGCTTAACGCACCATCACTTCTGGCATCGATGGATGCAACTAACGAGATGGAGACGTAAATCGAATGCGAATCGGCAGCAATCTGCGGCCGATCATCACCGATCTGCAACAGCATCCGCCCCAAAAGTTGAGTTACTTGGATCGAGGATCATGTTGCGCTTGAATGACTTCGCAACAAGATCTCAAATGCAACGTACCTGCTGCGGTAGCTACAGCAACGATCGAAAGTCTTGGTCCGAAATGCAAATGCAAATGAATCAGTAACGTAAATTGCCCAGATCGCCCAACTACTGATCACCACTGATAGAAAGATGTTCTGTAAGTTCTGAAAAATGCCACAAATGAACGTGATTTCCGAATTCGATGATGATCTCGATTGCAGATCCATCCACATCCAAACATATAGAGAGGTATAAATGTCTCCAATTGAAGGGTAGTTAGCCTAAATGGACGATCAATAACGGCCGATCGTGAAGGTTGATGCTGCAACTCACTACAAAAGATGTACGAGTATACACGCATTTTTGGCATAAAATTTGGGATTCACTTTACCTACAACCAAAGTGGCCATAACTTGCGAAGATCGTATGCTCAACATGTTTCATTCAAGTCCACAAAACGAAGAATCAAATAATGATAACGATCGGAATACTCGTACGTGATTATTATCATCCTCATCATCATTGACGTTTGCTGGGTGCATCCATGTGATATGTGATGTTAAATTGAATTTACGAGGAGACTATGTGTGTGTTCGGTAAATGTGCGGAATTTCCGCTGTGCGCTGCGCTGTAGCAAGGGGAGCAAACATACATTTCGCCAGCATTAATGGGAATTTTTAACAGCCTAAGATATTGATAATAAAATGCACAATCCTCATTTTAACACCAAAAACATTGCAGAAGTGATCATTACAGCTGCTGCTTCTGGCTTCGGTGTATCACGATGAGAATTATACGAAGAAGGAAGTTAAAATTAGTTTTCTGACCTTGTTTTTTGGATTGAGACTTAAAACGCCGACAGACGAAACCGCATCCACACGAGTGTAATTAAGAGTACTTATGATTTTGAGGGAACAAGTGGGCGCGTGCTTATATAAATGCAGTCTTTTACGGGGTTTAAGAAGAGGAAATTGTTTTTCTTTGTTTTTTTAAGTCGGCTAGATTTAAAAATGAAAATTTTAATCAAAAAAGGTAGCTAGATGAGTTTATCTAACCCTATGGTTTGATTGGGATAAAGTGCGTGGCAAGTCCATTATGATACGACTTGAATCTAGAAGACTTCCTTCCTACTCGTTAAAGCAATTGCAGCTCCTCACGAAGTGTGGGTTACTGCTTTGTTATGTCTATTTCTATCAGATCACGAGGACCATTGGGGTAGAAATATCACAGATGGATGCTACAACTTTGAAACAGAGAGGGACATATGAAGAATATTGTTTGAACAAACTCCAAGCTACATTGCTTGCTGGCCTATTAGACAGTCTCCCGTTCTAATACTGTATTTATTACGTAGTTAATGTACAATATGTAGGATGACTAGATAAGAAAAATCTGTCTTTATTTAAAGCTACATTCAAGTTCTTATGTATGAAATAGCACATCATTCAAATGAATGCCTCAACTTCGCTGGTAGTTCTCAAAACGGACAGTCGGTCGAATTTTGTTTATGTTTCGTGGTATTTTTCGGGAAATAACGTCCTGAATGTTGGCCTCGTTCAATGTGGTTGGCTTGTTAGCGTAGACTAAGGACTTGACATAGTCCAGTTGCCAAATGTCTCCCTCAAAACTTCGAGTGTTGCATTGCTAGTAAGTCGTTCAACTAAAGCTGACTTGTTGGAACTATAGGTCGATTATATCAGAAGACAGAAAGTCGGCAAACATCGTTCTATACCGAAGAGCATTGACTGTAACGGTGTCTCCTTTCTCAATCGGAAAGAAATACGGTTCGTTGATAACACCATGCCATAAGCTGCACCAAACATGCAATCTTTGTGGAAGCATTGATTCTTGGTTAAATACTTGTGGATTGTGTTCGCTCAAATGAAGCCAATTTTCCTGATATATCTGCTGAGCCGAAAATTGGAATCCTCCGAAATCTTGTCCATACCTCCGGGCAATATTTCCAGAGCAATATACACTTACGGTGGCGGTGTCTATTATTATCCGGATGATGAAATGGCAAGCATTTTTGAATGTTTTCAACTTTGGATATCATTGGCACATTCGATAGCTGCTGAAAAAAAAAGAATTGGAAGAACTATTATTACCATCTAGTCACCGTTTACTTAAAGATGTCAAACTCTTGAATTGCTTTAAATCCAGAGTTGGTCATCAGTTGCACATAGCACCATTTCACAAAAATGCTTGTAATCACGGTTTTTAAGATGGGTACAATGGGCCACAGATCTGTTTTATCGGTAGAGTTTTAAAGCACCATGGCTATCTGAGAATTATCCCTGTCATGCAGAAGGTCTTGGCTTCGATTTTCAGCCGCTGCAAAAATGTTTTTCAGGGGTGTACTGCCTCTGCCGAGGAAGTGACAAATCATCCAAGAGTATCTCTTGTCACGATAAAAGTGCTGCTCATTAGTTTTTTGGAATTGGCAGAAAATTGTATTTCCTCTCCATCCTACTCACAGGAATGGTTGAAAGTTTTAAGTCACGAGGTTTAGGCCAGTTATTTACGGACATTAATGGCCTCTTATTTATTTACTAGCTAACCCTCACCCGCTTCGTTGAGTGCATTTATGAAAAAAATTGAACCTGTGTTTAAATAATTTAAAGCCGAGAAAAAGAATTTGTTTATATTGCGGTGAACATTTCTCAATTTATTCTAATGCTTTTTGGTATACAACATTTTTGGTTTTTCCATCTCTAACATAAATAAACAGAGCCGATGGTTTTGCTTCTCGCGAACAGCCAACATATAGTTGACCATGAGAAAAAATAGGATTTTCTTACACCCAGAGAAAAACAACATCATAAAATTAAGTAGAAAAATATTTAAAATTACGTTGCTATAACTTTTGATTTATATGCTTTAATTTAAATACGATCAACTTTGTTTCAAATAAGAAAAATGTTTAATTAATCACAGTATAGTTAAACACCATTGAATTAATGTTTTTCTATTTTGAAATGTAATTTTCGTTATTCATTTAAAGACGTTTGATATTTAATTTATTTGAATCAAACTTGAAACTTAATACATCAAAGTGGTAACTTATTTGATTTTTTTTCCTTTTTGAAACGTATACATAATTCACTTTGAACCAAAGTTAAAGTACAACAAATCAAAGTTGTAATCCTTTTGACTTGTGAACGATAACAGTAAACATTTTGTATAAGAAAGAAATCATATGTATGTGTGTTCGCGGCTGTCGTTGTTGCGGGTCGAGGAAAATGTATCTGCCATTCTCTTTAGAGCTTGTGAGCTGTAGGTACTTATTGTGAACGTTATAACCTAAAAGTAATAAAATAACCTAAAATAATTCAAGTAGTGGACGAAAGCGGACAGCTTCGAAGTTTAATTTATTCTAATCCTGCTAACGAGAACAACCGCGACGATTCCGCAAAGCAGCATGAAGATCTGGAACTATAATTATTCAGAAATTTGAAGGTAACATTAAACTATCTCTTTTTTTTCTTATTATATAAATTTTATTCAAGTTTCGAATTGATGACGAAACCCTCTCAGAGATCTCCAAAGTGGCAAATTGGCAGTGCCAAAATTGCAACAATTCTGATTCCCGTCAACACAAACCTCAAGTTTAAAATCATTTCTTAAAATTGTAAGTATACATTCATACATTTTTCTCAATATAAAAATTATAATGTAATATATATTTTATAGGATATTTTAAAACTTTTTAACTCATCATCGAAAGGGAAATCATTGATCCAGTCTTTACAATCCCTCCACTACACCTGTATCAAATTAATAATGGCAAGACTTACATACATTATGTAAGACACAAATATTTGTAAATTTTGTTTGTTGTTTTGTTATTAAGTTATTTTATTTACAATACAAAGAAAATACTTTTGCAAAAATAATTGTTTTTAATCGATTTGAATATAGTGAGAATGACTTTAAATCAATGAATGCTAGTAAACATTATTAAATTGTTTGTAATTGATTTATTCCCGATATCTATTTACTTTAAACGCAAAGCGTGTTTAAAATCAATTGATATTTTTTTGAATCAAATGCGAATCGTATTTAAAACTATAATGGCGCTTTTCAATTTAATGTTACGTAGTAATTAATGTAAATATGTTTCTAATTGATTTGATTCCGATTTCTATTTACTTTAAACGAAAAGCGTGTTTAAAATTAATTGATATTTTTTTGAATCAAATGCGGATCGTATTTAAAACTATAATGCTACAACTTTAAATCATATTGGTTTCAAATTTGATTTGAAATGAAGTAGGGAATCACTTTTCATTGATAAACAACTTTGATTTAAATATTTTCGGCATTAGAGCCAAATCATATTGGTTTTACTTTGATTCAAAGTTGTTTTTTTTTATTTTACGTACTTTTTTCTCTGGGTGTAGCCAATACCACATATTTTCAAGGATTGACAGGAAACTGAAGACGTTTAAAATCAAATGGAAAGTCTGGCGGAATCATTGGAATTGGAGGAATCAAAACATCTTCGCCTTTGAATTTTTCACACAAAATGGTAGCTTCAATAATATTTGCCATTAACATAATCACGGCAAGTCTGGTACCATTACAAAGTTTAGGTTGATTGATATTCCGAAGCATTATAAATGGCACTTTCAGCGCTAAATTAATTGGCGGCCGTTCTGGTAAATCCAAAGAATTCAAAAACTCCGTCGGGTAATTTACTACATCATTTTCATTTGTAATTGTGTCAACCGATTTGTAGGCATTTGTTGTGCATTTATCTCGCCCAAAATCATTGCATTGATTTCAGAAAAATTTTTGTTTGTATTAGCCATTCTTGCACGTTCACTCAACCAAGTGTGATTATTGTAATTTTCCTTTATGCTTGGAAACACACTTTGAATCAATTCGTTCCTTGAATTTGCATTACAATACAAATTGGTTGGAAGTGTAATTCGGCCTTCAGAATCAAGTGGCGTTATTCCATTACCAATGTCCAATAACTGCTATAAGGTTTTGTATTTGCACACGAAAATTTGTGTCCAATGTAATTTTCTGACATAGCGCCATAAAATAGCTCTCATCCTACACAATAATCTGACACTATTGCAAAACTATTACATGTATAGGTGTTTCATTAACCTGCATATTTAAAGTCAATTTAAGAGAAAAGTGCGCTGTATGGCCACCATCTATAATAACGTGGCTGCAATTTCAGAAGAAGCCAGAGCCAATGCTATTTTGTTTTCAGATTGTATAGATGCTAAAAACAATTAAAGCAAAAATGTTTTCCCCGTACCACCAGGTGTATCTAAAAAATACAAACCATCACTCTGATTGATCACACCTTGCATAATGGTATTGTACACATACCTTCGTTGATCATTAAACTTCCGCACATTAGCTTGGACACATTCTTTATTCAATGCAATCGTATTGCCTTTCGCTTAATACTCGTATTTCTTGATCAAGAACATCTTGCGCTGCACGATTTGGAGCAACCATTCCTAATTTTGCCAATGCTTTATTAGCAATCATCAAACACGTGTCCTCAATGAAGATCAGAGATTGATTATACATTTCATGTGAGTATTCCAAATGTGGATTTAATGTCACATGACGTATTTGATGTAATATATACTCAGTCATGTTATCACGATAATTATGCCAAAGTTCGAGTGGATTTGAAGGATTGCATGTGGTTATAATTATTGAGAACAATATGTGTGTTTAATGTGGCGAAGACGAAACAGATGCATCAGCAAGCGTTGAATGCCAATGTGTGTCAGCTTCAAGCAAGTTCAAACGTTGACAGGCATAACATACTGTCCCATTTACTGTTCTCAAACATAAACACGACCCAAAGTATCAGCAGAAAAGATACCGGAATATCCTTCAACTGGTTTTCCTTGCTTTTGTCTTTGAAACCTTTTCGTCAATGGATTCCACGTATAATACTCAAGAACTTCTGAATACAATAACGTTTTGGCACAAAAAAAATGTGGTTAAAGTTGTATTCGGTGGTTGCGCTGCTTTTGCAACAGCATTTTCAGGTGCAATATATACACGTTGTCCATTCTCCAAATGCACTGCCAAATGAACAACTACTGCATACCTTTGAAACGATAATATTTATAACATAGTAATTTCATCATTCCTATCAACAGATTTTACTGCAACGCCAGCCATATCGCGCCCTTTTGTCACATATTTGCATATGTATTTTATAGATTTCACAGAATTACAATACTCGCCTTTGTGTGAGCTTTGAATCTCTTAGACCAGTGTTTTTCAAACTGTGGGTCGCGACCTCCTGGGGGGTCGCCAAGAGATCCTTGGGGGGTCGCGGTCAAGCCGGTAAGATTAATAAACAAAAGCCCTGTGCTAAAAAATTAAATAAAAGAAAAACATTTTTAGTGCGACATATGTGCCTGTTTATTTTTTAATAAACTTGAAATCTTGGATTAGCTTTTGACACTTTTAAGATTAAATCATTTTCCAAATTTAGTCTGTTTCTTGAAGAGAATGTGACTTCACACAAGTATGAAGTGGCGAATGGCAGTAACAACTTCAAAGTCTCGTTTGCCAGCTCAGGATACTCTTCTCTTTATCCAGAAATTGTTAATCGTTTTCAAATTGAATTCCATTCTCAGTATGCCATCTGCAGATAAATCTATAAGATTTTCTTTCATCTTTATCGATGGCGAGATTGGCGAGTTTTACTGACATATTCAAAAAAGGATTTAATACCCATCTTTGTCCATCTCCACTTTCAGAATCCAGTTCCGCAAAGAAACTTAATAGTTTCTTCTCTTAATTATACAAACTCTGTACCATGAGATGAATATGAGATTTTAATGATATCGATTCATCTGATGAAATTTCTTCGAGGATTTTTTGAAAGCAGGGAAAATAATCAAAACTGTTTGTTTGTAAAGACTCTGACCACAAACGAAGTTTTGCGAGGAAGCCTCTGATTTTATCTCTTACAGTTATAATACTTTCATCTCCCTTTATTCAATATGTTTAAGTGGTTGAAAAGATCAGCAAAAAATGGTAATTTTAAGAATCATGTGGGATCAGAAAAACGATCCGAATTTCCAGATTTTGAATCTTGTAAGAACATCAGTAATTCGGCTTTCAATTCCAGAACTCGTGTCAATACAATACCTTTCTTTTGACAGCCATCCTACCTCTGTGTGAAAAAGGATCACATATGATCCTAAACAGCCGACTTTGCAAGGCCTTGCCTTTAATAGAGTTCACAACGCTAATCAAATCTTTAAGCACATCATTTAATTCAGAAGGTAACACCTTAGATGCCAGAACTTGTCGATAAAGAAAGAAGTGTGTCCATGAAACGTTTGGCATTAATAATTTTAATTTTGCAATGAGCCCACTTTTGTTGCCCGTCAAAGTTTTAGCACCATCGCTACAAATAGCAAAACATTTTGTCCAATCAATCTCGTAGTCGCGAAAGCTTTCTAAACACATATCGTACAAGCACTGGCCGTACAATTCTGATGCGCGCTTAAGAATTCAAAAGAATGAAAATTACTGCAAGGTCTGCTACATTTTTTTTTTTTGGCAATACAGGAGAAAATTTTATCACGAATAAGTAAAATCTTGTGTAATTACACCGGGCTTTGAAGGGGTTCAGTGTATATGTATAGCTTTTTAAATAACTGACACATTATAATGGGGGGTCGCCAAAATTTCGTTACTAAGGGGTCGCGTACTCAAAAAGTTTGAAAAACACTGTCTTAGACAATATCGGTGAATATGGCACGATCCACCGATCGTCAACTTCAATATCCACATTTTTCACTTTTACGTTCGTTGATTTTCCATTGTCGTCATTATAAGTAACTGTGTCTGATATCAAATCACTTGGATAACGTTTCGAAAATTTTCCATTAACCATACATACTTGCGGAATTAGTATTTATTGCTTCACATGGTCCATCGTCCATGAATCATATTTTTTACAACAATCGCGAACAATTCTGGATCAATCGTAATATCAAGAAGCTCTGCTGATATGATATCATCGATATTATTTGCTGCAATTTTATTCACCAGCCAAATTAAAATGTGTGGATGCGGCAATTCTCTTTTTTGCCACTCGACTGAGTACATCCAGCATTGTACTTCCCCAAAAACTTTAAATTTAATGATAAAATCCATTAATGATTTTAACATCATCTTAAACACACGCGCTTTTGTATCACGTCTATCAGCCGGCGGCGATTGTCCAAGCAACAAAGGATCTATAATTTCTATCCACTGTGTGTTGCATGTAAAAGTAATGAACAAATCCGGACGATGGTAACGACCAGTGGCGGCGCAGGACCTAAACTTAATGTGGGCAAGATACAATTCGCGAGGCCCTCTGATGGTGCAATTAGAAGGCAATATAACTGGACCGCACGAACTTGCTCTTATGTAAAAGTACTTTGGAATTTAAGATACATTTTATAAATATAAAACATGGATTTAATGAGATAATAATGTTCAAATGCATAAAATTGCCGTCTGGTTTCCGGAAAAATATGAATTTATGCAAATAAACTTTAAAAAACCGTTTTATTATTAAATACATTTTTTATATAAGAAATTTCTCTAAAATTTTTCAAGAAAAAAATGTCGGATGCGAATTATTTAATAATATTGGTTTTAGGAAATACGAGTAATTTCAAAAAATAATCGTTCATAGGTGTTGAAGATATTGATTTAAATTTTTTTTTTTTAAACCCAATAAACATTTTTTCGAATATTTTTATATACAATATTATTTTAAACTTAAGGGGACTCCTTCTAAAAATTTTGGGTTAAAATTCTTAGAGCCGTTAATGAGAAAGTCGAAAATCAAAAAAACGGGCCTATGGCAGGTACCCCTAATAACATTTTGCCCCAAAATATCACACCTAATTTTTTTATCAAAATCGTTAGAGCCGTTTTCGAGATAAATAAGATTTTGCATTACGGGTGTATGGGGGGTACCCTTAGTTTTGGAGCTAAAAAAAAATTTCAATTTCTCCTCTAGGGAATCACCGAAGACCCTTAACTACCGAGATTGAAAGAAATAGGTCCAGGGGTTTAGGCTGTAGTGAGAAGACTTCGTTGGAACATTAAAAAAAAATGAATAAAAAAAGAAAAAAATAAAGAAACAAAAATTTTCTACTTTTGGTTTCACTGAACTCCTTAATTATTGGTTCGTAATTTATTTTACATGCTATATCTGTTTCAGTAGATAAAACTGTAAAAGATGAAAGAGCAAGAAGGTTTAATTTTTTTGTTGGATACGGATATGTAAGTATTTTTTGTTTGTTTTTTGCTTTTAAACTGCAACCCATAAAATAAAAATAATGAGTAGGTATAGGAAAAGTTTGGTAGCTATTATAATGCCAACTTATGTTGCCAGACTAAAATATAAACGAATGATCAGAAACGAGAGATGAGATTTTTTAATTAACTAATATAACATAACATAAGTAGTTTATCCGAAATATCGATTATTTCATTGACATTCATTTCGTGCGCCGAATGGTGGAATATCTTTAAGTTGAGAATTAATTCTAATGATTATAAGAAAAACCTTGTGGCGTGTACTTTTGGATTTTCCATACCTTTTCAAATTTATTTTCGCCTGTAAGGCGCGAGGCCCTTTGCACCGCGAGGCCGTGGTCGGTGGCCCACACCGCCCACCCCATACGCCGCCTCTGGTAACGACGAATGTATGACATATCATCTTGAGCGTATTCATCCATATGACGCCGGCCGCCAGTGTATGAAGAAGGCAAAATAGTTAATTGACCAATATCATTAACATTACCATACCATCCGCATTAATACTCGTAGCATCACGAAGATGAATGTACTCCTCAGATCTGAGCTTTCTTTGGATAAAACGAATTAAATTTCTGTCTCTATTTTTGCATACATATCTACAGCATATTGATGCAACGATCTCCAACACAACTAATGGCCAATTTCATAAACAAACACTAAAAGCACTTTTATCAAAAATCCTTTTAAATTTTATCAGACTCTTAAATCTTTCGAGTTTAGCCAATCCATAAAAGGGAAATTCAATGGAATTTTATGTTAAAATTGAGTTCTCTTCACATCCCTGTAAAAAAGAAATTGGTTCTTTCTTTCTAACAAGCGAAATGTAAAAAAAAAAAAATTAAAAAGCATTATGTGTTGAAACAAATGTCAAGAAATGCAACAAAAAAAAAAAAACGAAATGCAAAAACAAATATATTTGGAAGTATTCTGTGGCATAAAATGCTTAAGGTACTAGTACGGTCTAGAATGCCAAAAAAAACGCATGATTTTTGGGAATTTTTTTCTCGGAAACCTTATTAGGAAATTACATAATTTTTTTTAAATAATGAATACATGCGTCAAGAGTACAAAAAAAAATTTATTTTTTTTAATTTTCGAATTTTGGCCGAATTATAGAGGGCGCAAACGTCGACTCATAAAAAAATACATGGTCCCATGGCGGACAGTTAATCTCAGAATTGGCTGAACTGAAACAAAAAAAAAACAAAATGGGGTGTTTAAAGGAAGGTATCTTACGAGACAATCTACCGCAATTTGTTTGGTATTTCGATATTTCTCAGATATTTTTCGATCACGCTTTGGACGCAGTCCACCTCCTGCAGGGAGGAGTGTCCAGGTTCACTAAATTTTTGTATTACTTTTTCGACTAAATTTTGGTGATCGTGTATGAACTGTAGAATAGCGGTTGATGTGATGCGGTTTCGATTCTGTGGAACACATGAATCACTCCATAAGATTGAAGTTCTTATATTTGGATGGTCTTCCATAATTTTGTTTAACATTTTAATGAGTGCACTTGCTATATCATTCCCAGATCTTCCGCAAACAGTTTCATTCCACAAAACACAATAAGTAACTTTACCAAATCCAGGAATAATAAGCGTGCCAGTGAGATTGTAAACACAGAGTTTTCTTTTATAATAAAAGTTTGAAGTGTACATTTTAGGCAAGGTGAAAACATTTTCCAAGTCATACATTAAAGTGGCAGTATTCTGATCAATATTTTCTAAATCTTTGCTTTTCATAAAGTAAAGTTTCAGCTTCTACACAGCTTTCCTTATTTGCTTTGTAGAGAGAGCATTTATCGCATAAGTCTTTTTTTGGCTGGTGGAAAGAAAGATTAAACTCTGTATTGAAAATGTTGCGGAAAACGTCAATCGAAACTGGATTTTCAAATTTGACTTTATATAAATCGTATATTCGTTGTAAATTTAAGTGCGATTCTAAGTATCGCCTAGAAGTCGTCGAACGACAATAATGAGAATCGACAACGGCGAAACTAGAAATATGACCTTTAACGTTCTTAATACGATCCTCATCAGTACGCTTTCGCCCGCGCTTTGTAGTTGGTTTTGTATGCTCTTTATTGTAATATTTTGAGAAAAAATAGTAAATGGTTCTTTCTGTTATGCTAAGCGTGCTTAAAAAATACTTCTTGCATTATTGTACGATCTGATCTCTGACTTTCAAATAATATTTAAAACTTGCCTGTTTTTTTGGAAGAACTTCTAGCTTTTTTTCTGTTCGCCTTCGTTTTATGTCCATCTTTTTAACGAAATTTCCATAAAAATTTCCAGAAATAGGTGTGGATGTCCTGTTTTTGATTATCGGTAATATTATTGCAACAATCATAGAAACAAAGGGATGTACAGGTCGGGCCCAACGCTCTAGCAGGTCTTGTTATGCCATTTTTTCCATCATACGAAATACCCTGATCACGAAGACTTTTTCTTAATTTTTGTTTCCATAACGATGGGTTCCTCTTTTTTTTCTTGAGGTTGTTGATGTTACACTGCATGCTATTGAAATGAAATTGCTACCTATAATTTGGGAAGAACAACAAATCTGAAACTTACATGAACTACTATAATCGGATGGCAGATTTCGGGTTTGGATTTTATTGGAATCTGGAGTTGGCAAAATCAATTCATTTGCATGCTCATAAATTTTTTTTAATGTGTTCCTATTGTCTGTTGTTGGAGGTTGGTACGATGGATCATTGTCTTCATCGTCAGCTGAAAAATCCTCGCCTAATATTTCGGCGCCCATGCTAAACAATTAACGAACAAGACAAAAGTAATTAAAACATTAATTTATTGCATGTATTATCATAGTCATTACGCATAAATTTCTTCCTCGGCGCAGAAGACTCGTCGTCCGATACCTGAGACATCATGATTGCAACTGAGCCCAAAAATTACACACGGCTGTGTTAATTGTTATGGGACATACGACAAACGCATACTAAGACTTCAGTAAATTATTGTCGTATGTGTTCAAAGAAAAGGCATATACGACAATTATTTTCCGAATGGACGCAAAACCGATTTTGCATGGGAAAAATTGTCGTATGTTTAAAATTTGTCGTATGTGTAGCTTTTTTTGACACATACGACAAAAAAATGACTCAAATCGTTAGTGACCTTGGATATACGACAAAAGCACACTGATTATCTCGGGAACTAAAATAGATAAAAAAAACGGATTTCACAGGATTGTAGACAAAAAATCTATTACCAAAACTGCATTTAAACCTCAAAACCTCAATTTTTCACATCAACAAATGTTTATTTTTTTTTGTCTGAAAGGTATTTTTTTATACAAACCATCTACATATTAATACCTTTCAAACAAAAAAAAATTACCAAAATCGGACCAGCCAAACGCGAGTTTATCGGCCACACAAACTTAACAAATTCTTTTTTATAGATAAGAAAGATTAAAACTTATATCACCTTTTGTTTAGTTCAAAAAAGGAGTTGGACGTCGAACATTAGTAAATTAAGTCTATCAGAGATTTACAGAGTGGAGCAATGTTGTCCATTTATACGATGTGAGGTCACTGGGCATTCAGAGACCTTCCTGAACAGTCAGCCTTCTGGCATACAGCATCAAATATTGCGGTATCAGTTCTTCTTTATCGTTCGGTGGTAAAACTTGCATTTTGTCTTACAGGTGATTCTTTCTCTGTCAGATCTTCAATTAAGTTAACTCTTACCTACTTCCAAATTTTTTGCTATTAATAATGGCAATTTGTCCCAGCCGGTGTGGAGGAAAGAAGTTTGTTTGAACGAATTGTCATCGCTTACTTCAAGAGCTACTAAGCCTTATTTCTTCTAAGCTGGCTGTTGAAACGAGTTGTACCCGACTGTGTGATGCTCAAAAAGTAGCTGTTGAAAATAATACTTGAATACATATCTACTATTTCCTGCGGTTCCATGACTAGGGAGTAGGGTATTTCGAATAACCTGCGTTTCGATCTTAAAAACAGAAATCAGTTCCTTTTTACATCAAACGAATTTTATTGTACGCAACTTTTTTTGTTTCACAAAACAGCTCTGAGCTCTATGGTCTGAAGTGTAAAGTGTTCTCCCGTTCCAGGTATACATACCCTCTCTCAAGTCGGTAACGTTTTGAAGGGTATCATTTTTGAGGCTTATTCCCATTAAACAAATTTTCAAAATTAAGTAAGATATGTATTTTTCGATCGAATCGCGTTTTCCATAGAGACGGATCTCGACACAGCAATGGCCTCTCGAAAACTTTGACTCACGCTTTTCTAATAGCTCTGAGTTGGATAAGAAAAAAAAGTTTTCCTGAATATATTTCGTTCCACGAAAATTTCGTTCCAATCAAAACAAATCTGCGAACACAAAATCAATGTATTCTCCAAAACCTCTCCAACTGCACATGAATTAGATTGTTCTATTGAACAAATCGAACATTTTCAAAAAATGCACCACAATGATTCAATACAATCCGATAAAGTAAAACAGAACATGTAAGATGAAATGTCAAAATAATAAGCTAAAAGTGCTCCACGCAACGAAAAGACAGATTGTAATCAAAATTCAACAAATTAAGGGAACACAGACATCACCTTTTCACCGAAACCCGACGACCACGTTTGGTCGTCGTAAAGTCGCTTATAGATATTCCTATTTCCCAGTGTGTTAACATTTATTCACTTCTTGCGATTTGTATCGGGCTGTTCTGCCACCAGCTACCCAACCTTCAAATTGAAACTTCCTTCACCTCCTCCATTACGCGAGCTTCGCGTTGTCGTGTACTCCCAGGAGGGGAGCAGTGCTATGCCAAGTTTGTACCTACGTGTGTACCTGACCGCGGCATGAATGGACTTCGCCTGCAAGAACGCAAAGGCGAACGGGAACGCAATGAGCTAACCTTTAAAATATGTATTTATTCAATTATTTCACAAGTAGTAGGTAAATAAAAATATATAGATATCTGTGCTTATACATAAAATTCCCGCCAACCATCCATCCATCTACCAAGTGGGAATCCACCATCGATCCATCCAAGCCTTGGCCACAGAAGAGGATGGTGCCAGCAGAATCGCAATGGTGAAATGAGCTCGATGCTTGACTGTTTGTAGTAAATTAAAATTTAAATTTATGCCATTTGTTTTCGAGACCAGAAAACTGTGAGTGAAATAAGGTGGAAGACGCGAAGTCCATACGAGACTTACGATTACGACGACGAGAAAGCCAAACCAAACCACTGACAAACGGTGGACTGGACTGGCCAACATTTTGGTCGTCCATTACTTTTCAGCCATGGCAGCGTAATTTTGCAACAAACTTTAAAAGTACACTCACACATGAAAAGGTATCGCTGCTGGTGACGTAAAAAGGGGTGAAGGATAACCATGCAGTTTAAATTTATTGAGCAGGTGTGTCGGGATTTTCTTGGTCCTTTTCGTCCTTATTACATGACTCAAAGGTGGGAGAATTCAGGAAGTAATTGCTAACCAGCTAAATAGTTCAGAGATTTTAACGAGCTGAGTTGCTTTTCGTCATAAAAGGGTTATATTTTTGTTTAACGTTCTATGAATAGAAAGATTGTTCGAGATTTGAGGATCTATCTGCGGGAACATGTTTTTCAGACAATTTGAGTTAATTCGATCTTAACGACAAATTTTACTGATTTAACTAAAGAGATATTTCTAACAGATATGGCTGGCCACAAAAGCAGAATATTTCTCCATAATCTAAACGAGGCCAAGATGATATGCTCCAAAGCATACGAGATGAGACGAGACCCAGGGCGAGTTCATTTCGTCTCAGCTAGAAAAATACCATTGTTTCTTTGGA
This sequence comes from Philhelius festivus, assembly GCA_963931855.1. Classification (NCBI taxonomy): domain Eukaryota; kingdom Metazoa; phylum Arthropoda; class Insecta; order Diptera; family Syrphidae; genus Philhelius; species Philhelius festivus. The sequence goes on from OZ007555.1 coordinate 68,699,027, forward strand.
ACAATTTGGATGAAATTTTTAGAAAATAAAACAAGAGACGGATTCGATATTCACTTACATGAAAACAAAACAGGTACAGAGACGATACAGAAAATGTTCTATTTTAAAAATACCGAGAGGTGACTTACAACTTAGTTTGGTCCCTTGGCCATGATGCCTACTCTCAGTCTACGGAAATCAAAGGATGAGCGTATAGTCTGTCACTATAAAGATACTCGATTTTTTTTTTTTTTTATAATTAACTCACGCTCAAGGGAATTTGATTACCCTTTAAATGTTTTAACACAGCGCGGGCGTGAAGTTACGGAAGAGAAAGAAGGATAGGAAAGATGTGTGGCACGATGTTCTGAGACTGACGGTGGTTGTCTCAGACTTTTTATCTCCAGGGATGGCGGCTGAACTAAAGCGGAGAATTGCCGTGTCTTATTTCTATGTCCCTTATAATTCACATTATTTTATTCGTTTTTCATCCTTGTTGGGCATACTAGTTTAACTCAATCACATGTTGTTAGTGTTATGCCTAAACAACATGTAATGAGTAAACCAGCAACCCATTGATGACAATTTTTAGAAGATTTTAATGGAATTAAAGACGACATAGACGCGACGGCAGGGATCGAACCTGTGATACTGAGGTTGACAGGCGAGCACACAACCATCGCGCCACGGCCACCCCCAAATTGGTTCATCCCTGAAAATAGGAGAAGAGGTTTGTTTCCTCTGATTTTTTTACACTCACAGCTCCAATCACAGCTCCAACATAAGGCACCTTAATGTAACGTCGTTAACCATTGTGCATTTTATACTTTGAGTTTTTTAAATATTGTTCGGAATTTTAAAGGGTTTTTCAAAAAGGAGGTTAAAATTGAATAGACAAGTTTTGAATGAGATATCAACGATATGTTTGTGTCATTTTATTTGGCGGTTGAAATGAGACTTAGATTGAATTACAGGATTAAACCTGAACGGCATATTCCCGAATTCGAAAACAATGTGATCGATAGTGCAATTGATCAATTTAGAACACTGATCAATAGTTCCCTGGACAGGTAGAAAACTCCACGCACCAGCAGAAATAGGTACGTAAACTTGCCCCAGCATATACAAATAATATATGCTCACCGGCAAAAACTCCGCCAAAGCCTCATAATAATCTACCACAGGACTTTCATCAGGGAAAGTGACGAATACCGGCGACTGCATTCAGAACTTCAGTGCACAACACAATATTCAACCAAGCAGTAAAAAATCAACAGGAAAAGGATTTCAGGAAGAGACTAGTAGATATCAAACCTGGCGCCGACATGTTTAAAAAGATCAATCTGCGAGCTCAATTTCAGACACCATGTTTCACGGACAAGAAGTTTCAAAAAATTCTGCTGAGAAAGCTGAAACTTTTGCCAATTACTTTCATGATATGTAGTTTCAAAGACCGCCCTCCCATACACCTTCCTGATTTTATTGAAGAAGTAGAAATCCGCTTTCAGGAGACATCAGGAACCACCGAAAGGGTGACCTTGTTCAACGAAGAGAACCCATCAGAAAACCCATCATCGGAATCGACACTGATGTTTTCACTTCTCCTGCAGAAGTGGCTGATATTATTTTTACTGAAAACTCCAAAAAATCAGCAGGAAGACGACAAGATTTCTAATTACATACTGAAAAAGTTACTAAATCTTGCTGTTCTCCTGTTGACTATAAACTGTAGCAACTGTCTGAACAACAGCTGAAGATAAACAGCGAAAAGGCCGAACTTATCTGCTTTCGAGCTCCAGTGACCGCCGTTCGAAGACGAGCGTTTGCAACACGCTGTGATGCAATAAAACTTTAGCTTCCAGACAGCACTGAAATAACAGATATATCAAAAATGAAGCACTTGGGAAACAACTTTTCCAACAAACTGCATGCATAAGATGTTAAAGAGAACCAACTTACAAACAACTTATCCGACCAGTTCTGACCTACGCCTTTCCCATCTGTTTTACTATCAAAGGGCACTGTATTGCCCAGCCAAGTTCTGGCCCTACACCCTTTTTACAGGAACAAACTCAGGCGATTTTTGACCCCTCTCTATCTTCAGTACAGAAGAAGTCAGAAACTTAAAATTCCGAATATTTGCTAAGGTAGTCAGGCACAGGCGCACAGTGGGGCACCTTGTATGGGAGACCGGAAAAAACTCAATTAAAACTAAACTACTGAACCAATTTTCATGAAATTTGCAGGAAAGGTAGACAATAGCAAGACAAATCTACACCAATGACCACCCATTGCCACGCCCACTCAGAAAAAAATGACATTAAAAACACTGAAAATCAGGTTTTGTTTTTTTTGGATATATAACCTAAAAATAAAAATCAATGATTGTGCGCCATAAAATGTTTCAATTTTATTTTGAAATACGAGTATATACATAAATTCAATTTGAAATATTATATATATATAAAAAACAGTGATGCTATTTAACAAAGAGCAAAGCTAAAGACATTTAATCATAATGCATACAGCATACGTAACGGCTTGCGTTTGGGACTTGAGAGAACATATATTATAATAAATGAAACCCCTATAAGAGCTACCAAACCCAAATTTTTCCATCAATTAGCGGGACATTCTATCATATCATTCTATCTATGTTGGAGACAAGTAAAATTAAAGAAAAGAGGGGCTTCAAATAACCGGTTTTACTGTATTCCGAAAGTTGTTAATAATGTCAAAAAAGTGGGTTAATGAAAAAAACATTTATTTCAATAGGTAAATGTGCAATGCAGGTTTCAAATACAAAGTCCTGATGCCAACAGCGACATACAAAGAGAAAATAATATGTAATTTCTTTGATCGATCTGATCTTTCTAAATGTATTTTGGTATGCTGAATCTGAATGTGAAATCCATTTTGCCGAAACACCCCAAAATGTTTGACTACCATGCGAAAAACTTTAAAATTGTGGGTTTTTTTTTATTGTTTTTTTGCAATTTAATCAACAATTTTGGATTGTTTTGCAAAACGGACTTCACGCTCAGATTCAGCATACCAAAATATCTACATTTAGAAAGATTTGCCTGGCCAAAAGAGCTGCTCATTTTTTTTGCCTTATTTTTTTTTGCTTTTTTGGATGACTTTTTCAGGTTAAAATTGCTTTAAAAACCAAGTACGGACGTCTTCGGGTGAGATTTTTTTTGAAAACTATTGTTGAGATTCAACACTATCTAACGAAACCTATCCGCCAACAGAGGCAAACAGAGGAAGTAGTTAAAACCTTATGTGAATTTAAAAAGTCACTAAAATTTAATATTTTTTTGTCAAAAAAATCTTATTCAATTCTTTTTCGCTAAAATAATGTACCATATTGTTTGTCTATTTATTTTAAGCCTATTTAAAAAAAAAATGGTTTCAAACCTTAAAATTTTAGAGTAAATGAATTATTTTAAAACTACACGTATTTTTATCAGTTTTCACTATTTTCAACTTTGAACGAAAATCTCCAGGCCCACAAATTTTTTTTTGAAAAACTGTTTTCATTTCCTGATTCTTCAACTAATTTACTGTTAGAAACACGTGCAATATCAAAATAAATCCTACTTCCGAAATATGGGTTTTTTCCGCCGTTTCCCCACTGTGAGGCGCCTCACCAAATTTAAATTTTCTAGCATAAGATATAAGGCCTCAAAAATCACAAAAATCGTAACTGACTGACAGATCATCAAAATTATGGAGCACTTCCCGATATCGTAGAATCTTGTAATTTTGCACAATGTTAGGTCTTGTCATCGACTTTATTTCATGAGGCAACCTTCTTCAAATTTTAGTCAGTAATCATTAAATAATAAAATTTCTCTATTACATTGTAGCTGTTTCAATATCATTCTACTTTAAATATTCGGTATTAAGCCTTCATGAAGTAAGAACTTGGCGTACTTTTAGATCTCAGTACTTTTCACGACTGACTTGTCACTCAAAGATTTTTGTATAGAAGAACTTGGCTCTTTTTTTAACATTTATGTTTTTGGTCTGATTTCATTTACAGCAATAAAGAAGATGAACATTTTGAAGAAAAAATTGCTCCGCATTTGCACTGGACTATAATTTAACACACTGACGAAGAAATATGTACCAACTAAGAAGCTGTACGAAAAAGCAAAGTTAATACCACTACAGAAGTACTTGCTGCAACTCTCCAGGAGAAATCATCAGGAACCTGGAAGATCATCCCAACTCAGACGTGCTACAACCCTTCCAGCATAAACTAGATCCTAGTGACAGGTGTCTGTACGTCCGAGCCATCACTGATGATCAATTTGAAGAAATCATCCATAACGACGATGCACCCTTTTACAAGAAGAAAAACAATCAGTGCTACAGGGTATAAAACGCCCACTTATCAAAAATTAATATATTGCTTATATTAAAAAATCATGAATTAGAATAATTTAACAGTAATTATATCTATATATTGGGCCCCTATTTAATTTAGTAATAAGTTAGTTTTAGATCAAATTGTATATAAAACAAATTGAAAAAAAAATTACTAATATAAATGGTTGAAAAAAAAACTTTACAAAAAATTGTTATTATTTTGTTTTTGATTTTCTCGAAAACGGTACAACAGATTTGAATGATTTCTTTTTCTGCTAAAGGTCCTCCAAATTTTGAATATTATTACATATTCAAATTTAAATTTTTTTTATTTTTTGGATTTAAGAAAAAAAATTTAACTTTTTTTTGGAAACTCAATATTTCGAAAACCCCATGCTCGATTTTTTTCAAACTCGATAAATAAAAATTTCCTAATATAATCTACAAGATTTGAAAAAAAAAAATTTATTTTACCTAAAAATAACGGTAGCCACAAATGTTAGAAAATGGTTTTTGAAAATCCTATTTTTCTCGAAAACGGTTCCGAGAATTTTGATAATTTTTTTTTTTCGATTAATTCTTACGATCTATAACTTTAAAAAATTGAAATCAAGATATTATAGACTGTACCTATACGAGTATCATCGAACGTTTTTTTTTCAAATTTGGAATTTCTCATTATCGGCATTTAAGGGATTTAAATTATTTTTTTTTTATATTTTTGTACGTAAAAAAAATATTTCTTTGAATTTTTGAAAAAAAAATCTATTTTTTTTGGCAAATTCGATATCTCAAAACAACTCAATATTTTAAATTGTAAATTTAATTTTTATTCGAATAATAATAAAAACTTAAAATTGGCGTACCAAAATTTTTTCTTAAAAATGTTTTAAAAATTTTTTATATAAAAACTTATTTTTTTAAGAAATTTTTGTTCTTGCATAAACTAATATTTGCTTTGAGTAATTTAATTTAAAAAATGAATTTTATGCTTATGAACAGTTTTGTCTCATTAATTTTTGAAATTCATGGTCTTTTACATAAGAGCAAGTTTGTGCGACCCGGTCGTGCATTTTATTTTTGGAAATATCGGGATTTTCTTCCAACTGCTCCAGAACCCAGTCGGACACACAAGGCGTGATCTATGATTTTTTTTTTAAATTAGTTGACGAGAAAGTAAAAATCAAAAACCAATGTTTTTATTTAATTATCGTATACATTAATCGAACCATTTTTTTTAAAAATTGAAAACTTAAAAACCGTTCAATGTGAGATACACTTAACGTACATTGTTTTTAACAATAAGCTCGCTTTTGTTAAAAGATATTTAATTTTTTTCTTTTAATCTATCGAACTGTTTTTAAATAAAAAATATATTTTCTGAGACATATGTAAAAGAAATTTGTAAAGCAGGAACCGTTATTTTTAATCTTTAAAAAAAATAAAAATGTGTCGGGGAAAAAATTTGTAACTGTCATCTACTAAGTTTAAAGAAAATCAGCTATAGTCCAACTGACAGACAGAATTGCGATACCAACTAGGTACAATAGGGCAAGTTCTGTATTTGGACACAAAATTGAACTACAGACTTTGATCGAAGTTGACATCACGGTGATAGCGAAGACTAAAAAAAGTGGGTCGGCTCGGCTGATTTTCTTTAAACTTGGTAGATATAATTTTTAATTTTTTCCCCACACACGTTTATTTCTTTTTTTTTAAGACCAAAAATAACGGTACCTGCCATTCGATTCTTTTTTCTTAATTGTATAAATATTTTTTTTTTTCAAAAACTGTTCGACAGATTTAAAAAATAAAAACACAAACAAATTTCATTTACTTAAATCTAAGTTATGGTTGAAAAAAATTTTCCGAAAAATGGTTATTGAAGGTACCCCCGATGGAACCATTTTTTTGTTTTTGATTTTCTCAAAAACGGTAGAACCGATTTTGATCATTTTTTTTGCTAAGGCTCCCCAAAAACTTAAATAGAATTGTGCACTCAAATTTTCAAAAAATTGCTTTTGGATTTTTAAAAAAAAACTTCAATTTTTTTTTCAGAACTCAATACTTCTAAAACCCCATGCTAGATTTTTTTAAACTTGCTAAATAAAAGTTCCTTAATATAATCTAGAAGATGTGAGAAAAAAATTGTATTTTACCTAAAAATAAAGGTACCCAGCATACAAATGTTAAAAAAAAGCGGCACCTTTAGATACATTGTTTTTTCTTTCAATTAATTTTTATGATCTTTAATTTAATAAAAAAAATTTGAAATTAAAATATTACAGCTTGTACCTACCATAGAACCATTTTTTCGAATTTTGAATTTCTCATTATCCACAAAACGGATCTTAATGAAATTTCTTATAGAGAAGCTTCTAAAAATTTAAAACACAATGGCCCTGAGTAATAGATCCGAATCTAGCCTAAGTTCGATTTTAACCAAACATTCGTAGAAATAAAACAAATTTTAAGTATAAATACTTAAAAGCGGCTTTCCTGTAACTAAGTTAAATTTAAAATGATAGAATCACAATAGAACTTTACGAATCTGATTAATAGAAATCTGTTTGTATATCAGTTCACAATAACGAAATTATGAAAATGAGTCACAATTATTGGTATAAATAAGACTGTTGTTAAATTTGATCTGTTACTACGAAATTTTAAAAGCAACTTTTCTACATCTAACAAAAAGTGACTTTAAAACCGATTCTATGAATGTCTATTACTAAGGGCCAATGCATTTCAAAAATTTTAAACAAATATTTTTTTCTTTTTTTGAAAATTTGATATCTCAGAAACGGCTCAAAAACTTTTTTTTTGTAAATTTAATTTTTATTCGAGCAATAATATAAACTTTAAATTGGTGTTCCAAAATGTTTTCTTAAAAATCTTTTAAAAAGTTTGTATATGAAAGCTTTTTTTTAAGAAACCACTACAGCGACTTATAATTTTTGTTCTTGCATAAATTCATAATTGCATAGCATTCTGTTTTTGTCGAAGTAAATATTTTATCAATCACAAATTTTAGGTTGATGCTGGCAAAAATAGAAGTTTTTTAATAATAATTTGGCAAATAAAGAAAATAAAATTGCTTTATTTTCAATAATAGGGCAAAATTAGTGAGCAACAAATCCCAAATTTCCAAACTCGTGTCCCTAATGGAGGAAAATTTGGACGCAGCCAGGGGGCTGTGCTCCAAAGTAAATACACAAAGAAAGTGGGAGCAGTTTAGTATAATTTTGAATGGCCTAGGTCCTCCTGCAAGAGAGTGGAACAAATGGCACCGAGTAAATATGTACTTCTTTGAATTTCTTTAAATGTTTGGTACATTTTATTCAATCTGTCAAGTCTGGATTGATCTCAAATGTAAAACGAAGAAGAAGAAAACATAAAATAGAATGAAATATCTGCAACTGGAGGCGGGCCGAACCGGCTTCACCACTTCACTGATATCGAGGAAACAATAATCCGAATCTTACAATTGGATACTTGCGTTGATCCACCCGGTAAAGAATTCGGTTTGTTCGAAATTGTTGCTGAAAATGTCAATGAGAAATCTCAAGAAGTGTGCGTCGAAGATAATTTGTTTTTGAATGGCAGTGAGGAATGTCCGTGTCCCTGGTCCACCCAGAAACATAGTTCCTCAAATAAGGAAAACAGTAAAAAATGTTCAAAAACCGAAAAATTGCAAGAAGAACGGAAGGCTTTGTTACAAGAACAAACTTCTTCCCAAAATAATTTTTATGAGAATATGACAGGATTCATGGTGAAAATTAAAAAGAGTGTAGACAACATTGAATATTGCACCAAAAAGAATGCACGAAATATAGAAGAAATTCTCAAATTAAAGAAGGAAAAGCTCAAGGTCTATAAAGAAATTGAAAAAAATAAAGACCATTGCAACAAAGAAAAATTAAAACTCAAAATTCAAATGTTGGAGTTTGAAAAACAAAAGCAAAATTTAATGGGCTTTTGAAGTTCTTGTTTTAGTATTATGATGTTTCGTTGTTATTATTCTCATTGCGTTTTTGAAGAATATTTATATTCAAGTCTTTTCTTTTGTTGATGTTATTATTTTGTTTAAAGGATTACAAAGTTCTAAGAATCCGGTTCCGAATTTCAACTGCTGCTTAATTATCTGTAGTAACATTCAAATTTTCAGCTCGTTCAATGATTTCATCGCCGTTGTCATTTCCATCTTCAACTGACTCTTCAGGCGCAGGAATATTGAACTCAATACAAATATTATGCAAAGCGGCGCAAACATTTGCGATTTGAGTAGCCTTTTTAGGGCTGTAATGTAATTCACGTGCTCTTAACATACACCTAAACCTATTTTTCAGAACTCCTATTGTTCGTTCAACAATACATATTTCTTGCCTTTGCATGTTTTTTTGTTGAAAAAACCTTGTATAGATCCTGGATCTGGGTTACGAAATGGTGTCATCAAATATGGCTTAAGAGCATAGCCACCGTCACCTCAAATTAAAAAGACATAAAAACAAACAATTAAAACAGAAATTAATGTTTGATAAGTATACCTAATAACCAGGTATTTGTTTCACCACTTTGATATTGTTGTTCCAACTTTAATTTCAAGCTCGACATATTGAACACACTCGAATCATGAGATGAACCTGGAACCATTTTGTCATCACATACCTGAAAAATTTTGCTTGCTATTGTCATGTATTTTCATAAAATGAATTACCATATCTTGCTATTCAATCCACTTAAAAGCAAGATTAAAAATTGTACTTGAAGTATTAAATTAAGTGAATCAAAAGATTCGATCGAATCAAATAGCAGACCTAGGATTTAGATCTGTATTTTTGGTATTAATTAAACTTACCAACAAAGCATTGAGACTGTAAAATCCTTTCCTATTATAATAGGCCTGTTGAAATTCTTTTTTGGGAGACGCTATTTTAATGTGCGTCCCATCAACGCAAATCAACGAAAATTTTTAACAAACCTGGAATGAGCCAAATGTGTTAAGAATTTCTTGTGTTTTTATTAGAGAATTCTGTACTTACAAGAATTCCTCCAATTCTAAGGGATTTGAAGCATCTCTAAGATGTCTTCTTCTTCTTAAAATTTCTAAAAAACTTGATTACTCTTCATTGCTATTGTCGTCCTCAAACCAGAATTCTACCGAACACATTTTGTATCCTTTTTTTTAATTTTAAAACAAAAATGTTTATTCAGCTTTATCCTTTTTCTTTTTTCTTTTCTGCTTAATAAAATCACATGTCAAAAATCGGACTCATTCACAGCTATCAATTTCTTCAACAATTCAAAATGCGTCAATCAATTGAGTTACGCAATACCGAATTTTAAATTGATTGATAGATTATTCAATATTCAATCAGTTGAAAATTGACAATCACAATAAGCCTGAATATCTATCGGATCGTATGGAAGAGTTTACGAAGTTAAAAATTCTTTAATTCAAATTTTTAATGTCCGCTATAAAATTGGACATGTTGAAAGCGAGTTGATCCAAGGAAAGATGGTTATCTTCTCAATAAACGCATAATCCCACCTAAACTACAGACTATAAATTGTAAACTATAGATTTTGAACTATCGCAAAAGCCCACTACACCTAAAAGACCGTACTGAATCTAAATGAATGAATCCTTAAGTCCCCTATTACACGTTGCCTCATGAGACATGTCTCATTTTTTACTTTCCTTTTAAATTTGTATCCCGTGAGGCAAAAGCTATTACACGTTGACTCATGTCTCATGAGACTTATGTCTCAAATTTGACTGTTGTTCGTACTTTTTAATGCACAACACAACATAAAACGAATATGAGAAAAAGAAACGTCAAAATGAGACTACTAAAAATCAGCCCGGTACTCACCGGGAATATTTTTTGGCATCTCATTTCCTCATATCTGCTTTCTTTTTCGCACTTAAGTGAGCCTCGTCTCGTGAGACATCGTGTAATAGGGGACTAAGCAGTGAATAAAGTCAGTTAAAAAAACACAGACCAGGGGGTCAATTCTCTAACTGTGAAACTGTGAAGTGATAAAAAGGTTATCATTTCAGTTTTCTGAGCCATTTTTCATTTTTACATTTCATGAACTCACATAATGCGATTCTGGAACTCATTCTGATAAATGTTTGTCAAAACATGTACTAAACAGTACTAAAATGAGAAACGCTCTCATTTTTGATACACGATACTCATTTTTGAGTATAATTTTGTTTTTGTAATTTTCATATTTTATCAGGGCTTTTCACAAAATCGTTTGAGTGTGAAAACAAATTTAATATTTGAAAATATTTTGACATTTTATTAATTTTTTTCATAAATTGCGAATCGGATAGTGTGTGAAGTTGTGAAAAAACTTATCACTTCACAGTTTCACAGATAGAGAATTGACCCCCAGTTGTCTTGAATATGTCATTTTGTCTCATCTCACCCTATACAAAGCTAACATTACAATCATAAAAAGGAAAGAGCTTCATTTTTATATGTAACAACAGAACCAACTGGGATAAATTCAGAGAACATTGCGAAGACAATATTGCGCTTAATATATCTTTGAAAACGCCTTTAGAGCTAGAAGATGAAGTCGATATATTTATTTAAGTCATACAAGACGCTGCATGGAAAAACACTCCACAAAACACAGATACAATTCCACCGGAAATAGAACTGTTCCGAAAAGATGTCATCAATCACGAGCACCTCAGGACAAAACCATCTTAAACCGCCTCTCGAATGAACTCAAATATGCTATCCGCGACTCAAAAAATCGGAAGATTTCTACCTATCTTGAAGGTTTGACTGCAGATGAAACTACGAACTATTCATTGTGGAAAGCTATAAAAGATGTTAAAAAGCCGCAAATACATTCAGCACCAATCCGACAAAATAATGGTGGATGGTCTAAATCCGATAGAGAAAAAGTCGATTTATTTGCTGAACATCTAGGGGAAACTTTTAAACCTTTTGACGATCAGGCATTGATAAATGAACATGGTGATATCCAATGGTCATCTGAAAACTTTCTTATTCGGAATATCACATTATCAGAACTTTATCAAGCTATTAAAAATCTTGAAAATAATAAAGCTCCTGCGTGCGACCTAATAAATGCTCGCGTGCTTAAAGAGCTACCCAGAAAAGCAGCAATTTAACTTCAGCACCTTATGAATGCGGCGTTAAGGCTTTAATACGTTCCACGCCAATGAAAAGTCGCAGAAGTTGTAATGGTTCCAAAACCGGGAAAGTGTCCGAACGAAAAGAAATCTTGCCACTGATATCGAAGGTATTTCAGAAAATTTTACTAAAGCGACTGCTTCCTACTATCGAAGAAAAGCGGATTATTCTTTACCATCAATTTAGTTTCCGGAAAAGCCACTCAACAATTGATCCGGTGTACAGAATAACAAATGAAATTCAGAAATCACTAGAGGGAAAAAATGTATGTTCAAGCGCATTTCTAGACGTCTTTCAAGCCTTCGACAAGGTCTGGCACGATGGCTTTAAGTTTAAACTGCGACACGTCTTTCCGGATCAAATACTCGTATATTACATTATTTTCGAGTTAAGCAAGGGAGGGAATATTCGGATTTTAAGGAAATCAATGCTGGTGTTCCTCAAGGAAGTGTTCTCGGTCCGATTCTTTTCGTACTATACACTAGCGATATTCATCAAAAAGAAGATGCTTGCAATATCCGATTCAGTTGAATCTGCAACCGAGAAGCTCCAATCAGCTCTAGATAAAATTTCGGTATGGACTAAGAAATGGCGAATTGTTCTTAATGAGTCCAAATCAACACATGTTAATTTTACTTACAAAAAAATAACCAATCAAAAAACTCACGTTAAAAAGAACAGAGATTAACTTGAAATAAATTATGTGAAATGAATTGGCTTAATGGAAGATACTCGTATTCCAAACTCAGCATCTACAATAAATTGCTCATCTATAAGCAAGTGATAAAACCAGTATGGACGTACGGTATACAACTTTGGGGTTGTACTAAACAAAGCAATAGACAAATATTACAATCTTATCAAAGCAAAGTTCTCAGAGAAATCGTCAATGCGCCGTGGTATATAAGAAACAGTGATTTACATAGCGACTTACGATTACCAACTATTGAAGATGAAATAGCAGTTTTCGCTGGGAAGCTACGAACTCACTTAAATAACCATAGCAATAGAATTATTCGACAAACAATTGATGAGACAAACCTTGTGCGCCGACTTAAAGAACGAGACCGTTCGACCTAGCGTCATAAGGAGTATCCGCTTTCAAATGCGGTATCCGCAGGTCCTCTCAGTAGGGAGCTACCTGCCAAAGGTGATTATAATATTATGAAATTAAAACTACTTGATAAGGTAGCTTAGTTGTAGTAGCAAAAACAAAAGGGAGGTGTTTTTTAGTGAGTAAAAATCTCACACTACTATGAGTAACGGGCTCATAGTGTCTATGAAGATTCTTCACCTATCCACGAAAAATATATCTATTATTCCTTGGGCCATTCTCTAAGTATAGTCTTTCCAACACACACACACCATTTTGGTACCAGTTTTACCCAATTTCACATTATAAATATCTAAATTTTGGAATCTATTCTGAAGACCAACAAAGCAGTTGGACTTGACGGTATTCCCGCAGAGCTCTTACGAGCAGCGCCAACAACATCGTCTGAGGTCTGAGCTCCTGCACCCTCTCATAGAAAGAGCTTGGGAAACAGAAAGTTTTCCTGAGGAGTGGAAAAAGGGGATGATTGTCAAGCTTCCAAGGAAAGGAGACCTTACGCGGTGCGAAAACTGAAGAGGAATCTGCGTGCTGCCTGCTGTAGCGAAGGTTATAGCAAGAATCGTCCTAGGTCGAATAAAAGACCACCTAGAAGACACGAAGATCTTCCTGCGTGGATCACATCATCATCGAACAGTGCGTTGAATATCGATCACCACTTCATCGATTTCGAAAAGGCGTTTGACAGTGTCAATAGAGAATTTATTTGGCTTGTCTTGCGCAGGAGGGGCATCCCAGATAAATTGATCGCTATAATCAAGACTACATATGAAGGATCCAAATGTCACGTTCTGCATAAAGGAAGGTTGTCAGAGGAGTTTGAGATCCAAAGTGGCGTTAGACAAGATTGCATACTGTCACCAATACTGTTCCAGTTGGTAATAAGTGATGTTCTGCATGCAGCCTTGTCGACTTTAAATGGAGGAATTCAGTGGGATCTGCTATCACACCTGAAACATCTGGACTACGCGGATGATGACGACGTGTGCTTACTCTCTCATAGGATCATGGATCTCCATCAAATGACAACAAGGGTGGAGAGAGAAGCCGAAACCGTCGGGCTTAAGATCAATACGGCAAAAACTAAAAGGATCAGCCTTAGAACTTCCTCATCTACTCAAATAGATATTTCTGGACAACCAGTAGAGATGGTAGAGAGTTTTTAATATCTTGGGAGTATTGTCTCTACTGATGGCGGAACCGAACTAGATATAACCAGCCGAATCGGTAAAGCAAAGGCTGCGTTCTTAATGCTGTCCAAAATATGGAGAAACAACTCTATAAGCCTAAAAACCAAGCTACGACTGTTCCGCTTCAATGTAGAATCCGTGCTTCTTTATGGATGCAGTACATGGAAAGTAACACCCACTGTCACAAGAAAGCTGGAAACGTTCGTAAATAGATGTCTGCGAAACATCTTGCGGATTTTCTGGCCTAACCATATCTCCAATGATGAACTTCATGCGAGGACAGGTCAGGAACCCGTCGACTCTATAATACGGAAACGTAAGTGGCAGTGGATTGGACATACGCTTCGAAAAGGCTACGAGTGCATTGCGAGGCAAGCGATGCAATGAAACACTCTCAAGTAACGAGGCAGAGGAGTGGGCCGACCCATAAGCACTTGGCGAAGAACGGTCGAAGAGGAATCAGCACAACTGGAGAAGAGTTGGAGAGAGCTGAGGTACATCTCCAGAAACCGTACACGATGGCGCGTAGGAGTAGTGGAGGCCCTATGCCCCGCAAGGGGAACCACACGGACGTAACAGGTCCGAGAACCTAAGTAAGTAAGTATCAAGACACTTCCTAAGTAAAACCTTTCATTTATTGTTAATTAAAGATTTTTAATTAACAAATCGAAAGGAAAATTCACTTCAAGCTATCGAATTTCTGTTGAGGAAAAATAAAACTAGGAACATTTGATTGCATGGGAAATTCAATTAAATTCCGAAACGAAAGCTTTTGCGTAAGAAACTAGACCGATTCACCAAAGGTTTAATGATACAAAACAATCATCACGTTAGCATGTTCGAAAGTGAATAAGTTTCACTTTTTATCAATCCATCACAACAGCAACATTGTGAGCCAACGAACTAATTAAATTCACATTTATTGCAAAACCTATTTAAGTCGCACTTACATATTATCCATCTATCAGATCATGGAAATATCAGGTGATTCCCGACCTTACTCTAGCACAATATAAGTAGAGAGTATATGGAGCGGAAATAAACTCACGCGGCAACAAATTATCGAGCTTACGATTAGAGGCTGACAAAAAAAAATTGTTAATAATAATTTAAATGTGTCAACTTTAGTTACCTTGTGGCTGTGTGAAATCAATTATAACCACACTGCACTGGCTGGTCGTAGGTACTTACATTTCTACTTCAGCCAAGAGCAGAGGAAATGATGAAACGTCAATTGTACGAAGCCTGTCAACCGGCACACTGTTGTCACTCCTCTCCACCACCTTCCTACGAGTGTCTATGTATCTTTGCTATCATCATGACCGGCGCGACGCAACGACTGCAATTATATACCAGTCACAGTGGTACCAGTTATGGCCAGTTGACAGCGGTGTTTCACTTTCGCGACACAGCAACGACAAAGACCATGATGTCCATGATCCACTGGTGTACGCAAGAATTAGGCCCTCTAAATGGGCAGATTTGGCGTCCTGTGCTGTGAAGCCGAGGAAACTTGGAGGAAATATATATGACAAATATTTTATTTTTGCCAAAAAATATTTGCCCCGAGTTATAGGTATGTGAGAGATTTTTTAAGTAGCCAGCCGTCCTAGCAGGGCCTTGGCCCCCATCATCATCATCGTTATCGTCATCGTCATCCTGGACATCATCACGTGAAAGATTACTAAATACGAATTAGAAAAGAAACAGCGACATGACCCCCACCAGGCTGTTAACTGCGCATCATCAACAAGAAGACTCCAGCAAAGAAGAGCAACAATACAATCTGAGAACCGCGACCGGGGAAAAATCATAGCTTTTCTCAAGGTTTTGGAGGATACCTGCCGTCGGCTCTGCTTTGATATAATTCATCACTTTCGCAACGAAATTGATTTGATTGATTTAATAGAAATCAAACGCGTTTCGTGGTGATGGCCGGCTGACTACTGTTCACTGTTCAGGTAGGCTGATTCGTCTTCTTCTTGGGGTTTGTTTGAAGAATTTGTGACCCAAAAATTTTCAATATTGCCGGCCATCTTATCTTGTCGGTCGTCTTATTCGGATCGCGTTTTGGTCCGCCAAAAGGAATTTTTGAACCGAAATGGTGGCGAACAAGTGTAGAATCAGTAATTAGATATCATGATGTCAACCATCAGAGCAGGTCAATTAAAACAGTTATAAGCGCTGCTGACCTCATGCAGCAAAAATTCCAGACACACAATAATTCCGAATGGCATAAGTAATTATGATCATACGGTGCGGTGCGGATCAAAAGGATTACTTGCTGCCGCCGCCGCCGCCGTAGCAGCAACGATGTTGTTTTGCCGCATCTCTTCTAGGCAGGAGACGAAGGGCCTCCTTTGGCGGTTTTGTGTTGGACTTTAACTGGAGAGAGCGGTATGTTTATGTAACCCATAGAGAATATTTGTATTTAGGCTAGACCTGCACATATTCCCAAAGGGAACCTGTGGTGAAGTCGTGGCCCTTGATTATTATTCTAGAATTTGGAAAGCTTAATTAAGAAGAATGGAATTTAAAAGGGTTTAATCAAACAACTACAAAGTTTTGGTAAGATATGTTTGTGTTTAATGTGTGTATGTATCTAAGGGACTTGTTTCGTTTTTCTTAAGATGCAAAAAGTTGGTTGCTTGAGACTTTTTAGAAATGTTTCAATATTAAGAGGTCCCCACAGGCGTACTGGCAGAACTGTTGCCAAGTTAAAATTTAACCTGCTGAGCCTGCAAATAATGCTGGAGTGCACTGGTTTGAGTAGACAATGGAAACGGGTGTGAGATTAGAGATTTGGGGATCAATTATTATGCAATGTGCATGTTCCGAGTTCGACAACATTATGCCAACCTATAAGCAATTTGTTCACTGGTTCAAATGCATACTAGGTACGTAATCCGTCAGAATGATTATCGACTTGAATGAATGAATGAATAAATTGGGTTATACAAAACACTGCGACCTAAAGATCTATTGTGCCCCTCATCAAGAACTAGATGAGGTTAGCTCATTATTGCAGTTCTTCCTCCAAGTTTGTTCCTTTGGAGGAATCGGAGTATTTGGAGTGTTTTAAGGGAGGATAATTCACTCTCTTTTATGTGGTGCTTGCCCAGATACCTATGTCTTTGATGCACGAGTGCATCACATTTCCCCAGTATATGGTCAGGTGTCTCCTCGTCAATGTTGCAGAATCTGCAAGACGCGTTGTTCACTAGGCCAAGGATGTTAAGGTGTCTTCTCAACTTACAGTGGCCTGTGGGAAGCCCTGTGAATTTCATGAGGTTGTTCCTGCTTAAGCTAATGCAGCTTAGAAAACGCTCTTGGTTGTAGTCCCCGAGTAGAAGTTTTGCCTGTCTCAGCTTAGGGAGTTCTTTCCAGATCTCTTTGCATCTTCTTCTGTTTTTATTTTAATTTTAATAACGTTTTCTCATGTTCCGCAGTAGGGCTCAGGCCCTGTAAGGGGTGTCGATGCACCTATTTTTGCTAATAAGTCTGCCTCTTCGTTGCCCTGGACACCAACGTGGCCTGGTACCCAATGAAGTGTGACAGTGTTATTCTTGGCCAGTTCATTAAGCTTTATAACGCACTCCCAAACAAGTTTGGAACTAATGGCATAGGAGCTTAGTGCTTTTAGTGCAGCCTGGCTGTCTGACATGATGGCAATGTTTTGGTTTTTATTTCTCCTATCGAGGTTTCTTGCAGCACATATGCCTATGGCATTTACTTCTGCCTGGAATATGCTAGTGGACTGTCCCATCGGTAAGGAGAGTTTAGTTCTAGGCCCAAAAACTCCAGCACCAGTCCTTTCAGCTGTTCTCGATCCATCAGTGTACCATTTGATGGCATTTTCTTTAAGACTGTAGTTTACTGTTTCGCCTAGCCAGTCTTTTTTGCAACTTAACTCCGTTTTGAAATATTTTTCGAAGTTATATCTTTTGATCGTACCATCTCTTGGGATGTCAAGAAGGTTTGTTACTGCGGACTAGAGTATCTAGTCTTTTTCCCAGGTTCCAATAATTTTACCCATCCCAGTACCCTCCTTGGCAAACCTTATTATGGCTCCCTTAGCAGCATTTTCAATGGCCACGTGTAGTGGGGTTAAATGAAGGATGGTTTCCATCGCTGCTGTAGGGCAAGTTCTCATTGCTCCTGTTATGCATATACATGCAAGCCTTTGCAATTTGTCTAGTGATTTCCTAGTTGTGTTTAGTTCGGTTCTTTTATGCCATGCAATCGCCCCATAGGTAATGATGGGTCTTACAATCATGGTGTGCATCCATCTTATGATGTTTGGTTTGCAGCCCCATGATTTGCCTGCAAGTCTCTTGCATATCATAAGGGCCTTTGTGGCTTTCCCGACAGTTATTTCGACATGCTTGTTCCACAGGAGTTTGCTATCTAGTGTAACTCCTAAATATTTTACCTCCCTCTGGGTGTCGATTACTTCTCCCGCCAACCGAGTCGGTTTCATGCGAGGTAGAAGTCTTTTACTTGTAAATGGTACTTGTTGTGTTGGTAGGGTTGATGTTAAGTCCTACAGATATACACCATTTCCTAGTTATAGACAGCCCTCTCTGGACTATATCACAAAGAGTTTCTTCGTACTTCCCCAGTGCCGTTATAACCATGTCATCAGCAAAGCTAATACATCGAATCCCTTGTGTAGTTAGACTTTCTATTTCTAATAATTCATCCACTACAAGACTCCACAGCAAGGGTGATAATATCCCTCCCTGTGGACAGCCTCTTGTTGTAATGACTTTCTGGACGTTCAATCCTGCGTATGCTTCCGCCGTTCTTGTACTTAGCATTTTACTTATCCATCTGACTATAGTGATGGGAACGCTCTTCCTTTCTAGAGCCAAATGAACTGCTTCGTGAGAGGTGTTGTCGAAGGCCCCCTCAATATCAAGGAAGGCGCATAAACATAATGCCGTTTTTTTAGTATCTAGAGCTTTTTGTATTGTACTCCGTTTCAGTGAAGCTACCATCGGCGTAAAGAAGTGCCAAAGAGGTTAATGTGTTATCTTTGGCTAGAGCCTTGTGTAATCTTGCTGCTGCAGGTGGCGCCGAAATGCCCTAACAGAAATTCGCAAAACTATTCCTCTTAGCTCTCCTTATTTCCCCGTTATATTTGGTCAACTCTGCAGAGTAGTTATGCCACTCTCCAGTACTCTTTACTTTATTGAAGAGCTTTCTTACCTTGGATCTTAGTTTTGACAGATTATTGTTCCACCATGGAGCATCCTTCTGCCTTTTAATGGGTTTAAGGGGACAACTGATTTCATAAGCCTTATTTAAAGCCCCGCTAAATTCATTAACTAAGTGTTCTAATTCAAGGTTACTGTTTGTCGTTTCTTGTGGACCTATTCGTTCAAGACTGGTTTTCAGGACGCTTTTGTACAGGCTTCAGTTTGTTTACTTAGGATTCCTGCCAGAGTGTTCTCTGTCAACAGGTTTTCTAAAGTAAACACTATAATTCTATGATCAGACATAGAAGGTTCATTGGAGACTCTCCAATCTCTAACTGATCGACTTAAGTTCAGGGTTCCAAACGTTAGTCCAGAACTTCCTTTCTTACTCTAGTTACAAATGTAGGTGTGTTCCCTACGTTAAATATGTACATATACGATTATCTAGATTTTTCTCGATAATAAAGTCTAATGGGGTGAGTACCTATTAGATTAATATTGGTACTACCCCACGTTGTATTATGGGCGCTTGCATCACATCCAACCATCAGTGGTAGTCCTTTGCTGTTGCAGTAGTCCACTAGCTTCTTGACTTCGATTGGTGGTATGTTGGCGTCGTCACCGGCGAAGTAGGGTGATGCTACAACCATCCATCGTGCGGAGGTTGCCCTCGA
Source organism: Philhelius festivus (assembly GCA_963931855.1). Classification (NCBI taxonomy): domain Eukaryota; kingdom Metazoa; phylum Arthropoda; class Insecta; order Diptera; family Syrphidae; genus Philhelius; species Philhelius festivus. The sequence continues at coordinate 68,718,743 of OZ007555.1, forward strand.
TGTCAATTTGGGCTTGTATGGGTACCAAGTCCCGCGTCATAAATTCTTCGGAGGGGGTGTTGATAGGCAAACTGGATTAGGGTTGGGTTGTGGTTGTGGATGTGAAACTCACCATAAAATGGAAGAAGCGCGCGATGAACTTTCTTAACAAAGCACGCATTTTGATAATAAAATTCAATAATTTGGAAGCATTTTTCGTTTGTAAGACGATTCATGGTTAATTAATAGACCAAACTGAAGATGTTTGGCAGTGGCATAAAACACGAAACGTGCGTGAGCTCTCAAAACCAGTGTTGCCAAAAAGAAAATAGACAGGTTAGGTTAGGTTAAAGTGGTTGTCATTAAAGCGTCTGACACACTTAGACCATTAGAGGTCCATTGTGATACCACGATCTAATAGGGAACAAAAAGGTTTGCTACTAGTTAAAACCATTTGGAGCTTCTGATGAAGCGAAGGAGACTTTTAATGTCTGTGTTTATGAGATCGCTTGGTTCATTATAGAAATATTCTCCTAGGTGAAGTTTGCGTCTGTAAGAGAGAGCAGGGCATGTACAAAGAAGGTGTGGGATTGTCTCCTCTTCCTCCTCGTCCAAGCAACTCCTGCAAAAACCGTTTGATAGTACACCGAGTCGTGCGGCGTGTCTACCTATGAGACAGTGTCCAGTTATGACACCTATTACGGAGCTGATCTGAGATCTACTGAGGGACAATAGACATTTTGACCGTTTCAGATCCAGTTTAGGCAAGATTTTTTGGTCGCCATACAAGTGGTAGTATTTAGCCATCTTGTGTTTGATTGTTCAAGAGCGATTCGTTTCAGCATAAGTTTACTTGTAGCTATGGGCATACCTATATTTGCCTTTTCGGGTAAGATAGGCATTTCCGTTCCAATTCTGGCGAGTTCGTCGGCTTTGCAATTCCCCGGAATGTCCCTGTGACCCGGCACCCAGAATAGGTGAATGTTAAACTGTTTGGCCATCTCCATCAGAGACTGATGCGAGGGATTTCAAAGCAGCCTGACTATCTGAGAAGATACGGATATCCGTGCTAGATACCACGTTTTCTTTAAGCCAAGACAATACTTCCTTTATCACCAGAATTTCCGCTTGGAATACGCTACAATGGTTTGGTTGGCGGAAGGAGAGACTAAGGTTTAGTCCATCTGAGTACACTCCACCATCCACTCCGTTTTCAGTCTTCGATCCATCTGTAAAAAAGTTTACTGATTTATTACCTGTCAAAGCCCCTTCCTCCCAAGCTGACCTTGAGGGAATGGTGACTTCAAATTTTTTATCGAAAACCAAAAAGAGAGTGATGTAGTCAGAGTGACTTGGGAGAGTTCCGAATAAATTCAGAATGGTGGTGTGGCCAATAGAGTTATTGGTCCATTGAGAGATGGCTTTGAGACGTATGGTTGTGCTCGCGGCCATTTGTTTGCTGTAAATATCTAGGGGTGTCAGGTTGAGAAGTATGTTTAGTGCAGCGGAAGGTGTCGAGCGGAGAGCTCCGCTGATGCACATACACGCTGAACGTTGAACTCTGCTTAGTTTATCGCGATTTGTCGCTTTATCTAAGACCGTCCACCATACGGTCACGCCGTAAGTGAGTATCGGTCTGATGACCGCAGTATATAGCCAGTGAGTAATTTGTGGAGACAAACCCCACTTGTTCCCTACGGCTTTTTTACAAGAAAAGAGAGCTACCGTGGCTTTCCTTACTCTTTACTGTATATTAGGTTTCCAACTTAACTTTTTGTCTAAAATAAGACCCAGGTATTTAGCTTGATCTGAGAAAGTGAGTGGAACACCTTTAATCTATGGAGGGTCTAGTTGAGGAATTTTGTATTTCCTTGTGAAGAGGACTAGTTCAGTCTTGTGGGGGTTAACACCTAAGCCACATCGATCTGTCCATTTTAGTAGCTTGTTGAGAGCGGTTTTTTTTTTTTTTTTTTTTTTTTTATAATCTACTCACGCTCAAGGGATTATGATTACCCTTTAAATGTTTCAACACAGCGTGGGCGTGAAGTTACGGAAGAGAAAGAAGGATAGGAAAGATGTGTGGCACGATGTTCTGAGACTGAAGGTGGTTGTCTCAGATTTTTTATCTCCAGGGATGGCGGCTGAACTAAAGCGGAGAATTGCCGTATCTTATTTCTATGTCCCTTATAATTCGCATTATTTTATTCGTTTTTTCATCCTTGTTGGGCATACTAGTTTAACTCAATCACATGTTGTTAGTGTTATGCCTAGACAACATGTAATGAGCAAACCAGCAACCCATTGATGACAATTTATAGAAGGTTTTAATGGAATTAAAGACGACATAGACGACGGCAGGGATCGAACCTGTGATATTGAGGTTGACAGGCGAGCACACAACCATCGCGCCACGTCCACCCCCTAAAGTTCTGTTAGAATTTGAGGATGCTTTCCTGATACGGCAATGGCAATATCGTCAGCGTATGCAATCACTTTGAAGCCCTCTTCTTCTAGGTCTATTAGCAGATCATTAACTACCATGTTCCATAGAAGTGGGGATAGGACTCCACCTTGTGGGGTTCCTCTACTGACTGACCTTCTTGTAGTAAAGCTACCTAGTTCCGCATTTACAATTCTGCTTTTCAGCATGAAATGTATAAGGTTTCCAAGTGAGCTATCCACATTGAGATTCTGCAGTGTCTTCGCTATTGCAGCGCTGTCGACATTATTGAAGGCGCCTTCTATATCTAGGAATGCAACTAGAGTGTATTCTTTGTGATCTAGGGAGTATTCGATTGCGCGTACCAAGGTATGTAGCGCAGCAGAAAAAAAAAAACAAAAAAACACCCATTATTATGTTTGGTGTTGATGAGGGATATGCTTTGTTCTTCAGACGATGCACATGCTTTTGTATAATATTCTAAAACTCAAATTTCGAATTATGTCTTATAGTTTTATTGCTTCCAGATGGTCTGGTTGCTTATGGATGCGTTAAGAGTCACGTATTTGCTTTATTTGTCATCCATTCAAGTGAAGTGAAGGTTCAATGTGTTAACTTACATATTATATGCATATACCCACTAGAGAATTTTAAACAAACTAAGTTATTTGGGGGACCTTTGAGTGGAAACACAGGATTAAAGCCTCATTTTTAATTTAAGGACTATAACCGTAAGGATCCGTTTGCTTACAATAAAATACAGTTACTTAACGGTAGGTTTATGTTGTATTGCCGTATATAGAGTAGGTAGAAGATACCGTCTGACTTGTTACCTCTTCAGCTGGCACTTTTCTCCCTCCATAAAACCAATTGTTTCCATGCCAAAAAAACTTTTCAATTTCTGAAACTCTATTTTAGATAAAATCGAACAAACGTTCTTAATACTTTTGCTGAATGCTGGCTAAGTACACCAACGGCTGATGGTACCACGGTTGCCCTCTATCTGCTCAGAATTTTGTTTTCCTCTTTTGTTGAGGAAACGCAAAGTATGATCGTTTTGAAATATTGACAATTTTCAAAATTGTATTTAATTTTTGCAGGTTTAGAATTATCCATTTTGCTAGAAAAGAACATTTATCTTCCAAAAGGTTCTCAGTGAATAATAATTCCTCCAAATAACTTATTATATACCCTCTCGATGACCGATGATACTTCTGACCATGTTATTAACAACCTCTTTCACCCCACAATTCACTTCTAAGTGTGTATCATATTTAAAAGAGGATAACCTCAAGTGACAACCGAGGTTAGCTTTTATGTCAAACTTTACGACAACTTCACCCCTGTCGGAACTCTTATTGTAGGTATTTGCTAAGGTTTCGTTACCTGTATATATACGAATTAGGAAAACCAGCCCACGACCCCACATGTTAAATGGCCCATATGTTCCGGGGATTACGAGAATATCTTCTTGTGTTCCGTCATCATCACCATCATTGTGGTCGGTTAGGGTGGTTTCCCGCAACGATGATGAGGATGACGATGATGAAGATAGACAAATTATAAATACTGTCCAGCGAGGGTTTTTTACATAAAACATTTTTTTTAAGTCCATAAGAATTGTTGTTTTTGGAAGCTAACATCCTTGTATTTACATAGGACTATTGTACCTTTAGGTCGATATTTTTGTTTATTTATGGTCAAAAATTAATTGTAGGTAAAAAGGAAGTATGTATCCGTATCTTCATTCTTCAAACCTGACATTATCTTCTATAATGGAAGATTGGGAGAATAAGGCAAGTACTCGTTAGTTAATAATACATACATAAAACGATTAAACAAATGGAATTAAATAGAGACTTGACTAATTGCACACTTTCATTTCGTATATACTAATTATTCTTTTAAAAAAGGTTTTTAACTGAATTGAAATACCAAAAAAAATGCATTCATTTTATTTAATGGGATATCAGCAGGACATGATGTCGCGATTTCACAAAGGACATAATAGAATTAAGTGGAAACAGTCTCTACCCCTACCCTACCTCCTTTTAACAGGAACAAACTCAGGTGATTTTCGACCCCCCTCTTATTTCACTACCAAAAGTGTCAGAAACTTCACATTCACATTATTTGCTGAGCTGATCAAACACATGCTCCTCAACAAATATCAATTCTTTAGCATTAGTGGTTTTTGAGATATACGAGTAGGATATAGCTGAAACCGTAACTGACTGCCTCACTAATTTATTAAAGTTCACCAAAATAATTGTCCATTTCCCGACCCGTAGAACCTTGTTATTTCTCACAACGGTAGGTCTTGATGTGCAAACAAAGAAAAGATGAAATTTTCCATTCAGAGGGTGTGGCATCCACCCACTTTCTTACCAATTATATGGAGCACTTCCGATTGTTGTTGAATGACAAGATTTTGTACAGCACTTGATATTTCCGAAGTATTTGTTAGAGCTTGGCACGAAGCTTATTTATGGAAAATTTTTGAATTCGCACTGGTGATGAGGAAATTAGGGGGGGGGGGGAGAAATTAGGTGTCGATGAACATTGGTCTTGAATGTTTGCATATTGAAATGGCACGTAGCACGGGAAAACTGTGCTGGATAATTTATACCATAATCGTGTTGTGCGACTAAAAAATGACGGTACGAAAAAAGTTAGGCTTGAGGTTGAACTGATGAGCATTCCTAGCGAAGCGGGTATCACGGGTGAAGTGATTTAGGGGAGGTATGCAACTGGCTACTTCGAGTGAGCATTGCTTGTGAAAGAAGCGATAAAACAAGGAAATACATGAAATATTCCGACGGTGCTCAAGAGATGGTAATGAATCCATGATAGCTCTGTTTTCTATCAGTTTTAACGCTCTGTTCTGAATTCTGTCCAATAAGTGGAAAGAAGATTGTGCTGCACCTGCCCAAAGATATGAGTTATACTCGAGTTTTGGACGTATAAACGCCTTATAAATGGTAGCCAGATCAGAAGGGGTGAAAAATTTCTTACATCGATATAGAAATCCTAAGCATTAAGTAGCATTTTTGGCGTTTTCGAGAATGTGGTCATTCCAACAAAGATCGTCGTTGACGCACATACCGAGTACTGAGAGCATTTCGGTTTCTTCGATGCAAGTTCCATGCAAGGACAATGGCATAGGGGGTACATTTTGCTTCAACGACAATAGACAGCATTGAGTTTTCGAAGCATTTAACTCCACACGATTTTTATACCCCATTTAACAATGCATTTAACAAGATCGGAGTTTAATAGGCTATTCATACGATACTATTGCAATTCCATTCGAAGGAGATGGACGTGAATTTGAGAACGAGTATGAGGAGCTGAGAGTGTAGTCGTCGGCAAAACAATAAAGTGGATTAGAAGTTTCAGACAGAGATCATTTATAAAAATGAGGAAGAGAGTCGAGACAAAACCGAGTGCCAGCATTTATTTTGTAAAGAACATACTTGAAATAATACAACCTGTATTGAACGATCTAGAAGGTTATTTCAAACCCAAAAAATAAGAGTTCTTTTGATACCAAAACGCACGCATTTTCGATAAAAGAACTTGGTACCAAACTCTATCAAATGCCTTAGAAACATCAAGCGCAATAATCTTACTTTCTCCAAAACAATGTAAAGATCTGTTCCACTCTTCAGTGAGATATGACATCAGATTCAGATCACTAGTATAATGATTGCTGCGAAAGCCATATTGCCGATCATTAAGGAGCTTTCGATCTTCGTGATATTTCTTGAGCTGATGATTTATCAGCGATTTCATAATCTTGGAAGGAAGGGACTTAAGTACAATTGGTCGATAGGACGAGGGGGAGGAAGGGTCGCCTTTTTTTAGGAACAGGCTGGGCTGTTTTCCATCTTCTAGAGAAGATTTCAGAATAGTAGGAGTTATGAATAGTAGCAGTATTAAAACTTACGCTATGGTTTTGCCACCGATATAGAACACCTTTTCAGAAGAATGGGGGGTATATTATCAGGACCTGCGGATTTGTTTATATCAAGATCACGAAGGGCTCTTGCAACTGTACGAGTACGGAAATATATCTATCCCATTGAATGATTTCCGTTCTCAGCCGTAGAGCAGCAAAATGGGCTGCAAGTGTATTTGCCTTATCTAAAGAGCTAGTTATCAATTTGTCATTGTAGATGAGCGATGGAACCGAAGATCAAGTTGAATTTGTTACTGCCTTTGGGACATTTCAGGATTTCTTGCCTTAATTTCTGGTCATGTAAGAATTTGGTTCTTTTTATAACAGAATTGATTTGGTTTTTGACTTCTGTTTCTGACTTGTGTTTTCCAAGCAGAAGTGCTTGCAGTTTGCGAGGCCGCAAAATATCTTTCCACATGTGAACTGATGGACAAGAACATTGATATCTTCATAGATAGCCAGGCGGTTATCAGAGCTATTTCGTCAATTGTCACGAAGTCAAAACTGTTTGCTCGTTGCCGTAGTGAAGTAAGATTGCTCGGCGAAACAAATTCAGAAATAGCTGATGAACTGGCTAAAAATGCTTCATCACTTCAACCCATCCAAATTGTACCCAGGTTACTTATGTCACTGGAGCAGGAAATTGAATTATAGAATTCACCAAAGTTTTCTTAAGACCGCAAATGACAAATGGTCAACAATTAACACCTGTCGGGTTTCAAGGAATATTTGGCCAGATATTTAAAAAAAAAACAATCTACTGAAGCTTAGCAGACCTCCATTGTCTCTCTTGGTTGGAATCCTTACGGGCCACAACTCAATGGGAGCCTACATGAGCAGATTGGGCATGAGCGCATCTGAATTATGCAGAGGGTTACAAGACGAAGAGGTGGAAGAGGGCTCATTCCACTTTCTTTGTGAATGATCCAGCTTAGCCAGAACTAGAAAATATGCCCTCGGAGAATATTTTTGCGACGAACTGGACGACACGTCTTATTTTTGCCACTAAAAAGCGTCCGTCCTTAACTTCATTCAGAAATCAGGATGGTTCAAGGAGGCACCCCATACCTAATACTTCCACTAAATCCATCCTCTTACCCTTTCCATCCCTACATTACCTACACCCTGGGGACCACAATGCCGCATCATCACCCCACTTAACCTAAACGAACCTACCGTTGCAGTTAAAGATATTATAATGGCCATACGGTACCCCCTGGCATAATAGTTAGTGCGTTAGACTGTCATGCAGAGGGTCTTGCGTTGGATTCTCAGGCGCTGCAAAAAAGTTTTTCGGGAGTGTACTACCTATTGCGAGCAATTGACAAATTCTCTAAGAGTATCTCTTGACATGAAAAGTGCTGCTGTTTGGAATCGTCTGTCTGTCATTTCGAAAACCAATGGTTACGAAGATAAATCAGATCTTTTCACCCTTCGCTCTTATTAAGTTTCAAAAAGAATAGCAGTATTGTAGGGGATTGATATTGAGACATCATAATACCTGGCTTGCACTGATCTTTACAGTGTGACTGCAAATAGAGTTCAAATCATAATCATAGTATTTTCGATCTCAAATTATCATTTTCCTTCATAAACTGCAAAAAGCCATTTCACCAAAACCAATTTATTAACATCTCCAATGTTTATTTGCTACAAGTTGAATTTCGGTGCACGGCTCAACCTCAAAGATCTTCTATTTTGACTAAATACTCGTACCTAGGCTATAAGAAGTCCTAGAGAAGTCAATTTGACTTAGCCAACACATCGGCAACTTCAAGTGATGTGTTTATTAGACGCCTCTATGAAATTATCACTACGTTTAAGCGCGGCTCATAATCATTTATTTTCTTCGACCTCAGACGTCGTCGGTGAACGGTGAGACTCAATAAGAGAGAGCACATACCAGATACCATGCTATCGCCATCATCATCATCATCATCAGCACGCTGCGCTGGCGCTGCTGCAGCATCTTAACATCTTCAGTTGGCAGCTCCATAGAAGAACGACGAAGTGAGTGAGTGTCGTGCGGCTTACCAATAGGCCCAACCAATACGGGTCTCACAGCAGCCAACATTGACTAATGTGATGTGGCAAATATGCATTCTTCATTTATCTTCGTCGGATGTCAGGCAAAGTGCTACTGCAAAATGCTACCTTAAGGGCCGGCGGCATTTTGCGGTAATTGTGCAAGGGTTGGAGTAATTAAGAGCGATTACACATTAAGAACTTTAAGCGACACACAGCACCAACTGATTTTCCGCAAAGCTACGAGTATTGAAAGGTTGTAAAGAAAAACGCTTTTGGTCTTCGGAGAGCGACCTCTTCTCTGATTTATACCATCATCGTGCATGTTGTATCGTTATGTGTGGCAGGACGAAGCAATTTGTAGCATTTGGCATAATGTTATTGCTGTGAAATTAAAATGCATCTCTGGGAATGTCAGCCGCAGAACGAGATTGTTTTTTATTTTTGTTTTTTTTTTTACGTTAAATTGTTCCAATGGGAAAGTTATGGATATATTTTGATTGACGAACACAGGTCTTTAAGCGACCTTTGAGCAAATGCTTTTGACATTTTTGTTTTATGAAAAAAAAAACATACAATTTTATTATGTTTTTATAACTGTGAATTTAATTTCGTGTTTTCTTATAAACTCACAAAAATACTGAAGTTGAAGTTCTGGTTTTCGTTCGAAACAATATCGCTGTCAGTTTTAAGTTGATTAAAAAAAGAAAGAAATGAAGCCAAAATTATAACTTTTAATTACATACTTTAACGCGTAGAGAATTGGTCTGATAATGCAATAACAATTTAGAACTGTCTCTTCTGATTGAAAAAACAGTGGTCCAATACATTTTCCTTTTGCTTTCATGGCTGAGTGAGTTTATCAATCCCTTTATCGAAGCTTGATCAAATGAGGTAATCTCCACCTAAACATTTTTCGAGATACAGAAAAAACTTCAAATTTGTTCGCACATAAAAGGGCTATTTCGAAGGTAATAATTCGTATAATGTCATCGTAGTAATCGAAGTGAAAAAGTGTTGTGAGTTATGGAAAGTCAAAATTAATAAGAAACACTGGAAGAGAATTTTAAACAGCCTAAGGAATGTTAGGGTAAAATATAGTATTGTCAATCGAAACGACAATGGCGAAAGGTTTGTTGAAATTTGCAACGCCAACCACAAAGACATGCCACAAAGTCAGTTGGATGTCAACAGATAGACAAGCTACTTCCAATAAAATTGACTACTTTGCTATCAGTTGGAGGTTTAGAAGCGGTATCCAGGTCCAACGTTACAGAAGAGGTGCAGAACAGACATGGAAATCAGTCGGGACCACCATCTGATAGTTGCTACTCTAAGATAAGGTACAGCTTCAGATTTCCAGTTCTTCTTCAATTTACTGTAATATAAACAGACTGAAGGATCCTGCAGTCCGCCAACAACTTGGAGACCACTTTTCACAGTAATAGAGAGCAATCAGCAGCATGTCACCCACCTCCATCGATACCCATTTGTGTGTTTTGATGTGTGAAATATCTTTATATCCAGTGCAATTAATCGGCGGGTCGCAAGGAGGAAATAGCATGTGGCTTTTTGAGGATACTTCGGTATGATCAAAGAAATAAAAAACCTTAAAGCTCCTACCGGAGGTACTCCAGCAGCATTTAGAAAGAATCGCATGAAAATTAGAGAAGATCACAATAGTGGGCGAAGTGAAAAGCCAAACTACATCAATTCATCTGTTACAAAAGCTGAAGAGGCCACAAGTAGGTATAACAGAAGAACTGTCTTGTGTTTTACGTGGACACCTGTCTACTACAACTTAATTCCACGGAAGGCCTACCTTCATAGGAGTCAGATCGGGTCCTGACCATTAACACCGACATAGCCGAAACCATCTCAGTAGCAAAGTTGTGACATGTTGCAGCATGTGCACAACTCTTGCTTAAAGGCGAGGTCTATCTAACACCTCTTGAATCCAGGCACGCCTGGAAACCATATGTCTCCGCATTTGGAATAAACCACAACCACCACGATACTCTCACTAGGGGGCCTACCTCATAGATATTCTGAGAAAGAGAGGTTGCACTACGCAACCCATCTCTAACTCCTGGGCACTATCTCCCGTGGTGCCAGAATATAGCTTCCAGTCGAGCTTCGCAACCGTGAGGTCACTTACAGATGAGTTCCTGCAATACTCAGGACCTGTCAACCCCAGATATACACACTCAGCTATTAGTCGAAGTAGAAACGAACAACCAAGAGCGTGCACCCCTCTGGTGAGTTGTTCCATAATCCTTAGCGGATTCCTACTTTAAGGATACCATCTAGACTGTTCCTATCTAGTTAGTTCAGTTACTTTCGTAACCTATCCACAGGCACCACGAGGAGGTCGATAGGAACCTGAGTGTATAGAATTGTCAATAGTAGCAATACCGGCCCACCGTCTTTCAACAGTGGACGAGATCATCGCGCCACATCAGCCACCACCCATTCGATAATCTTGGACTTACACATATGGCCGTTACCCATTCAAAATCATGGATCTACGCATAAAGCCACCACCCATTTATGAATCATGGACTAACGCCGCCGCCACCCATTATGAAACATGGATCTACGCTTCAGTAGTATTACCACCCATCCACCAATTGGCGGACGAGTTCGCTCAGAGCCCCGGACATGCCTTAAACTACTACTGACTTTATACACTCTACCTGCTAAAAGGTGTAACAGAAGGACTATCTATGAAAAACCAAAAAATTCATAGTTGGATGTTTTTTAGTTACGGATGAAGACCAGCGCCAACAACATAGAGTGGACCGAGATATTCAATCCATAACCCATTAGCCATTGAAAGGGCTTGGGAAACAGAATAGGTCCTGAAGAGTGAAAAATATGAATGATTGAAATTGAAAGTGTGAAGACTGAAGAGGAATTTTTTTGCTGCCAGCAGTCCCTAAGGTTGTAAGAAGGATCGTGCTGAAGCAAATAAAAGAATACCACGATCTTCCTGTATGGACAACATCAACACCTTCCTGATCATCATCGAACAGTGTATTGAACAGCGATCACCACTTTCTATGCAATTTATCGATTTCGACAGAGTCAATAGATAAATTATTTGGCTTGCTTTGCGGAGCAAGGGCATCCCAGATAAATTATTTTCTATTATCAAGGCCACATAAGATGGATCCAAATGTCACCAGGAATTTTCTGCCGATTCCAAATGGCTAATAAATTACACTTCTCATGACAAGAGATTCTCTTAGAGAACTTGTCAATTCCTCGTAAGAGGTAGTACACTCCTGAAAAACATTTTTGCAGCGGCTGAGAATCGAACCCAAGACCTTCTTCATTACAGTAAAACGGATTAACGATTATGCCAAGGGTACTAAAGATCAACATTGAAAAAACAAAAAGGATCAGCCTTGGAACTTCTCCATCTATCCAAGTCGATATTTCTGGCCAACCGGTCTACATGGTATAGAGAGTTTTCAATATCTTGGAAGAATCATCAAAGCTAAGGCTGCATTCGTGATGTAGTCCAAAATAAGGAGAAATAACTCTTTAAGCTTAAAGACCAAACTGCAAGTGTTTTGCTCAAATTTTCCCTCTCAGTTATGCTAGTCCAGTATTTCAGGTCAATATTCTCATCCCCCGATTCGAAAGACACGTAAAGAATTCTTTTATTTGTTGCTCTGAGTGCAGCATTGTATTTTATTGGTTGAGTCTGATAGATACCCATATGTATCAAGATACAGTTGGTATGTACTCACTTTCCAAAAATTTTCAGAAATTCTCAGGATTGTGGTAACATAGTCCCGATATGAACTCGTTTTCTATAACGTCTGCCGAGCACGCAATGTGATTGCTTCCACTCTTCGGAAGCATCCAATAGTCTTTTGTTTGAGACATAGTGCCGAGCAGAAGCAGAATGTGTACTTCTATGCATATGCATACAAGCTCTTAAAAACTTCCTTTTAAATACTCGAAGCTTTTCCATATACGAGGGGTAAATATTCTCTCATACTGGACTCGCATAAGTCAGAATTGGACGAACGAATCCTTGGTAACAAACAATCTCAAATATTCGTAGTAGAAAAGACTTTTGAGAGACATAAATGCCACTCTTGCGTTCTCTGACCGAGTATTTATCTGCTAATTGTAGTACAAGAACTTGTCCAAATAAACACCTAACTTCACAACAGTTTTTGACTCGATATGAAGTCCATTTTAAATCGGTATTCCTAGGGTTTTTCAGTTAGGTCTCAAGTCCGAATTACCGCGTCTTACTAGAGTGTGGAACAGTTTGGTTTCACATTTTCCCATGATTTCTGTTGGAAACTCATATAGCAATAGGACAAAGTGTTGAAATTAAAATAACAAACTTCATGTATATTTTACCACGCTCCGCATCCATCTGACAATCTAGAATAATTATACAAAATTGCTTTATATAAAATGCATACATAAGTGCACAGACGAAATCACGCGCAAGTAACAGCAGTTAGTATTAGCGAGTTCGAGTTCAAATTAGCAGCCAGAAACTATACTGTTCTATGTTTGCTAAACATAACTTTCTTGTTGCTGGCGTCTTCAATACTACATTTGCCTACTCAAATTCTGAGCTCATCACTAGGAAAGGTAGGTTACTTCTTTCACTGGCCTCAGATGAAAAACTGAAGTAGATAAGTGGGTAGCTATGGAGACAATGAAAATTTTTCTCTTTCGCGAGATTCTTAATTTTTAAGGGAACCCTGATTCTTTTTGCTGCTACTTCTAGCTCCGCTTTTTCCCACTGTGAAAAGAAAAACATTCCGCACTTAAAAAGTGTAAAGGTGTAACAAAATGAACTCTAATATGACAAACATTTTATTTGTAATTTACCAGAAATATTAAAGTGGACAACAAAGATATTAGGTGCGTTTCATTATTCACAAATCTATCTGGATTCGGATCTGGATTAAGTTTTAACATGTATTACAAAAACAATTTGGGATCCTGTTTTTTATCGGGATCTATTTCAAAGATCCAAAAATCAGTTATTATACTGGCGAGTAGATGGCTTTTTATGGTAAGGTAGTGTAAGCTATTGTGTAAAGAAAAAAGACAAGAAATAATTTAAAATTTACAAACCAAAGGATAAAAAGAGACGGACTTATAACACTGCTGTCACTAAGATCCGTATCGTTTTATTTTCAAGAGAAGATCCAGATCCGGATCCAGATAGATTAGTGAATAATAAAACGCACCTATTATCAGTTACTTTTCATTTCATATTATATGCGATATAGTTATCTATACTATTATATAAAAGCGAAAACATTTTAAAGTTTGTAACGCACGATCTCAGAAAGTAGTGAACAGATTTATTTTAAATAAATTTTATTATTTTCTATATTGTTATAAGAGTGTTTATGGCTATAATTTTTGTGTATTAATAATTTGTCAAACTTAAATATTATTAATTTTACATTTTTTGTCCATTTTTTTTTTCATTAGTTGACTTATACAACCACTCATATCTTAAAACCTATACAATAATCGACAAAGATTAGCATTGCTTCATAAAGTCAATATTGTTGCGCAAATTTTAAGCCCAAAATCACTTCTTAGTTACACATATAACCTGAGAAATAAATAAAAACAAATTATTAAATTATAAACTTTTTGAAATTTATTTTATCCAGGATTTAGATTTCATCACAATCGCGAGGTCGCTGCTTTGTTTCATTTCATTATCATTCCAACATTTTTAATTTTCTTTTCTTCCCATGCTCTCTCTCTTAATATCTGTTCCATTCAATAGCATTTTATTGAATACTAACAATTTGCATATCATTTTTTTTTTATACAAATTTTACGAAAAATTTAGTACACAAAAAACATGTTTCAGTGTGTCTGTATGTCTGTACTACTCCCTACATCCTAAACCGCTAGACGTTTGTTCTTCAATCCCCGTTGTTAAGGGATTGACATTAGGTATAATATTATGGATATGGACTACATTTTGGTAAAACAAAATTTGGGGCAAAATGTTATTAACGGTACCTGTCATAGAACCGTTTTTCATTTTTTGACTTTCTCATCAAAGGCTCTAACGATTTTAACCAAAAATTTTCAAGAGGAGCCCCCTTAAGTTTAAAATAATATTGTACTATATAAAAATATTCGAAAAAAAAGCTATTTCTAAATACTATACTACTAAATACTTAAAATTTGGCATCCCAAATTGTGTTCTCGAAAAATTTTAAGGAAATTTGTTATATAAAAAATACTTTAATATTAAAAAGATTAATCAGTTGGCAATTCCATACATTTGAACATTTTTATCTCATTAAATCCATGTTTTATATTTATAAAATGTATTTTAAATTCTAAAGTACTTTTACATAAGAGCAAGTTTGTGCGATCCAGAAGTGCATTTTATTTTTTTAATTTACTTGAATACACTCAATAGCATTTTGGGTGACAAAAATGGACATTCAATTGACTACAGTGCCGTGCACATGAACTATTCTTTAAAAGCGAAACCATTTTAAAGTTTGGGTTGAATGATCTCAGAAAGTAGTCAACCCGTTTATTTGAAATAAATTTTATTATTTTCTATATTGTTATATTTATAATATGCACAAACATGAACAAGTCTTTTTTTCAAGCGTGAAAGAGAATCTAATTCGATACGGTATGTTATACATAAATAAACTAAAATTAATATTATTGTAGCAAATATGCTCAGTCCCATTGAGAAATGTTTTCATATGCTAATATTAATACTAAGAAAATATTCGTAGTTACAATTTGCGAGGCAACGCGAGTACGGGTCGGCTAGTTATACATATTTTATACTTAAAAAGTTTAATTTTTCTTCAAAATAAATGAGATAATTACATAAAATTTAGGTAAATTTCCGAAATAAATATGGAGATTTTTAGAAGCTTCCCTATAAAAAAATTTCATTAAAATCCGTTATGCCGATGATGAGAAATTCAAAAATTGAAAAAATGGTTCTCTGGTGGATAATATCAGTAATATCCTAATTTCAACTTTTTTCTTTTAATTTTAGAAGAAAAAAAAAATTAACAAAATTCTAGGCTCCGTTTTCGAGAAAAATACGATTTTCGAAAACCATATTTTAACATTTGGGTGGGTACCTTTATTTTTAGGTATCTACCTAAAATAATTTTTTTTCTCACATCTTGTGAGATGCATTAAGAAACTTTTCATTGTCAAGTTAAAAATCGAGCAGTGTTTTCGAAATATTAAGTTTTCAAAATTTTCAAATGTTTTTTTGAAAATCCAAAAAAAATGTTTTAAAAATTTGAATACATGATACTATTTAAATTTTTGGGGAGCTTTGGCATAAGAAAATGATCAAAATCGAAGGAAATCAAAAACAAAAAAAATGGTTCTACGGGGCGTACCACTAGTAACCATTTTTCGGAAAATTATTTTCAACCATTACCTAGCTTTAACTAAATAATATTTTTTGATTTTTTTTTTAAATCTATGGAAGAGTTATTGAGAAAAAAAAATATAAAATTTAAAAAAAAAATCGTATGGCAGGTACCGTTATTTTTGGTCTAAGAAAAATGTGTGGGGGGAAAATTTAAAAACGATATCTCCCAAGTTTTATCGTCCGAGCCGTTTAGGCTGTATTCGAACAACAAACAGACAGACATTCGAGATCCACATTTTTCGTCTTCGTTATCAATGTAATTTCAACTTTGATCAAAATCTCGAGTTCGATTCTTTTTACGAATGCATAACTTGCTTTAGTACCTATTAGTCGCAAGTACAAAATAGTCCTTAACACACACACACAGGAACGGTTGAGAGTTGTAAGCCACTGGGACCTGTTTCTTGACGAGCTGCTAAACCTCCTATTTTTGTTTTATATTTTTTTTTTTTGTAACTGTGAAGAACCAAGCCTCATGAGATAATAGTCCATGGAGTAAGTTTTGACACAGCGGAGGGGCTTTAGTTGTCTGTAGGATGGCTACTAATAAGCTTGCAACGAAAAGTCATTTCCACCAAATGAAAAGCCTTTTAGCAAAAAATCTCGAAAGCCCTAAATTATTTTATCATGCAGTCACTTGTGACCTTTAAATCTTCACGATTTGTTGATATCAAGTGCGTTCATTCTCATTTAAATTCAGTGTTTTATTTTTGCGACTAAAAAACCGTGCGATTGAAATCGCAAGTGCGATCCTAGCCTAAGGTAATAAAAAAGATTATCCGAAACAAGCTACCTACTACTTATCATGGAATAAGTCGAATTTGCACCGCAAAGGTGTCGAAGGCCATCACGTTCACCTTGTTACTCAAACACGAATTCGTGCCTTTTTGAAACCATATTAAACAGTTTGGTGCAACTCACATAACACACATGCCGTCCTCATCCATTCACACTTTTTGGAACGTGCCAAAACGTACAAAAGTATATTTCGCTAAATCGAGTAAATAAATGAAATGTTTTTTTATATATGTATATATTTTCATTTTATTCTTCTTTTCAAACAAGTTTTTTTTTTCAAAAATCACAATATTTAGACAAAGTCCAAAAAAAACTTCAAAATTATTATGTATTAATTTACACACCAAAATTGCTTTCCTTTTATTTGAAAGAAACTACCTTAAGTTATCCAAATTGGTTAACAAAGTATTACAATCTCTTTAAATCAAACCCCTGAAAATTTATTACCCTTTCAATGAGCCTTTGTTTCCACTCATAACCATCCCCAATTTGCTTATGATATTATATAATAAAAACCAAGTTAATGACAAGTCGGATTATATATCTATATCTTCATAGTTACGAACCAAAACAGATTGACGCTCCTCTTACAGTTGATGCATAACGCTGCCGGAACGATTCTTCATTGCCTGCCCTCTGCTAATCCAAATAAATCACATTACACATTGATTTGGATTTCCTTTCCATTCGCGCGTCCGTTAGCCGCATCTGCAAGAAAGATGAAAAAAATCCCCATCACAGACTCCTCTCCAAGTTGTATCTTTTCTTTTCAAAATGTGTCAGAAAGCTACACAAAGAATCCGCCGACGTGCCGGGTACGAATGTACGTATATTTGGTATGCCGTGCTTTTGAAATGAAATAAATCGAAAATTTGTCACTGTCGCAGGACTCGACATCAAGTCGCCGGCCCGCTTCCGACTTGTGCAAAAATTTGTTGGGGTTTTATTAAAATGATCCCCAAGAGTTCGAAAATGAAAGTTTTCCACTATCCTTCTACCGAAACCAACCACCTACAGCCACCCGTTCTACTGATAAATATTTCACATTTTTCCCACACTCTTCATTTTACAGAGCCATATTACATTGGGGGGCTTCTTCCAGGAATGTGCACATTTTCATTTTGGGGAATTTCGGGAGCAATTGAATTCACTTAAAGTTCACACCCCCACCCAACGGACGAGGTGATTTGAATCCAGTAGGTGGGTATCTGGGTATGCGAATGGTCCGCAAAGGCGGTTTTTCTTTGTAAGGCTGTTGGTACACAAACAATGAGAATGACCCTTTGCCGGAGGCAGGTGGGGCGATGTGGGTGGATTGGACGGAAAAGAATGTTCCACCTGAGCGTGCAGCACATGGTTGGTGTTGACTGTTTTTTTTTTTTTTGTTCTTTTGTGCTTCCTTGTGTTCTTAACGTCTTCAGGGCTTGTTCTTATTCTGTTCAAATAGCTCGTTCTTGAGTTATTATCCACGAGAGCAGCGATTTATGCTTTAACACTCTGCCTAGAATGCATGGAATCATATATCAACCTTTCTGGTGGCACTCTCTACAACATACTTACCACTAACTTGCGAGTGGGATAGACTGCGCTCAAGACAAGAGCCGTGCGAGAAGGGTTGGGGCTCATTTTGCATAAACAACATTCTTGTGGATAATTTAGTGTCGCATATGAAATAAGTTTATCTGGCGGAAATACATTCCCAACATTCGGGAGGAAAAGCCCATCACACCGCCATCAAGGCGGTTGTGTCTTGACTCTTGTGTGTCTTGTTTCACAGTTAACTGCTTATTTTTGTTTTCAACTGTCGCCATCGCATTAAATTTTTGGTTTAGACCTAGACCACAAAATTCTTATTGAGTTTTGGAGATGGGAACTCAAGAAGA
This sequence comes from Philhelius festivus, assembly GCA_963931855.1. Classification (NCBI taxonomy): domain Eukaryota; kingdom Metazoa; phylum Arthropoda; class Insecta; order Diptera; family Syrphidae; genus Philhelius; species Philhelius festivus. The sequence goes on from OZ007555.1 coordinate 68,737,270, forward strand.
TAATTAATTGTTGAATGGAACCACTCGCAAGGAAACACAGCGTAAAAGACGACTGTAAAGATTCGAACTGAAGTTCTTGAATTTGTTTCCTAACTGAAATGATTTTTCTTAAGCCGAATTCTAAGATTTTATCATTTAAAATACGATACTTATGTAGATCTATCCAATTTAATAAACGAAAATGACGTAGAGGTTAATCGCTATCAGGTAATTGATATAAGTCCAACCAGTGCCTTAAGCTTCAAGGTTATGAAAACCAACATATAACTTACTTACCAACTAGAGTGTCCATAAGAAAAGAGCTTATCAAATCCAAGTAAATTAAAGAAACATATGATAAAGGTCGTAGTATTCCTTTACAAATGGGTTATTCCATTGCACTGTAATGCAGAAGGTCTCGGATTCGATTCTCAGTCGTTGCAAAAATGCTTTTCAGGGCTAAACTGAATCTTGCGAGGAAGTCAAAAATTCTCCAAGATGATCTCTTGTCATGGGTGCTGCTCATTAGCTGTACGGAACGACCAAAAAATTGTAGATCCCCACAACGTCCGCCAACACGCACACAGATATGGTTTAGAATCGTCACAAGGCTTAGGTTCTCTATGACCTCTAATTATATGAAAAAAAAATCCAGCAAAGCTCAATTTTGCCTGAGAGATTTATTTATTTGTCTTAATCATTTCTTTAAAAGAAATTTATAAGACGACCCCTCCCAACGTCAGTAAAGATTTAATCAAAGTAACTTATGTGCTCTTATTTGTTGCGTCTAAAATTAGAAAAAAACCTCACTAAATCAATAAATCAAAGGCGATTAGAAAAATCTTAAGGCAGTGCTCGCCCAAGATCTCCGGCTTTCAACTCTTAAGCCAACGATTTGAGTAATTTTGAATTTTATTGCGAACGAGCACAATACCTCTCATCTAACCTTGATACAGCAATATATGCAAAAAAAATCAATCCATCATTTGCCATCTCAGATGTCGAATTTAAACACAGTAAAATATGAATAGCTCTTTTTTTATAGAACTCGGTTTGATGACGAAATCGGAAATAGTCTGCCAAATCCGACCTAAATCTATAAGAAGTCCCAATTGTTGACACCTGACCATTAAGACCTTGAGATAACAGGTGTTTCAAAATGGGTATCATTCCTATAACTTCTCTAATTAGAGTATCCCCAAATCTAGTTTAAGCTGCAATAGTAAGCCAACACTACTCATCTCATATTCACTCATTTGATCTTCAAATCCAAATTCTGCAAAGGGTTAATTTGAACTTCAATTGTTTTGATTTGAACCTCGGAACGCCCTATCTAAGCCCTACTTAAGTCCCATAAATGGTTGTTTTGCCCTCATCCAAAGTTTCACTAATTTGTCAGCATCTTTTGACGAGAAATACAAGAACATTTCTATTCTATTTTCTATATAGGATTCTTTTTAATTGCGATAAAAGTACTATAGATTTTGATCAAAGTTGAAATTACGATGATAGCGAACACGAATAAAGTGGGTCCGGCAATTCCGTCAGTCTGTCTGTATGTCTGTAACTCGATCTACAGCCTAAGCCACTGAAGCTATTTTCTTCAATCTCGGTAGTTAATGTTCTTCGGTGATTCCCTAAGAGGAGAAATTGATTTTTTTTTAGCTCCAAAACTAACGGTACCCCCCATACATCCCTAATGCAAAATGTTATTTATCTCGGCTATTATTTTAAACGGCTCTAACTATTTTCATAAAAAAATTAAGGTGCTATTATGGGCATGAACTACATTTTCGACAAAAAAAATTGAAAACAATTTTTATAGAACCGTTTTTTGATTTTCGACTTTCTCATTAACGGCTATAACAATTTTAACCAAATTTTTAAGCAGGAGCTTGATTTTAAAATAATATTGTGTATAAAAATATTCGAAAAAAAATATTTGTTGAGTTTTTTGAAAACAAATTTTTTTTTTTTAAAACTCAATATTTCAAAAACTCCATGCTCGAGTTTTTTAGAACTTGATAAATAAAAGTTTCTTAATATAAATTATAAGATGTAATGTAATGAATGGAGGGTACCATACAAATGTTAAGAAATGGTTTTCGAAAATCGTATTTTTTTTGAAAACTGTTCCGAGAATTTCGCAAAAATTTTTTTCTTTTGATTAATTTTTACGATCTATAATTGAATAAGAAAAAAATTGAAATCAAGATATTACTGACTGTACCTACCATAGAACCATTTTTTTCAAATTTGGAATATCTCATTATCGACATGACGGATCTTAATGAAATTTTTTATAGAGAAGCTTCTAAAAAGTTTAAAAAAACATTGTATTTCAAAACTTTATAAATGTTTGAAAAATTTAAAAACAAAGTAATGTTCAAACTGCTGAGAAGATTTAGCATAAAAAAAATTACCAAAATCCGTCCTTCCGTTTTTGAGAAAATTAAAAACCAAAAAAATGGTTCTATTGGGGTACAAAAATAACCATTTTTTGAAAATTTGTTTTCAACCATTTCTAAGCTTTAGCTGAATTAAATTTTTTGATTTTTTTTTTAAATCTGTGGGACACTTTTTGAAAAAAATAAATATTTATAAAATTTCGAAAAAAAATCGTATGGCAGGTACAGTTATTTTCGGCCTTAAAAAAAAGAAAAAAATGTGTGGGGGGGGGGAATTAAAAATACTAGGTACCTATCTACCAAGTTTAAAGAAAATCAGCCAAGCCGTTTAGGCTGAAGTCGAACAGACAGACAGACAGAATTGCGAGACCCACTTTTTAAGTCTTCGCTATCATCGCAAACTTGGATCAAAATCTCGAGCTTGATTTATTTTCCGAATGCATAACTTGGCTTATAGTACCTATAAGTCGCAAGTAAAAAATCGTTGTACAGTAAGGGCATATCTCAAATTTGTATATCATATTGTAATATTTTTCCAAGGTTCGTTAAATAAAACTTATTACTCTTTTTAATATTTCTTCTTTATTCACACTTTCCAAATTCAAAACAGTAAATCTCAATTTATAAACAACTCAAATACTTTTATTCAAATTTCAATCACACTTGTTTAATAACACAATCCAATAAGCAATACTTTTGCACACTTTCATAATCCAAAATCAACTGTCTCGCTCACCGTGAACACTCCCTTATAAACTCAAATTAGTTGTTCTCGAAAGTTCTTGTCTTGGAATGTTCTAGATTTTTTTTTTTTTTTATAATCTACTCACGCTCAAGGGATTATGATTACCCTTTTAATGTTTCAACACAGCGTGGGCGTGAAGTTACGGAAGAGAAAGAAGGATAGGAAAGATGTGTGGCACGATGTTCTGAGACTGAAGGTGGTTGTCTCAGATTTTTTATCTCCAGGGGTGGCGGCTGAACTGAAGCGGAGAATTGCCGTGTCTTATTTCTATGTCCCTTATAATTCGCATTGTTTTATTCGTTTTTCATCCTTGTTGGGCATACTAGTTTAACTCAATCACATGTTGTTAGTGTTATGCCTGAACAACATGTAATGAGTAAACCAGCAGCCCATTGATGACAATTTATAGAAGGTTTTTTTTTTTTTTTTTTTTTTTTAATGGAATTAAAGACGACATAGACGACGGCAGGGATCGAACCTGTGATATTGAGGTTGACAGGCGAGCACACAATCATCGCGCCACGGCCACCCCCATGTTTGGAATAAGGGGAAATACATTTGACATTGGAAAAGAGCTTTTTGTTTCTTCCATAAATTAGATATGCAGTTTTCCAACAGATGGCGCTGTAGTAGTATAAAGCTCTGTTCACAACAATATATTGGGGATTTAAGAAAAGGCTTTGAGGTACCCTGACCCATGTTAACGGTAATTGCGCTGTTAGTACTTATGATAGAAAATTCATTTAGGTCTTTATTTAGATATCCATTTTCTACCATGTTCCGTTTTTCCTGCACATGCTAAGTTTTTGAGGTTGGGCTCAATTTTCTCCAGAAAATGCGTATAATAAACATACCGTTTTACTATTGTTTTTTTGAACGAACGTAACAATAGTAAAAATAAAACTCAATTACAAGTTTGCGGAAAAACCCATACATTTTATGATACTTGAGTTAACCAGAGGCATGTAAAATTTAAAAAAGTGGTTTTCGCTTTTTCGTTTTTTTTTTGGCAAGAAAAGGGGTTTTCTGATTTTGGCTACGTTTCTAACAACAGTTGACAATAAGAGTGGTTCTCCAAGAATTTTCCAATATTTTTCAAAAAAGTATAGCGGTTTTAAAATTTGCTCGTTTATTTGAGTACCTACCTGTGAAAACCCTCAATTCCTTTCCCGGTTCCTTAAAAGTTTTCAAAAAAAGTTAGGTTCGGGGTATAAAGGCCAATTTGGTATAAAGGATTAGAAAACGAAATAAATTCATCAGTTTAATTTGCAATGCCAAGGGCAACAGTTGATTAGAAAAGCTGTTTGAAATGTCTACATTTATAAATTAAACGGAACTTCAACTAGAGCGCGACAAAGCTACCAGGAACTTTATCCAATCCGAGGACTTTCTCGCTTGCGAGTATTTGGAGTATGGATGACAACGAGTCTTTTAGCAAAATTCTTTGGACATACATGGGCGGCGGAAAATCCACACACAAGGAGACAGAAATCATTTTAGCACAGATTCAGCGTTAGTATGTAGGCAGGCGTAAATGTAAGCAAATTAATCGGACGCTTCAAACTACTGGTTGAATTCTACAAACTATCTGGAGTTTTTTTAAAAATAGATATACCAGAAATATTGGAAGACATTCCACTTATGCAACAAGCTTCATCATATTTGCAACAGGATGGCGCTCCAGCCAACTATGCTCGAGATGTTAAGAATTGGTTAGATGAGGAGTACGGTAATCGTTGGATAGGAAGAAATGGACCGATTTACTGATCTGCAAGATCTCCTGACCTTACAGTATTAGATATCTTTTTATGGGAAAGAATGAACGAACTTGTTTATTCAACCGAAATACCAAATTTAGGTGAATTAGAAGATTGTATTCTCAAAGCGTCATTAAAAGTGAAGCAGCTGCATCAATAAATATTCAAAATGACATCCAAAAAACGGACTCTCGCATAGGTAAGGCGGACCCTTTGAATACCTGCTATAATTATTTTAATACACACATAATATAAAAATATCTAAGCCCACACAAAAAAATGTTCACCCCCTTTCACCCCCAAATGTAGGCTAAATTTTTAAGAATATAAGCGTGCTCTTATATTGCGAACTCTAGCCAGGAGGTGGCGCTCGAATTAGCGCTAGATTTTACAGTGGAGAGTTGGATAAGATACAAAACAAGCAGTAAATAAGATTATTATTAAATTTAGCAGAGACTAATCTAGCAAGTATACTGTCCCTATACTTATGAATTATGATACTATAAGTTTTATATACAAAGGTAATAATTTAAATTTCCTGGGTAGGTACATATTACTATTTAAATTTTCAAATAGGGAAATAACATTTTCTTAAGCTCCAAAATTTAAGTCCTTTAAATGAAAATTTCTTGTACATGACATAATTTATTAACTTTTATACCTATGTCTCTTTAATTGAAAATCTAATTTCGAAGCTTGAGGATAAAATCTAAAAAAATGAAATTTTCAAAGTTGTGAATTTGTAAAAATTTTTCTATTTTTAATAAACAAGCTGAAAACTTTTACATAAGACTGTATCTGCCTATTCTTTTGCCGATTGGCCACTGTGTCATCAAACCGTCAACAGATAAAATTGGCAGTGCAAATAAATCCTCGTCAAGATGCGAGAATAAAATCATTTTATAAATTGGCATCGGAATTAGACATTCCTCCATAATTTCATCGTGCACCGCACGTCCCACGTCCTTTCACTCCTTCGGAATGTAAACTCTGCCCGATAGGGATCTGACTGGCGCGAATAAGGAGACAGACATGCAAGTTTGAACACAAACACATAAGAAATTCACTTTTCGATACCTTTTCAAGCTAAATGCAATTTTAAAGGTTCCACTAATTCCCGGTGATGGGCTATTTAACCAACGATACCGTCCGAACCCGAAGTCCAAATAATGAATAAGGTAGTGGTATGACTTTAGTTTTGGATGTGCAGCAGTGTCCCCCAAAAATGGGATATGCCATGTCGTTCGAATCTAAAGGGCCAGTAAACAAACGTCCGTCTGTCCAAGTGAAATATAGGTATAGGAATACCCCAAGGTATCCGCGATTTAGTATGGTTAAGTCTCCATTGCTTGAGTGTCTGTTCTGAAAGTTAGAAGACGATGATGGTATCACCTGATTAACAAAGAATTTATTTACCTGCCGTATATGGTGGCAAAGTTTGTGTGCATATGAATAGCCATCGGTTACTTCAATGCTCCAAGGATCGACACGAAGTCACTGAAAAGGACTTACGCTCCTTCATGGCGCGACTGGAGCGTAATTGTGTGTAGTTATCTCCTTGTGACAATCGAGTTAAATCATGGGTGCCCTAGTCTCACTGATATCATGTGGATCCTATGTGCATATATACTTTACAGGAAACAGGAGATATGGGCGTGGTCTGGCGAATTTGGCAATATTGCATTCCCTTTCAATGGTGGCCGCCGGCAGCGGAGCGCATTTTGTATTTGCGCATTATTAAGTTTCATGGATGGCAGCTCCTTCGTGCAACGCCCACTGTAAACAATCTAAGGAAAACTCTACTAGAGGATGCATGTAGGTAGTATGGGCTATGAGCACGAAACACAAGGGGCGCAAATTCCACTTTTGAATGGAAGTCCTTACATGGATTGTGGTCCTGGGTTTGGTGTTGGTCCGGATTCGTATAGGTACCTAAACCTACTATGTGTTGTTGCGGTTTGGATGAATTGTTCCTGGATGACGTGTTGAATAATAAACAGGTTGGCAGCTATGTCGAGGTGTGCCACAACAATGGAGGAGAATGTGGTAAATGGTGGTTGCACACCGTGCTGTCGCGGCTACATTTCACGAATATGTCCAATATAGGTCGTGACATTAAAATGGCATTGGACATACAGGCAGAAACTTTAAACTTCAGTTTAAGCGGAGCAGTTGGAAATTGAGGTGTGATGGACACAGCAATCGGTGGCGTTGCAAGAATAGCAATGGAAATTGGACATTTGATGAAGGGATTAAATTATACTTTGAAATTTATAAGGAAAGAAAATTTGTAATTGAATTTCAGATTATAGAAAAGTTTAATTTTCATAGTACCTATAGAAAATACAAAACACCACCTCGGAATGGAGGGCGATGTGATGTTTTATAATTAAGTATCAGAAAAATGAATAAATAAAAACTAATTATTTTTATATACCTACATACCTATTGTGTGCAAAGGTTTTTTCGTGGAAGGTTCAGCTGCAGGTGGAATGAGAATTTTATTTTAAATATGATCCTTTTGTTATACAATTCGGTGATTTTGCTTCAAGGATCATCTGGCTTGTGCTTTCTTGCCATATAACAATTAAATGATGTTACGAATGAGCAATAACAGAATGATTTTAAAGCTAACGAGTGATTTTTTAAGAGCTATCGGAAATTAAAAAAAAAAACACATAAAATTCAGAAAAATTCATGAAATCTTTATTTGAATCGATAGTACGGTTGATATAATTTAATGTTTAAAGATCATTTCATGCAAATGTTGGCCGCGGCTGCGCCTCAAATGATCCGTCCGCTTAGTCCAATGTTGGCATACTCTTTCTAACATTTCGGACGCTATCTCACAAATAAATGCTTCAATGTTGGCTTCCAGTGCGTCAATCGAATCGGGCTTGTTGCTATAGACATGAGCCTTAACATAGCCCCATAAAAAATAGTCTAGAGGCGTTAAATCGCACGATCTAGGGGGCCAATTGGCCGGCCCCAAACGTGAAATAAACTGTTCATCGAATTCACCTCTCAATTGGTCCATTATTACGGGTCCTGTGTGGCATGTGGCACCGTCTTGTTGAAACCACATGTCATATAAGTCAAGCTCTTCCATTTTACACAAAAAAAAGTTCGTTATCATCGCACGATAGCGCTCACCATTCACAGTAACTTTGCGATTCGCATCATCTTTGAAGGAAGACGGCCCAATGATTCCGCCAGCCAATATTCCGCACCAAACAGTGTTTTTTTCTGCATGCATTGGTAGCTCTTGCAATGATTCTGCTTGCTCTTCACTCTAAATATGGCAGTTTTGCTTGTTCACGTATCCATTCAACCAGAAATGAGCTTTTCGTTCGGATTTAATTCTTGCATGCACCAGCTGTATTTTGAAAGGCTTCACACCCAATTACTGGCGAACGGTACCGAATCGATAATTCATGGTTATCGATACAGCTGCGATATTTTCCTCAGTTCGAACTCTACGTAAGCGTGTTGGTGGTTTAATGTTCAACAAAGTAAATTTTGTGCGAAATTTAGTCACAATAACCCGAATAGCCGCCTCAGTAGGTCGATTAAACTGACCATAAAATGAAGGAAGCGCGCGATGAACTTTCTTAACGGAGCAAGCATTTTGATAATAAAATTCAATGATTTGGAAGCGTTGCTCGTTTGTAAGACGATTCATGGTTAAATTATAGACCAAACTGAAGATGTTTTGTAACCTCTTCGCAAAGTTCTTCCAAACATCCTACAATAGCGATGAAATTCCAAATATTAATGAATACTAGTGCTGTTTAAATCCCATAACTGATTTTCGTTTAAATGATTTTTCCGAAAAGGAGATTCTGGAGAGTTTGCTTGATATTGATATAACTAAAAAAGCAGGATACGATTTAATATCTCCCCTGTTATTATCAAACTGTGCAAAATCATTGAGTTATGTGATCACTCGCATTTTTAATACATCCGTAGAAGAAGGAGTTTTTCTTGGTGAATCGAAGATATCTTTTATTGATCCAATTTTCAAAAATGGACTTAAACATTTGGTCAGTAATTACAGACCTATCTCAAAACTTTCTGTTATACCAAAACTGCTTGAAAAAGTCATAACTCAAAAACTTTATTTTTCACTCGCTAATTCTTTGTCTCCGTGTAAACATGGGTTTTTAAAGGGTAAATCGACTAGCACAAATTTAAGTCTTTTTACCAACTTTTGCTGCAACCAAATGGAAAATGGCAAGCAAATTGATATTCTATACACAGATTTCATAAAAGCGTTCGACCGTATCCATCATGGTCATATTTTACAGAAGTCAGATAAACTAGGTTTAAATTCATCATTTTTAAAATGGTTGAGATCATATTTAACAGGTAGAAAACCAATAGTTAAAATTGAAAATCGTGTATCAAACCCTATTAATGTTATCTCAGGTCTCGCACAAGGAAGTCACTTGGGACCACTGTTATTTATCATTTTTACCAACGATTTACCTTCTGTCTTGAAATTTTGTAGTTGTTTAATGTATACGCAGACGATGTCAAAGTGTTTTTTCCAATTTCTTCGATTGAGGATAGTTTTCTTATACAGGAAGACATAAACAATTTTTTAAATTGGTGTAATTATAACCATCTTCAACTAAACAATGCAAAATGTAAAATTTTAAGTATAGCAAGATCCACGTCAGTCATAAACTTTGATTATTGTTTTAATGATTATAAAATTCTTAGAGTAGACTGTACGAGTATCAAAGATCTAGGAGTTTATATTGATCCAAGAATGGATTTTCGGTCACACATTGATTACGTTGTTTCTAAGGGAAATTCATTACTAGGCTTTCTGAAACGAAATTCAAATGATTTCCAAGATGTATGTATATACACTAAAAACTTTATTTATGTCTCTAGTCCTATTTTTTACGTTCCTCATCATAGGACTAATTACGGATTGAATGAACAGATAACACGCTCTTTTAAATTATTCAATGAAATGTGCAGTAATATTGATGTTTCTGTTAGTAGAGATGTCTTCAAAAAATTGTTAAACCATTGTATTTAATTATTTATTTTGTCAAATAAAACATATATATTTATATAATTGTAAGGTATTTTTTTTATTGTTATGTAAAATGTAAGATACATTTTTGAAGTAAAACTTCTTTTCCGGCGTTGGGGGTAAAAAATTTTCTATGGAGCTGTCAGTGACATGTCAAAGCGTCACGCTATAACGACATGCTTCCCACAATTATTTTGTATATATTAATTATAGGAATAAATATGTGGTTGTGATATTGTATCTACATATGCTAATCCGAAATTTCGAAATGCATTTTATTTTGTACACAAACCTGGAACCCATGCGCCATCTAGTTGTAAGTAATGAGTACCTACATTTGAGTAAAGTGGTGGTTTGGAGATAAGGTATGTCAACCTTCTGTAGTTTAAAAAAAAAAACACGGCTATTATAATCTTAATCACAATTAATTCTGACGTTGATTTTTACAAAGGTTTTTACAGAGGCTTTGTTTGAGAGAAAAGAAGTTTTACTTCTAGAGCGCGTACGTCAGTACACACATTCTTTTTTTTTTATGTTTCTAATCAGCAGATCTTAAATCAATTGATGGAAATAAATAATATAAATCAAATGTAATGCTGCCGGAATCATCTTCAATTAAATGGACGAAAATGTAGTCAGAGTTCCAAACTTCAACTTCACGATCTGTAATCGGCTGTCCAAGAATGCAATTGTTTCTTGAATGTGAGTGTTTGGAATCAATAACTAATTCAGAGGCGGAGTTGTTTGATCTATGAAATATCTCCTGCCAGCACTTTTTGAATTACTCTGCTGTTACTTTATCCTCTTTTATTGTAACTTTTCCCAAAATTTCTGCAATTGATTCACAAGTAGCAGAAAATGGTATAATTTCGGTATCACATTTCTGAATTCATACTTTATTCCTTCTTTATTAGGTATGTCAATTTATGCCTACTTAATTCCATCTTAATATGATCTTTATTAGGTATTGTTTTAAAGAACTTAACTTGGTGTGTTTACTTTTACTTAAAGCATTCCTAAATACTTCTTAAATTGGCATTTCTTTAATCGGTTTTTTTTCGTTACTAAATTCCTTCTTTAATCCTTCTAAAAACATAACTTTTTTGTTTTGGTCCTAAATCGGTATTTTTCAGATTCTCTAATACGTATTTAAGTCTTCTTAAACAGTATAATTAAAAACACGAGAAAGTTTTTTGAGTAGCACTTTGAGACAAGATATTTTATGTAACACAGTGGCACAATAGGCAGAGCACAGCATGGCAAGCGAGAGGGCTCGGGTTCGAATCTCAGTGGAAGCACAGAGGTAAATTAAAAAAAATAACTGTTAAAATTCATTCTTTCCAGCAAAAAATCACATAAAGAGTCGAATGTTAGGGAGGCAAAGAAAAAATGAAGAGAACTCCAAATAATCAACAATAATAAAAAACCAAACAGTAATTAAAAAACTTTATTTTTATTGTTTCTAATAATTTTTCTAAGAATTGCCGTAGCTCTTTAAGAAGGAGTTAAGAAGTATTTAAGAAGATGTAAGGAACTATTTAAGAAGAAGTAATGAAGTATTTGAGAAGAATGATATCCCGATTTAAGAACATTTTAAGAATCAATTTATCTTCTTATTTCCTTCTATCGGACCGCCCACTTGCGCCTTTTCTCTACTTAATATGAACTTAAATCCATCTTATAGAAGATTTCAGACACCGGTTTAGATTTCTTAAAGACTTCGTTAAGTAATTCTGTGCTACTTGTGTAACTTGTAGTGAACGGTCCGAAAGGTAATTTCTAATCCAATGAAGAAGAGATTCATCGATACCAAATGCACATATTTTCGATAATAGAGCTTGATGCCAAAATCTATCAAATGCCTTTGATAGATATATCAAGTGCAATAGTTTTACTTCCTCCGATCTAAAGATTTGTTCCACTGTTTGGTGAGATAAACCATTAAATCGCCAGTGGACCTATTGCTACGAAAGACATACTGCCGGTCATTAAAAAGCTTTCGTTCCTCAAGATATTTCTTAAGCTGAAAATTGATTAGAGTTTCCATAACCTTGAAAAGAAGGGACCGCAGTTAGAGGGGGAGGAGGATTCGCCTTTTTTAGGGAGAGGTTGCACAAATGCTGTTTTCCATCCACTTGGGAAGAGACCTCTGGAGTAGGACAGATGGAAAATCTTACGCAGTGGTTTTGCCAGCTTTGAAGAGCAGCTCTTTAGAACAATAGCAATTTCTTTTATTTTTTATACCGTAACAAATCAGATTTGTGACCATATCTACACTGGAGTCTACGTCACTATCGAGGAAGCATAAATTTGCCGAAGAAATCGTTGAGACCGTCCCAGTTGGCTTTCTCCTACAGATAAACGGTTCTCGTAGGGTTTTTTTTTTTTAATTGAGGTTCGATAATGTCAGAAATTCGCGGGTATGACACAATGGTCTGATGTGCCTAGAGGCGATAATACACTTATGGTGTATTTATCAAGGTCAGATGTAAGGAAGAAGTCTAGAGAGGACGTCAGGAATCCGAGTTTGCTTGTCAACAAGCTGAGTTAAGTTGATAAACTCAGCGAAAATCTTGACATACCTTCCTTCGGGTATTGTCTGACCAGAATAGAGCAGCCACGAAGAATTGTATACATTGAAATCGCCCGTACCAACGATCTCACTGTGCGAAACTAGAAGTGGTTGTGAGCAACATTATGTAAGGTTGAGTACTAACTGCATTATACAAGTAGCGTTTTTGGCTGTTATTGTGTATAACTTTGGTTATGCTACCTAATTTATGTGTGTCTATCCAACAAAATTGTACGACAGATAAGTAATGCATTATATAAAAATTCACAGTCGAATAAGAATACATATTGAAGAGAAAGGAAGAGTAACTTTCTAAGTCTGCCTTCAGACAGCTTGTTCTAGAGGAGCAAACAAAGTGGCGTCATCATCGACTATTTGAAATTTTTTTTAAGAAAATCTTCCATCCGAGATCAAAGGTATTCCATAAAAACATAATCTTTTATATAGATTTTGTGCTTCCCAAAAAAAAATATACCATTACACCATCTGATTCCGAAAAAAATACTAATTTCCTTGGGCATAGTTTTCGGAAGATTGAAAAATTGAAATTGATCCAGGAAGTACTCCGGAAAGGTACTAAAAAATACAAAAATAAATTTGGTGCCGCAACAGCTCGAAGAGAACAAACACCTAGTGACTTACAACTCTCAACCATTCTTGTGTACTTGTTGCCAAGAATGAAAGGGACCTACAATTTTCTGCCGATTTCAAACTTTTTTGCAGCGGCTGAGAATCGAACTCAAGATCTTCTGCATGACAGTAAAACGCACTAACCATTATGCCATTCATGCTATTAAAGCATTCTAAATAATGTCAGCGTTGTGTTACGGTAAAATTTATCGCAACAATGACTAGCCTTCGTTTCCTTCCTTCCCTTCTTTTCTTTGGTCGCGGCTGCAAAATTCTGGCTAGTTTGAGGGCAACCATGGTACCATCAACCATTGATGTACTTAGCCAGCATTTTGCAAAAGTGACAAATACAGGTTTCGAGTGAAAGGTTGCCGAGATTTACGAGATTATACTTGACATGTAGACGGGCAGTCTCATGGAACAAAACGAATGCCAGCGGACGAGCTGAAGAGTTAACGAGTCAGGCGGACTCTTGCCTACCTTAAAAGTAAACAACAAACCACAAATTTCAACATCCTAAATTAACCTATATTGTTTTTGTAAGCGAAAAGGTCTTTAACGATTAGAGTAACTTATAGATTCTTTTCCTAAAGATATTAATTCGTCTTTTTCAAAAAGGTCCACTTTGAATTTAGTTCGTGTGTTAAGATTATGTTTTCCTCTTCCGTCTCATTATTATTTAGTGAAAATGGCTTCGCTCTTCGAACCACTCGCGAGTAGTTTAATTGTAACTAGGGAATGCCTAGAAAAGGGCTTTTCCTCGGTTTTATTCTTTTTGATTTTTCTCGAGAAATTTAGTTGATTGTACGAGTAGTCTGAACTCGACCATTTAGATTCGGCAAGTTTTGGAAAGACACCCAACAACTTGCTGAATCCGTGAATGTGTGCGTGAGAGAAAAGTTTCGTTTGAGATTCAACAACGGTGGTTTTCTGTGAAACGAAAAAGGTTTCCAGGAAGCCGGTGCCCGTGACCGATGATCGCGAAAACGTCAGGATGTCACAAGTCCTCTTGATCTATGTATGCCTGCTGTCAGAATATAAGTCTCTTTTCACTGTAAATCTCTCACGATCCTTTCCGTTCCCCTAAATATCATATTTTTATTTGTGAAAATACACTGAGGTCGCTAACGGTTATCGAAACGATTTCTGTAACTCAATGGACAACTGACAATTCTCCTTGATCAATTGGTGGGTGGTTTTGATTTTCAATTTCAGTACCCTGATCTCCAGATCGCGTGTGTCAATGAACCAACGCACGCACGCGACGTTCAGACGTTCAGTACAAAAGTTAAGATCTTGCCAGTAGTAAACTTTTTTTGTCACCGGTAGCGTTACGGTTCATGTTACATATAGTTGAGTATCTTTGTTATTGTTTTGTTCGTTGTTAGTTGAATTGCCTCAGTCGTCATTTGGTCTCGTTGATATCAATCTTGTGTCAGATTCTTGTCATTTGGTGGGGTTATTTTATTTATTTGAAGGTGTTTGACTCAATAAGGCGTTGATATAAAGCTTAGAAATTTCCTTTACGGCCTATGCACATTTAAGAAAAATTTCTGACCGAATAATTCTTAAGTATCAAATTCGACAGCCCTGTTTATCAATATGGAATGTTGACGAGGGGTGAAATGATATCAAACGACGCCAACCAATTCAAAGCCAATTGAGCAATTGATAAAACGTATACCTATACCTACTCGACTCGTATTGTGCATAACTCTCTCTATACCAATACCAACCCTCTTGGAAAATGTTCAGCAATTTCCGCTGATTTGTTTTTAATGATTTTCCTTCTATACGAATGAAGCGAGCATTGGTGGAATGATTTTTTTATTTTTGAAAAAAAAAAAAAATAAAAAACACTAGAAGAAATAAATTTCAGGAATATTCTTCCGTCGTGTCCTTCCTTCGCTTCTCCGTCCCGTGCCGTAAAACATCAAGAAAAAAATTAAATCAGAATGGCTTACACAAGGATTGGAGAGTACTTTCTTATCGGATAATCACTATTCAACTAAAACGAAAACATGAGCTTTGGATGGGTGTTCCTTTACCTAGATTCTGCCACATATGTATCTATAGCTGAAACAGCCAAATAGACAATTTAATCACAGCATGTGGCTGGAATATGTAATTCGGATCGCATCGATACTAATAATTCAATCTGCTTTAAAAAAGAGCAAAATGCTCCGAGGATACAATAGCAGGATATGAAAGCTTGCAAGATTTTGCTGAGCAGAAGGATAGTTTGCCAATTACACTGAGAGTTTGCTTCTGGGTTTGGTTTGGTTTATCACAAAAAAGGACAAACAGTCAAATGAGCACATAAATCAAGGCAAAGGATACACAAGCACAAATGAAACAAATGTAAACACGGATCGTAGGGTATGTCTAAATGTAGGTAAGGGTGGGTATAGTGTAGTCTGTTAGCCGGTGTCACAGCTACAAGGTTTAAATTTTTAACCTCAAATCAGATTTCAATAAGTTACAATGGAGTACGCAGAGGGTAAACTTTACTAGTAGTTTCAATAAGTTAGGACAGGGCGTCGTCGGTCGTCGTTATGCAACATCCATCCGGAGAAAACAATTAGACGAAATGGGTTCGTAGTACGTACGTATATAGTGAGGTCAGAAAAGGTTGGCAAGTAGTAGTTTGTGCATTGTGAATATAAGACATTTTATGTTCTCCCATTACTTAATGGTTCCGCAGTAAAGATACTGGTTTGTAAAGAGAAAGACAACATCCAGCACAATTCAGTATATCACCTGTTCCTATTATTCGCCTTTGTCAACACCTATAATCATTCTCACGTCTCTATACTAATCTTTGAAGGAGTCGACTTTTGCGCTAATTATAAAAAAAAAATGTGCATCGGTATCTCCTTTTAAACCCCTCCTTATTTTCCTAATGCTCGTACTGTGTAAATCATTTTAAGGGTAGTAATAACCCCTTGTGTGCGCGCTAATTATTAAAAAAAAAAATAAATAAAAATGGTAATGGGGTTTGTGTGGACAAATTTTAGTTTGTAGAGTTATGATGATGATGTATAAGTCTCAAGAAATGTTTTCGTCATTTAATTTACTAGAATACAAAAACGAATTTTAATTCAAAACGTGTAGATTTTGTTTCTTAAGGTTTTTTGGACTTTCGGGATTTTTATTAAATTTCGTACAAAATATATTGGGTAGTGCTCAAAACGGTCGGAAGGCACTCAGCCTCTACGAAACGATGAAAGATATGAGCTTCCGACTTATATACTTTGCAGCAGCTCGTAATACGATCCACGATGTAACCAGCAGGACCATCAATCAATATGACCGCGTGCTGATTGACGCCAGGAAAACACGTCGACAGTGACTCGACTGTTCTAGGAAAAGAAATGTCGAACCACTAAGAGGAAGATATTCAACGTTGGATGCCTTAAGACTATATAGAGAACATTTGATTGACAAGACCTGCGCTCACTTATTTGCCTTAGGCAGCCCTTAATAATCAGTACCGCACGATATCATCAAAGCATTAGCCGGCCGAAACCACCGTACTACTCCTGAGAAAGGACTTTGGATAATGAATGCATTCGTATATGCTGTAGCGTAAAACGGTGGCAGCGGTAGAAGATTATTTAGCAAACAGAAGAATATCCCGCACAGAAAGAAGGGAGCTTATAAGGAAAAGGAACCTTTAATATAATGGCCAAGATGACAAATTCTTTTTTGCCAGTTAAAAAACACTTCATATTTCTCGTTCGATGCTTTATGCATGGGTCATACAGCATTGTGAAAGAAACAGCTTTATAAACGGGCCTATTCCCTATTGTATGGCAAAAAGCTTTTGATTGGTCTGGTTCTCAAACTATTTCTAACCAAAGTGATTTTACTGAATTTTAGAGAATTTTGAAAAAAATCATGGACCACTTGTCTTAAAAAATCACGAAATTTCCAAAGTTACCCAAACATATCGACACATACATCAAACAAAAGGTATATTCCGGTTTTCAAAATCCTCGTTTAAATTTGCCAGAGATATGCACAGGTGAAAACCAGAAGCTTCTGCGAGGTCTGGTTCCCGAAATAATACTAATTAAAGTGATTTTACTGAAGTTTTGAGAATTTTGAAAAAATCATGGACTAACCATTTGTCCAAAAAAATCACCAAATTTTCACAGTTCCCCAAACACATCGAGACATACATAGAATGAAAGGTCTTTTCAATTGCTATACACACATCTAAACGAAAAGCTTCTGATTGGTCTAGTTATCGAAATATGCCAGTCCAATGTGATTTTATGGATTTACGAGCCCCAACTACATAATAATGTCTTTGGTTGGCTCTGTATCCGAAACCAAGCCTTGTATGAGGCCCCGGTTTTTAAAATCCACGGCTAAATTTTCCACAGCTATCCTCAGGTGGAAACCAGAAGTTTCTGTGAGGTCTGGTTCTCGAAATATTTCTAACCAAAGTGAATTTATTTAATTTTTGAAAATTTTGAAAAAAAATCATGGACTAAACACTTGTCTTAAAAAAAAAAAAAAACATTTTCAAAGTTCCCCAAACGCATTGAGATATAGATAGCTATTAACAAAAATTTTGTTGCAGTCAAATATTAAAAACAAAATTTATCATTTCATCTAAAATTGAGGGAAAACAAAAATGTATTAATTGTAGAAACATTTTGTTGGAATAAATGAAAAATTTTAATTGCATACCTTTGGCTACTTAAATATGATAAATCCTCAACAAAAAACATTGTCAAATTGAAAGAAACCATCTTTATTAAGCTGTAAAATATATTTTGTGGATTCAATAAAAGAATTTTGTTAATCTGACAAATTAATTTTGTAGATTCTACGAAAAAATAGTCACATTGAATAAATATACTTATTTGTTATTTCAACAAATCAACAAATGTTAGCTTATTGACAAATTAATTTTGTGGATATACATTAAAATATTGTTTGCTACCTCAACAAATTTCTGTAATTTTTATCAATTTAATAAGCATTTTGTAGGACGTATATTGACAGAAGTTTTATCAGCTCAACCTACATTTTTATCAAATATTACGGAGAATGAACACAAGTAGCACAGAATTACTTAACGAAGTCTTTAAGAATTCTAAATCGGTATCTGACATCTTCTATAAGACGAATTTAAGTTCATATTAAGTAGAGGAAAGGCGCAAGTGGGCGGTCCGATAGAAGGAAATAAGAAGATAAATTGATTCTTAAAATGTTCTTAAATCGGGATATCATTCTTCTCAAATACTTCAATACTCCTTCTTAAATAGTTCCTTACATCTTCTTAAATACTTCTTAACTCCTTCTTAAAGAGCTACGGCAATTCTTAAAAAAATTATTAGAAACAATAAAATTAAGTTTTTTAATTACTGTTTGGTTTTTTATTATTGTTGATTATTTTGGAGTTTTCTTCATTTTTTCTTTGCCTCCCTACATTCGTATCTATGTGATTTTTTGCTGGAATGAAAGAATTTTAACAGTTATTTTTTTTTAATTTACCTCTGTGCTCTCCACTGAGATTCGAACCCGAGTCCTCTCGCTTGCCGTGCTTGTGCTCTGCCTATTGTGCCACTGTGATACATAAAATAACTTGTCTCAAAGTGCTACTCAAATAACTCTCTCGTGTTTTTAATTATACTGTTTAAGAAGACTTAAATACGTATTAAAGAATCTGAAAAATACCGATTTAGGACCAAAACAAAAAAGTTATGTTTTTAGAAAGATTAAAGAAGGAATTAAGTAACAAAACAAACCGATTTAAGAAATGCCAATTTAAGAAGTATTTAAGATTGCTTTAAGTAGAAGTAAACACACCAAGTTAAGTTCTTTAAAACAATACCTACCATTTTGTGCTACTTGTTTAGTAGTATTGAATTGTTTCAAATATGATATCCGCAAAATAAACGCTGGTGTGCCCTAGGACTCCGTTTTGTCTTCGACACTCTTTCTTATGTTTATAAGTGATCTTTTTTCTGAAACTTCTAATCCACAAAATTTTTTCGCTGACGACAGCTCAGCTCAGCTTTTCATATTCGTTTTTAGATTCACATCCTTGTTCTTAAACTCATTAAATTCTGATCTTGACAATATTGTCCAATGGGGAATCAAAAACCGTCTAGAATTCAATGCTTCAAAAACTCAGTACTGTTTACTGTCGTTAAGGCATAATCCTCCCTTAATGTCACTATCCAACGGTGACTTGCATCGATTTGATAAGTAGTCTAACTCAAGCAATGGCGTACAGAACAGCTCCAAAGCATCAGGTCATCAAAATCTTTTCGCAGCCTTAATTCGACTTCGACCAGATTAAGCGATATTGTGATGACTGGAATTTGAAAATGAACTTTTAAAAATTAGAAACTCTTTTGTTACCGAAATTTTTGTCTAAAGTCTCACGAAATATCAGTTGTGCAAGTTAGTGTTCATTAAACTACATCGACAACCACTTGAGTAAAGTACTTTTTCATGTAGTTGGATAATTACTTTTATATTATATTATTTATATTATATTATTATTTTATATTATTATTTTATATAGCTTAACCCTGATGAAATTGTCAATTTATACCCGGCAAAATGGTGGCTTCGCAAATAGAATATTCATACAACTAGGAATAGACACATTCTTTAGAGTGAAGGCAGATCAGACCATTTTCAATTACTACGGTGAATCAATTTATAACCAAAGAAAGACAAAAAAAAAATACTTCTAAGGCAAAATCATTCCCATGAGAAATATATTCCTCTTGTAAGGTCTTACTGAAATAATTTTCACTTGAAATAGTTTTATACGATCAAACTCCTTAAACCAACTCACCAGATTGTGTTTCTACTAATGTATTCAAATCTTTTGATTTTTACTAAATCAGTACTCATTTGAGGTGTCCCAACGACAGCCCTGACCTTTGTTGGTTAATATAATGAATTATGTAAGGAAAGTGAAGGTAAACACTTCTTCCGAACAGGTGTTGAGATTTTTTTAAGGATTTCTGCATCGACGAAGTGTTTATAAAGTTGGAGTAAATGTGTTGAAAGTTTCAGTCTATTTAAAAATGATTTCTTCTCCCTTATTTTCAACTTCTAACTGTCATTTTTGAAAGATGGGTTCATTAGGATAGGAAAACGAGGGTATATCATTACAGTCATGTCCTTGGATTAGATTATTATTCTATTGAATTATAACTTAACGATGGTTAGGGGACAAAGGGTATGAAGAATATTAAAAATAAATGTTTTAAAGCATGATATTTATGCCATATTTATGCATTATTGACAATTCAAATAATTTTACAATTAATGATCAATAAATAATTTTTTCAGCTTTCGCAAAGTTTTTTCAATATTGAAATATACGTCAAATATCCAAAAACATAACCAAAAACTTAATTTCATTGTAATAAGTCAGGTACCGGTACGAAGTTTAATCAATATCGGTTGGTTTTCGCGCACTTTTCGCGTCCCACAAAAACCGAAGGGGCATAAATTACATATTAAACGAAAGCATTTTTTGCATAGATGTGCAGAATGCCAAAATTATTTAAATATACTACACAGAAATTGTTTAAAACAATAAATAAAAATTGCAAAAAAATGCCCGGAAAACAAAAACAAAAACAATTAGAAATGTCAAATCGACTGATACATAAAATGTCAAATCCAGAATATGAAAAATAAAAGTATTCAGCGAAAACCCAAAGCCAGGACCCGAGCCATTAAGGTGGATTCACATTACACAAATCCGCCAACACGATAAAAGTTGATGAACATGTTGTTGAATGTGAACCCCCCTAAGTGAAGAAATATTATCACTATAAATATTAGGCATATGTTTTTTTAGTAGTTGAGCTCTTACAATAATATTTTGAAACATTAAGCGTTAACTACAATCGGCACTTTTTGCAAAAAGTGAAAAAGAATACACACATACACTAGCCACATCTGTTGCTTTCAGTTTGGCGACATCTATCGGTCATTTTCTGAAGCAATTTATTCAATGTATTAGTGTTTTCAAAAAGTGAAACATTTACTTTTTGGTTTTTTGAGATGGGAGATAAAATTTTAAATTGAGTTTTAAAAGGGGAGCAGATTTTTTTTTTAACATTTTCACTTTTCAAGTTCATTGCAGTTATGGCAAGTGTAAGCTCTGCGTATTTGTATAAGTCAATTATTTTCAAAACTTATTTACATTTGTCTGCGTTTGAATTTTAAATATTTGCGAAAAAAGAGAATACAAAATACTCGAAATGTATTTGTCAGGGAAAGAGAGAAGATAGAAAATGCAGACGTGAGACGTCGCGTCGTCAAAAATGCGGACGAACATGACTTACGAACGATACAAATTTAAATCTCCATGGCTGAATGCGTTCCATGGGCTCAAACCTACCTCATTTTCGGAACACTTCCATATATGTCATTTTTTGTTGACAATAAACAGCTGGCCGATCGATGTGCAAACAAAAAAAGTTTTACAAAAGTAAATTGAATTTATGTTTTTGAAGTTAGCTATATTTCTTTAGGCGCGTTATGAAAAAATTATGAGAGAGAAATTTTCAGATGTAACACAAAATTCACAGGTTGACGTCACTCCGGCGATGTGGATTCCAATATTATGGTCATAACAATAGCTGAAGGACAATGAGATGAAAGAATCGAAACAAAAATTTTTAATGTGTCAAAAATGTGTATAGGTTTGAAAGTTTGTTTACCATTAACTGTTTTTCTTTGGACTCCAGGATTGAGTGCTTAGTAGGTGCTCCTCATTGCATTCAACAATTTAAAAAAATCATGAATTCTCTGTCTTTTATTGAATGATAATGAATTAAATAAATAAATTGGCATTCGAATTTCGAGAGCTGGGTCGGCTAGTTTAAGTAAATCGGTTCACGAGGATGTGGGAGGTATGTTGTTTTAATTGTTTTGGCATGTTTTTCGCGTGAGTAGCTAGCTCTGCATTATATGGTAAGTCGTAACACTATCAAAAACTATATCATATATGTATATGTTATTTTGACTTAAGGATACGTGTCCCAAATCAGCCCAAGATTTATAAAACAAGTTAATTTTACTTCGTTACATTTATAAATTTAGAAGTTATGTAATGACTTCTTCAAACAGTGTGTCTAGTGTCCTGCAATTATATTTGCAGTTAATCGAACTGCTAAAGTTCCTGGACGAATAATATTTCTAATTGTTTCAATACAAACTATAAAAGGTATTAAAACACCAGGAGAAAGAAAATATAAAAAAATTATGTTTTATGAATTTCCCATTGGTTGGCGTTAACATCGTACTAAATTTTATGATTTTTCCATTTGTCTGGCGGTTTTGAAGCACAAAGATTTTTTTATTTTATTTTTTAAGCTACAAAAATATTACAAACAACGTATTTACAATCGGTAACCGTTTGTTTCATTCAAATATTGAAAAAATTGTAAAAGCTACACAGTTTTGGGCAAAATTCTAATATACATATTTTTTCAAAGGTCACCCTTAAAGCTGATATACTAAAGTTGCTCCCAACTTCAACTTTTTCTATATCTACAGCACTTTTTCAACGCATTAAATTTAGCATAAAGCTTTTCACATACCTACAACTGAAAACTTTCTGATTTAAGAAAGTTTATCATCACAACATCAACAAGTCTCTTTCAAAGAATTCTAAACTAAATCTGCGATTTTATTGCACCCATGTGATGTCAAATGAGCATGAAAATTTATAAATCAGGTCATATTGGTGCCTGGTGGTCTTGGAGCACTCTCACTCTGAGACCATTTATCCACGGTTCTTGTATAACAGCAAACAGCTACGTCAATATTTTCCTCCCTCAAGAAAACTCCCAGGTTATCCGAGTGGTTTTTGGATTAATCTGGATGACTCGCAGCGCCTTTTAATTTAATGAACACCCTGAAGAGTCACGGCTCAGTTGCTCATCGGAAACCTCAATATCGCCAGCGATTTCGTCAACCTACATTCACATCAGCTTTGTCGGAGTCTTCTCCATGACTCTACAGAATCTTTATTTTTGTATTCCTTATGCCGAACTTTAATTTCCTCGCTGATCCTGAGAAGATGAGAGCCTCTGCAGTGGCGTAGCGTACCATCTCGGCGCCCGGGGCGGGAGACCCATTTTGCCGCCCCCATTCAATACTAAATTAAAATTAAATTTTGAGACATCATTTCACAGGCAATGAAGTATCTTTTATTGAAAGTAAAATAGAATTAGCGGTTTCATAAACGGATTTTACGAGCCTTACGAATGAGGCTCGTGAGACAAAGCTACATCTGCGGATTCATCTCCATGCATGCGCTTTTTCCTGCGAATTGTACTCGTTTTGAGATCGATTTCGAGTTTTTTCCAAAAAGTCTTAGAAAAGTCGATTGCGGCTTGGACGAAACGGTCTCTGCTCTCCACCAGGAGAGCTTTTAAAACGCAGAGTTTCTGAGCACACTTATCCACACTCAGTCCACATTGCTGCAGGTAAATCTGTGCGTCATCTTCTTCAGGTAGCTCTGCAGCTCAAAAGCCAAGAAAAGTGAGGAAGTTGAATGACTGCATGACTGTCAGAAGAAGACTGGCTACCGATCCGTCAATTCTTCCAGTACATCAAGAACTTCCACAAACTTATTTTTAAGCGTCTTTACAGCTTCACGAGGTTCACTTTTTCTGCAGGCTTGTGACTAGATGCTTGAGATACTTCTGATGAGTCGACTTCGTCTTGACCCTGCTCTGTGGTGGGACCAGAACGACTTCCAACTTCGACGGCAGGCACGTCTTCTTCTTCTTCTGCCTGTAAAATAAGTTATGCATTCCCATGAATATTGGCCGGAGGACAATTCTAGGCCACTTACGATTGTAGATGGAGGAATCTTGCTTACATTGGAATCACTTCCGCTGCTGCTGGATGCCGCCGAAGACGTTAACGTAGCTTTTGAACCAGAACTAGAACTGAAATATTTCGCGTCTTCGCGTCTGCTTCTTTCTTAGCCTTTTTCCTGCGGTATTCCGCGCCGCTTCCTTTAACTCTTTTCATTTTCAAAAACTAGTTCAAAGGTTGAGTGAAGTACTAAGTGCTTAGTTTTAGAAGATTCAACAGTATTTAAACTATAAACAACACAATCGAAATAACTTTCTGTGATGCGGGAGGGAGCAAAAACATTGAGCTGGCTGAGACTAGAATAACGTTTCCGTCGAATCCTAGTTATCTTATCATATCTCGCATATGCATATCATATGTTTCGGAAGACTCCCTTTCAGTTTCGCGAGAGTTTCGGAACGTTTTGTTTTAGTTTCGCGATCAGCCCGACAATACGAAATGCACTCTTACGGCCCTAGTCACCGTCTACGAATTCACGAAAGCTGTCAACGACGAACCACAGATAGGGTGGCAAATTTCAAATTTACATCATTGTTGTTTGTTGACTTGTCAAACGATCTGTCATGAAACATATGATTTCTACTCTACCCGCATCATTGGCGACATTTTGCCGCCCCCCTCGGCCTGCCGCCCGGGGCGGACCGCACCTCCCGCCCCCCCTACGCTACGCCACTGAGCCTCTGTTCTTCTGCGGTTTTTCTGCTTTAACGACAGGGACGTCATACATACATTGGAATCAGCGAATTAATCCTATCAAGCCCGCAGATCAACTCCTGTCCGCTTGATTTGATATTCATGAGGGGCAACCAAATGCGGGCCTTTGGTTGTCTGGGGATTTCCTTAGCCGGCATAGGCTATAGCTTCAAACCCTTGCAGTCGATGCAAACTAAAAACATCTCTAGAGAACTCGTCCGTGCACTTAATTACCCTTTATCTCGCTATAGTCGAAACTAGACTAGGGACCTCCGTTTATAGATGTCATAACTCACTTGCGGACGGAAAGAGTCAACATTCCGGTCGGAGTTATGAAGTGCAATATTCTCTGAACTTTTCTTAACGAATCAAACCGTAGTTAGAGCAATTTAACTAACTGTTTATATCTAGATTTAGTCCAACTTTGATAAATCCCGAATGCTTGATCTGCAGCCAAGACAGAGCCAGGATCGTAGCTACCTCTAACAGGCACTGACCAATAGGCCATTCCTTACAACACTAACGTTAATAGCTGTGAAGACTAGCAAATGCCCCGCTCTGTCCAAATTTAGAGCACAATTATTAGAAAGGGCATTTTTGACGACATTAACGAAATTTCGGAATTGTAGATCAAAGACTTGATCCCTTTTCTCAACGCGACGAAATGGCTCTATAGGACGAACTTCGGTTACTTCTGTGCTGTGCCTTCCGTTTGATTCTTTAGATACCGAGCTACTAGACTGTGGCTTCGACGGAAGTTCTTGGCGGTGGGCCTCTGTTCCAGCACCAATCAACAAGTTGCTTAGCTTGGTACAATTAAGATGGTGTCGGATGAGTATGGTGGTCCGGTTGAGTGACTGATCCCAATTCCGGATGATAATTGTTTAAAAGCAAACACACAAAAGGAGACATAAAAATCTACTAAATCCTTTCTTCTTTTTGAACTCAATCCAAACTGGAAGACTATGTGAGAATGTCCACAATTTCCCATATCAATTCCATCCACTGGTTCATGGTACCAAAATACAAAATGGAGCACTTCTGGGCTAATTGGGCTATAAGGCTGATGAACTGGCAGTGGCCGCCATTTCTACCTACCGTTCTATTACAATTTATAAAAACGCATATACCTTTTTTAAATTATAAAGATCTCGGAACCTACCGTAAATATCGAAAACCTGCGTAATACCCTAGAATGTTCCATTATATGTATATCTATATAAAAGGGTGAGCTATCTAGTGGTTTCTTTTGAATGAATGATCGTTTGCAGCTTCTTAGTGACACCTACTGTTACTTTCCAAGTGCTGCAACCGTAAAGTAACACGGATTCGACGTTGGATCGAAACAGCCGTAGCTTGGTTCTTAAGCTAAGAGAGTTATTCCTCCATATATTTTGAAGCATACCGAAAGCAGCTTTTGCCTTCCCGATTCGACTGCTGATGTCCTGTTCGGTACCACCCTCGGTAGAGATGATACTTCCAAGGTATTGGAAACTCTGTACTTTCTCTACCGGTTGTTGAGAAATATTTATGAGAGAAGATGACGTGGTTCCTAGGGGCCAGTTATAGCTATCATTGAAAACCATCATTGAAACACAAATCAGTGGAACGGTGGAATATTTTTTGACAAGTCGGTTATAGCAATCAATAATTTCGCTGTCATTGAAAAGATGTGTCATTGAAAATATCTGTCGCTTTGATGCTTGCTAAATTACTAGTGATGGGTACCTCATTCATGAGGCAATACAAAATGTCGCATGTTATGTTATTGTTTAAAGTTTTTTTTTTGCTAACTGCAATCATTTAGGCCTATTCGGCGAGATCTTTTATTCTTCTATTCTGTTATGAAGTTCAATACAAAAGTTTGAGATATTAACAAATCTTTTATGAATTATAATTTTGGTAATCGGCATGGTAAAATCTGCTAAGAAAACTTTTATAAAATGTCAAACGTTCGAACATGGAAAAAATCTTTTACGAATAACATTTTTGGTATTCAGCATGCCAAAATCTGTTATGAAATCTGTTAAAAATCATAAAAGAATAAAAGACAAACTTCTGTGACTTTTATTATAAAAGATTTCATTAAGTACACAGGTGCATCAAGTAAAAATTAATATTTATCATACATACATACATATATAACTTTGTATGTTTTATTCAAATTTCATGATCATTAGAATTGCAGAGACGTCATTGAAAAATTGATTTTTTTGTTGAAAATGTCCATTAAAATAGGTATATCCTATGGGACATTTGAGGTGAGACAAAATACCACCTCATTTCGAAAAATGAGTACCTCATACAAACTCATTTTAAATTCGTATCCTACCCATCACTATAAATTACAAAGACAACCTGAATAATTTTTTGAGGCTAGAGTTGATCATTGAAAAAAAAACTGACACATGAGAATAGAAAGAGAATCGAACACAAATCATTGAAACGATTGTATTCCACTTTGTTGGAACGAAAATCTGCTGTTCATTGAAAACGATTTTCATCATTGAAAAATTAAAACTAGTTTTTTGAGAAATATTGAACATATTTCTTAATTTTTTTTTTGCAAAAGTAAAATACAGTAAAATACATAGTTGATTAGCTTCATTTGTATACCAAACATTCTCAGTATTCATAGTTTAACTATCCCAAAAAGTGAAAACAAAATTTTCAATGATGGTTTTCAATGATAGCTATAACTGGCGCCCTAGGCTGATCATCTTTGTTTTGCCGGAGTTGATTTTCAGCCCTACGATTTCTGCTTCTCTCTCCACCCCTGTTGTCATTTGGTGGAGATCCATGATCCTATGAGAGAGCAAGCATACGTCGTCCGCATAGTCAAGATGTTTCAGGTGAGACGTCAGAGTCCATCGAATTCCTCCGTTTCCCGTCAAGGCCGCTCGCAGGACATCGCTTATCACCAACAGAAACAATATTGGTGACAGAATGCAGCCCTGTCTGACTCCACTTTGGACTTCAAACTCTTCTGACAGCCTCCCTTCGTGCAAAACGTGACATTTGGATCCATCATAAGTTGCCTTAATAATAGCTATTAATTTATCCGGGATACCCCTCCTGCGTAAAGCATGCCAAATAAATTCTCTATTTACGCTATCGAAAGCCTTCTCAAAGTCGATGAATAGCAGGTGGAGTGGTGATCGATATTCGACGCACTGCTCAATTATGATCCTTAAAGTATTGATATGATCAAGGCATGAGGATCCAGTGCGGAAACCTGCTTGTTCGGCATCGAGTGTGGCTTCTAGATGTTCCCTGATGCGTTCCAGTACTATTTTCGCTAATATTTTTGCAACGGCAAGCAGGACGCAAATCCCCCTCCAGTTTTCGCACTGTGTTAATTCTCCTTTTTTAGCTTGAGCTTGACTATCATTCCCTTTTTCCACTCATTCGGAAATCCTTCGGAGACCCAAGCTTTCTTTATGAGTGGATGCAGGAGTTCGCTCGATGTCGTTGACGCCGCTTGTAGAAGCTCTGCAGGAATGCCATCAAGTCCTACCGCTTTGTTGGTCTTCAGTGCTTTGATTGCGTTGCGGATCTCATCTCTATTGGGGGGTGCAGTGCGGATTCGGGAATTTGTTGTTCCTGTCAGCTCAGCTGATCCTCATCCGAACTAAGTAGCGAACCGTCTTATTCTTTTACGAGGTGTTGTTTGGAACTGCGAGCTCCAACCAGTTCCTTTGTAATGCTGTAGACGTTTCTACTGTCGCATCTGTTAGCAGCATTTTCTGCTTGCTGGGCCAAAGCGTTGATGTGATTACGCTTATCACGTCTTACACTGTTGTGAACCTCTCTCTTTCTCATGCGGTACAGGGATTCCACCTCTCTTTTTTCTACTCCAGTTGCAGCTGCAATACGGGCCTTAAGTTTTTGCCGTTCGCCAATCCGTATCCAGGTTTCTTCAAAAAGCCAAGCGCTCGGCCGACTATTCTTTCAGCACCTGATATAAGAACATTTTTCACAGCATTCCAGTGGTTTTCAATGGATTCAGGTTCCGTGCTGCTGATTGTCATCATTCCGTGTGAAAGGTGCGGTCTCTCAATTGTTGACGTGTTGTAAAATCCTTTAGTCTGTCGAACCTGGGTAAGCGGGTTATGCCGTTGGATCTCCGAGTTGCAGCTGTACGAAGTCTTACAGTAGCTACCATAAGGTGGTGGTCTCGAGCAAGTCCCATATCGGCCCCTCTTTTATTTCGAACATCTCCTGCTTCTAAAGCGCCGGCTAATCGCGAAGTGATCAATTTGATTCGAAGAAGCTTGCCTGTCCGTCGACACCCAACTTATTTTGTGGCGCGTCTTGTGCTCAAACATGGTGCCGCCAATGACGAGTCCGTTAGTATTGCAGAAGTCAATGAACCGCTCTACGTTATCATTGCAATTCCCAACTCCATGGTTTCTCATCACATTTTTGAGTCCATCGTTGTTGCTGCCAACTTTAGGATTCAAATCTCCTATAACCATTTTGATATCTCCGCGCGGTGTGTTGTTATAAGCGGCTCCTAGCCGACTGTAGAAGCATTCTTTCTCCTCATCGGATGCGAGCTCCGTTGGGGCGTAACACTGTATAATGGTGACGGGACGTACACTTGTCCAGAATCGTGCCTTTATTATTCTTTCTCCAAGAGGCTCCCATGAATTCAGACTACTAACAGCTGTTTTTATTAGCAGCAGCCCAACCCCAGCTTCACGTGTGCTTCCTGGAGCTTTTCCGGAGTAGAGCAGTACAGTGTTACGCGATGGTGACTTGAACTTGCCCGAGCCCATCCAACGTATTTCGCTAAGGCCTTAGATGTCCAGCCTGTATCGCATGAATTCCTTCTCTAGTTTGAGGAATCTGGCGTTGTGGGGACCTTCACTGCCATCATCGAGGAGTGTCCTCACATTCCAGAAACCAATCGTTGTCCTAATTCGATAGCCAAAAGTCGTCAACATATTATCATTAGTTATCCGAGGCGTTGTTTCCGTTTCGGTAGCAAGATGGTTTTCAGCTACGGAGAGTGCTAGCCTCCGTAACCTATCCTAACGAGTTAGGAGAGATTTTCGCGCTTTCCAATTTTAGCTAATTCGTGTGGATACACAAATCATTGCCCGGGGACCACCACGAGGAGGTAAAGGAACCACTTCGACGTGACTAAAAGTTGCGCTGCTGGACTTTGCCAGGTTAAAGACACTCAACAGTTTCCCGATTAGGCACGCCGCAGGTTTATGAAAATGGGTCTTCTATTCGAGCAACATTTTACCCCAAATTCGGTGGAAAAATCATATTCAGCAACGAGGAACATTCCTTTATGAATGTGTTCGTCAAGCAACAAAATTATGGAATTTGAGATAATCACAATCCATATAAGATTACGAAATTTCAAATTTATTCCAGAAAAGTCACTATTTGTCATGCGATCGACATTCGCCAAGCCATCACCGTCAAGGGCGAGCGCTATCGGTCGATGATAACCAAATTCTTTTGACCCGAATCGGATAATATGACCACCGACAACATGTAGTTTCAAGAGAGTTAAACTTCTTCTTGTATGATTTTTCTTAATTCACAGGACTATGCCAATAAAACCAAAAACCAAAAATGCCCTTAAAGCCTAGTGGTGTCGAATTTCGATACTGAGTGAGGTTGGTGATAATAACTGGCTTAGAATTATTAACAGCTGACATATCGCCTTAAAACGAGACTAATAAATCGGAATTTATCCTGATTCCTGACAAATAGAGGCCAGTTTCTTTGCCTACCTGACACAAAATTCATGAGAATAATCTTTGAATTCGTTAAGAGCAATCAAAGGCCCTGAATATTATCCCATGATTTAACGGGAATGACTTTTGTATTTCATTAACTATATCGCGACCTTAGAACAACAAGGTTCTAACCGACAATTTTGAAAAAAATGAGTTTTATATCAAATCTGGGTAAATTTAGGGTGCTCATTCGATTCCCGTAATCCATTTTGCTCTATCTCTTTCCATTTCCATGATAGACAGGGCTACAGAGTTCTATCTGCATATTTTCCATTTGAGATTTAATCAATAAGGTTCTAACTGCCACTTAGAACCTTGTTTCACAAAATATCCAGAGCTACAGAGTTCTATCTGTATATTTTCGATTTGAGATTTATTTAAAAAGGTTCTAATTTCCACTTAGAACTTTGTTTCACTAAATTCAAAAAAAGAAACCATGCATATAGAACTTTGTTACATATTTAAATGCAATTTTGAAATAGAATCAAGTAGATTTTGAGATTTATTTCAAGTAAATTTAAATTTGACCATTATATTTTTTTTGTGTATTTATCAGCTGTAACAACAATATTATTTGTTTATGTACTATCTTTTTATTAACAAAATAATATTCCACATCTCTTTCACAATAAAAAAACTTATTTAAATCTTTTTATTTCATCCAATCTCAATTATCCTCCGTAATCGAAAAAATTAAGTTCACAAGGTTCTAAGTGCTACATAGAACCTTATTGTTCTAGAATATAGTGTCGTATCGTTGAGCAGCAAAGTCCTATAATGATTTTTAAAGTCAAATTTAAGGGTTAAAAATCTGGTTTTATTAGGTTTTAAAGTAGAAATTTTATAGATTGTGTGCATATTCATCGGGTTATAAAAAAAAAATTTTAATTTTTTTAAACAGTATCCGAATAAAAGACTTCAAATATTCAGATGCGTTTTTCTCAAAACACACTTTGGTGTACTTAGAACCTTGTTGTTCTAGGGTCGCGATATACATATATGCATGTACCTACTACGAAGAACACACACAAATAGAGGCGCCGCCGCCGTCATACATAAGTTTCATAAAAATGAATTCCATTCAGGCGAATAATAAACGATAACTGAATGATACCCACAAATACTGCCAACATTCAGTTGGAAAAGATTTATCGAGGAAGATGGCAAGGAAAATTTAATTGCCAAGGTGATTAGGGCATACTAATGAACATCGAAGTCAAATATCATCATCATCAACAATCAACATCATCGCCGCTGTCATTTTCCATCATCCCGTATCAAACATAGTCATTCCAGTTCAACAATCACACGCAACGTGTGGTCAGTGTCGCTGTCGGTCGACCACTGTGTGTCCAACAATAATGGTAAGAATTGCATAAAGCTTCCATTCTCACAGGCAGATCTGCCGAGCCAGCCCAGAAGTCGGCGACGCAAGAAAACAGGCCTACCGCTACCAGTTAATGCCACCGCCACGCATTTACCTTTTCACAGGAAGTATCTTTATTGTACGAATTGAAGAATTAAAAAAAAAAATAAAACCGTGTTAAGCCGTGGCATGGCAGCTGTGCAGATTATGAGAGTTATTCAAGTAGCCTTATGGTCAGTCAAGGGGCGCGGTGACAATTATGTCACCTTTGGGCAGTGTGTAATTTTTTGCCAAGTTTAAGCCTCCGGCTTCTTCAATCAAAGTTAAAGAAATGTAGTGCATGAGTAATTATAGGCTTTTAAGGGATGTGTGCATTAATTACTTGTTCCATGACATTAATCATGTGGGATAGACTATAATTTTCTCTTGTTCAATGTTTGTGCGGGTTTAATAGCTGCTTAACTTAACCATCACTATAGATTTCGTTCTTTTTGACCCATTTTCTTGTGCCAACTCTCTTAAATGTTTCCTTGACGAAAATGTCTAACTTATATGGGTTCTTTTTCTTTTCTTTAGGAATGACTTTTCAAAAAACTAAAGAATCTACCCACCCTGTTTAACTTCTGCATTAACACCAATCTCAATGTGTAAATAGTAGGTATATACCAACACCCTCTAATGAAATAGAAGGGTTCCTTTGTCTTTCACCACCTAATATTATGTTGGTAGGTCTACGAGTATCTACTCGAAGAGTTAAAATTTTACAGAAAAACGTCTGTCATTGTGACTTTGCAAATTTATTGTGCTTTAAGGGTGAAAGATATTTTAAGAATTTGTTAAAACTTGAGGACGTTGACTTGAGCGCGATGGTAGAGACCATGATAAGGGAAATTAATTTCGATTCCATAATTGCTTGATTACTGGCGAAAAAGTTATTGATTTTGACAATCAGGCTCGATTAATGTTTGGCAACAAATTTTCTTCTTATGGGATATTTTAAATAACTCTTCGATACATGTGAAGCCTTCAATTTTTAAATCAAAACCTGAAGAATTTACTATTTATCTTACGTTTCATATATATCGGGTTTTTCAATAAGAGCGCTACAAAAGTTTTTTTAAATAAAACAAAAACAGTTTTGGATATAAATGAAATTCTTTATTGCTGTGAAAGTACGTTCGATGCCATTATGTATGGAACTCGATTTCTTTTGCATGGCCACCATGGGCACGCTTGCAGAAGTCCAGACCCTGAACCCAATTTTCGACGGTTTTCAATCATAAATCGGCCGATACTGCTGCAATTTCACGTTCGATATTCGTACGATTAGGCTTTCTGCAACTGAAACCTCAGCGGCAGCAATATTCTCGACACTACGGGCACTTCTTTGTCTCACTGGCACGGGAACATTTTGTACTGTGCCTGTGGATTCAAATTTTTCCACTAGACGCTCAATTGTTGATCTGCTAGGATGATTATGACGACCATAAATTGGACGTAGCGCTCTTAACGTTGAGGCCACTGACTCCGAATTTCGGTAGTAAATTTTAATAATTTCGACTCGTTGTTGGCTCGTATATCTTTCCATCATGAAATGGCAAACCTTACTGAAGAGAAATGTCAAAAAAGCGGCAAGAAATATGGCGTCGTTTGCTGTCCCTTTATAAGTAACAAAGCATAATAGGTCTCTTCAGATTATTAAGGTCTGGGAAGACCTAGTTCCTCAAGTTCATAGAAAGAGTTTCTTACTTTGTTGATTACAATCTAATCGCTGAGACTACTGCAAAGTAGATATCACTGCCAAGTCATCAATTGATGCCTGCACGCGGGCGTTCAATGGAACATCTCAAGAGGATAAAAGCGGTTCTGGAAATATGGAAAAAATAATTCTCCAATTCTGCTATCAGATAGAGTAAAATCGCATCGTCATCTGCAAGTGGTGCCCACTGGATAGTCAATAGGTGAACTAACGACGAGCGTTGGATCTATTGGAGCCAAAAGCTGTTACACCTGAGTTACCTTCTCAGAAACTAGGACCAAAATGTAAGATGTCTCTCTCAAGAACCAGCTCTTTAAGAAATCCAAGAGTATCTGACACACAATATGCGGCTTATTGGTCAGCGTCTGATCCCATAGGGGGACTGAACCTTGAATAGAAAAAGTAACTGAGCTATTTATGGTAAACAAACAATAGTTACAACAATAATGTCACCCTAGGTGACAATCCAGTTAAACTGGTAAATCCACTCTCTTCGGAGATCGGTCCTATGCATTCTTCTGGGGAGGACCAAATAGTGCTAATAGGAAAAAGGAGGAGTACAAAAACACCAAAAACTCCACCAATAGTTATCCTATTAATAACCCTAACACAAAAACCAAATGTCGTAGTAGTCACTAACGAAAAAGGAACCAACTAACGACAGTAAAGTTCGACAGTTCGACAGTAAAAGTCAGGAATTTCCAAGAAATACAACAAGATCCACCAAATTGAAACCGAAAATTATTTTAAAGAATGGCAAAAGGAAATCTTTAACTAGAAAACAACTTGAGGTCCTCGTTAAAAGTCTTCAGCAAAAAGTTAAAAAGCTGGAAGAAAAAGTCAGCAGTTCCGTAAATATGCATCATACAAAAAAGGCAACTGGAAATTCGCAGTTGAAGACGCCGCCGATGCGTTTAGATCTGTCACCGAAGAACTGAACAAAAACCGAATTCTGTGGCACTCTTACTAAAATAAAGCTACAAGATCGAAAAAGGTAGTAGCAATAAGCCTCCACCCCTCATGTGTTGCCAAAGAAATTGTCGAAGGCCTTGTACAAAAAGGCTTTCAAGCACTTGATGCCAATAATCTTATTAAAAATGAAATAATTAATGGGATATCAACGATAAATAAAAAATATCTACCTTTATTTATGCTCACTTTCGAAAATAAAGAAAGTCTGGAAAAAATATATAATATTAGATCAATACTGGGTATAAAGTTGTCAAAATGGAACCATTGCGAAAAGTAAAGATTGTTCCACAGTGTAAACGCTATTAAGCCTTTGGACACACACACAAATACTGCAACTGAGAGTTTGCTCGTGTGAAATGTGAAGGCAGACAAGCAACTGTCCTATGGGCAAAGAATGTGAAGCAAAATGTGTTAACTGTCAAGGCAACCATCCTGCAAGCTATAGAGGATGTCCAGTCGCCAAACAATTTCAAAAAACGAAGAGAAAAAGCAAAACTGCCAACAAGGTTAGAAACTCATCAAACACTAAAGCAAAAACGAATCAAAAAATGTACCTGCAAAAGCAATTGCAGTTAGTAAAAAAGTTGAAAATAAATCGTATTCCCAAATTTGAATAAAAGAAATGCTGGCATTATTTATTCTATTTTATTCTGTTTTGAACATCAAACAGTTAAACGAAGAAGTCGCTCTTAAGAAACAATGATGGACAGAACACTTAAAATAGCAACATGGAATGCAAACGGTCTTTTACAACATGTATCCTAATTAAATATCTTTTTAGACGTAGAAAACATAGAAATTTGTTAGTTGTTCGCAAAAGAACAAAGTCTTGATAGTAAATTACCAAACAATGCAAGTTATCACGCTCCGCACGGGATCAAGGCCCATAACTACAAAGGGAAACAGCTGTTCCAAGCAGGCGGCAAACACACCTGCAAATTCTATTCCACTTGTTCACAAATATCCTGGCCATATTACGCTTACAAAAACACCAGACTTTATTGACTTTTACGTAGCTAAAAGATTAAAACGAAATCATATAAGTGTCGAAAGTAATTTCGATTTATCATCAGACCAACTCCAACCAACTCCAGTAACCTTGCTGGAGTAAGAAATTATAGGAAAAAGTAATCTTAAATTCGTGAATAGGAGAACAAACTGGAAAGAATTCAGTGATAAGGGCGGGTCAATACGTCCGTGACTTTTGGAATAAAACACAGATTTTTGATAAAAAAATAATTTTATTTTTCAACGTAGTCTCCCTTGAGCTCTATACACTTTGTCCAACGCTTCTCCAATTTTTGTATCCCTTCCAAAAAAAATGATTTGTCGAGGTCCTCAAAATAGGCCTTTGTTTGCGAGATGACTTCATCATTGGAGTCAAATCTTTTTCCACCAAGCCATTTCTTCAGGTTTGGGAACAAGAAGTAGTCGCTCGGAGCCAAATCTGGAGAATAGGGTGGATGAGGGAGCAATTCATAGCCCAATTCATGGATTTTTGCCATGGCAACTGCACATGTGTGCACCCTTGCATTGTCTTGGTGGAAAAGAACTTTTTTCTTGGCCAAATGAGGTCGGTTTTTTTTCAAATCGTCATTGAATCGGTCCAATAAGTTGGCATAATATTCCCCATTTATTGTTCTTCCCTTTTGAAGGTAGTCAATGTGGATTATCCCGCGTGCATCCCAAAAAACAGTCGCCATAACTTTATTGGCTGACAAACCCACCTTGGCCTTCTTTGGCGCCGATTCACCCTTAGAAACCCACTGTTTTGACTGTTGTTTGGTCTCTGGTGTGTTGTGATGGATCCATGTTTCGTCCACGGTTACAAAACGGCGTAAAAACTTCTCCATATTGCGATTAAACAACGCCAAACCTTCCTGTAAAGTTGTTACACGATTGCGTTTGTGGTCGACTGGGAGCAAACGCGGCACCCATCTTGCGGAAAGCTTTCTCATGCCCAAGTGATCATTCAAAATTGAAACCACTGAGCCATGCGAGATCCCTACGGCTTCCACAATCTCTCGCACTTTCAATCTTCGGTCGGCCAACACCATATCGTGAATTTTTTGATTGTTTCGGGTGTAGAGACCTCAACTGGGCGTCCAGGACGTTCGGCATCTTCAGTGCTTGTATGGCCACAACGAAATTCAGTAAACCACTTTTTTACCATTGAAATCGATGGTGCAGAGTCCCCATAGTATTTATCAAGCTTAGCCTTGGTCTCTTTAATGGTTTTTTTTTCGCAAGAAATAATGCTTAATAAGCACACGAAATTCACTTTTTTCCATTTTCTCCTCAAATTAGTGAGTAGTCTGATAAAAATAGCTGTCAAACACAAACTAACTGAAGCAGCAAGTTTAAGTTTTGACAGGAGTCAACTGACAGATGCCTGTTGACAGGAGCAGTGTTGCTGTTTCAGTAAAGAGGTCAGAAATTCAAAAAGTCACGGACTTATTGACCCGCCCTTAAGCTTGAAAGTTGAGATCCCCTATGGGAACAATTGAACAACTTAAGCAATTCATTGCTGATGTCCAACAGGCTGCAGAGAAACAAATATAGAATATCCTGTCAAAATTAGGAAGCTGATATTGGAAAAACGAAGAACGAGAAGAAGATGACATACTTCGAGATTTCCATGCGTTAAGGCTGTATTCAACAGTCTTAACAATGAACTAAAAAAAGAATCAGTGAATTCAAAAATGATTCACTTGATAGATTCCTAAAAAAGTTTGACGTCGGATGTTTCTACCGAATACTCCTTATGGAAAGGAGTAGTTTGAAACTAACCCACAAATATAGGTTTTAAAATCGACCTGATAACACGGGAGTAGATCTAAGTGTTAAATACAAATTTAGGTACCATAAAATAGCACTGAGGCAACACTTTTTATTTAGAGTTCGACTTTAAATGTCGATTTCCGTGTATTAAATTTTGACATACATATTGCTAACGACTAAACTAGAGATTAAATTCGTTATTGGTATGCGGATTTTTTAAAATCTGAAAATTTACTTTTAACCTTAACACTATATTTGATTATTAGTTAAGGTTTAACTATTATAATATATAGATATTATAGAATTAAGACAAAAGAAAGGTCCAGTACATTACACTTTTTTTATCTCAAACAATTTACTAAAGAAGTTGCAGTTGGAATACTTACCATAATTTTTTTTTTTCAAAAAAAGTACTGATACCAATTCCTCCTGCATTTCATCCCGACCTTACCCTACATATACAAATTAATATTTTGTTTCAAAGTTTTGTTTTAAAAATTCAAGTATGTAAAGGGTGGTTAAATTTTAAGGGCCGATGTTGATTTTGAATAAAACACAAGTTATTTAGGAAATTATTGTTATTTCTTTTTATTATGATAATATGGTATGGTTCAATTATGTATGGAACAAAATATCGGCCAAATGGCCGCCGCGACCTCGGCGGCACACCTCCATCCGATGGTCCAAATTTTCGATGACGCTGAGGCATAATTTAGGTTCTATGCCGTTAATGTGCAGAATTATCTCAGCCTTTAGTTCTTGAATTATTGTTGCTGGCTTATCGACGTACACCTTTTCTTTAAAATAACCCCAAAGAAAGAAGTCCAACGGTGTCAAATCACATGTTCTTGGTGGCCAATTAACGTGAGATAACAAGGCCATTGAATTTGTCGCGCAAAAGAGCCATTGTTTCGATAGCTGTGTGGCAAGTGGCACCGTCCTGTTGAAACCACCACATATCGTCCACATTCATATCATCCAATTCGGGCCATAAAAAGTTCTTTATCATCTCACGATAGCGAACACCATTCACAGTAACTGCCTGACCGGCCTCATTTTGGAAAAAAATACGGCCCGATGATGCCGCCAGCCCATAAACCGCACCAAACAGTCACTCTTTGTGGGTGCATTTGTTTTTCGACAATCACTCTTGGATTATCATTCGCCCAAATGCGGCAATTCTGCTTATTGACGAATCCACTGAGGTGAAAATGTGCCTCATTACTGAAGATGTTTTTCTTAGAAAATTTCTTGAAATGGTCAAGAGGCTTTAGTTCTTGAGCCAATTGCACCTTGTAAGCGTGTAAATGCAAATCTTTGTGCACAATGTTCATCAACGACGAGCGTGAGAGGTGCAGTTGTTGTGCACAACGACGAATTAAGGTGGACGGCTCTTCAGCCAGACTATCGCGAACAGCAGCAATATTTTCTACAGTACGAGCTGTACGAACATGCACAGGTGTTTTCACATCTCCTACAGACTCGGTTTGCTCAAAGTTTTGCAAGATTTTTCCGATTGTACGCACATTTCGACGATTAAATTGACCGAAAATATCACGAAGTGCACGATATGCATTTTGATTTGAACGCCTATTTTTATAATAAGCCTGAATAACTTTAACGCGTTGCTCGATTGTGTATCTTTCCATGGTTCAAATTGAGTTAGTCTGAAATTGAGAAATGTCAAATGAAATGCAGAAAAAGAACTTGACGTTTAGGTGTGGTTCACATTCAACGTCGGTCGGCCCTTAAAATTTAACCACCCTTCACATATGTATGTACTTATAAGACCAGCAACACTTGTCTTACCTCATTAACAGCAGGGTTGCCAGGTTACGAAGTGATCCAATAACCTAATTTTATATGCTTTGTAGCACGAAATCACTGCTCTAATTGTAATTCAAGAACTAACCTTGAATATGAAATGTTCATTTTTTAGCTAGAAAAAAACAACATATCTACATATTATGTACCAACATACAATACGTAGTTAGTTGCTTCCAATATTTCTTGTATCTTCCCTATTGGGGCAGAAATAGTGATATCTTTTTGTGTTAACTTGACTTTATTTCACCTTTAAGAGTGTGATTAAAAAGAAGCTTTAAAATTTATGAACAAATTCACTCAAGAAAAATTTAAGAAATTTTAATTAATCTGAAGGGTAAGTCCTGAACACAAAATTATTTGAAATTATATTACATAAATTGTAGTAATTTTTTTCAAATGCATGTCTCCAAATAAAAATAAAAAAAAAAACAACTTCCGACTAATAGTCCAAATCTGCAACCTTAATTAACAGACTCACATTAAACATTTTCGGAAAATTGTTCTTCTAAGTTTACTACAAATCTTAAAGAATTGAAAATCTCACGCCATGTGCTAAACCTCACGAAATCTCTCTCTCTGTTTAATGTTTACAAGAGATGTCCGATGGATTTATTCGAAGCATGACGATGCAATATCTGTCATCCTCCCCCATGACAAATGACTTGAACGTCTATATCGCAAATCCTTCGTCCATTAATCGCAAGAAAACAAAAAAAAAAAAACACACCTACAACTTATCAGTGACCGTTCTTCCGCAGATTCATGGGACCAAGGTATTTTTGTTCTTTTGATTTTGCAAACCACTTTGTGGCACTTATTTCTGCTTCCCGGCTATTAAAAAGTTTTCCAACTTATTCTCTATCACCTTTGTCTTATTTTCATACACTATTTCCCATGAGGTCGATTCATTGGCTTCTGGCAATTCAGTATTCGGAGCCGATGAAAAAAAAAAACAACACAAACACACACAGAAACTAAAGTCCAAGACTGTCCTTTATAATCGGTTTATGACTGCAAATAAAAAACGGAAATAACAAACTTTTAAAAGCGAATTTAACTTGTTCTTAAAGATAATAGTGTTTGCCATTGGCCATATCTTTGGAATACACCCAACAACATGTGGCACATAAATTTGTATTTGATATTGCGATTTGCCAGAAAAATTCAGGATGTGGGACACAGCAGTGGATATGTTAAGAATATCGTGTCACCATAAACAAGCTATAAATTACAAGGAACATATTTAATAAACATTAATATAGGAAAATTCCAAAATACCCACCCAATACAATCGTCCGCTCACCCTCTGCAATATGGGTTTGGGGGGAAGCAAGGCACTCATGTGTATTTCTGTCAAGTGTTTGGCTTCTTGCTCTCTCATCGTCTTGCTTGAGATCGAACTCGAGTTCTTTGTCTCAAGCTTATCCTTGTTGTTAGTTGTCATTTGCTGTGTGTTGCGAATGAAATGAAACGCAATGTTGTTTTGGTTTTCATAAATCATTATCCTTCAGCGATTATTTTGTGTGCTTTGACACTGCACAAGCCGAAATATTTTCATCGCATAGATCGAGGAGGTGGAGGAGTCTTTTGTTGGAGGAAATCGTTAATTCTTGTTCATTTAGTTCAACCTAGGAAGAATTAGTGAAATTTAGGATAAGTTGTAACTTTAAGTCAAACAGGTTGCGCTAGCTGTGTTCTTTTATTAAGTAAGTATTAGTGGTCGAATAAAGTTGAAAGTATGCAGATTAAAATATTTATTTTATTAAATTAAACATATTGAAAAAAAGGACAATGGGGTATTTCGGTTTTATTTAAGTAAGACAAGACGTACAGGCTATACTCCGACATATTCGGACCTCAGGCCTGTAAGGATCGGTTTATCCGGCTCTCCGTTCTTGGAGTCATACTTAGGACATGACATGACATGACCCTCCAGGTTGGGCGTTGTACCGTCCGTCAGGGTGACTTCCCGGCCACATAAATTAACTCCTAGTTGCGAAGCAAAAACAAAGCTTGGATACGGACGGATTCACTGATGACAAAGTATGCAAACGAAATAAGGACAACGAACTTCGGATCTGTACGTGGAATGTAAGGTGAATGTAAGATGAAGTCACCAAAGACAAATTCTACGAGCTACTGGACAAAAAATACGAGTAGTGCCCTAGTTATGACAGTAAAATTGTCCTTGAGACGCCAAGCTTGGAAGAGAAAACATGTTTGGTGATAAGATTGGAAGATATAGCCTGCACGACACCACCCCCGATAACGGATTCAGGCTGATCGACTTCGAGCGGGACGAAAGGTAGTTCTTGAAGCTAGTACGTAGTTCAAACATTTTGATATTCACAAATTTCCTGATCAATCAACCGTGAACCAGATTAACCACATCGATCGGATTGACGCAAGGCAAGGATGTCCGGACATTCCGAGGGATTAACATCGACTCGGACCACTACCTCGTTGTAGCCTGCCAAGGAAATACTGCGGGGAAGTTCGACATTGGACGATTACAACCGCAAGGGATCACAAGGTCCTTTGCCGATCGAGTTTCTAAAAACCTCTTAAGAAGTCCTATGTCACCATCATCAAGTATTGAGAACCAGTGGCAACATTGCCAAGCAGACATCAGAGATGTCGCTTCTGATTTAACACGACCATCACAACGAAACCCCTGGTTTGACAATGAGTGCCGGCAAGCACTTGCAGCAAAACAAAAGGCATATAAAGCGGCGCTGCAAAGAAGGATCAGAGCTGCTCTGCTCTACGAGCAGAAGAGGAGAGAAGAACACCGGCTTCTCAGAAAGAAAAAGAAGGGGCATGGGAAGCGTTTGATCGAGGAAATAGAGGGATGCCATAGCAGGAATGAGGTTCGGAATTTTTACTCAAAGGTAAAAAAAGCATAACAAGAATACAATTCCCGAGACGAAGTCTGCATGGATAATCAAAGGAACAGCGTAGTAGAATCGCAGTCCATCCTGAGAATATGGAAAGAACATTTCTCCAAACTTTATAACGGCGATAAAGAGGAAAATTCCGCTGCCATAGAGATAGTACCATTCGATTTAGGCGACTCAGACCAACAATACCGCTCACC
Organism: Philhelius festivus; assembly: GCA_963931855.1. NCBI lineage: Eukaryota > Metazoa > Arthropoda > Insecta > Diptera > Syrphidae > Philhelius > Philhelius festivus. The sequence goes on from OZ007555.1 coordinate 68,779,555, forward strand.
CGACCTGGATGAAGTGAAGTTAGCTATACCGAATTTCAAGTCTAAAAAGATGATGGAGCTGACGACCTCGCTACCGAACTGTTCAAACAGCAAGCGATGACTTGTTTGGGAGTATGCACCAGCTCATCTGCAAAATATAGTCGGATGTCCGATGAATGGAACCTCAGCATTGTCTGTCCGATCCTCAAAAAACCAGACCCTCTGTACTGCGCCAACTACATAGGCATAAGTCTCCTGAACGTCGCGTACAAGATCCTTTCTGCCGTATTAAGTGATCTTCTGAAGCCTTTCATGAACAACCTGATAGGTCCATATCATATTGATCAAATATTCACATTACAGCAGATCTTGGAAAAAACCCAGGAGCTGCAAATCGACCCCTACGATACAATATGATACGACGTTAGCATCTATAGGAACGAACTATATAGAGCAATGTCTAGTTTTGGCATCCCTGAAAAACTTGTCCGTTTGTGCAGGATGACGATGGAGAATGCACGCTGCTCTATCAAGGTCGGAAAAGATCTCACCGATGCATTTGATTTCAAAAAGGGTTTTAGGCAAGTCGTGCGACTTCTTCAACATCGTTCTTGAAAAAATAGAGCGTCAACACAAGAGGCACAATCTTTCAAAAGTCCGTCCAATTACTCAGATACGCTAATGGCATTGACATTATTGGAAGAACAAAGCGTAATTTCAGTGACGCATTTGTGAGCATTGAAACGGAAGCGAAGAAGATGGGCTTAGCTGTAAATGAGGGCAAGACCAAGTATATGCTGTCATCCAGAAAGGACATACAACACCGACGTCTTGGACAGAACATCATTATAGACAGCTATAAATTTGAGGTAGTTAAGAACTTCATATATCTAGGCGCCGCCGCTATAAACTCAGAAAACAACACCAGCGCTGAAATCAAACGGAGAATAACTCTTGCCAATCGCTGCTTCTTTGGACTAAGAAGGCAATTGAGTAGCAAAGTCCTCTCTCGAGCAACTAAAGTGTCCCTCTATAAAACCCTCAATATCCCGGTCCTTGTCTATGGTGCAGAGACATGGACTTAGTCGAAAGTGAAGTTTAAGGATGTTTCGAGAGGAAAATTCTTCGTGCGATCTTTGGTCCCGTCTGCATAGACGAGGAGTGGAGGAGAAGATATAACTACGAACTGTATGGGCTGTACAGCGAAACTGACCTAGTCAAACGAATCAAAGTCCAAAGACTGAGATGGCTAGGTCATGTAGAGCGAATGGACCCTAATGCTCCGGCCCGGATAGTCTTCGAGTCCAACACATAGGGACGGCGCAGTAGAGCAAGACCGCGACTCAGGTGGCGCAAACAAGTGGGAAAGGACCTCAAACAACTTGACGTGCGAAACTGGAGACAGCTAGCTAGGAACCGATCTAGCTGGAGAAGCTTGTTGGTTGTGGCCCTGGTCCATCCCGGACTGTAGCGCCACCTTAAGTAGGTAAGTAAGTTCTGTCAAGATTTCGAGCGGCAAACAGCTGTCAGTGTCAAAATAACCTATTATTTAAAAATAAATCACTGGATGGCCTTACGTGTACTTTTATTTTTGGAGCTGAATTGGTTGGTGTTTAGAGCTCATATTTCATAAATGCGAATCTTTAGGTTGTTATATTCCAATCTGGCAGTTCCTTACTTGACAGAACAGAATATAAAATAAACTCATAGGCACATTTAACCAGTCACTTCATATTTCTGTAAATCTAAAGAAACCGTCAAGTTTAGACCACATTGAGTGTAAGTAATGTTGAAAGCAAACTTTGAGAAAAAAAAATTCTGAGAAAAAAAACCACATTTATTAAAGAATTAACAGAAAAAAAAACAAGTTTTCAAAAAAATACTGAAAAAGATGTTCTTTTGTTGTTGAAAATGTGCTAAAGTTATTGAAAAACTAAATTTTTAATAATAAGTGTTTGCTTCGTCGAGCCGGTTCGACAATCCGTCAATGATGTCCTGAATATCCAACTGAGGGATATTGTGCCACTCCTCTACTGCAGTTGTTTTAAGTTCTCCTAGAGTGGTAGGCGTATGTGTTCTCGCTCAGACACGCTTTTTGCAGTTGTCCCAAATATGCCCGATAGGGTTCAGATCTGGACTGCGTGATGGCCATGGCAGAACTAGAATCCCGACCTCATTTAGGTAGTTAGTTACAGAAAAGCATCACATTGTTTTGCAAAACGTTTTCCACGTATATCTGAGCGTTCACACTGCCTCTAGCGAACACAACAAGGTCCGTGCGAGCTTCATAACTGATGCCTCCCCAAACCACGGTGACGTCCAACTGGACCTCCTAGACCTGTTCTGCTTTTGCCTGAGAATAGAACGTCACTCCATTCCTCTGCAGTCCAGTTAACATATTCTCGCGCAAAATAAAATCTTGCTGTACGGTGCTGTGGGAGCAATTCGGGGACGCGTGCTGGTCGGAAAGCTCTGATATTCAGTTCTACCAACTTTCTTCTGACAGTGTATTCACTCACACTTGAAAAGACGTATACGAACTTCAGTAGCGCACACTGGGACCCATTGTATGGAGAGCGTGCTCAAAATGCAAAATTGAGATTAACGGTTTTTTTCCAAAACAAATATTTTGTTGCAAAGTTGACATAATTGTCTGTCAACTGGTAAAATTTTTAAGGTCGGAGAGGCTGTAGGTTAAAAGAAAATAAGTTGTGAAAGTTGTGTTTTACGTAAATAGGAGTTTCTGCTGTGATTTATTCGGTCAATTTAAAGTAAGAAAACAAACTTTTTGCCGTGAATTCCACAAAGTAATAATATGTTATCGATTTATCAAGGTCAGTAGATAATAAAAACGTATTTTTACCAGCATCAAAAATAAAACTCACGGAAATATAAATAAAAAAGTGAAAAAAGCCGTATAAAATGTTTAAACACATTTTTTTCCAAATTGCAACATAGGCTTTCACTTCTAGCTTATGTTTCTACTAAACGAAATTATATATTATAAAACTACGTATTTAGTTTTAAAAGCCTCTGTTGCAAATTGAAAAAAAAAAAAACGTGTTTAAACATTTTATACGGCTTTTTTCACCTTCTTGTTTATATTTCCGTGAGTTTTATTTTTGATGCTGATAAAAATAATATGTACTGACATTTATTAATCGATAACATATTATTACTTTGTGGAATTCACGGCGAAAAATTTGTTTTCTTACTTTAAATTGACCGACTAAATCACAGCAGAAACTCCTATTTACGTAAAACACAACTTTCACAACTTATTTTCTTTTAACCTACAGCCTCTCCGACCTTCAAAATTTTACCAGTTGACAGACAATTATGTCAACTTTGCAACAAAATATTTGTTTCGGAAGAAACCGTCAATCTCAATTTTGCATTTTAAGCACGCTCTTCATACAATGGGTCCCAGTGTGTAGCGGTGCAAAACCGATTTCTCAGTATGTTGCTGACGACAAAGCGATCATTCCGAGCTGAAGTGCATCGGTGACGACCATGACCTGGCCTCCTCGTGTATGAGCCAGTTCTCCAAAATCGTACGAGCAATGCGACGTTCGCTATACCTGGCATCAGTTAAAGTCACTGCTCTAGCTACACCAAGTACATCGAGTGGCATTTGTCTAGAGGTACAAATAAAAAATTACCAGTAGCCCCATTTAGACTTTCGTTCTTCATTCGCTGTACGTTGTTCGTTCTTCTCTCAACAACGTACAACGAAGAAGCATTTACATTAATTCGGTTTTTTTTTCAGTTCGTTCTTATAGCTGTATTTAGACTTTCGGTATTGTGCTCTGTGTACGTTGTTCGTTGTTGCTCGTACGCGGAAAAACGAGAATGTTAACGATAAAAACGAGCAACGAATGAAGAACCTACAAATTCAAAGGAACTCGGAAATTTTGGTTTTCGTTGTTCGTTGTTACCCGGACAACGTGTGTTTTATTGCGAAAACTGATTAAATAAACATTGTTTTGCAGTGCCGTGCAACTTGTAGGGACATTTTTGAAGTTTTTTTTATTAGAGAATGGAGCATCAGAAGGCTTCATTATAAATTGGGGTACCTATAGGTAAATAAATAAAATATTTTGTCATTAGGTTTTATCTTTATAACGGGTGATTTTTTAAGAGCTTGAGAACTTTTAAAAAAAAAAAACGCATAAAATTTGCAAAATCTCATCGATTCTTTATTTGAAACGTTAGATTGGTCCATGACATTTACTTTTTGAAGATAATTTCATTTAAATGTTGACCGCGGCTGCGTCTTAGGTGGTCCATTCGGAAAGTCCAATTTTGGGAAATGTTGTCTTCCAAAGCTGGAATAGTTGCTGGCTTATTTGTGTAGACTTTAGACTTGACGTAGCCCCACAAAAAATAGTCTAAAGGCGTCAAATCGCATGATCTTGGTGGCCAACTTACCGGTCCATTCCTTGAGATGAATTGTTCTCCGAAGTTTTCCCTCAAAATGGCCATAGAATCGCGAGCTGTGTGGCATGTAGCGCCATCTTGTTGAAACCACATGTCAACCAAGTTCAGTTCTTCCATTTTTGGCAACAAAAAGTTTGTTAGCATTGAACGATAGCGATCGCCATTCACCGTAACGTTGCGTCCAACAGCATCTTTGAAAAAATACGGTCCAATGATTCCACCAGCGTACAAACCACACCAAACAGTGCATTTTTCGGGATGCATGGGCAGTTCTTGAACGGCTTCTGGTTGCTCTTCACTCCAAATGCGGCAATTTTGCTTATTTACGTAGCCATTCAACCAGAAATGAGCCTCATCGCTGAACAAAATTTGTCGATAAAAAAGCGGATTTTCTGCCAACTTTTCTAGGGCCCATTCACTGAAAATTCGACGTTGTGGCAGATCGTTCGGCTTCAGTTCTTGCACGAGCTGTATTTTATACGGTTTTACACCAAGATCTTTGCGTAAAATCTTCCATGTGGTCGAATAACACAAACCCAATTGCTGCGAACGGCGACGAATCAACATTTCACGGTCTTCAGCAACACTCTCAGAAACAGACGCAATATTCTCTTCTGTACGCACTGTACGCATTCGTGTGGTTGGTTTAATGTCCAATAAAGTAAACTGAGTGCGAAACTTGGTCACAATCGCATTAATTGTTTGCTCACTTGGTCGATTATGTAGACCATAAATCGGACGTAAATCGCGAAACACATTTCGAACCGAACACTGATTTTGGTAATAAAATTCAATGATTTGCAAGCGTTGCTCGTTAGTAAGTCTATTCATGATGAAATGTCAAAGCATACTGAGCATCTTTCTCTTTGACACCATGTCTGCAATCCCGCGTGATCTGTCAAATACTAATGCATGAAAATCCTAACCTCAAAAAAATCACCCGTTAGTACAATCAATAATACTATAGATATAATAATTAGAGGAACATGCAAAAAACCACGATACGAGTATTATTGCGCTAGTTTAGAAAATAAACCAAGATTTGTATGCTATAAATCTTTTCTTTTCAACAACCAACCATTCGTCCAACAGGATCTTCTTTTTTTCTTTTTTGTTAAGAACGAACTGAAAACCAAAATCGAATTAATGTAAATACTTCTTTGTTGTACGTTGCTGAGAGAAGAACGAACAACGAACAACGTACAACGAATGAAGAACGAAAGTCCAAATGGGGCTTAAAGATTCAGGGTGATGGAAAGGGTTTTTTTGGGAAGCATTTTCGTAGTTTCTACATCGAACTAATCAAACCACTGGATGCAAATTAACATAAGGTTGAAGTGAGTTTCAAGTTCCCTGTAATTCCTCAAGATTTTTTTTATAAAAAATAGCAAGTACGACACTTTTTGATAAGTTTACCTGCTCCAGCTTAAATTTCAGTTGTAGCACTTCATTATGCTCAGAAAGTAACTGATAAACCTTATGGATCTTCTCGGATCAAAAACGACACTAGACTTGAATTTAAAGTTTGTATGTTTAAACCAAAGTCACTTGACGAACTAATTAATATTAAACCAACGTTATCACCTTGAACCTTCTACCAATGACCCCCACAGCTTGCGATTATTATACCAAATACCACCCATGCTAAAAGCATGACATTCTCTCTCCACTGTTCACCCTTAGCAGTAGCAATTGAGTGCCCATTACATTGCAATGAAACCGTCAGTTATAATTGTAACTAAAACTCATGTCATAACATACAGAGGCTCATTAGACCTCATTCAGTATGAAACTATGTACCACCTGCAGACTAAGACTCACATTTCCTCATAATTCATTAAAATTTATTCCCCAAAACAAGGTTTTCAATTCGTTATTGCAGTTCAGCCTGCAACTTGTTTCAGGTGTATTTATGTCTGTCCCGTTGCTGCTGCGGGAGGAACACACATTGCGGCACAGCCAATATGGTCAATAACTCTTTCGACAAATCGAGAACCATTAAAACCTATATCATTCGCCGATGATTGAACGGAATTGCGTATGTTCGTCTGATGCCAGATATGATGCACCGCAAGTATCTCTCTCTGAAATTCATCTCCCACAAACCTAATGAGACGAAATGCTTCGTCTTCACTCGCGTCAGCGTAGTCGTGTATCTTGGAACTGATGATCGAGGTTGAACAACCAGCCGTGCCATAACTCCTCATTTTTATTAGACAGAAGTCAATTAGTGGGCTGGTTTTGTGAAAACCTCTGTGCTGTGTTTGAGTATGAATTTAGACGATGGCGGGTATGTTGCAGCAAGAGGAAACAACTCATATCAGGCAGATTCTCCTATCGAAAGTTAATGACTCGAACAGAAGCCCCCAAGATTTGCACTTTAAATTCCTGTAACAAAGGTTTCCGAGTTCTGGTTTAGTGGATGGTTGTTTCTTATTTATGTATACCTCCAGTTTATCTTGGGGATGAAATATTCTCGAATATTAATTTTCGGCCCAAACGACGACGTTTGGTCAACGATTTTTCACCGTTACTTCTGGCCCATTCCCCAGATAAGCACTTACAAATTAAATTAATAATTTTGTGGTCAAGAAGAGTCCCCTGTAGCACCGCATCCGTTCGGCAAAATAGTCAGAAAATCATTCGAGATAACGCTAGGCAAAACATTAGAGATTTATTCCTCCACTGGGATGAGTTCGACTTGGTGTCCACTCTGGCAGAGACTTTGGGTGTTTGTTTTTGTAAATGGCGTCCGGTGTCGGTGTGTCAACAATTTTGGTAGTTTGAAGTTGACCGGAGGTGATTAGTTACCATTTCCAAATGCAGGCAGCATTCACAATTACTTAATCTGAGTGTTGTTTTAGATATAATGTTCTTGGGATGATAATAATTTATTGAAGTTTATGGGAAAGTTATCCCATAGTGTGACGTTTTTGATACTTTTTGCTTGCCGTCCTGGTACAATTCTCTATAATTGAAATACACATGTAAATGTGGATGAAAATATTGGATGTTCAATAATATATCGTTCGTTTTCAATATGCGCCTTGGTAGGGGACACTAACGATCAAATCTGGAGGGAAGACAGTTCGGAAATAGCAAGAAGTAGAATTCAAGAACTTGTGTGGTCACTGTGATTTATGAGTCAGGTTAGAATCATTTTTTCAGAAAACAGGCATTTTAGATATTACATTATGCCGCCAAGTTTTTGCTGCCGCAAAATGTGAAATTATATATTTGGAGAAAATGTAAAAAATATTTTTCTCGCAAGCCCAGGCACAGATCATTTTCTAATTGGATTTAATTCTTTTCCAAAAAGACAAAAATGTTCTATCGGTGTCCAATGTCTGTCTCTATTTTCTGAGTTATGTTAAGCTTAATACGGATAATTGGATTGAATTGTTAATAATGAAAAGTTTAAATTTGTTTGTTTGTATAGGTTACACGCATATGAAATTCAAGTGTTTTTGGATGAATTCTCCATGTTCTTAAGCAATGAAAAAGCCGTTAGTTTTATGCTCTTAGGCGATTTTAATATAGATATTTTGAATCCAGTCTCTGCATCTGACTTTTTTATTTTGCCTCACAGCTGAGCATGGTATTTATTCTTTTGTGATTGAGATCACAAGACCAGCCTCGAATTCTTGGTTTGACCATGTACTTGGACGTTTTACGAAAACTAGCTGACCCAGCTCTCGAAATTCGAGTGAAAATTTATTTATTTAATTCATTTTCATTCAATAAAAGACAGAGAATTCATGATTTTTTTTAAATTGTTGAATGCAATGAGGAGTACCTACTAAAAGCACTCAATCCTGGAGTCCAAAGGAAAACAGTTAATGGTAAACAAACTTTCAAACCTACACATTTTTGACACATTAACAATTTTTGTTTCGATTCTTTCATGTCATTGTCCTTCAGCTGTTGTTATGGCCATAATATTGGAATCGAACGCACGTCGCCGGAGTGACGTCAACCTGTGAATTTTGTGTTACATCTAAAAATTTCACTCTCATAATATTTTTTCATATCACGGCAATAAAAAAAATATTTATCATTTGTGTTACATACATGTGAATTTTTACTTGCGATATATGTATGTACAGTGTTGGCCAAAACATTAGCAACTAAAACTACCTCCATCATTATGTCTTTAAAAATGAGTAACTTAAACAAATCATGTTAATTTTTTTTCTAAAATTTAATACATTATGTATGTACTTCTGAATAGACAACAAGAGAAATTAGTTTTCAAAACGGTTCATTAAATATGATATAAGTAGGACAGTGAACCAAATTTTTCACTGGTCAAAACAAAAGCAACTTTTTATTACTACCTCTCTTTTTCTTATTAATAAATAGAAGTTAGACCGTTAACTAAAAAATTCATTGCTCATAGTAAAGGTGTTGGCAAAAAAGTGCAGTTGCATCTATTTATTAGGTATTATTCAGTTCACTAGCAAGCTAATCAGTGTTCTTAGCTAACGTTTGTAAAATGGCCCGAAACAAATTCTCTAACGAAATAAAAGAAAAAATTATAAAAGAATATAAAAGTGGAAAGAGTCAAATTAATTTATCGGAAAAATATTCTATTCCAAAATCTGTGATTTGCCGACTATTAAAATTCTATAAATCCACAAAGTCATTCCAAACGGTTCATCGAGGTGGCAGACCAAGAAAAACAACAGAACTAGAAGATTCTTCTATAAGGAAATCAATTAAAAAAGACCCTTTTATATCATCGCGGGAAATAAGAGTCCAACTCGACCTGGGCGTAAACGCGAGAACAATCCGGAGACGAGATGTTGATGGTGGACTAAAATCCTTCAAAGCTGTAAAAAAGCCTTTTATTTCAACCAAAAACAAGCTGGCGAGATTAAAGTTTGCTCATGACCAAATCAACTGGACCGTTAGAAAATGGAGGAATGTACTTTTTTCGGACGAGTCCAAATTCAATTTCAAGGGTTCCGATGGTTTCCGTCGTGTTCGCAGACCAGCCAAAGATGCACTAAATCCAAGTTACACCAAAGCTACTGTAAAACGTGGAGGAGGAAACGAAATGGTGTGGTGATATTTTTCAGGGCATGGACTGGGACCGATTCACAAAATAGATGGTACAATGGATCGTTTTATGTACCGTGACATTTTACAAAGTGTAATGCTGCCACATGCTGAGGAAATGGATATTTCAGCAGGACAACGACCCAAAGCACACGTCCAATACGGTTAGGACGTAGTTTCAAGAAAACCGGATTGACGTGTTACAATGGCCAGCACAGTCCCCAGATCTCAATCCCATAGAAAATCTATGGGAAATTGTAGATCGACGAATTGTAAGGACTAATTGCAAAAATAAAAGTGATCTCTTTGTAAAAATTAAATTGGCTTGAGAAAGTATCCCAAACAGCATAATAAACAATTTAATTGACTCCATGCCTCGAAGATGTGCTGAAGTGATAAAAAACAAGGGGTTTGCTACCAAATACTAGGAATATTTTATATAGTTTAAAAAAAATATGTATTTGTTAAAAGTTGCTTTTGTTTTGACCAGCCTAATATTGAACTAATTGTACTAATTTTGCTATATTTAATGAACTACTACAAAAACCATTTTATTTTATTTTCCACTAGAAACTGTAAATATTTATTTAAATTTTAAAAACAAAAATATACCATGATAGATTCTTATATTTGTTTTTTAATTACTTAATAATGGAGGCAATTAAAGTTGCTTTTGTTTTGGCCAACACTGTAGGTACTATAGAGCAAGTTCTGCATTTGGACAAAAAAATCGAACTCGAGATTTTGATCAAAGTTGACATTACGATGATAGCGAAGACGAAAAAAGTGGGTCCGACAATTCCGTCTGTCTGTCTGTATGTCTGTACCTCGAACTACAGCCTAAGCTACCGGAGGTATTTTCTTCAAACTCGGCAGTTAAGGGTCTTCGGTGATTCCCTAGAGGAGAAATTGAATTTTTTTTTAGCTTTAAAAATAACGGTACCCTCCATACACCCGTAATGCAAAATCTTATTTATCTCGAAAACGGCTCTAACGATTTTGATAAAAAAAATTAAGTGTGATATTATGGACATGGACTATATTTTGATAAAAAAAATTTGTGGGGAAATGTTATTAGGGGTACCTCTCATAGAACGGTTTTTTTGATTTTCGAATTTCTAACCAACGGCTCCAACGATTTTAACCAAAATTTTTATGTTGGAGCTGCTTTGCATTTGAAAATATAAATATATCAATTTTTTTTATAAAAATTTTAAGGAATATTTAGTACACAAAAAACATGTTTCAGTGTGTCTGTATGTCTATACCTCTCACTACAGCCTAAACCACTGGACCCATTTCTTTCAATCTCGGTAGTTAAGGGTCTTCGGTGATTCCCTAGAGGAGAAATTGAAATTTTTTTTTTTAGCTCCAAAACTAACGGTACCCCATACACCCGTAATGCAAAATCTTATTTATCTCGAAAACAGCTCTAACGATTTTGATAAAAAAATTAGGTGTGAAATTATGAACATAGGCTACATTTTGGTCAAAAAAATTTTTGGGGCAAAATGTTATTAGGGGTACCTGCCATAGACCCGTTTTGTTTTTATTTTCGACTTTCTCATTAACAGCTCTAATGATTTTAACCCAAAATTTTCAACAGGACTCCTCTTCAGTTTAAAATTATATTGCATATAAAAATATTTGAAAAAATATTTGTTGGGTTTTAAAAAAAAAAAAGAATTTTTTTTTTAATCAATATCTTCAAAACCTATGAACGATTATTTTTTGAAATTATTTCCTAAAATCAATATTATTTAATACTTAAAATTCGCATCCCACATTTTTTTCTTGAAAAATTTTAGAGAAATTTCTTATATAAAAAATGTATTTAATAATAAAACGACTTTTTAAAGTTTATTTGCATAAATTCATACTTTTCCGGAAACCAGACGGCAATTTTATGCATTTGAACATTATTATCTCATTATATTTATAAAATGTATCTTAAATTTCAAAGTACCTACTTTTACATAAGAGCAAGTTCGTGCGATCCAGTCGTGCATTTTATTTTTTTTAAATTTCACTCTCATCATTTTTTCATAGCGCGCCTAAAGAAATATAGCTAACTTCAAAAACATAAATTCAAATTACTTTTGTAAAACTTTTTTGTTTGCACATCGATCGGCCAGCTGTTTATTGTCAACAAAAAATGACATAAATGGAAGTGTTTCGAAAATGAGGTAGGTTTGAGCCCATGGAACGCATTCAGCCATGGAAATTTAAATTTGTATCGTACGAGTAAGTCATGTTCGTACGCATTTTTGACGATGCGACGCGACGTCTCACGTCTGTATTTTCTATCTTCTCTCTTTCCCTGACAGAAACGAGTACATTTCGAGTATTCTCTTTTTTCGCAAATATTTAAAATTCAAATGCAGACAAATGTAAATAAGTTTTGAAAATAATTGACTTATACAAATACGCAGAGCTTACACTTTTGCATGAATACCCCTATTATTGTAAAGCCATAACTGCAATAAACATGAAAAGTAAAAATGTTAAAAAAAATCTGCTCTCCTTTTCCAACTCAATTTAAAATTTTATCTCCCATCTCAAAAACCCAAAAAGTAAATGTTTCACTCTTTGAAAATAATAATACATTGAATAAATTGCTTTAGAAAATGACCGATAGATGTCACCAAACTGAAAACAACAGATGTCGCTAGTGTATGTGTGTATTTTTTTTTTCATTTTTTCACTTTTTGTACTTTTTACAAAAATTGCCCATTGCAGTTAACGTTTAAAAGCTTAACTACAATCAAATTCAAAAAGTGAAAAAATATGCTCATTTTTCCAACTCATTTCACATTTCTTTCTTCCATCTCAAAAAAAAAAAAGCATAAAGGTTAGTATGCAGATCGCGTTAACCTAAATTTTATCTCTCTGATTTTTATCTTTACGAAGAAAGATAAATTTTGACGTAAATTTTGGTGTAAATTGTACTCTCTTTTCACCAACAGTTGTCGCTAGTGAATGTGTGAATTCTTTTTCACTTTTTGCAGAAAGTGGCGATTGTAGTTAACACTTAATGTTTCAAAATATTATTGTAAGAGCAACTACTAAAAAAAACACATGCCTTATATTAATATTGATAATATTTCTTCACTTAGGGGGTTCACATTCAACAACATGTTCATCAACTTTTATCGTGTTGGCGGATTTGTGTAATGTGAATCCACCTTAATGGTTCGGGTCCTGGCTTTGGGTTTTTGCTGAATGCTTTCATTTTTCATATTCTGGATTTGACATTTTATGTGTCAGTCGATTTGACATTTCGAATTGTTTTTGTTTTTGTTTTCTGGGCATTTTTTTGCAATTTTTATTTATTGTTTTAAACAAGAAGATTTGAATCGAACTTTGTAGTAGTTTTCCGTTTTCTGTAACTAAAATAAGATTTGATTTACTTAATAGTAAATTGCGTTCTGAAAATTGAAGAGAAATCTATGAAGAAGAAAATGCTTCTAAGGCATATGATTTATTTTTAACACTTCTACAATTTCACATATTATGTAAGTAATGCTAGCTATAATTTTATTCAAGCGAAGCCTGAAGTAAAGCTTAAGCCATGGATTGACCGTAAGTTACTAAAGAAAATTAGAATTAAAAATAATTTAGGGAAAAAGTCTAGTAAACATCCACTCAATCACTTACTCAAAAGTCGTTTCAAAAGATTAAGCAAAATAGTAAACAAAGATATAAGGTTGGCAAGAAAAAGATACTACTACTCTAAAGTACAACAAGCTTTCGGCAATCCTAGAAAAGAATGGAAGGCAAAAAATAGTATCATTGATGGTGTGTCTCAAAGCTTTCTTAAATCAATAAATCTAAGAAATGAAGGCGATGTCATTGATGACCCCGTAAAAATATCAAATGTTTTTAATGATTTCTTTTCTACGGTTGGGGTATTATCTCCGGAAATTGAATATCCCATTCGTTGTAGGCATTGTAGAAAAAATCAATTAATGACAGATAGCTACAGTAATGCAAGCTTCTTTTTTGAACAAATTTCACGCCTTGAGCTGTATAAAATTGTAAATTCCTTAGATAAGTCTTAGTCTTGCGGTGATGATGGTATTTCAAATCTTACACTTAAGAACATAGCATTTAATATAGTGGACATACTTGCATATATTTTTAACCTGAGTATTTTAACCGGTAATTTTCCTATAAAGTTAAAATCTGCTAACATAATACCTCTTTTCAAGAAAGGCAGTAAATGTGACAAAAATAATAATAGACCAATTTCGCTGGTCAAGTTTTTAAAACTTTTCGAATTGTCATACAAAAAAACTTGCCAAGTAAGCCCATCAAATTTTAGTCAGTAATCATTAAATAATAAAATTTCTCTATTACATTGTAGCTTTTTCAATATTATTCTAATTTACATATTCGGTATTAAGCCTTCATGAAGTAAGAACTTGGCATACTTTTAGATCTCAGTAGATACTTTTCACGGTTGACTTGTTACTCAAAGGTTTTTGTATAGAAGAACCTTTGGTCTGATCTCACTCCTTTTTGCAAAGATTTTAATATTTTGCCATGTCAAAATCTCGAAAGATACGATAAGATAGAAGGGTGGACTCCAACTTCTAAAATCAACTTAGTTTACAGCTTCCTATTTCTTTTGGTATATTTTCTTTTTGTTATTGGTTGTTTTGACTTGGGCTTCAATTGTTTCTTCTTGTCCTGGTAAGATACCTAACACTAACATACCTACCTTAATTATAAATACTAGTACCTACATCCGCTCAAAGTCATAAAAAAGCAATAATTATTGAGGATGCGATGATAGTTTTGTTGCAATTTTAACTCCTTTTTTTAAATGAAGGTAGCTAGCCCACCAATTAATAGCCTAATTAGTGGTTTGATTATAGTTCATATCACAGTTAAGATTTTTTCTGTAAGCTAATAATTTTTTTCAGGTATGCAAATGTTTTCTTTTTTCATTCATGTTAACATAACATAAAGTACCAAATCGGGCACTCTAGTTCTAAGAAAAGTCATGAATTTTCAAGATGCGTGATAGTTTCAAAATGACAATAAAAAGACACTTCGAATGATTAGATTTTCTATTTTTCGCTTTTAATGTACTGTAATATTTTTCCAAGGTTCGTTAAATAAAACTTATTACTCTTTCTAATATTTCTTCTTTATTTTTACTTTCCAAATCACAACAATAAATCTCAATTTATAATCAACTCAAATACGAGCACTTTATTCAAATTAAAATCACACTTGTTTTACACAATCCAATAAGCAGAGTTTTGCACACTTCCGTAATCAAAAATCAACTGTGTCGTGCTCACCGCGAGCACTCCCTTATATACTCATGTTAGTTGTTCTCGAAAATTCGCGAAGCTTCTCGTCTTGGAATGTTCTAGATGATTGGAATAAGGGGAAATACATTTGATATTGGAAAAGAGCTTTTTTGTTTCTTCCATAAATTAGATATTCAATTTTCCAACAGATGGCGCTGTAGTATATAAAGTTCTGTTCACAACATTGCCCCCTTCTTAAGATTGTTCGTCCCGAACAATTCTATCTCCAGCTTCGCCACTGTAACGGTGCAGTCGATCACTATGCACAACTTTTAACTTTCCTCGTGACCCTCTTTGAATTCGGTAAACGACATCATTGATTTTCGTGACGACAGTATAAGGGCCTTCCCAGTTTTGTTGAAGTTTCGGCGACAATCCCTTTTGACGGTGTGGATTATACAGCCATACACGATCTCCTACTTGGAATCCTGTCGTGTTTGCTCTTGTGTCGTACCTTGTCTTCATTCGATCGCTGTAAGCGCTCATTCTAGTCCTGGTCCTTTCGTGGATGTCGTTTAGCCTCTCTTTTAGGTCACTCACGTAATCCCCAGTTTCCTGAGACTCTTCTGATGGGTGTCCAAACCTTATCTCACTAGGCAGCCGTATGCTTCTTCCGAACAGGATTTCAGATGGTGTTTGTCCTGTTGAGCTGTTTATTGCACTTCGGTAGGCCATCAAAAATAGTGGTATGTACCTATCCCAGTTTCTTTGATAGTCGCCTACGACTTTAGTGAGGTGCTCTTTTAAGGTCCTGTTGAATCTCTCGACCATTCCATCAGATTGGGGGTGAAGTGGTGTGGTTCTCGTTTTCTTAATGCCAAGTAACGCGCACACCTCTTGGAATATGTTTGACTCAAAGTTCCTTCCTTGGTCAGAATGGAGCTCCATAGGCACACCGAACCTGCTTACCCAGTTAGACACAATCTGGTCGGCCACGGTCTTGGCTTCTTGGTTCGGGATAGCGTATGCCTCAGGCCATTTGCTGAAGTAATCCATTACCACCAGAATGTATTTGTTTCCATCATTCGTTTCCGGAAATGGACCAGCTACATCAACAGCAATCCTTTCAAACGGTGAGCCGACATTATATTGCATCATTTTTCCTTGCAGTTTTCTACCAGGTCCTTTGGTTGCAGCACAAACGTCACAATTTCGGCACCACTTTTCAACGTCGTCTCTTACATGCAACCAGTAGAATCGTTGTCTCACTTTTTCTAAAGTCTTATTGACTCCCAAATGGCCTCCTGAAGGTCCATCATGCATCTCTCGAAGAACCTCTTTGATTTTCGATTGAGGTAACACAAGCTGCATCACATAGGATTTACCATCAGCGGACTCCCATTTTCGCCGAAGAACACCTTCTTGCACATGAAGTGAGTCCCATTGTGCCCAATAGGCCTTTAAAACTGGACTCCTATCGGAAATGTCATTCCATGCGGGTTTTTCTTCATGTTCCTTCCATGCGAGAAGAGGTTCAATGTCGGGGTCTTCTTGTTGAGCAGATCTTATTTATTCATTGCTCCATTCACAAATGGGGTCAGCCCTTATTCGCAGAGTGTTGATGGCGACCATGCGTTTGTTGCCATTTGACGTTGCCTCGACAGTCAGACTTTTATTGTTTCGTTTGGTCTGAGAAACCTGGATGGTGTTTCTGGGGCCATCAGTACCAGAAACCAGCTTCTGCTCCTCGAAGTTGGTTCTTACTCGTTTCTCTGTTGGAAAACTTGTTCGGGAAGTAACACTGGTGTTCTTGTTACCTTGTTTTGAGTTTGAAACTCCGTGTCCACAATGTTGACAAGCTCTTCTTGGTGGTAATCGACATTGACGCTGTAAATGTCCGGTCTTGTTGCAATTCCAGCATTTTGTAAGTCCGTTTCGTTGGTTCCTTTGGACATTCGTTCTTTGGCATGAGCATTCTTCAACAATGGCTTCTCTAAGTCGATGTACTCCATGAGAAGCTTGCTCAGCTGCTTCCATTGTCAAGGCAAACGCTAATATTTCAGAAAGCGTTCGTTTTCCAGCAGTTCGCACGGCCCTTTGAAGATGTATGTCGGAAATGGCGCGAACAAATGCCTCAACTGCAAACTGGTTACGGATTTCTTCTCCAACATCTGGATATGCAAGATGAACAAGCCTTTCAATGTCTGCTTGTAGCTGTTGTAGAGTTTCGCCCCTCTTCTGAACTCTGGAATAAAGTCGTACCTTGAAGACTTCTTTCATATGGCTATTGCCAAAGCGTTTGTCTATAGCCTCAACCAAGTAATTAAAGTCGCCGCTCTTATCTGCTGGTATGGTTAGCAATAACTCAGCAGCTGCTCCTCTAAGAGCAAGGGTTAGAGCTATACACTTGTCAGCCTCATCCCAGCCATTTGCTGTAGAAGCTGCCTCAAATTGCTTCTTGTATATTGACCAAGAAGTTTGTCCATCAAAGGTTGGAGGTTGCATCTCCTTTTTCCTCGAGGTTTCTCCAGAACTTTCCCGAATCTTTATATTTCGAACACGGTCTAACTCTTTTGAAAACGTTTCCATTTTGCTGTCGACTTGATTCTCCAATAATGAAACACGTTCGGCTTGATTCTCCAACAATGAAACACGTTCATCAAGTGCAGATACATTCTTCTCGATGTTAACAAGCTTGCCTTCTAGCATGTTTCTCTGCTCTTCGAGAAGGTCTTTTTGTTCGCTATGCTGTTTCTCCAGGCATTCGAGAACGTTCCTTTGTACATTCTCCTGTTCTTTCTTTTGTTCATTTCGTTGCTCTTCGAGACGTTCGAGAACATTCTTTTGTACATTCTCCTGTTCTTTCTTTTGTTCATTTCGTTGCTCTTCGAGACGTTCGAGAACATTCTTTTGTTGCTCGTCGAAACGTTCAAGAACATTCTTCTGTTCTCTCTTTTGCTCATTTCGTTGTTCTTCGAAACGTTGAAGCAGAAGACTAATCATATTTGAAACATCTGCATTTTTACTTACGTCTGCTTCCTCAGCGTCAGCTTCAAAGACGAAAATGTCCGGGTCTTCATTTTGTTGTTTCAAATATTCAGCCAAACGCAGAACAAGCTCATTTTTCGATCCTGCTCTAGAAAGTTCTCGCTTGCCCAATTCACTTTTCAGCTCATTACAGTTGAGCTCTTTCAGCAACTTGCTCATTATTTTTTTTTTTCCGCACACTTCACTGCACAATAAGTTTTATTCCACTTTTCTGACACCAATGTAATATTTTTCCAAGGTTCGTTAAATAGAACTTATTACTCTTTCTAATATTTCTTCTTTATTTTTACTTTCCAAATCACAACAATAAATCTCAATTTATAATCAACTCAAATACGAGCACTTTATTCAAATTAAAATCACACTTGTTTTACACAATCCAATAAGCAGAGTTTTGCACACTTCCGTAATCAAAAATCAACTGTGTCGTGCTCACCGCGAGCACTCCCTTATATACTCATGTTAGTTGTTCTCGAAAATTCGCGAAGCTTCTCGTCTTGGAATGTTCTAGATGATTGGAATAAGGGGAAATACATTTGATATTGGAAAAGAGCTTTTTTGTTTCTTCCATAAATTAGATATTCAATTTTCCAACAGATGGCGCTGTAGTATATAAAGCTCTGTTCACAACAGTACATTAAGCTATACCGCTCTACCAAATTTCATTGTTCTACTGCAATCGGAAGTGTGCCATATAATTTACATCAGTTCTGATTAAGTGGGCGGATACCGCACCCCTGAATGGAAAACTTAAAATTTTATAATTCTTTCTTTGTATGCAATTAAAAAAAAAAAAAAACCTTTTTTACTTTACTAAATTTCATCGTTTTAAAGCAGTCGGAAGTGCTCCATTCAACCAACACCAATTCGGAGGAAGTGGGAGGATACCACACGCCCCCTGGATGGAAAACATCAAATTTTCGTTTTTTTTCTCTGCTTGTGTGACAAGACCTACAGTTGTGCAAAATTACAAGATTAGATTCTACGATATCGGGAAGTGCTCCATAATTTTGATGAAGTCAGTTAGTCAGTCAGTTAGTTCGGAATTTTAAGTTTCTGACTTCATTGGTACTGAAGATAGGGGGGGTCGAATAATTGGTCCTCTCCTGTGCCGCTGTTCCAAATGGTGCTTAGAGAGTGTAATTTGACAATTTAATTTGAGAGATTCCAGCATATTTTATCCCAGAAAAGGGTTTCTCCAAGTTAGCTTTTGATGAATAGAAGACATTGGTTTCGTTCGCTCCCAAAAAGAAAGAAGGTAGTCCTGGTCATATACACAAACCAGTGTTCCGCAAATGATCCTAGACTTCAACAGTACCCAAGGTAGAACTGACAGCTTGGTCTATCTGGGACTTATAATCTTGAATTTATTGAGAAAATCGAGAAATGGTTTTGAGCTCCAATCTAAGCTTCCTAACTTATTCTGAAATTTCAATTCTAACAAATATTTCAAAAAAAAATCTATAGAAAAGTAATTTAATCATTTTTCAATTTTCAAAAATTTTACAAAATTACTTTTAGAAGGTATTTTTTTAATATTTGTTTAAATTGAAAATAGGTTTCAAAATAAGTTAGAAACTCAGTCATTTGAATTGAAAGTTTAGAAATTTCTCCCAATTATAAGAAATTTCTTGAAATTCTCACACACACCAAGCTGTCATTTCCAAACTACTTGCTTCATTCGGACGATTGAAACGGTTCTTAGTTCCAATTTATGTTATCTTACTTATTTCGGAAACCATTTTCAATTCCCAGAAAACCAGCGGCAACAACAACAACCGCTTGAACAATAGCAACAAATATCGCAATAAAAGAGAAATTCTGACGCACAGAATCATCGTGTAATAGGTGACTAAGCGATTTTGTCAGATGTTGATATTAAAATCCAATTGAAAACCACAGACAAAAGTTTTTTACTTGCGATATAGGTACCATAAGGCAAGTTATGCATTTGGAAATAAAATCGAACTCGAGATTTTGATCAAAGTTGACATTACGATAAAGGGGGTCGGACACACTTAATTTTTTTCGTGTTAGTAAAAAAATTTTGGAACAAATGTTACCTGTCATAGAACCGAACATTTCTTAACAGCAGCCCCCTTAAATTTAAAATAATATTGTATACAAAAATACTGGAAAACCATCAATATCTTCAAAACGCATGAACAATTTATTTTTTTAAACAGTTTCCTAAAAATCTATATTAGGAAATATCTACTTGCAATTAGCATCCCAATTTTTTTTTCTTGAAAAATATTTAAGAAATTTCTTATATAAAAAATTAATTTAATAATAAAATGATTTTTAAAATTTCTAGAAATCAGACGGCAATTTTATGCATTTGAACATTTTTATCTCATTAAATCCATGTTTTATATTTATTTATGCAAAACTTTTAAATTCCAAAATACTTTTATATAAGAGCAAGTACGTGCGATTCAGTCGTGCATTTCATTTAATTATGCCCGAAAAATTATGCGATTTTAGTGAAACTAAAAATTGAATGTGCGCGACTGTCCTTAATTTATTTATTAATTTCACTTAGGGTGAAGACTTTATTGTGTATTTACACATATCCTCGTCTGCTTTCATAGTTTGAAACTGGTTTTAAAACAACGACGATTTCATCACGTTCACATCTCATTTTACTTTTCACATTAATTGTGTTCGAGCCAAAGGATTCTCCTAATCCGAACTTAAAATTCTTCGCATATGGCAATGCTGGTTTATATTTGACAACAGAAAACAGAGAGTTGTGTTTTCCTATATTTTACATAAATTATTTTGTAAATTTTATTGCTTAGTTTTTAAGATATGTAAATAGTATATAAGTAATCAGTGTTGTGTAGGATTAAGTGTTTAATGTTTTTAATACAAAAAATCATAAAAAAATATATTTGTTTGTGTTTTTTTTTACAAAGGGAAGAGGTTCGGCCACATATTTCATTAAAAAAAAGCTTCTATTGTGTGTTTTTTTATGATTATGATTTATTTGTTTTGTTGGTAAGTTGTTGTGCTTTTTATTTAAAGAACAGTAGCGCAAAATTTTAAACGTTAAACGTTTAGGAAATAAGCGTATTTATGTAGATATACTTTTAAAAGATGAACTTGCTATTTGCTCACGTTAAAGTTAAAGCTATTTAACGTTTAAGTATGGTTTATGTCCTATAAAATTAACAAAAATTTGGTTCTCGTTTTGTTCATAATGTTTAGAGTCGACTCCCATTTTAAAATTGATTTAGAGCAGGTTTTAAATGTTTAAAATTTCGTGCCATTGTTATTAAGGTGTTTTAAATAACCTCGAATA
The DNA here is from genome assembly GCA_963931855.1 of Philhelius festivus. Taxonomy (NCBI): domain Eukaryota; kingdom Metazoa; phylum Arthropoda; class Insecta; order Diptera; family Syrphidae; genus Philhelius; species Philhelius festivus. The sequence goes on from OZ007555.1 coordinate 68,800,654, forward strand.
TGGTTCGAACAATCATTATAAGAACAGGTCGCTGTTCTTGACTGATAACGTGTCGCTTTGACATGCATATTAATTTTCCCACCCCAACGCTTAAAAAAATACAACTCAAAAGTTTAATCAATTTTGTTAATGCTTTTCACTTTTTCGTTAACAATGTCATTGAACCATAAACATCAGTACAGAAATCTTGAATTCAGCCACATTAAAGTCTCCAACCTCAAAAGCAATTTCTTGAGATCCAGTCATATATTTTGTTCTTTATTAAATAAAGACAAATAAATTAAAAAGACATCCACAGTTAACTTGGAAAAGACCTTGACCACTATGTAAATATTTCAATTTTTTTTCGACTTAAAACTTTACTGGCCCCAGAATCAGCACTTAACTTACATTCAAATAAATCTACTTCCATAAACCGTATACCTAAGTCAATGTAATAAGCCCATTTTGTGGCTTCTTCTTTATCAAGTTAAAATTCCTATGAACTTCTTCAAACGAACCACATGAAGATATAAACAGATTTACCTTATGAGGGTACTTTAAAAAACAAACCACAATATCTGTCTACATGTGTGTCTTAAAAATAAAATTGACAGAATTCCTTAAGGATACACAAAGTCAAAGGCCCCATTTTTTGTTAGAAGGAAAGATTCGATGATGACAGAAACAGAACAGCAGTATTAGCTCATCGGCCGTGTAACATGTATGTACATAGTATATCATCCAGTGGGTCTATTTCCATTCTTTTCAAGAGCCGTGCTTTGACAAAACCACAACTGCCACGGAGTACTATAATAAATCATTTGTCTCACTGTCACAGATCTGTTCCTGATTCTTCTGTATGCATGTCCGCTTGCCTAAGATACCTATAAGATACCACCCCAATAATGACCGAACCTTCGAAATGGTTTCTTAAAAACCCCCAAAAACTGATAGTGATGGTGTCGTTTGGTATTTTCTTAACTTTCGACCGATTTTTCGAAAGCCCAGGACCCCGCACAAGGCACAAGGCGGAACGAAAAGCCCGTCAAAGGACAAACTCGTTTAATAGGAAGGCATTAGTAGTGCCAAAGATAAACATGACAGACCACATTTTCCATTTATATTGTTGTGTGATGTGAAAATTGGGCTGATGGCGGCTTCGGCTTCACCCCATACATTCTTTGTGAAATGACATGCCACCCAGGAGGAATTATGACAAAGAAGTGGGAGTGTGTGATACCCACGGGCTAGTATTTTTTTTTGTGTGCAAAAGTTCTCCACGGCGCAACCATGGTCATGGACATTTTTATTGTTGTCTCCGATGCTGTTTTCTTGAGGCTTTTGCATAAATGTTTGTGGATGGCTTGCTGGGAATTTGGCTAAGTACCATGAAAGATGTCATTTTAAACGATAAAAAGTTGAGTTATTTGGAAGATGACATCTCTATGAAGGATATGAAAATGAACAAATAATATAGATAAACTTTATGCATTCTTTATAAATTCGTTATTTAATAAAGGTATACAGTTCGAGAGGAATGAACTTTGAATTCTCTAGTTTTTGAATTTATTTCTAAATAGCTTGAACAAAAAAAAAATAACTTTTGCTAGAATTACATTGTTACATATGTATATATATAGATATTTATTTATTATTTAAAATCTTTTACAATAGATTGCATCGATCTTAACTTAGTGAAAGTTATCATGAGAAAAATTAAAAAGAAAAAAAAATATAAAATAAATTGAAATTTAAATATTTAATGCTTGTAATAAAAACTAGAATGAAACAAAAAGATATTCACGTAGAACTAACAGAATTATTTGCAAAGATTATCATTTTTAATTTTCAGCCAAATATTTGAATAAAAAATCATCAAATTTTTTGTCGGAGCACATCCTCCTGATCCTCAAGGGCAACGAGTTCCAAAAGCGAGTGGTTTTAACGAAAAACTGACGTTCAGAGGTTTGACATGTAAGGCGAGGCTGTATCATAGAAAAAGGGCGCGTTGAAGCGGAAAAATTAATTTTTTTCAAACAAATACGTGGGTTGTTTGCTTTTCATGATTTTATTTAGAAAAATTAAAAAACAAAATTCAAGGTAGCAATGTAACGTGCATATCCCAGTATCTTTTTTACGTATGGTGAAACGTGTTCATATCGCTTCAGATCAAACACATAACGAGCTGTATTGTTGAATGCTACTTCAAGTTTTCTTTTGCAGTCGGCGTTATGTGCTATACAAATTTGGCACGCAAATGTAAGTATAGGTAAAATACAGGATTTTGCTAACATCAAGCTTGTTAGCTACAGGTGTAAAGGCCCTTGTCATTGAGAGATTTCTCAAACAATCGTATACTTTGCCAACGACCGATTGAATGTGTACGTTCAATGTAAAAGTTCTGTTGAACCAAATGCCAAGATTCTTGCCTTTTTTTATATAATTAAGAACCGAATCCATTTACCGAAACCATTTAGGTCAAGCTCAGATTTGTAGATCACTAAACAGTTTGACTTGGTTGGATTCTTCTTCTTCCTTTGCTTCGGCGCTGTTATGATCTCGATGTCGAGGGGATCATAACTCTCCCACGTATCTGCTTCACACTAGTGATCCGCCTGTGGGGTTCGCCGGGTTGACCTCAGAAATCGGCGGCAAGCCTCCCGGTTTTGTATTGTTCCATTTCTGAGGCCAACTGAATGCTGGTGTTTTTGCATTTGTTTGTACCAGGAGTGTTTAGGCCTACCTTTCTTTTTATTCCGAATTGGAACGTTGTATGATATTGCCTTTTTGACGGGGTTCTCAGGATCTCTCCTTTGAACATGGCAATACCAACTGAGTCGGTCGTGTTCAATTTTTTGGGAAATGGTATTCTTAACATGAAGGCTTCCTCGGATCTTCGTACTTCTAATTCGATCAAGCTTTGTAACTCCTGCTGTCATACGAAGCAACTTCATCTCAGCTGCCGTTAGCTTACTCTCATACTTTTTGTACATTGTCCAACATTGTGAACCGTATGTGAGTGCTGGACGCACAACTGAAGTGTAGAGCTTTCCTTTCAGCTTAGGGGGCATTTTTCGGTCACAGAAGATAGCAGAATTTTCCCGCCACTTCATCCACCCTACGCTTACGCGATGATTGATATCGTCATCACAAGTAGCTTCGTTATTTATCATAGACCCCAGATATTTAAACTTTTCACACTTGGGAAGCACTACTCCATTCAAATAAATGTCTGGAATAGGCCTGTGTGGATCAGAAAATGGGCAGCATAGGTATTCTGTCTTTTTCGCGCTTATGCGGTACCCACTTCCTTCTAGAACATCCACCCATACGTCAAGTGCTCGTTGTAGGGATATCGGGTCTTCACTTATGATGGCTCCATCGTCAGCAAAGAATAACTGATGCACTTTTGGATCCGTCACTTTGCCTTCAAACAGGTAATCAAGAACTGTAATAAAGAGCAGGGGACTCAAGACACTTCCCTGGTGTACACCTACTGTGATTTCGAATTCTTCGGTGACTCCAGCTGCGCATCTTACTTTAGTAACTGCTCCATCATACATGTCCATAATTATCCGCACATAGGTTTCTGGAACTCCTCGTTGCCTGAGGGCCACCCATATTAGATCTCGTGGTTGCCGATCGAATGCTTTTTCAAAATCAACCAATACGACATGCAAATCCTCCAAAGAATCCCGATGTTTTTCCATAATTATTCTTATACTCTGGATTGCATCCGTGGTTGACTTACCCCCGACAAACCCGCACTGGTCATCAGATAGCCTAATTATTTTTCGCAGTCGGCTACCCAAGACTCGCTCAACGATCTTCATGGTGTGTGACATCAGCTTAATCGAACGGTAATTATCACAGCTTCGAGTATCACCCTTTCCTTTATAAATTGGAAGAAGGTAACTTTCCCTCCATTGATTAGGCATGCGATCACCTCGTATAAGTTTGGTTTGACTTGGTTGGATTGATTTGATTTTAAATCCTCGTTTAATCGATACACAGTATCTTCTCGCATTCCGATCTCGCTACTTATATAAAGTTGTACATCTTCAGCGTACATCTGTAATGATGTGTGTTTCAGGATTTGATGAAGATCATTTATTAAAATTGAGAATAAAAGGGGACTTAAAATTGATCCTTGCGGAACTCCTACTAAGTACAAAGAAAATTGGATTTTTTGTTTTGAACCTGAACGAGCTGCTCTCTTCCCAGTAAATAAGATTTAATTAAATTGTGTGCAGAATTCGTAAAGCCACAAAGTGTCTTTATAGCTTTTGGAGGAGTAAGCTGTGGTTTGCAATATCAAAGGCTTTGAAGAAGTCTAATAAGGTTGGGAATGTAACAAAGTCATTATCGATTGCAATACGAATATCATCTGCTACTTTCAAAAGAGCTGTAGTTGTATAGTGCAACTGTGATTCTTGCGAAAGCCGGATTGATTTCCACAAATGAAATCAGTTCTTGCTAGGTAGCAGATTATTTGCTGTTGTAAAACTTTTTCTAGGACTTTGTACAAGAAAGATAGAATCGAAATAGGTCTATATTAATTAGGAGTTTATGTGGATCCCTTTTTTTATGATAGGGATTATTTTTGCGCATTTACATGCTGAGGGAAAAATTGATGTTGTTATTATTGTATTATACACGAGGGTTGGAAGTGGTAGTATGTGAGGGAGAATGGCTTTGACAAAGACGGGATCAATTTCATCTACTCCTACTGCTTTTGATTCAATACATCCATTTGGTTGAAACATACAAACTGAAATTCGGCAGAATTTGAGTAGCCTAGGTACTCATCTAGCAAAGGCGTAGTGTTTGAAAAAGTGTTATCAAAAGTAACAAAATCATTATTTAGTCGATCGGGATCAATATCAACTGGGGTTGGATCTCGTTTGCGACCAATACCTATATATTTTAAGTTTTTCCAGAGTGTGCTTGAATTTAGATTCCTATTTAGTTTTTCAGTATAGTAAGAACTCTTGGCTTGATGAACCTTCGCCCGAACTTCTTTGGGTATTTTTTTGAAAGACTCAAATATTTCAGGAAGTCTAAACCGTTTCCACCTTTTATACTCTGCATCGCGCCTGTTCATGAGTTATATTATTTTTCTGGTACACCGTTCATTTGCTCTAAATTTGCTTCGTGTTGTCTTAACAGGTACATGGTTGTTAAAAAGATGCCTTTCTGGATCTATAACATGAAGTTAACTTGCTGCCAGTCAACTTGTTGTATATCTTCCTCTAGGAATCTCGCATTAATATTTCTGTAATCTCTAAAAGAAAACGATTGAGGCAAACTGGGTGTCATGTTAAAAGTTGCGAAAATTAGATCATGTCGCGAAAACATCGGAGCGGATAACTGATCGTAAAATAAGACATTTTTAGGATCATTAACGAAAAACAAATCGAGCAATGTATAAGAAGTCTGAGTGAAGTGTGTAGGAGTTTTAGTATTTACCTGGTTCAGACGCATTGTATTCATATTGTCGATAAAAGTAGACGAGGTGTTTTCATTTAGGATGTCGCAATTGAATCACCAATTGGAAGAAGGGAATAAATGCCAAAATTTCCAAAAATGACATTTTTATGCAAATGTCATCCCTATACCTAGACCCATCGGTTAGGCCGAAGAAAGAAACAAAAACCCGTTTTTCTAATAAAAATATAGGTGATTTTAAAAAAGCATCTTGGAACAGTCACATAAAGAAATTATTCAGTTTTTTGCGTTTTCCCAACAATTAGATAAGATGGATTTATTCCCTTCTTCCAATTGGTGATTCAATTGAAATCTCCACAAATAATAACATCTGGGTATGAAACAGAATGGATTTCAATTATGTTGTAGAGAGGCGTTAAGTCAATAGTATTATTTGGTCTATAAACTACACCTAAGAGGATATGGCGCAAAATTTCAAAGAGTTCTCGTTTAAGCAATAAAACCGGCTCTACTTAAAACGCAGTCGTTTAACTTGGAGACTTTGTCTAACTTTTTTATAATTTTAATCACGTTAGACAACTCTTCTTACTAATGTGGGTAATGTGGGTTTTACAACAGAACCTAAGCGAATTTGAGTTGAACAACCCTTAATTTGACAGATACATAACTCACTCAACTACAAAAACACAAAAAAAAAGTAAAAAAAAAAACAGACAACTTCAAACCAAATAATTTTTCGCCGATTTGTTAATCGTAGAGCACTTTCGTACGATTGTTTCGAATTTATAATATTCAGTGATTCAGTCTATTTACAAAGAACATCTTTAAAAAATCGAATAAGGCATCACTAAACATTTTTTCTTCGATTTGCTTTGGTATGAAATGACCATTGTCAATATGGATAAAGTATATCGTCGCTGTAGATCGAATACCTCGTAACCCAGAAAAAACCGATTTTTAGGTAATGATGCAATTATAAGTATTGTGAAAAAAATTCCGGATCTAATGAAAAATATCCTGTGAACCTAAAAACTATAATTGCAGAGCCACGCGCATAATTAACAACACGTCTCTCATTGCCTCTCATTGATTTGATAATAAGTTTTTTGTCTCTCCTGAAAAATCGACTTTTCTGGGTTACGAGGTATTCGATCTACAGTGACGATATGTACTTTTAAAAGATGTCAATATTTGAGCCAACAAACAGTCCACGAAATTCGTCAATTTTTATATGCAAACTTTGTCATTCATACCACCGCTCTTGGAATTATTTAAGTTACTCGTAAACATTGTTGCTCTATAAATATGAACTAGACAGTAACGGAAAAAAAATATATGCTGAAATAAAGCAGCCAAGTACATATTGGATATTGGACATATTGGATTATTGATTCAAAATAGCTTTTTTTGGCTTGCTTTTAGTCTACAAAAATTAGCGTTCGTCCCGGCGATCACACATGGACCCATGACTGTGAGGGCCGTGCTTGGATATACATAGTTCACATTGGATTTTTGTCGGAAGATCGATGTAAGATGAACTGAATTTAACAAAAATTGCTAATTGACAAAGCCCTCACAGTCAACTGATGAGTCCATGTAAGATCGCTAGGACGAAACGCTAATCTTTGTGGACTAAAGGCCAAAACAAGCTATATTGAATCAATTTATACATATCTACATAATACACAAATGTTCTGCATTCATTGTTAATTCATTCGGCAAATGTACATTGTTCGTCATTCCTTGTTTCTCGATTTAAATGAAACAGGGATAAGTTACATTTGTATAAGTTATTATAATTTAGCTGCCTACTGAATGAATTAAAACAGTTTTTAAAAAAAATCTATATCACGATTCACCTTGGCTAAGTTCTTGTACATGGGAACACCTTGAAAAAAAATACATATTTATTATTATTTGGTATACATCATTCGCATATACATATGTATATAACATATATGAAGGTATATGGGAGTACAAAACTTTTCTTACTTGTGTTATAAAAAGGTAGGGCAGGACAAGTTTTGCATTTGAAAAAAATCGAACTCAAGATTGATCAAAGATGACATTACGATGATATAGAACACGAACAAATTCTGTCCCGCAATTATCTGTGGCTCAGCCTACAGCCTTAACCCCTGAAATGATTTTCTTCAAATTCTGCACTTAAAGGGTTATTGTGATTCCCTATGTTGAAAGTAAAATTGTCACATAAAGTTTTTTCGTTAAATAATAACATTCAACACAGATATTCAACTATGAAAAGTTTTCTTTTATACAACATTCTAAAGTCATTTTCAATTGCTAATAAATTCTCATACTGTAAAGTAAAGACATTCTGCTTTTCTTGTTTTTTCTAAAGCATCGATTGGGTTCTCCACGTTTACCTCGCAACAGGTTATGGGCCCAGAATCCACATTTGAAATCAAAAGGTATCAATAATTAATCTATTTAAAATGAGTTCGTCTCTTTATCAAATAGAAAAGCTGGATGACAGCAATTACGATTCCTGGTGTGTGCAAATGCAGAGCGTGCTTATACATTCGGAACAATGGCCAATAGTAAGCGGAAAAGTTGTTAAGACTGAGGCGATGTCGGCGGAGGATAAATTAAAATGGGACATGCAAAATGAAAAGGCATTGGCTTCAATAATGCTTTGTGTAAAGCCATCTCAAATAATTCATATAAAGCATTCAAAAACAGCTAAAGACGCCTGGAACAATTTACAACAAGTCTACCAACCATCTGGACCTGCAAGAAAGGTGTCACTCTTCAAACAATTGTTGCAGCTCAATATGTCTGAAAGTGACAATGCACCACAATACATAAATTCTTTTTCCAGCATCGTGGAAAAATTGTCGGAGATAAATGTCAGTATAAATGAGGAGCTATTGGTAATTATTCTGTTGTCTAGTTTGCCAAAATCATTTGAAAATTTTGTGGTTGCAATGGAGACTCGCGACACATTGCCTTCCATGAGTAGTCTTAAAATAAAAGTTATAGAAGAGGCTAACCGGAAGGGCCAGCGGGAGCACGAGATAGCATCAGGTAGTCAGCAAGCGTTTTTAGCGCGAGCAAACACCAAAGAGTTCAACGAAGGTAGGAATAACAACGCGAAGAGAAATAGAAAAAATTTTGGCAAGTGCTATAACTGTGGCAATAGAGGTCATCTAGCTTCAAAATGCAAAGCAGCGAAAAAACAACAACAAAACCAATCATTTTCATATTCTCTTCTTTCTGCAACAGATTCGCATGTGCTTTCCCCTTCGAGCTGGTGTATCGACAGCGGAGCCACTTCACACATGTGCAGTGATCGTAATATGTTTAGCACATTAGACGACAAATGCATTGAGAGAATACAGTTAGCGGGTGATAATTCCATCCAAGCAACAGGTAGGGGAGACGTCATCATCAATACAGCTATATGTGAGATAACTTTGAGAGACGTTTTATATGTCCCTGGCTTACATGGAAATTTTATGTCAGTCAGTAAAGCGGTGAGTAACGGATTAACTGTGGTTTTTTACAAAGAAGGAGCTGTTATTAAAGATAACCGTGGTACAGTTGTGATTAAAGCCGAAAAATATTGCAATTTATTCGTCTTTAGAAATTCTATCGATTCATGCTTTTATTCGTCTTCATCTGTTGATAATTTTGTTAAATGGCACAACAGGTACGGCCATCTTAATTTTTCTTCTCTACAGCAATTATCTGAAAAGAAATTAGTTTGTGGAATGACGTTTGCCAATGTTCCAAAAGAAATTAATTGCCAAATTTGTATGAAAAGTAAAATTTGTGCTCGACCATTCCCACAAGCTAGCCAGACGCGCTCGAAAAAATTATTAGAAATAATACATACGGACGTATGTGGTCCAATGAACAAAGTGTCGATTGGAGGTTCCAGATATTTTGTAACTTTCATCGACGACATGTCGAGACATATATTCGTTTATTTCATGAAGTCCAAAGGTGAGGTTTTTAGCAAATTCAAGCTGTTTAAAGCTATGGTGGAGTGCCAAACCGACATGAAAATCAAAACATTAAGAAGCGACAATGGTACAGAATATATAAATAATAATTTTAATGACTTTTTAGATGAGCGTGGAATTCAAAGGCAGCTTGCAGTGGTTCACACTCCTCAACAAAATGGCGTCGCCGAGCGCGCAAACCGTACGCTGGTGGAAATGGCCAGGAGCATTCTTCTTCATGCAAACCTCGATGAATCTCTATGGGCCGAAGCCGTTGCAACTGCAGCCTATTTGAGAAATAAATCTCCAACAAAAACGTTAGTTGACAAGACGCCACACGAAATATGGACTGGCAGAAAACCAAATGTACATCATTTTAAAATATTTGGGTCTTCAGCGGTTGCTTTAAACAAAATGCATTATGGTAAATTTCGTCCCAAAGGTAAAGCATATATAATGGTTGGATATTCATTAACTTCTAAAGCGTATCGTTTGTTCGATCCGGTATCTCGAAAAGTCGTTGAAAGGAGGGATGTTATTTTTGATGAAAATCCCCTTGCCAAGCTTAAAAGCAGCGAATTAAATGATTTTGTCTTTTTAGATAATGATGTTTTGTCAACAGAAAATAGAACGCTATCTCAAGCCGCCACAGCCAACACCACCAACATCGACGTGAAAACAATCACCACCAACGCTGATACACAAAACAGCACCGCCGCCGCCACCACAGACAATATCCTTGATGAATCAAAATCTACCGCCACCAACACATCGAATAAGAAGTTTCAAGAACCTAAAGTTGAAGCCGATAAACCAGTTAAATTTGGACCAGGAAGACCAATGTTAATTCGAACCGGGAAACCTGGACGGCCACAAAAGCAGTATAACATATTAAATGTAATGAAAGATGTTATTAAAATTCCAGGAAATACCCAAGAAGCTTTATCAAGTGCTCAATCTAATGAATGGAGGGCAGCGATGGAGAAGGAGTATGCAGCCCTGATGTCAAATAAAACGTGGACTCAAGTTGATTTGCCAATTGGAAAGAAAGCCATCGGATGCCGATGGGTTTTCAATATAAAGAGGACAGTCGATGGAAGAGTAGAGCGATTTAAATCGAGACTCGTGGCCAAAGGCTGCAGCCAGCAGCTCGGAGTAAACTTTGACGAGACTTTTTCGCCGGTCGTGCGATATGCAACCATTCGAATGTTGATTGCATTGGCAGCTGAGCATCGAATGATTCTCCATCAGATGGATGTGTCTACGGCTTACCTCAACAGTGAGCTGAACGAAGAGGTGTTCATGAAGCAACCCGAATGTTTTGTGGATTCCAGATTTCCTGAACGTGTGCTCAAGCTCAACAAAGCTATTTACGGGTTGAAACAGTCCGGTCGGGCTTGGAATACTAAGCTTGACAATGTGTTGCGGCAAATTGGATTTACACCATGCGAAAGTGAGCCATGTTTGTACAGGAGGAATAGCGCAGGTAATTTTAATCTGATTGCGGTTTACGTCGACGATTTGATTCTAGCTAGTACATGCCAAGAAGAACTCGACGATATCAAAGTTCGTCTAGCTGATAACTTCGATTTAGTGGATAAGGGTCCACTCAAACATTTTCTTGGAATGGAGTTTGAACGAGAAGGAGAAACTGGTGCGATTTCTGTTGGGCAGAAGCAATATGTAAAAGATCTTTTAAGGCAATACAATATGGAAACCTGTCGCCCCGTTGCAACTCCACTTGATGCTGGCTTCCAAGTCAAATGTGATGACGAAAGCTGTAGGAAGGTTGACCCTACTGCTTATCAATCACTTATAGGAGCATTGATGTACTTGGCGCTTTCAACGCGGCCCGATATAATGCATTCAGTATGCAAACTAGCTCAGAGAAATACAAATCCACACGCTGAACACGAAGCTGCAGCTAAACACATTTTACGGTACTTGTCAAAATCTATTAATTTAAGATTAAATTATCGTTCACAGGGAAGTCGTATCCATGGTTTTGTCGATGCCGACTGGGGCGGCAATTCCCTAGACCGGAAGTCATATACTGGATACACTTTCTTCTTGGCTGGCAGCGTTTTTTCATGGGAGTCCAAGAAACAGTCTTGCGTGGCGCTCAGCAGTACTGAGGCTGAATATATCGCCCTCTCGGCCGCAGCTAAGGAAGCGATATATCTAAGGAGACTGCTTAACGAAACTGGACTCTACAAAGATAATCTACCTGTCGTCTTAAATGGGGATAACATCAGCGCTCAACATCTTGCCAAGAACCCTATATACCATGCACGCAGCAAGCACATAGACATAAAATACCATCATGTACGAGAGGCCATAAAGAACAATGAGATTGAGCTGAGGTACATCTCAACAAATGACATGGTTGCCGATATACAAACAAAAAATTTGACAAAAATTAAACATATAAAATTAACTAAAGCTATGGGCTTAAACTATTAACTAATTATTCAAAATGTTATTCTTCTTTTAAATTATATTTGAATATCTTTGTTGAGAGGGAATGTTGAAAGTAAAATTGTCACATAAAGTTTTTTCGTTAAATAATAACATTCAACACAGATATTCAACTATGAAAAGTTTTCTTTTATACAACATTCTAAAGTCATTTTCAATTGCTAATAAATTCTCATACTGTAAAGTAAAGACATTCTGCTTTTCTTGTTTTTTCTAAAGCATCGATTGGGTTCTCCACATTTACCTCGCAACACCCTAGAAGTGAAATTACATATTTTTTGGCTCCAAAACTAAGGGTACCTGACATACATCCATTATTCAAAATCTTATTTATCTTAAAAACGATTCTAAAAATGTTGACTACATTTTAATCAAAAAATTAAGATGAAATGTTATTAATGGTACCTGTCATGCAACCGGTTTTTTTATTTTCAACTTTTTCAATTAATCGTAAGAACCATTTCATTAATACAGGAGCTCCTTTGAATTGAAAACAATATGGTATACAAAAGTTCGGAAAAAAACATTTTTGAAATTTTTGAAAATAAATTAAAATAATTTTTGAAAGTTCAATATCTTGAAAACGGTTGAACGTTTAGTTTTGTAAATTACTTCCTGAAATGTACATACAACCGAATTTTTTTAAAGAAAAATTTTAAAGAAATTTCCTATGTACTGTTGCGAACAGAGCTTTATACTCCTACAGCGCCATCTGTTGGGAATTACATATCTGCTTTGTGAGGGAACAAAACAAAAAGCTCTTTTCCATCGCATCTAAATTTCCCCTAATTCCAAAGTACTAGAACATTCTACCCCCATAAGAATTTCCCCTTCTGGACAAGAACCTTCTAGAACAACTGGTTTGAGTATAAAAGGGAGTGTTCACGGTGAGCGGGACAGTTTATTTTCGATTATGAAAGTGTGCAAAGCTGAACTATTGAATTGTGGAAAGTGTAATTAAAGAAGTGGATTTAAGTTGGAATAAAAGTATTAGAGTGGATTATAAGTTGAGATTTATTGTTTTGATTTGAAAAGTGTAAATAAAGAAGAAATATTAGAAACAGTAATAAGTTTTATTTAACGAACCTAGCAAAAATATTACATTGGTGTCAGAAAAGTGGAATAAAACTTATTGTGCAGTGAAGTGTGCGAAAAAAAAAAAAAAAAAATAATAATAATAAAAATGAGCAAGTTACTAAAAGAGCTCAACTGTAATGAGCTGAAAAGTGAATTAGGCAAGCGAGAACTTTCTAGAGCAGGATCGAAAAATGAGCTTGTTCTGCGCTTGGCCGAATATTTGAAACAGCAAAATGAAGACCCGGACATCTTCGTCTTTGAAGCTGACGCTGAGGAAGCAGACGTAAGTAAAAATGTAGATGTTTCAAATATGATTAGTCTTCTGCTTCAACGTTTCGAAGAGCAACGAAATGAACAAAACGAACGTTTCAATGAACAGAAAAACGAACAAAAGAATGTTCTCGAACGTCTCGAAGAGCAACGAAATGAGCAGAAAAACGAACAAAAGAATGTTCTCGAACGTCTCGAAGAGCAGAGGAATGAGCAGAAAAAACAGCATAGCGAACAAAAAGACCTTCTCGAAGAGCAGAGAAAAATGCTAGAAGGCAAGTTTGTTAACATCGAGAATAATGTATCTGCACTTGATGGACGTGTTTCATTGCTGGAGAATCAAGTCGACAACAAAATGGAGACGTTTTCAAAAGTGTTAGATGAACGTGTTTCATTGCTAGTCGACAACAAAATAGAGACGTTTTCAAAAGAGTTAGACCGTGTACGAAACATAAAGATTCGGGAAAGTTCTGGGGAAACTTTGAGAAAAAAAGAGATGAAACCTCCAACCTTTGATGGACAAACTTCTTGGTCTATATACAAGAAGCAATTCGAGGCAGCTTCCACAACAAATGGCTGGGATGAGGCTGACAAGTATATAGCCTTAACTCTTGCTCTTAGAGGAGCAGCTGCTGAGTTGTTGCAAACCATACCAGCAGATAAGAGAGGCGACTTCAAGTCCTTGGTTTTGGCTATAGACAAACGCTTTGGTAACAGCCACATGAAAGAAGTCTTCAAAGTGCAACTCAATTCCAGAGTTCAGAAGAGGGGCGAAACTCTACAACAACTGCAAGCGGACATTGAAAGGCTTGTTCATCTTGCATATCCAGATGTTGGAGAAGAAATTTGTAACCAGTTCGCAGTTGAGGCATTTGTTCGCGCCATTTCTGACATACATCTTCAAAGGGCCGTGCGAACTGCTGGAAAACGAACGCTTTCGGAAACATTAGCGTTTGCCTTGACAATGGAAGCAGCTGAGCAAGCTTCTCACGGAGTACATCGGCTTAGAGAAGCCATCGTCGAAGAATGCTCATGCCAAAGAACTGATGTCCAAAGGAACCAACGAAACGGACTTGCAAAGTGCTGGAATTGCAACAAGACCGGACATTTACAGCGTCAATGTCGATTACCACCAAGAAGAGCTTGTCAACATTGTGGACACGGAGTTTCAAACCCAGAACAAGGTAACAATAACATCAGTGTTACTTCCCGAACAGTTTCCCAACAGGGAAACGAGTAAGAACCAACTTCGAGGGGTAGAAGCTGGTTTCTGGTATCGATGGCCCCAGAAACACCATCCAGGTCTCTCAAACTAAGCGAGACAATAGAAGTCTGACTGTCGAGGCAACTTTAAATGGCAACAAACGTGTGGTCACCATCGACACCGGTGCCACAGCCTCCATTGTGCGTCAAGACCTAGTTCACCTGAATTGGCTACACAACACCAATAGTTACCGTCTAAGAACTGCCACAGGAGAAGCAGCTAGGGTTTATGGTGAAGTCCGACTTAGAATTCGAATTGCAGATCTAGAATTCTCACACAAATTTTTGGTGGCAGATATATGTGACGAATGCATCATAGGCATGGACTTCATGAAAGAACATCGAGTAATTTTGGATATTGGCAACCAGGTACTCAAATACCAGAATACAGAGATTCCAATGATCTATGGGCATGAAGGAACAACAACTCTAAGGACTGTCATCAAGGAAGACGTGATTATTCCTACTTCTTCTGAGGTATTCGTTTGGACAAAAGTAGAAGGAGAGTGTGGACGCCATCGATACCTAATGGTGGAACCAGGCCCAGATTGTTCTTCCCAAAACGTCATCATTGGGAAGACACTTGTGGCTCCGAAGAACAATATGGTCCCCGTACGGATACTCAACACCAAACCGTATGATGTGAAGTTAGCAAAAGGAGAAGTTATCGGTAAGTGCGAATCTGTCGCAGCCATAACACGAATTGACGCTGAAACACCGAGAACGACATTAAACCCTCAGGAGCTCAATAGCATCAAGGCAAAGATACTCAATTCATCTAACCTAGACCAACATCAGGTTAAAACGGCAGAAAGCCTTCTGAACGAGTATGCTGACATTTTCGCTTCACCAAACGGAAAATATGGAAGGACACAAATGGTGCAGCATCGAATAAATACAGGAGATGCAAGGCCCATTCGTCAGCCCGCAAGACGTCTGCCACTGGCCAAACAAGGTGAAGCTGAGGAAATGATTACCACCATGAAGAAGGATGGTTTGATTGAGAACTCCAAAAGTCCTTGGGCGTCACCAGTGGTCCTAGTCAAAAAGAAGGACGGAAGTACACGGTTTTGTGTTGACTACCGAAGGTTGAATGACGTAACCAAGAAAGACAGCTACTCCCTGCCAAGAATTAGTGACACCTTAGATGCGATGGAAGGAGCACACTGGTTTTCAACACTGGACTTGAAAAGTGGATATTGGCAAGTTGAAATTCATCCTGAAGATCGAGAAAAGACAGCGTTCTCCACAGGTAATGGGCTGTGGCAGTTCAACGTGATGCCGTTTGGTCTTTGCAACGCTCCGGCAACCTTTGAGCGTTTGATGGAGTGCGTCCTTCAAGGCCTGACGTGGAAAACTTGCCTTGTCTACTTGGATGATGTTATCGTTTATGGAAAAACATACGACCAACACTGTAAGAACCTAAAGGGTGTGTTCCAGAGACTTCGAGAGGCTAACCTTAAACTGAACCCAGAAAAATGTGCACTGTTTCAGACTGAAGTAAAGTATTTGGGACATATCATCTCTTCCCAAGGAGTCAAGACCGATCCTGAAAAAGTTGACACCGTCAAAAATTGGCCAACACCACAGGACAAACATCAACTACGAAGTTTTCTTGGTCTTGCTACATATTACAGACGTTTTGTTAAGAACTTTGCCGGAATTGCGAAGAGTTTGCATCAGCTTACGGAAAAGAACAAGCAGTTTAGATGGTCAGGTGAGTGTGAAAAAGCCTTCCAAGAACTGAAATACCGTCTATGCAATGCTCCGGTGCTCATCTATCCAACTCCAGGCAAGCCTTTTATTATCGATGCTGATGCAAGCAACGTGGGAGTCGGCGCTGTTCTGTCACAAGTGCACAATGGCGAAGAAAAGGTTGTCGCCTATTTCAGCAAAGTACTGTCGAAGACCGAAAGGAACTACTGTGTGACCAGAAGAGAACTCTTGGCACTCATTTTGGCAACGAAACACTTCCACAAATACATCTATGGACAGAGGTTTCTTCTACGAACCGATCATGGTGCTCTTAACTGGTTGTTGAACTTCAAGAACCCAGAAGGACAAGTCGCAAGGTGGATAGAAAGACTGCAGACTTACGATTACGAAATTCAACACCGAAGGGGAAAGCTGCACTCAAATGCCGACGCACTATCTCGAAGACCTTGTAAAATAGATTGCAAGCATTGCAGGCGACAAGAAGAAAAGGAATCCATCAACATTCTGCGAATAAGAGCTGACCCCATTTGTGGATGGAGCAATGAAGAAATACGATCTGCTCAACAAGAAGACCCCGACATTGAACCTCTTCTCGCATGGAAGGAACATGAAGAAAAACCCGCATGGAATGACATTTCCGATAGGAGTCCAGTTTTAAAGGCCTATTGGGCACAATGGGACTCACTTCATGTGCAAGAAGGTGTTCTTCGGCGAAAATGGGAGTCCGCTGATGGTAAATCCTATGTAATGCAGCTTGTGTTACCTCAATCGAAAATCAAAGAGGTTCTTCGCGAGATGCATGATGGACCTTCAGGAGGCCATTTGGGGGTCAATAAGACTTTAGAAAAGGTGAGGCAACGATTCTACTGGTTGCATGCAAGAGACGACGTTGAAAAGTGGTGCCGAAATTGTGACGCTTGTGCTGCAACCAAAGGACCTGGTAGAAAACTGCAAGGAAAAATGATGCAATATAATGTCGGCTCACCGTTTGAAAGGATTGCTGTTGATGTGGCTGGCCCATTTCCGGAAACGAATGCTGGAAACAAATACATTCTGGTGGTAATGGATTACTTCAGCAAATGGCCTGAGGCATACGCTATTCCGAACCAAGAAGCCAAGACCGTGGCCGACCAGATTGTGTCTAACTGGGTAAGCAGGTTCGGTGTGCCTATGGAGCTCCATTCTGACCAAGGAAGGAACTTTGAGTCGAACATATTCCAAGAGATGTGCGCGTTCCTTGGCATTAAGAAAACGAGAACCACACCACTTCACCCGCAATCTGATGGAATGGTCGAGAGATTCAACAGGACGTTAAAAGAGCACCTCACTAAGGTCGTAGGCGACAACCAAAGAAACTGGGATAGGCACATACCACTATTTTTGATGGCCTATCGAAGTGCAGTACATAGCTCAACAGGACAAACACCATCTGAAATCCTGTTCGGAAAAAGCATACGCCTGCCTAGTGAGATAAGGTTTGGACACCCACCACAAGAGTCTCAGGAAACAGGGGATTACGTGAGTGACCTAAAAGAGAGGCTAATCGGCATCCACGAAAGGACCAGGACTAGAATGAGCACTTACAGCGATCGAATGAAGACAAGGTACGACACAAGAGCAAACACGACAGGATTCCAAGTAGGAGATCGTGTATGGCTGTATAATCCACATCGTCAAAAGGGATTGTCGCCGAAGCTTCAACAAAACTGGGAAGGCCCTTATACTGTCGTCACGAAAATCAATGATGTCGTTTACCGAAT
The DNA here is from genome assembly GCA_963931855.1 of Philhelius festivus. Lineage (NCBI taxonomy): Eukaryota > Metazoa > Arthropoda > Insecta > Diptera > Syrphidae > Philhelius > Philhelius festivus. The sequence goes on from OZ007555.1 coordinate 68,818,616, forward strand.
TCAAAGAGGGTTAAGAGGAAAGCTAAAAGTTGTGCATAGCGATCGACTGCACCGATACAGTGCCGAAGCTGGTGATAGAGTTGTTCGGGACGAACAATCTTAAGAAGGGGGCAATGTTGCGAACAGAGCTTTATACTCCTACAGCGCCATCTGTTGGGAATTACATATCTGCTTTGTGAGGGAACAAAACAAAAAGCTCTTTTCCATCGCATCTAAATTTCCCCTAATTCCAAAGTACTAGAACATTCTACCCCCATAAGAATTTCCCCTTCTGGACAAGAACCTTCTAGAACAACTGGTTTGAGTATAAAAGGGAGTGTTCACGGTGAGCGGGACAGTTTATTTTCGATTATGAAAGTGTGCAAAGCTGAACTATTGAATTGTGGAAAGTGTAATTAAAGAAGTGGATTTAAGTTGGAATAAAAGTATTAGAGTGGATTATAAGTTGAGATTTATTGTTTTGATTTGAAAAGTGTAAATAAAGAAGAAATATTAGAAACAGTAATAAGTTTTATTTAACGAACCTAGCAAAAATATTACAGTACATAGATATGTATAAAAAAATTAGTAAAATAATTAAACGATTTTTTAGACTTTGTTTGTATACTTCATACTTTTCTAAAAATTAGGCGGTAGTTTTAAGCAATTGAACATTTTTCTCTAATTAAATCCATGTTTTTATATTTATAACAAATTTTTAAATTCTAAAGTTCTTTTACATAAAGGAAAGTACGTGCCATCTAGTCGGGCATTTTATTGTTTTCGCCTACAAGGAGATAAAGTATTTACTTTCAATTACTTGAGCTTTCGGAAAAAGTTCATTTATGAGTTGTGAGGTTTTATTGCTCAAAATCGCCCCCACTGGGCTGATTATGTTCGAAAGGAGTCAATGAGAAAGTGTCACCGTGTAATGGTATGGTAGCCAATCAATTGCACATGAAATGTAAGCAGAACATAAGGATATCCTATAATATAAAAGTTATTGTTTCCTATAAAAATATATTAAGTTCATTCAAAAACCTTATTGTAACCTTAGGTTCGTGTTTTAGGTAAAGATGTAGCGTATGCACAAACCTTAATACTTTCTATGTTATAGGGTGATTGAAATAAATTCGGGATTTTTTTTTTTTTTGTTGAAAATTGTGCTTCAGTATTTATTACGTATTTATTTTATCGTGATGAAAAATGCCCTCGACCTAATAGAAAAAGGCAGAGCAATTGCGGATTTTATTTGCATTTGGTAAAAATCTGATAGAAAATCACTTGTGCCATCTCCCTGTTATAAGTCCAACGGATCTTAGTAACATTTTAAACTCGAGGTAATCGTTTCTTTAAATACGGAACTATGTCCGCCCTGAATTGGTTAACTGGAAAGAATGAACCAAAACTAACATTTAAATACACCGTCATCCGTTTATATGAAGTCGAGTTGGAAAGCGGTCTATTTTTCTTATACTGACCGAGTTCTATTGCCTAATTCTTTTCATTTTTCTTTCCAGGTATTCATCGAATCAAGCCCAGGTTAATATATATAGTTTAAGTGTTCTGTATCTATATATAAGGTCGAGTACGAAATGAGTTTTTATTTTTCTACAAAACGAGTCAAACCGAGTTGCAATCCCTTTCATTATTTATACAATTTCAAACTCGTATTCAGTTTTAGTTCCTTACAAATGCTCCTGCTTTTCGTAATGTTCTAGTTCATTTTCTTTAATATTATTTTAAGCTTAGCTTACGAAGGAAATAATGCCGGGTTCAAGAAAAGATCTCTAGTGGAATAAAAAAAATATATTCAAATAATTTGTAATAAACCAAGTTAGCTAACTCGAGTTGGAACGCGGTTTGCTTAAATTCCAACTCGGGTTAACTCGGTATGAGAAATTTACGCTCCTTATGAAGCAGTGTTGTTTCTTTTTCGAAGAACTTTTTATTTTATTTCCTACAGGGTGGTATGGGTCAATCGGAACGTGAAGATTTCGATACACCACATTAAAACAGAAAAATAGGTTTATACACACATGATATACTTTACAGCGAGATATGCATGCTTCCGACTTCAGTAAAAAAATTTGAGAAAATTGGAACGGCCGGCGATAGTAACAACTCGATCTACAATACTCTTAATCTATGTTTGAACTTGACCTCTTGTACGGATATTTGGAAAAAGAACTTGATCCTTTATTCTAGAAAAAAATTATTTGAAGAAATAAATTAATAGCAAATCAGCAAGAAAATTAAGCTTGTACTAAAAATGCATAGATTTGGCTTTCTAGAAATCTATAATTCTATAAAACAGCAGAACTCAACTATATTGTAATATTGTATATTGTAATTCAGCCAAGAGCCCTGCAACATTGTTACTATGTATATAATAAAGTATGTTTGGCTACAAGCCCTCTAAGGATTGGGTGTAAGAAAAGCCATCGGTGATAAGGGATTTAAACGTAAATGTAACAACAACTAATTCTATATTGAATTAGCTAACAGCCGTATTTATTAGAATTCCCTAAACGCGTGAATAGTTATGCAATGCATAAGGACTTATTCATCCACTATGCAAATTCATATTTATAAAACATTTGCCTACCTGCATAGTTATAATGAGCTTGTGTCAAATAAAGTACCAAAAAGTAAGAATCTATTACATTTAGCCTTCATAACACTCAGCTGTTTATCAAAAAACAAAAAAAAAAAACATCTTGTCTGTCTATAGAATTTAATAAACAAGAAGGAAACTACCAAAAGCTAAAAGAATTCCAACAATTAACTTTGATTCATCAGATAAAGTATGTTATTATCTCTAGCACAATACTGGAAATCAAATTGTTATTCGTTTCATTATAGCTGGAATACTCCTCAGACAAGTTCTTGAGGCTACAATTCAATAATGCAAGATAGTAATTACAACACTAACACACCGGATGAAGAAGGATGTGTGGAGAACTGGAGAGACATCACCAACAAGTATATTTATCCACTTAATTCTAAACAATTTTCAATTCAATTTGTTATTAATATATTAGTATAACATTTTTGTTTCAATAAATAAAAATAACACAAAGTTTTAGTTTCAATATTAAGTCAAAGGCATTTTTTTGTTGATAATCTTTATAATTCAATGTGATGTCAAAGTGAATGTGACAGTTCAATACTAAAATGTCCTTATGTAGGCACTATTCAACCTCCAAACGCGTTTAGCTTATAATGCCCCTATTCAACGTCACATAAGTTTTATAAATAACAATTTTGCGTTTAGAGGCATTATAAGGGTTGCATAGCCTTATGTACTCACTATAATGAGTTTATAAATATGGCTGTAAGTCTATATAATTTTCGTTGTTAAAGCTTTAGGGTCATATAAAAACTGTGCAATATTGTTTTATGTCTGAATGTGAGATAATAAGAGATGTTAATTTATTCGTTGTTAAAATGTCGCAGAAGTCAGATGAGCCCATTGCTAAGGTACTTAGGACCTCGAAGATATTAAGTAAGGACTTTCTTTTAAAGGGTATAAGGCTTAGATATTCCACCAACCATGTGTGCAGTGGTGTAGCTAACATGGGCGGCAATTATGGTGATAAAATTCCACTATTAGGGGAAGGTGGCCTAAAATGGCACCCCCTAAGGAAAATGTGTCACATCTCGCATTGACATTTAAACTTAAATGTTATATTCTTTCCAAAGTTAAATCAATAACGCTTACATTATTTTGTTTACGAGTTTAAAAAGTTTCAAAAAGTATTTAAAGTATTTAATTTTCAAAAACTCTTCAAATTCCAACGATCAGAATTGTGCGGGTAAAATGGCATACTGCTATGCCATTTTACCCTTGCAAGTAAACCAACTAGGCAAGAAAACCAAAAACCCTTTTCAATTTAATTTAAACTTTATTTAAAACAAATCACAGTTCAAAGTAAAATAAACATAAACAATACTCAACAAAAAAATAAAAATCAACAATTCATTTTAAACAACTTCACTTAAAGTATAAAATGGCACGCTATGCCATTTTAGGCGAGTGCTTAGTAGGCCATTTTGCCCATTTAGGGTTAGAATTTACAATTTCTAACAAGGGGGCGATTTTAGCTTGGTGGGCCATTTCAGGCCATCTTCCCCTAAATTAATAAAGAAATTTTAGTTGAAATTCAAATAAGTCATATCCTATAGAATAAAAGTTAATACATGCACTTATAAACTATACTTTCACAAACTTGGTATCTCTAAGAAAAGTTATGTTTCCTATACCTCATACTTGCAAATTTTGAAACAACAAATTTCAATTCATCAATTTTTGCTAAAGGAGTATTTGGCTGCACAACCTCGAACAATGAAGCAAGCTCTTTAATAGACTCAGTTCTAGTTTGGATTTCAGAGTTTTTTATTAATCGAAACTGGTAAGTTAGGTAACAATGTCCCCATTTTCTTTGTAATACTCTGAGATCACCTACCAATTTCAATTATTCAGTTTGAGTGGACTTATTTTTAATTATAACAAATATTTTTTTTTTGCTGCCGATTGACCCCAAATGGGTGACACCCTGGGCGGCCTCCAAATAACTAGTTATTATATTTTTGTGGTATGTACCAGTGCTAACTTCATATGACTCTTTGATATTTACAAACGTTAAAAAGGTCTGTTTACTTTGTTTTTTTTTTCACGAACTGACATTGGTTTAGGCGTGTTCAGAAGCAATTTATTAAAAAACATAGCCTTAGCACGATTAAGCAAATTAAGAAGGAGTAAACTACTTTGAAGTTACCTTAATACTACACTTTAAAAAAAAAATTCACCAATGTTTTTATACTCAGTGATCATCCATATAAAAAAAAAAGTGACTGTTAGTTCAAAGGTGTGAAATTCTTAATGAGATATGATAATTAAGCCTTTGATCTTTATTTCCGAAAGTTCATCAATGTCGTCAAAAAATGGCCTTTTTAATGATTGTGCTCTAAATTTGGCCAGATCAGGGCATTTGTAGAGGAAGTGCAGGACTGTTTCCTTTACCGCTGGTCCTCACAGCTATGATAGTGAGTGTTGTGAGGAATATCTAGCTACGCTGCATGCTCTCCTATCGAACAGTGTCCGCTCCAGGCAGCTACGATCCTAAAGTGTTTGGCCGTTGAGTCCGGGTAGAGTGAAGGGCTGTATCTTAGTTTTGGTAGTATAAGTTTCAGTTCAGGTTTGCTTTGGTTAACAGCTCTCGTGGCCCAGTCATTAACTTTCCTTAAACCAATTTCTGTGATTTCATTTAACACAGGGGTGAACTTTCCTGACACTAGTAGTCCCAAGTCATCTGCATACGCAACCGCCTTAAATCCACATCTTTGCAACTTAACGAGAATTTATTCATAGCTAGAAGTCATAGAAGAGGGGACAGAACTCCACCTTTGAACATGGATATAATCCATTACCTGATGTATTTTTCTACACCAAACTCGATGAGTGATTCTTTAAATTTAATAGTTTTCTCAATTATACTCACTAGCTCATGAAGAGCCGTGGATTTTCGCTTAAGGTATGCATATTGAGAGTTTTGAAGAGGACATTCGTTAAGAATGTCTCTAATATGGATGTCGAGAATGCGCTCTAAATTTTCAAGCACCAAAGAATTCAGACTAATTGGCCGTAAATCCTTCGCGGATTCATGGCCCCGGCTACCGACTTTTAGGATAAGAACTACCCTTATTTGTCCCCACTCATCCTTTGTACATACTTGGCAATTAGATAGCTTAAAAATGAAAAAGTAATACATTATGTAAGCCAACAAATATTCCAAATATTCAAGATTCTTATAAGTTTCTTAAAAGTCATAATTTAAATTATTTGAAATATAAATTTTAAGTTCAAACAATTACATTTCTTGAACTTCAAATAATCTTTAGAAAATAACGCTAGGGGACGAATTCGGTAACGTTAATCAAGATGAAATAAATCAAGGAAAAGCTACATTTTGATCGCTCCTTTCGATTGAGCAAACAATCTTCCAAAATATTTCGATTTTAATATTTTCAATCCTCTCAGATATTAACAGCTTTATTTATTAGAATTCACTAAAAGGGTGAATAGTTATGCAATGCATAAGGACTTATGTATCCACCAGAGATCCAAAATAACCGTTGACCTTTATTTTCAATCGGTTTCTCACTGAGATTTATTTAATTCGCCAATTTCATTTTGGTCTTGGTCTGTGATTTATTTTTAAAAATTAATTTTTTAGGTCTTTGGGTGAGATTTATCATTTATGTTCACAAATATCTCTTATCTGTTGACTTATTTAACTAAAAATAAATGGAAATGGTTAACCTTAAACCTTTTCCGTAGAAAATAAATCAAAAATGGTTAAAATGATAAATTATATTATTTTCTTTATTTTGCAAGTAAAAAACACAAAATATATTATTTCAGTCACAAAAATAAAACCCTTAACACTTGATAGTAAACTTGTGTTATTTCCATTCTTGAAATTTGGTTTCGGCATTTTCACTAATCAGTTAATTCTTAAGTATTAAGCCTAACTAAAAGTAAACTCCCAGAGTTTTTGAATTTAAATTGTATCTTCTTTCACTAAGTATAAAATTTAGAGAAGAATTTATTTTTATTCTTTATTTATTTATTTTTATTTTTTTTCTCTCAGCAATAAGTGGTCATCGGTTAACCAAAACCTAAAAAAAATCAAAATAAAAGTTTCTCTCTGAGAAACCGAATAAAAAATTTAAGTAAACTGGTTATTAAGTGATCATTTTTGTAAATCTCAACAAGTGAGAGTAATTTAAGAGACCTTTCAAAAGGTTGAGATTTACTTTTGATCTCTGATTTTGTGTAATGTCAAAGTGAATGAGACAGTTCAATACTAAAAAGTCTTTAGGTATGTAGGCACTATTCCTCCTCCAAACGCGTTTAGCTAATAATGGCTCTATTCAACTTCACATAAGTTCTATAAATAACGATTTTGCGTTTAGAGGCATTATAATAGCTGTATAGCCTTATGTACTCACTATACCTAATGAGTTTATAAAGATGGCTGTAAATTTTTAAAATCCAGATTTCGTATTTCCATATATTCCAAATCTATTCGCTGGATATAAAAAATATAGATTTTTAATAAAATTATGAAATAATGTCAATTCAAACGTACCTTTTATCTGAAATAATATTAAAAATCCGGAAAAAGTGTCATATTTACACCAAAAATCGGTGGGGGCGACTTTCATTTAAGGTGCGTAGGTATTGATTTTCTTTTACAGTTAGCTAGTGGTCTCATTATTACATATTTAAAATGTTAAATTGAGGAAACACCGTTAAATCATACGAAATATGTTTTACTTCTTCAATTTTAACCTCACTAACGGCTCGCGTACACCTAATCCGTCATCGGCCGAAGTATACTCGGGCGTTGTCAGCCGAAATCGGCCGATCGAACCAAACGTATAGAAAGGAAAGAGAGCGCGTACACCACTGAAAGCGACATCGTCCGATGACGCCCGATAATAAGCGATCAACCGGCATATCCCAACATGTTTGGATTTTTCGGCAGTTGTCCGGTTGATTCTTGCGATGAAATTCATGCAAAAATAAAATGCACGACTGGATCGCACGAACTTGCTCTTATTTAAAATTACTTTGAAATTTAAGATACATTTTATAAATATAAAACATGGATTTAAAGAGGTAAAAATCTTCAAATGCATGAAATTGCCGTCTGATTTTCAGAAAAGTATGAATTTATGCAAACAAAGTTTAAAAATCCTTTTATTATTAAAATAAACCCCAGACCGGCACCATCCGAGATCGGAAGGAGTGTATGCAGACGAACGTCCGAGACAGTCGTCCGAATAGCTCCGACCCGATATCGGCCGATGATTCGGTTTTAGTGTACGCGAACTGTAACAGAATTGAAGTACTGAAATTGGCCAATGTGTAAAGTCGGCAGTGTAGTGCCTTACAAAATCAAAAAAAAAAAAGCAAACATTCCCAATAATGTCCCATAAATAACCCGATTCTGGTTATACTTACACAAAGAAAAATGTCAAAATAATATGCAAATTGCAAATTGAGGAACTTTAAAAATTAATTAAAAATAGTTATAAATGTTTCCTCACTTTTATATTGAGATGTTTGTTATTAAACAATGCTAATCTTCCGAACAAAATTATAAGCTTGTGAAAATTCATGCTACTTAAAGGAAAGTTGAGCTAATCTGTGTATAGAAAATACGTCTAAGAATCGTTAGAAATACGATAAATCGTCGTTTCTGGCAACACTTAACAAACCTAGGTGCGACAGTTATGGGTAATGAACAAAACAGACGATAATTTACAAATTTATTCGTTTTTACATTTGAGTTGCATTTCACAGGCCATCCCTGTTAATTTTCAATTTTGATATTTTGTCATTTCTTGCTCTTCGTAAAATATGATATGCATGTGTTGGTAGAAAACAATATGAGAGCGAGCGAAATCAAACCAAAACACAAACAAAGAAAAAAACTCAAGCACATCAAACACAAAAAAAACTGTACACAACAAACTACACCCATGTGTCAGTGTCAACCCCTTCCATTTCCCTGCCTCTTCAAAATAAATCCAACTAAAAAAAGAAATCACACACTACCAAAAAAAATGTATATCAAACACACACTAAGCACATAACACCAACCTTTTTTCTAGTCAAGCCAACAACAAAATACTACCAAACGATGTACTTATCGAAAAAAAAAACATTTTAAGAGGGGTCCCAGGGAGGATTGAAAAAACAACACGAAGATTTTTTCTTTCTTCTCATTCCACTTGGCTATGGAGGGGAATGTCTTTTTTTTCTTGTTGCGGCGGAGGTTCAAAATGATTTTTTTTACAGGCACTTACCACACCAGTCTACTTTTTGCTCTGATGTGGTAAACACGCCGAGTACAAACCAAAAAAAACCGAAGTGCTCCATCAAAACAGAAAGCAAGAGGAAAACTCAGAGCAACACAGAAAACCGTACAAGTTCATTTTTGCTGTTGGAATTGTTTTCTTGTGCATTTTCTATTTGAAAAAAAAAAAGAAACAATCAACCAAACTCATAGGAAGAAAAAAAACTGTCAAACAGCAATCTTGAAAGAGCGGGTGCAATCATCGCAACAAAACACGTGGTTAGTAGTGAAAGCAAAAAATAAGTAAACTGTTAACCAATGGAAACAAAATTATTTTGATTTAATTAATTCGAGATTGCGGGTGGCTGTAGTGGCGCGAAAGTTCTTATATCCGATTTCCGTTCAAATGAGTAGAATAGAGAGAAAATATGTATATTGAAAATTGGCATTTGGCTCGCGGCGGTATGACAGCACGATTAAATTTTGCGAAAACTTCAAAATTCTGAATGACACTGCAAAAGGGAGTGCAAAAGTGTGTCGAGAATGAGAATGTTCATACAAAAAAAAAGTGCAAAACGGGTATCAAATAAGAGTAAGAGGAACAAAAATTCAAAATGAATAAAAAAAAAAAACGGATTCAACGTTTTTTTTTCTTTTGTGAGAAGTGTGATGAAGGAACAAATTAATTGAGTGATTGTCCAACCGAAGAAAAAAAATATATAAAATCACCGCGCGAGTAGTGTACACTTCACTTCGGTTTTTTGTGTGTGTTTTTTGTGGGTTCTTTTTCTTGAGGAATTATTAGACTGACCAGACTTGATTTTTTTTCTTAGGTGGAAAGTTTTTGTTTGTTACTTTTTTTTCTAATAAGTTTATTTTTTTAACAGCTTTAGCACACTAAAATATTTAAAATTTTATAGGTACCTATTTAGTTAAGGTTGCTCCTTAGGTAATGTTAAATTCCTGTTTTAAGGTGACACTAGTGAGGGGGATGTTATACCTACATACATGTGGAAACGTCAGAAATTGAACAAGAGATTTAACTTGAAGAAAATTTTAATGCAATTGACCCAGAACCTTCATTAAAAGAGGCAAATTTCCTTTAAGGTAGCACGCATATAATATTGCTTTTTTTACATTTAGCAAGTGTATCATTATTCTAGCTTTAAAATATTAAAGTGGGAAAACATCATTAAATCATATAAAAATATGTTTTCCTTTTTCAGTTCTTACCTTAATGTTTTACGCATTTTTTACTAACAGTAGTGAAAATGGCCAATGCGTTAATTCGCCATCCAGGCGCTTATATCAACAGTTTTGTTTCTTAATACTAATGTGGGTGGCCCACCTTACGGGTTCTTAGGATTTTAACTCGCTTTTCAGGAGTCAATCCTGCTCGCGCAACTCCACTTAGAGTATTTAAAGTTGCCAGGCAGGCGCCTATGTCAACAGTTTTTTTTAACTTAAAGGTACTGTGGGCTCAGAAACTTGGTTCCCTTACAAAATCAACAAAAATCAAAAATTCCCAATGATTTTCCAAAACTTTTAAAATTAATTAAAAATAGTCATAAATGTTTCCTCACTTTAAAATTGTGATATTTATTATTAATAAGTGCTAATCTATCGAATAAAACTATCCGCGTGCAAAAATTCGTGCTACCTTAAAAGAAAGTTGAGTCAATTAAAATGAATAAGTGCTCAAAAAAAAAGTCTCCTATTTGATGCACATTTCCTTGCTAAGTTCGTGTTCATAAAATCTTATTTTTAGTTCAAATTAATGTGGGTTATGTGTGTTCTAGTTTATATCCATATTGTTAAAAAAAAAAACTGCATTTTTTACATACCTACCTATAGAAAAATATTTTCTGAGATTTGACAGTAGTTATTGCTCTTATTTAAAAATGTGTCAAAGTTGTCTCATCTATATTCGAACAAAGCTTTAATCAAAACGTAACAATACCTTCGTTATCCCCTTGTCGATTAGAATATGTTCGTCGAAAACCGGAAATCACTGACAAAATATGAGTTGCGATTTTTTTAGTTAACCTTATAGATATAACCACGACCTATTATTGCTAAAATTAGAACAGCAATTTCCTTAGAGCCGGAAAGTATTAACAATTCAAATTTAAAGAAAACTTTGTCTGCTAATTTTGTTTGGCACTTGATTTCTTATTTTGAGTGTTTTTTCTTAACTTTTCTGTTTATAATAATATTATGTAGGTTCTCATATTTCTGTTCTAAAGTAGCTTAACTCTATTCTGTGGTGTGTATTTGATATTTGTTTATATTTAAAAAATATTGTTGGATTCACAACTTTCGAATTGTCAATTTTAATGAAAAAGGTACATAATTTGAAAGTTTTCAACGAAAGTATCTAATTTTCAGTATTGAAAACGCATCAAGGGAGGAAATACAATTAAGAGGCCAACAGTCAAGCATTTTTTAATATTTTTCTTAACTCAAAAATTATTATTTAAAATTGACTAATCTTGACCCGACTTTTACAACATATTAAAGCTACAAATTCATATTTTTAATTATTTTTTTCATGGAAGCGTGTCAGATTTATAGGCCTTCGAAAACACTAGGGTCGAAGATGAGGCATCGATCTGCGTGTATTCTGGAGGCCACAATTTTTGTCTGCCATAGTCCTGGAAAAAATCACATATTAATAATTGATGATATAATTTCTATTTGAACTAAAAAAAATGGAGAAATTAAAAATTGGCACCGATTTATCGAAAAACGTCGAAAAATCGATGAAAATATCGCGCCAATCACAAATATTTTTAGTTCAAATAGATGCTAATGATATAAAGAAAGAAGCGTCCAAAGTATAGCAATATCGGTTGAGAACTTTTTTAGTTATCGTGCACGCAAATTACAAAAATACTGTTTCGAGAAAAACGCGTTAAAAATTTTAATTGCTGAAAAATGATGTTTACCTACTAATTGGTTTTCGACGCGAATCTATATTATGCACATATGTACACATGTATATATACATGTATAAAATCCCTGTAGATAGAAATTAAAAAAAAAAAACAGTATAAAACGGATTCCTTCGTCGACTTTTCAAAAATATTTGTTGAGCGCCCCGAAAAACGTTAGAAAAAAAAAGATAGAGTTCGAATTTCAAATTCAGAGCTAGACCATCGTATTCTCCATAAAATTTACAATTATTTTAGACAAAAAAAATTGGAACTTCTAATTGTATTTCCCCCCTTAAGTACCTACCAACAATAAAGAGCCATCGGCCAGCAAAACTCAAACTAAATTAGTGAATAGCTTTCTTACTTTAGGGGAACGAATGTCATATCAAATCATTAGGAATACCTACTGAGAAGAAAATAAAATCCCATTTCAGACTTTTTGACAAAAACACTTTACATTTGAATAACTTTTTATACATTAAGAACAGAAGTGATCCATGTCAAATTTTTGGACTAGTGAAAAATTTGAAGTAGTTAACTGAGATCACGTCAATAATAATGATTTGTATTTTTAACATTTTAAACCTACCTACAAAATGTCAGTGAGATCACAGCTGTTACTAAAATTGTGTTCTCTCTTTTAAAATGATAGGTATACAATGGTTTTCCTATTTCATTGACATTGAAAAGTTTTCTTTATGGATCGTTCAGTTTTCGATGTTAGCATTATAATCGTAGATACTTACAATTCAGCATTTATCTCAAAATGTCATATACTTCGTTTAAAATCATCAATCTTGGAGTTTAGAAGGTGTGCTTTTATGGAATGACATTTTTTAATTTCAAAATATTGATTGAATTTTTTTCATTAAACTCTGGTCACCTTAATTTGAATTTCTTTTCTCCCTACACACCGCGCACGACTTTGGTACAAGTGTATGCATTGTTTACATGCCTACCACTCGCACAACTTGTTGTTTGAATGTGTGCTTTTTTTTTAGGTCTTTGCCTTGCATTTCTTTCCGTTTTCGTTTTGTAATCTTCACTGGCGTTGCCGCTATTGGAAATAATTTGTATAGGATATTGAGGATTTTGTTGATGGACAGTTCTTGATAAAATTGGCAAACAATCTGGTTTTCGCAGGCCTAAATTATTTTATTTTTAGGAAGTCAAATACATCTACATACAGAAGTATGAACTTACTATTTAGTTAAAAGAAGTTTCACCCTTAAAAATGTTTGTAGAATTTTCTAATATCCTACCTATGAAATTTGATAAGGAGTGTACACAAGACTTTAAACTTTCTATAAAATTAATGTTCGTTAAATGTACCTACCTAATCATAACTAATATTTATTTTTAATAAATTGAAACCTTATTTCGTTATAACATAGGCCCTTTAATTGCAGATAAGTGGCATCGCGCTGTTCTTCTCCCGCACGCGTACTTGTGTTGGTTCTTTTTTTTCACATTTTTTCCACTTACCCATTATGTTCTCTTGATTTTTTATTTGGTTCTTTTAGTCGCTTTTTTACTCATTTTATTTGTCATTTTTTTACGTGTGTAGATTTTTTTGTACATCCATCGGAGCCGGTTCCACGCTGATTTCTGTGTATTTTTTCTTTAAATTTTTTTTTGTGTTCGTTTGTGTTTGTGGTGCTACGCCAAATTTTCTGCCATGTTTGCATTTTTTCGCCTTTCCCCTGAGTATTATATTTTTTTTTATTGATTTTTTTGTAATTTTTTTCTTATGAAAATTAATCGCGGGAGAAACACTACATAGAGAGTGAGAGCCACTTGCAAACAAAAAAAAAAAAGAATTCATTTTTCCGAAAAAAAGAAATCCAAAAATGATAATTTTCACAAAAAAAGTTTGATTTAACAAAAAAAAACTAAAGGAACCTATATTTTGTTTCGAAACACAGTGTGGCTGAGCAGAAAAGGGACACCAGCCAAAGAAGAAGAAGACAACTTGAACACCATCGTGTTTTGTGTACCTAGCTATAGCTACCTACCTACCATCCTCATCACGATAATTTCTTGTTGGAATTTGGTTTACCTAAACTGGAGGGTCGAACTATTGAATACCGACCCGGAGGAGGGTTGGACTATCATCATAGCTCACCTCTAATGGCAGAAATTCCAACTACTGACTATCTGCATCGGTCCATTGATCAATTGCGTTCGATGAATGAGCGTGGTGTTCTTAGTTCGCTGGGTCACTTGACTTCGGCAGATCTACGCAATGCCACTTTGGTCCATGACTATAAGCCATTTAACATAAATGAGTTTCGTCAGAATGTGGAGAGGCTGGATTATTCAATTAAGGTGGAACGGGGTGTACAGCAGGATTTGAATAATGCTGGAGAGTCATCTTCGGGTGGCGGCGGTGCTGGTGGTGTTAGTCGACAGGATCACCAATCGCAGCAGCAGCAGCAGCAACAACAACAACAGCAGGTGCAGCAGATAGATATGAAACAGTCGTACAGTGCACCATCTTCACCACAAACTCCACTGTCCGATGGACAGGAAATCAAGGTAAGTGTTTTGGTGCCTACTATAATATACTTACTTATTCTTGATGTCATTTAAAGCAATATTTTGGATTATTTTTCTTGCGTATAAAGGAGTTCTAGTCCAGTAGTAAATAAGAAAGAAATGTATGTATACCTACCTACATAATGTAAAGCAAGTCTCAATAAGAATACTTTTTGTTCCGAAAATCCTCAACAATTATGTCTTCATTTACATTAACACATGATTATGAGAGTTGCGACTCGTACTTATTATCAGTAATTTTTTGAATATGAGAATGAGAAGCTATGTACATAAACATGTAGGTATGTAGATATGTATTTATTAGATAAGTTCATCCTACATACATTTATGAGGTTTCAAAGTTTGGTCAACATTTTATCCCTACTGACTTTCACACAAAATGAACTCGAGGAAAATAGATTTGCGTATTACGAGTAATTTTTGAAAAATCTTTTTTATATTGTTTGCCATTCCCTGCTGATGTGAAGTACCTAGGGTAGCTCTGAAAACATCAATACATTTGAACCGGTCTATTAACTTTTTCCATCAATTCCCATTATGGAATCGGCAATATTTTTATCACTGAGATATAATAAATATACCTACCAAACCATACCATTTCTTTATCCACAAGACTTTTGATGCGGATATGAAGGAAAAAATTTTATAAAGTGCGAATTCTCAGAGGATTAACAGATTTGGTGATCATGAATTTGGCAAAAGTGGGTCTCTGCCATCAGGTATAAAAAACCAATATAAGAAGTTAAAAATAAAAAATGAACCAAGCTTGGTACAAACAAAAATTCCTTATGCCTACATTAATAAATTCCAAGAAGGACCTGGATTGACTCAGAAAAGAGAAATGACCATGATTCAAAGTCGTGAGAAAGGCAGAATTTAGACATATGTATCTTCGTTTAAATTTTTTATCAGCTTAACCCATTAACTCCCAAGTGTATTTAAAATTGGAAAAATCTTATTTTTATGGTATTTTCTGTTTATTAAGGTTAAAATAAGAACATTTATACAAAAAAAGTTTTTGAAAAAAATTTACGTTGTTGGTAATGAAGGTGTACTTTATATAGTACATTTTAATTTGAGTTCACCTGGAAATTTTTAAAACAGTGTTTATTTATACACAATGTAACATTTTACATTTCAAAACACCATTTCGATCGTAGATGGCGATGTCGACATCTGAATTGATTTGGTAATTTTTTGGGGAAGAATTAGTATCCTGGACTCTCCGCAATGCTTCACTTGACAGTTAGCTTAGGTTGTCCTGCATTCAGAGTGTGGAACCTAACGGAGTGAAGAGTTATTGCTCTGGTGAATTCGAGTAGATCACCTTTATAACTATTCGTCAGCTTGTGGAGCCTCCAGGCATTGTAAACCGTGAACCAAACATGGAGGTGAAAATGTTCCACCACCACTTGTTGCCTCGAATTTCAATGGAATAAGTATTTATGAATTGGTAATGGAGGTCCACACCACCCATATTTGTATTATAATTCTTGACCAAAAGGGGCTGGGGTATATTCACTTTTTTGTTGCTCCTTGATCCACCTTTTCACAATATCACACGGTTCGATCACATCGTAATTTGTAGCTATAGTAACTATGATGTTGTCCTTCCATTTTACAAAAAGCAATTTATGGGTGGAATCAAATTGGTAATCAAAACTAAACCTACTATATTTTTGAAAGTCTTTGTAAAGTGGTAAAGGACATTTTCTAAGTCGGTTGTCGAGAGCCGTTCACGTTGCTCTGAAGTATTTATCTTTTAAGATTTTCATGAGCTCATAGTTTGTGAAGAAGTTGTCAAAAAAGATAACATGGTCACTCGGACATTTTATGGTCCAGAAGCACTCTTGAACCTAGCGGCAGACTTTTCATAGAAAGTTTCACATTTTTAGCTCCACGTAGGTGTCAAATTGGTATGAATAACCATCTTTGCTATGTTCGGTTCCTTGGAACTCATACTTCTTCAACTCTGATAATGTTGTTCTCATATTGTCTTCATCTAAATCGTCTTTGTCCGTCACGTAGTCCACCGGTGGAGGAATCATGACGATATCAGCGTTGACGATAATGTGTATTATTATGCAGTTCTTCCAGAGCAGATTTTGAAAACGTTTATCATAAAAGTGTTTGACAGGTATAATTTGAAAAACCATTCTGATCACTAGAAAAATAATGCATGCTCGATCCCATTGTACTTTTGAAAGTACATCAAACTTTGGCAGGATTTAGACATATCTTCTTTTAAATTTTTTATCAGGTTAATCCACAATGTACATACAGTTGTGGCGAACTAATTAAGAACGATACATTGGAAACAAATTTTTCATGTTATTTTATTGAAGTTGTTGTGATACAGAGTTGTATTAATTTTTTTTTTGCACTTTGTACCTATTAGTAAAA
Source organism: Philhelius festivus (assembly GCA_963931855.1). Taxonomy (NCBI): domain Eukaryota; kingdom Metazoa; phylum Arthropoda; class Insecta; order Diptera; family Syrphidae; genus Philhelius; species Philhelius festivus. The sequence goes on from OZ007555.1 coordinate 68,835,366, forward strand.
AAAAACAATAGATAATACGTAGCAAAAAAACCAACTGAAACATAAAATTAAATTCAATATATTTTGGTAAAAGATAATTAGCATGGCGATCTAATTAATAACGAAAGTAGAATAAGTAATATTTTAATCTTATTGTGCCGTGTTTCCTCAGTATGTCGGGAATCCCTTGTTTTCCATTACAGCCTTCCATCGCCTTGGCATTGATGCATTAAGGTCCTGGCATTTTTTTGGTGTTATATTATTCCGAGCTGTCCTTGTGATTTCATACAATTCATTTAAATTGCTAATCTTATGCTTATTTACTTCTTTTTTTAATTCGTACCACAGGTTTTCGATTGGTTTTAAGTCTGGACTACCTCCTCCATGCTTGAGCGTGACTGTGGTGTACTTGGGATTGAAAGCTTCGTTTTTTGGCCGTCGAACATATTATTTTCCATCGGACCCAACTATTTATTTTGGTTTCATCACTCCAGAGTATTTTCTTCCATTGCGAGATCGTCCAACCCTTGTATTGTCTTGCAAAAGCTAACCTAGCCTTTAAGTTTTTTAGTGAAAGCAATGGTTTTTTTCTGGCTGATCTACCAAAAAGCTGACTCTCAGTCAATCGCTCTCTAATGTATCGTGCAGAAAGCGCATTTGGATCCTCGCCGAAAACTTCCTTCCGAATACCGTTTGAACTTAAAAACAGATTTTTTTCTTGCGGTGCGAACTATCAGCCTGTGCTGAGCTTCATTGGTTTTGCGGGGTCTTTTCTTTCTTATTACTTTTTCTGTGGTTTGATGTTTTTCTACATATTTTATATTTATAGCGTTAAAGATCATTGTTTTTGAACAATTGAGCATATTTGCAATTGCATTTACGACAGTTGTTCATTTCTGCGAAGATTTATTATGGCGCCCCTCATGTCTGCTGTACAGCTTTTTTTTCTACCCATTTCTCCTTCAAAATATCTTGGAACATAAAAAAAAAACTATTGAAATGCCTGAATTTCAAATGAATTAGTATATTAACCAACAAAAACCTTTCGTTGACACCGAAATTCTACAAAAAAAACCTGTTTTAATAAAACGTTCTTAATTATACTGCCAAATCAATAACGAACTAATATGCTTTACAACCGATTTAAACAGCTTTAAATGCACAATAACTGTGGTTATCACATGTATGCATGTAAACAGACATGAGTGAATAGATAGCGGTACTTTTAGTTTTAGTTGTCATCTGTCTTATTATTACAGCAATAGTATTAAAATCGTTCTTAATTAGTTCGCCACAACTGTACATACATATTTCATAAATAAAATAAATCTGGTGGTGCGAAAAGTTCGTTGAGAACCAGGTTCTAGTAAATTACAACTCTCAACCATTCGATACAATTCGCAGAGATCTGCTGAGTCCAAACGTAATAATGAAAGGTAACTTTTTATGACAAAAGATAGGTAGTTTTGCAGGATTCCTTTTGATTTGTACCTATTCAGATAAAAATAAAAAAAATGTTGACAGTTTGAAAGCGGTAATATTTCCTTTACAAAACGGGCACCTACCATAGAATAGATAGATTTCTTCTATTAGAAATCTATAGGGCCCAATTACTTTTGATTTAAATAAATAATTTGAAGACGTGTGCGCAGTTATAGACGCATGAATTTGGACACAAAAATATCAATTTCCTCGTCAAGCAAACAATTGGTTCCTCTTAAAAATCTATTTTATATTTTATTAATTTTTCCTTTAGTGATTTGTGTTTACAAAAAATCTTCTACAATTCAGACTTACCTATTTATTAGATTTCACTAATACTCGGTCAAACCTCGGAATAGTTAAACTGAGCCGATGCACATACTTCCACTCCACTCAAATCATTATCAAATCCTTATTTATAAAATATTTTCTTAGCCGTTTTAGCTACGCCTTTCGCATGTCAAATATACTAAAAACTCTGGTTATTATAAACGTACCTCAGCTGATTTACATTATTATTCATTTAATTATAATTGTGTGCATATTGGAAATTGGATACATTTAAAATTGGATTGTGTAAAGTTCAAACCCTATGGATGAAGGTACCAACCACATTGTGTCCCCAATACGTTATAGCTGTTTTAAAGAAATTAAATCATTTATAAATACAAAATAACTATTAATTTTGTCTTAGTAAATAAAGCAAAACAAATTGTTAACAGTCCTTTTAGTAAATTTCACACGATATCATGTCAAAATGACTTATGATTCCTATGAACCAGTCTTAGCTTACTTCGCCTCTATTCCCTTTGTTTTTTTATAAATTAGCTTTTCAGGATTAGAAGCGTTCTAAAGTCAGAGAAAATTTAATCCGACGCTAAAACGAGTTAATAATTAAGGCTGAAAGTGAACAACCAAATGAATCCTGTTTTTTTTTTTTTTTTGCTGTATTTTAAGCCTAAATTAAAAATCTAGCGCATGACCTTTAGAACACGTTTAAAGTTTTACTAAAGATCTTAGCCCACATTTCACTCGAAATGGAATTGAAATCTATAAAAACTAAAATTTGGTGTTCTACTATTCACTTTTACCGATATCGTTCGTTTTTTTTTTCGAAGTAAAAATTGATGCGAATTTTCGTGTTCCAGACTTCGATTTTCTCAATTTTGCAGGTGATTTTAATTGGATCAGATCTAATTGTGTGAACTTAAATGAAAAATATCTATTTTCTATTATAGAATAGCGTTTGAACATAATTTGGGTCCCATCTATGCATCTTATGACTGCAGGCATATTGAATTTTTCACAAAAAATTAAGTTTAGTTTTTCATGCCTCTTCATTGGTCATATCAAGTTGATAACAAATTTTATTCTCCAAATCAAAAACTTTGACACTGTACTTCGACCATGAGTGATATTAAAATATTTTCTTTTGGAAATTTTCTTCGGCAAGAAAACGTAAGACCGCAGCAAGCAATTAAGCGCTCATTATAATGTTTTATAGAATAAGAATTACTTTTATCAAAATTTACACACAACATTTTAAAAGCTGTCAAAAAACTTCACAAGCAAAATAGTTTTAATTTGGCAACTCAGAACAGCAACAGCTGTTTTCAATTTCACTTAAAGTGATTTCGAAATTATGGATTTATAACACTGAAAATAAATTTACTCGATTTGGAAATTCGTTTTCATTTCAATTTCACTCGATTTTTGGAACCTGGCTGTTACTCAAGAACTGAATTCCCGAAGCTTCTGCAATTTGGCTATGCAGTTCTTATTAAAAATCCCCCTAAATATAGTAGTTTTTGGTTTTCAAACGTTCACATATTGTTTTTTCAAATTTGAAATTTTGAAGATTCAAATATTTCTGGAATTTCTTGAAACTACTTTACATTTTTTGCAATGTTATGTATTCAACTTTTGTGACATCCCTGAAAGTAAACGTTTGAATTAGTGGATAACTTCAGACCGCATAACTAACTTTAAAGTAAACCAAGTTTCTAGGATAAATATCAGGCTGTCAAAAAATTGTCTAACAATTAAGTCAACTTCATTGGAAAGATGAGTGGAAAGTGAGTCAAGAAAAATCTCCGTTTACATTCTGCCTCCACTGAATATGAAAATGTTTGAAAAAAAAAAAAAAAATCAATCGTCATGCCGTGATACTTCATACAAATCGTATTGTTGATTGGATTGTGATTGTAATATTGGGCACTTTTACTGTCCAGTGTAGTATCAAGTCGAGTACATTATGTCACTAATCAACAAGCTGAACATCATTGCTCTGAGATTTGTTTCGAACATTGGTTTTTAAATTTTGATAATGTATGTATGATTAATAAAAATGAGATCTGTCAATTTTATGATTGGTTTACTGAAACCAACATCAAAAAATTATTTCCAAAAGGCAAATTTATTGAAACTTGTACTATTAGATTTTTGCCTTGCCTGAAGTTATTGTCAGATATACATAATATTTTCTGCAAAATCAACGCAGCATTAAGATTTTAAGTAAATTTCTAGAGTTAACTCTATTTATGCAATCCCTTATGCTACTTATTTGCTAGGTGTCTGAATAATTAATTACCCTAGAAGTATATATGCTGGGATTTGTATAAAAGTTGAGGTCACTTGAAATTTCAATAGATTTTTCTTATTGTTTTATAACAACTTCAATTATATTCCTATAATACTTAATATTTTTAAGGCATTTGATAGAGTTTAGTACCAGGTTCTCTTATTTGGATTAAAAATTATCTTCTAGAACGGTCAATACATATTGTATTGGACGGTGTCAAGTTTGATCTTCACAAAATAAATGCTGGTTTTCCCTAGGTCTCCGTTTTGTCTTCGACTCTTCCTCATTTTTATAAATGATCACTTATTCGAAACTTCTAATGCACTTCGTTGTGTTGCCGACGACTCTCTACCCTCACCTTCTCATACTCTTTCTCAAATTCAAGTCCATTTACTTCAGAAGTGAAATTGCAACAGTATCGTATGATAAGTTTATAAAACTCCGATCTTTACATCATACATAGGGTATACAAAATCATGTTGAGTTTAATTCTTCGGAGACTAAATTCTGTCTATTGTCGTTAAAGCAAAATTTACCCCTTAAGCCATTCTCCTTGAATGACACTTGCAATGAAGAAGCCGAAAACGAAAAGCTCTCAGTACTAGGTATGTGTGTCAACGATGATCATCGTAGGAACGACCTCATTTTCTAGACCGTGAATAACGCTGCTAAATGCTTAGGATTTCTATATCGATGTACAAAATCTGGCTACCATTTGTAAGGCGTTTATACTTCCAAAACTTGAGTATAACTTACTTCTTTGAGCAGGTGCAGCACAAACTTCTTTCCACTTACTGGATAGAATTCTGAACAGAGCGTTAAAACTGATAGGAAACAGAGCTATCATGGATTCATCATCTCTCACCATCTGTTGAACACCGTCTGAATGTTTCGTGTATTTTCTTGTTTTATCGCAGCTTTCACAAGCAATGCTCCCTCGAAGTATCCAGTTTGCATTCGTCCCTCCAATTAGTGCACCCATGATACCCGTTTCTCTAAGAATGTTCATCAGTTCACCCTTGAGCCTAATTTTGGTCGTACCGTCAAATACAGAAAGTCGATCTTTGGTCGCGCAACACGATAATGGAATAATTTACCCGGCGCGATTTTCCCTGGCCATTTCAATTTTTAAACATTCAAAATCAATGTTCATCGACACCTCCTTTCTCCCTCCCCCTCCCCTAATTTCCCCATCGCCAGTGCCTTGTTTAACACTATAAGTTTCTCTTAATAAACCCTTGAGTGCGTGTGAATTATAAAAAAATGGAATCTTAAATACGTTGCAATTGTTAGAAAAAAAAGTATTTCATCAACCGCAGAAGAAATCGTTGATTTTGAAAATTTTACATTGATTGTTTAATGGGAAGAATTTAGCTGCATTTTATTACATACATTCAAATTCATTTTTTTGTATATAAACTGCACATACATATGTACATACATACATACATGTAGATTTCAGTAATGTTTTCAGTTTCTGTGAATCAACTATCAAATACTTTACAAGAAGAAAAGAACTCAACATTCCTAACTTATTTTTGCAAGCAATTGAAAAAAATCACTGCAAAAATGTTTTACGCAATTTTTTATCCCCATCCTTTTGCTTATTGCTGTTCCTTTTTTCTTCAGATTAATACAAAAATTATTAAATTTTCATTTCTTGAACTTACGCATTCTTATTTGTTTTTAATAAACAAGTTGGTACATATTTACCCTTTTTCCATTCATTTTGACAATTATTCAATTCTTTTCTCGGTAAACACTGAAAGTTATTGACCTTAGGAGATTAAGGAATAACCCCTACTTCAATGCTCTGATCACTCTACTTAGGTGACCCTTGCAAAATATGTTGCACCCTCTGCCTGGCATTGTTAAAATTTTCTATTGTTCAAAAATCATCCCTTATTTTCTCAATCGTACAATTTTTTGGTTAACCACTTTTAAGAATCAAAGATTTTCTAACAATTTTGAATGCAAACAAAATTATGTGTATCCCTTCATTTATTTCTTCACATTTTTTTTATTTGCAGTACAATCCTAAATCGGAGATGTTGGCGACTCGTGACACAAAGCCCTATAAGTGCAGTCAATGCATCAAGACCTTTGCCAATTCCAGCTACCTGTCCCAGCACGCACGCATTCATCTTGGAATCAAACCATATCGTTGTGAGATCTGTCAACGTAAATTCACCCAATTATCTCACCTACAGCAACATATTCGCACTCATACCGGTGACAAACCGTACAAGTGTCGGCATCAGGGCTGCCAAAAAGCCTTCTCTCAGCTCTCTAATCTTCAGTCGCATTCTCGCTGCCACCAAACCGACAAACCATTCAAATGCAATTCATGCTATAAATGTTTCACCGATGAACTCACACTGCTTGAGCATATACCGAAGCACAAAGACTCGAAGCACTTAAAGACGCACATATGCAGCTTTTGTGGTAAAAGTTACACGCAAGAGACTTACCTGCAAAAGCATCTGCAAAAACATGCGGAGAAAGCAGAAAAGCAACAGAATCGCAACTCAGCCACAAATGGCACAGCGCTGGCTGCTGGCCTTGGGCTCAACATCAATCGAAATATCGTTATGAATGTGGCGGCAGCAGCAGCGGCTGCAAATAGTGAACATCCTTATTGGCCTAAAGTGAGTCCGGAAAGTGCGGCTGCAACTCTAGCCGAAGCTATCCAGCAGCAGCAACAACAACAACAGCAGCAGCATCAACAACAACAACAGCAGCAGCAGCAGCAACAACAGCAACAGCAGTCAAATGGCTACGACTTTTCTTTGACACCGCAGCAGCAGAACGATCTGCAGAACCATCAACGAGCTTTGCTGGAACACCATAGAGCGATAGTGAATGGAGGAGGTGGCGGAAGTGGTAGTGGAAGTGCTGGTAACACTCAAAGTGGCAATGATGATGGTGGCGAAGACTTAGTTATTACACGTCAGCCGCAGCATCAGCAACAACAACAACAGCAGCAGCAGCAGCAATCGTCCCCAAATACAATCGTGGTGGTGAGTTCTTACGAAGGAACCGGATCAAAAGCTGCCTCAAACTCGGCATTTACGCCTATCAACACTATTGCGCCGCATTTGAATGCCCTGACTCATCATGCGGCTGCGCAAAGGCCTTACATATATGACGCCTTACAATTCCAAACTGTAGCAGCATCAGCGAAAACAGCTGGAGCTGTTATTAATCAGAACATTGGAGGCGGTTCTGCTAATAGCTTCCCAAATCAATTGATATCGTTGCATCAAATTCGCAATTATGCCCATCAACCGGGAACAACTTCTGGTTTGCTAAGCGCTGGAGACCATCTGCTAAGTATTGGTGTGCCCGCCGGAGTCAAGGATAAAAATCAATAGTATATTTTGATAACTAGGCGTGATTTATAGAAAGTATCAGACATTAGTAGCATCAGTAGTAGATGATAAAGAAAAACAAAGTAAGGAAATCTCTCGACCTCAGGATTTAGCATAGCCACGACTTTTCTCTGTTTTATATATTTTTTTTTCATTTTTTTTTATTTTACCTTTTGACTCAATGGAGATTTTTTTTATTAGTGTTGGCTCTTGGAATTTCGTATAATTTGATTGAGAATTATCCTGAATACTAAGGAACGACAGAAGCGGCTCGGTAGAACTTGATTAACTCTGAAAATTATGTTGAAGTAAGGGTTAGTTTTATAAACGAAATAAAAGTTTATTACAAACACATTTGGTACCTACATATATTAAGGTTTCAAACAAATATCACTGGCCTTGGCTTTAAGATTCTTATCTACCTATCAATGTCTGTTCGAAAAAGTATTTTTTTTTTGCAGAAATGTAAACCAAGTACATTTGATTTCCTAAAAAAAAACATTTTCTCACAATAGTAAAGCTTTAAACATATACCACTGTATGTACATGTATATTATGTTAATTTATGAATTTTGTAGATAACAACAAAAGATATAATTTGTAAAGCCTAAATAATATTCATTCATTTATTCAATGAAGATTAAAACACGAATTTTACAAATTTTGTTTGTAAAACTGTGCTGTTTATCAATTTGTTTTTAATATGAGATATGTAATTTGTTCTGCCCAAGCTCGTTGGGTCTTTCAATCCAAATACCATACGCAGTTTATAACCATTTAAAACACAATCAAAATATACGAAATTTGAGCTACAGCTAGTTTTTTTTAATGTGTATAAATATATTTTAAATAATGTAGAAATGTAGATTGCTTTTCTTTTTTTTATATTATTATATTAAGATCCTTAAAACGTATACTTATTTAGTTGTATATCGATTTTATTTTATAGTTTATATCGATGAAAAACAAAACAAAATGTTTTCTCTTAATAATGTTAAATAAAACATCAGTACAAAGTACTGTAGCTGTATTATTAAACAATAAAAATAAACAAAGAGAACAAATTAATAATATGTAATAATTATTTAGCTGCCACAAATTTACAAATAAATATAAAAAAAAATTGTTTGTCATGAATTTCAAATTGACAAACAAAGAAACTATACATACATACAAACATATACATAAATATCGCTCTCTTTATACCTTTTACATTAAATTTCCCATCTTTAATTCGATAGAATTAGAAAAAAAATTTCTGCCGAATTGACGTTAAGGGAAGTTCTTTGTACCATCAATTTATTGTTTCCCATTTCGAAATGCAATTTTTTATCATTAAAACTTTTTGAAATGGGGAAATTTTATTGTTGAGCAATATGAAATTTTAGACGAAAATAGTGTTAAGAGAACTAATTTAAATATAGAAATAATAAAAAATATAATTACATAATTTGCAGAAATGTGTTCTTTTTTATTTCAAATTTAATTGACTATTAAACTGTGAAAAACGTGGGTCCGTATCGCTTAAGACTAAACCGATCGCTTAATAATTGATAGTCGTTTTAACTATAGCTGTCTTTATCATATTAATATAGAAATAAAGAGAGAGAGAGAGGGATTATCAAAATTACAATCAATTATTCAACGATCGCTTTAGTCTTACGCGATACCGACCCAGGTAACAAGAAAACGGGTAACGGGATTTAAGTAATTCCTAAGTTTTGTTAGTGACTTTCGATTTTCTAAGGAAACAGCGCATAAGATTTTGATTAGTTAAACCAACGTTCACCGTTAACCATCAAAATAGGTCGAACTGTAATTCTTGGTGAGTAGATAAAATCGCAGTTTTTGTTTTTGAGATTTAAAGTTGCTTACAAATAAAATCATTGAAAATAAAAGGAGGTAATTTAAAGAATTATTTATTAATTAGTTAACAAAAAATTAATAACAAACATACAGGCCTATTATAGCTATCAACTATAATATACACACAGTCACAAAAGTAAGTATACAGCAGGAAACAAAATGTTAAGCAGAGAGAAAAAAATTGAATAAGCATATGTTATGAAACATTTGGCGTATATTTTTTACAAAATTTTATTCTCTTTTCGTAAAATCAATTATCAAAACATTTTTTTAATCAACTTAAAACTAAAACTCTCAGAATTTTGATTACAAAAGTAAGTATACACTAATAGAAATTACAACATTTTTAACTTAATATTAGAATTTAGTAACTTGTTGGGTAATCTTTTGATTTAATTACGGCGTTTATTCTCGATGACATCGACGAAACAAGTTTTTGGGTAACTTAGGGTTATTTTGTTCTATTCTTTTTGAAGGATCCTTTTAATCTCTACTTTTGATTTTATCTCATGTTTGCGTATTTGACGCTCCAGATGATCCCATTAATGCTCAATAACATTTAAATCTGGCGATTGAGGAGTTGTTTTGACTTGTCTTCGCACATTATATAGCAGCCATTCTCTCACGATGTGCGAGGTATGTTTGGGGTCATTATCTTTATGTAAGATGAATGACCTCATACAACCTAGTTTTTGTGCACTTTGATGAAGATTATTTTTTAAGATGTCGAGGTAACCAAAACGATCTATCGTACTCTCAATAAAAACCAGATTACCCACTCTAAATGCCGCCAAGCACCCCCAAACCATAACCGAACCACCACCATGTTTAACAGTTCCAGTCAGGTGGTTAGGATCTAGCGCCGTATTAGGTTTTCTTCACACTTTTGCACGTCCATCAGAGCCATAGATGTTGAATTTGCTCTCGTCAGAAAATATAACGGTATTCAGAAAGCCAAATCGGTCTGAATATGACTTCTGGCAAATTCAATCCGCTTTTGGCGATTGACCTTGCTAATGAATGGTTTTTTCCTAATAGCACAGCCTTATACCCGACTTCGTGAAGGATGCGGCGTATGGTTTGGGTACAGCATGACTTACCTGTCTTCTATCTCGTCCTGCAGTTTTGGTGCGCTTATTTTCGCATTTTTTTTAATTTGCGAATTATTAGTCGTTTCTCATGTTCAGAGAACGTTCGCGGGCGGCTACTGCGAGCCATGTTCGTAACTGTTCCACATTGTTTCTGCTATTCCAATATTTTTTGAACGGTTACTGGGCTCCTATCAACAAGTTCAGCTACTTTCCGAATCCACTTTCCTTCACTTGAGTACTTAACTATTAATTTTTGTAAGTCCAAGAAGAGCTCTTTTCCACGTGGTGCCATTTCTAATTTTAAAAGGAATAATTTGAACTGAAATAGGCTAGTCTAGTAGTTTTGCCTTACCTTTTTAATAAAAAAAAATCGACTCAAAAGTTTTTATTGATGCAACATCACATAAGAAAAACTGTCTGTATACTAACTTTTGTAACCAATTTTTTTTACCCGTGATTACAAATAATGAGATAGCAAAGAAGTGGATACAAATTGTACCGTTATTTTGCTTAACAGCAGTAATGTGTATGACAAGACACTTGTGCCATATGCAGAGAATAGATATGGATTTGATATTAACGGTATTTTTTCGTCTATTTACGTATTAGCTTGGTTGTATACTTACTTTTGTGACTGTGGGTATGTACATACTTGATACATATCAACAAATTGAATGAGTTGGTATTATGACTATCAACTATCAACATTTTTTATCGACTGTGAATTTTATTTGATTTTATCATTACTGTGAATGATTTTTTTGATAAACATGGTATTACGGATATCAACAAAATAGATACACATCAATTTTCTTATCAACCACAAATTCTTGATTGAAATGTAAACACACAAATTTATTCGGGATTTTTAAAGGCGAACAAAGTTAAAAAGAATGTTGACTTCGATAGAATTGTTTTTTGAGGAGTTATGATGAATTTTTTATAAGAACAACTTACATTTTCGCATAAAGAAGTTACCTTTTCGTGGCCGACAAAAAACAAATAAATATTTCAAACGCGAAGCGTCGAACAAAATAAACAAAACTCATTCACAATGAACTTTTTGATAAGTAGATATTCACAATCGGTCTAAAATTACCAGTTGATACCCATAATACCAAATTATCAACTAATTGGTAGAAATTATCGACCTATTAAATTGATACTCATAATAGGGTTGATAGATATTTTATTCATATAGCAAGACATGTCTAAGGGTGTGGGATCGTTAGGATCTTCAAAAAAAAAAAAGAAGCCAAACAGTATGTTGGGATCGGTTCACTATTGACCTCAACTCCTTACGAGTCCCTAACCACTAAAAAAATGTGGCGTAAAGAATTTACGTGTGTATTTATGAATGCACTGGTCTGTAAAATCAACATTAAGTGAAAGTTAAAACTTGAAGTAATTATACTCTGTTCAATTTATATTTGCAGTACAGGCCTTATGGGAGAGCTTTTTCAGAAACACTGGTGCCTGCTGCTGTTTGCACGGCACCTTAACTTAAGAAATTGCCACTGAAATAAGAAAGAAAATCACTGAGTTACATCAAAAATCCTTCCTTTTCAGGAAAATAAAACATACACATCAACATAAAAAAATAGTATTAGCAAAAAAGAAAAATAAATAACAGGTTTCATTGGAAAACTTAGTATTATTTTCAAAAATTGTTTTGTGAAAATAAACAAATTCAGAAAGAATTTTTAATAAAGGTTTAATGGTTTATTTCAACAATGTCATATTTGTATATAAATTAGACAATTTTTCTGTGGAAAAAGTGGAGTAAATCTTGAAAAATCGGAGCGTTGGAGTAGATTTTTTTTTCTTCAAAAGAGGAGCAAATTTGCTCCGAGCGGAGCAAGGTTCGAACCCTGCTGATCGCCAATTTGAAATTGCAACCAACCCTTAATGTGTTTATTAAAAAATAACACTGAATCAGGGTTACCATTGCCAAGTTGATAGAAATTCATATGGCATTTTCTTTGGTTTGTGCTATGTAACTTTTAGGATTCAAGCTTTTTCAAGCTTTTGGTAGCAAATATTTTTCTGAGATTTGCCGCAATTTTTAATGCTTACTACGCCAATCCTGTAAGAGCTTTAAATTAAAAATAGCTTTATTGAAATCCATAATGATCAGACTGAAAGGCAAATATCCTATCTTACCTGTACTGCAAATATAAATTAAACAGAGTATAATTGTTTCCAAATTACGATTCATTCAAGCCCCAGGAATTTACTCATGGTACTTGTATTCTTGTATAACTAGGTGTTCAACTGTTTACTATTTCTTTATCTCCAAGAAATTATGTACCTTATTCATATAAATCTGTATGTATAGATTTAATATAGATATAGATATATAATAGATTTAATAAGATTTCGCTCACTTTAAAGTGATTTCATATGATTTCTCCCCGAAAATATCAAGGTCTTTTGTAAAAACCAACCAAGAAATTTCTAATCATTCATTCCATTGTGTGATTTTTTCCTGTTTCACTTCGATTTTCACAATATCTTCTTCCACTTGTACATTATTTATCCGCCTTAATATTTTCTTAATACAAAGCCAAGTGGAAGTGGGTACTTGGCATTTAAAAAGGTACCTAATTGTTGTACTCAGATTTCTTGCAGGTTGTTTAATTTTGTGTTCAAATGATCATGCGCATGTGTTGGAGTTCTATTAGATTTTATAATGAAACCCTTGTACTCTCTGGCTTACGAAGAACCTTTCTGTTATTTTAGTTTTTCATTGCGTTTCTATTTTTATCTTTAATTTTGACTAAAAATTCAAGCTCAAGGTTACGGCTGATCGTGCATGTGAACTAGGTACTGAAGTGAGTAATAGCTCAGTATCTAAATTCTTTGTGATCCCTATAAGTATTAAGAATATAGGAACATATATGTATGTATGTATATATAAAACTACTACCTGAGTTTGAAGTACAGAAATCCATAGGGATTTTCTCTAAAACGCCCATGGAGGAAATGAAACCCAAACCATGTGCTTCATGATATGGAGAGAAACTGACGGAGACGGTGTGATCGATTGACTCTAATCAGTGATGGGATTTTAAAAAAGATTTGTCTTTGAATTTACCACAGAGTTGAAAAATGATTATGATTGATTCAGAGTTTGGGTTAAAGAAGATACGATAAGAACTAGACGTAGGTAAGTTCATATACATAATTGGAATCTCATTTTAAAATTGAGGCACCTTAAATTTTTGAGATACCTAAAGTGTATGGCTTGGTTGGCAATATAAAATCTAAGATCTTATTAAAAATAAGATTTCAACGGAGTTCAAGAATAATATGTTATTACAAACTGTATCTAATAACTGGAAATTTTAGTCACAAATTAGACAATCACCCTTATTCCGATAGTCGTTTTAATAAAACGCCTTTAAAACGAGAAGGCTCCAGAGACCACATTTTGGTGTTTAAATAATACGAAAAGGGCAGCGTTCTCTATGTTCTTCACTTTTCTAAGCATTGTAACGATAGTCGTTTCAATAAAATTTCAATGTTCGTTTTTAGAGCCTTGTCGTTTTACTGGCGTAAAAACCAATATAGGTTCTTATGTTCAAAAGTGCCCCATGTATGGGGCAGTTTTGAATTTGGAAGGGGCACTTTTGAACAGTGATATGTATTTTTTTCCACTGAACAAAAGAACTTTTAAATTTTATTTTTATATTAATTTTTTAATAAGAACTTATTAATAAAACTCAAAATTAATACTTTTGTATTGTATTTGTAGAAAAAAAAACAAAAATCCACAAAGATTAATAAGAAAAAAAAAGCTAAATCTAAAACTTGGATTTTTAAGTAAAAGCTGGAGTTTTAGGCCGGTATTCACCGAGCGCTCATAACTTAAGAAGCTCATAAACCTATTCACCAAGCAATATTACTGAAGATCTACGAGCGCTCTTCAAGGTTAGGAGTGGTCCCGAGTGAGTGCAAAACCAAAACCATTTATAGTCACCAGCAACGCTCCCCAAGCAAAATACGAAATTGACCGAAGGATTCTCACTGCCAGCTGTCATTCAAGTTCGAAAACAGTTTGATTTCAAAGTTTGGGTATGCCTGAACAAGAGAGAGTGGCTCTCATTTTCGAACTTCGAAAAACACTTGCGAGTGGTTGGTGAATACCCCAAAAAAATTTCAAGTTAAGAGCCTCGTAAAGTTAGGAGCCGTTTAAGAGCGCTCGGTGAATACCGGCTTTGTGAATAAAAATAAGCTTAAGCTAGCTATTAAAGATGTTTTCTAGTAATAGCTATTTTGAAATAGCCAACGCTAAGTTCATTTAGTTTTAGCTTCTTTCCAAGCCTAAGCTTCAATTTCTGTGAATAAAATAGCTTAAACTAGAATATTTTAGTTAAAGCTACAAAAATTTCAAAATTTGTTCGACCTGTCTAGAAAGATTTAACTAGGTCTTATTTTCAGTATTCAATAGCTCAAAAATGAGACATAGAACGTATAGACGCAGAGAATGACGGACGATATGACAAAAACATTTTTTACCTGAAACCAATACTTGCCGTATAGAACAGATAACAAATTGCTTGATTAATTGCTTAAAGCTGATTAAATTTTCCCTTAAATGTCTTAAATATGTTAAAAAAAAAAAAAAATTGTAAAATTGTATAAGCATTGTTCAAATGTGTCCCGAGTTCAAATGTGCCCCACTCTCCCCTAAATATAATACTAGGTTACAAAGGCGATTTCTATAACATTTTTGTACTGGCACAGTTGCAAGAGCTCTTCGAGATCTTGATTCTTTACTCTCCATTCTTTTGAAGAGTGTTCACTATCGCTAAGAAAACCATTGCCTAAGCTTTTCCATCGCTCCTACGAGCCCAAACGCAAAATAGTTGGACTACCTATGATAAAAAACAAAAATCTTCTGATTCTTAAATTCCATCGGAAATAAAATCAATATTTTGGTATTTTTCTTAAGATATATTTATTTTGAATAGGAATAAGTAACAAAAACAAAATGACTTCAATTAAATAACCATATAGAGCAATAATACAAAATAAAATAACGATTGATACTTTTTTTTAAGCGCAAAATAGTTGGCCTATGGGTCTTAATTTTTATTTTACCATGGTGTTACGTCGCCTTTGGCCTTGATAACTGCTTCTATGCGTCGTGGCATTGTGTCAACTAATTTTTGACATTCTTCGGTGCCAAAAGATTCCCAAATATTTTTGATTTTAGCTTTAAGGTCTTGAAGAGGTCCGGCATGGTTCTTTTCGCGGTTTTTGTTTCATTTTATGCCAGACAGTTTCAATTGGTGAAAGGTCAGGGCTGCTGGAAGGCCATTCCAGTAAAGGAATAGCTTCAGCAGATAGCCACGCCATTTTAGACCTTGCTGTATGGCAAGAAGCTCCATCCTGTTGGAAAATATAGTCTCGATCACTAGCTTGAAGTCGTGGTATTGATGGAAGAAGCTCATTTTCCAGAATATCCCTGTACCTGGCAGCATTGACGCTTCCATTTACAAAATGCAAATTGCCCAAACCCCGCCCCGACATGCATCCCCATATCATTAGAGATGCTGGAAACTTGACCGTTTTTTTAAGGCAATCTTTGTGAAAAACCTCTTGAATTTCTAATGACTCGTTTTCGTTCGTCGCCCACGCAAACTTCAAACCTCGACTCATCACCCCAAATAACGGACCGCCATTGACTTAAAGTCCAGTTTTTACGTTGTTTGGCCCACTCTAGCCGCTTTTTCTTTTGTTTAGGTGTTAAAAGTGGTTTTTCTTTGGCCTATGTTTTTAACGAATTAAAATTGCTCTAATTTAAATAAATCTAAAACAAACCTTATAAAATTTGTATCCAATTGTTTTCATAGTCCGTTTGCAAGTGTCGACCGAAACACTTTTTTTTTATTCTTTCCCTCCATTGAACAGTTATTGCAGCGGCCGTTTGACGTCGATTTTCTTTTATTATTTTTTTTTAAATTGGCAATCTCGAGGTTTTGCAATTGGTGGGCGTCCCGTTTTTTTACCGATCTCCACATTTCCACTATTTTTGAACTTTGACATAATGTTTCGAATTGATGAGCGCGGTAAATTGAATTGTTTTGCGATTTTATAGCTCGATAATCCCGTTTCGAAGGCTTTATTTATGGATTCCCTAAGGTCTCTTGATAATGCAACGGCACGCACCATGGTTGACATTAAATTGTTGCTGGATTGCATAAAACATGAGATCAATAAACAACAAAACAAGTGCATGTCATTTTTTTAATAACGGTTAACTGAAAATCTATTTAAATCTTCATAGGCCAACTATTTTGCATCCCAGAGAGAGTAGTCCAACTATATTATGCTCTATCTTTGTTTGAGGGAATGCAAACTGGAGCCATATGTGCTTTCTCGAATTTAGTTCTGTTTGGTCTAATTTACTTATTAAATGTAATTTATTACATCGACAAAAAAAAAATTAAAAAACAACTGCTTGGGGACCAGAAAATATAGGCACATAAAAAATGTTAATTTGTCAATTGATGAGTAGGCCAACTATTTTGCGTTTGGGTCGTACTCTTTTGGAATCTTCCCTAGAAGATAGACCTAAAAGAGGTGACCCTTCGTAGCTGCTAAATCATCACCTCAAGAAATCGTTCCACTGGTAATCTGATGACATAATTTACGAAGAGTTGAACAGATCTTTACATTGTTTTGGAGAAAGTAAGATTATTAAGCTTCATATTTCTAAGACATTTGTTAAAGCTTGGTGCCAAGCTCTCTTATCGAAAATGCTTGCGTTTGGTATCAATGAAACACGTATTCTTTGGATAAAAAATTACCTTCAATACATGTTGATCTCTTGCCTGAAACTTCTAATCCACTTCATTGTGTAGTCGACGACTATAACCTCACCTTCTCATACTCGTTCTGAAATTCAAGTCAGCAGTTTGAACTTATACGACCCAAACTCAAAATAGTTGGTCTATTCATTTATTAACACATTAATTCTTCATATATCCTAAATTTAGTGGCAGTCAGCTTTTGTTCATTTAAAAAATGTTGTCAATTTAATAAAGTAGTTTCACTGAGAGTAAATTAGACCTAACAAAACAAAATTTGAGAGAGCAAATAGCAACAATATTCCTTTCATCTCAGACAAAGATAAGAGCATAAAAGTTGGTCTACTCTTTTTTGGGTGCAAAATAGTTGATCTAAGACTATTTAAATATAGTTTCAGTTAACCGTTATTAAAAAAATGAGAAGCACCGGTTTTATTAATGATTATTTAATGATTTTATACAAGCTAGCGAGAGTTTCATGTCAATCCTGGCGCGTGGCGTTGCATTATCAGGAGACCTAAGGGAATCAATGATTAAAGCGTTTGAAACAGGATTGTCTAGCTACGAAATCCCTGAAAATTTTAATTTACGGCTCTCGTCAGTGCAGAACATAATAACAAAGTTTAAAAATTCTGGATATGTGGATATATGCAACAGAACGGGACATCCACTAACAGCAAAACCTCGCGATTGCCAAATTTAAAAAAAAAATCGACGATATTTATCTGCTTCAATAACGGTACAGTGTAGAGAACAAATTTAAAAAAGTGTTTCGGTGGACAGTTGTAAGCATATGATGAAAAAAATGGGATACAAATTTTATAAGGTTTATTTTAAAATATTTAAGTTTTGCATAAATTACGACAACTTAAATCATTAAAAACGCAGGCAAAAGAAATATCACTACTGACACCTAAGCAAAAGAAAAGGCGCATTGAGTGGGCCAAACAACTTAAAAATTTGGACTTTTAGTCAATGGCGGTCCGTTAATTGGAGTGATCAGTACAGATAGGAAGTTTGTGTTGGTGATGAACGAGGACCAGTGATAAAAAATGCTAAAGAAGCCTTTCACAACTCACAAGGACTGCCTTAAACAAACCGTAAAGCTCCCAGTATCTCTAATGGCATGGAGGTGCATGTCGGGATGTGGTATGAGTAATTTGCATTTTGTAATTGGGATAGCTAATGCTGTCAATTACCGCAACATTTTGGAACAGGAGCTGCCTCCGTCAATACTACGTCTTCAATATAGCAATGCGGAGTATATTTTCCAACAGAATGGTGCTTCTTGTCATACGGCTAGGTCAACAATGGTATGGTTAACTGCTGAAGCAATTCTTTATTGGAATGGACTTCCAGCAGCCCTAATCTTTCACCAATCGAAAGTGTTTGGCATACGATGAAGCAAAAATTGCGAAAGGAACCGCGTCGGACTCTTTAAGATTTAAGATCCACAATTACAAATAATTGGGAATCTTTTGGTGCCGAAGAGTGTCAACAATTAGTTGACACTATGCCAAGGTGCATTATAGAAGCAGTGATTAAGGCAAAAGGTCGCTTAACAATGTGGTAAAATCAACATAAAGAATCATAGACCAACTATTTTGCATCTAAGAAATGTGTATAAATCGTTATTTAGTTTTGTAAAGAGACTCTATATCAATATTTTATTAAGCCACTTTCTTTTTTTGTCCACTTTTCTTATTTAAAATGAATAGGACTTTATATGTATATCAAAAAATAGTTTTTGTTTCGAAATAGGTTAAGAATGAACACATATTTGCATTCTATCCTCGGTAGACCAACTATTTTGAGTTTGGGCTCGTACGACATAGTATATCATCTTACCGGTGGAGTAACGGCTCGCGTACACCTAATCCGTCATCGGCCGAATATACTCGGGCGTTGTCAGCCGAAATCGGCCGATCGAACCAAACGTATAGAAAGGAAAGAGAGCGCGTACACCACTGAAAGCGACATCGTCCGATGACGCCCGATAATAAGCGATCAATCGGCATATCCCAATTCCCAACATGTTTGGATTTTTCGGCAGTTGTCCGGTTGATTCTTGCGATGAAATTCATGCAAAAATGAAATGCACGACTGGTTCGCACGAACTTGCTCTTATGTAAAATTACTTTAGAATTTAAGATATACATTTTATAAATATATGTAAAACATGGATTTAATGAGGTAAAAATCTTCAAATGCATGAAATTGCCGTCTGATTTCCAGAAAAGTATGAATTTATGCAAACAAAGTTTAAAAATCATTTTATTATTAAAATAATTTTTTATATAACAAATTTCTTTAAAATTTTTCGAAAATAAAATTTGGCATGCCAATTTTAAGTATTTAGTAGTATAAATTTTATGAATTAATTTCAAAAACTAATTGCTAATCGTTCAGACATACAGACATACAGAAAAACAGACAGACAGACGGAATTGTCAAACCCACTTTATTTGTCTTCGCTATCATCTTAATGTCAACTTTGACCAAAATCTCGAGTTCGATTTTTTTTCCAAATGCAGAACATGCCATATAATACTCGTACCTATATCGCAAGTAAAAATAAAATATGAATACTAGAAAATTAATTAATCCCATTTATAATAGGGCACCTCTTTGAGACATTGCTAAACGACAATGGGCCGAAATTTCATCGGAGATGGAACTGACTGTTGCAGACATAAAGAAAAAATCTTAAATTGAAAAAAATTTTTACTTTCATATCCAAAGTTTACAGTCAGACTCCAGACCGGCACCATCCAAGATCGGAAGGAGTGTATGCAGACGAACGTCCGGGACAGTCGTCCGAATAGCTCCGACCCGATATCGGCCGATGATTCGGTTTTAGTGTACCCGAAATTTAAGAACTGATAATTCTACAATAAATTTTTTTGTCATATGCAGATGACCTCGTCATATAATTTAAGAAGCACTGGCTTTTCATGTTATAGCAAGAGATGGGGGTTGACAATTAATACAAAGAACTCAAAAATGATTGTCTTCCCAGGATTCCCAAGTGAACATAATAAAAGGAGATAGAAATACTATAGTCATTTTCTAGGAACATTTTAAGAGCTTAAATATTTTAGAGTTAAACTGAAATCGAAAGAAGAAAACATTTAATAACTATGCTGGAAACTATTCAGGATACAAACTGGAAAAGCCTAATAAGTATAGACATTTTAAAAAAGCGTCCGAATATTCTGTGAATTTTTTGACACTGACATTTGACGAGATTTAGCTTGATTTAATTTTTGTTTCTTTCTTTTTTATATAAGAAATTGTGTTTCTAATATCCATGTCTCATTTATTCAACTTCAACTAATTTTATTCTCTTTAAAATGTTTAATTTTAAATCGCATACGTTTGGACAAGTTCTAGAAGAGCTGTACAAAGGAACACAAGCTGCAGTTTGGTACAGAGAAGAATTTTTGGATTGGTTCGAAACAACATCTTGAGCAAGACAGGGATGTACATACATTAAGCCCTACTTTGTTCGTATTTTTCATTGGCGAATTGATCGAATTCAAGTACCTGGGTGTTTATTTTACGAAAAATCTGAATTCGGAGAAGCATTTCAAAGAAAAACTCCTAAAAGCCAAAAACTGGAATCAACGTTTCCTGGAAAAGATGTTTTAGTAACAAAAATATAGGGCATAGCAGCAAATATAAGGTGTTTGAAGTGGTTTAGGAGATGATTCTTTTATACGGATAACAGATTTGGGGATGTAAAAAGTTCGATACAGTTGAGAATCTCTTAAGGCACTATGTGAAGAGAATATTTCATCGACCGGCGAACACGCCAGACTACAACATTATGCTAAAAACAAGGGTATCGCCTCTCTACATAAAAACACTAAAGCTTTAAGCAGACTATTTGCTTAACGTCTTTGGGATACCTGAGCCCCGGCTTACCAGAAAAATAGCCCTCAAAGCTATCCAGGAGATTGGTTGAAATTAGCCCGAGGATGTGATATTAATTTGAGCATTAACGTAGTAAAAGTCATCTTTACGAAATAATTGAAAAAGTTGATGAGCAATGTAGAGCGGAATATATGGTTGAAGCATCTGGTTCGCTGTACAGATCAATCTACAGTATAGTAACTACAATGTATTGGAAAATAATTATTTTCGATATGCAAATAGTGTACACATGATTGCCACAATGGTAAGACTTCGAAATGAATTGCTCAACTTCAACTTTATTCCCCACAGACCTGATCTACCATTGGAATGTAGTACATGCAACTTAGCGGAACGGAAGAGCAAGTGCTTATGAAGCTTAATGATATGGATGTTCCAAAAACGAAGATTTTTGAAAATAAGTACATGTTAATATTTGTGATTGTACTACGTAATTCACAAATTAAAAATATTTAAAACATTGTTTGAAGTAATTTGATAAAAGTTACATATGTAAATTTGAAATATTAGGATCACTTTTTGCAAATATGTAGTAGAAAATATTCTGTTGTCAATCTGGCAGACGGCATTTTGCCATGCTATAAATATTTTGTATAAATTATATGAAATGTATAATTAAATGATTAATTTAATAAAATCAATCTAATATAAAATCGAGTTAAATTGAGCTTTCGAAATAACATACCCACCCCTTATCCTAATTGAAACAATTGGGATTAAAAAAAGAAGTTGTACTGTCCAGGTCCCTATGGTACCTCAAGCTCAAGCTTTCGAGATATTTGCTCTTGATGAAATTATTTAGCAACGAGATGTAATTTTCTAATATCAATAATCTTCTTCTTCATAATTCAGTTTAAATTCTAAGTTATTTATCAGCTTACACCTGACCCTACCTAGTCTAAAAGCAAACGCTTAGTGTGTTATTACAAAGATTTTAATTGAATTTTAAAGAAACCCCCCAGTGATGGTGGAAACCGGGTGACGGATTTAAGTTCAACTCAGAAATTAACTTTAGAACTTACTTTACAAGCTTTTGACAAAAACTGTGAAAGCCTGTGTGTTACTCGTATTATTCCTTTATAAATCACTCTAATGAACACAATAGGTTAACAACAATATTTCATAAAAGTCAATCAACATTATTTTATTGAATATCACATAGATAATAATCTTGTCCCTATAAGCATGACTTAACCTTTAATATAGAGGGGATAAAAAAAATTACCCAACTCAAATACCTTTTTATCCCAAGATCTCACAGAGCACCCGCAAAAGAAGAATATCCTTTTCTTTTTCCAATATTTTTTCGCCTAATCAATTTTTGCTAACAATATGCCACACGCTAGCTCTTTGTGCTAAATCCATAGAAAGCCTTACAATGCCTCACAATAAAAGTAATAAAAATATTTCGTTACAATCGAACTACAATCGATCGTACCGCAGACAATCGGCTCAATATCACCACCAACCAACAATCAGCGAATCAAATTCAGATGGGCAAAAACCTCCAAATCCCAACACTCACAATCCCTAATATTGTTTGTGCGATTTTTAATTGATAACAAAAATGGTTAAACCTATGCATAGCCCATAGAACTACAGAAATAGGATAGGATTTTTTTAGATACCTGAAAGACGCATCCATTCTCGAAGGGGTTAACATTCATTAGCATACGAACAAACGATCAACCCTATCAACGGATAGCTCACACACCTTTCACCAAAGATCTGATCCTCTCTGCATTTTTAATCGAGAACATATCCTTTTGTCGATATCATTCAAAGTCATTAAGGATCTGGGAATAAAGCGATAGAGATGGATGGGCTCAAAATATTCCTTGCAACAAATAATGGAACAAAGGGTCGTGGAAAAACAAACTTCCTTATAGACATGGTTCCATACACGATAGTGATGGGTAGGACACGAATTTGAAATGAGTTTGTATGAGGTACTCATTTTTTGAAATGAGGTGGTACTTTGTCCCACCTCAAATGTCCCATGGTACATTCCTATTTAAATGGATATTTTGAAATTTTAATTAAACAATGCATATTTTTTTTAATAGTATATATTTTTTCAAAAACAGTTCTTATAACAAATATTTTAACACATTCAAAATAAATTGAATCTAATGAGTTTAAAAAAATACATCATTACATGTTTGCATTTAAAAACAATATTTGCCCTACTTTCTTCCCACTCAATCTGTTTCTTCTTTCTGTTAAGACCTGTTCTGATCACTTTTTTTTACAAACAAATTTGATTACAGGACACTGGACTAAATACCAACACTAATGACTTTTCACGTACGCAAACTCAGGACAATTCATTGATTGATTTTTTTTTCAATTCTCATATTTGATCTTGATCTCTAAACCCTAATCTCTATTTTCTAACACTAAAAACAAAACAAATACAAATAAAAGGAATGCACTTGCATTTGCATATCAAAAAAAAATTCTACTCCTTCAAAAATTAACAAAACCTCCTACTCCCAACAGTAAAACACCTGCTTAATTTTTTAACCCTTTGACTGTATAATTTTCGATAATGCTACATACCTATCTTCATTGTTTGTTACATTGTAGTCAGTGCAACATTCAATCATTCATAAGTCCCACTCATTATCTCTCCTCATTTTATCTCCTCAAACAGATACAAAAGAACCTCAATCCTCAAATGACAAATGTCCTAGTCTGGTACAAAGTCCCAGCCTGGTACAAAGTCCTAGCCTGGTACAAAGTCCCAACCTGGTACAAAGTCCCAGTCTGATACAAGAATCCAGCCTGCGACAATATCACGAATTTTGTTTGAATGGGACGTTTGAGTTAAAGTACTCAACAACTCAACTCACAACACATTCATGCATTTCATTTGAAATCCTCATCTTCTCATTCTATTTCCATTGGATTGGTCTTTGGTGGTGAGAGAGTTTGAGGCATATTTCCTCCTTTCATACAATCAACTACGAGTACAATACAACTTCATTCTGCATCAGTCTCAGACTCTCAGTCTAGTATCAGGCCGATGAGTGAGATGCACGATACGAATAGTGTTTTTTTTCCCATGAAAGTGTAAAGAGAAATATTTTTCGTTGCTTTTGTGGTGAGGTGTGAGGTAATACATTTTTTCGTTTTGAGGTAATGGGACATTTCAGATTGGTGTATGGGACATTTTGTATTGCCTCATGTATGAGGTACACATCACTAATACACGATGAAAGATTGAAGGGAACACAAATATCTATAGGATTTCGATTCGGAACACAAGGACTTCTTAAGAATAAGTTTTGCACATTATTTGTATTGTATTATGCTTGTGTTATAAGAAAAAAAAGAGACGAAATAGGAGGCGAAGAAAAGGGCTTCGGTTTATTTTTCGCACCGCTATCGGAAATTGTCTCTTTGGCAAATAATAGGTACTGAGCCGACATTCACTTTCACAATATAATGCATTGTAAACCTTGCCATAATCGATATTAGCATTATAGGGGTATTGTGAAAGCCTGTGTGGTGTATGCCGTGTTGTCATAAAGATCACACAATTTTCTTATTATTCAATTGTGTCTTTGTCAAATTTCTGTTTGTATTTGCAGTGGTTGTTGTGGGGAGATCCATGATGGAGATATAGCCATTAACAAACGTTTTAATGACAATTTTTTCGCAATTTATTGTTTTGTTAGTTAAGGCGTAGACATTTGAAGATGGAGTGAAATTGTGGGGTATTTAAATAATTCCACTTTTGTAAGCAGGAAATCTTTGATTGTTGTTTCGAATTAAACAACCTGTTTTCAAAACATATATCATTCGACTATAAGAAATTTTGAGAAGGCTAAAAAAACTTTTTATTTTCTATTCAGAAAAAAGCTTTGCTTTTGCAATATAATACAATTTAGTGTAAAGTTTTTGAAATAATAGATACTAACCTAAAGTTTTGGACATGACATATTTTGAAAATGAACTAATGCAAAATTACTTTTAAGACTTTTATAACTAGTTTTTTAAGGTCAATCTATTAAATCTTTGGCGCAAAATTTTAAAATTATTTTAGAATGGGAGTCGACTCTAATTATTATGTATAAAACGAGAACCGACTTTTAGTTAATTTTAAATGACATAAACTATACTTTAACATTGAAAGGCTCGTCTAACTTTAACAGTAGCAAATAACTACTTTAACTTTAAAAAGTACATATACTTTATCCAGATTGACAATGCTCATTTCACACCAAAACAAATCGAGATAAAAATGTTTACTGATGCTTTATTTGATTTTTTCAGAGATGTGCTTTGTAAAAAAACTGAATATTAGAAACACGAAACAGTCGTAAAAAGTGTTCTACGATCTTTAATCTTACAATATTGCGGCGGACGATATGGACAAACAAATCTGTACTTACAAATGTATGTACATTATGTATGAATGTACGAGTATAGTCAAATTTTCTGTCAAATTTAGGGTTGTTCAACATAAATTCGCTTAGATTCTGTTGCTAAACCTACACACATAAGTTAGAAGAGTTGTCTAACGTGTTTAAAATTATAAAAAGTTAGACAAAGTTTCTAACCTAAAGGACTGTGTTAAGTAGAGCCGGTTTTATCCTTTAAACGAGCAACATTTAAATGTGGATTTACATGTATCTGTGTATTCGGGTTTCGACATACATCTGCCTCTCTCTACTTTTGTGCATTTTGCAGATGCAGAAACATGTAAATCCACTTTACAATTTTGCGCTATTATGTTTGAGATTCAAATTAAACTTTTAAATTATTCGATAACATCAAAGAATAATACAAACTATTCTTCTGCCAATGGCGCGCGGAGCCTTCCCTAGTTGAAGACTAAGGCCGGTATTCACCGAGCGCTCTTAAACGGCTCCTAACTTTACGAGGCTCTTAACTTGAAATTTCTTTGGGGTATTCACCAACCACTCGCAAGTGTTTTTTGAAGTTCGAAAATGGGAGCCACTCTCTCTTATTCAGGCATACCCAAACTGTGAAATCAAACTGTTTTCGAACTTGAATGACAGCTGGCAGTGAGAATCCTTCGGTCAATTTCGTATTTTGCTTGGGGAGCGCTGCTGGTGACGATAACTGCTTTTGGTTTTGCACTCATCGTCGTTTGTTTAGTTTGTTTAGTTTTCGAATTTTCGAACAAACTTTCGAAGAGAGCGCTCGTAAGCTTAGGAGTGGTCGGGACCACTCCTAACTTTTAAGAGCGCTCGTAGATCTTCACTAATATATTGCTTGGTGAATAGGTTTATGAGCTTCTTAAGTTATGAACGCTCGGTGAATACCAGCCTAAGAAAACTTAAAAAAATTATTTGAATTTTTTAAATTTCTGGATTTGCTGCAATTGGTAATAATCTTGCGGTTTAACTTCAAAATTCATTTTGACTAAAAATAATATCGGAACGCTACAAGGGTACCGTCACCTAACGCATTTTCTTTACTTTAAGCCCCATTTATGCGCAAAACAGATTAAACCAGCAACAGCACCAGCATCGTCAACAGCAAACAGCACGCTGACCAGCAAACATTTCTCAAACACATTGCCACCAGCAACGTCATTTCATCTGTTTGACATTTCATATATGAAAAAAAAAGTTTTTCATTGTGGTGCCACTGAATATTGCAGTGGAAAAGTTGATAACACTGCACCAGCAACAGCAAATTTAGGACTTTGGCCTAACGACGCTGTTGGCGTTGCTGAAATACAATTGAACAATTGAAATACATTGGCTCTAAATTAATGGCGGCCGCTGTTGCTGTTGACGGTGCTGTTGCTGGTTCAATCTGTTCCGCGCTTTAGACTTTAGTTCTTCATTCGCTGTACGTTGTTCGATCTTCAAAAAAATATTCCCGGTGAGTACCGGGCTGATTTTTGTAGTCTCATTTTGACGTTTCTTTTTCTCAAATTCGTTTTATGTTGTGTTGTGCATTAAAAAATACGAACAACAGTCAAATTTGAGACATGAGTCTCATGAGACATGAGTCAACGTGTAATAGCTTATTTTGCCTCACGGGATACAAATTTAAAAGGAAAGTCAAAAATGAGACATGTCTCATGAGGCAACGTGTAATAGGGGACCAACGAATTAACATTAATTCGGTTTTATTTTTTAGTTCATTCTAAACAACAAAATGGATAACAACACATTGTTGGCAGTGGCGGCACTATAAATAGTTGAAAAAGGGAAAAAAAGAAGATAGATACTGTTGGACGAATAGGTGGTAGCTGAAAAGGAAACGTTTATCACATATAAATCTTGTTTTATTTTCTAAACTGGCGCTAGAAATTATTAAAATATCGTGCTTTTTTGCATGTTTCTCTGATTATTATATTTAATTTATTATTATTTGTTAGTTGTTAGTTGTGTCACGTAACGTAAAAGAACCTACAAATCTAATACAAAAAAATGCTACTTCATTTTAAACAAAACAGCTGTTTTGTGAAAGCTCGAGTTAGTAAACAAAATTTGAGAAAAACGTATTTAATTCTGCGAAATTTGGAGAAGAGCTATGGAACCACACAATCACCTTCGTCGCTACAAACAAAAGAAAAAGATCTGAAAATTGGGACGCCTCCAACAAGGTAACGTCATTATTTTAAAATATGCCATAATAAATTTAAAAAAGGATTAATTTCTATGCACAGATTCTCCTTCAATAGCTGACTTTAGGGAAAATTTAAGTATTTCAATTTCAAGTTCGATATAAAAATTTAAAATTCTAAACAAGAAGCGTGGAAGAAAATTCTCTGCTCGTACATATATTTTAATCAATACAAAATTTCTATATCTTAATTCTTTTCATTTTATAATTCTGAAATATCGAAACATCAGACAACACAAACTCACAATTTGAAACTACAAAATTTAAAAGATGACAATTGATATGTGAAAATAAATTTTAAAATGTCTTTAAGTGACCTTTAAACGCGTTGGATGGCGTTTAAGTTAAGAGGCCTTTAAGTAACGCTACTTAAATTTTGCACTTAAAAGCGGTTTGGAGGTATTTTAAAGCTAAGCGCCCTTTAAAATGTCTTTATAGGTTCGGCTGTTAATTTCTAAACAAAAATCTTTAACATAGTTTTGAAATACATAAAATATGTATATGTAGGTGTTCTAGGACTAAGCAAATTCCAAAAATAATTGTTTAATTATTTTTTATACTTAGGTTAGCTACTAAGAAAAATGATTTTGTACTTGAAGAATAAAATAAAAGTCAAATTTTAAAACGACGACGTTATAAAAATATTCTGACTACTTTATAACATATCAAATTCGATAGTGATTAAAAATCACCCAAGTAACATCGTTGGAGCTAAATGTTATTTAAATGTTCTTTAACATCTCTGAAAGAGTTAAATGCAAGACCCTGCTCTATTTCAAAACTGATTGCAGCTCTCCGTGAACAAATTTAAAAATCTATCTCTATGTATACTGGAGTTTCTTAACAATCTTTAACTCTGTTTTGTTTAAAAGCTTTTTGCTCGGTAAATGTACTCCATAATAATGTTTTTATCAGCTGTCAGAAAGCATAAATGCATTTTGATTCTTAACCCTTTTAAATCTTTCACAGCAAAACATTTAGTTAAGGTGTTCTTTAAGAGCTATATATATTATCATGCATGTTGAAGAAAATGACGAATATTTTAACAAATTTTATAAAACATAAAAAGAAAACTATTTACAGTGACTGCATTTAAAAACTTGTTACTTGTAAAAGTACATAACAAATCAGATGTGACTTTAAATTATATTTGATCTTAACCTACCCCCTTTCCCTAATTCGTTTTGGTATATGATTCTTGGATATATATTCTAAGAACAAAATCGTTCTACAGAAAAGGCCTACTTTGGTCTACCCTGACCCTTGTTAACGAAAATTGGTGTGTTAATACAAATGGTAGAAACTTCCTTTTGGATTTTATAGAAGGAGATACTCGTATACAAGGCTTCAGATGTCCAATTTTTAATTCGTAATGAACGTAATAACGTTTTACTACTTTTTTATGAACGCAAACAAAAAAAACATTAATTTTATGATAAAGGGTGATTTTTTTGCTATTTTCTTTTTGGCAAAACTGATTTTGACAGCTCACGCACGTTTCGTGTTTTGTGTCACTGTTAAACATCTTCAGTTTGGTCTGTAATTTAACCGTCTTACAAATCGTCTTACAAAAGAATAACGCTTGCAAATTATTGAGTTTTATTTTATTTTATTGTTGGACATTAAACCACCAACACGCTTACGTAGAGTGCGAACTGAGGAAAATATCGCAGCTGTATCGGCCACTGTTAGTGATGACCTTGAATTATCGATTCCTTGAATTATCGTTCGCAGCAATTGGTCCTCTGTTACTCCACTCCTTGGAAAATTGTGCGGAAGGATTTAGGTGTGAAGCCTTTCAAAATACAGCTGGTGCAAGAATTAAAGCCGAACGACCTACCACAACGTCGAATTTTTGGCTCTTGAAAAGTTGGCCGAAGATCCAGTTTTTTATTGAAAAATTGTGTTCAGCGACGAAGCTCATTTCTGGTTAAATGGATACGTGAACAAGCAATACTGCCATATTTGGAGTGAAGAAGCATTGCAAGAGCTACCAATGCATCCAGAAAAAGTCACTGTTTGCTACGGATTATGGGCTCGCGGAATCATTGGGCCCTATTTCTTCAAAGATGATGAGAATCGCAACGTTACTGTGAATGGTGAGCGCTACCGTGCGATTATAACAAACTTTTTTTTGCGCAAAATGGAAGAGCTTGACTTGCATGACATGTGGTTTCAACAAGACGGTGCCACATGCCATACAGCACGCGTAACAAAGAACCAATTGAGAGGCGAGTTCGGTGAACAGTTTATTTCACGTTTGGGGCAGGTGAATTGGCCGCCTAAATCGTGCGATTTAACGTCTCTAGACTATTTTTTGTGAGGCTATGTTAAGGCTCATGTCTATAGCGACAAGCCCGCTTCGACTGGAAGCCAGCATTGAAGCATTTATTCGTGAGATACCGGCCGAAATGTTAGAAAGAATATGACAAAATTGGACTTAGGGGATGGACCATTTGAGGCGCAGCCGCGGCAACATTTACATGAATTTTCAAACATTAAATAATATCGACCGTACTATGGATTCAAATAAAGATTTCATGAATTTTTCTGAATTTTATGTGTTTTTTTTTTTTAATTTCCGATAGCTCTTAAAAAATCACTCGTTACTTGGGAAAACGCGCAGAAGGTAAAAAGGGAATGTTTCTAACAAAAGTTGACAGAAAGAAAATTTAATTTTCTTTACGTTTTTGTATTAAGAACTGAACTGATCTAATGAAATTCATTAAGAACTAACTTGATTTATGTCCACTTTCGAAAAAAAAACAAAGTTTAATATTTTAGGGATGAGTTTAAAATTTTGTATCGATGTTAAATTGAAAGTCGAAAACTTAGTGGTAAAGTGATATTCTATTTTGTGGTAACCGTTCAACTTATATTATCATACTGTTTCTGTTATGCAACTTTATTCACACCATTTAAATACAAATATGTACATCAATCAGTAAAGTTTCATCTCAATATAAATGATGGTACGTACACAAGATTCTCTCAGTCCCTGAGACCATCTCAAACATCTGCTTCCTCCTAAAGACATTTGTTTAAACGAGAAGACCTGTTGGCGAAGTTAACCAAAAACCTAAATGTTTCCTGTTGCAAATTATTTTCACTTTCCAATCCAAAGTATCTACTTGCAGTCGAGTTGTAGGTACCTCTGTCTCGTGTATAAAGATTATCATCTCAAACCTTGGGTAACAAAATAAAAAAAAAAAAAACATGCAATAACGAACAGAAAGTAATCCTCAAAAAAACTCCACCCTCAACCTTAACTAAGCTATTCAGCTCTATTGAGTAGGATCGAATTGCTGTTCCCTTAGGAACCTTTCAAAAGAAATCACATTAGATTTGGATGTAACAAGAATACTCTGTTCAAACTCAATGAGCTCAACATTGCAGGAATAAATGCGGGAGATGCGGTTACGGTGTGTTGCACCTCAACAACCAAATCTGACTTCAACAGTTTATCCATATGTCCATTTCATGACGCGTTGAATTTAAGGAGCAACACCGAAAGAGTGCCGAGGATGATCGGGAACATACGGCTTTTTGTTCCCACGAAACCAATGACTATAATGTGCCGCGAAACAGGTTTCCATGCAACAATTCCCAAAATATACCTACACCTGATCGGTTTTACTGATTCGGGGTTCGTTGCCTTCTTGGGCACCATTGCGTACTACGAGTATGATGATCGAGCGAAGAATTAACTTGTAAAGACGAATATGTAATGCTTGATAATAAAGTAAGGAACATTAAAAAAGTTATTAAAATGACCTTCAATTATTATTATCCACTTATATATGTATATACTAGCTTGAACGATTATTTTTGCGATACATGTACATATGTACATAATATGTATGAATGTAGGAAGGTACTATGGGAAGTTATGCATTTGTTAAATAATCGAGATTTTGATCAAACTTTACATAACGATGATAGGAAAAAGCAACTGGGTCCAATGGGATCCCAGCCGAGTTTTATACTCGTAAATATAGCACCACAGAATTGATCAACAGACTTATAGTAATTTATAACGACGCGACGTGTTGGAAACTGGTGTGATACCTCAGGAATTTAGAGAATCTTTAATTTTCCCAGTACATAAAAAAGGAAGCTTGTCAGAACTTTCCAATGTCAGTGGTGTCAGACAAGGCTGCACGTTGAGTCCGAGTTTTTTTTTTTTTTTTATATTATACCTACGCGCACTCAAGGGGTTATGAATACCATTTAATGTTAAACACAGTGAGAACAATTAAGAAAGTAGGATAGGATGATAAAGGAGATACCGATGCACATTGGTTTCGAATGTCTGCACATTGCAATGAGTGGGAAATATTGAGCCGGGTAAAGCATTCCACATTCGTGTAGTGCGGCTAGTAAAAGAATCTCTGTACATGACAGTACGTCCGAAATTGGGGTCAAAGGTTAACTGATGAGCATTACTAGAAGTACGAGTATTACGGTTGAATTGTTTGAGGGGAGGAATGCAACTGGCTATTTCACTAGAATACCATTTATGAAAATAGCGTAAGTGTTTGCTATGTTCATTGATGATCCCGTAAACTTTTTACCCAGTGGGATCGAATACGTAGGTAATGTAATAAAGGCGCTTCTTTTCGCAGACGATATCGTTCTCTTGTCGTACTCTCCTGATTCATTGCAGTTAATTA
Organism: Philhelius festivus; assembly: GCA_963931855.1. Taxonomy (NCBI): domain Eukaryota; kingdom Metazoa; phylum Arthropoda; class Insecta; order Diptera; family Syrphidae; genus Philhelius; species Philhelius festivus. The sequence continues at coordinate 68,867,778 of OZ007555.1, forward strand.
TCAACCGGCTAATTCAATACTGTTGAATTTGGAATTTAGTTGTGAATTTGGAAAAACCAAAAATTATGATTTTTAAGAATGGAGGGGGCAGAAATTGTATAAACAAAAAATGGTACTACGATGGTGAGATAATTGAAATTATTAAGGAATTTAAATACCTAGGTGTGCACTTCACAAGGAACTTACGTATGGAGAAGCATTGGAAGGAGAAGCTGACTAGGGCGAAAAGTGCAATAAGTGCATCGTGGAATAGATGCTTTTATAATAAAAGTATTGCTCATAGCAAAAAATTTGGAGTCTTTGAAGCGGTATCGGAATCTATTTTGCCGTAAGCAGCACATATCTGGGGACGAACCAATATGAAAGTGTAGAGAAGCTCTTGCACTACTATAGCTATAGAGCGAATTATGATTTTTGAATATTACAACAACAACTTGAATGAACTACCACCAAGTGTGTTTTTATTTTGGACGAATGCACGATGGCCCGCAAAGGACGTTAAGAGATCTTCGTGACAGTAAGATAATTTTTGGTGGAGCCATGTTTCTGTTATCCGGTGATTTTCGTCAGACCCTTCCAGTCATTCCACGGTCAACATGCAGCTGACGAACTTAATGCGTGCTTAAAATCATCAAATTTGTGGCCGAATATGAAGACCATACGATATGTAACTAACATGCGGCTGTTTTTGAAATAAGACCGGACTGCAGATGTTTTTTCGAGGCAACTGTTGGACATTGATAATGACAAAATCGCAGTTGACGTTTCAATCGGATTTATAACATTGGCCACAAATTTCTCCCAGCTGACCCAATCTAAGGAAGATCTTATTCACCGTGTTTTCCCGAACATTGTAACAAAAATTCAAGAACATTATCTACCATATAAGATCTCAAATCTCAATGAGACCATTCAAAATTTCATACCATCAGGACAGTTGTTTCGCTTCAAATCGGTTGACACAGTTATAAACTAGGATGATGTAGTCAACTGTACCACAGAATTCTTAAACTCACTAGAATTGCCCGGATAACCACATCACAATTTGTAACTCAAAGTAGGCTCAGCCATCATCATGTTGCGAAGCATCAATCAACCTCGACATGCAAAAACCTAAGTAAACAGGCCAGCTTTGACATTTGTAAATGTCAAAGAGTTAGTACGATATTAAAAAATAAAATAAGTATTCGATGATTTTAACTTTTTTAAAAGGATAGAGAAAGTATGATGCTATAGGCGTGTTTTTTTGCAAGTCCATTAGGTATTGTATAAAAAAACGATACCGGGACTAAGCGATTTGCATGTAAAAACAACAACTACTTAAGTCTATACAGACTTAGCTAAGTCCAGATAATTTTCGAGATTTAATCTAAGACCCGATAAAAATCGTGATGCCAAATAATATTATCTAGGTATATGTTATCGATAATTTGTTCAGAGAAGTCAAAAGTGACGTTTTTGTATGCTGGTTGATGCTAGTTTTCAATACAGCTGACAACTGCCATAGCGTTCACAGAGCTTCCAGCTATTAAGAATGAAGTTCCTAAGCCTCGATGTCGTTTTTTTCTATAATTCTATAATTTTCCAAAACATAGTTAGTTTTGGTACCCCCCTTGGAACCTTTTTTTTTGTTTTTGATTTTATCAAAAATGGTACGACCGATTTTGATAATTTTTTTATGTTAAGGCTTCCCAACAGTTTCAATATTATTGTCTATTCAAATTTTCAAAAAAAAATTGTTTGGATTTTTCAAAATTTTTTTTTGAAAACACAATATTTCGAAAACCCCATGCTCGATTTTTTTAAAACTCGATAAATAAAAGTTTCTTAAAATAATCTACAAGATATGAGAAAATCAAATTATTTTACCTAAAAATAACGGTACCCCCCATACAAATCGTATTTTTCTCGAAAACGGTTCCGATAATTTTGATTAAATTTTTTTTCTTTCAATTAATTTTTAGGATCTATAATTAATAACAAAACTTTAAAAACAAGATATTACTCACTGTACCTACCAAATTTTTTTAAATTTTGAATTTCTCATTATCGCCATAACGGATTTTAATGCAATTTTTTAGAGAGAAACTACTAAAAAGTTTAAAAAAACATTGCATTTCAAAACCTTAAGAAAAATATTTTGTTTGAATTTTGAAAAAAAAGTCTATTTTTTTCTTGGAGTATTCAATATCTCGAAAACGGCTCAATATTTTTTTTTTGTAAATTAAATTTTTATTCAAACAATAATAAAAACTTTAAATTGGCGTGGATACTAAAATTTTTTCTTAAAAATGTTTTAAAATTTTTAATATAAAAGCTTATTTTTTTAAGAAACCACTACAAAGACTTATAATTTTTGTTCTTGCATATACCTATATTTGCTTGAATCACATGACATCCTATTTTTACCTCCAACTACTAAAGAAGTTGTTTTAGTCATTTAAAAAATTAATTTTATGTTTATGAACAGTTTTTCTTAACAACATTCATTTTTGAAATTCTTAATCTATTACATAGGAGCAAGTTCGTGGGACCCAGTCGTGCATTTTATTTTAAAAGAAGTTTCGGCCGAAATGAAGCACTCACAGCGCCTGCTGTACGCAAGTTTGTGCAAAAAGTTCGTGAGACTGGTATGCTAGTGGATAATGCGCACAGACGGGAATGTGGCTGCTGTAGCTGAGAGTATGGGATTTAATTCACGAACATCAAAATAATTAATTTTTTCAATAAGTTAATAAGAAGAGAAATTTGAAACAGCCTTTAAAACGTTTTTTTTTTTTTTTTTTTTTTTGAAATATCATAACAACTTAATTAAATTCGAAACTTAATTCACAAGCATATCCATATATATGTAAATATTTTTAACTTAAAAAAAAAATAAATAAAATAAACAAAAATAAACATAACAAATATATCACTACATAAAATAAATAAAGGAACTGATTTATAAACTTTATAAAAAAAATTATTAGATACATCTTTCGAAGCTTTTCTTCTTCAATTTAAATGACATCCTGCTTAAATTTTATCTTGGATTCAGTTTCTCTAAGTCTCAAGTTTTCCATTTTGTTGTTGTGGCGTTTAATGTCTTCATATTGTAGATGTTTCCGCTCTTCTGTTTATATGTTATGGCGTTTCATTTCTTGTAGAATCAACTTTTGTTGGACATAGATTTTATCCAAAAAGTGGAATATTTTTTTGAAGCTTTGATTCGTTTCATGGTGGTGGATTCCCATCGAATCGACGGCTTGCTCTTTATTTAAATAGTCTTTTGGATAATAAGTTCCTGTTCTAGGCACTCCTGTGATGTCAACACATTACTCGTTTTCTTTTCGATTTATTAGCCATACTGTTGCCAATGGTAGGCGCTGGTTCAATTTGATTGACAATTTTGTAATGGAGGAGATTTTCCTTAAACTGGGGTTCCAAATTTCACTTCATTTTTGCACAAGAAGGTAACCAAAATGCAGCTGCATTTCGACATCCTTAAACAGATTCTCTCATTCAACAAATACTGATGATTGCTTCTTCCAATTTGGTAAATTTAAACAATTTCCGGTAGCTTTCTTATGTTTCAAGTTCTCGGAGAGTTTATTCCTGATGTACTTATTCTTGTCGACCTAAACCAATTTTTATAATTTTTAGAACCAGTAAGAATATAATTTAAACAAATAAAAAACTTTTTAATTCTATCGGTGGTCCCAGGCTATTGAGTTATGTTTCAGTTTTCTTCGAAAATGTTTTTATGTCTTCTTTTTCTCTAGTTGTGGTAAATCCATTACCAATGTCGGGGTTCTTTTCTATTATATTAACCAGTTCTAGCTGATGTAGTAGATTAATTGAATTTGACCTATGTATTGATATATTTATAATAATGAATAAATAAAAAGAATTTTTATATCGCATTATTTGCACAAAATCATTTTAACAACACTTATGTACTCGTACATCACTGCGTTTGCTTAGTAGTTTGCTGCCAAAATAAAGAGAGACAAATTCTAATGAAGTCACATACCCCGGTTACAAGAGAAGATTGAGGAATCGAATCGAATCCGAATTGAGATTTCGATCCAGGTATATGGTGGCACTGGATCGAGAGATCGAATTGAAATGGGATCGAAATGACAATTAGGCCTATTCCGCGAGATCTTTTATTCTTTTATTCTGTTATTCTGTTATGAATTTCCATACAAAGGTTTGAGCTGTCAACAAATCTTTTATGAATTATAATTTTGGTATTCGGCATGCTAAAATCTGTTATAAAATCTGCTAAGAAATCTTTTATGAACTGTCAAACATTCGAACTCTGAAAAAATCTTTTACGAATTACATTTTTGGTATTCAGCATGCCAAAATCTGTTATGAAATCTGTTAAAAATCATAAAAGAATAAAAGACAGACTTCTGTGACTTTTATCATAAAAGATTTCAAGATTCAAGGTATATAAAGCAAAAATGGATAGTTATCTTTTATATCGTCAACGAAATATCTTTAAAAGGAGACAAATGTAAGAAAATATATTAAAATACATATCAAATAAGCAAATAAGAAAATTAAAATACATTTATTTTTGCAGACGAAGGCACAGGACAATTTTAATGGAGCTAAGGTTGAAAAGTAATCCCTTTGATCTTCCCGATGTGCGGTTCATACAATTGTTTAGGTTAGACAAATTGAGTGCCAGAACTTTGATGGACAAACTGCAACTATTTGCGCGAGCCACAAATACGACAATTCCATTTCAAATACAGGTAAAATATTTAAAAAGAATGCATTTATGATCTATATAGTTGTACCTACCCATATATTTTTGTAATTATAGTTTCTTTCAACACTTCACTTTTACGGGTACGGTTCGTATCAGGCATCAATTGGTAGCGGCCACATTTTTGGGCTTTCGCAACCCAGTACTTCGAGAGCCATTCATGTCGTGACAGACCTTATTAACGCGCATTTGTTAAACGACGCAATTAAATTCCCTAGTGGTATTCTCGAGTCTCGACACCGCAGAGATAAAAAGAGAGTAAGTGATTGCATTCATTAAGCTTAGTTCTTATCTTCTAATGATTTGTCTTTTTCGACAGTTTTTTAACAAAATTCAACATGCCTGGTATAATTGGAGTCATTGATGGCACTCATATACCTATTGTCGCTCCACCTAAAAACGACATTGATGCACCAGGCCATTTATATATCAACAGGAAGGGCTACCATAGCATAAATGTGTTAGCTTTAACGGATGCTAACTTAAGAGTGATATATGCCGATGCACGATACCCAGGCTCAGTCCACGACTCCGCCATATGGATGGTTTCACCTGTGAGGAGATTTCTCAAAGCTGCATTTACAACGGCAGAAAATCAACGTTCACATATCATTGGTAAATACTTTTTCAATATATCATGCGTAGGTTTATTCTTAATTTTCCGATTCACTAGGTGATTCTGGTTTTCCACTTGAGCCGTGGTTATTTACTCCAATAAATAACCCACCACAAGGTTCACTTCATTCAGTCTTTAATAAGCGGTTTTTGTCCACAAGGAACTCTGTGGAAAGATCTTTTGGGGTTATCAAAAGCCGGTTTAGGTGCTTATCACGCCAAAGAGTTCTCCACTATTCGCCAGAAAGAGCAGCCAAAATAATCTATGCAATATTTTCCATACACAATTTGTATACTATGGGCATAGAACAATTTCTTGACGACACAGATGAGCTCGAAGAAATAACCGAAAACGAAATTGAAAATGACGAGGAAATCCAGCGAAGAAATCGCACCGAATGGCACAGCATTGGTTCTCGGGTTCGAGAACGATATGTCGCCAATTTGAGATAAAACAAATAGCGCATTGGCAATTTGAAAATTGAATAACAATCAATTAATTAACCAAGTTCCCTTTCTTGATACCTTTATAATATAATATAAAATACTATAATAAAATATCATTTACATAATATATTTTTATTTGTTTGTATGACTTATAATAATTATCATATAACTACTGCCTTTTAATTGCCATAGTCAATTTTTCTATGGCCGCAGTTGTAGCATTTTGTGCTACAGTGAGAGCTTCGATGCTGACAACATTGTCCAATTTGGAGCAGATTAGGTCAGCCTGCACTTGCTTCTTTTCCTCAGAAGTGCGGAGAAATTGATAGAAGTCATCATCTATAATTGTATAGAATTTAGGAAAATGTTCATGTAGTACAACAGCTATATTTTATAATTCCATCTATGAAGCAAAGCTTGATATATCTGCAAATTTCAAGAAGTCATTTATTACACTCTGTCACTTGAAAGCTAATTGCGTCTTTTCGAAGACTAAGATGTTTCTGAGTTTTGTTTTAAGTCCTCTAGGTGATTCTAAAACCGGTTTTCAGATTAAACAAAATAAAAAAAAATTCCGTCTATGACTAATTTTGGCATTTCATACGTAATTATTGAACATGAAGAAAATAGTTGTATATGAATTTTTTTTGAAATATCTGTTAAAATTGAAAATTGTTTTTTAAATTCAGCATAACACGAAATATGCAACTCAGAGTTGCATATTTCGTGTTATGCTGAATTTAAAAAACAATTTTCAATTTTGACAAATATTTCAAAAAAATTTCATATAAAACTATTTTCTTCATGTTCAATAATTACGTATGAAATGCCAAAATTAGTCATAGACGGAATTTTTTTTTATTTTGTTTAATCTGAAAACCGGTTTTAGAATCACCTAGAGAACTTAAATTAAAACTAAGATATCAATTAGTTTTGAAATTACTACATTGTTTTTCAACAACCTTAAGAAATATCTACCAATTCAAAGAAATTTCTTGAAATTGCCAGATGTTCTACCTTACTTCATTATTTACATGATGGAATATAAATATCTCACAAAATCACACTTAAAATTACAAGATTTTACCTAGAGTTTGAGTGGTACTCCTACGCTGACGTTTTTCTTTCGTCCCAACCCCTTCGTTCGAAGCATCCAAATAGATCAAGCTTTCCACTTCGTAACCCAACTCCATTTGTTGATCACCTGCTACATCCTCTTCCAATTCGTAGCTGGGTTCAAACTTGGAACAGCCTGCCACAGCAACATTTTTATGGCCATCCACCACAATGCGACCCCAGCAGGCCATCGCCCTCTCCTCCAACTTATCTATTGGTTTGATGTTTTTTGGGGAACCACCGCCAGTTTTTTTCAATTCAACTTTTTGAAGGCGGAGCTTGTGGGTAACAGCGTACCGCCAATTGTCGAAAACCTAAAAAAAATTAAGCCTAATTCGGAATAATACTTACTTACTTTTTATACTTACTTTTTTCCACTCTTCAACTCTGTGAGTGGCACCGCTCGTGCTGTTAAGAAGATCTACTAGGGTCTCCCATATATTTCTCACTGATTTATCAGTATGTTTGGTTTGGCTGAAAATTGGATTTTGCTCCATAAAGGAGCAGTAAATCTCTTTCTGCTCCTGCGTAACCTTTTGTTGTCTTCGCTCAGAAAATGTCAATAAAGTAAGGTGGGAACTCATTCATTAGATGAATCTGACAAAAATGCTGGTGTACTATGCCATGGAATACGAAGAAACCATTTATGTTTGTTTCAGGAAATACCATGGCAGTTCCAAGGTGCGTAACATGCGATTAACAGATTATTCTTATCATGGTATACGCAGCATAGAATTGTCATGGTATTCCCTGAAACAAATAGGTGGTAAGATCTTATTCCATGGTACAAATACAAAAAGTTTTCAAGAGATTACTTTTTTGTTCATCACCCATTTTACTATTTTAGTTATGTCAGATATATTTTACTTAATCACAGCTGATTATATGATAACAGATTTTTTTCTGTTTGATAACAGATTTCGTTTTCGAAGTTGCATAAAAGATTTTTATAAAAGTTCGAAGTTCTGAATACCAATCATAAAAGATCTTTTGAGGTGGAAATCTTTTATGATTCATAACAGACAATTTATAACAGAATAACAGATCTGGCAGAATAGGCCTAAATATGGTTTTGTAATACACTCGATTCCTCGATTCTGGTATACAAGCATATTTTCGATTCGATTCAGCTCGTTTAGTGGGATCGGATCGAGAAATCCTATTTCAATCCGATCCAGGTATACATGGAGCTAAATCCTGATTCAATTCCGATTCAATTCTCCATATAAACGTAGTAACAGATAAATTTCCAGGAAAATTTTATTCACGATAGCAACACAAATTCCTCGGTAAATTTTCAAATATCATTCACGATACCAATTTATTGAAATGGGGAGTTATTCCCAGGGAAATTTTATCAATGATAGCCCCCATTGAGTTTATAATGGATACATACAGTACACAACAGTGCGTTAAAATGATCGTTTTTTTTTAATTCTCAACGCACAATGGTTAGATATGTTCGTGTTTTTGTATTATTTTAGTTCTAAAATTCCATGCACTCGTACTCATTGTTTATTTTGTTTGTTATTTTTTTGACGTTAAATTAGAATTAACTACAGATTTACCTTGCTGAATATATTGACAGAAAAAGCTAAGTATGCTGATCACGCGTAATTTTAGCTTCTAAACAATATTATACCCGAAAAGCACGTTTCTAAATGTACAGAAATAATAATAATTCGACACATTATTAAATTTTGACAAATTTTGTTACTCTTGAATTTTATTTGAACTTTACTTTGTAAAAATGAAAATTGAAAACAAGAAATATTAGCGGATGAGCATTTGGGGATTTATCACATCTATTTTATTTGAATAAATTCACTTGCAATCTTGAAAATAAAATCTAACGATAGAATTATGCACATTTCTTTCTCGGACAATACCTATTTTAAAAATTCATTCTTCTCAAGAATCTAATGGCAAAATTTAGCTAGGGTTTCAGCTCATTCGTTTAAATTTGGGATTTAAAATTAATCGCTGTCGGTGTATTAAGCCCCTTTTAGACGATCATTTCAGTTTCAGTTGAGCTATCAGTTAAGCTTTCAGTTAAACTGATGTCTAAATTCAAAAACTGAAGCATTTAACTAAAATTGAAACTGATGAAATTCCCATAAGTTTTCAGTTCAGTTATCAGTTAAACTGATGTGTAAATACTTTTTAACTTCCCATAGGGAGTTATTGTAATCGGTCCGATTTGTCAAATTTGAATTTTTGACATTTCTCGACGTTTCAAGGTCCCTAGAGGCTATATCAATAATTTTTAGAGAGATGTCTGTGTGTGTGTTTGTACGTACGTTCGTACGTCCGTACGTTCTGGTACCATTTTTCGTCGTCGATATCTCAAGAACGAGTAAAGATATCGACTTCAAATAAGTTTTGTTTAATAGATAATAACTTCGAAAGAGGCTGAAAGGGCGTTTATTAAAATTCTGTGAGTAGTTTTCTCACTATAACGGTTTAAAAAAAAGTAAAAATTTTGGTTAGTTTTAAATATCCCACGAAAAAACAATGCTATTGATTTCAAATAAAATTTTATGATAATGTTTGTTTGAATTTTACAGCTAAAGTTTGTTTCGCTGAAAATTCGGTTATTTGAAAAAAAAACTAAATATGGGTGATTCTACAAACAATGGAATAAAATGATACAAATTTCGGCACGACATTTTTGGATTCCAAAAGTCGTAAGAGTTGGTCTAGATGATTATTAGAACGTCCCTTTGCGTTGTTGAAAGCGGCCAGTTAAAAAAAAGTGTGAGTGCCAGGACTCACGGTTAAGATGTGTAAACATCAACGTTCGTCCGAGTGCCGAATTTTTGTTATCGAACGTACCCAATAAACATACAATGCAATCGTACTAGTTTGTGACTTTAGAATATACCCCTCACACACGCCACATCGATCAACCTAATCGACAAAGTACTTCGCTTTTGTATGGGCATTTACACACCAATACGCCGACGTAGAAGTACATGCAAAAATCAGCTGTGAAATGGTAGAGTTGTAAAATTTTAAATGAAAAGTGAAAATGACCGCCGAAACATATTTGAATTTTAATGCTCCAGAACCACTTTTTTGCGTTGATCAGAGCTTTATTGAATTCTTGCTTAAGGAGATAGAATTTTATTCTTGCTTTTTCAGGCGATTTGTAAATTTTAACAACTAAAACCGAATAACATCATAAAAAATTGTTTCTACGAACTAGTTCGGTCCTTTTTACACGCCATGTCGGCATACTACTTCGATTCCCAGAGTTCGCACTGCTATGTCGACACAATATTTATTTCGCACGACCCAAAAACCTTATCGACAATATGCTTCGATGAAGTAGTTCGTGCATTGACTTATTATAATATAATACGTCAATGAGTTCGTGTGTTAGGAGTGAGTGGACTCCGCTACGTAACGTAAAGTTTGTTTGACTTATGTTTAACCAGGGATGTTGCTTGTGACAGCATTATATTTTTACACTTATATTCAAACAGAGATGTTATCTGATAAAAAATAGACTGTTTTTACACGAATCTGATTTTAATCTCTGTTTCTGTTTTGGCTTCCTTTCGAGTGCATCTGTGCTTTTAAACACAGCGATTTTTAATATAAGTTAACTTTTTTCATGCGAAAAGGAGTCATCTCTTCGCACTCCTTACTCTACTCTGTTAAGCGAATTGCACTGAGCGAACGCCAAATATAAAAAAGAAAACCACAAAGAAGAATGAACGATAACATCGCATTTTTCTCAGCAATTGTAAGTGTATTAGTAAAAAAGTCACACGTATATAGATTGGATGTAGGCTTGAAGAAAAATCAAAATCTTTTTAATCTAGCGTACTGCATAGAAATATTGTATATGCAAGGTTGATGATTGATCATGTATTTATTGGTTCATTTGCGTATAGAACCTGCACCTGCGCGGACATTCAACTAAATAGTTCATCTGTTTTCTATAAGCAACCAAACAGTTGTGCAACTAAAAATTGAATGTGCGCGCAATCATTTAGTTTGTGTCAAAACACAAACTTTTTAGTTGCTCGAACCAAGCAGTTTCGAAACTAAAAATTGAATATGCGCGCCTAGCCTAAGAGTTTACTTTTTTGTTCGTCATCCATTTAAATTATGTCAGATGAAATATTTTACATAATCACACATAACAGATTTAGTTCAGTTTTATAACAGATCTCGTTTTCGAAGTAGAATATGGCCAGGCGCGCGCATTCAATTTTTAGTTTCGCAACTGTTTAGTTGCTAAAATGAAACATATGGGCTTATATGGGACACCGCGCACTTAAAGCAACACGATTCGAGCAACTAAAAACTTTTTGTTTTGACATAAACTAAACGATTGCCTAAAATTAATTCGTAATAGTTGAGCTGTTTTCCATAAGCGCAAGAGAGAAAAGAGTGTGAGCGTGAGTAAAGAGTTGCCAGTGCGCGGTTCTCTTTCAACTGGTGATTAAACTATTTGATTTCAATCACAGTTGAAAGTGCGCGACTAGCCTAACAGACTTTTATAAAAGTTCGAACCTCTGAATACCAATCATAAAAGATCTTTTAAGGTGGAAATCTTTTATGATTCATAACAGAAAATCTATAGCAGAATAACAAATGTGGCAGAATAGGCCTAATTGGTCGAGAGGTAAAGAAATGTTGAGGGATTGAATTAAGTTCTAGCCAGCAATGGAAAGTAATAAAATCAAGATTTTAGTACTCAAAGTCTCCAATGTAAACACGATGTCGTAAGTACGCATTATTTACAATGTAAACAGGGTGTTAAATGCAATCGTCGGTAAGGTAGGTTGCTACACGGAACGTGTAACCGAAACGTGTAACCGTAACGTGTAACCGTAACGTGTAACCGTAACGGGTTACACGGGACGTATAAGTTTTACACACGTTTTCGATTCACTCTACCGCCGGGAAAGATGTTTACACATCAAAAATAAAAAATGACGATTTTAAGGACATTTTTTGAAAAAGGATGTTCAGGGTACTGAGTTTTTTTTTAAGGGAACTGAATAAATTTTTATTTTTTTCTTATTTTCTCTTGGGTACACATTGAAATATAGAAATTAAATTTAATTATTCTTCATAAACATAAAAATTCATGGTAAATAAATATTATTTAGCATTTTATTAAGAGAATATAATATATTATAATTAAATATTTTTTTTCTAAGAATCAATTTAAAATAAATTATATTCTTTTTAAAAATTTTAAAAATATTTCGCAATGAAGTTCGAAGTTCAATATAACTAAAAATTTCTCAGGTTTCTGAATAAAATATCATTTGCTCATTTATTAACCAGGGGACTGAGGCCAGGGGACTGAGGTTTTTCATGGTTTTTGCGCAAAAAAGGTATTAAGGTTTAACTTTAAAAAATAAAAATATATACATAATATTACAGTTTTATTAAACCTATACTATACTTCTAACAAATATGCCTTCTTACATAGAAATTTGTTTTGTAAAACCTCACCAGAGGACTGATAATCTAAAGGGACAATCCACGACTTCTTGCACAAATAATGTCTTTTTCACAATACTAACATAAGAAACAGAATCGATTTGCACCACAATTTTATTTTAAGGAGACTTGGTACTTTAAATTGCCAGTGCTGGAAATTCGATCGATGCCAGGGGACTGGTACACAAAGCGGGGGACAAAGTTTAATTAAGTTTATATGCAATAAAATAAATTACTAAAAAATATTTGACTTTTTTGTAGCAAAGATGTGTTATTTTCGGTAACTTTGGTGCAATTCGTCTAAGTATGAGACCTGAAATAAGAGAACGGTAATAATTTTTCTTTGCGAAAACGCACGTCAGGGGACTGAGAATCAGACACTTTGAAGAATTTTTTAAGGTCAACCTAATAATATTGTTAGGCCAGGTAGATATCAACAAGATTTAATTTTATAAAAAAAAATCAGATTAAATAATTGAACGGATTTTAAAATATTTCTTGGGCCACCGAAAATTCCATCGTTTGTAGAATCACCCATATGAAGTTTTCAAGACCACAAATAGGAAGTTATCAGTGTGGGTCGCACCCAGCCTCTTTTCAGTTCAGTTGTCAGTTCAGCCGTCATTCGAGTTCCTGTTTTTTTTTTCAATATTTTAAAACAGAATGATAATTTGGTCGATTTCATTGAAATTATAGCGCGTGTCCATGTTTGTGGAATAAAAGTGACCCTTTTTATCGCGATGTTAAAAGAGAAGAAAACTGAAGGAATAACTGATTGTCTAAAAGGGGCTTTTAGACTGGAAAGTGAAACGATATATGGAAGAGTTAAAATTTGGTAACAAGACTGAAAAAATAGTTATTTTAAATTCGTTTTTACCACATCAGATTCATAATTTATAGCTAAGACGGATTTAGCCGAAACTGTGGTAAATTAATAACTGATGATGCGACAAGAATTCAGTATTTTCTCGTATTTGTATGTTCATTGTAGGTGAAGTTGCAGTCGTATAATATTGGTGATGACAAAAACAAACGACTGACAAACTTATACAACCTTAATATTTTAAAAAAAAAAAAATGTGTCAAATCTATATGAAATGCCTGGTCCTTATATGACTACGGAAGTAGATGGTTACCAATTAGATACATATAACTTTTTTTCACATACCTAATTCAAATATTCATAAAAAAGGCAAAAAAAATATATTTTACTCTTATTCAAATCTTTGTGAATATAAAACCGTTTACAGTAGTCACGCAGTTTAAATTGCGTAACAATCCTTTTTTTTTTACAATAACAACCACCTTTTCAGAAAAAAAATTTACGTTAATCACTTTTTTGTTCTGTCACCTATGTATGCATGTATTTATTCCAAGGGTAAAAAGCAAAACAAATTCATATTTATCAAAAAAAAACCTGAATACCATTTTTTTTTTAAAAAAAAGGTTAGGTTCTGTCACACAAAAAATAAGTTTTTTTTGTTGCAGTTAACATTTAAATTATTCGTATATGAGAATGCCAAAGACAATATGCCTCTACATCCCTTCCCAGTTACTGTCCGCTCGAATTTTAGATCCGCATCTTATAAAAACGCGATCGTCTTTAAACAATCTTTGAATACTAATGACTTTCACCTCATTCATCATACTACAGGCTACAGGCATAAACTCCAACAAACCAACAAAAAAAAAAAAGACTTCACATCGCGTCTCTAAACAAAAAGGATGCTTTTTTTCTCACGATTTCATCTTCTTCACCCTGACACACTAAGCAAGGACACCCAACCGTCATCATTACAATCACCATATCCGTGAAGAAGCTACCTCACCTTTAACTCGTTCCTCGTTTTTTTTTTCCTTTTTTTCGCCTCATTTCCATCTCAGATTGAATATAAAAAATAACTCAAATTAATTCAAGAATGAGAAAAAAAGGATCCCTCATGACAAACAATAGACACTACAATAGAATCTCCAGCGTTCACAGGCATAAAAAAGTAAAACAGGAAAAAAAATCTCGCGAGGATAACATTATGTATGCATATCACACACAAAAGGGATCGCCTAGTCCTGCGACTAATTTGCATATTTGATCGCGCGAAAGAGGTCCTGTATGTGGAAGTGGTTAAGGCATCTTCTTCTATTGAAAACAACAAATCGCAGTCAACGAACAATGGCAGCGCGATCGTCTGTGTGCGTTGGGTCATTACTTGGGACGGGACGGAAAAAAGGATTCTCTGTTAGTAATCATCCTTCATACCTACTGTCACGTATTTATTTTTTTTTTATTTTAAATTCCTTCATAGTCATGCTAGGCATATTCCTTCCGGAAGGACCATCTCACCCTTTACTTCCGAGTATGTGTATGAACGAACGGGTACAGAATTTAAGTTTAAGGACAAGGAAAAGTTGAAGGATGAGTTTTTGTGAAAACTGCGCATTCATTTTTCATCTCTCATTCGATATTCAAATTATGCTATCGCCTGAGGCGAATAATCTATCAACGATAAATTATAATTATCTTCAGTTCATTTGTATGTATCCGCAGCTATAGAAGAAGACGCATCTACGGGATTAGATATTCACTTCTTGAAAACTGGAACATTAGCATTCAAGAAAATTCCAACATAAGACGAGAAAAGGACTATTATAGACCGACCAATTGATTGAATGACAATGTTAAGAGATCATTACCGTTCTTGATGAAATTTGCATTTTCTTTTACAAAAATAAGCAAAAGTAAACAGAGATTAATTTAAACAATATTATAATTTTGGTGCCCGGTGGGTTGATGGTAAATTGGAGTTTAAAAATTCCAAAAATCAAGTCTTGTATATTTGTTGCAGACATCTGCTGCTTTTTTAATTTAATTTTTTTTATAATAATTTAAGACTGAAAATGAATAAGTTTAGAGAAGCCTCTTTAAATAATTTTGGAAAATAAAATGCACGACTGAATCGCACATTCTTACTCTTATGTAAAAGCTGCCTGGAATTTCAATAATTATTGATATATACAGTGGAGAGGGGGTTTAAGGGTCCAGATGAAGATTTGAAACCAAAAATTTTCAAATCAGTCCTATTTAAAAATATTTTATAACGATTTAGTAAAATGCTAAAGCAATTTTAGTAAGTTACTAAGTTTAAAAGAAGATTTTCTCATATTAAACAGGCTTAGCATCTTACTATCTCTAAACATTTTACTACAGTTAAAATCACAAAATGACTACTTTAACTTTAAGTAACTTGTTAAATCCATCTGAAATCTGCATTTTCCTCGTAAAAAATTTGTTGGCAATTTTATTTAAAATTGTTGAATTGTGTTTTTTTTTTTAAATGATTCGTGAGCTAATTGTTTTAAGAAGTAAATAAAACAATATGAAATGTTTTCGGAAGACGAAGATTTCGATGTTTTAAGTCTCAGCTTTGAGCAGAAACGTGCGGTGTTCTAAGTTCCAAACAAATACTTTTGAAAAGCTGGACGATGAAGAATTTTACTACAGGTAAAGTTTTGACAAGATAACAGTTCGGTTCTTGTCTAAAAACCTAAATATCCAAGACCGAATTACAAACCGTGGGCTTTCGATTTCCCCAAAAGTACTAATTACATTACACTTTTTTGAGAGAAATATCCATCAGTCTGATGTTGGTTAGTTATGGTCACCTATAGTTTTTTTTTCATTTTGCTAAGGTTTACTGTTGCTGAATACGGCCGACGCTATTTTTAACGTCCTTAGACATGCAAATGTCATAACAAAAGTCTTCTGTTGATATTTTGTACTCAATCGTTGATTAGTAATTAAAAAAGTAATTTGAGAACCCCTTGTAGTACCCCTTGGCATAATGGTTAGTGCGTTGGACTGTCATGCGGAAGGTCTCGAGTTCGATTCTCAGCCGCTGCAAGAAAGTTTTTTTCAGGGATTTACTGCCTCTTGCGAGGAATTGATAAATCCTCCAAGAGTATCTCTTGTCATGGAAAGTGTTGCTCATTAGCCGTTCGGAATCGGCAGAAAATTGTAGGTTATTAATTGTAGGTCCCCTCCGTTCCTGGTAACACGCCTACAGGAATGGTTGAGAGTTGTAAGTCACTAGGTCCTGGTTCACTTCGAGCTGTTGCACCATCAAATTTATTTATTTAATTTGAGAACCTCTGTAGATCAAAGGAAACTTGTGAATTCCGTAAGAAACACGTAAGTATAAATCAGTATTTTATTAATATAAATTATGATTTTTTTATAAAATATTTTTTATAATAATTTTTACTATAAAATAATTTTGGTAATTTTTATATATAATTAATTTTCGTATACATATATTTATGTTAATAAAAAACGCATGTATTTATTTTTAGCTACTGATGATGAGGCAAATAAGTCCTCGAAATACGAGTATATATACAGATAAAAAATAAAAAGAAAAGAATGCGTTTTAATTGAATTAAAATGAAGAAAAACAAAAGGTAAAATAAAGTATTTTATTTATTTACCCGTGTTTTGTTTATAAGGGACAGTGCATATTATTTCAAAACAATAATTATAATTAGTGGATCTATTTGTAGTTTTTTTATTTGAATAATAAAATATCTAAATATAACGTGCGGTGTTTATAACTAAAATCTAATGTTCAACAAATTCAGTGACCAACAGGGGTATCTATTACTGGCGTTATTGGAAGTTTTTGAGGAGGTTAGTTAAGGGCACCATCGTTTTAGTCTTTCTTTTTTCGTGTCATTATTTTCAAACCGTTTTTTAGTTTTCTAATAAATCGTTTTTTTTTTTTTAAATCTCCGACTGCTAGTCCATATTTTTTCAGGATTTTATTAGAAAATGACTAAGCAAAATTAGTTTAAGAATAAGATTTGCAAAATGCAGTTAAAAAATTCGCGCCTAAATTCAACGTTTACTCTCAGAAACTTCTATGTTGCTTGTGCTGCAGCAAAAACAGAAAAATACATTAACACTTTTCTTCATCCCGTCTTGTAGACAGATTGTATTAGTAATGATATTAACGTATTGATTTATTGCATTATTAATATAAATATTTTTCAGTAACTTACTAGTTGTACGACATCCGAACGTCAGTTTTTTGTAAGCATTTGGAATTTTCTGCCACGTGAAATTAAAGGTTTGAGTTGCACAAAAAAAATAGGAAATAATTAAAGAAATATTTTGGTAACTTATAATTGATTTGAATACAACATTAAAATACCTTTATTGTTGTATTTTTGCTTAAATATGAAACAACCAATTTTGTAAATCTTTTAACGTAGCTGTTTTTGCATTTACAAACATTATGTAGATGTACCTTTTTGTTTTTGTGCATATTAATATTAATTTAAATTATTTATTTTTTAATACCTTCCAGGTTGAATATGTTCTGTTTTTATTTTTCCTAGTTTTAATACTCGTAGTTTGAAAACCACTTAATTGAGGGTTTTCACACCAAGCCCAAAATTCCAACAAAGCCCAAAAACAGAAGTTTTCGCATACATTTTTGATGAAGAGAAAAATATTACTGGACACGCGACGCGGGATCGATTATCCCTTCTACTAAGCGAGCCGGTTCGCTTACGAAATGAATTTAATATCATGAGTCAGGATTCATTGTATTCCTATTTTTAATTAGAATAATTCTTGTAAATTCTCTTTCAGTTTTGCATAAAACATTTTCCTATTTATGCTTTTAACTTTAACACTGCAAATTTTGTTTTCCAAAGCGGATGCAGCTGGGTGTCAAAACAATTGAAATATCAAATTAAAACTTGTAAATTTTCTATTTGAACGCTCTACGAACTTATGTAAACTTGTTGCCGAAAACCTCTCTTATAGTTTAGTGTGAAAAGCTACGCAAAAAGGGTGTCCATAACTAGTATTTTACGGGTGTCGACTACTGAAAATAAGGTGTCCATAACTAAAAAAGTGGTAAGTTACGAGTATTTCAATTTTGTGTTTTATTTATTTTTGGAATTTCTTACGTATATTAATTTCTTTAATATTATAACAGAAAATTATTAGCAGTTATAATAATATGTAAAAAAAAAATTAAATGCACGACTGGGTCGCACAAACTTGCTCCTATGTAATAGACCAGGAATTTTAAATACGAATGTTATTAGAGAAAACTGTTCATAAGGATAAAATTATTTTTTTAAATTCTTTTAGTAGTAAGAGACAAAACCAGAATGCTATGCAAATATGAATTTATGCAAGAACAAAAATTATAAGTCGTTGTAGTGGTTTCTTAAAAGAAAAGCTTTTATATACGAAATTTTTAAAAGATTTTTAAGAAAAAAATTTGGTGTGCCAACTTTAAGTTTTTATTACTGTACGAATGAAAATTAAATTTTCAAAAAAAAATATTTCGCCGTTTTTGAGATATCGAATTTTCCAAAAAAAAATTACCTATTATTTTATTTCAAAAAATATTTTTTTTAAAGTTTTAAAATGCAATAGCTTTAAAACTTTTTAGAAGCATCTCTGCAAAAAAATTCATTAAAATCCGTTATGTCGGTAATGAGTAGTTCAAAATTTAAAAAAAATGGTTCTATGGTAGGTACAAGCTGTAATATCCTAATTTCAAAATTTTTGTATTAAATTAAAGATCGTTGAAATTAATTGAAAGAAACAAATTTTTATTAAAATTCTAGGCGCCGTTTTCGACAAAAATACGATTTTTGGAAACCATTTTTTAACATTTGTATGGTGGGTACCTTTATTTTTAAGTAAAATAAAACTTTTTTTCATACATCTTGTAGATTATATTGAGAAACTTTTATTTATCAAGTTTAAAATAAATCTAGCATAAAGTTTTGAAATATAGAGTTTTGAAAAAAAAATTTAATTTTTTTTTTTAAATCCAAAAAAAAATTTTTTTTTAATTTGAATACCCAATTCTATTTAAGTTTTTGAGGAGCTTTAGCACAAAAAAAAAAAATGATCAAAATCGGTTGTACATTTTTGGAGGAAATCAAAAACAAAAAAAGGTTCCTTGGGGGGTACCATATCAATAACCATTTTTCGGAAAAAATTTTTCAACCAGTACCTACCTTTAACTAAACGAATTTTTTTTGTATCTGTTTTTTTAATCTGTCGAACAGTTTTTGAGAAGAAACAAATATTTACAAAATTTCGAAAAAAATTCGTATGGTGGTACCGTTATTTTTGGTTTAAAAAAAAAAAGAAAAAAACTTATGGGGGAAAAAATTAAAAGTGATATCGGCCGAGTCGTTTAGGCTGTAGTCGAACCGACAGACAGAATTTCGAGACCCACTTTTTAGTCTTCGCTATCATCGTAATGTCAACTTTGATCAAAATCTCGAGTTCGATTTTTTTTTGCGAATGCATAGCTTGAATGCATAAAGAGAAGAACTGAACTTAAAGTACAGAAAAGTGAACTAATTACTAGGACATACCTCTGGCCTATTTATCCAGAACAAAATAATGTTATACAAGCAAGTGCTGAGCCCGTCGCACAGTGGGCATAAATCGTGATTTAAGTGGTCAAAAATATTTTTATTTTGTTTTCGAATCACATAAGTTTAATTTTAATTAATTAAAGAAATATTTATACGTTAAATATATGACTTTTTTTTTAAATAAATATGCTGAGGTTAAGAGAAAAATAAATTCAAAGTGAGAAAAACTTGTAAATCGATGTATGAAGCATTTTTGGCACAATTTTTATTTCCCGATTTTCTTGAAAATCCTTTTGGAAAGTAATCGAATTTATTACAGCTAATTATTTCACATATTTTTATGTTATAATACGCAAAAAACATATAAAGAAACGTTAAGTAGTTAGTACCGTTTGATTTTGAAACACCCATCTTAATTTTACTCAATTTTCCAGTTTATAAAGGCGATACAAAAATTCACAACTTTTCACAACTTTAATTTGTTTACGAATTGAAAATTGAATATGTGCTCTATCGAAACTCGAAAGATTCATATCCGCATGTATCCGCATTTACGAGTTAGAGCGAAAAAACATTTTACATAGCGACTCTTCAGTATGCAAAATCTTACATATTGTACTGTAACCATGTACCAAGACTGTCGTTCGTCTCCAATGGAGATGGCCAAACAGTTTAATATTCACCTATTCTGGGTGCCGGGACACAGGGACATCCCAGGGACTTGTAAAGAATTGGAACGGAAATGAATTTCTTGCCCGTTAGGGTAAACATAAGTATGCCTGTAGCTACAAGTAAACTTATGCTGAAGCGAATTGCTCTGGAACAATTAAACACAAGATGGCTTAACACTACCACATGTTTGGCGACCAAACAAATCTGGCCCAAACTGGATTTGAAGTAGTCAAAGTATTTATTGTCCCTCAGCAGATCTCAGATCAGCTCCGTAATAGGTGTCATAACTTTACACTGTCTTATTGGTAGATACTACTCGGTGTACTATCAAACATTTTTGCAGGAGTTGCTTGGACGAGGAGGAAGAGGAAACAATCCCACACCTTCTTTGTACATACCCAAACGCAAACTTCATCTAGGAGAATATTTCTATAACGAACTAAGCGATCTCATAAATACAGACATTAAAAGTCTCCTTCGCTTCATTAGAAGCTCCAAATGGTTTTAACTAGTAGGGAACCTTTTTGTTCCATATTAGATCGTGGTATCACTATGGACCTCTATTGGTCTAAGTGGGTCAGATGCTTTAATGACAGCCACTTTAACCTAACCTAACCTAACCTAACATACCACATTATTTTTATTTAGTGCGGTTAGTAAATTTACTTGCACTTATTTTCTGTGCCCAAAAAAAATGGTATGCTCTATTTATGAGGTTCTCATTAATTGTTCCGTTACATTTAATAATTGGATGATGGAAATGACAAAATTGGTTTAAGGTTTTGGTAACTATTCTTAAACAAAGTGTTGGCTTGAAAAGGAAAAAATGGGAACTACAAATTTCTTTTTGAGTGTTTTTGTGAAGACCCAAAGGGCAAACCTAAGAATTTCAAACAAATAGTTTACTGGTCACTATTTGTTGGATCTTCAAGAAAGTTCTTTTAAAATAAGTTTTGTATCCAATTTAAGTCAATATTGAAAAATTTGTCATCCCACATTAACAGGGAGAAAAACAACTTTTTTTTATTATTTATTTTAAAATCAAAATAACATATATTTGATAAATTAAACGCTTTATATTGAAAGGTACTTAAATAAAGTTACAAATAAAAAAAAATTATAAAAAAAACTCAACTGGTTCAAAAGTTATGGATTTTTGACCACTTAAACCACGCTTTCTGCCCACTGTGCGTCGGTTCAAATTATCGATAAAAGCTATGGTAACTAGCTATGGGACTTTAACGGGTTAGTGATTTAGTGGTGTCTTTTTAAATTCTAGCTCAAAATCGTGACTGAAAGTCAATATCATACCTACGCGGAACGAAATGAGTCGATTTACGATTGAACACCGTTGAGAAATATTGAAAACTTATTTCCAAAGTGAATTTTTGGCTGAAATGAATGAATGAATGAACATCAACTCGCCATCGATCTCAACAACTGAACATTTCACCCACTAGCCTGAGGAGAATTCTACACAAAGATCTCGCTTGGAGTAACAGAATGCGATATTGTAAAACCAGCCGAGGCAGCCACTTGAACGACGTTGTATTCCATAATTAATGGGAATTTTTGATCTTACTAATAAATTTGGCAAACATTTAATTTTGGTTCATTTTATTGCATTTTTAAAAAGAATATGTACGTATGTGTATGTATGTACCCCACCCTTTATAAACACATCGATCAGATCAGCTTTTTTTAAAGTGGACACTTGAGTGGACAAATCCTCCAATAATACTCCTTATCATGAAGTACTCTTCATTAGGTGTTCAGAAACGGCAGAAAATTGAAGGTCCCCTGCATTGCTGCTAACAAGCACACAAAAATGGTAGAAAGTTGTATCACTACGCTTAGGCTCTCTATGACCCCTTATTAATTTTTTTGTTTCTACAAGAACATCACCAATTTTAGAATTCTGCTGTTAAGCATAAGGCCCTGTTGTTCATAAGTTTTTTTTTTAAGCGAATTGAAAGCTTAACTCTTCAATACTGGGTAATTGAACTGGTGCTTTATTAATTGAAAGTGATTTGTCCTCTTGCCCTATAACTCACTTTAGGCACTAAGCAGCTGTTCCCATCATGCTTCATCCATTAAACTCGCGTTGATGTTTTTCAGCTTTATCCAATCACAGTCAGACCATTATTTTTGGGCTTAAAGTTCATGGAACAAAACAGGTTAGTGCTAAGTTATCATCAGTGAAAAATATAAACTATGTAACCACAACTTTGTTGACATTTCGTATGAAGTTAGTACTAGTAGAAGTACTAACTAAGTAGAGTTAAATTTAATAATAAAAGATCTTCAATTAAATTGAAGATGAAATAAATGTGCGCCAAATATTTATGATTTTTCATAAAATATGGGTGTTTATGTCTAATTTTGAGTTATACTAGAGCTTTACCGAAAAATTTGTGCAAAAACTTTAGAAATAAAATTTGTATAGCGCAAAAATGTTCAAGTTTCCTTGGATTACTTACTTAAGGTTTCGCTACAGTCCGGAGTGGACCAGGGACTCAACTTACAAGCTTCTCCAGCTGGCTCAGTCGCTAGCTATACTCTGTTCAACAAAAATTGTCAGTACAGGGAAGATAGGACGTTTGCTTCTTAGTCTGGTTTTATTGGCTTGCATAAGTGTGTCGCCTTTTAAAGCTCTCACAGGGTTTCCTTAGTTTGCATTATAAATCGCCAACACTCAACATACTCAACAACTCAACTTCATAAAACTTGTTCGCAAAAGCTTCAAATCCCAAAAGCTCCTTAATAAAATCCACTGAATAAGCTCCTTACTTGTAATTTAGAATGATAATGGTAACTCTGTTCTGATGTATATAACAAGCGCACGATCGTATTGACTTGACAGTATCCCTTCAGCACTTCAGCAGTGGGATTCAACGGTGGGGTGTACAACTTTTTGCGAAGAATTACAACAACAATTCTTTAAGGAAAGTCAATGGCTTGCTGTTTTTTAAGGTACTAGTACGGTCTAGAATGCCAAAAAAACGCACGATATAATAACATAATTTTTTTTTAAAATAATGAATACATGCGTCGAGTAAAAAAAAAATATTTTTTTTTAATTTTCGAATTTTGGCTGAATTATAGAGGGCGCAAACGTCGACTCATAAAAAAATACATGGTCCCATGGCGGACAGTTAATCTCAGAATTAGCTGGACTGAAACAAAAAAAACAAATTGGGTTATTTAAAGGAAGGTTTCTTCCGACAATTTACCACAATTTGTTTAAAAAATCAAAACAAAAAAAAAATATCGAGCTTTGAAAAAAAAAATTTTTGTTTGGAAATTTTTTTGGCCATTTTTGGGTCGCCATTTTTTGTTCATACTTTTTTGGTCAAATTGTGGTAAATTGTTCTAGAAAACATAAAAACAATCAAGCTGCAACTTTTTTTTTTGACTAGATCAGTTTCGCTGTACAGCCCGTACAGTTCATGGTTATGGCTGAGTTCGTATTTGTAAAATTTCCGCAGTCCTGCAAAAATTGCATTCATAATTGTAAACAAACAGCATTATCTCTGCATGAGCATGGCAACATTTGTATTCATATGCGCGAAACAGATTAAACCAGCAACAGCACCAGCATCGTCAACAGCAAACAGCACGCTGACCAGCAAAAATTTCTCAAACACATTGCCACCAGCAACGTCATTTCATCTGCTTGACATTTCATATGAAAAAAAAGCTTTTCATTGTGGTGCCACTGAATATTGCAGTGGGAAAGTTGACAACACCGCACCAGCAACGGCAAATTTAGGACTTTGGCCTAACGACGCTGTTGGCGTTGCTGTTGCTGTTCTAATGTGTGTTGAACAATTGAAATACATTGGCTCTAAATTAACGGCGGCCGCTGTTGCTGTTGACGGTGCTGTTGCTGGTTCAATCTGTTCCGCGCTATACAAGTAAACTTAAGCTAAGAGCAGACGGCATATAAAAAGTAGCATGCGTTGGCGGTGCTGACGTCACGTAAAAAGTTTAAAAAGCAGAGCAAATGCTATACGTAAATCAGTGTACGCAAACTCGCATAAAAGGGTGTTCAGACGTTGTGCAGAATCTGTCCCAAAAGCCGCACATTTGTTTGCGTTGATTTACTCGCACATCAAGTGTACGCAATTGAGTGCGCAAATTTTGCGATCAATGTGCGACGTGTTCACACGATATACGGAAAAATCCGCACATCACCCATTTGCGACCATATGCTGGTTTGCGATAATTCAATAGTTTAATATTGTAAATTATTTCATAAAGTGCTGAAATTAATTGAAAATGTCGAAAAGAAAGTGGGCTGCTATCGTTGTTTTGGCATTAGATATTGAAGAAGATGAAGTTGGAAAAAGTCGCGAAGAATCTGGTGTGGAGCAATTACGGGTACGCAGTGTGTGGACAAAGGACTGGCTTCTGCATCACCAGACGAAAGGATTCA
Source organism: Philhelius festivus (assembly GCA_963931855.1). Taxonomy (NCBI): domain Eukaryota; kingdom Metazoa; phylum Arthropoda; class Insecta; order Diptera; family Syrphidae; genus Philhelius; species Philhelius festivus. Next base: position 68,892,710 of record OZ007555.1, read on the forward strand.
TCGACCACCTCACGCCAAAAATCCAGCTTTCCGAGTTTGTATTCTGCCGAACCTGTATCCCAAAGCCTAGGGCGCTTCTCCACAGCAATTATCAGAGATTTAACTTCGTCAGTCGTCCAATTGTCTGCACTATTCGACTACAAGACTCAGATTTTCTTATGCGGCGTATGTTACTTTGCCGAGGCTCCTTGATATCTATCTGTGCTGATTCGGTCATTTCTTTTTTTTTTCCTTGGAATTGAACACCGATGCTATGACAACAACTTCACAATTACTACTGGAAATATGCACATTTGCGTGGTCTTGTTTTCGTGTCATCGCAAATGACAATGTCTGCAAACCATTTGCGTGCAGTCATTTTATATACATTTTTCTTAACTTGAATAGCAATTTTGTTTTTTGAAATAAGTATTTCAAAGTTGATCCTGGCAACGTTAAACAAACAACTTATTTCTCTAAAAGAGCAATTATCCCCCTTATTACGGCTGGCGAGTCGAACAAATAAACATGTGAGTGTGAGAAATTAGTATTACGGTTGGCGAATCGAGAACCTTTGATTCGACTTAAATGTCATATATTTGATATTTTTAATAAACAATCAAATTTCGAACTCGAATTGTAAAGTTCGCCAACCGTAGTATGTCGAATGTGTAGTTCGCTAATGAAAAAATCTCACCTCCAACGTTCGATTCGCAAACCGTAATAGAGGGGTATTTGCGAGCTTCCAAACAGTAAGGTAAAGAGCAAGCCTTTTATCGGATACTCGGATGTCCAAAGTTTGAGTTTTTCTAAAATGACTTTTGTTCATTCGCAAAAAACTTTGGAAAATTTTGTGTTATTATTTGGAAATAACGGTTATGCATTAAGAGGCTTTCTTGAAATGTAGACCGTATCATTTCTATTTTTTACCAATTTTTGTCCCATGTTTTCAAAATCAGGTAATTCCGAAAGACTAAGGATAAGGACAATGAACTTATTATGTTTTTACCAGCCATTTTTAAAATAACATTAAAAAACTAAATAAAAGTTCCTGAAAAAATAATTAATACTAGCCGACCCAGCTCTCGAAATTCGAGTGCCAATTTATTTATTATTTATATTATTGGCAGTGTTTTCAAGCAAATTTATTAAATTAAATTTTATTTTATGTAATATGCAAAGTGTTCGACAGTGCAAAAACAAAAATGACCCACAGTGTGTAAATGCGTGTCTCAAGTATATTCTGCACATCTCCGTAACTGTGGCTTTCCAATCATATAAAATTTATCGAAATCGGTTAAATACTTTTGGAGAAAAGTGTACCACAAAAAACATGTTTGCCGTTTTATTATATGATTTATTGTTCATAAATATCTGACTTTTCTATGCTAGCTATTTTGGCAATTATGAACTCATTTTAAACAAAGTATGATGACAGCACACATGCTTGTAATTGTGTTCATAAATGTATTTGAAGCATGTTGCATGTTTTACGCAGGGCAGGGCAACAAACATTGCAATATTTAAGAACTACTACTACTACTCAATTGCCTTCTTAGTCCAAAGAAGCAGCGATTGGCAAGAGTTATTCTCCGTTAGATTTTAGCGCTGGTGTTATTTTCTAAGTTTAATGCGGCGCCTAGGTATATAAAGTCTTTGAATACCTCAAAGTTATAGCTGTCTATAATGACGTTCTGTCCAAGACGTCGGTGTTGTGTGTCCTTTCTTGATGACAGCATATACTTGGTCTTGCCCTCATTTGCCGCTAAACCCATCTTCTTCGGTTCTGTCTCAATGGTCACAAATGCGCCACTGACATCACGCTTTGTTCTTCGAATAACGTCAATGTCGTCGGCGTATCCGAGTAATTGGACGGACTTTTGAAGATTGTGCCTCTTGTGTTGGCGCGTGAGTTTTGCACTATTATTTCAAGAACGATGTTGAAGAAGTCGCACGACAAAGCATCGCCTTGCCTAAAACCTTTTTTAACATCAAATGCATCGATGAGATCTTTTCCGACTTTCATAGAGTAGCGTGAGTTCCCCATCGTCATCCTGCACAAACGGAATAGTTTCCTTAGACTTTAAAATTGTATATTCGCAATTATAATTCATTTTTTATATTTAATTTACTTAACAGATTTACCGCATTATTAATCGTTGTAAGTCCGTTAAGTAAAATAAATATAAAATGTAACATTATTAATTATTTAATATTCCAAACATATTTAAGGTTGTATAACATCAATATTCTAACAATAGTTGCTTTTAAATTTCAACAAATTTTTTTTTCTAAAAAATGAAATCATTTTATTAACCATTTTGAAAAAGCTTAAAAACATGTATAGATTGTTAATTATAAATATATTAAAGAATATGTAGAGCTTACAAAACTTAACCACTTAGGTACGTCATTCATTGTTAATTCTTTTTCTTTCGTCGGTTAGATTTAGGTTGTTCTTGTTCAGGAACTACAACCGAACCAGAAACAATTTCATCTTTCATATCCGACTCAGCAATTTTACTTTGAGCCTCCATATAAAACATAATATCACGTAATTGTTCCTTGATATCAGCCAATTCTGCTTCTTTTTTTTCCGCGTATTCTTTGTATGTAACCTCCAGGGCAGCATATTTTGTCTGCCAAGAACTTTGATTGTTCTGCAGAGCTTTAGAAATTTGACACTCGTCAGTGAGTTGTTTTTGAACGTCTTTCAATCTGCAAGAAAACAAATTTTTTAACAACTGATAGAATTTTTTGTAAAGTAATAACTTTTTCGGAACTTGAGTCAAGTACCACCAAGGTTATAACCTGTTATTATATCATTCATAAATTAATTAATCCTTGCTTACCTATTTGTGGTTGTAGTAAGTTTCCTCTCAAGACTTTGCTTCTCTTTCGTCAGTAATTGAACTTTTTGTTCCATGGCGGATAATTTTTCAGACATATTTTTAGATGAAACTTTAAAATCTCTCCACTCGTCCTCCAGTTTTAGCATTCGTTCTTCGTAGTATTTTCGTTGAGTGTCCAATTGAGATGTTAGCAAATATGTAAACTCTAACTGCATAGAATCTATTTTTTCTTCTCCTTCATCATTTGGCGCCTGAGTAGCAACCAGCTTCCCGTCTGTTTTATTCTGAAATAGACGATGAACGAAATTATCTCCAGCGTAGTCCCACACACTTGAAGTTCCCAACTGCATAGCGAATGTATGGTTTGTCGCTCTGTAATGAGCGGCTGCATGACCACCTTGATAACGGCCGCATCCAACATGGCCACATATCAAGCATATCCATAACGCCTCTGTTCCTTCGCACTCCATACAAACAGAGTTTTCTACTAACTCGGGTGTCTGGACGTGACGGCAAACTGGACAAGTCGAGTCACCCCATTTGATGAGACAATTAGCATGGAAAGCATGATTACAGAGTATAGTGAGGACACCATCTACACTCTCGTCCATTCTTTCGAGACACACTAAAAATTATAAATAATTTTCAAATATTATATCTAATAGATTTGCATTAGTTTAATTATACCAGGACATGTCGGCAACTCTGTGTGACCGATCGGTGGTATTCCGTCTTCGCCCCGTTCAACATCAGACACCCAAACAGCATGACAAAGAGAATCAGGTTCAAGAGAATTATATGCTGCTCCATTGAATGTTTGATAGAATTCTAGGGCTGCCTCGTTGCAACGAAAACTAATAACCAAAATAATATGATTTGTGTTTTCAAATGGATTTTTAATAACAACTTACACTAAAAGAACCATGAACTGATTTGGACTTCCATCGCGAATAATGCGAATATGTTTTATTTCTGAATGACATGGAGCAACAAAGTTAAGTAAATCATGACAACTGAGACTAGCTGGCACAGCTAATAAGCATAACTGATTAGAGGGTCCCTCTTTAATTTCTTTACGTTCGCTGAAATAAAAACGAAACATTTTTTAATCAAATAAAATACGGCAAAATTTCCTACCGAAAATTGCAATTTAACGAGTATCAAGATAATACAAAATTTACTAAAATGTAGCTGAATATTCTTAAAATAGTAACAGTTCGTGCAAAAAATTAACGGTGTTTTCAATTGGTCGTCCAGAAGCTTTCTGAATACCTCAAAAGCATAAGAATTCATATCTAAAGTGAAATCAAGTGTTATTAAATTATTTTTAGTCGTTATTTTATTTTTTTTTTAATTCATTTAACACAAATGCTGGAATACACAAGCCTCGTAATCAATAAAGTTGGCAAAACCAACGTAAACATAAATGTCAAAGTGTCATATCGTCGCTGTAGATCGAATACCTCGTAACCCAGAAAAAACCGATTTTTAGGTAATGATGCAATTATATTGTGAAAAAAATTCCGGATCTAATGAAAAATATCCTGTGAACCTAAAAACTATAATTGCAGAGCCACGCGCATAATTAACAACACGCCTCTCATTGCCTCTCATTGATTTGATAATAAGTTTTTTGTCTCTCCTGAAAAATCGACTTTTCTGGGTTACGAGGTATTCGATCTACAGCGACGATATGGTCTCAAATGTTATACGTTTGATATACGACCTTTTCCATTGAAAGTAAGGGAAATCTTGCCTAAAATGTTCAAAACAAAAATCTGAACATTTTGAATCGAGCTTAGTCAATATAACCGAGAATATGTAGTTCCTAATTTGGCTGTTGATTTTTTTTTTATTCGATTGAAGTACTGCTTAAGTTCGATTGTATAGACAATATCGAATATTTTCTTCAATGAAAAACGACAGCCCTGAAAAAACATAACACACCTCAGTGGACTGAAGTTAATGTTAGACTGTGTTATTTATCCCCAGTAACAAAAATATGCAGTTCTTCAAAAGCTTTAAAAATATGTATTTGAACTTATTCATGATTTTTATAAATAAAAAAAATTAACAGGCCCAATTTTTTTGTATTATTATGCTAACTACACACGAGGCAACCCTTGAAGCAACGTGTTTCGTTTGTTTACTACACACGAGGCAACTGTTGCTGCAACCACGGTACAAAACATTTTGATATTTCTGGCAACGGTTGCAGCAACTCAAAATTAATCGGCAACACAGCTACACACAAAGCAATCGTTGCTTCAACATGACCGTGTTGCTGCAACGGTTGCCTCGTGTGTAGCTAGCATTACTTTATTAATTTTTTTGATTTTTAAGTAAAAAGATAGGGTTTCTTATCTAAGATTGATAAGTTTAAAGTAGCGTTGGTCTTGGAAGTAAGTTTATATAGTATATTTATTTTGAGATATAAATGTTTAATTTATTAAGGAAAAATTGAAGTCTGTTGTTGACTTGCTTTTTCGAAATAATTTCAAAAATTTGACGGTAGAGAAAAAAATTACCCTGAGAGGGGATGTTTTTTTTAAACAAATATACATTCGATACCTTAATGCACACATGTGCTATGTCCATTTTTTGCTGTTTTGAGATATTGGTGCCAATGGAAAGGTGAGAGGCAGTACTTTCATGTCCAAATAAACTCCAAAACTGCTTAAATTAGTGAAAAATAAGAACAAGTCAGCAACTGGAGAAAAAATAAATTGCGGTTAAAAGTGAAATGGTTTCGTTTCCAAAAAAATCCAAAGTTGTTGGATTTGATCGTTTAGGAAAGTTGAAGAGGATTTAAAAGGAGATACCGATGCACATTTTTCTTGAATGTCTGAATATCGCAATGAGAAGGAAATATTGGGCCGGGTAAAGCATTCCACGTAATCTCCCCTGTTTTGATTTTCGTTCCGAATATAATATTCCGAAATTCATTTTCGTACGGATTTGAAAACGACGTTCTTAATTTCTATGTCCTTACATGTTTTATTTTATCATGAATAAAATGGAAAACTGTTGAAGAAATATATATTTTTGCTCATTATAATTTAAAAAACGTATGTATATAATATATTGCTACTTAAAAACTTAACTTCAAACAAATTCATCAACCATTCTCGAAATATTAAATTGGCTTATTTTATTTTAGATAAATATAAACATTTTCAATTTTTTTTTACAAATTCAGCTAATGCCTTAAATCGCAAGTAAAACAGCGGATTTCAATAATATTCTTTTTGACAAATATACTCAGATCATACACAGTGAGAATCGCTTTATAACCAAATTCGGAAGAAATACTCTTAAGCGATTTAGGCTCTAGGTAGCGTTACATGCAACAAAAAATAATAACAGTCTGAACTTCTAGATCCTTTTTTGTTCGTAGTCCCCAAATGTTAATTTCAAATTAGATGAAATTGCCGAGTTCGTTTTAACTTTAAATTCGATTGAAATTCTTGGTGCTGTTGAAGATTGCCTACAATTCGCTGTGTAGGTGTATATTTCCAAGTAATTGTAAAGAATCAACAGTGTCACTTATGGAAAAAGTGATAAATAAACTGAAATTCGAGGAGTTTCATCCAGTTAATATGTTACAAGCCAATTTGAAATTTATATGAAAACCAAAAATATTTTGATAAAAGGTTCCGAAAGGGTCAATCTTGTGAGACAACTTTAAACTGGTTTCTGTATGAATGGAGGAAGAAGATTCTAAGAATTCAGTGAAAGCAGTTTTTTTTGTAGATTTTAAGTTTGCATTTGAAACGATTGATAGAAACATATTGGTGCAGAAATTTGAAGTGTATGGAATACAAGAGAAGGAATTAAGTTGGTACTCTACTGGAGGAAGGACTCAGAGAACGAAGGTTGGCAATGCAGTTTTTTGTGAGCGTTGACCTCAAGGTTCAGTTTTGGTTTTTCTTTTATATAAAAATGATATAAAATGCTTATCAACATTTTGTAAAATTATGTTGTTTGCAGATGATGCTTTGATTTATGTAAAGTTTTGTTGGGATTTATGAAAATATGAATGCGGATTTCAGTAGCATAAACAAGTGGTTTCAAATGAATAAAATGAAACTAAACGTGAAAGTGTGTGAAATTTCGAGAGGCTGAATCAATAACTGTAAGTATGGATGTAAACAATATTGAAAGCGTTGATAGTTTTAAATATTTGGGTGTGATTTTGGATTCAAACTTGAGAGCATTAAACGTATGATTTATGAAGAGAATAAGGCTATTGCTTCATAATGATATTGAATTTCTTCATTTTAATTATTGTTCAAAATTGTTATATTTTTGTTAACAAGGAATAAAGAATAGACTCCAGTTACTGCAGAATGAAGCAATGAGAGTTATTTTGAAAATGAACATTTAGAGTTATATTGAGTGCGTTGAATTGAATGAATATGGAACAAAAACTTACATACAGTAAAATGATGTTCATATATAAAATGATTTAATTACTTCAGTAGTCTATCAAGTGAGTTGAAGTCTGAGCTATGTACTTAAGATGATTTATTGACCAATTTAAAATTTATAAGTTGAGTGGAAGCGATTTGAAATCCTTCCTTCGGCTTTTTTGGTCACTTTAATATTGGCAATGAAACAACTATGTTAAATTGACTTTCCCGACGTTTCGGCAGGGTTTGCTGCCTTCTTCAGGGGAACTTTATTAACACAAACATACAGAGAAAAAACATCAGTTAGCTCAAGAGTAACAATTAAAACAATAAAATAAACTCACTTGCTTATAAGCAATTTGTTTTTTAACATAAAATATAAATGATTGTTAAAAAACAACAAAATTAAAGAAAAAAAGAGAAAAAAGAACAGTTCAAGTGAAGTTTAGTCCAGGAAACTTATTTTTAAAATGCCATGACTCAAGAGACAAGTGAGTAATATACGGCAGAAATGTTTTGTGGGTCTTGTTTTCTGTTCATGTTGTTTTTATTACTCATTATGTGTAATGTCTCTAAGGTATAGCGTTTCGATGCATGTTGCTCGGTCTGCAGGATTTTGACACTTTCAAAATCTGGAGAATGGCTGTCTTCGCAGGATTATTATATTTTATATCAGATCTATGATTTGAAATGCGTCTGAGCTATGTATCAATGTATTATAATACATTACAATTATTATAATATCGATTACCTCAAACATACATATATAATCTTAAAATCGGTTTAGGGTAAATATAGATTCTAACCTTTTGCAATGCAAATATAGGTACTCTTCCCGAGATTGTTGCTGAAACTCTATTATAACTGAAATGATTGGTATCACAATGGTTCAGGTTGTATAGTTGTAACTCAATAAATCGTAACTACTCAACCGATTTATATACAGTTGGGGGAAAATGAATAGCACTGAAGTGTAACTTGGTATATTTTCAACGATTAAAATGTTTGTGGGACATATTTGTTGTTTACTACTTTACTATATCGTTGTTTTTTGTTGGAGGCTTTTGAATTTTTTTTTACGCTAAATTTGTGTACAATAAAATTTGAACTTATTTTTTGATGAAATTCTTAAACATGATAAATGATAGTTATGAGAGGAATAATTGCATTTTTTTAAATTCATTCTTAACACATTTGAAGTTGGACGTTAAAAATTAAAAATTGTGTGATAAATGTGAATGCTCAAGTTTCCATAGTTAATTCAAATAAATGGAGCTTTTTAACAAAATAAAATTAAGATGGAATAAAAAGGTATACAGCAATACAATGTGAAGCTGAAACTCTAGCAAGAAATATATCATATCTAATTCTACTCGTACTATAGCTACAAATAGGTATGTACATTCATTTTGCTCAGTCAGCCAATCAATACGGAATTGACTAAAAATATCATTTTTCATATAATTTATGATAAATGAATACAATTTATGTAAAACGGAAGGCAGCAAGGATCATTTGTCCACCTATCGGAACATATTTTAGTTCTCGATGCTAAAAGCAAACCGAGTTATTTCTCATTGAATGCTTATAGCCAAAGTACATACCAATGGCAAATCATACAAAAAGTGACTTGATAATTTACTTACTTCTTTTTGTAAAGATGAATTATACCATTAGTAACTTCAACACTTGGATTTCCAGAAAAAAATCCAATTTCTTTTGGAAATTCTGAAGCGAATTGGGCTTCTTCTAATGGTGTGGCCTCTCTGGAGCTGGTAGGCAAAGCATCTCTCAAATTGCAATTCATTACGAGATTAGTGTATGTTTCTATACGTATTTCGCTAGATGCTCGAAGACCACGATCCCGATCACGTTCCTTAAGCAATCTAGGATTCGTAGGATGTTCGGATGAGACGGCTCCTTGTTCTAAGTTATAAAATAATTTATACTTCACAAAAAAGTCAATCGTTTTATATTTTATGACTTTAATTCAATTTACCTTGATGGTCGGTCAAAGGTGTGATGATTTCTAGCTTAACAATGCACACTGATACCTTATTTGGCATTTAGAAAAACTCTATGCATTACCAATTGAATTTAAAATGAAAATATAAATGTATTTTTCTTAAATTGTAATTTTTGATATAGATAGTAATTTCTGAAATTCGATAGCAATTTTTTTTAATGAAGCTAAACTACTGATTTTCACAACAAAGAAAATTAAATGTCAAAAATCAAAATAAAGAGAGAAGTGACATTGTAGGGTGCTGCCAAAATCCTCAAACAAAAACTTCCCTCAAATTAATGACGATGTACGTTTTGGTCTCGAGTAAAGCTAAGTGTACACGATTGGTAGATCTTACAATATTGTAAGATCTTACAATGTCTGACAATTATCTACCAATGAGCTGACAAATAAGTTGTGTGTGTACACGGTTGGTACAAAATCTACCAATCTCTTACAATTAATTGTCAGAAGTTGGCTGACAATTCATTTTCAGATAGCCGGCTTAATACCTACCAATTAATAGTAAGAGATTGGTAGATTTTCTACCAACCGTGTACACACACAATTAATTGTCAGTTTTTGTTGGTTATGGAAACTGACAATTAAACCTTGGCTGCAATTTTTCTGACAATGAAAAAATTGTATGATGCTAAAAAACGAACATCTTACAATTTCTTCATTGTCAGAAACGTCAGACAACGATTAAAATTGGCAGGCCTGACAATAAATTGTGTGTGTACACGATTATCAAATACCTTACAATTTACCGTCTTTGACAATTAATTGGAAGATTACACGATTGTCAGCTAGCGTACACACGATTGTCAGGTTTCTTACAATTAATTGTCAGACAATGATCTAACAATTAATTGTCAGACAAATTTTCTGACAATTAATTGTAAGACTACACGATTGTAAGACATTGTAAGCATGTTTTTCACTGACAGATCTGACAATATTGTAAGATCTACCAATCGTGTACACTTAGCTTAACTCTTTTTGACTGTATTCGCTGTTTGAAGAATTATCAGTAATTCTTTGGTTGAAAATACAAATTTAACCTACCAAAAAAATGAAACCTTAAGCCTAGTACGCAGATCGAGACAAGACAAATTTTATCTCTACAAAACTTTTCCAAATCTCGCGCAAAAGTTTTAAGTTGGAGAGAATAAATCTAATTTAATGTATTTTTTAGTGTATCTCTGGAACGTGTTGTCTTACAAAAGTCGTTCATACCTTATTGGAATCTCCTCTCGATGCTTTCAAGATAAGCATCGACACCTTTTACATAAAACCAGTTTTGACAAAAATCGCTTTCGGAAATACGGTGGCTGTCAAAATTTGTCCCGCAAAATAATGCATGTATCATATCATTCTTTTTCCTGGCAAAATTCAGTGGAGACATTTTCTACAGCAATTCACAATAGTATGAATTTTGCGCTCGAACTGCGTACTGCTCGGAAAAATATCCGAGACAAAATTTGTCCCAGGAAAAAAAATGTATGGGAGACAAAATGTTTCCCGATCTGCGTACTAGGCTTTAAGCTTAGTACGCAGATCGGGACAAATTTTTTCACCAATACATTTTTTGTCCTGGGACAAATTTTGTTTGGATATTTTTCCGAGCAGTATGCAGTTCGCGCGTAAAATTCATACTTTTGTGCATTGCTGTACAAAATGTCTCCACTAAATTTTGCCAGGAAAAAGAATGATACAAGCATTATTTTGCAGGACAAATTTTGACAGTCACCGTATTTCCGAAAGTGATTTTTGCTTAAACTGGTTTTATGTAAAAAGTGCTGATGCTTCTCTTGAAAGCATCAGTAGGAGATTCCAAAAAGGTAGGAACGACATTTGTAAGACAACCCGTTCCAGAGATACACTACGGGCGGTATTCACCGAACGATCATAACTTAAGAGGCTCACAAATCCATTCACCAAGCAATAATATTGAATATTTACGAGCGCTCGTAAAAGTTATGAGTGCTCCTGATCACTCATAAGTTAGGAGAGCTCCCTCCGAAAACTTGTTCGAAAACATTCGAAACAAACTGCCTTTTTTTAAATTGTCACTGTCGGAATTTGAATTGTGAATTTAATTTGTATAGAAAAAACTTCAATCATAATCAATCCACATTTACAGAAATTAATAAATCATTTACAATATTACTTCTCAGAACGGAATAGGACGATCCAGAAGCTTTGGAGGAGATTGAGGATACAAATGATTGGTAGGAAAATTATTTCACTTAGAACTGTAACAGCCGTATCTATAAAATTTTCTTAAACTGCATCTTAGAGGTTATTTAGTTAAGCATACCTAAATATTTAATTTGGCTTTAAATGACGAAACTTCAATTCGTATCTATAATCGATTTTTCATTGGTACTTAACTAAACAATGGTTGTGTCACGTAACGTAAAAGAATGTGAAAATCTAGTACAAAAAAAAAACAAATGCTGCTTCATTTTATACAACACAGCTGTTTTGTGACACCTTCTTTCAGTAAATAATTGGAAGACACATTTTTTTATCTGTGAAATCAAAAAAAAAATGGCTATCTAAAACACACCCACACCCGCTGCCACAAATAAAAGAAAAAGATCTGAAAATTGGGATGCCTCCTACAAGGAAACTTTTTTATTTTAGAATTTGCAATAATACACTACAAAACAGAATTATTTTATGCACAGATTGGGCGTTTTCCTAAATGCAGTTTTGCAGCGCATCATGAATTTTGATGCTTTTTTTTATTAACTTGCTTCAATAAAATAACGTTATTAAATACGAATTTAAAATTTTAGAGTTTTTTTTTTAATGAATTTGTAAAAGTAAATTTCAGAGTGAAGAAAAACGTTGCAAGGGCATCAAACTCCACGATGCGCTGCAACACTGCATTTAGGAAAACGCCTATTCTCTTCCAAGAACGAGGAAGAAAGTGTCGATACAAACACTTCAACGGCTAAGAGGGAAGCGCGGACGAAATTTCTTTGCGCGTACACATACTTTAATCAATACAAATTTTATATTTCTTAAATCGTTGCACTTTATAGTTCTAATATAATATCACAACAAACAATACCTACAAACTCACAATTTGAAACTTCAAAATTTCAAAGATGACAATCGATATGTCAAAATACATTTTAAAATGCCTTTAAGTGACCCTTAAACGCGGTTGATGGCGTTTAAGTTAAGAGGCCTTTAAGTAACGTTACTTAAATGTTAAAATTGATTATAGATACCGATTTCATACTTAAGAGCTGTTTAGAGGTATTTTAAAGTTAAGTAACCTTTAAGATTTGTTTATAGATTCGCCTGTAACACTTTAGTCATTTGTTTTTATTGCAGAAGAAGAATCGATTCCTGGAGAAGAATAACAATAACAACAATAGCCCTGAGAAGAACCAAATAAAGGTGGTGAAACTGCAACAGATGTCATTCGATTCATGCCTGCAGTTCCTTAAATTAGCAGCAATATCCGGACAAGTAGATGAATTCAATTTACAATCGAGTCTATTTATGCTTGACTAACCTGTAAAGAGCGGTACGGGTTGTTTTGTTCTTCGATCGATAAAAATAAAAATAAGTAAATAAAAATAAATAATAACATACCCACATACATAATGTTGTTTTGTTTTTATGACTTATATTTCACATTTGACTTTTTGGCTGTCAATCTTGTTTGAAAACAGTTTGAAATAACAGTTTGAACATGCCTTATGTTGTGAGAGAGTGGCTCTCATTTTCGAACTTCGAAAAATACTTATGAGGGGTTGGTGAATAGCACAAATAATTTCCAATTTATTAGCCTCTTAAACTTAAGAGTCGTTTATGAGCCTTCGGTGAATACCGCCCTACAAAACACATTTCATTAGATTTTATCTCTCCAAACTCAAACTTTTGCGCGAGATTTGGAAACGTCTTGTAGAGATTAAAATTTGTCTTGTCTCGATTTGCGTACTAGGCTTGAATGTCGTTTAACGAACATCTGATTATTTCCTACATTTACGCAAGTATTTTTAAGGGGGTGTTAATACCATTATGTGGCGGAAAGTAATATCTTTCTGTGAAGCGGAACATTATCTCGTTGCATGAATCTTCATTAGGCGTTTTTCTTTTTTAGTTCAGAACAGAGCCTGAATTGTCAAAAAATAAATTGTGTTTCTTTTTTAGTTCAGAGCGTTCAGAGCTTCGTAAATATGTTTCTTTTTTCGTTCTGAGCATGTTCTGAGCGTGTTCAGAGTGCACTCTATAAGCTCAGAATAAAATAACTGAGCAGACAGAGTACAATGCTTAACACAGGCATTTGACAGATGGAAATTAAAAAAAAAAAAAAATGTCGACAGCTAAGTGTTCAGGTGTGTTTCAAAAAATACTCAGAGCGCTCAGAGCACGCTTGGTTCAGAGGATGTTCGGAACATGCTCGACATGCTCGGACTCTGTTCAGAGCTCTATACTTAACTAAAAAAGAAAAACGCCTATTATTATAAAATATTAAGGCTATGCGTGCACATTCAATTTTTAGTTGCACAACTGTTTGGTTGCTTATAGAAAACAGATGAACTATTTGGTTGAATGTGCGCGCAGGTGTATATAATTATATGTTACACAAAATAGCGAACTCATTTTAGTCAATCGTTTAGTTTGTGTCAAAACGCAAACTTTTTAGTTGCTCGAACCAAGCAGTTGCGAAACTAAAAATTGAATATGCGCGCCTAGCCTAAGATTCGATCTAATTTAATCCAAATTGAAGAAAAAAAAATTTTTCTCATGACAAAATTTCTGTAAGTTTTTTCCGCCAAAACAATGCGATGCACATTGTTTTGCGTGAAAAAAAAATCGTGGTGAGTATAAATTTTTTTTTTGCTTTACATTTCGGATGAGAGTGGTGAAATGAAAAACGTTTTTTTTTTTCGGGAAAAATCTCTGAAATAAGAAATGCATTGGTTTTTTTAGAAGAACAGTATACTAGGCTTTTTTAACTAAAATGTTTTTGTTTAAAAATTCCCTAACCCCTCAAACACTGCATATCGCAATTAACAGTTTTTCTATTCGAATGTAGATGGCATCATTAGGTAATAATTTTGATGCTTTCCCTTTTCTATCAAAACATATTCATTTCTCTCGCACAGTTCGTTTCTACAATTCTGATTCTGCATCTGCAGAAACTACAACTGCTTTGCTTTGCAGATTGCGCACAGTCCAAGTTTTTCACAGTTTATTTTTTCACGGTAAAATATTTCAAATTCCTCTACAAACAACGTTACCTATTATGAAATAAGTAGTTCTACAAACAAGTTAATTGCAATCCTAAACGGTCTATTTTTAAACTAAACTACTGTAATCTCCTTTCGATATTTCAATCATCATCTATATCGCAGTTAATTACCTATTTGCCGTTTGAAAAATCGATGGTTTGTCATATTAAAAACATGAAGAGAAATAACAACAACAACAAAAACAAAAGCCAGTCAACCCAACTTTCACTTTCAAAAACCTGTTAGGTATAGACACTAGACAGAGACGTTTGTGTGTTACGCGAGATGAAAATTCGGCATCGTGACGAAGGTGTGGAGGTAGAATTTGCGAATTGCACTGCGATTAGGAATCGGATGTTGATGTGATCGGATTTGGTGTAACGTCGAATCTCTTGTTCTGCGCGGGTAAATAAGTTAAAAGATGGTCAATCTTTCTTTTAATCGACCCATCCGATGGTTAAAATTGTCAACACTTTTGGCAATAGTATTTTATTTATTCTTCATTGGCTTCACATTCAATGTTACTATTGGATCAATGAATAAATTAATCTATTCGAAAAAACACAACACTCTGGCTCCAAATTCAGCTGAAGAAAATGACCTGGATAACTCAAGTGAACGTCTGGAACCGGAAACTGTTATTTTGGCAGCAAGTTCAACAGACGAACTGCAAATTTTGGAAAAAGCATTCAAAAGGTAGGTATCAAGTTGGTTAGAATGAGATTTTAAATTGCTCATGCTTAAAATATCAGAAGTTCACGGAGAAATAAATTGTGTTATTAAATTTGCGTCACTGAATAAGCTGAAGAGAAACAGGTTTTTAATGTCATTTGAACACGGTAGAAGCAGTATTTGAAAAGAAAAGAGTTAAAGAAACATTTGGTTAGTTAACACTATATGTATGTATATATACATAAATACCTGTTAGGTACTTGGAAACACATAGGTACATACATATATATGTATTAACATGTTGATTTTGTATTGTTAAAATAGTTTGATTCCTGAAATCTAAACTGTTTTAGTCAAAACAGACCGTTTTAATGCAATTACAACCGCATATTGTTTTAAGAAAAAGATTTTGCGAAACTAACTAAAATCTTTTCGCATTAGATGCAAAGAAATGCTTGGACTTGATAGTTAGGTTGTAACAAAAGAAGAATTGCAAGGGCAGTAGGTATAAAGCAGATATTCATGTCGATTACAGAATTCGCAGAATTTTACTCCCAGTGAGTTAACTCGATCCGTTGAACTTTCGCATCCTCTGTAAAACTGAATTATGAAATTCGCCGGATGAACTACATTGTCGATTCCTAAAAATATCATTTATGAACTTTCCTATCGACGCTGTCAGTTACAGGCATTAAGTCAACTGCGTAGGCTTTGATAGCATCGCTATCGATCAGTGAAATCAAGCATCGTTGTGCGTGGTTAGTACTTGGATGGGTTTATTTTTTCGTTTAATTAAAGATTCACTTCAGATTCGTTTCGAAATTGGCACAAATGTAAAATGATAAAAATTGTATGAAGTGCGAATGGATAGCGGATTTAGTACTCGTAATACAGTAAAACCCACTTAAGAGAAACGGCAAAATGTCACAGTCTTTCTTTCACTTAAGCGGGGTTTTCACTTAAGCGAACCCCGCTTGAAGCCTAGTACTCACCTAGCGTGAAATGAAAAATAAAAACGTTCTAAATTACACGCGAAGAATAAAAATGAAAATAGAATAAACTTTTCCACGTGAATTTTTGATACTCACTTTGAATGAAAAAAAAGACAATTATTTTTAAACTGATTCGTTCTTTCTGTTTATAAATTTTCAATTTTTTGTTTTGAAACAAAATATTCAAATCAACTGACAAATGTCACAATTTTCCACGATGCCTTAAACTTTTTCCTGATGGTTGTACGTTGAGAAATGAAAATCATAGCGTGGAAAAAGTTGTGGAACATATTTGTTTTTCCAATCCACATTTTAGTACTCACCTCTCGTTGCGGATTTCATGCCAGTGAACCAGCAGTCACTTTTATATGAAATTTTCATTTTCACTTGAACTGAGTACTAGGCTTAAGTGAAAAATAACTTCACTTAAGCGGATTTCGGATAAGTGAAAAAAAAATTTCACTTAAGCGGATTTAAAAATTCCATTAAGCGGAGATTTAATGCTAGAAACAATATTGTTTTTATCTTTTGGACTTACCTTGAAAGAAGTTAAATAAAACAACGATTAAATATCACAAAAAAAATTTAGGGGAGAGTGGGGCACATTTGAACAATGCTTATAAAATTTTGCTTTATTACTCTTTTTTAAAAGTAATTTAAAATTTTAACCTGTCAATACCATATCCATAAACGTCATCGACTTTCCTTAAATATCTCAGTTGTCTCTCGGACTTAGAGGTGAAGGGTACATTTGCTAGTGGAAGTGTTTTGTTTTCGTTTTTTAATTGTAAGAGTTTAAACAAAAATTACTGCGCGATTTTAAAACAGGAGCACATTTTTTTGGAGAAAAAATAAATTTTAAACCTAATTGCGGTAAGTTTTTTACTGGATATATTTCAGTTAAATATTTATAATAAATTTTATGTCACTGGAACAGTTGGGGCAGATTTGAACAAGCGTGTTGGGGCACTTTTGAACATGTTCAAAACTGCCATGATTAGTTTTTTTTTTAACATATTTAAGACATTTAAGAGAAAATTTAATCAGCTTCAAGCAATTAATCAAGCAATTTGTTATCTGTTCTATAGGGCAAGTATTTGTTTCAGGTAAAAAATGCTTTTGTCATATTGACCGTCAGTCTCTGCGTCTATACGTTCTCTGTCTCATTTTTGAGCTATTGAATACTGAAAATAAGGCCTAGTGAAAGCTTTCTAGGTCGAAAAAATCTTGAAATTTTTATAGCTTTAACAATAATATTCTAGTTTAAGCTATTTTTATTCACACAAATTAAAGCTTAGGCTTGGAAAACAAGTTAAAACTAAACGAACTTAACGTTGGCTATTTTAAAATAGCTATTACTAGAAAACATCTTTAAGTACCTAGCTTAATCTTATTCTTATTCACTAAAAATACAGCTTTTACTTAAAAATCCAAGTTTTAGATTTAGTTTTTTTTTCTTATTAATCTTTGTGGATTTTTTTTTTTTTTTTACAAATACATTAATATGATATAGCAAAAGTATTAATTTTGAGTTTTATTGATAAGTTCTTATTAAAAAATGAGTATACAAATAAAATTTAAAAGTTCTATTATTCAGTAAAAAAAAATATATCACTGTTCAAAAGTGCCCCTACCAAGTTCAAAACTGCCCCATACATGGGGCACTTTTGAACATAAGAACCTGTATTGATTGGAGATAAAAATTCAATATAAATATTTCGTTAAATGGACCAAATATTTTTCTAAATTGAACGTCAATACCACTGTTCCATGTGAGTAAAATATCAGGCCAATTGCTCAAATATTTTAGGTTTTATCAGTCTGGAAAGCAAAAAGTGTTCAAGTGCGCCCCACTCTCCCTTATTGAAAAACGAAAACTAGCAAATTTTTGTTCTGTTCGATTCATTTTTTTTTTTTTCACTTAAGAGAGTTTTTTTTAATGAAAAATATTAAAAATTAACTGAAAATATGTTTCAGTTATCCGGGTTTTTCACTTAAGCGAGTTTCACTTAAGCGGAGTGTTTTAAGGGAAATTGGTCGGAAAATACTTGGGGATGAAAAAAGTGTTGCAGGTAAGCGGGTTTTTCTTAAGCGGATTTTACTGTACCAGATAAGTTGAAAAGAATGTCGGTGGTGCAGGGATTGTTACCGACATTCGTTCAACTTTTTTTCGTCGGATTCAGTAATAGCAAAAGTTTGGAAATTAATTGAAACTGTCACTTTAGCTCATTCTCCGAATTCTGTAATAGGGGTGATTATTCAAATTTGATGCTACATAAATAATATTCCCATGGATTCTATTTTTTCTTGCGCTATATCGTCACTCCAGTATTATGGAGTGCTCTAAACGACAAAAATATAGTTTCGAGAAAATGATGTTTGAAGTTTGAATTCGAATACCAGAAAATGTATGTATAGATCATTCAAAACCAAACCATGGGTTTAAAAAAAGAGGTTTTTGTGTTCAATTTTACGTATAGGTCTTTTAAAACATTTTCGATATTTGATAAAAGTTCATACAAAAATACAAAGGCTTATGTGGCAGACCAATACTGACCATTCTTTTACAAAAGTTTCAAGTCACTTGAAACACTGATATCTTTAGCAATAGTATAGAGATAAGAGAGATTTAATTACACCAATAGAAAGATCTGGGCCCTCATCGCGTAATTTTTAAGACAATCATCGTCAAAATGACTATCGAACACGACGTCATCAAAAGTTTGCTTCGTGTAAAGTTTCAATCGTATTGTTCGGTCTTGTCGTCCATCGCCCACAGTTTCAGAACATCAAGAAGCAACAATAATGTCATTTGGGCTGTCTGGCTGTTATCAAACTAAGGTTTTCATTGGAAGTGAGTGAGGATCCGACGTATTATTTTTTTCGATTTCCTTTACACATGAGAAATCAATTTCTGTGTGAATATTTCGATCTCTAGAAAGATTTTACGTTCCTTCACACAAAAAAAAACAATTTTTTTTTACAGAGATCAAAAAATGCACAAAATGTATGAGACGATTGTAAAATAGCAATCGTTCAATAGCAATCGTTCAGTCGACGATATTTGATAGTTCAACAAGTTACATGAAGCTAAAGTTGAATCGTCTTAACGACATCGTCCAGGCTATTGACATTAGTATGTCTTACACGAAGCAATTCAATCGTTCAGACGATGTCGTCAAACTATCGTCGTCTTACGCGATAAAGGCCCAGGGCTTTTTGTCCATAAGAAATCATTCCTAACTCAAATATGGTGAAAATGCATATATGTATCACTCCAATACTGGGGTGACGATATACATACAGTGCCGGTAAAAAAATAAGAACCACCAACAATAGACGGACGAAAGGTGAATTGTAATGTTTAGCGGCGAAGGTTCTCGTTCTTACGCATATTACCCCAAATTCACGATCAAAACGGTTAAGAACGGAGGTTCAAACATAGTGGTATGGGGTTGTTTTTCCTACTACTACATGGGAACAACACGTCTATGTTCATATTCTACAAAAAGTGATGATGCTTTATGCAAGAAAGCTAAAAAGTGGTTTAGGGAACATTCGGTCAATATCATGGAGTGGCCAGGCCAGCAGCGCAGTCAACCGTTCTCAATACAATTGAGAACCTCTGGGCTGATTTACGAAAAAAAGGTTCTATTATTAAACCGCTAGTAATAAAACACTTTAAGGCTGCAGTGAAAGACTCCTGGGACGGAATTCCAATCAAGAGGTGGCAGGATTTCATAGATTCTATGAAAAC
This sequence comes from Philhelius festivus, assembly GCA_963931855.1. Classification (NCBI taxonomy): domain Eukaryota; kingdom Metazoa; phylum Arthropoda; class Insecta; order Diptera; family Syrphidae; genus Philhelius; species Philhelius festivus. Next base: position 68,912,643 of record OZ007555.1, read on the forward strand.
CGTGAAACCGTTTTTAGTGCAGTACACTACTGACTGCTCATTAATTATAGTTATATAAGAAATCTTTAATTTTTAATTCCACAATGAAAGTGTAGTGCTACTTTTTTATCGCTTATTCTTTAACTTATTGTGACAAATCATTAATATCTTTTTCTTAATACCTTCTTTGGAGTTAAATATGTTGTGCCAACATAAATTAAAAAAAATCGAATAATTACTAGATACAATAGCAAAGGATACAATTTAGTAAGAACTTTTATTAAAAATAGAAAAACTGATTTTGATTAATTTTTTTTTATACAGAAACTTCTTGAAATTTCAAAGTTATACTGTGTAGGAAAATATTCAAAAAAATTTTTTAATATTAAAAATATAAAATCTTTTTGAATTGGAATTAACTATTTAAATTAATTTTTAGATACAGAGAAATTTAAGTACATTTTCATAAAAATATTTCTTGGATTTAAACAAAATATAATTTTTTTAAATAACTTACTTATTCTGCAAATCATTTCCATTTGAGAAAAAATATTTCGAAAAATTTTAATATAAATGTTTTTGCAATTTATACATCATTTTATTTGTTAACAATTATTTAAATTCTAATAAAGACTCAGTCGTGCATTTTATTTGTGATTAATAATAATTTTTCTTGTAATACATTAGAGTCCTTTCAAACGAGAACCCTAAGGTTTCAGCAGTTTTAAAGAGAAAAGGGAATTGAACAAAATCGTCCGGTTAACGATTTGAAAAGTTTTTTCTTCTTTATTTCCGACACACGATAGCCCTTAAAAGGAAGCTATGAAAAATCTCTGGTAATTTTATTTTCTTCTGTGAAATATCTCTCCAGCATCTTGCTTTCTAGTGTGAAAGTTGGATTACTTTTACCATTTAAAAGTACCATGCATTTGCAAACATACCCATTTTTTATTTATTTAAGCAAAATTGTTGGAACCGTTTAAAAGAAAAATAGGATCGTTTCAAAAATAGGAATAGGTTGGGCCAAATACAAATTTCTTTTTAAAAATGCAATAAAATGAACAAAATTAAATTTTTTTATATATAAGGGCTTTATTAGTAAGAACAAACATTCCCATTAATTATGGAACACAACGTCGTTTAAGCCGATGGTCGGGCGCTTTCAATTGCTGGGGTCAATTGGACCTTGTAAGCAAATAATCCGTGATCTTTGTGCATAATTCTCAGCCACATACTCGTCTGTGCGCACCGTACAACGTAGAGGATCATGAGTGTTGTCCACTAGCATACCAGGCTTACGAACTTCTTGCACAAACTTGCGTACAACGCGTTAGGTGCTTCATTTCGGCAAACCTTCTTTTCAAAAAACGCACTGGTTGGGCTACACAGCACTCACTTTGGAAATAGGTTTTCAATATTTCCCAGTGTTGTTCAGACGTAAAGCGACTCATTTCGTTCCACGGAGGTATGATTGATACTAACTTTTTGTCAAGATTTCGAGCGGGAAACAGCTACCAGTGTCAAAATTACCTTTAATTTAAAAAGAAACCCCTAGATGGCCCACCCTGTACCTAGAACACTTATAATTTTGTTTTATTTTGTCCTTTTTGTAAAATTATATCTTCGATTAAACGTTGCGTGCGTTGCGCCCATTTTACAGTAGAAGTGGGGCTGGCCGTTCACAGTCGACTCTTCAACGTTTGGGGGACAAATTTGATATGACCGGTTCGGTATTCAGGTAGTCAATTATTCGTCCTGCACAAGAGCTCGGCTTTCGCAGACTTCAATATGGCGATGCGTTCGAACTTGGGTCTATAAAAGATCCAACTAAAATTTTGTCCGAAAAGTCATAGGTCTATGCCAATAACCCAAAATCGACCGATGCCCTTAAGGTGAGGAAACAAAGGCCATCGCTCAAATTCAGCTGGATCTATGCAGAAGAGACATTGAAAATTTAACCACTCGGATCCACGGCACAGGCGGGCATTTGAACGATGTTATTTTATTACCAAATGACATTTATTAAAAAAAGTTTTAACAATCATGCCAATCACTGACTCGTTAATGTAGCCCAAATACTGTGTACGTGGTTCAGTGCACGTAAACCCACAAAAAGGTACTTGCGCATTGATTAGCGCAAATCCATCACCACATATCAAGATTTAATTAATAATTCGCAGGTTTTAGAATATGATCAATAATCGGTCGGTGGTGTAAACGCAGCGTGAATTTCGACGTCGATTTCCTAATCGTGTCACTCCGACTGGGTAAACATTCCAGTGCTATAGCTACTCTACGCGAACATGCTCTAACTACAGGAGATCATGGAGGGTGTGACCACCACCTAACTGGTCGTTCGGCCGAGAATATCGCGTCTGTGGCTGGCGTGGTCACTGAGAACGAAGAAATATCCAACAGACGACGAATAGCGGTACCCTCCATACAAATGTTAAAAAATGGTTTTCGAAAATCGTATTTTTCTCGAAAACTGTTCCGAGAATTTTGCTTAATCTTTTTTTATTTTGATTAATTTTTAGGATCTATAATTTAATAAAAAAAATTTTGAAAACAAGATATTTCTGACTGTACCTACCATAGAACGATTTTTTAAAATTTTTAATTTCTCATTATCGGCATAACGGATCTTAATGAAAATTTTTAGATACAAGCTTCTTCTTCTAAAAAGTTTAAAAAACATTGTATTTCAAAACTTTAAGAAAAATTTTTGGTTTTGAATTTAAAAAAAAAATCTATTTTTTTTTTTGAAAAATTCAATATCTCGAAAACGGCTCAATATATTTTTTTGTAAATTTAATTTTTATTCCAACAATAATAAAAACTTGGCGTACAAAATTTTTTTTATATAAAAGCTTATTTTTTTAAGAAACCGAAGTAGCAGCGGTTCGCTAGGGTAATTATTCGTCGGATTTCCACTAAAGTGTCGTTCGTGGAATTGATGTTTGTTCCGAGGTAGTTGAACTCTTTGATCACCTCGAAATTACTGCTACCAACAGTGACGTTTTGTCCTAGGCGATGGGCAGCAGAGGCTTTGTTTGTTGATAGCATGTACTTTTTTTTCCTCATTCACTTCAAGACCAACGCGTTTCGCCTGTTCATCAATAGCTGTGAATGCTTCTAGTACAGCTCGCTTGGAGCGGCTGATGATGTCGATGATGTCCGCATAGCCAAGTAGTTGGGAACACCTGTTGAAGATAGTGCCTCTCAGGTTAAAACCACTCGTGCGCACTATCTGCTCCAGGACTAGGTTGAAGAAATCACGTGGTAGCCCATCTCCTTGTCTGAACCCTGTACACGTCTGGAATAACTCGGATGAGATGTTACCCATTTGCACGTTGCACCGCGTATTTTGTAACGTCATGCGGCATAGCTGGATTAGTTTTTTCGGGAGTTCCGAAATCGCCAATAGAAGCTCGAAGTCGATGAAAAGATGGTGGGTCTCGACTTGGTCTTTTCCAGGATTTGCCTCAGTGTGAAGATTTGGTCTATCGTGGATCCGCCTGGCCCGAAGCAACACTGGTACGCGTCGATCATAGTGTTGCAGAAAGGTTTTAGACGTTCACATATTACGGTGGCTAGGAATTTGTAGCTAACATTAAGCAGGGATATGCCTCTGTAGTTTTCGCAGGACATAGGATCGCATTTTTTATTTTCACTTAAGCGGTTATATCAATAAACAAAATCTTCGTTCCTGGGGCACTGAAAATCCACGTGTTGTGCACGAAGAGCCATTACATCCACTCAAGGCACTGTGTGGTCCTGTATCACGTAACTAGCGAACGCTAAACGGCTATGATAAACGACTTCTTACTGCCGCAATCAGATGAGCGGGGGTTGGTGATAATGTGGTTTCAACAAGACGATGCAACCGCACACACAGGAAGAGCAAAAATAGATATTGTGAAGGAAGCGTTTCCTGGGGCCTATTTCACCAACTTACAACATTGTAATTACAAGCATTTTTTCACAAAATTTGTGAAAATTCAATAAATTTTGTTTCACCAGTTTGTTGTAGTTACAAAATTGTAGTTGTAAATTACAATTTAAGATTTGTGAAAAAAGTAAGTTTCCGTTTCACCGAGACTTGTGTTTTACATGTAAAAAATTTGTGAGCTTTCAAGTTTCTTGTGTGTTTCTGTTTCACCAAACAAAATTAAAATTTTCCTTCTATTTGTAAAAAAAATTCTACACGAGTCAAGACGTAGGTTATTTTTGATACAAGTTTTTGAAAGTAATATTTTAGATGTTTAAAATGGCCTTACGCTGAAGTCATAGTAGTAGTGAAAGCGATAATTGTGCAAAAGATTATATTTTCTTGAATCACAGAAGAAGAGTTTATCGTCCGCGGATAAACTATAATAGGCGCGTTTTATTGGTAATCTATATCTAGCGCAGTAATACAAGCACCAAAAAAACGCTTTATTCACTCTTTAACTCCTACTTGTTGAATTAACTTACACGAATGTGTTCGAAAGATCTGTATCTCGTTTTTAAGCTGGAGTTGAAATATTCATGAAAATGCAGATTGAGTTGAAATATTCATGAAAATGCAGATCGAGTTGATTTAGAGTTTTTCTCACTGTTAAATTTGATTTAAAACTTACAAAAGTGCGAAATATCGCATATATGTATATCTATACTGATTATTAGAGAAACAAAAACATGGTACTCAATAAAATGACATTGGCGCAAAATTTTAAACAGCCCCTTATAAAGGTAGTAGTATTATACTTCTTATATATTTCCTAACTTTAAAGTAGTTTTCTAACTTTAAACATTTTTTAACTAATATCGTCCTAAGGCTAGGAGCGCACATTCAATTTTTAGTTGCGCAACTGTTTGGATACTTATAGAAAACAGATGAACTATTTGGATGAATGTCCGCGCAGGTGCATATAATTATATGTTACACAAAATAGGGAACTCATTTTAGGCAACCGTTTAGTTTGTGTTAAAACACAAGCTTTTTAGTTTCTTGAACCAAACAGTTGCGAAACCGCCTAGCCTAAGGCAATTTATTTTAATAAATTGATTCTGAGCAACCTTAAAACAATAGTAGTTCGTGCAAAAATCTAAGTAAATAGACATATTTTGGAGTTTTTAAATGTTAAAGAGTCATATGAAGTTAGAACGATACTAAAAAAAATAAAATAGGTATTCTAAAAGTTTAACTTCAATAAAAGTGTAGAGAAAGTATGATGCTGTGTTCGATTAAAATTTTGCAAAATCGTTGTCTTAACCTAGTTTCATACTAAAACAGCTTTAGCATCGTATTAATTCAACTAAAATGTGCAATTTCTTCAGTTGTTATATAAATTCAGCATAATGCCGCAGTTACACGACATTTTTGAACAAATGCCAGTGAACTGATAAAACATATCAATCGAAACCAAGCGCCTTCGCGTGAATTAATTCAATATTTTATGACAAAATTAATGGCAGTAGTGTAAAGCCGGAATTATGGTATGAATTAAAGTTATGCATTTGAAAAAATATTTGTTCTATAAATTTTGGATTAGTAAATGCAAAGTATAAAAAAATAAATACCAACGAACACACCCTCAAGTATGCCACATATATTTTTTCGGTCACCACCTAAACACCTCCTACATTTCAACATCCGAAACTCCATCTTCACTAATGTCATTTTCCATTGGTCGTCCAGAAGCGTTCGGAAGCGTCCAGAAGTCTTCTCAAACCATTCCATTGGGAAAAAATACTCTTCTGAGAAGAGAATTTCGCTTCTCGATTTCAAGTCAGAATTCACTCAAGAAGCACTAATGTCATTTTCCATTGGTCGTCCAGAAGCGTTCGGAAGCGTCCAGAAGTCTTCTCAAACCATTCCATTGGGAAAAAATACTCTTCTGAGAAGAGAATTTCGCTTCTCGATTTCAAGTCAGAATCCACTCAAGAAGCACTAATACTCATACCCAAATGTCAAAAGCAACTATCGCAGATTTTCACCAACACGACTATTAACTAATACAAAGGCAAAATTTCAAAGTTGAGTAGAAGAAGTTAGCACCGTTCCATTGGATTTCAGAATGAGTGGATCCTTGAGTGAAACCAATGGAAAACGACATAATACTCATACCCAAATGTCAAAAGCAACTATCGCAGATTTTCACCAACACGACTATTAACTAATACAAAGGCAAAATTTCAAAGTTAAGTAGAAGAAGTTATTTAGCACCGTTCCGTTGGATTTCAGAATGAGTGGATCCTTGAGTGAAACCAATGGAAAACGACATAAGGCTCGTATTCACCGAGCGCTCCTAAACGGCTCTTAACTTTACGAGGCTCTTAACTTGAAATTTCTGTGGGGTATTCACCAACCACTCGTCTGTGTTTTTCGAAGTTCCAAAATGAGAGCCACTCTCTCTTGTTCAGGCATACCCAAACTGTGAAATGTTGTGGAATGTTGGTCTTGACAGCAAATGGATACTCTTCTACTTGGCATTGCTCAATGCTCACATGGATTTGAGTCAAATGCGTGCGTGGCACACGCACAAGCGAACAAACTTTCGAAGAGAGCGCTCGTAAGTTAGGAGTAGTCGGGACCACTCCTAACTTTTAAGAGCGCTCGTAGATCTTCACTAATATTGCTTGGTGAATAGGTTTATGAGCTTCTTAAGTTATGAGCGCTCGGTGAATACCGGCTTAAATTATCCATTTCAATTACTAGGTTATTTTTATTCACTAATCGTTTGTTGTTGTTTTCCATGTTAAATTTTGCGATGTAGTGTATTCACTAACCAATAAAACACGGCTAATATTTCGTAGTGTTTTTACTTTAATGAGCGTTTTCGTGTGAGTTTCTGCAAGGTGGAAAAAATAATTTTGCTCATTGGAGGCCAGATTAGTAACAGAAGGGACAAAAATTGTGCATTGTCTCCAAGACAGCAATTACTTACTGTCATGCACTGGATTGCAAGTGGTGGGCAGTATCATGGTGTTTCCGATAAGCATGGTATTTCAAAATCCACAATATGCCGATGCGTAACCGGGTTTGCTCAGCGATTGCTCATAATATTGTTTGAAGATGTTGGAAGATGGCCTGATGAGATGGATACAATTCCTGAAAACTTTCATGATATTGCAGGTAATTAGTTTTGAGTTCGGCATGCAGTAATCAGTAAATAGAATATCCTGTTTTTTAAAGGCATGCCTTCGCGTGATTTCGAAACTGCGTATGTTGTTAGACATAGAAATCATTCTATTAATTGCATGCTAGTGTGTCGTCCGGACTTAACGTTTTATAATGCTTTAAGTTGGCCTGGAAGTGTGCATGATTCATGATGATGAAAATGCAATTGGCATTCTAAAAGAAAAATTTCCTTGCCTTTGACATTTGCGGCTACAACCACTTAAAGCAATAAAAGTCATTAAATGTTGCATCATTTTTCTCCTGCACTAAAGATGCAAGAAACAATTTACTTTGCTTATCCATTGCAGGCATCATTCTAACGAGTCTTACAAGTTAATAAAAGAAGCTTGTTGTTTACAAGAAATAAAAAAAAATGGTGAAATGGTATTTTCACAAACTTGTTGCTTTCCAAAGCTAGTTGTAATTTTTGTTTGCAATATTCATAAAATTGTGAAACAGTTACTTGTACTTTGTGAAACCGAGTTGTGTTCTACATATTTGTATTTGTGAATTACAAGTCACAAATTTGTGCTTGTAATTTGTAGTTGGTGAAATAGGCCCCTGGTCGCATAATCTCCCGTGTTGGCGATTTGACATGGCCAGCAACTTCACCCGATATAACCATCCCTGACTTCTTTCTTTGGGGCTACTTGAAGTTGCGGGCTTATGCCAACAAGCCTCACCCAATCGCAGCCCTAAAGGAGAATAGTCCACAGGAATGCGAACAGTTATTACCGCAAATCTTGCGGAAGGTCATGGAAAATGCAATAAAACGGGTACAAATGTGTATCAACACTGTCGGCAGCCACTTGAGGGATGTCATCTTTTCAACTCAACAAAAGATACTCATTACTCAAAGTTTTGTTTTTTTAGATCCAGAAATTAGTTCTTTTTCTGGCTTTTTATGGTAAGGAAGTGTAAACTACGAGTACAGTGTAAAGAAAAAAGACAAGATACATTTGAAAATCAGCAATCATAAGCAAGAGGGAGATGAGCATACAACACAACTGTCACTATGATCTGTATTGTTTTATTTTCGAGGGTTAATCTATATGGATCATTGGCGATAATAGGTGCGTTTTATTAGGTGTGTTTTTTTTGCAAGTCCATATAGAATTGTAAAAAAAAAAACGACATCGGGATTTAGGAGCTTTTTTTCCACACAGCTGGAAGCACTGTGTACGCTATGACATTTGTCAGCTTATTGACGACTAGGATCAACCAATCCAAAACTTCACTTTTGACGTCTCTGAGCAAATTATCGATAACATATAGATAATACTATTTTGGCATCACCATTTTTATCGGGTCTTAGATTAACTCCCGATAATTATCTGGTCTTAGCTAACTCTGTATAGATTTAAGTAGTTGTTGCATTTGCATGTAAAGCGCTTAGTCCCGATGTCGTTTTTTTTACAATTCTATATGGACTTGCAAAAAAAAACACACCTATTAACAGCCCGATTCTCCCCAAAGTCAGTGATGCCTCACAAGTCACAAGAGGTGAAAATGATTTTGTGACTTTTTCGAATTCTGCCGCTCAGTCACAACTTGTGAGAGTCACAAAAACAATCGAAACTGTGATCTCCTTCAGAGCAGGTCACAACTCATAAATTTTTAAAGTTTCTTGGATTGAAATTCAGTAAGAAAATTTTCTAGATTTGTGAATAATTGGAGTACACAAAAATGGAAGAGGACTTTGTTCTAGTGAATATTTTTGCTGATCTTTCCCACAAAAAAGAAAAGTAATATTATTACATAAACAAAAATTTCTTTAAGAAACTAATCGTACTAGAAGTTTACAGCGTCGACGGCTTTAAGAACATTGAGAGATACAAATTATCCATTCGCTCTCCAAAACAATACATTTATAGAGTTTTTTCACCTTCCGAAAACTTTATGCAGTCGCCACGATTGTTTTCTTCTGAAAATGTTATATTTGTTATTTAATCATTTTATTGTTTAAAAATTATGTTACCTTGCATTTTGTAATTTCTTCGTTTTGAATAATCAGCTGTTCAAATAATGACACTTAAAAATCTCACCATGCTGTGGTGAGTTTTGTTGTGAGTTTTCTTGTGACGATTAGGGGGAGAATACCAAAATGTTATCGAATCACAACAATCCTCACAAGAAATAGTCACAAGAGCTTGTGACTTGTGACTCCTCACAAGGGGGAGAATCGGGCTGTAACTCTCGAAAATTATCTGGTCTTAGCTAACTCTGTATAGATTTAAGTAGTTGTTGCATTTGCATGTAAAGCGCTTAGTCCCGATGTCGTTTTTTTTTACAATTCTATATGGACTTACAAAAAAAAACACACCTACATATTATTCACAAATCTATTTGGATCTGGATCTTCCCTTGAAAATAAAACGATACAGATCTTAGTGACAGCAGTGTTATAAGTCCGTCTCTTTTTATCCTTGGTTTGTAAACTTTCAATTATTTCTTGTCTTTTTTTCTTTACACTATAGCTTACACTACCTTACCATAAAAGCCATCTACTCGCCAGTGTAATAACTGATTTTTGGATCTTTGAAATAGATCCCGATAGAAAACAGGCTCCCAAATTGTTTTTGTAATACATGCTAAAACTGAATCCAGATCCGGATCCAGATAGATTTTTGAATAAAAAAACGCACCTAATAAAACGCGGCTAATGACAGGTACCGTAAGGATTTAAGAAAAGACTTCTCAAAAGTTTTTTTCTCATTTCGTTGGCATTTTTTGTAAATAAAGAAGCCAAAAGAGGCAGTTGGTATTAAAATAGTCCAATTATGCATTTAAGCTTAGAACTGTTTTGGTCATCTCCATAAAAAAAATTAGCGCTCAGGAATTTTGCCTTCGTGGGGCAAACCTAATCTTTTACAACAACCCTAATTGTTATATTCACAACATTTAAGCAACAAAATAAAAAAAATTCTTATTGATGATTGCTATTATTTGTTATTAAATGCACATCATACGTACATACATACTTAAAATGTCTTTAAAATTCCAGTGCTGACAAAAATCGAGACTCCTTTCTTGGTATTCAAGAGCTGGCCAAGTTTATTAACAGAAAAATAATCGAACATATTGAGTGGGCCATTGAAATGAATCCGATTGAGTTCAGCAAAGTAGACAAAGATCCTGGTGATGGCCTAATAACATGGGAGGAATATCACACTTACTTCCTAAAAGAACATGGTCTTGATGAAAACGAAATTAAAGATCATAGTGAAGTGAAGCATTTAACTCTGGATCGTAAAGCAAAAGAAGAAATGATGCGTGACAAAGCACGTTGGTCAGAGGCTGCTCGTATCGATCTTTTCAGCTTGACTCTTGATGAATTTTTAGCTTTTCGTCACCCTGAATCGAGTACTGCGAATCTGCTCAGTTTGGTTGACGATCTCTTAAGGCTTTTTGATATCGATGGAGATGATCAGTTATCGATAGAAGAATTTTCCGATGTCACAGTTGACGATGACGATGATGTTTACAGAAGATCGGTTATTTCAAAAACGGTAGAAGAGCGTCGTGAAGAGTTCAAGCGGATTATAGACAAAAATAATGATGCTCGAGCAGATAGAGGTGAACTTCTCAATTATGTAAATCCAAGGCACCCAAGATATGCTGTTCAAGAAGCTGCCACACTAATAACTCTAACTGATTCGAATAAGGACGGAAAGTTATCTCTCAAAGAGGCAAGTGCACAATTAATTAGTAATTTTTTTCACAGGTTTTTAAAAACATATTTTTTTCTTGCAGGTTCAAGATAGCGCTAAAATCTTCCTCCAATCTAAAATGATTGACACTGCAAATAGTTTTCATGAGGAATTTTAGGCAAGATTATATTCTGCCATTCATAAATATGCTTGACTTTCTGCACAATTCAATTCTCATGTTCAATTTCAATCACCGTCCTGGGGCAATATTTTCATATAATTATATATTTCAGCATTTAAGTGTATTTTTACTTCAACTAATCGGTCAAGTGATACTATAATGGGATCGTATAGTTTCTAAAAAAAAAAACAAAAACAATGTAGAGCCGTAGACTTACAATTTTGTTAGCAATGTATTTTTGAATGTTCTAGTTTTTAAGAAATTATCAAATATAAATCGAATAAATGTTTGAATTTTTTGAAATGCAGTTGTATTTAGATATATTGTAGCAGGGTTAAGCTAACATTTATCAATACCTAATATTGTCCTGTCAAAATCTTCATTCAGTCCTGTCTTCCAATGATACCAACGATAGGTGTATTTTTGTATCTTAACAAAAATATTGGAATTGGTTATCTATTCAAATGTAGTGAAAGCATATAAGATTACCACGTAGTACCAATAGCCAACTTTGTCTAGATGTTATTAAATCGTATTAAAGTCAAGAGTTTTTTTTTTTTTAAGTAAAAAAGTATTTAAGTTTTTAGCCAACTTAAAACAATAATCATGCTTATTTTGACATTCTCATGAATAGTCTATTCGTTAGAATGATTCTATTCCTTCGAATGAACTTTCTTAATTTTGAGATTCGAACGAATAACATTCATTTGCAAAAGATAGCATAAAATGAACTTCAAAAAAGATTCATTTTCATTGTTAGCTGTTTGACATTTACTATATTTCTATTTGAATTAGTATGACCGTTTTACATTTTTTTTTTGTTATTAAACATTTTATAGATGTTGGAAAAATAATCAAGAAACAAAATAAATAATACTCTTTTTCATTATACGAGTAAAGTAAAGTTTAACCATAAAGAACTACATATTCATTACATTTTTGTGTCAACTCAGCTGTTTTGAAACTATTCTTAAAAAAATAAGTTGTTCATGACGCGTTCTAAATTTTTATTTTTTTTTTTGTATACACTTGGTCACACTAAAATATCAAAAACAAAAGAGAAGTGTTTGTGAAATGTCAAAATCAAAAGGTGAAATCTTTGTTTATTTGTATTTGTTTTGTTTATTGTTTAATAATTTAAATTTCTTGGATAAAAACATAAAATAATAAATACAAATATGGCATTTGTGTTGTTTATAAATTAAGATGGTGTTGAAGAGGTGCATAGGAGAAGGATAGTGGATGCTTTCTTTTTTTCCTTATCAACGCGGGTGGTAAAAAAAAAACCCTTTGCTACCCCCGAGTCTTCCATTATTTTGATTAACTTTTTCTTTTGTTCGCGGTTTGTCCAGTTAGAATACGACCTTTAAACATAAAACAACAAAAAAATTAATATAAGTAATTTATTTTCCATGAAATAATTAAAAACTTACATGGTTTGTTGCTTACTCGACAGAAAAATTCAATCGACACAAAAATGACATTTAATTCTATTCTTTCGAATGTCAAAATTGAATTAGCTTTCGCAAATGAATGAACTTTCTATGGATTGGGTGAACTTTCGATTTGTTCGATTAACATTCTAATCGCCGAGTCTCAAAATTAAGTTTCAACGAAATCGACTCACTTTCGAACGAAAGAGAATGTCAAAATAAGCACCAATAACTTTTTGATGATTTCCCATTCATATTATCCAATTGGTTATCATCAATCGGTAGAGCTCTACGTTAATTATTGATTGACAGTGCCATCTTTATTTTTGGAGAATTGAGGATCGACAAAACAGGAAATTTAACAACAGATCCAATAAGATGGCCACTACGAATTGTCAAAATCTACCCGTCGCACATAGGAGTTTTTACATAAAAAACCTGGCCAAAATTATTTTTCATAACATTTATCACTATTTCTGTTTAAAATTAGTATTTATTCAATAAAACACAGTTTCTAATTGCTTTTTATTAATTTTAGTATATATTTTTGAAAAAAAAGAAGAAAATTAAGACGATACCTATAATCTGAAAGCTTTAAATATGAATATAATTTGTTTAATGTAGGTATTTTTATTTTTATTATCTGAAAAAACGCTCACCTATGTAAAGTGTTTGTTCCTGGCTTGTGCTGCTTCTTCCGATAGCTGACCAATTGGAAGAAGGGCATTTGATATGATAATAGACCCGTGCATTAAGAAGTTTGTAAGCTACATTCAACACTCTCAAAAAGTCTGATTCTTGCATGTAGTATTGATAAACCAAATTTAATGGAGTTTTCATTAATTTCGTTTATCGATGTACTTAATTTGTTAAAGTCTTTTGATGTTGACCCGCAGTGATTGCATTGCATATTTTTCCATCGACTAGGTAAAAAGCAATTTATATGCTTCACTTCTGTGGTAAAACTTTTTAAAGTCTTATTAAGTTAATCTATTTTTGACTGGATATAGCTGATTTCGTTTGCTGGCCGGCAAAATCGTGAAGAACATGAAGTTGGGTTTTGCCAGATGGTTTTCGAAACACTAACCAACCGCAACGGAACAAGTGAACTTTGAAATATAAACGTATCTGACCCAGAGCTGTAATCAAATGTCTCTTTGTATTGCGTTTGCTGGGATACGTCACAACCCCATTCAGTGTGATCCAACAAATCCTGCAGATTTATTTCAGCTGATGTTTCCGTTATAGTAATCGATTCTTCTATTGGATATCAATCCTTTTTAGCTTTTTGAAGTACACTGTAAAGAGGAAAAAAACACTTATTCGTTGCGGCTACAATTTCATATTGTTTTCGGGATAGTCCGGCTTCAATGAACATAAAAAGAGCTTTTAATATGGACAATTTTTCTTCTTTATCTGTGAGGCTGTTAAAATATGCTTCTTTGTACTTTTGCGCTTTTTCAGGAGATTTAAGGATTTCTGTGAAGACTTTTGAAGCAACAGTCTTCCCAGTTTCTCTTAACTTCATCTGAGTTGCAAGAGTTAGTTCCTCAGTTTTAAGTTCTTTGCGGATATTTTCTGTTTTTCTTCTTTTGGTCCTTTCACTCGATTCCTTAAATGACTTTTAAGGTAACCCTGCTGATCTGACAATCATAATTGGAAGTGTAAAAGGCCCTTCAAGCCACCCTTTATTGCTCTATAGAGCTCTAGAGGCTAATCATCTTATATTTCCTTCTTTAAATAGATTAATTTTCGGTTTATAGCAACCTCTCCACTTTCTTCCATTATCTTAAAAAAACATTTTTTAGTCACAACTTTCGAACCATGATCCTAATAAATGCTATCTATTAAAAAATTAACTTAAATGCTTACTTTAACATACAAAAAACAATCACAACATGAACACGATACAAAATCGTAACTTGACTTTTTGCCTTGCTTTCCGCCTCCAATCCTTTACCAACTCACATTTTTGCTACACTAGTAACATTGCTACACTAGTAACATGCTGCATAGTAACATTGCAATAACTAATCATTAAAACCGTTGTATGGCGTATGAGTGTTTTTTTTTCACACGATTCGAAAAACTAAAATCTTCATAAAATTTTGGATAGCAGCTAGTAGCAGTCAAATCTTTTTGGATTACAAAGACAAATATTTAATCTAACTTATTAAGCAGAAACCATTACAAAATAACACGGTATACTATATTGCAAAATGCAAAAAATCGAAACCGTCAACTTTGCACTTAGTTTATAACAATTCACAACACACGATGAAAAAGAAAAAAAAAAAAAGCTACAGTTTGTTGACCTATGTATGTACATAAGGTTCCGCTATAACAAACTTTTACTTCTTAATTTTACTTTTTAGAAAATTGAATTTTGGCCAGCTTTTCGGTGCAAATACTCGTCGGTTTTGAAAAACCCTTCATATTATCATATAATAAAACTATGTATGTATTTATGTCCCAAACGTACCCCGGTGGTAATTTTAATGGCGACATTTCGTTTTTAGAAAAGATGTAATTTTCTTTAACGCTTTGTAACAGAGTTTTATTGTAATTACCATTTCCTTTTGTTCTTTTCTTAAATCTTCTATCTAATGGTTAAAAATGATAAATGCCATTCCTGGAAAAATATCTACCAAGAAGTTTTGACAAGAAAAAATATTTCGTACTTTAAATCTCAAAATACCGTTGTCGTTAAAGTCAAAATAAAAAAAAAATCTAAGTGAGGTAGATACCGCTATTAATTATCCAAAAAAAATATTAAAACTTTCGTCATGTTTACAATAATACAATTTTTTTTTATTAAAATGGTCTCAATTAACGGTTCTCAATAAAAATTAACCTTATCCTTAACAGCTTGCAAACTTTGATATACATGTAATATGTATGTCAGATAGAAAGTGCGATTATTTTCTTTCGTAGTAAAAAAAAAATAAAATAAATCTCTATGGTAAATGTCCAAGTTTAAAGAAAAGTGATCAAGGGTGATTTTGTTCATTCGAATTTGAATTCAACTTCAGGATTCTTATATTCAACCATTGTATATATATTTTAATAGTACTATCATGAATAGGAACGCGACTAGGCGAACCAAGCGGCACCATAATTACTAAATTAGCAGAGATGCCTATGGCAGAGTTTTAACAGATAGACATTTAATACATGACAGTGACAGCAATAGGAATACTGTATATAAAGTAGGAGAACAAAGGCACATACTATGTACATTGGAGTTTAATGTAGGTGTGTGTGGGGATTTGGTAGTTGTTATTTTCTGTAGGCAAATATTTTCAAGGTCAATACTTTCAATACTTTTTTGGCGATTACGTATTTTTTGGGATAGAAGAAAATTATTTCTCTGCATATTGTCGTCTGAGTTATATCTTGTTCAAAAGAGCATTTTTGGCGAAATTTAGTTAGAAATGCAGTTTTTATAAATCAAACATGCTCTTTCGAATGGCATACTCCATTTCTTTCTATCTCTTTTAGTTTTTAAGTTATGAAGAACTATTATGTTCAATAAACCACTTTATTAAATATTTGAGTTCGACTACAGCTAAACGGCTCGGCCGATTTTCTTCAAACTTGGTAGATATGGCTTTTAATTTTTCCCCCCGGATGTTTTTTTCTTTGGAATTTTTTTCGAAATTTCATAAATATTTTTTTTTCTCAAAAACTGTCCCACAGATTTAAAAAAAAAAAAAACAAAAAATTTCATTTAATTAAAGCTAGGCATTGTATATATACAATGAGCTAGGTAATGGTTGAAAAAAATTTTACAAAAAATTGTTATTTTTGGTACCCCCCTTGGGACCATTTTTTTGTTTTCGATTTTCTCAAAAACTGTAGGACGGATTTTGATCATTTTTTTTTTGCTAAAGGTCCCTAATAGTTTGAATATTATTGTGTATTCAAATTTTCAAAAAATTATTTTTTGAATTTTTAAAAAAAATTTCAAATTTTTTTTTTGAAAACTCAATATTTCCTCAAAACTATCTTCCAAAAACAAAAATTATAATTCGTGTTGTTTTCTTAAAAATATAAGCTTTTATATACAAAAATTAATAAAAAAAAACAAATTTCAGCCTCGGAACAGTTTTCGAGAAAAATGCGATTTTCGAAAACCCTTTTTTGAAAAAATATCAAGTAACTTACGAAAAAAAAAATATTTTCACGCGTATACAAATTTTCCTTTTTCCAAAAAATGTTCATACTTGTTTGAAAATTTTAATATTATCAAAAGTCTTATATATTTATAATATTTTTTTTTAATTTTTGGAAAAAAAGTCATTCTTTTTGGAAAATTCGATATCTCAAAAACCGGCGCAATGTTTTTTTCGAAATTTAATTTCCATTCGTACAGTAATAAAACTTAAAGCTAGCGCACGATTTGAGGAGATTTTACTTAAAAACAATATTTTTTTGTTCCACGCTTAAAATACGTTTTAAGCGTTTTCGTTTTTCGTTTCATACGTGGATTGAAAGGTGGCACTCCCTAGATCACGAATATGTAATTTTTAATTCTGTAGGATGAATAGTTTGGCCAGAAATCACGTTTAAAAATGTCAACTTTGAGGGGTCTACGAGGCTCCGTTTAGCCGCAAATCGCGTTTAAAGGTAAAAATTCGTTTTTTGATACCATTTTTTCAAACGGCTCAATATTTTATTTCGAAACTTAATTTCATTCGTACAATAATAAAAACTTAAGGTTGGCGTACAAAATTATGTAATTGCAAGTTTTGCATGTGGAAAAAATTTAACTCGAGATTTTGATCAAATTTGACTTTACGATGATAGAGAACACGAAAAAATATTTTTTTATCTAAAAAAATTGTTTTTGAAAAAGCAATGTCTTGAAAAATTTTACTATACACATAAAAAGTATTAAAAATTTTCTATATTTTTTGTTATTTTGGTTACTATAACGAAATAAAGCCAATTTGAAATTATTTAGTTTTCAAAAACGAAATAAAACCATTTGAGTTTATTAAGTTCAAATTCCTCTAGATCTTATTAAAAAGTCCATAAAATGGCAACCTCGGTAATTAATCGTATCAGAATTCAAACAAACCAGATTGCATGAGGAATAAAACAAAATTCACAAAAACTCTCATACACTCTCAATACTATTTGCTTGTATTCATCTCGCGCATGACATATAAAACTGTATATACCTACCTACAATTGATTCTGACAGCAAAAAGAAACGCAGATAATATTTTCTCCCTTACCCTCTTTATTGTTGTCAGAATAAATATATATCTACCTCGTTTCTTTTTTTGCTTATATTTTCTCCTTCCACGTCAACTCTGTACTGCTTAACATACCCACACTTACGATTTTGCGGCACAATAAGTTAACTTAAAATCGTGTTCCATAAGAGTACTATTAAAATATATATACAAAGATTCAACTTGTGATTTTGATTTTATTTGCTCAAAGTTGACGTTTTCAACTTAAGAATCAATTAACTTTAAAATTTCACAACTTCCCAAAATAGTAAGTTTTGAGAGAGGAAACTGGGGATTTTTATTGGTTTTTGTAATTTGACACAAAGAATAAAATAAATAAAAATGTTTCCTGAAAATTATTTCTGGGAAGATATGAAATCTTCGAACAGCGAAGATGAAGAAAATTTACACCTTGAAAGGCGATTTGAACTGCGATTTTATCTATCGTTTTCGTCTCTCAAAACGGATGACAATGATGATGCTCGAACGAAAGAAAGTAATGCATATTGTGATGAATAGAATGAAAGTATTTGATAGATTCTTGTTTTTGTCCTACTTGTTAAAAGATCACTTGAATTACGGCCAATTACGCAAATACTAATCGTATTACTGTATTATGTGCTCGGATCAGCGTTGCCGCGAAGGAAAAAGCCGAGAGGGCCATTTCGAAATTTTTTAAGGGCCATTTGACAAAAGTTGGGGCCAAATATTTTACCTACAAATCTGTCCTTAAAACATTAAACTACAATTTATTAATATTTGTATTTATTCTTATTTATTTATTTAATGCCTTTCTGAAATCTATGTAGTAGGCAGCAGAAGCAGATCTTAACTCTGTCGTCTGATTTGATTTCTTGGGAATTATCTTAAAATATGATGTCCGTCAAGTTAGCACTACCACTTCAAAATTTTTAAAATTGTAATAATTGGTTTAATTGTCGTGAATTTGTCGTGAAACGAAAAAAATTGTCGCTCTTGTTTTTTAAAAAAATATATCCTGGTAATGCTAACTTGACAGTCAAGTTAGCACTACCACCCATCAAAATAGGGTGAAATGAACTCGAAAAAGAAAAAGGACAGCGTAAATAACTGTCGTAAATATGTCGTAAATATATCGTAAAAGAAAAAAAATGTTCGCATCATTTTTACTCAAAAAAAAATGCCATGGAACTTAGCACTACCATACCAAACAATTTCTTATAACTAATTTTTTACTCTTACGATATCATTTGAGCTCTCAACTCAAATGACGAAAAACCTGGGTCGAAAATCCGACCCTAATCCAACTCGATCTTTCGATACTGCATATAAACGTAGTAATAGCTTACCCGATGATGAGGTTCATTAAAAAGGAAACGAGATCGCAGATGCCTTGACGAAGCATACACATTTACACGACACATTTTTACGACGAACGACAAGAGATTGTAGACCAAGAAGTTGACACCGAGTTTTATAAGTTTGGGTATGAATATTGTTTGTTTGTATGTTTTCAATCCTATTAGAATGAATTTGAAAAAAATGGATCCCAAATGACACAATATTCCAAAAGGATCAGTGAACTCTTTAGATTTCCGATTAATGAATCCTAACATAGAGTTAGCCTTAGCAATCACAGTCTATATGGGATTTAAAGCAGAGTTTCGAATCAAAGATGATACCGAGATCTTTCTTTTCGTTAAGTATTGAGAGTTCCGCACCTTCTATAGAATATTGAAAAGGAATAGATGATAGGCTCCTAAAAAATGATAAAGATTGACACTTTGATACGGTCAAAAAAATCTGATTAGCTAAACACCATTCAGACAAGCGATGAAGATCATAGTAGTAAATGACAACCATTATTTGACGTAACACGTCGGAATATTTTAATATAATCCGCAAACATCAAACAAGAAACATTTTTAAGAAATCAGTGATACGAGTATCATTGATCAGCAGCACGAATAGACGAGGGCCCAAGTGACTTCCTTGTGGTACTCTTTGCATCTGATAGTACTACATTAATACGCACAAACTATTTTCTTCCGTTTATGTAGGATTCAAACTACTACTTTAAAATATTTGAGTGGAAGCCAATGGATTCCAATTTTGTTATTAGTATATATGGTGGTTTACTCTATCGAACGCCTTAGCAAACTCGGTATATATGACATCTGTTTGGAAACCATCTTCAAAATTACTAACAATCTGATACCTAAATATTGCGAGGTTGGCCGTTGTTGACCTTCCAGCAATAAATGTTGAAATGGAGAAATAATTTCTTTAAGAACAAAATTAAGCATATCAGAGACAATTTTTTCCAACATTTTTGGTATCGTTGATAATTTGCTAATGGGGCGATTGTTAGTCTTTATTTATGAATAGGAATAACGTACGACATTTTCCAATCATTAAGAAAATAACCCTTTTCAAGAGAACTATTAAACCAAAAAGTTAATGGTCCCGATAGAGCACTGTTAAGTTTTAAACTCGATTCGGTTCGAATTAAGTAGTCCTTATATTAAAACTTATTTAAAAAATCAAATTCTTTTTGCAAACGCAAATTATTTATCGGAAGATCTTCATTATTGGGAAATTTACGATATAATTTGTAGGATTTATTTTTTTGTCATTTAAGTTACATAAACGCTTTGGTAGATGATGAAAGTAAATGACGTGAGAAAAGTCAACACGCTGGACGAAATTGACGTGAAAAAAGTTAAATAATTGAACGAGATAAATAAATGAATTCAGTTCCATTTTAAGTATGGTTATTTGTAAATGGTGGAAACACGTTGTAGTGGCGATACATCGCGATGGTTTATATTTATTTTTGTAAAGCTTTTTAATTATTATTGCACGATATGATGTGATGTTAAATCTTCTAAAATTTAGATTTGGGGGCCATTTCTAACTGGCCCGGGCAAAGGGCCAAAATGTAAAACAGGGGGCCAAATGGCCCGATCGGGCACTTTGTGGGAACGCTGGCTCGGATCAATCCAATTGGCAATTGCAGACTTTATAGGTGTAAGCAATCCAACTGGCGAGATGCCCTCGAACAATTAATGCTATAGATTGCACACAGTCCGCATTCAGTCACCAGGTGATAATGATGCAAAAAATTTTAGAAATCGTAAGGGATGGTAAATTATAAATTTCAAATCGGCTGTTTTCTTTCAAAAGGGATATATGTTTGTATCTACTCATGATCAGCGCATTTTCAATTTGTCGAGCTTAAAAAAACGATTCGATGAACGAGAGCTCTAGCATTTTATCCTTGTGGGAGATTCTGGCTACACCTTGCAGCGCCTTTCCAGAATTTCGAATTTCACAGATGCTGTTGTTTAACGAATCGCGAATTCGAACTCCCAATTGCGCCGAACGTTCATATGGCGTTTGGAAAAGGCGGTTTCCAGTCTTGGCCACTGGCTTAAGGTGTAAAGTGGAAACTGTTCAATAAATCATAATCGCTCGTGCAGTTTTTCATAACATAGCCATTTACGAAAATGAATCATAACCACCACCGGAGATGACAGAATTCGCTAGCACACTAACCGCCACAAATGTTCCTTAAATATACGCTTTTGACAGCACCTTCAGCACCCAGTGACAACGTTCGTTCTCGCCTAGTATGCATGTACGTATTTCCAGACAATGTTAAATCCTTAGCTAAATATGTATTGCTGGAATTAGTTTATCCATAAATAAAAAAACAGCACTTAATACAAGGAACTTTATTGAATACAAAATATAGTACTATACAAAAATGAAATTAATGTTTTTTATTGATATTCTTCTTTGGCGGCCACGGTTGGGACTGGCGAAATTATTTGTGGAATATGAAAGGATTCGGATTGAAAAGTGGCCAAACGAATACAATGAATCTCTTTTTCGTAGACGAGTTGATTTTTTATTCGCTGTAACTCAATGGCCGAACGTTCTCGATCTAGCTCAGCCCGTTCACACTCAATTGCGGCTCGTTTGAGATCCAAAGCAGCTCGTTCGCGTTCGAACTGGTACCTTTCCCTTTCGCCCTCTAGAATATCTATTTCAATTTTGTGTTTATTTTCAGAATGTTGTTGCTTCTCTTCAGAAAGCTTAATATATTTTGTTGGGATTTTCTCCTTTTCGATTTTGCGTCGACGGTTTTGCAATAAAGCGTTCAAATGCTTCCTTAATTTTGAAAGATTCACCCTATCCCAAGTACGATCAATAACTGCACCTGTGTCCAATAATATTGACTCTTTGTTGTGGTCTGTGATATTTAAGTCACCATCGTCAACTTGGTTTTCAACAGGTTGTATTTCCACCGTTTCCTCACCGATCGTATTCCTTGGTACTTCATCGAAAACGTCCCCATCTCCATCATTTAAACAAAATTTCACATCATCGAAAATGATCTCTTTTACAGAAATTTCCTGCATCTGACCAGAAGAAGCAACTGTTCGACTAGTGCATTGCAGTGCAGACTTCTTGGTCGTTGAATTGTTGTAATCATCGGATACCGCAGCAAGACCCAAGGTAGATTGTGTCAAGAGAACCGCTAATTGTTGCATTGCTTCGCTTAATGCTGGTAATTCTGTAATGTGTGGGCCTCCACCGGTTCTTTTTGCATCTCTTGGAAAATAAAATGCACGGTCCCTCAATGTTTGTTTAATTTTTGTGTATTTTTCACGTAGAGACTTTAAAGTTCGTTCCTATAAGATAGAGATTTTAATGAGAGAATACAAAAAATCGCAAAACGACTTACTTTGCCAGGCGGTGCAACATTGAATGCCTTAGTAATCTTCTCCCATGCCTTTTCTTTATCTCGATTTGTAGAACCGTCCGTCCTTTTATTCTCAATTATACAGCTGTATTGCAATGCATTTTTAACCAGCCAGTCTTCTTCCTCTGGTGTGTATACTATTTTTGCAACTTTTCTTTTTTTATCACTTGATGTTGCCATATCTTTTCACTTTATTTTAAAAACGATATTTAATATTCAACAGAATGAAAATAGCTGTATACAAAAATGACACTCGATTCGATTCCAAATCAAAAGTTGAGACTGACATTTAATGTGTCAATTGTGACAAATTTCCTAGGGAAAGTTTTGAAGCTATAAGTTGGCTTACTTTTTAAATTTAAAATTCTAAGGCTCGTATTCACCGAGCGCTCCTAAACGGCTCTTAACTTTACGAGGCTCTTAACTTGAAATTTCTGTGGGGTATTCACCAACCACTCGCAAGTGTTTTTCGAAGTTCGAAAATGAGAGCCACTTTCTCTTGTTCAGGCATACCCAAACTGTGAAATGTTGTGGAATGTTGGTCTTGACAGCAAATGGATACTCTTCTACTTGGCATTGCTCACATGGATTCGAGTCAAATGCGTGCGTGGCACACGCACAAGCTAACAAACTTTCGAAGAGAGCGCTCGTAAATCTTCACTAATATTGCTTGGTGAATAGGTTTATGAGCTTCTTAAGTTATGAGCGCTCGGTGAATACCGGCCTAAATTGAGAATTCAAATAGTGAAAAAAAAAACAATTTTTAACTTTTCGTTAAAATCTGGAGTTGAGGTCAACTACAGAGTTGGCCAACTTAGGATTTTCTGAGAAGTTGAACAAAAGTGATCAAAATCGCCCTATGTCTTGAAGACCATTTTTTTGGCAAGTTCATTTTTTATGAATGGATGTAATGTATGCACACACAGGGTGGGCCATATAGTAGTGTATTTTTTGACACTGAAAGCTGACAGCTGTTAGCCACTCGAAATCTTGACGAAAGTCAAAACGAAATGATTCGCTTTACGCTAGAATAATGTTGGGATATATTGAAATATATTATTTTCTAAAGTAAGTGCTGTGTAGCCCAAACAGTGCGTTTTTTTGAAAGTACACAAGTACACAAGTTTGTACAAAAAGTTCGTGAGACTGGTATGCTAGTGGACAAAACTTATGGTCTCCGTCGTCGCACATTTGAGAATGTGGCTGCTGTAGCCGAGAATGTGAGATTCAATTCACGAACATCAACTCGCCATCGATCTCAACAGCTAAACATTTCACACACTAGCCTGAGGAGAATTCTGAACAAAGATCTCTGATTATTCGCTTACAAGGTCCAATTGACTCAGCAATTGAGGGCGTACGACCAGCCACTTTAACGACGTTACGAGTATGTTCCATTATTAATGGGAATGTTTGCCCTTACTAATAAAGCCAGGAAAAATTTAATTTTGTTAATTTTATTACATTTTTAAAAAGAATCTTGTATTTGGTCCACCCTTTATTCATACTTCCGAAACAAGAGACAGCTATGTACCAAACTGGAAGTAATTGTGGCTTAAGATTTTTGCCCACAAGAGGCCTTAGAGCTACATTTAGGGCCTTATTATGACTTGCGAGTCACTAAAAAAAATTTAGGGAATGTAACTATTTGGCATTAACGTTTGCGAATCGCTTATTGAACTTTCGCTTTAAATGTCAACAATTTGGCGAATAAAAATCTCGCTCTATTACAATGAGCGAACGTTCGCCTTTAAGCCTAGTACGCAGATCGCGCTAAATTTTATCTCACACATTAAAATCCAAGCTACATTTTGACATAAGACTATAGAGATATTCTAGAGTAAACAGCTGTTCTCTAAACGAAATATTTTCAAAGATTTTAAAGTGCGATTTTCTTAAAATTATGGATATGAGTGATTTGGAAGAAGATTTAATAATATGCGCAACTGCGCAAGTTGTGGCAATGGTTAAAAAAACACTTTCATCTCTTCGAGTAAATACCCACTTGAATGAAAGGAAAACAAAGGGACGTTTTGCAAAAGACATAAGTAAATATCTTTCTATTGTTTTGAATATTTGTGTACATACTTGCAAGTTTTAAAGGAAAATTTCCATATGGAGCCGGAACATTGTTCGAAACTGTGGAACCCTTTTTGCTACCGCTTAGAAACACCAGGCCCCATGACAACAACCGCACTCGAAAAATTTCCGGTTGTTATCGAGTGCGTATTAATATTTTGAATCTATCAAAATAGATCGAACTGTAATTCTTGGTGACGTTGAATAAATTCGAAGTTTTTTTTTTACATATGAAATTAGTGAAAATAAAAGAAGATTATTCGAAGAAATAATTTAAACAAAATTGGATTTCAGAAAAAACGAAATGCACGACTGGGTTGCACGAACTTTCTACTATGTAATACACCAGGAATTAAAAAAAACGAATGTTATTAGAGAAAACTGTTCATAAGGATAAAATTTATTTTTTAAATGACTTAAACAACTCCTTTAGTTATTGTCGTTTCTTAAAAAAAAGGCTTTTATATATAAAATTTTTAAAACATTTTTAAGAAAAAAATTTGGTAGGCAAAATTAAAATATTTATTACTATACGAATAAAAAATAAATTCCCAAAAACAATATTGGGCCGTTTTTGAGATATCAAGTTTTCCAATTTCAAAAATTCAAAAAATATTTTTTTTTTAAGTTTTGAAACGCAATATTTTTCAATCTTTTTATAAGCTTATTCTCTATAAAAAATTTCATTAAAATCCGTTCTGCCGATAATGAAAGATTCGAAATTCAAAAAAATGGTTCTATGGTAGGTACAGTCATATAGATTGTATAGATTGTAAAAATAATTGAAAAAAGAACGATTTTTTAACATTGGAATTTTGAGTACCGCTATTTTTAGGTAAAATGAAATATTTTTTTCACATCTTATAGATTATATTGAGAAACTTTTATTTGCCAAGTTTAAGTAAAATCTAACATGGGGTTTTCAAAATATTGAGTCTTGAAAAAAAAAATTTGAAACTTTTTTTAAAAACCCAAAAACAAAATTTTTGAAAATTTGGGAAAAAAAATATTTATAAAATTTCGAAAAAAAAAATTCATATGGCAGGTACTCATATTTTCGGTCTTAAAAAAAAGAAGAAAAAAGCGTGTGCGGGGAAAATATTAAAAATACTATCTATCAAGTTTTAAGAAAATCGGCCAAGCCGCTAAGGCTGTAGTCGAAAAGACAGACAGACAGAATTGCGAAACCCACTTTTGTCGTCTTTGCTACGAGTATCATCGCAATGTTTGTTGCAATATTTTAACCCGAATTTTATGATGAATTATTAGGATGATTAAGATGACGAATTACTTTAAAACCGCGACTTTGGATTATGCGAATCCAATTATAATTATAACAAGACAAAACCAAACGAATTAATTATTATTAAATTGTGCAACCGGCACACGCGAGGGATATGATCGAAATGTCAAAAAGATCAACGAAGTATTATGAGAGAAAGAGATTACAAAATATTGCAACAACAACTGCGATGTGTTACGACGCAGCTAACCGGCTAGTCAGCTGGGGGTGGGTTCGTCGAATTAAATTGGTGATAAAAAAAAGGTAAACAACTCAGATCGAATAAAAAGACGAATTTGGGTATTATAAAAAAGGCAACTAAATAAATGTAAGTACTGGGGCGTACTTACGTGGGAGGGGTGGGCGCCAGGAAACTTTTTATGGTCGTTTGCCTTAACCAGAATGCTGGAATTGTTCTTCAAAAATATGAAGTAAACACAAATTTAAATTCCCAATGGGAAGTAATAGAGTTTTATTTAAAATAATCTGGGAAACCGTGGCTTACGCCTGGATTAAAACCCAGAATTTTTTCAAATATACAAAGGTATAAATACAAAGTAAAATTGGATGAAACCAATTGAAAATAAATGAAATGATTAAATGAAATGAAAATGAAAATTATATGAAATGAAACAAAGGGGATTTTAAGAAAACAGACCGCAAGAATGGACCGCTATCACTCGGTCCCGAAATAAAACAGATAATTTAGACTACGGTAAAGGGGTCGCGCGTCTCACAATTTTGAGATTTTTAGAATCGAACCAAGGGCCAACCGAATTATTAAGTCACAACACTTTTTTTATAATCGAATAAAAATATAAAAACCAACACTCTACTTATCTTTTCCTTTTTCTAAATATTATTTCCTCTCCTTCCTCCTTCTTTTTCTCAATGATTTTCCTCGCCCCGTTCTGGCGATAAAGATCCTTTCCAATAAAAAAAACTCCTTCTCCTTTTGCGAATCAATTACTTTTCCAAGAACTATTTTTTTTTTCACTTTTTCTCAACTTTTCTATTATCTTTAACTTTTTATATCTTCTTTTCCTTCTTCGACAAAAATTCTTTCAAATCGCCTATCGGCTTAGCTAGTCAACCAAGAATTCGTTTAACCATCTAGCCTTTTATTTCTCCTTGGCCTCCTCGTTCACTCACACATTCACACTCTCAATCAAAAGCTTTCGTGGAACTCGGTTACGGTACCACTCCGAGGTTGAGTTCCAACGAAACTCTCACTCACCCACACAATCACTGAATTCCCCAAGTTGTTGGTGTTGTCCCAAAACTTAGCGAATCCAAGGCCGTACCCTAACATTTTTATAATAACTATTTTTGAGAAAAATAAAAAGAAATTACAAAAAGTTGAAAATTCTATTCTGAGCATTCTCTCAGTTACTCTACTATATTTTACTATTCTAAACTTATTCGAAAAAGGAGCCTAGTATTAAATCTTTAAACAATTCTGAGGAACCGAAGGAGGAAGGCAAATATTCAAATTAAACTACCTAACGCGCAATCTACTATTCGGTGGACCTTTGTGCAGATTTGGGGGTATTGAAGGGATAGCGTTTAGCGTTCCATTCTTTTATGCTGGTCTGTTACTCAAGTTAAATTTAAATAAAGAATTTTACGGTGGGCTTAAAGCCGTCTTTAAAAGTAAGTTAAGAAGTTAAGTTATCTTTATCTGATGTTGTTGATGTTGTGTTGTTCTCATATCCACTTTAAAGTGTACGTGTATGTTTCGTTTTCTTATTGTCTTCCAGTATAAGTTTCCTCGTTCTCTGAATAGATGGCGTGTGAGTCTCCAGCCCATCCGCTGGCTCAACACGATCGAATTATAGGGTACCTATTTTGTCATCCTCTCTGAGCTACTCTCAGGCTCCATGAGGACAACGGACTCAAAAGGTGGGTCGAAAAAAATGGGAATGGTTGGGGTGGAGGGGAAAACAGATATCGAGAGTCAGACTATGACTAAACAACATAGTCGAAGAAGGTTTGAAGAACCAAGAATAAGAATGGTTTTTGTTGCGGTAAATCTTACCGTAACAAATTCCACCCTTACCTACCGAGGAGTAAAAGCTGGCTTTCAGAAATGAAAGCGAAGTAAAAAGGGATAAGAAATAGGTAAAACACAGTATGAAAATGGAAAACATACACTACTATACAACACAACTAAAAACATCTCGATCGCTCCATGCGAGAGTAAGCACATCACAGAGCTCGAAGGCTCTCAGTACCTCTTAGCGCAGCTCTTCCGCTACGCGACTGATTTTCGGGTCCTTCAGGGTCGTCGCAGTAAGGTTTTAAGTCCTTTACGTTCCAGGTACCTCGATTTGTACCTTTTTCATCTTCGAGTATGTATGTCCACGGCGATACACGTTTCTTTACCAGAAACGGGCCTACAAACTTAGGCGCTAATTTTGCCGAATAATAATTCGCTGCCTCCGATAGGGCGAAGTTTCGTCGCCAAACCAATTCGTTCGGGAGGAATTGAACGTCTCTCCGACGAAGGTTGTATGTTTTCGCTGCCTTCTTGGTTGCCGACTCTAATTTTTTCCCTATCTCTTCCCTAAGCTTCCTAAACTGTTCCCTAGTATCGACCGTATTATCGCTCCTACCATTCGGAATAGTGCTTAAGGATTCGCCTCCAAAAGTCACCATTCCTCGACCAAAATTTGCGTAATACGGCGAAACACCTAACACCTCATGTTGGGCCGTGCGTATGCTGCACGCTACTTTCGCCAACTGCGAATCCCAACCCCTATGGTTATCTGAAACATAAGCCCTAAGTGTTGTCTTTATGATCTGATTTATCCGCTCTGCCGGATTGGCCTGCGGATGGTAATGTGCCGTGAATTTTAGCGAAGAACCATAGCTATCGCACAAAGATTTCAATTCCCTACTTTTAAATTGGGGACCGTTATCGCAAACAACGAATTTAGGGACGCCGAATAATAAAAAGACATTATCTTCCAATTCCTTACAAACAGATTTGGCCGTTGCAGATCTCAACGGGAACAACAAAGGGAACTTTGTGAAATAGTCTACGACAGTCAGAATATAGATAAAACCCCTACTAGATTTTGGAAGTGGACCAACTAAATCAACACATAACATCTCCCACGGATTGGTAACCCCTTTCCTTTCCGTCATCAACCCAGCCGGTTTTTCATTAATCGGTTTCACGCTTTGACAAACTTTACAATTCCTAACGTACCTAGTAATATCTGACCTCATTTTTGGCCAGTAATATTTTTCTCCTATCCTAGCAAAAGTTTTCTTCACCCCCATATGCCCTGCTAACGGATGGTCATGATTCTCCTCTAAAATCTTTTTCCTATCATTCTTTGGAATAACTAATTTCCACTCACTATTTGAACTATGAACTAAAACATGATTTGCTTTTACAAACTTGTATAATTTTCCCTGTTCTACTCGCCATGCTGGAAAAGACAATGGCTTCTTTTCTACTTCTCCTAACATTTTCCCTATCCATGGATCGTTTGTGGGCTCCGAAATCCCAGATAAAACCGGTACGCTTCTCGAAAGCATATCTGGCACCACATGATCCTTTCCTTTGCGGTGAACAATGTCGAACTCGAACTGCTGCATACGTACAGCCCATCGAGCCAGCCTACCCGCTGGGTCCTTCAACTTGCTCAACCATATCAAAGAGTGGTGATCAGTAATCACCTTAAATCTCACCCCCTCCAGATATGGCCGCAACTTCTCTATTGCCCACAGAACAGCTAAGCACTCTTTTTCTGTGGTCGAATAGTTTCTCTCATTCCTATTAAGTGATCTGCTCAAATAGCAAACCACTTTCTCTCCCTCCTCAAAATCCTGAGTTAAAACTGCCCCAATCCCGAAATCAGAAGCATCCGTCTGAACGACAAATGGCTTCGAAAAATCCGGACACGTCAGGATGGGTGCAGCAACTAAACACTCTTTAGCTTTTCTAAAACTATCCTCACATTCCCTACTCCAAATAAACTTCCTATCCTTCTTTAAAAGATCGGTCAACGGTTTTACCAAACTCGCAAAGTTTGGTATAAATCTCCTATACCAGGATACCGTACCGAGAAAACTCCTAACCTGCTTCACGTTCTTTGGCGATGGAATACCTAACATACTTTCTATCTTTTCTGGATCCATGTGTAGACCGTTTCTGTCAACAACATAGCCCAGAAATTTTAAAGATGGCCTAACAAAACTACATTTTTCCCTACCTACTTTTAAACCTGCCTTAATTAATCTTTTAAAAACCTCACTTAAAACTTCCATATGCTTCTCGAAAGTATCTGTCACGATGATGATATCATCGAGATAGACGAAGACATATGGCTCTAACTCTGCTCCTAAAACTGTATCTATAAATCTTTGCCATGTTGCAGGTGCATTGTGCAACCCGAACGGCATCCTCAAAAATTGAAATAAACCCCTACCTGGAACTGTGAAAGCAGTATACTTTCGAGAATTTTTCTCAACTGGAATCTGCCAATATGCAGACTTAATATCCAGTGAACTCAAAAACCTAGCATTATTTAATTTATCTAAGATGGCCGTAATATACGGAAGGGGGTATGCATCCCTAGCCGTAACCTCATTCAATTTCCTATAATCTATACAAAACCTATACGAACCATCTTTCTTCTTAATCATGACAATGGGAGAAGCCCATGGACTGTCAGATTTTTCTATAACTCCATCTTTCAACATCTCTTCTAATTCCCTATCTATAAAAGTCTGAACCACAGGGGACACCGGATAGTACCGCTGCTTAATTGGTTCAGCTTCCGTCCTAATTTTGTGCTCCACCATCTGTGTGCACCCTAACCCTTCTGGCATCTCACTAAAAACTTTTTCTAAAAACTCATCTAACTCTTTTCTCTGTGTCTCGTTTAATTCCGTTAAATGATCCGCCACGGACATCGAAGCCAACGAACTTTGGTTCGAAAACGTCCACTCCCCTGATTTCAAATCCGGGACTACACCCGATAGAGCCCAAAAGTCTGCTCCTAAAATCAGTTTATGGGGCAGGCGCGGAATAACGAGACATTCTACTAAAACTACCTTTTCTTTGATCCTAATTGGGAGTGAAACAACTCCTTCCACTCCAATGCCTGTACCATCCGCTAAAATAACTCTACCTAAGTTTGATTTTTCTAAACCTATCCCTAAATCCTTTAAAATTTCCCATCCGTCCCTACCTATAATTGTGCGTGAAGCACCTGAATCTAAAAGCCCTAACATCTTAACACCATAAATTTCAACACCAACATATGGCCGTTGATCCCTACCATCTTGTTCTAGCGTGAAACCTAAATTAATTTTCACCGACTGGTTACCAGCAGGCAACCTAACTAACGTCTTCGAACTTCTCGCCCCGCTGGCACGAGAGTTCGTTGCTCGTTTCCCGAGCACTGTTGACAGTTACTCCGAGTAACCCCAACCCTACCACAACCATAACAACGCCTAACAGCGGAACACCTATTTGCAAAATGGCCTTCTCCATTGCAATTATAACACCTAACAACCTGTCTTATACTATTTTGAGAAAACCTATTCCTATTTGACGAATTAGATTCCCGAATCTGATTCGTACTCGACGCTTGATCATGGTTTCTCTGCGTAACAGCCAAAACTCTATGATCATCTAACCCTAACCCTACATATGCTAGATCCGGTTCTAGCAAAGTCCTACTTCTACTGTTTGGAGGTGGAATATACGATTCCACGTTTGCCCTCACTGCCTCCAAATCTCTACCTAACGCTACTAAATCAGAAATACAATTTGGTCTAGCCAAACCAAGTTGCGTCTGGTAGAAAGGTGTCAAGTTCCGCTGAATCATTGACAGCTTCCTCCGTTCTGATATGGGCTCTGTAAGCCGACCAAACAAATTTTGCATCGTCGCCACATAGACACCGATGGACTCATCGCGGCCTTGTGTGCGATGCCTTATCTCCTCTAACAAAGAATCATCATAATTCGGTGGCAAGAACTCCAGTTTCAACTCTCTGACGAGTTCTGGCCACGAATTAATAGAAATCCTAATTGCCCTAAACCATATCAACGCTTTTCCTACAAAAAACTCTACCGCGGACCTAAAAACTTGCGCTTCCGTTACACCACGGGACAGACGCATTTCCTCAACCCTCTCTAAGAATGCGTTTACGGAGGCACCACAACGCTCACCCGTAAATTTCACATCCCACTTATGAACCTGTTCATACCTAGGCTGATCACTAAAAAACCTATCTTCATTTGAACCCTGCATCCTAAAATTATCCCTACTACTAACTAATCTACTATCTGCCACTCCTAAGCCCGTCGATGTACTGGCAGAAGTTATCATCGACCTGCTATTTTGAGGTTCAGCTGAACGCTGCTTTTCAACCTCCAAACCCTTTTTCTTTCCCCCTACTCTTTCTTCTTCTTTCTCCAAAATTTCCTCATCACTATCACTATCCTCGTCTTCTTCTAGTTCAGCCATTGCCATTATTAATTTATTTTTGAGAGCCTGCCTGCTATGTAAGAAAAAAAACTCGCCTAGAAGTGTTTTTTGCACAGAAAAAGTTTTCCTATATTAATTAAAATGTTCTTAAAACCTTTTAGGAACGAAGAAAATTTCAAACGAATTAAAAAAAATCAAAAAAAAAATATAAAACTCGAACACTTATTAACTAACGACAATAATAATAATAATTTCACAAGCCCGAAAAAAAATAATATCTCACTAAAATTTCTCTAAATCGAATCTAAAATGTTCGTACTGAACAAGTCCACTTCGACAAAGTGGGAACACTAGAATTTTGTTGTTTACAAAATTTAAATTCTAAAGCTTTTAAAACACACACACGAATAAGAAAGGGACCGCACTATAAACTTTAATCAATATAAAAATGCAACTCATAAAACTATTTTGATTTTTACCCCAAATAAACTGAATTAAAAACAATTAACAAAACCAAAATACCCGATCGAACAAAATATAGCAATAAAATATGTATGAAATTAAATATATCAATAAAAAAACCTTACTCTTTTAATTTGCACACGTACTCCCCGTACACTTGCACTCCCTCCTCAAGTAACACCAACAAAAAAAACAGGAACACAGCTGTCTCACAATTGTTGTGGCTTTTCTTTATAAAATTTCCAATTGAATTTAGATAAACCTAGGGATAAAATGCAATTAATAAAAGAACCAACCACAAATTATAAAAAAGGAACAATTAATTTAACCAAAACAACACTAAACAAACACTTCCGAATTCTAAACAGAATTTTGTGGGTAGTCGGGGATTTATCTCAATATATTTGCACTTTTTTTTTTTCAGAAACAACAACACGTCTGGGCGCCAAATTTGTTGCAATATTTTAACCCGAATTTTATGATGAATTATTAGGATGATTAAGATGACGAATTACTTTAAAACCGCGACTTTGGATTATGCGAATCCAATTATAATTATAACAAGACAAAACCAAACGAATTAATTATTATTAAATTGTGCAACCGGCACACGCGAGGGATATGATCGAAATGTCAAAAAGATCAACGAAGTATTATGAGAGAAAGAGATTACAAAATATTGCAACAACAACTGCGATGTGTTACGACGCAGCTAACCGGCTAGTCAGCTGGGGGTGGGTTCGTCGAATTAAATTGGTGATAAAAAAAAGGTAAACAACTCAGATCGAATAAAAAGACGAATTTGGGTATTATAAAAAAGGCAACTAAATAAATGTAAGTACTGGGGCGTACTTACGTGGGAGGGGTGGGCGCCAGGAAACTTTTTATGGTCGTTTGCCTTAACCAGAATGCTGGAATTGTTCTTCAAAAATATGAAGTAAACACAAATTTAAATTCCCAATGGGAAGTAATAGAGTTTTATTTAAAATAATCTGGGAAACCGTGGCTTACGCCTGGATTAAAACCCAGAATTTTTTCAAATATACAAAGGTATAAATACAAAGTAAAATTGGATGAAACCAATTGAAAATAAATGAAATGATTAAATGAAATGAAAATGAAAATTATATGAAATGAAACAAAGGGGATTTTAAGAAAACAGACCGCAAGAATGGACCGCTATCACTCGGTCCCGAAATAAAACAGATAATTTAGACTACGGTAAAGGGGTCGCGCGTCTCACAATTTTGAGATTTTTAGAATCGAACCAAGGGCCAACCGAATTATTAAGTCACAACACTTTTTTTATAATCGAATAAAAATATAAAAACCAACACTCTACTTATCTTTTCCTTTTTCTAAATATTATTTCCTCTCCTTCCTCCTTCTTTTTCTCAATGATTTTCCTCGCCCCGTTCTGGCGATAAAGATCCTTTCCAATAAAAAAAACTCCTTCTCCTTTTGCGAATCAATTACTTTTCCAAGAACTATTTTTTTTTTCACTTTTTCTCAACTTTTCTATTATCTTTAACTTTTTATATCTTCTTTTCCTTCTTCGACAAAAATTCTTTCAAATCGCCTATCGGCTTAGCTAGTCAACCAAGAATTCGTTTAACCATCTAGCCTTTTATTTCTCCTTGGCCTCCTCGTTCACTCACACATTCACACTCTCAATCAAAAGCTTTCGTGGAACTCGGTTACGGTACCACTCCGAGGTTGAGTTCCAACGAAACTCTCACTCACCCACACAATCACTGAATTCCCCAAGTTGTTGGTGTTGTCCCAAAACTTAGCGAATCCAAGGCCGTACCCTAACATTTTTATAATAACTATTTTTGAGAAAAATAAAAAGAAATTACAAAAAGTTGAAAATTCTATTCTGAGCATTCTCTCAGTTACTCTACTATATTTTACTATTCTAAACTTATTCGAAAAAGGAGCCTAGTATTAAATCTTTAAACAATTCTGAGGAACCGAAGGAGGAAGGCAAATATTCAAATTAAACTACCTAACGCGCAATCTACTATTCGGTGGACCTTTGTGCAGATTTGGGGGTATTGAAGGGATAGCGTTTAGCGTTCCATTCTTTTATGCTGGTCTGTTACTCAAGTTAAATTTAAATAAAGAATTTTACGGTGGGCTTAAAGCCGTCTTTAAAAGTAAGTTAAGAAGTTAAGTTATCTTTATCTGATGTTGTTGATGTTGTGTTGTTCTCATATCCACTTTAAAGTGTACGTGTATGTTTCGTTTTCTTATTGTCTTCCAGTATAAGTTTCCTCGTTCTCTGAATAGATGGCGTGTGAGTCTCCAGCCCATCCGCTGGCTCAACACGATCGAATTATAGGGTACCTATTTTGTCATCCTCTCTGAGCTACTCTCAGGCTCCATGAGGACAACGGACTCAAAAGGTGGGTCGAAAAAAATGGGAATGGTTGGGGTGGAGGGGAAAACAGATATCGAGAGTCAGACTATGACTAAACAACATAGTCGAAGAAGGTTTGAAGAACCAAGAATAAGAATGGTTTTTGTTGCGGTAAATCTTACCGTAACATGTTAACTTTGATTAAAATATCGAGTTCGATTTTTTTACGATGCCTAAATTGCCTTATAGGTACTAAAGTCACAAGTAAAAACCAATCAAAATATTAGGATCGGTTTCCTACTGACCTAAATCCTTAAGACAACCTGACCGCGAAAATTATCTTCAAAGGGTTGGTTGGCTTGACTACAAATTAAAATTAAAAAAAAAAATAGCGACACAACAAGAAAGACAAGAGGACCTTGGGGCCAGCTTTCTTTGTCTCCTTCGGAATAAGCTGTAGATGGGTTAGTCAGCCTTTAACATGCTGTGAAACCTTCGGGCAATACATTTGGACTCGTCCTCCTGAAGTGTTGCAACGAAATGTCTAAGTGGAAGTAGACGACAAGGAGCTACTCCGAAAGCTAACGCAACGCAGACACACGAAAAATTTTTTCCGCATCTTCTGTCAAAAATCTAAAATTAGCTCAGTAGGCTATTTATTCATAAACGCCATTTGATTTGGACCTTCTAATAAAGTAACTTCTTTTTCAGCAATGCAAAATGTTGACGCAAAGTCTATTAGTTGGAAGCCGTTATTTGTTGTTGTTTCGAGGAGGTTGTGCTTACCAACTTTAACATTTAGAATTAATCTTTGTACTTCACAGTACGGCCGAAGTTGGAGTCAAGGGTAAACTAATGGGCGTTCCTAGAAGCACGAGTATTACAGTTTAACAGTTTAAGGGGAGGAATGCGGCGAACAAAAGGATAGTATTATGTGTAATTATTATATCAACGGCACGCGCAAAAAAAAATAGGAAAATTGAAACTTTGGATGAATGCATGCAATGTAGATCCCTAACCCAGGACACTGTGCATTACCATCTAACGTACTTCTTGTTTCTACAAGCAGATAGAAGATCTGCAATTTTTATGATAAAAAAACCCCGAACATCGCAATCCAATAGAGATCACTCTCTGCATTACTACCCATCGTTGAGATCCTACATCCCTTGGGAATGCAATAATTTGTGTATTCTTTTTGAAAACCTCGTATTTTTCGGGGCAGGTATAGAGAAAGGTATTTATTTTGATTTTTCCTTTTTCGAGGAGACAAATGAACATCACAAAACCTTACTCGATTGACAAACTCATAAACCAATGCATTACTCATCATCAGTGTAATCGTCGTATGATCTTACTTAATAATATATTGCACTGACTATATTCATTGATTTCAGTTGAACTTTTTACCAAGTAAGAGAAAGGGTAGATGGTTTGAACTGATAGAAAAATCGAATACCTATATAGCATCATACTTTTATTAAAGTGAAAATCATCGAATACCTATTTTATTTTTTTAGTACGAGTAACTTTCAACTTTCTAACTTCATACTCGTATGACTCTTTGCCATTTCAAACATCAAAACAGGTCTGTTTATTTAATTTTTTGCATGAACTGCGATTACTTTAGGTGTGTTCAGAAGCAATTTATTACAAAAACAGCTTTAGAACGATACTAGTTGGAAAATTTTTAAAATTAAAAAAGAGTTAGTAATAATCTAAAAAGTTAGCAGATTGTTAGGTAGTATCATACTAATTCCTTAATACTAAGCTGTTTAAAATTTTGCGCCAATATTTTTTTTAGTAAAAAATATCATTCTATTTTTACTTGCGACTTATAGGTAGATACTATAAGGCAAGTTATGCATTCGTAAAAAAAATCGAACTCGAGATTTTGATCAAAGTTGACATTACGATGGTAACGAAGACCAAAAAAGTGGGTCTCACAGTTCTGTCTGTTCGACTACAGCCTAAACGGCTCGGCCGATTTTCTTCAGACTTGGTAGATATGGGTTTTGATTCACCATACCCCACCCCCCCCCACCACCTGGTTTTTTCTTTTTTTTTTAAGACCAAAAATAACAGTACCTGCCATACTAATTTCTTTTCGAAATTTTATAAATAATTTTTTTTTAAAACTATCCCACAGATTTTTACAAAAAATAATTCAAATAATTTCATTTAGTTAAAGCTAGATAATGGTTGAAAAAAAATCCCAAAAAATGGTTATTTTTGGTACCCCCCATGGAACCATCTTTTTTGTTTTTGATTTTCTCAAAAACGGTACCACCGATTTCGATCATTTTTTATGTTAAGGCTCCAAAGCGGTTTCAATATTATTGTGTATTCAAATTTAAAAAAAATGTTTCTTGGATTTTAAAAAAAAATGTCAATTTTTGTTTTTGAAAACTCAATATTTCGAAAACCCCATGCTCGTTTTTTTTTTAGATTTGATAAATAAAAGTTTCTTAATAAAATCTACAAGATATGAGAAAAAAGAAATTATTTTACCTAAGAATAACGGTACCCTCCATGCAAATGTTAAAAAATGGTTTTCGAAAATCTTATTTTTCTCGAAAACGGCTCCGAGAATTTGGCTAAAAATTTTTTTTTTCGATTAATTCTTATGGTCTTTAATTTAATAAAAAAAAAAATTGAAAACAAGATATTACTGACTGTACCTACCATTGAACGATTTTTTCGAATTTTGAATTTCTCATTATCGGCATACCGGTTTTTATGAAATTTTTTGAAAAGACGTTCGTAAAAAGTTTGAAAAACTTTGCATTTCAAAACAAAGAAATAAAAATGTTTTTTCAATTTTTGAAAAAAAAAAAGGTTTTTTTTTTTTTAATTCGATATCTCAAAAAACGGCTTAGTATTTTTCTTGTAAATTTAACTCTCATTCGTACAATAATAAAAACTAAAAGTTGGCGTACCAAAATTTTTTCTTAAAAATGTTTGAAAAA
Source organism: Philhelius festivus (assembly GCA_963931855.1). Classification (NCBI taxonomy): domain Eukaryota; kingdom Metazoa; phylum Arthropoda; class Insecta; order Diptera; family Syrphidae; genus Philhelius; species Philhelius festivus. Next base: position 68,950,650 of record OZ007555.1, read on the forward strand.
TTTTCTAAATAAAAGCTTATTTTTTTAAGGAACCACTACAACGACTTATAATTTTTGTTCTTGCATAAATTCATATTTGCATAGCATTTTGTTTTTATCTCTTACTACTAAAAGAATTTAAAAAAATCATTTTATCCTTATGAACAGTTTATTTTAATAACATGTGTTTTTAAAACTCCTAGTCTATTACATAGGAGCAACTTCGTGCGACCTAGTCGTGCATTTTATTTTTATTATTTGTATCCGAAAGCAGAAGGTAACATAGTAAAATTTATGATTGTGTATCTAATAAAGGGTGGTCCAACAATAATGTTAATTGTGAGTCACTTGTTAACGTCAAGTTTCTTGCCCAACTAACTTAATTTGACATTTCTTTGTTTCAGTGTTCGACAAATTCAACCATTTAGAGGTACATAATTGAGAATAGCGCGTTAGATTATTGAATCCTTTTACGTAGATGGGCCTTCAAATCAAAATGCATTTCGTGCTCTTCGTGATTTTTTTGGTCAGCATAATCGACCAAATGTGTCCACAATCGGTAGAATTGTGAGCAAATTTCAGCAAACCGGGTATGTACATACTCGTAGAAAATGAGAAAACACCTGTGCATGCTCGCCCAGTTCGTTCTGCGGAAAACATTGATGTTGTTCGCGATAGTGTGGCAGAAGAGCCGTCAACCTCGACGCGTCGTCGTGACCAACTATTGAATATCTCACGACAGACAGAAGTAAATGGTGACTTTACTAAGAAAATCATCTTCAGCGAAGAGGCACACTTTCACCTTAGTGGATTCGTTAACAAGCAGAATTGCCGCATTTGGGCAAAGGAGAATCCACGAGTGATTGTTGAAAAGCCGATGCTTCCACAAAGAGTGACTGTTTGGTGCGGTTTATGGGCTGGCCTCGTCATCGGGCCGAACTTCTTCGAAAATGAGGTCGGCCAACCAGTTACCGTGAATTGTGTTCGCTATCGCGAGATGATAATGGGCTTCTTGTGGTCAGAAATTGAGAATATGGACCCACACAGCCAACGAAACAATGGCTATTTGCGCGAGAAATTCAATGGCCGTGTTATCTCACGTGCGTTGTGGCGATGTTAATTGCCCGCCACGATCATGTGATTTGACACCGTTCGACTTCTTTCTTTGGGAATATTTAAAAGAAAAGGTATACGTCAATAAGGCAAGAACAATTCAAGAGCTAAAATATGAGGTAATTCGGCACAATAACGACATTAAACCTCAATTATGTCTCAGAGTCATTGAAAATATGGACCATCGGATAGAGGTATGCCACCGAAGCCGTGGCGAGCATTTGGCCGATATTTTGTTTCACACATAATTGTCATAGATCCTTCTATCATAATAAAAAAAAATTAAAAAATATCATATAATAAAACGGCAAACATGTTTTTTGTGGTACACTTTTCTCCAAAAGTATTTAACCGATTTCGATAAATTTTATATGGTTGGAAAGCCACAGTTACGGAGATGTGCAGAATATACTTGAGACACGCATTTACACACTGTGGGTCATTTTTGTTTTTGCACTGTCGAACACTTTGCATATTACATAAAATAAAATTTAATTTAATAAATTTGCTTGAAAACACTGCCAATAATATAAATAATAAATAATAAATAAATTGGCACTCGAATTTCGAGAGCTGGGTCGGCTAGTTAAGATAATTCTCTGAAAACTTTTTGTTTTATTTACAATTAACATCGTGATCGTGCGTTTTTGTTATTTATTATTCGCTTATAAATGCATTAGCTAGCATTTACCATCGAACCTTAATGCACTGTCACGACATTTTACACCCGATCAATATGGTCTGATGAATAAGTAACCAGAAAACCCAGGAGGAGGAGGTGAGATGAGTAAGGTCTGAGGTCTTCAAGTGTCTAGGTTTTAAGAGGTTTAAGAGGTCTTCAAGGTGCCAAGGAAGGGTGAAGTGAGGTTGAAAAGGTCTCTGGATACATGTCCGGGGTTCTGAGAGAATTGAATACTTGAAGTGTATTGCTGCTGAAGCCATACATCTTATGACGTGATCTGGAACTATGAGGCGTGGTGGGATGTCTTCCGTGTGTACCATGCGTAATTCCCACGCGATCGTGGTTCTTGAGAGCGTCATGGGCTGCTAGCCATAATCATGAGGCGTGGTGGCATGTATCCCGTGTGTACCATGCGTAATTCCCACGTGTCCGTGAGGTTAGCGGTTTTGATGGTGGTGTAGGTGGTGGTGCATGAAAGGTGGTCATGAATCTCATGAGTTCTTCGGTTCATGCTGGAGGCCTTTGATATGGATCTTGGTTGGTAGAGGGAGTAGGATTGGTGAAGTCTTCGGCTGGGCAAGCAGCTGGAGATTTCTAGGGTCCTACTCGAGGGAGCAGTGAGTTTCACTGGAAGGGTCGATTAAGGTTGATTATGGTTGGTCTTGCTTGGTAGGGGTAAGATTAGTAGAGTCCCCGGCTGCTTATGTGGTTGGAGATTTGAAAGTCTTACCAAGGGAGCAGTGAAATGAGTAGAGTCCCCGGCTGCTTTTGTGGCTGGGGATTTCGAAAGTAGGTTTAAGGTTGATCTTGGTTGGTATAAGTAAAGTCGTCCTCGTTCTTTAGAACAAAGACTAGGAGCGTCTTTCCTAGCTTGCCGTAAGGTGAGCAAAGACATGAGCGTCTTTCCTTGTTTGCCGTAAGGTAAACTAAAGACAGGAGCGTCTTTCCTTGATTGCCGTAAGGTAAACTAAAGACAGGAGCGTCTTTCCTTGATTACCGTAAGGTAAACTAAAGACAGGAGCGTCTTTCCTTGATTACCGTAAGGTAAACTAAAGACTAGGATGCACATTGAGTGTTGGTTTCTACCCCGGCCGACTTCTTGGTGTGTATCCTAAGGGTTGATAGGCCCAGGTGGGAGCATCATGGTGGCTTGGTTTATTCCGAATGCGGAGACATATGGTTTTCAAGATTCTTTTCTTGAATTCAAGAGGTGTTAGATAGACTTCGCCTCCAAAGCAAGAGGTGTGCATATCACAACTTTGCAACCGAGATAGCTTGCTATATCGGGGTTAATGGTCAGGACTAAATCTGACTCTGATAGTGGTAGGCCACCCGTGGGGTAGAGCCGTAATAGGCAGGTATCCACGTAAAACCCAAAGACGATCTTACCTAGTGATATCACAATATTCATGTTTTTTTTTTTATCAATTGAAATTCATTTATGATTTAACGATTCACCTTTGCAAGGTGATTCTTAAAACTCTGGAACGATTGATTGATATTCATCTGCGTAGTGTTATAAATCCAAACTTTTTTTCTACAGCACAACACGCTTACTGTAAGGGTAAATCGGTAGAAACTGCGCTACATACCTTGGTACGCACCATCGAATACTCAATAAATCACAAAGAATACACTCTAGTTCAGTGAAAGTTGCTCTTGAGTGATAGTTGCTCTTTATAGTGATAGCTCTTTCTTTTTTCTTTTCATTATGAATATTCAATGTTCCGACTGTTTTTTCTTAACATCTAAAAATGATTTAATTACCTGCGGGGTTTGCCATTCTGGTTTTCATTTCAAATGCACTAATCTAAACGAATTGGAAAGGTCCGCAATCGAATCAAATAAACAAATTTTCTGGAAGTGCGGTTCATGCATAAACATTTCATTTTTGGGTTGCATACCAACAATAAAATCATTGCATCGGTTCTTTGTTGAGCATAAAAGTGATTTCGATAATCTTGGTAAACCAGTGCGTGTTACTCGCTCTCAAGCTAAACCATTGTCTTTGACAAGTGACCCAAACAAAAACAACAAACAATCTGCTCTAATAAAAGAGAAAATAAATCCCACTTCATCTCGGTTATCTATTTCTTCACCTTTGCACTTATCCTCCTCGTCACCAGCAGTTAAATCTAATGCAAATAAAATTCTACCTAAAACTAAAAAATCGGGTTTGGTAAATAAATCCGTAGCAAAAATTAAAAGCAATTCTAACTCTTTGCAGAGTGATGATCTTGCTTTAAATTTGCTAGCCTCGACATCGAAAGGGAATTCAATCACACCTATTACAAAGGAACTGTCATCATCTCTATCCGTTTTCTCTGACAGAAATGATGAAAGTGTACCCTCGATGAATAACAATGTGGAGAATACAATAAAAATAAGAAATGATGATGATGAACCTGATGCTCAAACTAAAACGTCTGCGTCTGCCGAAGTAGTTATTGTTGCTTCTGATGATGGTGTTGTTGTTCGTCATAATGATGCTGGTGTTGTTGTTGTTGATGGTGAAAATGCAGCTGTTGCTGAAGAGAGAGGTGAGCCAAATTTATTCTCTGATGTTGTTGCTGAGCGCGCTGAGGAAAATGTTCACGATATTGGTGTTGCCAGTGCCGGCAAAAGTACTAGTTCTAGTGCTACTACTAATATAGAGTACAAACATACTACCCAAAAATTGTTTGGTACTTCTACAGCTTACGAAGGAGAATTAACTCTTGAATCTGTTCCTCGTTTAAAATTCCTTCATATTTCTCGTTTAAAATGTACAGTCACCGAAGAAAATGTCATAGATTATGTAAGCATGAAGTTAAATATCCCTAAGAGTTATTTTTCATGCACGAGACTTATAAAAAAAGATGCCAACACTTCATTGTATCGTTTTGTAAATTTCAAGCTTGGAATACCTATAAACTATTTTAGTAAAGCTTTGGATCCGTCAATTTGGCCATTAAACGTCCAAATAAAGAAGTTTAAAAATTTTCCAAAACCGGACGACAGCTCGAAGGCAAATCCCTAAATGCTACTGAGCCTAGAGAAAAACGAAAAAACATTCGAATCTATTATCAAAATGCTGGAGGTTTACGAACAAAGACAAATCAGCTTTTCTTATCATCATCTCTGCATGAATTCGATGTTTTAGTCATTGTCGAAACGTGGTTGAACCCACATTTTTTGTCTTCAGAGCTTTTTGACTCATCTTACAATGTATACCGTAAAGATCGTTCGTCTACGACTGGATGGGATCGAGGTGGTGGTGTACTTATTGCTGTACGAACAACTTTAAATAGTACTCAAAAAAGTCTCCTCAATGATGCCGATGAGATCGAACAACTATGTGTCTGTGTCAGTCCAAAAGATTCTGCTGAAATTCATGATATATTTTTTATTGTAAGCTATATTCGTCCTAGTAGTAGTATTGATTTATATAGCAAACACATAAATAATGCCCAATTTATTGTAAATGAATTAAGAACTAACCAATTTCCTTGTATTCTTGGTGACTTTAATATTGGTGATGTTGATTGGTGTTATATTGAAGACGATCAAATTTTAGTTCCTTTTAATGCAAATAAGGATACGGAAATGTTAGTTGTTGATTCATTTTCTTCTTTGGGTCTTTTTCAGATTAACAATATCAAAAATGATTTGCATAGAATTCTTGATTTAATATTCATTAATAATGACTTAAAATATTCTCTAACATTATCTGATTTTCCCCTTTTAAATAATTCTGTTCACCATAAAGCTATTTGTTTATTTTTTGAATATTATAACTTTTCTCTTATATCACCATGTCGTAATGATATTGTAAATTATAATTTTGCTGCTGCTGATTACGTTTCATTAAATAATTTTTATAGTTCGTTCGGCTGGGAGGATTTATTGAAGGACTTGTCTTTAGAAGCTATGTATTCTAAATTTAAAAATAATTTGTTTGATGGAATGAAGCGTTTTGTTCCCATCTTGAAAAATAAACAAAAATTCAAATTACCATGGTTTAATAGAAGATTAAAAAATTTGGAAAATGCTAAAAATAAGGCCTTTAAGCGTTATAAATCAAAACAATGTCCCAATGATCATGCTATTTTTCGGCAGTTAAGAAGAGAATTCGATTTTCTAAATAAATTCTTATATAAACAGCATATAATCAAAACAGAAATGAACATAAAAAGAAACTCAAAATCGTTTTGGGTTTTCTTGAATTCTAAACGGAAATTCTCATCTTTTCCACAAAATATGGAATTTGAAGATATAATATCTAATGACACAGAACAATCTTGTAATCTCTTCGCAAAGTTCTTCCAAACATCCTACAATAGCGATGAAATTCCAAATATTAATGAATACTATTGCTGCTTAAATCCCATAACTGATTTTCGTTTAAATGATTTTTCCGAAAAGGAGATTCTGGAGAGTTTGCTTCATATTGATATAACTAAAAAAGCAGGATACGATTTAATATCTCCGCTGCTATTATCAAGTTGTGCAAAATCATTGAGTTATGTGATCACTCGCATTTTTAATAAATCCATAGAAGAAGGAGTTTTTCTTGGTGAATGGAAGATATCTTTTATTGATCCAATTTTCAAAAATGGACTTAAACATTTGGTCAGTAATTACAGACCTATCTCGAAACTTTCTGTTATACCAAAACTGCTTGAAAAAGTCATAACTCAAAAACTTTATTTTTCACTCGCTAATTCTTTGTCTCCGTGTCAACATGGGTTTTTAAAGGGTAAATCGACTAGCACAAATTTAAGTCTTTTTACCAACTTTTGCTGCAACCAAATGGAAAATGGCAAGCAAATTGATATTCTATACACAGATTTCATAAAAGCGTTCGACCGTGTCCATCATGGTCTTATTTTACAGAAGCTAGATAAACTAGGTTTAAATTCATCATTTTTAAAATGGTTGAGATCATATTTAACAGGTAGAAAACAAATAGTTAAAATTGAAAATTGTGAATCAAACCCTATTAATGTTATCTCAGGTCTCCCACAAGGAAGTCACTTGGGACCACTGTTATTTATCATTTTTATCAACGATTTACCTTCTGTCTTGAAATTTTGTAGTTGTTTAATGTACGCAGACGATGTCAAAGTGTTTCTTCCAATTTCTTCGATTGAGGATAGTTTTCTCATACAGGAAGACATAAACAATTTTTTAAATTGGTGTAATTATAACCATCTTCAACTAAACAATGCAAAATGTAAAATATTAAGTATAGCAAGATCCACGTCAATCATAAATTTTGATTATTGTTTTAATGATTATAAAATTCTTAGAGTGGACTGTATCAAAGATCTAGGAGTCTATATTGATTCAAGAATGGATTTTCGGTCACACATTGATTACGTTGTTTCTAAGGGAAATTCATTACTAGGCTTTCTTAAACGAAATTCAAATGATTTCCAAGATGTATATACACTAAAAACTTTATTTATGTCTCTAGTCCTTCCAATCTTGGAATATTGTTGTGTAATCTGGTCACCATGCTATGAAAATAGCATAAATCGGATTGAAAAAATTCAAAAAAGATTCACGAGATTTGCTTTAAGAAAATTTAATTGGATGGGTCCCATACCTACCTATAATTCGAGATGTCTACTGATTGACATGAAACCGCTTAAAAGTCGGAGGCAAATTCAATGCGTTCTATTTATAAAAGATATTTTAGATAATAAAATAACTTCTATCGAACTACTTTCTCTGATTCCTTTTTATGTGCCCAGTCGATCGTTACGTATTAAAAACGTTTATTTTTACGTTCCTCATCATAGGACTAATTACGGATTGAATGAACCGATAACACGCTCTTTAAAATTATTCAATGAAATGTGCAGTAATATTGATGTTTCTGTTAGTAGAGATGTCTTCAAAAAATTGTTAAACCATTGTATTTGATTATGTATTATTTGTCAAATTAAATACATCTATGTATATAATTGTAAGGTATTTTTTTATTGTTATGTAAAATGTAAGATAAATTTTTTATGTTTGTAATCAGCAGATCTTGAATCAATTGATAAATAAATAAATAAAAAAAAAAAAAAAAATAGTTGCATTCCTAGATATAGAAGGCGCCTTTAACAATGTCGACGACAGCGCTGCAATAGCGAAGGCACTGCAGAATCTCAACGTAGATAGCTCACTTGGTGACCTAATAAATTCCATGCTGAAAAGCAGAATTATAAATGCGGTACTAGGTAGCTTTACTACAAGAAGGTCAGTCGGTAGAGTTACTCCACAAGGTGGAATCCTATCCCCACTTCTATGGAATATGGTAGTTAATGAACTGCTAATAGACCTAGAATAAGAGGGATTTAAAGTGATTGCATACGCTGGTGACATTGCCATTGCCGTATCAGGATAGTATCCTCAAATTCTAACAGAACTCATACAAACTGCTCTCAACAAGCTACTCAAATGGACAGATCGCTGTAGACTAGGTGTAATCCCAACAAGACTGAACTAGTTCTCTTCACAAGGAAATACAAAATTCGTCAATTAGACCCTCCATCGATCAAAGGTGTTCCACTTACTTTCTCAGATGAAGGTAAATACCTGGGGGTTTTATTTTAGATAAAAAGTTAAGTTGGAAACCTAATATACAGGAAAGAGTAAGGAAAGCCACAGTAGCTCTCTTTTCTTGTAAGAAAGCCCTGGGGAACAAGTGGGGCTTGTCTTAAAGAAAACGTGATATCTAGCACGGATATCCGCATCTTCTCAGATAGTCAGGCTGCTTTGAAATCCCTCGCATCAGTCTCTGTAAACTCCATTACAGCCAAAGACTGTCGATCGTCTCTGAACTCTGATGGAAATGGCCAAACAGCTTAATATTCACCTATTCTGGGTGCCGGGTCACAGGGACATTCCGGGGAATTGCAAAGCCGACGAACTCGCCAGAATTGGAACGGAAATGCCTATCTTACCCGAAAAGGCAAATATAGGTATGCCCATAACTACAAGTAAACTTATGTTGAAACGAATTGCTCTGGAACAATCAAACACAAGATAGCTTAACACTACGAGTTGTATGGCGACCAAACAAATCTGGCCTAAACTGGATTTGAAACGGTCAAAATGTCTATTGTCCCTCAGTAGATCTCAGATCAGCCCTGTAATAGGTGTCATAACTGGACACTGTCTCAATTCAATTCAATTTTGTTTTATTGAACATACTATTTACAATTTGGCTCACAACTAATAAGATACTACATATGCATGAAATTTTACATTTGTTGGCTCATAGGGGGCCTAACTATATACAGTGACTTAAGTTTAATTATTTTTATATAAAATTTACATGACAAAAAAAAAAATTAAATTTAAAATGTTCATTGACTGTATTGTCCTCAGGGTGTTCATTCCTGGTTGTCAGTGGTTGGACACTGTCTCATAGGTAAACACGCCGCATGACTCGGTGTACTATCAAACGATTTTTGCAGGAGTTGCTTGGACGAGGAGGAAGAGGAGACAATCCCACACCTTCTTTGTACATGCCCTGCTCTCTCTTACAGACGCAAACTTCATCTAGGAGAATATTTCTATAATGAACCAAGCGATCTCATAAACACAGACATTAATAGTCTCCTTCGCTTCATCAGAAGCTCCACATATGGCTCCAGTTTGCATTCCCTCAAACAAAGATAGAGCATAATAGTTGGACTACTCTCTCTGGGATGCAAAATAGTTGGCCTATGAAGATTTAAATAGATTTTAAGTTAACCGTTATTAAAAAAATGACATACACTTCTTTTGTTGTTTATTGATCTCTCGTTTTATGCAAGCCAGCAACAATTTAATGTCAACCATGGTGCGTGGCGTTGCATTATCAAGAGACCTTAGGGAATCCATAAATAAAGCCTTCGAAACGGGATTATCGAGCTATAAAATCGCAAAACAATTCAATTTACCGCGCTCATCAATTCGAAACATTATCTCAAAGTTCAAAAATAGTGGAAATGTGGAGATCGGTAAAAAAACGGGACGCCCACCAATTGCAAAACTCGAGATTGCCGAGTTTTAAAAAAAATAATAAAAGAAAATCGACGTCAAATGGCCGCTGCAATAACTGTTCAATGGAGGGAAAGAATAAAAAAAAGTATTTCGGTCGACACTTGCAAACGGACTATGAAAAAAATTGGATACAAATTTTATAAAGTTTGTTTTAGATTTATTTAAATTAGAGCAATTTTAATTCGTTAAAAGCATAGGCCAAAGAAAAACCACTTTTAACACCTAAACAAAAGAAAAAGCGGCTAGAGTGGGCCAAACAACGTAAAAACTGGACTTTAAGTCAATGGCGGTCCGTTATTTGGAGTGATGAGTCCAGGTTTGAAGTTTTCGTGGGCGACGAACGAAAACGAGTCATTAGAAATTCAAGAGGTTTTTCACAAAGATTGCCTTAAAAAAACGGTCAAGTTTCCAGCATCTCTAATGATATGGGGATGCATGTCGGGGCGGGGTTTGGGCAATTTGCATTTTGTAAATGGAAGTGTCAATGCTGCCAGGTACAGGGATATTCTGGAAAATGAGCTTCTCCCATCAATACCACGACTTCAAGCTAGTGATCGAGACTATATTTTCCAACAGGCTGGAGCTTCTTGCCATACAGCAAGGTCTAAAATGGCATGGCTATCTGCTGAAGCTATTCCTTTACTGGAATGGCCTTCCAGCAACCCTGACCTTTCACCAATCGAAACTGTCTGGCATAAAATGAAACAAAAACCGCGAAAAGAACCATGCCGGACCTCTTCAAGACCTTAAAGCTAAAATCATAAATATTTGGGAATCTTTTGGCACCGAAGAATGTCAAAAATTAGTTGACACAATGCCACGATGCATAGAAGCAGTTATCAAGGCCAAAGGCGAGGTAACACCATGGTAAAATAAAAATTAAGACCCATAGGCCAACTATTTTGCGCTTAAAAAAAAGTATCAATCGTTATTTTATTTTGTATTATTGCTCTATATGGTTATTTAATTGAAGTCATTTTGTTTTTGTTACTTATTCCTATTCAAAATAAATATATCTTAAGAAAAATACCAAAATATTGATTTTATTTCCGATGGAATTTAAGAATCAAAAGATTTTTGTTTTTTATCATAGGTAGTCTAACTATTTTGCGTTTGGACTCGTACTTAGTTATTTCACCACTGAATAGTCAGTCACCAAGAAATTCACTTGGTGAACGCCAATCCCAAGCTCATGTTAACTTCTTCGATGTGTTCACCTAAAATTCCTTGAGTGTAATTTCCATTCCTTGAGGATAAAGTTGGTGTTTCATCTCTGAATTTTTTTAAATTTCCCACCATTGCACTGTGGTTTCGCCCATACGACAAAAATAAAAAATTTAAAGCAATTGTTTTTTGTTTCAAGTGAATTTTTCTAATAGATTACAGTTCAATATTTACCGTTGCAAGTATTTTGACATACATGTCACGTGTTATCTGTTTTATTTTCGCTTTCAAAGTGAGCCAAATATTTAATTTTTTGTGAAAATTAATTTAAATAATTGTGAGTAGTTTGAAGTGAATTTTTTTAAATAAAAGTTATATTATTGCAATTTTTTCGCAATGGAATTACAAAAGTAAGGTATTTAGAGTATTTTTTTAATTCGTTGTCAATATTTGGATGTTTGGTTTATAATTAATGTTAGTAAAACCGTGTACCATTTTAGTGTTTTTTGTCATTTTGTTCAATGTTTAAATAAAGTTTTAATATAGTAATTAGCCACACATAGCGGTAACAGTCCTTGTGTTATATAGAGTGAATAGTCAGCTTTTAGAAAAACCTTGTCTTGGCACCCACAATCACCCACAACGAGCACAATTAATGTTTTAGTTTCACGGTTTTGAGCAATAACGATTTCTTTTTTCTATACAAATTTTCTTTAGGGATGAAGTATTTTTGCTTGGTATCAAGAAAGAATATCTACGAAATTTTGTCAACGAAAAACGGCGAGTTGGGTGAAAAAAAACGCAGGTTTTAAATACCGTTATGGATAATATAAGTTAGGGATGGGGAAAAACGGACGGTTAAAACCGAAACTGGTTATTTTGTTTCAATTAACAGGTTTTCACCGGAGATTTTTTTTATCTCGGTTAAAACCGGTGTTTTTTCTAAAATAAAACAACCGGGAAACCGGTTATTTACTTTGGTACCACAGAAATAAAAAAAGTGTAGAAAACGTCTTTGAAACAAGATCTCCTTGTCTCATAAGAACTGCACTTTTGTGCAAAATGCGACGTTATTCACCACTTCCATCTTTTCTTTTATAGAGTAATTAAGAGAAGTGGGGGGAAAGTGAAATCGTTTTAAACTACACCCTTTCGCAAAAGTACGTAGTATTGTTTTGTATATTATTGTGTGAATGTAACTTTTTTGTTTTTGAATTTTTAAAATTAATTCATTGAGGTAACCGTATTTCCCGACCAAGTGATGAAAGTCTTATAAAACAATAAAATAAACTCATTTATTATTTATTAATTTTCAAAATTAAATGTCGACTATTTTCTCGTTTAATAAAAAAGAATTTTTCGAAAAAAATTTAAATTTTGTGTTAACTAGATATGCTTGTATTTTTTTTAACTCATATTTATTTCATCTCAATTAAAACAATAGTATGTAAGTAACACAACACTTTAACTAGAGGATTTTCTTTTCTGAAAAAAGCTTATCTAACATACATGTTTGTTTGTAATTATAGTTTATTTGATATGAACGTAAAAAAAATTGAACATAAAAAACCGAAAACCGGTTATTGAAAAAACCGCTTATTTTGTCCTGTTGAAACCGTAAGGTTAAATCGAGAGGGAAAATAACCAGAAACACTGAAAACCGGGCTTTTGGGAATAACCGCCATCACTAATACAAGTTCCCCAAACGGAGAATATTTCAACTATAACTCCTTAAAATCTTACATTTTTTATATTTGTGAACGATTAAATGTTAAGTTGAAGGAGTGTAGACACAACAAAGCATATCTATTCCACATAAATTCTGAATGACTTAATAGTGTGGAAAAAATAACGTGTCGGCTTTTACATTCTACAAATGTAACCGTGTAAGTAGGCGTATCAGTGGGCTGAAATTTTCTTTAGTGATTTCTTACGATGTGTTTTTTTAAATCGGACATGTGGTTCAAAAGTTATTGAATTATGACGTCGTCTCCATACAACCCAAACCACTGTGCATTGTAGTCACAAATACAGTTGTATGTTAGGTAGATATAGCTGTGGTGCATTATTTATTATGACCTACATATACATGGAAAATAAAACATCACTTTTATGAATATGTCAAATTTAAGTGATTCAAAATGTTTTTTTGTTTCTTCAGGACCGAATATTAAGGTATAATTGAACGAACCGGAATGTAAGAACGGCGGTTTGTGATGATTATATTAATTTTACTTGCGATATACCCATACATAGATTCTATAGAACAAGTTTTGCATTTAAAAAAAAATCGAACTCGAGATTTTGATAAAATTTGATACTACTGTAAAAGAGAACACCAAAAAAGCAGGTCCCACAGTGTCTTTGTCTTGACCTACAGCCTAAGCCGCTGCGCTGAAGCGATTTTCTTTAACCTTGATAGATAATTAAGGGTCTTTGGTGATTCTTTCAGTGATTTATCTCGAAAACGGTTCGAACGAGTTTGATACGAAAATTATGTACACTATTGTAGGTATGGTCTAAATTTTAGTTAAAAAACAGATTAAGAAAAAATATTATTAACGGTACCTGTCATAGAACCGTTCGTTTTTTTTATTGATTTGAATGGCTTTGGATCAAAATTCAAATTTTAAACAATATTATATTATTTTTTGTATTAAGAAAAAAAAAATAAAAAATATACTAAAAATTGTCATGCCAAATTTTTTTTAAGACAAATTAAAAAAAATCGTATTTGGTATCATGTATTTATTAATAAAACTATTTTTAATATTTTTTCAAATTTTGTTTGCATACTCGTACTATTTATTTTTATTTTTGAGCTCAAAATATTTTAGTGGCTTTTTTAATAGTTTAAACAATCAGTTTTATTTTTCTCTAAATAATGTTTTTATATAGATATATATACAATTTTTAAATTCCAAGGTATACTTGTAAATATTAGAAAGTACGTGATATCCAGTCATGCATTATATTATTTAGTTTGAGAAATATGAAAAATTCACACTGGCGAAAAATTAAGGCCACACTACGGAAGCCGTAGTGTAAACAGAAGTTTTTGTATTTAAAGGGCATGAACCTTTCTGCCCCCAAAATTTCATCCTTTGCTGAAATGAGATGAGTAAATCCATTGTTAGCTTTTGGTCTTCAAGGGGTTGAAGACAAAATCAATTTTAATTTTATCCATGCATTTCATTCAACGTTTCTTTTTTGTGGATATTATAATAATAACTATTAACTTTCTAGCACTTCTTTTGCAATTTAATTTGAAGTGTACCTAAATATGCATTCAAAAAATCACTGCTATTCAAAACAAGATTAAAATTATAAGGGTCATGAACAGAAGCGACATGTTACCTTAGGAACTTTTTGAAATTTGTTCATTCACCACATAGAGTAGACAAATAACCTTTTTCTCAAAATCGATTGAATGGTTTATATTATAAAAATTTTCGGATATACAAGAGTAGGTACTCGTTCAAGCTTAAAATTGAATAAATTCCGGTTTGATGGACACTCAGGATTGCCAATATAGATTATTATTGGAATCAAACGAAAAATTCTAGTCTAGACTTAAAGGAAGTTATAAGCTATTGTTATTATTAATTCAACAAGCGCTATTGCTTTTACTTAGGCGATGGTTCTTTTCCTAAATGAGTTTCATCAATTTGCTTCAAATTTTCTTTTCTTTTTTTAATTACAAACCATTCGTTAAAAATATATGATCACACATCACAGCATTACTTGCAAAGTCAAATGTGCCCATTATCAAGTTTACCTTAGTGTACCGTATTGTTAAAATATTTTTGTGAAATGTATAACTTTCCATATTGCATATCGGAAACTTTCTGTTTCTACTAACATAAATATTTAGTAAACTAAGGATCATCTGTTGGGTAACTGGTTACATTAGTGTCAAGAATAGGATCAGAACTTGATCTTAATCAGGCAGGCACAAAAGTTCAGATCAAATTTCTAGCTACAACAAAGAAGAGATGGAACTCGCTCGATACCTTTCTTATAACTAGAAAACTATGAACAAGTTTCAACAAAACAAAAGGACCAACATTATCATCCAACTGGGCAAAGAGTCTCTATCTCTTCTCATGAGCATTACCAATTGACATAACCAACTATGTTATACCACAAGAAAAAGAGGAAACTCAGTATGGACAACTTAGGCAGAAGATATGGTGACGAGGAGTTACTTGTACAATGGGATACTTCTCACTACCTGTGTCAATGCCCTGCACTATATCTCAGAGAAACAGGCTCCTAGGAAGACACTTCTTCATCAATTGCTGCTTTGACATTTCGAATCAAAAGTCTGTCGAAATTCATTAACGCTACCAAATGGCTTGAAAATTCCTAAGCTCTATCAACCAGCCGATCACGCTAGTGGAAACTGCCTCCAACCACAATCAAAAGATAAAAAAAGAGTCCAGGACGACAATGATAGAACGTACGAAAAATACACACGTTTTTCTTGCAGCTTGCTGCAACTCATCAACACCCTTATCGAGCTTGAATGACATAGGATTACGATAGGTTTCAATATATTTGGGTATCAAAATCCCTATAGTACCAGAAGGGATGTACATTGATCTAAGTGTGACAGTAACAAGATCAACTGTCATGCTATTAACCTAACCTAACCGTCAGTTCTATTACCCTCATACCACAGAACTTTATGTTATTATTAACAATATTTCAACCTTAAAGTCATACCAACCGATCGCCAGCAAATTTTGAATGTGATCAATATAACACACATTCACTAAGAGCATTTGACGTCACAGAAAAATGTAAACAAATTCGAATTTACATTCATCGGTCTTACAGCATTCAGTTTTGACGCAAATATAGCATTTTGGCAGACGAAAACCACCAGTCGTTTGGCAACGACTCCGTTAGGATTCATATAAATTAATTTCCACCAGGGGCTTTGTACTTGCTGATCTACCAGAGAGTTCAGCCTGCCGTTTGCCACCACGGGGTTTGCACTTGGCAATCTACCACAGCTATCAACCTGCCGTTTGCCACCAGGGGCTTTGTACTTGCCGATCTACCAAAGAGTTCAGCCTGCCGTTTGACATCAGGGGCGTAGTACCTGCTGATGTACCAGAGCGTTTAGCCTGCTGTTATAAAGTGCTATCAGGGGCCTAATACGTGTCCACCGTTACCAGAATTATCCGAAGTCAGTCAGACTAAAATCCCGAAAAGCAGTTCATCAGAAACCATTTTCCGAGACTGAAACACGAAGTACAAGAATACCCCTAAGCCGAAACCTCGCTTACCAGAAAAGATCCATCATTGAAGTATTTGAATTAAAGAGAATATTGTTTGTTTATATAAGAGTTGTTTTATAATAAAGATTTTGTTATAAGGTTCGAAAGACATTTTTATCTGACCGGCGAGCAAAACCTTAGGTGGAAACCAAAAAGCACTTCACAAGTAGTATCATACTTATATCTTAACACTTGGCTGTTTAAAATTTTGTGCCAAAATATTGAAAATTAAGAAAGAGTTAGATAAGAGTATCATACTAATTCCTTAACAACAGACTGTTTGAAATTTTACGCCTAGGTATCTAATTATTAAATTTTGAAGTATTTTGTCCCGCAGGATTTAAAAATATGTATGATTCTTTAGATATCAAAGGGCACGGTAGGGCCCAGCCAAGTTCTGGCACTACACCCTTTTTACAGGAACAAACTCAGGTGATTTTTGACCCCTCCCTATCTTCAGTACCAATGAAGTCAGAAACTTAAAATTCCGAATATTTTCTAAGCTAGTCAGGTACAGGCGCCTCACCAAATTTCAATTTTCTAGCATAAGTGGTTCCTGAGATATAAGGCCTCAAAAATCACAAAAACCGTAACTGGCTGACTGACAGATCATCAAAATTATGGAGCACTTCCCGAGATTGTAGAATCTTGTAATTTTGCACAACGGAAGGTCTTGTCATGCAAGCGGAGGAAAAAATCTAAAATTTGAATTTTTCATTCAGGGGGCGTAGTATCCGCCCACTTTCTCAAAATTGGTTGTTGTTGAATGGAGCACTTTCGACTTCTGTAAAACGATGAAATTTGTTGAACCGGTTGTGCTTAAATTACATATAAAGGACCAAAAATAAACACTCAGGTTTTCGATTCAGGGGGCGTGGTATCCGCCCACTTTCTCAGAACTTATGTAAATTATATATGGCACACTTCCGATTACAATAGAACAATGAAATTTGGTAGAACGGTAGGGCTCAAATTTCATATGAAGGAAAGAAAATAAAAATTGAGGTTTTCCATTCAAGGAGCGTGGTATCCGCCAATTTTCTCCGAATTGGTGTTGGTTGAATGAAGCACTTCCGACTGCTGTAAAACGATGAAATTTGGTAAAGTGGCAGGGCTTAAATTGCATACAAAGAAAAAAATATAAAATTTGAGATTTTCCATTCAGGGGCGTGGTATCCGCCCACTTTCTCAGAACTTATGTAAATTATATATGGCACACTTCCGATTGCAATAGAACAATGAAATTTGGTAGAACGGTAGGGCTGAAATGGCATATAAAGGACTAAAAATAAACACTGAGGTTTTCCATTCAAGGGGCATGGTATCCGCCCACTTTCTGAGAAAATGTTTAATTTATATAGAGAACTTCCGATTGTCGTAGAATGATGAAATTTGGTAGAGCGGTATAGCTTAATTTACATTCAAAGCGAAAAATATAAAATCTAAGATTTTTCGTTCGAAGTGTCTTTTTATTGTCATTTGGAAACTATACATGCATTTTGAAAATTCATGACTTTTTTTAGAACTAGAGTGCTCGATTTGGTACTATATGTTATTTTAACATGAATGAAAAAAGAAAACATTTGCATACCTGAAAAAATTATGAGTTTACATAAAAAAAAACTCTTAACTGTGATGTGAACTTTAATCAAACCACTACTTAGGCTATTAATTGGTGGGCTATGTTCATTTAAAAAAATGAGTTAAAATTGCAACAAAAACATCATCGCATCCTCAACAAAATAAAAATCTTATTATAAACCTTTGTTAGAAATTTTGTAAATTTTTTTCGCAAAAACTAGCAATTTAGTTATGTTAATCTATATATATAAAAATCAATGCCACTTTTCGTTGTGTTTTTATAACTCAAGAACGGGCTCACCTATCCGAACCAAATGTTTAGGCTTTGTTCGGACTATGTAGTAGATGGTTTATGTGAAGTTTGCACAAAATCGGTCGAGTGGTTCTTCATTTATCACATTTTTTGTAACAAATGAATTCAATAAATGTCGGATCATTTTGTTAGTGGGGATTTTGCTGTCAAATTGAAACTTATATTTTTAATTTGATTTTTTCTTTTTTATATGAAGGAATAATGCCACAAGCCGGGCGAGCAAATATAGGTCGGCGAACGCGTAATGCAAATGATGTGGCATTACTAAGTTGATCACAGACTGCAGATGAACGCGCACAAGCTAATGCATCGCAGTAAACGTAATGCATGAAATAGATCTGTTGACCCTGTACCTGTACTTAACCTTGCACGCCGATCACGAATACGTCGTGCTGCTCTTTTGGCTAAAATGATTCGTGCTGCTTTTAATTACAACAGTCCTAATTGTGATGCGGCTAACTTTCCACGTGAAACGCCCGGCATGTGTTGTGCTAATGGCAAAGTTAGATTTCCAGCATTAGAAACTCCACCCAAACCATTGTATTCATTTATTTTTGGGACATTTCAAACGTCGAATCACTTTTTGATCCATATTCAACAACACAATTCGGCATTTCAAATGACCTCTTTTGATGCTACTAAAATTATTAGAGATAATTATGCCGACGTTTAAGGTAAATACTTCAACATGATTGTCCCATGTTTATATCAATCTGAATCATAAAGTATTCGATAGTTTTAAAAATTCTGATCCAACATCTACCTAAAATTGCATACATGTTACAGATTCAGGGCCAGATTTATTATCAAGATGGTTCGTTATTGCCATACTTCGACGCTGATCATCAATTTTTGCAAATTTATTTTATTGGTGATGAAATTCGTGAATTGGATCAATACAAGACGAGAAATTATTCATGAGCTACAAAGGTTTTTCCATCAGCA
Source organism: Philhelius festivus (assembly GCA_963931855.1). Lineage (NCBI taxonomy): Eukaryota > Metazoa > Arthropoda > Insecta > Diptera > Syrphidae > Philhelius > Philhelius festivus. Next base: position 68,969,740 of record OZ007555.1, read on the forward strand.
TAACGCATTAGTTCAATTGTTCAAAATTGCTCTCGATCGTATGCCATCTGATAATCACAAAATCGTAATAGAGCTGATAGAACACCTTTTGGAGAGCATGCAAGGCGATTCAATGCACCCACAATTGATGAGGTTGCAATTGTAATTCTTTGTGATCAGTTTCAATCCCGTGATATTGTACTTCATCGCAGAAATGCAACATGTTTCGGAACTTCATCGTATATGACACAATCATGCAAGCCGTTTCCAATAATGCAGGTGGATTATATTTCTTGGATGCGCCTGGTGGTACAGGCAAAACGTTCGTTATGTCATTGATTTTAGCTATTCTAACTATTCGATCGGAACAGAAAATTGTATTGGCACTTGCATCCTCGGGAATTGCTGCTACATTATTAGAAGGTGGTCGGACTGCATACTCTGTACTAAAATTGCCATTGAATGTACAGGTGATTGAAACTCCAACTTGCAATATTTCGAGAAATTCTGCTATGGCAAAAGTTCTGCGATTAATTATTTTATGGGATGGGTGTACAACAGCGAATACAAAATCACTAAAAGCATTTAATCGAACAATGCAAGATTTACGTGGTAATCAACAGTGTTATGAATCAAGATGAGGCAATGAATTATCCAATTGAATTTTTAAATTCATTGGAACTAGCTGGTATGCCACCGCATTGCTTCAATTTGAAAGTTGGTTCTTTGATCATATTATTCATCATCATCATCGGCTCGACAACCGGGTTCCGGTCCTGGCCTCTTTCAACAAGTCTCTCCACCTATCTCGGTCTCTAGCCGACGCCATCCAGTTGCGAAATATTAATCCACCAAAACTGTGTAATGGCACCAGATTGGCAGTGAAAAAGTTATTGCCAAATTCGATTAAAGCTACAATCTTAGCTGCTAAATCAAAAGGAGAAGTTTGTTTGATACCACGTATCCCTATGATTCCAACTGATATGCCATTTGAGTTCAAACGATTACAATATCCTGTGCGTTTATCATTTGCGATGTCCATCAACAAGGATCAAGGGCAAACACTTCACGTTTGTGGTGTGAATTTGGAGGAATCATGTTTTTCACATGGTCAACTTTATGTTGCCTGTTCCAGAGTCGGTACCCCCAGCCGTTTGTTTATTCATGCCCAAAATGGAAAAACAAAGAATATTGTTTACCAAAATTTTTGGATTAAGTTTTAAAATAGCTAGCAATTAATAAAATAATTTTTTGTTTGAATAAACGAATTTGATGTTGCAATTAATTTTTTTTTTATTATTTCACTTTATACGTAGCGAAGCACGTACCGGGCCGCTAGTAATAAATAAACAATTATTGCTTTTTTATGACTTTGAGCGGATGTAGGAACTAGTATTTATAATTAAGGTAGGTATGTTAGTATTAGGTATCTTGCCAGATTTTGACATGGCAAAATATTAAAATCTTTGGTTTGGGTGAGATCAGACCAAAAACATAAATGTTAAAAAACGAGCCAAGGTCTTCTATACAAAAACCTTTGTGTAACCAGTCAGCCGTGAAAAGTACTGAGATCTGAAAGTACGCCAAGTTCTTACTTCAAGAAGGTTTAATACTGAATATAGTAGAATAATATTGAAACAGAAATTTTATTATTTAAAGATTACTGACTAAAATTTGATGGGCTTACTTGGCAAGTTTTTTTTCATGCCCAATTCGAAAGGTTTTAAAAACTTGACCAGTGAACCCATCAAATTTTAGTCAGTAATCATTAAATAATAAAATTTGTTTATTACATTGTAGCTGTTTCAATATTATTCTACTTTAAATATTCGGTATTAAACCTTCTTGAAGTAAGACCTTGGCGTACTTTTAGATCTCAGTACTTTTCACGGCTGACTTGTTAGACAAAGGTTTTTGTATTGAAAAACTTGGCTCTTTTTTAACATTATTATGTCTTTGGTCTGATTTGTTCTTCGAAAAAAAACTGCAAAAGCTGCACGATTTCTAATGAAATTTGAAATAAAAGTCAATTCATGGAATACGTAGCATTGCGGGGCTGGATGTTGTTTAATAACTTAGATATTTCTGATTGAAAATGGTCTGTCAACGATACCTATAAAAATAAGTTTAGATACGTACGAACCATAAGCAAATTTCATTTATAATTTGTGTATATATAGGTACGTCTGTTCTCCTAAGCCAAACTAACTACGTATAGTCACCCACATCTATTTGCAGTTTGGCATGTTGGCAATCCTTTAAAATTATAAATTTCTATTTACATAAATATCATTACACCAATAGATGGTAGGTATCCATATTGTTACATTTTACCGGTTACATTTCCGAGAAATAAACCCTTTGTTTACATATATTTACCATTAATAAAATAAAGCCGTAAAATAAACGTGACTTCCCTTCCTGCTTTTATGTCCTTAAAAAAAAACAATATACCTACGAGTACGATTAAATTTTCCAAGAAAATATAACTGCTCAGCACGACTCCTTTTTGAATTTGGATTCAACAAATCTGCGTCAACGGTATAGTTTGTACTTACGTAGATGCTGTTGCTACACTCAACCTGGATCCGTACTCATTTTTAACTAAACAGCCCCGAGAGAAGATGTCATAAAAGTTAATACAACGAGTGTTATTAAATAAGTGCAATCGGTGATGGGGACGGCCACCATCTACCCCAGCTATTCAAAGCGTAGAGGGTGTTTACAAACAATGCAAAACAATAATTATGCAATTTTTTCTGAGTGAGAGAGTAGGTATATAAGAAAATCGCGGTCCAAAGAAGCATCTACAGTGAATCACAAAAGTAAGTAAGCAGTTCAAATAAACCTTCAATTCATTATAGTTATTTTGTAAATCTTATCCATTTAGTACTTCATTGGATACCCTTTGGCTTTTATAACTGCTTTCATACGTCGAGGCATTGAGTTAACCAAATTTTGGGTAACGTTTTGTCCAATTTTAGACCATTCATCCTGAAGAACACGCTTTAAATCATCTTTCGTCCTGATTTCATGTTTTCTTACTTGTCGGTCAAGATGTTCCCATAAATGTTCAATGACATTTAAGTCGTGGTGGTTTAAGCTGGATTCGGACGTTAAAAAACAGCCACTCTTTGACAACATGCTAAGTATGTTTAGGATCACTGTACACTGTCTTGCTGGAAGACAAATGACCTACCCATACACAGCTTATTGGCACTTTTCTGAAGATTTTTCTTTAAAATATTCAAATAGTAGAAGCTGTTCATTAAAGAATCTATAAACACTAAATTGCAGACACCAGATGCTGCCGTACAACCCCACACCACAACGTTTCCACTACCGAGCTTCACGGTTCCTGACATGTTCGATGATTCAAGCTCTGTTTTTTTTTTCTCCAAACTTTTCCGCGTCTAAGCCGTGGATATTAAATTAGCATTCATTAGAGAAAACAACTGTGTTCTAAAATTCTGCTTGCTTGAATTCATAGGTTTTTGCAAAGAAGAGTCATTTTAGGCATTTTAAACCCCAATCTGCGGAAAAATTCCTAGTGAGAATGATGTGAAAAATCGACATTGATATCGTGCCGGCTAAAAAGTTATAGGGGTCAAAAGGTCACGAAAATCAGTTTTTCGCAAATATCTCGCGATTTATTGCTCAGAGGTCAATAAAGGTCATTATAAAAATTGTTTGTCGTGAAATTGTCTACAAAAAAATGTCTCCTGCATTTTTCTGTAAAATTAACCGTTTTTGAAGTAGGTAGAGAAAACCACTAAAATGCACTCACATACGGTATTGTATACCGTACGGCGTATATCAAGGCGTAAACTCTATTGCTTTTTATTAATGTTTGTAAGTGTGTTCTTAGTAAAATCTACTACATACAAAGACATATAGCACTAGTAATACTAGTATAGACAGGACATTTCGTGCCCGTGAATGCCTCAAAAAATGACTTAAATATGGCAAAAGTCCTACAAATAGCATTTTATCATAAAACCTAAAATGCTTAGTTGGTAGATAGAATACCTCTCATACCAAAAATAGAGGACAGGTAAATAGGTAGGAACATGTGTCCAAGTAAAAGGATAATACTTTTCAACTCTAAAAGTCACCAGATGTAGATGGTATCTTCCCAGCTTTTTTTTTTTTATAATCTACCCGCGCTCAAGGGATTATGATTACCCTTTAAATGTTTCAACACAGCGCGGGCGTGAAGTTAATGAAGAGAAAGAAGGATAGGAAAGATGTGTGGCACGATGTTCTGAGACTGTTGGTGGTTGTCTCAGATATTTTTATCTCCAGGGATGGCGGCTGAGCTAAAGCGGAGAAATGCCGTGTCTTATTTCTTTTGTAGAAGGGAAAAGAAGACCTTATGCCCTATCACACTTATATTCTTCGTAGTAGCATTGCAGGACACAGGAAAACTAAATTTATTCCCAAAATATAGAAAAAAGATACAATATTAGATGCGTTCTTAGACATAGAGGGAGCCTTCAACAACACATCCCACGAGGCTGTGGGCACAGCTTTTGTTAGGAAATGCGTACCCATCACCATAACTAGATGGAAATGTTAGGCACTAAAAATCCTGTCACAAAAAGGACAAAATGTAAAAAAAAGTAATCACAACAAGTGGCTGTCCTCAGGGTGGTGTATTATCACCCTTGTTGAAGAGTCTTGTAGTGGATGAATTGTTAGAAAATCTTACCTCACAAGGTATATTCTCCATAGGATTTGCTGATGATGTTGCTATCATAGCCGTAGGTAATCCAAAGAATACTAACAATTACACGGAAATGGTGTCTATCTGTAGGATTATCAATAAACCCCTCCAAGACGACAATCATACCATTTACAAGGAATAACTTCTGCCACATATGAAACCTATCCATCTAGCTGGTGAAGTGATTGAAACGCAGAGAGGGGTAAAATATCTAGGAATTCTACCAGATAGTAGACTCCTTTTGAACAAACACTTAAAAGCTATAGTCGGGAACGCCACAAAAGCCCTAATGATTTGCAAGAGACTTGCAGGCAAGTCATGCAGATGCAAACCGAACATCCTTACCTGGATATACAATCATTACATATGGGGCGGTTGCATGGCACAAGAGAACCGAATTATCAAGAACAAGGAAAGCTCTAGAAAAAGTCTAAGGGCTCGCGTGTATCTGTATTACAGGAGCAATGAGAACCTGCCCTACCGCAGCTATAGAGGTTCTCTTCTATCTATCCCCTCTACACGAGGCCATCAGAAGTGCGGCAATGGAAGTTATCTTGAGATCCTCGAAACAAATATCATCAAGTGGCACACTGATGGATCGAGTTCTAAGCAGAATAGTTTCAGATTTCTGAAACTGACTTCCATATCATCGCAATATCACTGAATCTTGTTGAAGTCACAGTGCAAAAGAATTCTGATGACCTCGACTTTGGGAGCTGTTCTGTACACTATTAGGTCGACGGCATACACAATTGCCCGAGTTAGACTACCTATTAGATCGCTGGTGTAAATGCTGAATAGAATCAGCGAGTTAACCGCTCACAGCTGAAGACCATTTTTAATATCGAAGATTGCGGTATTCAATTGTTAATGACACAGAAACTGAAGATGTCGACAATGAATGATAAAAAAAATTATATATCTACTAAAGTTAATTTTTCTGTATTTTTCTGTATTCAAATAAAAAATTATTCACTCGTAAATAAAAAAAACTTCTGATTACATATCATGGATTATGCCTACGGGGGAAACCATGTTAAAAAACACGCCCAGCATTCTACCTCGAAGGTGGTGAGGAAATGAGTGCATCGTCATAATATATTCGCTTTCTCAGCGCTCTACTCCGAAAACGGTTAATTTTACAGAAAAATGCAGCAGACATTTTTTGTAGACAATTTCACGACAAACAATTTTTATAATGACCTTTATTGACCTCTGAGCAATAGATCGCGAGATATTTGCGAAAAACTGATTTTCGTGACCTTTTGACCCTTATAACTTTTTTAGCCGGCACGATATCAATGTCGATTTTTCACATCTTCATTACAAAGCCGTAATAAAGGTGTATACAAAAATTCAGCTCACTAGGAATTTTTCCGCAGATAAAACCTAAAATGACTGGACTAAGCACTCGTCGAATAGTTTGAGGGTTACATGACTTGCCTGTTTCTGTGGTTATTTCTGCTGATATGTTTGACGCGCTTACTTTGGGATTCCTCTTCACTTTCCTAACAATAATACGGCATTCCTGTTGACAATTCCTTTTGTTAACAATTTTACCATTCTCGCACTCCGATTTATTTTACAAATCGACGGTTAACTATGAATATCTCCTAACATACATTTTAGTGAAATTCACTTTTTGATGCAGTTTCGTTAATACTAATTTTCATCTGCTTCGCTGAATTTTTAAAATTTAAACTATTTCACATCATAGATATTCAAAACTGATAATTATGTGTAAAATTTTATTATTATGCGTTTTAATTTTGAGACTATAATCAGTTTTTTGTGTCCCCTTCAAAGTTTACAAAATGCGACATAGGAGGTATTTATAGTTCACCGTCGAAATAGTGTTTGATTATATTTTTTTTTTTAAATTTAAGCTAAGTTGATTACCTCTTGGAGCCATTTCCTTTTATTTATTATTAATTAATCTTATATAAAATTATAGAAAAAGAGAGATAAGCAACCAAAAACTAATAAAAAGTCGAAGTTAACTACACCATTAAATATTTAACCTTAAAATTCCGCAGATGCTTACTTACTTTTGTGGCATAGAAAAGGCGGTTAACTGAACAAATAACAGTGAAGTTCTGCAGATAAACCAAATGTTAAACGCTAATAATTTGTCTACAACATGATGTTCATTTTTCATTCAATTTTATTTTAACATGTCTATGCGACAGCAATGAGTGCTTACTTACTTTTGTGATACACTGTATGTATCTTAGCTAATCTTAGCTATTTTATAAAAGTATTGAAACTTGTAAATCAACCCTTGTGTTGTACATTTGTTTTTGCAATGCTCTTCGTCAGCTAGTTCTACAATCAATGCTAGAAAATATAATTAATATTCGTTCTCGAGCTGTTATCAGAGAAAGATCTTCAACTTAGAAAAAAAGAATTAAATAAAAACAAATTCAATTTTGTTTAAACCCTAAATAAAATATAAAAAAAAATATTCATAGAATGAAAACAGACATTATTTGGTTTCGACACGGTCTTAGAATTCACGATAATCCGGCTTTGTGCGAAGCAGTTGGACATAATAGAAGTGAAACAAGATTGTTACCTTTGTTTATATTCGATGGCGAGAGTGCAGGTAAGTTTTATTGATAAATAATAGAATAATAAGAAAAATTATACAATAATTATTGTGTATTGGTAAGTTACCCAACTTGTTTATAAAAAATGTGCATAATGTTTGTGTTTATTTTGCCAGTGATTTGTTGAAGTTTTATCTTATTAATCTTATTTCTATCTGCTAACTTGTGATGAAAAAGTAATTTTGTTTAACAATAACATTTGAAGTGTTTGGAATGAGATGTAGTTAAATGGACATTTTTTTTATCAGCGGATAAAAATGTTAGGTGAATTTAAATAAAATGCACGACTGGGTCGCACGAACTTGCTTCTATGTAATAGAATAGCAATTTTAAAAACGAATGTTATTAGAGAAAACTGTTGATAAGGATAAAATTAATTTTTTAAATTCTTTTATTAGTAAGAGACAAAAACAGAATGCCATGTAAACATTTATGCAAGAACAAAAATTATAAGTCGTTGTAGTGGTTTTTTTAAAAAATGAGCTTTAATATACAAAATTTTTAAAAGATTTTTAAGAAAAAATTTGGTACGCCAACCTTAAATTTTATTATGGTTAGAAATGGTTTTTGAAGTAGGTATCGAATTTTCGAAAAGCAAAAATGATTTTTTTTGTAAATTCATAAAATAATTTTTGTTATGTTTTGAAATGCAATGTTTTTTAAACTTTTTAGAAGCATCTCTATAAAAAATTTTATTAAAATCCGTTATGTCGATAATGAGTAATTCAAAATTTGAAAAAATGGTTCTATGGTAGGTACAAGCTGTAAGATCTTAATTTAAAGTTTTTTTAATTAATTAAAGATCGTTATAATTAATTGAAAGGAAAAAATTTTTTATCAAAATTCTAGGCGCCGTTTTCGAGAAAAATACAATTTTTGAAAACCATTTCTTAGCATTTTTTATGGTGGGTACCTTTAATTTTAGGTAAAATAATTTTTTTTTCTCACATCTTGTAGATTATATTGAGAAACTTTTATTTGTAAAGTTTAAAAAAAAATCTAGCATGGGGTTTTCGAAATATTGAGTTTTGAAAAAAAAAAATTTGAAATTTTTTGCGTTTTCCCAACAATTAGATCAGATGGATTTATTCCCTTCTTCCAATTAATGATTCAATTCTATTCAAGTTTTTGGGGATCTTTAGCAAAAAAAAATATCAAAATCGGTTGTACCGTTTTTGAGAAAATCGAAAACAAAAAAAAAAGGTTAATTGGTGGGGTACCCTCAATAAACATTTTTCGTAATTTTTTTTTTTTTCAATAATTACCTAAATTTAACTAAATAAATTTTTTACTTGCGACTTATAGGTACTATAAGGCAAGTTATGCATTCGTAAAAAAAATCGAACTCGAGATTTTGATCAAAGTTGACATTACGATGATAGCGAAGACTAAAAAAGTGGGTCTCGCAATTCTGTCTGTCTGTCTGTCTGTCTGTCTGTCTGTTCGACTACAGGCTAAACGACTCGGCCGATTTTCTTTAAACTTGGTACATATCATTTTTAATTTTTTCCCCCCACACGTTTTTTTCTTTTTTTTTTAAGACCAAAAATAACGGTACCCCCCATACGAATTTTTTTCGAAATTTTATAAACATTTTTTTTTCTCAAAAACTGTTCGACAGATTTTAAAAATAAAGATACAGAAAAATTTCATTTAATTAAATCTAGGTATTGGTTGAAAAAAATTTTCCGAAAAATGGTTATTGAGGGTACCCCCCATGGAACCATTTTTTTTGTTTTTGATTTTCTCAAAAACGGTTCAACCGATTTTGATCATTTTTTTTTGCTAAAGCTCCCCAAAAATATAAATAGAATTGTGTACTCAAATTTTCAAAAAAATTTTTTTTGGATTTTTAAAAAAAAACTTCAAAATTTTTTTTTCAAAACTCAATATTTCGAAAACCCCATGCTAGATTTTTTTTAAACTTGATAAATAAAAGTTTCTCAATATGATCTACAAAATGTGAAACAAAATTTTTTAGTTTACCTTAAAATAAAGGTACCTACCATACAAATGCTAAAAAATTAAAAAAAATGGTTTTCAAAAATAGTATTTTTCTCGAAAACGGCACCTAGAATTTTGATAAAATTTTTTTTCTTTCAATTAATTTTTACGATCTTTAATTTAATAAAACAAATTTTGAAATTAAGATATTACAGCTTGTACCTACCATAGAACCATTTTTTCGAATTTTGAATTTCTCATTATCCACATAACGGATCTTAATGAAAATTTGTATAGAGAAGCTTCTAAAAAGTCTAAACCGCATTGCATTTCAAAACTTTAAAATAAATATTTTTTGAATTTTTGAAAAAAAATCATTTTTTTTTTCTTTTTTTTGAAAATTCGATATCTCCGAAACGGGTCAATATTTCTTTTCGTAAATTTAATTTTTATTCGTACAATAATAAAAACTTTAAATTAGCGTACCAAAATTTTTTCTTAAAAAGTTTGTATATAAAAGCTTCTTTTAAAGAAACCACTACAAGGACTTATAATTTTTGTTCTTGCATAAATTCATATTTGCATAGCATTCTGTTACTACTAAAAGAATTTAAAAATTAATTTTATCCTTATGAACAATTTTCTCTAATAACATTCGTTTTTTAAAATTCCCAGTCGATTACATAGGAGCAAGTTCGTGCGACCCAGTCGTGCATTTTATTTTTTTTTGTTTTTGATTTTCTTGGTACGGTACGGTACAACCTATTTTGATCATTTGTTTTATGTCAAGGCAGTTTCAATATTATTGTGTATTCAAATTTTCAAAAAAAAAAAAGTTTTTGGATTTTAAAAAATTTTTTTTTGAAAACTCAATATTTCGAAAACCCTATGCTCGATTTTTTTTAAAACTTAAAAAGTAAAAGTTTCTCAAAATAATGTATACAAGATATGAGAAAAAAAATTAATTTTACCTAAAAATAAGGGTACCCTCCATACAAATGTTAAAAAATGGTTTTCGAAAATCGTATTTTTCTCGAAAACGGTTCCGAGAATTTTGCTTAAATTTTTAGTCTTTCGATTAATTTTTAAGATCCATAATTATAGGTATAAATTGTTGAAATGAAGACTTGGAGTTTTGATAAACCTTTGAATGGTAGTTATTTCTACACTACGAAAAACGCAGTTTTTTGGGTTTGTGTTTTTTGTTTTGGCCAACGTTTAAGAACTTGACTAAAGAAATATTTTTTTTAGTGATAATCTAAACGCAAAATTATTTTCAAGTTTTTTGGCGCCTATTTTTCTAAGCCCTCATTTCTTTGATGTTACCCAAAGAAATTGTACAAAATGTATTCGAAAAATACATTTTCTGACTCAATACTCATTAACAGGGGCGCAACAACCGGGGGTGTCCAGGGTGTCCGGACACCCCCTAGAGGTCGGTGGACACCCCCTCCGAAATCGATAGACACCCGAGTGACGATTTTTAAAACATTCTTAACCCCAGAAACCCAGGGTGTAGCGAGGTCAAGCTTAAGGAGAAGATGCAAACTATTCCCAAAGCCATTAACCCGACAAACCCGGGGCGCATCGAGGCCAAGCTCGCGAAGACGACACAAGCTATCCCCAAAGCCATTAACCCGACAAACCCGGGGCGCAGCGATGCCAAGCTTGCGAAGACGACACAAGCTATCCCCAAAGCCATTAACCCAACAAACCCGGGGCGCAGCGAGGACAAGCTCGCGAAGACGACACAAGCTATCCCCAAAGCCATTAAACCGACAAACCCGGGGCGCAGCGAGGCCAAGCTCGCGAAGACGACACAAGCTATCCCCAAAGCCATTAACCCGATAAACCCGGGGCGCAACGGGCCAAGCTTTAGAAGACAATGTAAAGAAATAGCTCCTCCCAAAGCTGTGAACTCTTACAAATCCGGTGCTCGATTTACGGTTTCAAAGCGCGTCAATAAAAAAAAGATACGATTGTACGATGTCAAACTAAAAAGCTAGGCGAGGAAGGTGTTCGACGATTTTCAACTATAACTTACCTATCAAGGGACATGGACAATATTTATTACAGCTATTGTGTTTATATTTTATAAAGTATATAATATTAAATTCTGTAAAAATAGAAAGTTTTTTACTATAGATTTTACTCAATGGAGACCCTGTACTAAAATTAATACGAACCGAGATTTCATTATATTTTTGAAAATTTTCCTACCAAAAAAATCAAGCCGCTAAAACTCGGAAATATTTTAAGCCTAAATACACTAGGATTGGATTGAAAATTGTATATACTGATTTTTAATAAAATTCTAGTGTATTTAAGCTTTAATTATTCCAAATATTTGTTAAAGTATGAATTTGAAGCGATTTTTTGCAACAGTCTTTGGATTTTTAAAAAATAAAAAAATTAGAAAAAACTGAATTTAATCTCAGTATCTATCAAATGTAGTGCTTGATGTCTTTAACTTGAATAAATTTTTTATTCCGACTTTAGATTATAAAATTGTGTAATATAAGGGTAAGAATGTTTTAAAAGTTGACACTACAAATCAAGAGAGCTATTGAAATTAATTTTTTGAAATCCTCTTCGAGAGCTTGGCCTCGCTGCGCCCCAGGTTTGTGGGGTTAATAGCTTTGGGGATAGCTTGTGTCGTCTTCGCGAGCTTGGCCTCGCTGCGCCCCGGGTTTGTCGGGTTGATGGCTTTGGGAATAGTTTGCATCGTCTTCTTAAGCTTGACCTCGCTACGCCCCGGATTTTTCGGGTTAATTGGGTTATTTGAATTATTTTGGGTTGGACACCCCCCTAGCTTTTTAGGTTGTTGCGCTTCTGCTCATTAACTAGATGATTGGACGAATATTTTCTGCAAATTTCGTGTCTCTATCTTTAAAACTCGAAAATTTATTCAATTTTTAAGATTTGGGAAGAAATACGATTTTAAAGCAAAAAAAAATGAAAAACTACTACTGGTAGCACTATCTACAACATGTCCGATTTTGATAAAATCTTGAGGAAATTTTTTGTTCGAGTTGGGCTTTGATATTTCTGGGTGCACTCCCTTATTCGAAAAAACCGTTTTTTTGAATCACCATGATGTACCTACATACATATATAACTTTTCAAAGTTCAAGTACATAAGAGCAAGTACATGTGATCCAGTCCTGCATTGTAATTTGTTAATTGAGATATGTTCCTTTCTTAAATAACCCATATTTAATCAAATTTCAAAATTTCAGTTCTTTAAAAGGTGTCTTAATTTAATGTGGTTTTACATACATATTTCTCTATTTTCAAATTGGTGTTAGTAATTAATTAATAACAAACGCAAAAATCCCAAAACAAAAAAATGCACTCGAGGAGATTCCTTTGAACGACACGATGAGATATAATTTCTCACACATTTTTTTTTTTTTTTTATAATCTACACGCGCTCAAGGGATTGTGATTACCCTTTAAATGTTTGAACACAGCGCGGGCGTGCAGTTAAGGAAGAGAAAGAAGGATAGGAAAGATGTGTGGCGCGATGTTCTGAGACTGAAGGTTGTTGTCTCAGATATTTTATCTCCAGGGATGGCGGCTGAACTAAAGCGGAGAATGCCGTGTCTTATTTTTATGTCGCTTATAATTCACATTATTTTATTCGTGTTCATCCTTGTTGGGCATACTAGTTTAACTCAATAACATGTTGTTAGTGTTATGCCTGAACAACATGTAATGAGTAAACCACCACAACCCATTGATGACAATTTTAGAAGGTTTTTAATGGAATTAAAACGACATAGACCACGGCAGGGATCGAACCTGTGATCATGAGGTTCACAGGCGAGCACACATCCATCGCGCCACGGCCACCCTCAAAGTGTGACGTATCATTGGGTGCCACGATTGATAAGTGATAATTTTGTTTCCTCTGCATGTGATATGTTATGTACTTACGAGTATTATTCGTAATTTCATTCATTTTAATTTCAGGTACAAAGTGTGTTGGTTATAACCGGATGCAGTTCCTACTCGATTCCTTGAATGATATTGATAAAAAGTTTCGTGCTTATGGAGGACAGCTATACATAATGTGTGGTAATCCAACCAGTATTTTTAGACGTCTGCACAATTATTTAGGAATAGGAACAATCTGCTTCGAACAAGATTGCGAACCAATTTGGAGTAAACGTGACAATGACGTTAAGGACTTCTGCAATCAAATGGGCATAAGGGTAGCTGAAAAAGTTTCGCACACCCTTTGGGATCCAAAAATTGTCATCGATACCAATGGAGGAATAGCTCCGCTTACATATCAAATGTTTTTGGTAATATTACATGAGGAATTTGGTAAGAAAAGGATTGATTTTTTTTATTTTTGTATAGCACACCGTGCAAGTGATAGGACTTCCCCCCAGACCTATGCCTGATCCAAATTGGGATGGCGTTCAATTTATAAATCTTTCTGATCAACTTTGTATTGAGTTAAATGTTCTTAAAGAGGTCCTTAGAAGATTGAATTTTAATGTATTGGAATTGGTATTATTATTTTTTTGTCTTACAGGTTCCCCAGCCGGAATACTTTGACGTTTTTCCCGAAAGTTTTGGTTATGTTGCTAAGGTTATATGGAAAGGCGGCGAAACAGAAGCTCTGCGACAGCTCAAAGAACGATTAAAAGTAGAAGAAAATGCTTTTAAAAATGGATTTTATTTGCCAAACCAAGCAAATCCAAATATTTTAGAATCACCCAAATCTATGAGTGCTCATTTGCGTTTTGGCTGCTTGTCTGTTAGACGCTTTTATTGGGACATACACGATTTGTTTGAGAAAGTTCATCAAAACTATGGCTTCAGTCCATCTGGAGGTGCTCACATAACTGGCCAGCTGATTTGGCGAGAATATTTTTACACCATGTCTGTGAACAATCCGAACTATGATCGTATGGAAGGTAATGAGATATGTTTGACTATACCTTGGGCTAAAACAAGCGAAGACCATTTGATCAAATGGAAAATGGGTGAAACCGGATTTCCATTAGTTGATGGAGCAATGAGGCAGTTATTGGCTGAAGGATGGTTGCATCATTGCTTGCGTAATGTGGTTGCAACTTTTTTTACACGTGGTGCATTGTGGCAGTGTTGGGAGCATGGGCTTCAACATTTTTTAAAATATCTTTTGGATGCTGATTGGTCGGTTTGTGCTGGAAATTGGATGTGGGTATCATCTTCAGCTTTTGAGACACTATTGGATTCTTCAATCTGTACCTGTCCAATTGCATTGTCAAAGCGATTAGATCCTAATGGAGAGTACATTAAGCAGTACATTCCAGAGTTGGCTAATATTCCTAAAAAATACATGTAAGTTTAAATATGTATATTGTAACTTTTTGTAGTTGCATGGTTAACTATTTTGTTGGTAAAGTATTTCGCTCAAAAACTCAATGGCCCTTAGTAATAGACATTCATAGAATCGGTTTTAAAGTCACTTTTTGTTAGATGTAGAAAAGTTGCTTTTAAAATTTCGTAGTAAAGCCTAGTAGGTACGCAGATCGGGAAAAATTTTGTCTCCCATACATTTTTTTTCCTGGGACAAATTTTGTCTCGGATATTTTTCCGAGCAGTACGCAGTTCGCGCGCAAAATTCATACTATTGTGAATTGCTCTACAAAATGTCTCCACTAAATTTTGCCAGGAAAAAGAATGATACAAGCATTATTTTGCGGGACAAATTTTGACAGCCAAGAGTGATTTTTGCCAAAACTGGTTTTATGTAAAAAGTGCTGATGCTTCTCTTGAAAGCATCGAGAGGAGATTCCAAAAAGGTATGAACGATTTTTGTAAGACAACCCGTTCCAGAGATATACAATAAAACACATTAAATTATTTTTTAGTTCTCCAACTTCAAACTTTTGCGCCAGATTTGGAAAAGTTTTGTAGAGATTAAAATTGTAGAGATAAAATTTGTCTTGTCTCGATCTGCGTACTAGGCTTAAGAGATCAAATTTAACAACAGTCTTATTTATACCAATAATTGTGACTCATTTTCATAATTTCGTTATTGTGAATTGATACACAAACAGATTTCTATTAACCAGATTCGTAAAGTTCTATTGTGATTCTATCATTTTAAATTTAACTTAGCTACAGGAAAGCCGCTTTTAAGTATTTATACTTGAAATTTGTTTTATTTCTACGAATGTTTGGTTAAAATCGAACTTAGGCTAGATTCGGATCTATTACTCAGGGCCAATAAGTTATAGTATTGTAAAATGGATAACTATACGTTTAAAGTTTCTTATCATGCTACACCATATTATTAAATTGGTTTTGGTTTAACGTTTAAAATAATAACACAAATTCATTCAGTGTTTGCTGCCAATATCAAACTTGGCTTTCGGTCAGCCAAATTCGAATATAGGTATTCGAAATTAAATTAATTCTCCACGTGAATCGAAAGTTTCAGTCGAATCAAATAGAATTGGAGAATAGTTCTGATGAATTGTGTAGGTTGGCTTAGAAAATGATTAACACAAATTAAATTTTTGTAAAAAGCTTTGACATAAAAGTCGTTTAAGAAAATCGATAAATTCAGCCTAAGCTTGACCTACCGCAAGTACCCAGTCCTGAAGACTTATTATTTTTCATTTTAAAATGAACCAGTTTTGACGAGTCAAGCTTGTGGTTAATCTTATATTGTTAAAGGAATGCGAAATGAGAATTTACATTGTAATAGACTATTTAAAAATGTGTGCTAATTTTTGATTTCCACTTCTGAAATTAATTAATCGCTGGGCAAATTTTTGTCTACTACGGTAATTGGCGTAGTGAATGTTCGTATATCTAATTAATGACAATAATTTGTAGCGACTACGACTTTTTAATCGCCTCGACGAAAAATCGCAAGTGCGGTCCTAGCCTTAGTAGGACAGCACTGAGGTTAACGCCTATAAATAATAAACCCCTTTTCATAAACGAAGAACAATTGCGAGTCTTGGCATAATACTAAGTTCGCTGGGTTCACATGTAGAAAATCTGGGTTCCATTCATAGCTACTTACGAATTTCGTTAGGGTTTTGAATCCGTTCTGATTCGGCAGAAAATTGTCCATATTGTAATATTTTTGCTAGGTTCGTTAAATAAAACTTATTACTCTTTCTAGTATCTCTTCTTTATTTTTACTTTCCAAATCACAACAATAAATCTCAATTTATAATCAACTCAAATACTTTATTCAATTTAAAATCACACTTGTTTTAAACTTTACACAATCCAATAAGCAGAGTTTTGCACACTTCCGTAATCAAAAATCAACTGTGTCGTGCTCACGGCGAGCACTCCCTTTTATACTCATGTTAGTTGTTCTCGAAAATTCGCGAAGCTTCTCGTCTTGGAATGTTCTAGATGGTTGGAATAAGGGGAAATACATTTGACATTGGAAAAGAGCTTTTTGTTTCTTCCATAAATTAGATATGTAATTTTCCAACAGATGGCGCTGTAGTAGTATAAAGCTCTGTTCACAACATTGCCCCCTTCTTAAGATTGTTCGTCCCGAACAATTCTATCTCCAGCTTCGCCACTGTATCGGTGCAGTCGATCACTATGCACAACTTTTAACTTCCCTCGTGACCCTCTTTGAATTCGGTAAACGACATCATTGATTTTCGTGACGACAGTATAAGGGCCTTCCCAGTTTTGTTGAAGCTTCGGCGACAATCCCTTTTGACGATGTGGATTATACAGCCATACACGATCTCCTACTTGGAATCCTGTCGTGTTTGCTCTTGTGTCGTACCTTGTCTTCATTCGATCGCTGTAAGCGTTCATTCTAGTCCTGGTCCTTTCGTGGATGTCAATTAGCCTCTCTTTCAGGTCACTCACGTAATCCCCTGTTTCCTGAGACTCTTGTGGTGGGTGTCCAAACCTTATCTCACTAGGCAGCCGTATGCTTTTTCCGAACAGGATTTCAGATGGTGTTTGTCCTGTTGAGCTATGTACTGCACTTCGATAGGCCATCAAAAATTGTGGTATGTGCCTGTCCCAGTTTCTTTGGTAGTCGCCTACGACCTTAGTGAGGTGCTCTTTTAAGGTCCTGTTAAATCTCTCGACCATTCCATCAGATTGCGGGTGAAGTGGTGTGGTTCTCGTTTTCTTAATGCCAAGGAACGCGCACACCTCTTGGAAGATGTTCGACTCGAAGTTCCTTCCTTGGTCGGAATGAAGTTCCATAGGCACACCGAACCTGCTTACCCAGTTAAACACAATCTGGTCGGCCACGGTCTTGGCTTCTTGGTTCGGAATAGCGTATGCCTCAGGCCATTTGCTGAAGTAATCCATTACCACCAGAATGTATTTGTTTCCAGCATTCGTTTCCGGAAATGGGCCAGCCACATCAACAGCAATCCTTTCAAACGGTGAGCCGACATTATATTGCATCATTTTTCCTTGCAGTTTTCTACCAGGTCCTTTGGTTGCAGCACAAGCGTCACAATTTCGGCACCACTTTTTAACGTCGTCTCTTGCATGCAACCAGTAGAATCGTTGCCTCACCTTTTCTAAAGTCTTATTGACTCCCAAATGGCCTCCTGAAGGTCCATTATGCATCTCTCGAAGAACCTCTTTGATTTTTGATTGAGGTAACACAAGCTGCATCACATAAGATTTACCATCAGCGGACTCCCATTTTCGCCGAAGAACACCTTCTTGCACAAAAAGTGAGTCCCATTGTGCCCAATAGGCCTTTAAAACTGGACTCCTATCGGAAATGTCATTCCATGCGGGTTTTTCTTCATGTTCCTTCCATGCGAGAAGAGGTTCAATGTCGGGGTCTTCTTGTTGAGCAGATCTTATTTCTTCATTGCTCCATCCACAAATGGGGTCAGCCCTTATTCGCAGAGTGTTGATGGCGACCATGCGTTTGTTGCTATTTGACGTTGCCTCGACAGTCAGACTTTTATTGTTTCGTCTGAGAAATCTGGATGGTGTTTCTGGGGCCATCAGTACCAGAAACCAGCTTCTGCTCCTCGAAGTTGGTTCTTACTCGTTTCTCTGTTGGAAAACTTGTTCGGGAAGTAACACTGGTGTTCTTGTTACCATGTTCTGGGTTTGAAACTCCGTGTCCACAATGTTGACAAGCTCTTCTTGGTGGTAATCGACATTGACGCTGTAAATGTCCGGTCTTGTTGCAATTCCAGCATTTTGTAAGTCCGTTTCGTTGGTTCCTTTGGACATTCGTTCTTTGGCATGAGCATTCTTCAACAATGGCTTCTCTAAGTCGATGTACTCCGTGAGAAGCTTGCTCAGCTGCTTCCATTGTCAAGGCAAACGCTAATGTTTCAGAAAGCGTTCGTTTTCCAGCAGTTCGCACGGCCCTTTGAAGATGTATGTCGGAAATGGCGCGAACAAATGCCTCAACTGCAAACTGGTTACGGATTTCTTCTCCAACATCTGGATATGCAAGATGAACAAGCCTTTCAATGTCTGCTTGTAGCTGTTGTAGAGTTTCGCCCCTCTTCCGAACTCTGGAATAGAGTCGTACCTTGAAGACTTCTTTCATATGGCTATTGCCAAAGCGTTTGTCTATAGCCTCAACCAAGTAATTAAAGTCGCCGCTCTTATCTGCTGGTATGGTTAGCAATAACTCAGCAGCTGCTCCTCTAAGAGCAAGGGTTAGAGCTACACACTTGTCAGCCTCATCCCAGCCATTTGCTGTAGAAGCTGCCTCGAATTGCTTCTTGTATATAGACCAAGAAGTTTGTCCATCAAAGGTTGGAGGTTGCATCTCCTTTTTCTTCAAGGTTTCTCCAGAACTTTCCCGAATCTTTATATTTCGAATGCGATCTAGCTCTTTTGAAAACGTCTCCATTTTGTTGTCGACTTGATTCTCTAGCAATGAAACACGTTCATCAAGTGCAGACACATTATTCTCGATTTTAACAAGCTTGCCTTCTAGCATGTTTCTCTGCTCTTCGAGAAGGTCTTTTTGTTCGCTATGCTGTTTGTCAAGGTGTTCGAGAATATTCTTTTGTTCATTTTTCTGTTCATTTCGTTGTTCTTCGAGACGTTCGAGAACATTCTTTTGTTCATTTCGTTGTTCTTCGAGACGTTCGAGAACATTCTTTTGTTCATTTCGTTGTTCTTCGAGACGTTCGAGAACATTCTTTTGTTCGTTTTTCTGTTCATTTCGTTGCTCTTCGAGACGTTCGAGAACATTCTTTTGTTCTTTCTTTTGTTCATTTCGTTGCTGTTATGTTTTAATTTTTATTATATATAAAGAATAGTAATATATACATAGGTTAAGAAATTATTAAATTAAGTTTTAAATATACTGAGAGGTAATAATGAGTGTGTTCCTCGTCTCAAGTTTCGCACAAGAAGAAGGATTACGCGTGCTTTTGTAAATCAATGTGGCTGCTTGAATTTCCGGATTATTGGTAAGTTGGTATTGTTGATATATAAAGTAGGTGTTGAACAGATCCATAATTAATGAACGCATTCAATTACTACATTCCTCCCTCCTTATTTTTAAAGGTTATGGGGGCGGACTGTAACGCTGCGCAGGTCTTCTATTTTGGTATGATCGGCGAAGTGGTTGAGAGGAGCTTGAAAAGTTAATGTCGACGTCACTTTCATTTGATTCGTTTGCGGAGCTAATGCTGTTTCGAATTGAGATTGGTGATTGGGTTGACTGTGCAGGTTGTTGGGCTTTTATCAAAGTCGTTGAGTCTAAAGGCTCCGGCACTGTTACTTGTTGACTATCTTGATTCTGTCTGGGTTCTTTAGCTGCGTCTTCAAGACTATCTGGATATAGAAATGTTTGATCCGGCTGCTGGCAATTATCTTGAATAATTTGTTCTGGGGCTTTTCTTATCTGGTTTTGGTGTCTTCTTAGAAGTTGATTCGATTCTGTAGTCTTAATGCAATACATGTTGGAACCAATTTGCTTATGAATTCGGCCGAGAATCCATCTGGGTCCATGAGAAAAGTTCTTAATGTAAACTGGTTGATTAATCTGAAATTTAGAAATAGACTTATTTAATTCTGGGGAAATCGTTTGTGGTTTAATAAGCTCTAAGCGGGTTCTAGGTTGTCGACCATGCAGTATCTCTGCTGGTGACTTATTGTTATTTGCTGGAATTTGAGTAGTCCTGTAAGTCATTAAAAATTGTAAGAGACCATCATCTTTATGTACCCCTTTGCTACAGATTTTTTTTAGTGCAGTTTTAAAAGTGCGTACACATCTTTCTGCCTCTCCATTAGAAGCAGGATGAAACGGTGCTGAGGTGAGATGACAAATTCCATTTTCAGAGCAAAATTTCCGAAACTCCTCACTCGTAAATTGCGGTCCATTGTCACTAACAATGGTTGCTGGCAGACCCTCTATGACGAATATGTTCTGCAATGCACGAACTGTTGCCGTCGTTGTTGTAGAATTCATCCTTACAATAAAAGGAAATTTGGAATACGCATCCATACAGACCAAATACATTGATTCCATAAAGGGACCTGCAAAGTCAAGATGTATCCTTTGCCATGGTTCTGTTGGTAATGGCCAACTCTCAAAAACTTTTGGACTGCTGGAACTATTTTCCTGGCAGGACTTATAGTTTGCTACTGCCTGTTCAATATTCTTGTCTATGTCCGGCCACCAACAATGGCGCCTGGCTATCTGCTTCATGCGAACCGTACCCCAGTGGCCTTCATGCAGCATTTCCAAAATTTTTTTTTTAAGTATTGTTGGTATGATTACCCTGACGTAATCTGTTTGAAGAAGTAGAACACCTTTGTATATGGAAATTGCTTGCCTGCGAGTAAATAAAGCTTTAAATTCTTTTGAGATATCCAAGTTGGTTTCTGGCCATCCATTTTTTACGAACTTTATAACTTTTTGCAAATTTTTATCACGGCCAGTTGCTCTTCGAACGTCTTCAAACAGAACTGGTAAATTAGAAATGCTTTCTTCTAATTGTAGTGTTGTTTCTGGACCAACTTGTTCGATTTCATCGAATCCAAAATCAGGCCCTTGTGGAAGTCTTGATAGACAGTCAGCATTTCCATGTTTTTCAGTAGGCTTATACCTTATCGTATAGTCATAAGCCATTAGTATAATAGCCCATCTTTGCAGTCTTTGCACTGTCATAATTGGTAGTCGATGATGTGGGTGAAATATACTAACCAGTGGCTTATGGTCTGTAAAAAGTTCAAATTTCCTACCGTATACAAATTGGTGGAATTTTTGTACTCCGAAAACTATAGCAAGAGCTTCCTTCTCTATTTGACTGTAGCCAACTTGAGAGTTATTTAGTGTTTTCGAAGCATGGGCTATTGGACGCTCAGTTCCATCTGGGAATCTATGGGATAGTACGGCACTGATTCCATATGAAGAAGCATCAGTTGCTAATAACAATGGTAAATTTTCATTAAAATGTACAAGATTGGTTGCCTTTATTATTTCGTTTTTCAGTAGTTGAAAACTATTTTCGCAACTTTCGTCCCATTTAAAATGAACGCCTTTCCTCCGTAAATTATTTAGTGGTTTTGAATATTCGGAAAACCTATCAAGAAATTTGTTATAATAATTAACTTTCCCTAAGAAAGCTTGAACTTCTTTTAAGTTCTTTGGACGTGGCATTTTCTCAATAGCTTCAACTTTTGACTTGTTTGGTTCCATTCCATTTGCTGAGATCACATGGCCTAAATAGTCTATCTGTGTTTGAAAAAACTGACTCTTCTTTAGGTTGCAACGTAAACCAGACTCTCTTAATACAGTTAAAACTTTTTCTAAAGCTAACATATGTTCATCAAAATTTTCTCCTGCGATGATTATATCATCGATATAAACTGCTGTGTTTTTTATTTTCAAAAGTTTAGCTTCCATTAGCTTTTGAAAAATAGCTGGGCCTGATGAAACTCCATAGGGCATCCTCTGGTATTCTAACAACCCTACCACTGTATTTATGACCATTAATTTTTTCGATTTATCGTCTAGCTCTAGTTGAAAATAAGCTTCACTCAAATCTAGCTTTGTAAAAATTTTCCCCCTCTTCAATCTTTGGAAAATTTCGTCTATGCTGGGTAAGGAATGACGTTCGGTTTCAATTTGGCTGTTGACTGTGACTTTAAAATCCCCGCAAATTCTAATCTTTCCATTAGGTTTCTCTACGATCACTATGGGTGCCGCCCATTGACTAAAAGGAATTGACTTAAGGATCCCTGCTTCAATTAACCTATCTAACTCAGCTTTTACTTTATCAACTAAAGCAAAAGGAATTGGTCTGGGTTTGAAATATCTTGGCTGAGCATCAGGCTTTAATACTAGCGTAGCCTTAAAGTTTGTACAATGTCCTATTTGCTGTGATTCGAACACATCTTTAAATTTGGCACAAATTTGTTTGATATGATCGTCATAATTGTTGTCAATAAATTTTTGTTCACATACCTGATTTATGTTTTGGGTTACACACAAATTTAACTTATCGAACCAGTCAATTCCGAGTATATTGCTGCCCATTCGTGTCTTGGTCACTAGCAACGGCAGTAGTATCTCTTCTACACCCAGTTGAACCTTCACGGATAACATTCCTTTCAGTGGTACTTGGTAATCACCATATCCTTTTAGTAACTTGTTGGTTTTACAGCATACCGGTCTTCCCAATGCTTCATACCCAGCTTCCCCAACCATGGAACAAGTTGCACCTGTATCTACCTGGAATTCTAGAAGAACTCCATTAACTTTTATAGCCACAAACAATTTATTATCGGAACGTTTAATTACTTTGTCTTCTGCAACCGAAAATACCGACTCAACGAACTGCACTCTATCTTGTTTTTGCCTACATATTCTGACAATGTGCCCCAATCGACCACAGCCCCTGCAGCGTGCTTTTCTAAATTTACAGTGCTTCCGAAGATGATTTGCTCCACAACTTTGACAGCATGTGTATTCCGTTCTCTGATCTCCCTGCGACATTTTTTCGTTATACTTGCCTCTTTGCTTTAACTGTTTGCTTTTTTGTATTGTTGTGTAATGATTTGGATATTTTGTTGCATTCTGTGTCACTCCTAGTTGTTGCACGGTTCCCTGACTTTCGTTGGAGTTGCCCGTTATGGTGTGAACTGCAATCTTTGTAGCTTCAAATGTTTCGGCTATCGTCTGAACATCTTCCAGCGTTGGATTTGCCTTTTGCAAAGCAGCATTGCGGACCTGATCATGTGGTGTGTTTAGCACAATGACGTCGCGAATTAGATTGTCCACATAAGGATTCATACACTGCTCTTTGCTGCAAACAAAA
Organism: Philhelius festivus; assembly: GCA_963931855.1. Classification (NCBI taxonomy): domain Eukaryota; kingdom Metazoa; phylum Arthropoda; class Insecta; order Diptera; family Syrphidae; genus Philhelius; species Philhelius festivus. The sequence goes on from OZ007555.1 coordinate 68,993,268, forward strand.
CTGCAATTTCTGGCTATGCCCCTGAGTTCAGCTATCCAGTCTGCATAATTTTGGTGCTCCTTAAGTTTTGTGCGAAAAAACTGGAACCTCGCTGCTAAAATATGTGTCTTGGACTTGAAGTGCTCCGAGAGCTTGGTTGTGAGCGATTCATAGCTCTCCTCAGCTAGCGATTTACCATCACAGAGTTTCTGAAGTAGTTCAAATAACTCCGCACCCATCCACGAAAGAAAAAATGCCCTTTTTTCTTCAGGCTTCACAACGTTGTATGCCACAAAATGTTGATCGATCTGGCTCTTGAAAACTTCCCAGGAGTTCTTAGATCTGTCAAATTTTGGAAATACTGGCACATGTGTGGGAATCAAGTCATTGGGTTTAGCAAATCCGACGAACGCCTCAATTACTTTTTGTTGATTGGTGAGGATCGTCTCAAATCTGGTGAAAAATGCATCCATACTCGTCGCCATCTGTTATGTTTTAATTTTTATTATATATAAAGAATAGTAATACATATATACATAGGTTAAGAAATTATTAAATTAAGTTTTAAATATACTGAGAGGTAATAATGAGTGTGTTCCTCGTCTCAAGTTTCGCACAAGAAGAAGGATTACGCGTGCTTTTGTAAATCAATGTGGCTGCTTGAATTTCCGGATTATTGGTAAGTTGGTATTGTTGATATATAAAGTAGGTGTTGAACAGATCCATAATTAATGAACGCATTCAATTACTACAGTTGCTCTTCGAAACGTTGAAGCAGAAGACTAATCATATTTGAAACATCTACATTTTTACTTACGTCTGCTTCCTCAGCGTCAGCTTCAAAGACGAAAATGTCCGGGTCTTCATTTTGTTGTTTCAAATATTCGGCCAAACGCAGAACAAGCTCATTTTTCGATCCTGCTCTAGAAAGTTCTCGCTTGCCTAATTCACTTTTCAGCTCATTACAGTTGAGCTCTTTTAGTAACTTGCTCATTTTTATTATTATTATTTTTTTTTTTCGCACACTTCACTGCACAATAAGTTTTATTCCACTTTTCTGACACCAATGTAATATTTTTGCTAGGTTCGTTAAATAAAACTTATTACTGTTTCTAGTATCTCTTCTTTATTTTTACTTTCCAAATCACAACAATAAATCTCAATTTATAATCAACTCAAATACTTTATTCAATTTAAAATCACACTTGTTTTAAACTTTACACAATCCAATAAGCAGAGTTTTGCACACTTCCGTAATCAAAAATCAACTGTGTCGTGCTCACGGCGAGCACTCCCTTTTATACTCATGTTAGTTGTTCTCGAAAATTCGCGAAGCTTCTCGTCTTGGAATGTTCTAGATGGTTGGAATAAGGGGAAATACATTTGACATTGGAAAAGAGCTTTTTGTTTCTTCCATAAATTAGATATGTAATTTTCCAACAGATGGCGCTGTAGTAGTATAAAGCTCTGTTCACAACAATATTTAACGCGTCAAAAGTAAGAAAACATCATGAACAAAATATAAAGAGCACAGTAAAATAAAATGGTGTGGGGATGTATGGCAGCATTTTGGATATTGAATCCTGTTTTCATTGAAGGTACAATCAATAAACAAGACTATCTTAACATCCTAAGCAATAACATTCAACCGAGCTTAAGCAACTTAGGTATGCTTAGAAATTGGATCTCTCAGAAAGACAATGATCCTAAGCTTACCTAGCGACTTCAAAGCACCTCCACAACCCTCCCAATCGCCGGACCTAAGCCCCATAGAACATTTATGGGATCATTTGTACCGGAAAATTTCGCAAAAAGACTATCAAGAACAGAAAGGCTTTAATTGAAGAACTGTCCCAAATATCTTCCAATGTTAGAAATAACATTGTTGTTTTCAGTTTCCATGTCACGCCGACTAAGGGATGTTATGAAGTCTTAATGTGGTCAAACGAAATACTGAGTTTTTTACTTAAGGTACTATATTTAAAAATAATTTTAAGATATAACAGATGTTTACTTACTTTTGACACGTAAAATATGGAATATTTTTAGTTTTTAAGAGAAAAAAATGCATTAGTTCGTTTTTTGAATTTTTATTTTGGTTTTAATTTATTGCTATTAAACTAATCTTTTATTTTGTATTATTGAAGTTCAATTTTTATTTCTCTTTTGGTTTCAATTCCATGTAACTCAAGAAATCAGTTAGGTGTTTACTCACTTTTGACACTAACAGTATGTCGTTTTTATTTGGCAATCCGGAAGCCTTCTGGACTATTCTGAAAGTGTTCACTTGGGAAAAAATTAAAGCTATGATTCTGAAAAGAAGAGATATCTGCTTCAGAAGCACTCACACATTAAAGTACTTAAAAGTCAAATTCGACTCAAATGGATACCAATACTCTTCACATTTGATGCTTCACAAATACAATCACAACAAACTTCAGACTCGTCAGCATCAAATAAGTGTTCAGTTGGGATGCTGGATCAGAGGGAGATTCCGGATTGCCAAATAAAAATGACATTATACAATTATTACCTACATATATTTGGCCCTTTTGGAAAACGCCATTTGCGTCAAAAATGCAATTGCAAGATGTTCTTAACTTAAACGCAAACTACTAAAGTCAACACACTTTTTTCATTCTGACGATTCTGAAGTTTGGTATGATTGTATACATATATACAGTGATGGAAAAAATAATAGAAACAAAGCTTTAAATAATGATCAACCATTAATAACTACATACAATTACGTCTTCCTCGGTTCAAATTTTTATATATTAATTGCACCTAGGATGACTTTGAAATGGTGCAGCCGTTTGTTGTGATTAGCTCTTTCTTTGGACTTAACGGTAAAAAATATGAGCTAAGTGATAATTTCGCCTGGAAAAAATAATAGAAACAAGGTACTTTGACTTTCAATTTGACTTAAATTTCGTTTTTTATTTTTATCGAAATAGACGTTTTATTGTTGTTTAATAGTTTTGCACGTGTTTCAGTCGTTTTAATAAAAAAAAATATAACAGTTATTTTAAAATTTTATAAAAATGGGTCGTGGAGTGCATTGTACTGTTACTGAGCGCAATTTAATAAAAAACTTCAGAAAAAAATGGGAAAACTATGGAAGAAATAGCACAAGCAATAAATTGTTCAAAAAAGAAGATATTTACAGTTCTCCATTCAAGTCCAAAGCCAGAAACGTACGACTGTGTAAAAAAAGCCTTTTTCTTCTTCAAACGCCTTGAAAATTGAACTAAATGCGCCTGTTTCAAGTCGTACAATAAGAAACCGACTAATGGAAGCAAGGCTTCCTGAAGGAGTCCCAGAAAAGTACCATTCTTGAGCAAGAAAAATATTCTGCAGAGAATGACTTTTGCAAATAAATACGCCCAACGAGAAAATTGGAACAACGTTTTATGGTTGGATGAAACAAAGATAAATTTATCTGGTTCCGATGGCAAAATGTATGTCAGTCGACCTAAGAACGCAGAATTCGATCCAAAGGTACACAAAAAAGACTGTTAAACATGGTGGAGGAAATATCATGATTTGGGGGTGCTTCTCAACATCTGGGGTTGGCACAATTTTTTGGATAAAAGACAGAATGTGTGCTATTGACTACGTCTGATTCATAAATGAAGTTATTCTGCCATTTGCCGAAGAGAACATGCCAATTAAATGGGAATTCATGCAGGATAACGACTCCAACCACTCCTCAAAATTGGCTAAGGAATACTTTAACAAAAATAAAATAAATTTTATGGAGTGGCCATCGCAGTACCCGGATCTTAGTCCCATAGAACACCTGTGGGGCATACTTAAGAGGAAAATTGGAGACTTCAGAGCCAAGAATAAGGAAGAACTGTGGTCTATAATACAAAATGTATGGTATTCCATACCTTCCGAGACATGCGCCAAGTTGGTTCAATCCATGGGGCGGAGATGTGAAGCCGTCATTAAAAATAAAGGTGCAACGACCAAGTACTAAACGAATATGAACCAATTTAACTGTTAAGTTTCTCTTTACCAAAAAGAAAAACACAATTATAATATTGTTTCTATTATTTTTTCCAGGGTAAAATGGCTGGTAATATTAATTTTAATTTTTCTCATTACTAATTTTTCTTTTTATTAATAAATTTAATATTGTGTATATTTTAAACTTTATAGACTTATTGTATATATCCGGATCCAGATAGATTTGTGGATAATAAAACGCACCTAATGATAGTTTGAAGTTTAAATATGTATATGAATGTGTGAGGTCTTTTGGTTTTATTCTGATTTTAAATCTAGAAGCAAATTTGTCTTTTTTCAAAATCAGATCTGTCATTTTTTCCCAAGTAAAAACACTTTTAGAACAGTCCAGAAGGCTTCCGAATTGCCAAATAAAAACAACATAAACCTTTAAGCCCATTTACACATGTTTGGCTAACCGGGGAAGGTCATATTTATAAATGATATACCTAGTAACTGTAGTAAACGAACCGGTCGCTAGAAGAATACATATATTTAATTGGGTTGAATTTTGATCCGGTAGCCGGGCATTTGTGAAATTACTGAGATTTCTGAGAGATCAAATAAAACTTTTTTAAATTGCTTATTCTTATTTTCAGTCATGAACCGTGGAAGACTCCACTGGATGTACAAGAACAAGCCGAATGTATTATTGGAATTCATTATCCTAATTGTATTATTGACATTAACGAAGCTTCAAAGCAGAATAATATGGCCATGAAAGCACTTAGAAATTCACTCATCGCAGATGGTGCACCTCATGATGGTCCACCACATTGCAGACCATCCAATGAAGAAGAAGTTCGTCACTTCTTTTGGCTCAACTAATCTATGTTTTAAATAAATTTTGCATTTATAAAAAAGAACTCTGTTCAAAAAGAATTAATTTCGAATTTTTGTGTAATAAAAAATCATAATTCCTGATAGGTATATACTCAAAACTTGTATTTGATTAATATTAAAATCTTTTTTTGAAAATAACTACCTACCTACAAAAAATAACAATATTTTTTCTATTCCCAAACATATTAACAAATAAGCAAAAAGGCCAAAAATCATACTCATTTGTATAAGAAATGAATCGAATAAAAACTCAAAATAGTTTTGTTTTGTCTCTTATTGTTCCATATTTCTAACAGAAAAATTGTGAAAGCGGTTCTGTATAAGGCGCTAGTGGCAGTTAGTTAGAGAGTACTATAGGTTTTATATGCAAGGACTCATGCATGCACCCATAACCCTCATGCATATATTTTTATATCCACTCACAAAACTTACTCTTAGACTATAAGTTGAGGAACTCTATTTCACGAATATGGACAGTCAAGTCTAAAATGTTTTCTGAAGGTTATGAATTTTATTTTTTTTTGTCTTTATTACCTAGCAAATACCTCGCTATCCGCTTATGAGAGAGTTGAAAAGTTGATTGAAAATTTAAAGGATAAATGCATCATTCCGTGGACTGTGGAAAACAATAATCATAATATAATTTATACATATCGTCGCTGTAGATCGAATACCTTGTAACCCAGGAAAAACCGATTTTTAGGTAATGATGCAATTATATTGTGAAAAATTTCCGGATCTAATAAAAAATATCCTGTGAACCTAAAAACTATAATTGGAGAGCCACGCGCATAATTAACAACACGTCTCTCATTGCCTCTCATTGATTTGATAATAAGTTTTTTGTCTCTCCTGAAAAATCGACTTTTCTGGGTTACGAGGTATTCGCTCTACAGCGACGATATATTTTTAACTAGCTGACACGGAAAACGTTGTTCTGCCTAAAATAATTATTTTATTTTAAGATTTGTTCTGAAATATATGTATTTCAAATACTGTTGGAATTTGTTTCATTATAATGAAATTTAATTTATCATATTATTTTAAATGCATATTTTGTTGCTGATTTATTAAATTCTATTTTTCATATAAAGTAAATTGTTCATCTGATCTTAGCAAATAATGAATTTGATTTAAAGCCAACATAAATATGGTCGCTCTATTTTCGGTATACAAAAACAAATAGTTGGACTTACCAACTCTGGAAGAGTCTACATTTACATAATTGATCATGAGCGGATAAATAAAACATGTCATTGATATTGTCGATTCAATAATCTTACCCAATTCTTTTTTTTAACAACCGCGTTCATAGTTTTGGTGTATTTAGGTTTCGTCTTCGTAGCAGTATGATTGGTGGGTGCCGTGAAATAAGGACAAATATCGGACCTGGAGGGGAATCGGCTAGGCTGATAATTGATTCTCTTTTTGCTAATACATAGGTGTCTTTCATATGTATAGGGAAACATAGAGAGAACAATCGCAATCGAGCACTAGCTTTAGTTTAACTTTATACGTGCATTGGTAAACTAAGTGAAAATTAAAAATTCTGTTGGAAAATTCACTCCCTTATCTTCTTCTATAATAGTACCATTGACTTGAATGAAAATGACGAGATTCCAAACATACTTTGAATGTTGATTATGGTTTATGGTATCGATATCAATATTTTTTGCTGTTAAAAATGCGCTTTAGCTTATCGACAATATTGATATTTGGCCTTAGCGAGGTATCCGTTCGGAGCGAAAAATTCTCCGATTTCGTACGATTCGGAGGATTTTTGCTTCAAGGTATTCTTCCGAAAAGCTGTTCTGAATTTTTTTCCGACATTTTTTAACGCACCCGGCGAACTAAGTGTGATCAAGTGCTTTATTTGTGAAATTTCTGACAGCTTAATGCAATTGTTTTTCCGATTTCATCCGACACAAATTCTTCGCGGAACAAATTACGCCAATGCATTTGTGTATTATTATTCTTTCCGATAGGATACCACCTCGAAAGCAATTTGAACCTCCGACAAAGTATGCGTTGCGGACAATTTTCCGCTCCGAACGGATACCTCGCTAGGGCCGATTATCTCGAATGTTGGGAAGCACATTTTAAATTAATGCATCTCTACATGGCATTTGGTAACTTGTTTGTCTAGCATATTAATATTAATTTCAACACGCATAGCTATTTGTTGAAAACTTCAAATTGAGAACACGTGATTCTTGGGTATATTGTAAGAAAAAAATCGTTTTACAGTAAGGGCCTATCTCCAATTTTTATATCATATATCGGGGATTTAAGAAGAGGCTTACTTTGGTGTACCCCGACCCATGTTAACGGTAATTGCGCTGTCAGTACTAATGATACTAACTTCATTTAAGTCTTAATGTTTAGAATAAATACCAGCCTTTGTAATTGCGTCTAAACAAATTTGATATCCCGTCTCGGTCTTGAGATATCTAGTTTCTAGCATTTTCCATTTTTCCTGCCCATGCTAATTTTTTTTCTTTGAGCTCAATTTTCTCCAGAAAATGCGTTATAAACATACCGTTTTACCGCAGAAGCCGAACTACCTCTAAAACAACCTCTCCTCTTTTTGTTTCTTAATTTAATAGAAAAGATCTTATAAACCACTTTAAAACCTCTATGAACAATAAAAAAAGAATGATTGACTTGAATATTCTCACAACTATTCAACGCTCAACCCAAAAGCTACAAAGACAATTTTCACTTCTGACCTACCAAAACAATAATAATAAAAGGATACAACGCTCAGAATGGGGCATACTAGCATCACTCACAACCACCTTTTTACCAAAGAAGCTGCACCACATTGTGAATTCTGCGACGAAAAACCAATTGTTACTATTCAACATATGTATGCTTCAATGCCCACACATCAACACTTATTCATGCTTATTTTGACATTCTCATGAATAGTCTATTCGTTAGAATGATTCTATTCCTTCGAATGAACTTTCCTAATTTTGAGATTCGAACGAATAACATTCATTTGCGAAAGATAGCATAAAATGAACTTCAAAAAAGATTCATTTTCATTGTCAGCTGCTTGACATTTACTATATTTCTATTTGAATTAGTATGACCGTTTTACATTTTTTTTGTTTCTAAACATTTTATAGATGTTGGATAAATAATCAAGAAACAAAATAAATAATACACTTTTTCATTATGAAGTAAAGTTTAACCATAAAGAACTACATATTTATTACATTTTTTGTGTCAACTCAGCTGTTTTGAAACTATTCTTAAAAAAAATAAGTTGTTCATGACGCGTTCTAAATTTTTATTTTTTTTCGTATACACTTGGTCACACTAAAATATCAAAAACAAAAGAGAAGTGGTGTTTGTGAAATGTCAAAACCAAAAGGTGAAATCTTTGTTTATTTGTAATTGTTTTGTTTATTGTTTAATAGTTTAAATTTCTTGGATAAAAACATAAAATAATAAATAAAAATATGGCATTTGTGTTGTTTATAAATTAAGATGGTGTTGAAGAAGTGCAGAGGAGAAGGATAGTGGATTCTTTCTTTCTTTCCGTATCAACGCGGGTGGTAAAAAAAACCCTTTGCTACCTCCGGGTTTTCTTCCATTATTTTAATTAACTTTTCCTTTTGTTCGCGGTTTTTCCAGTTGGAATGCGACCTTTTAACATAAAACAACAAAAAAATAATAAAAGTAATTTATTTTCCATGAAATAATTAAAAACTTACATGTTTTGTTGTTTACTCGACAGAAAAATTCAATCGACACAAAAATGACATTTTCTTTTCTATTCTTTCGAATGTCAAAATTGAATTATCTTTCGCAAATGAATGAACTTTCTATGGATTGGGTGAACTTTCGATTTGTTCGATTAACATTCTAATCGCCGAGTCTCAAAATTAAGTTTCAACGAATTCGACTCACTTTCTAACGAAAGAGAATGTCAAAATAAGCACCATTATCTATTTCTAAACCACTTAAGAACTTTTAACTGTAATCTCGTACAATAATATAAGATCTGTAAATTATATTATTCTAACCCCCAGTTTCACAGTGGAAGTTTAAACCCCACTTGGTTTAAACTTCAGTTCAACAACAAATTTGGTTTCACAGTCCTTGAACAGAGTTCATTCTGTAGTTTAAGTTAAACGGCACTATTCTGCCGTTTAAATCTCAGTTCGACAACCCCTTCAAACATTTGAAAGTATAATTTATTTTCACTTTAATTTTTTTTTTCCTGTCACAGGTCACAACTGAAACAAAGCAAACTTTCATTGATTGTTTTTTTTTTGATTCAGATAGAAAGAGAAAACAATTTACTCAAACTACGTTTAATGGACTGAAGTTCAGATAAGACTGTGAAACCGGACGAGTTGAACTTCAAATTTAAACTCCGTTCAGCAGAACTTAAGTTTAAACTCTCACTGTGAAACTGGGGGTAATACTCGAAATAATTATTTAATTTAAGTATAATTTAATTATTTGTCAATAAATTTTAATAATACAGTGAACATTGGAAAACGTGAACCCCCCAAAACGTGAACTATCCCAAAACGTGAACACTGTAATTTTTACATTGACTGCTCTAAAACGTGAACAAATCGAAACGCTCTAAAACATGAACAGAAATTTTTTTCAACATTTCTACATAAAAATGCACTGAATAAATTTTTTAAAACTTCGGGGGGCCCCATAATATTGACAATGCGTAGTATGAAATATTTAAAAAGGCTTTTGAATGGTGCTCAGATGAAGACTTTGACCAAAGCGACATAAACGCCTAAGAGAAATTGTAGTTGTTAAAATGTTGGCAATAATAGAACGGACAAAAATTACAAATTTTGTTTGTTAAATAAAACTTTTATTTGAAAAAAACGTTCTAACTTAAAAATGAAATCTAATCAATTTTGTTAATAACCCATACGAGTATGTGTAAATATGTAAAAATATTCATAAATCCATACTACTGCAAGCAAAAAGAAGATAAAATGAAAGAAAATATGTCTTATTTTAAGAGCAGTAGTGGGACAATACGGTAGGAATACTATTTTAATCATAAAATGTTACATTCCAAAACATGAACAATCTCAAAAACATGAACACCCTCGGTTTTAATTAGTTCACGTTTTCCAATGTTCACTCTAATAATAATTACAATTTGACAGACTCTACTTAAGGTCGAAAAACTATTAATTTTCTGATGAGGTCAAGTCCTTATTTTATATCGTTAGTAAATTGTGTTTTCAAAGTACAAAATTTCTACTTCAACAAGTCGGTGATAAAACGGTTTACTTTTTGTAAATTTCGATACGAATTACCAAATATACATCTTCCTTTATACTTGGTGAATTTCTTATTATTTTAAATGAAAGAATTTCGATTCTTGCGGAATGCCCAAAGAAGTTTTTGAAGAATTACTATCCCTGTAAACATCTATTTGAGCTATTTCGAGTATGTACAAAAATTTGAAATTGCAAAACAACGATGCACCAAATTCTGTCCTCCATTTTCTGTTAAGATTATAATTTATTTGTAGAATAAAAACTCGAAGAAAAATGCATAACATATTCGAAAAATTAAAACATTCGAATTAGATTGTATTTAAAAACATTTTTACTTTTTTTTAAATATAACTTGTTTAGTTTTATATTAGTAATTTTTAGTTTATTTGTAATTGAATTTTGTTTTTTTCTTTTATTTTTACAAAATAAAGGAATTACAATGGAGATTGAGAAATTCAAAATTGTAATTTATTTTTTTTTATTAACTTCTTTGTTACCTTTTCGTTACACATTTAAATATCTAAAAATTCTTTGAATTTCATAAATATAAAATAATTAAAGAATACACCATTTTTGTGTCTGTGAGTGTCTGTTATGTTTGTTTGATATATATTGTTATTTAAGTTTGAAGAGCTAAAAAATAAACAAAATATATATGGTAGTAGTATAAAGGTGTATTTTAATGCATAGACATTTCTATTTTAAAATTTCTTGTGTAAGTTGTTAACTTTTTAATTTCTACAAATTATAGAAAATAAATATATAGATTTCTTGTATTACTACGTACGGTATATATCTTACAAGTGATCAGCGCGAAAAAGAAACATTTTTTTTAGAAATAATACCACTATTTTTTTTTTTGTTTTTATAATCTGTTTTTTTTTTTTTTTATTACTTGAAATACTTAACTTTTTTCTGTTAGTTTTATTTAATTTTAAGAAGAAAATTTATGTAAATATATATATTTAATTTTTTGTTGCTAAAAATTTCATTCAGATTTGTTTTGTTAAAATTTTGTTTGAGGTTTAATAAGTAAATTTTAATTAAAATAGTGGATGCTTTTTTATATATGTATTTTGAAAGTGGTGGTGTTGGACGTTCGAAAGTTACTTTCGAAATATATATGTAAGTGTTGGACAAAGCAAAACAAGGCTCATTTCATTATGAAGCAATTATGTGAATTTTGAAGAGATATTTCAATGGTATTCAGAACAGATCCGTGGTTGTTATATGTGATTCTGTGGTGTTACAATTATGTTATGTTACTTATAATATTTGGCTATCAATTTTCAAGAAAAATATCAATCTCAGTATTTTGGGTAAGCTATTTGTCGAATTACTTTTATGTCCTTTTAATTTGGTAATTGGGAAGAATAATTCTTTACGTGTGAAGGCTCGCTTATGGTTCAGATTTTGGAAATGCACATTTCAATTTGACACCAATCAAAAAGAAAACCCATTATTTTAAAACATGTTTTTGTCTTGGATTTCGGAAAAATGAAGAAAAATATTTTCAAATATGTACATAAGTTATTTAAATTATTTTATTCGTTATAGAAATTATTTTTATTATGTAGTATTTTTAAAAAGAAAGAAATTCGGATATTGTATTCCATCAAATGCCCATCAGAGAATAGGTTGCAATCAACCAGTCATCGTTAATCTATTTCACAGTGGAGCAAAAACTTATTCGGACAACTTTCAAATCACATTAGGCGTTTTGTATTATCTCTATTGATCCATATAGATAATCATGAGAATACCCATCTCATTTGTCCTTATATATTTATATTTATTTTTCATTTATTTGTTGTCTTTCTTCTTTAAACTACTGAAACCGTTTAGAAAACTAAGTACGAAGCTATGATAAAACGTGATTTTGTTGTTGTAATGCTTGTTTTCTTGTTAATCTTAACGAATCAATTCTAATCACAATCACAAAATTACAATTTAAGAAGATTCAAGTAGAATTCAAGACTCTTAAATTACAATAAAGATATTTCAAAATCAAGACTTTGTTAGAAAAATGTTAATGTTAAATTGAATTTGAATTACTCTTGCACTTAGTAGTTTGATTACTCAAAAAAGTGACGTCTTTTTTAATATCACTTGGATCAGTTCTGTTCTGTTCTTAGCTAGCCAAATATAAAAGTGCAACGTCAAACGTTACTTACTATGCATAACCTTTCCAAGCGCAATTGATGGTGCATATACATACTACTTAAACAAAAGCCACCTTAACATCACAAATATATTCCACACATCGTTAAATAAATGATGCAATCACTTCCTTCAAACATTCATAAAAGCATCAAACCCGAAACTCTTTTTGTGTTAATGCTTTATTACATCTGATGCATTTGTATCAGCATCACCTGCGTTTCGTAGCATCATTGCAATAAAGCAGTGATCTGCAAATAGTTGACATTTATAAATCTAAACGCATTGTTACAATACATACAAGGACATTATTTACCTGTGATGTTGATTTCGATTCATTTATACTTTTAGAGTCCTGTACTCAGACAGTCTTAATAATAGTTTCGGTTTACTAATTAAATTCCCAGAAATTGTAAAACTGACAAACTCACAAAATTGAATTATTTTACCAGATAAAATAACTACAGATATTTTTATACACATTACAAACATCACTGCATGTAATATCGTACACCCCCTTATATACAAGCATGTAATGGTGCTATGAAAAAAAAATCTACTATAATTCTATCCATCTTATGATCTTTTCGTGCCGGAAAGGTTGATAATAGTCAATTCTACTAAAATTTTGCCCCAACTGATTTAAACCTGTACCTTAATGATGAGGCCAAAATTTCGCATTTTATTTTCTGTCTTTATATGAAACATCATCTGTACATGTTAGACACATGTAGGTTTTTTTTAACCATTTAGGTAATTATCAAGTACTCTCAATTTCACTCAAATATTTCCCGTGTTACACAGTTTATTTAGAAAATTTTCCAACAATTTTTTTAAGATTACAAGACTACTCATAAGTCTTATGAACGTGTTTTAACTTCATTAGTGCTCACCGTCTTTAAGGCATTCTTTGCAGTTCGTTTTAAAAACCATTTTCTGACTTCAATGGGCATCATATTGCACAACATGAGAATGCATTTTCCAAGAGAATATTGTTTAATGTCTTGGCGTTTGGTTAAAGATAGCATTTCGATGCGATAATAATTCATCAGTGTGGTGAATACCAAACATCTTTTTTGCGCTGTCGGTTTAAACTCCCCACAACTATGTCACTCATTTCAACATTGAAAAAAATCCAAGCTTTGATTGCTTTAACATGTCTTTTGGAACAGTTTTGAATCAAAATCCACTTTTGTATGGATTTTTTGTCAGTATTCAATCTACTTTCCGCTCTAAATGTTTTGTTAATAAGCAAAATTGGGAATTTTGAGTGAGAGGTATCCTCAAGAATTTCGATAAGGACACCATTCGATAAAGAAAATCCACTAAAATGGTCATGTGATGATTAGTGGTGAGCAGTATCAGACAACGTCGGCCGAGTTTTCCTTTCCCATGTAATTTATGTACATGCAATGAATGAGGAAGACAAACTTTAATCCTCTAAATACCGAAAATATAAATGGTGCGTCCAAATTTCTGAAATTATGAGTTTTGTGTAACCTTGTCCAATGACTTCATCTATAGAGATATATATTTATAATTTGTATATATTTATGTAAATGTTAAATACGTTTACGATTAAAATACTTAATTTCATGTAATAAACCATCTTTTTACTTTTTTCTGTTTGAATTTATTTATAGTTAAATATATGTTTTAATACTAACTTTTTTTGAACTTCTCATTGAAAAGTTATTATTAATTTTTGTCTGGCATTGTTTGTTTGTAAGATTTTTTTTATTATAACTTTTGTATTCTATTTTGTTTTTGTTTTCTTTTGTCTCCTCACACATTTATAAGAGAATAGAATAATACACCTAGGCGCATTTACAAATAAATAATATTTTATATATATATATATCTATATCAATAATAACACATTTATCTCTTTTTTTCCTTTTTTTAATCGTTTTTACCGTTTACTTGCATATTTATACAATTAATATTTTGTTCAATTTTTTTCATTGCTCAATTTTTTACTTGCCTACTTGATACTGTTTTTTTCAGTTTGCTGCTTTTGTTTTATAATTGTTTTTGCTATTTTTTTACTTTACGTTATTTTTTAACACTATAATGCTCAGTTTTGTTGTTGTTTTTGTTGGAAAATATTGACATGGAATTTAGTCGGAATCAGCACGAGTACCTCGAACTTCACCAACTTGACGTTGTCTGTCTAGTTCTTCTTTGGTTTTTTCTTCAATGGCACGAATGTCATCCATTGTTAGTCCATACCAACGATCCGTCCAACAGAATACTTGCCTAGAAATAAATAATATTTGTTTAGTTTTGGAGTTAAAAAAAATGTATACAAATTAAATTTCTCTAATGAAGTAGCTTAAAAATAGAAGAAAAATCTAATGCGGACTTCATATCAGACAATATTATTCCTTAATATCAAGTACTATCCATTTTAACTGACCATGTATGTAAAAAATATATTGCGCAAAATTGTATATGTATGAAACAAACGATTTTGCAAAAAATTTCAATCGAATATAGTATCATACTTTCTCTACACTTTTATTAAAGTTAAAATCATCGAATACCTATTTTATTTTTTTAGTATCGTGCTAACTTCATAAGATTCTTTAACATTTAAAACTTTCTTGAGAAAATTGCCTTAGTACGATACTAGTTAGAAAATGAGTTAGTAAACTACTTAAAAGTTAGCAAATTGTTAAGTAGTATCATACTAGTTCCTTAATGCATTGTTTCTCAAAACGTTCACTATTTATTATTTATTATTTAATTTTAATTTTAATTTTGGTGGGGGCAATACCCCCATTTATTTAGCTTAATACAAGCTTCATAACTTAATCTAACTTAAAACTATGAAACTTACAGTTAGGGTTAGGCTAACTTAAAACTATAATTGTATTGTGTTTCGGAGGAGGTTTTTTAGGCAGCGAGTGCTGAGGTTAAAGTCGAAATCGTTTTCATTCGAATTAACCCTCCGCAGCATACGCGTAATAGGTTCGTTGGAGCCATAGGAAGTACGGTGGGTGGGGAGATAGAAGAGGCGAGGATTTCTAAGGTTGCGAGGGTTTGTACTGAAAAAGATAGAGTTGTAAAGAGTTTGACAGTCAACGGAGCCTGAGAGAAGCCGATGAATGAAGAGAATCTCTGCTATATCTCTCCGTTCTTGCAGTGTATTTAAGTTAATTAATTGAAGGCGGTTTTGGTAGGGGGGCAGGATCAAGGGATTATTCCAAGACAGGCCGCGAAGGGCAAATCTTAGGAAGCGACGTTGAATGCTCTCGATTCTAGAGATGTGGATTTGTTGATATGGGGACCAAACTTGACTGGCGTACTCAAGTAGAGGACGAACAAACGTTATGTAAAGGGATCGGGTGACGTAGGGGTCGGAGAATTCTTTGGACCACCGTTTAACGAAACCAAGTGATGAGTTGGCTTTTAAAATAATATTATCGATATGTGCCAAGAAGTTGAGCTCTCGGTCGCATAATATTCCTAGGTCGCGGATCGATTCAACAGTTGATATGGGTTGGTTATGTAGAAGGTAGAGACGTGGAGGAGATTTTATGTGTTTACGTGAAAAAGTGATTGATTGGCATTTGGCAATATTTAGCTCTAAGCAGTTTTTAAGGCACCAGACTGAGAAACTGTCGAGATCTTGTTGGATAAGGGAAGAGTCGTGTTTTGAAGAAATTGTTTTGAAGATCTTAGTATCGTCAGCGTAGAGTGAGATATGGAAATGTTTGATGACGTTTTCAATATCGTTAATGGTAAGAATGAAAAGGAGAGGACCTAAGTGGCTGCCTTGTGGGACTCCGGAGGTAGCTAAGAAAGGACTAGAGAGGGCAGATCTGAAACGAACACAGTAATAACGGTTTTCTAGATAAGAAGAAATCCATTTCAAAAAATTAGGTTCAAAGCCAAGGGCGGATAATTTGAAAAGTATTAGCTTATGCGAAATTTTGTCAAAAGCCTTGCTAAAGTCAGTAAATATAGCGTCAACTTCCTTTCCGTTCTCTAAGGCAGATAGGGAATACGATACAAATTCGACAAGGTTAGTGGTTGTAGACCTACATTTAAGAAAGCCGTGTTGTCTTGGAGAGATCAGAGACTTACAGCGGAAACTTAAAATTTCGTACAAGATACTTTCAAATATTTTAGGGATATGTGAAAGTTTGGCAATAGGACGATAGTTTTTAACATCGCTCTTAGGACCCTTTTTGTGTATTGGGGTTATGAAAGAGGTTTTCCATACCTGAGGAAATTCTCCTTGAGATAGCGATAAGCTGAAAATTTTAGAGAGGGGAAAAGAGAGGGCTGAAGAGCATTTTTTAAGGAATATTGCAGGGAGGCCATCAGGACCAGGAAGAAATTCGTCATTAAGTTGATTTAGCTTATTTTCGATTAGACAAGGGTCAACGGTAAGCGGAAGAGATGGGCCTAGGGAGAAATTTGGCAAATAATCGAAATAACCAGAATCAGGTACAAAAGAGTCGTCAGTGAAAGATTTCTTGAAAAAGGTGGCAAAAAAGTTGGCAATACCATGCGAATTATTTGAAGTTTCGGTATTGAAGGAAAGAGAGGTAGGGTAACCATCGGATTTTCTTTTGAAATTGACGAACTGAAAGAACGACTTAGGATCATTTATAAGGTTGGTTTGTGTTTCAATTAAGTAGCGTTGGTAAAGGGAGTTGTATAGCTCGGTAAAGTGAAGATAGGAACCAAGGTAGTTAGAATAGTCGGTGGGAGAGTTAGTGCGAAGGAAAATTGCCCACAACTTGTTTCTCTTATTACGCAAAGAGCGAAGCTTGCGGTTATAAAAAGGTGGTGAATTTATATTTACAATATTTTTCGTTGATAGGACTTTCAAAAAAGTCATCCAATTTGTTTTTCAGACTTTCAAGGTGATTGATGATGTTTAGATATACACTGCATCAAAAAATTGTACGTACAGGTGATTCTTCAAAAGGAAAGATTAAATTATTTAAAAAAAACAGCTTTTGAAGCATTCTTTTTTTCATTTTTTTATATTGTTTATTATTGTAGAACTCAAAATAAAACAAACTTAATTAATACAACTTCATAGAAAAGAAAAAACTACAAAAAATTAGACAAAATAGTAAATCATAGGTCAAAAAATTGCACGTACAGTGATATAAAACTTAATTATATTCATATTTTTAGTAGCGAGTGTGATAACTTTTCGCTTTTATCACATCCTGAAGGCGATTCTTCATAGAGAGAACAAGTTTTGAAGTGACTTCCGGAGAAATTTTGTTCCATTCTTCCAAGATAAGGGCTTTGAGTTGGTTTTTATTGGTAATTTTTGATTCTCGGACCCTTTTCCCCAAATAATCCCAAAGATGCTCAATGGGATTAAGGTCTGGGGATTGGGGAGGATGAGGCAATGTTGATTTAATATTATAGAGTAGCCACTCTTTTACTATCCTTGACGAATGTTTGGGATCATTGTCCTGCACTAACAAAAAGTCGTCTTTTAACCCAATTTTTAAAGCGCTGGCTTTCAATTTTTCCCTTAAAATTTGTAAATATTTGTTTTTATCCATTGTTGTATCCATAAAAACCAAATTTCCCACACCATTGCACCCCATAACTCCCCAGACCATAACATTTCCGCCTCCATGTTTCACCGTTGATTGCAAATTCTTCACATCTAATGCTGTGTTTGGTTTCCTCCACACAAATCTGCGACCGTCGGACCCGAATACGTTAAACTTGCACTCGTCGAAAAATAAAACATTCTTCCAGAAATTATCTGTTTTCAAAACCTATGCTTTTGCATAGTTCAAACGTTTTGAAACGTTTGCCTTTGAAATATAAGGTTTTTTTTAACCGTGCGACCATTATATCCCTTTGAATGCAAAAAGTTCCGAACAGTTTGATGGTTAAGCGATATTCCATGATTTGCTTTAATGTCAGCAGCTATTTTTGGAGCACTTAATTTGGGATCAGCCTTTACCATTCTTTCAATTTTCCGCTCCATATGATCATCCAAAATTTTCCTTCGACCTCTTCCTGGAGCCACTTCAAAACTTTTATTTTTCAAATAATTTTTTAAAACATATTGAACTGTTGATCGTGGTCTACCAATAGTTGCTGATATCTCAGCGTAACTTTTTCCATTGTTTCTAAGTTTAAGAATAAGTTTTTTTTTACCTCAAGAGGAACTTTTTTATGTTTAGCTTCCATTAAAAAAAAAAACTTCACAAAACTAAAAAAATCTATTAAATAGGTCAATACACCACAACGGACTGAGCTTAGATTTTAGATATCTCAATATCATGTTCCAATTTCATTTAGGTAATCATTTTACATTTCAAAAAGAACCGTTATTTCTATTTTGTTAGAGAAGAGAGCAGTGTACGTACATTTGTTTGATGTACGAACAATTTTTTGGCATTCCTGGAATAATTCTACTAACAGTAAAAAAAAAACATATGAAGCAAAACTCTAAAATTTTGTTGCAGTTTTGTTGCATATACTATTATACATAATAATTTTATCGAATAAAGTCGATAAGCTTAGGATCTTTGGTGGTAAATTCATAATATAAAGGAAACACGTCTATTTTCAATTGCTGTACGTGCAATTTTTTGATGCAGTGTAGAATTGCTGACACTGAAAGTGCAAAATTTTCAATATCGGCTTTGTCAAGGTAATTTGCGATGACTTTTTAACACACGTCGGGCAATAACTCGGCCATATTAGTTTTCAGTTGAGATGCTGCGAATATTCGGCATTCGGCCCATTTTTTTTGATATTCGGTATTCGGCCGAATACTTCACAACATTCGGCCGAATACCGAATAAAAACAGCTTTTTCAGCATTCGTTGGTAGCATACGTTTTATGTAACGTCTATATTCGAAATCAATTACAGCTTCTGCAAATAACCTCTCACTGATACACTAGTACCAGGAGACGAGAGGTAGATTTCAGCAAATGTTGTCAAATTGAGAAACAATTTTGTATTTGCTGACCACCACTTGTAAGGGTCTGCCATCCGATCTTGGCGAAAAGTTCTTAAAAAAAAATCTATTTTGTTTTTAATGGCAGTTTTTTCAACATCTTTATCATTTTGTCTATAGCAACTTCTTCAAACCATTATTAGAAACTGTTGTGAATCGTCAAAAGTCACGTAGGAGATAGATACACAACACATCGTTTCGTTGACCGAATGTTCGGCTGCCGAATATTCGGTATTCGGCCGAGTCACTATTCGCGGCATCTCTTTTCAGTCTCAAAATTTAACGAATTATGTGCATTAAAACCTTTTTTTTTTGTATGCCCCTACAAATTGAAATACAAGAAATCACACGATGCCAGATTAAATCACCAAAACGTGAAAACACTCACACAAGAAATGATTCTTGCAATAAATGATGTGGCACAGTTTTTTTGAAAGCAAATATCTCCAACACCTTCAATTTCAGACCGAAACGAAATCGGTTACACCTTTCACATTTTCAAAAAAGTATTGATATCAGCAGAAAATTGGTCTGTGACAATTTTTTTTAATATATCCACCGTGTGTAAAATTGGTCGTCCAAACTAGTAGTGGGGTCATTTGAATGATATAGTAGATTATAATCAATTTGGACAAAATCTCGAGATATCTCGATTCTTCACTTAAATCTTTTGAATACTCAAATTATTCAAACGATTTCTCACTACTTACCCTACGCGAAATGAGAACTCGACACTCGAGTGCCGATTCGAGACCGAGAAGAGAATATTGAACGAAAGGACAGAAAACAAAACACACAAAATCGAGAACTCAAGAAGTTGGTTATTTGTGTATCTCGTGTGTGTGTATTCAACTCCTTTGGGTTTATATTTTTATTCATTTAATCACTCGATGCATTGTTGAGGGTTGAATATGGAAATGTAAAGGAAAGGCGAGCAGAGAGAACCCATTTGTTATGATTTGTTTTGTTTTCTTTTTACTTTGAAAATGGAGTGTTTGTTTCCTACTTTTTTTGCTATGATATTGTTACGAAGATCACTCGAATACTAATATCTCGATTCTTTGAATCATTCGGTTATGCCCAGCACTAGTCCAAACCCTCATATTTAAGCCCTTCTGTGAAAGCTTTCTAAAATTCTTGAGTAAGTTGAAATAATTTATGTATGGTGTAGATTCAAATCCAAATTGTATCTCAGATAAGCCCACATGTTACATATATGTCCGAAGTAAAATTGATAAATTTGTATCTTCTTCAACCCTTGACGTTCCACGTGAAATTGATAAATTTTTTAAAGCGTGCATTTCTGTTATGATTGCACTAATCTGTTCCTTCTTTTGCCTATAGTACTGCTCGAATCCTTATTGTAAAATGAAGCGCGTAATGCAGCATTGTTTCTTACCGGAGCATACAAAGCCATTTAAAAAAAAATGGGCCTTCAAGGTTAGCAACCAGCAACCTGGCCCTGCTGAACCATTTTCAAAGTGTTTTGATTGTATGTACATATTTATTTTTTATTTAACATTTACTGGCGTATCCTAGGATTTGTTTCAGTTCGGGGTTTTACAGTTACATTTATATTATTACCTGTAACATAATTTTTTTTAACTTACCGATGGAAATTTGTAAATAATCTCCGCTCTGACTTTTGAATAAAACTTTCTATCCTAGATTGTAGTCCGAACCATTTAAATTCACATGTAACTAGCTTGTAACATGTCATAACGGGGTCTACTTTGGTTTTCCAGTCCGGTCCAACCAGCGGACCTCGACCAGTTTTTGCTGACTTGAATCTGTAAAAAAAAAATATTAGCAAACAATTGTAAAATAATTTCAAATCATACAATAGATCATAAGAATTGACTTTTTAAAAATTTTCGTTCATTACAGCTAGCAACTAGGGGTACACATATACACTATATTCCGTACAACCTTATTTAAATGACACGTACGACATTTAGTTTTAATTCTTTTTAGAAATTTTTTGGACATTTTTACTCTCTCTAGAGATTTGCCTTTAATAAAAATTAGAATTTTTTTGAGTACGGGATCAATTTCTTTCTGAAATTCAAAGATTTTCTTAAAGTTTCGAAATTTTCTAAGAAAGAGGTAATTAATAAGGAATCGCAAGGACAAATCATAAAAATTGATTGTCAAATGTGACAAGATTGTATAGACGAATTGTTTTTTATTGTGAATGTTGTTAATTATAAATCACATTCCCCAATTGCATTTCAGGATACTAATTGCTAAGATACCACCAAAACCTTGTTAGATACCGCCGTAGTAATTATTTGTTTACTTGCGATAGTATGTATTTAATGTAATATACATACTCGTATGTATATGTATGTATAAAGAAGGTACTACGAGGGCTGTTCGAAAATTCAGTGACTTTCGAGATAGATGTCGTTCAGATGGCATTGAATTTTTTTCTCAGCTATCTTTGTTTTCTTCTAGTCCTAGGCAAAATAATTTAAAATCAGTCAATTAATAATCGTTTTACAAAAACGAAAGAACTTTAAGTTGTGTTATTAAAAAAATGGAAAAAAAGTGAATTTGTTAATAAATCACTCCTTTTTGCATGGTAAAACCATTAAGGAAACACATGGTCATATGAGCACAAAAGACGCTGAGCGACCAGGACAGCCAAATGAAGTCGCAACTCAAGAAATGGTCACTAAAATAAAGGAAAAGTTAAGGCAACAGATTTTTGGTGCAACAAATGCATATTTTGCAGAGTTTAATAAAACTTATTTTTTGGAAGGATTAATGAGGTTGGACTATTGTTGGAGGAAAAAGGAGACTATGTTGAAAAATAAAATTAATTTTAAAATAAAATACCATTTTTTCATTTCAAAGTCACTGACTTATCGAACAAACCTCGTACGCTGGAGGTATTGGATTAGTTAAAAAAAAAACGAGATCTTAAGCGAACTTGATGTAACGATGATAAAGAACATGAAAAAATGGGTCCCGCAATTCTGTATATTTCTCATACTATATGGACGATTTATGGTGCGATTTTTTTCTGAAATTGAGTTAAGAATGTATCATAATTTAAAAAAAAAAATAATAATTTATCTACTTTTAGTAAAAATAAACCGAATCATTTTAAACTTGTTCAATTTTGTATTGCAAATAATTTTCTTCATGAAGTTTTTTATAATACAAACTCTATATACTACTGAAATAAATCAGCCAAGTAGAAAACTTAGCACTATTATTGGACTTTGAATCAATAATCTTCTTCATGTATTGATAAAGATTTTCAAAATTATTAATATGAATTAAACAAAACTAAAACCACACTTGCAAGCTGACAGCTGAAAATTGATTCGGTAGATAGAGGGGTCAATCTGCCGAAGAATTTAGATTTGAACAATTGATTTCAAATCGAAAAATAAATGGATTCTTTTGTCCGAAGGAAAGCAAAAATTGTCAAAATAGGTATTTGACAGATCTACATTAATTTTTTGTTTAAAAGCTTTTGCGGAAGCAACTGCAATTGGTGGAATCGCGACACCACCGTTGACAGACATTTTTAAGTACCGAAGATGACAAAATTGTTTATTTATTGTATTTATAAAAAGTCTTATGAAGTAATTGTCGTTGATATACTCAGTATATGTCTACGTACTTGCTGATTAATTTATTAGGGCGAATTACATTCAAATTTTGCATTGAAGCAGTTCTATCTTGCTCAAATTGTGTTCTGTGCTCTTGAATACGAAAAACAGCCTGTTAATCATTCGCTAAAACACTTTAAAATATCTTTCCAAACGTTAGTCCTGTTCGTAAAACTTTCCAGCATTGCTCTCGCAAATATTTGTTGGGAAAAAAACGTTAATTTTCACTGAAAAACTCCACCGCAATTTAAATACTGTGCGGTGAGATTCCGATCACCATGTCTTTTACGACCAATTGCAATTTATACTTCAAAATTTCCAGCTGGATAGCCTTTTTTTAAAAGTCTTTCCTAATAAACGGTTTAAGCATATTAACATATGTATGTATTTTTAAAAACTTACTTTGTTGGATCTTCATCAGCTTTGTAATCGGCAGGCGTCACAGCGTCGTTGGCAATATCAATGTGAACAACATCACGCACTTTAAGTTTCTCTGGTGGCAATTCATGAACCTACCAAACCGAGGAAATTATTATTTAATATTTCTTTTGCGATTTCAAATACAAAAAAAAAACAACACGCCACATATACAACACACATCAAATAGTTTTTCTATTTCCAGAAAGTTACAAACTTACATTCACTTGTTCTCCCACATCGGCGATATGGAGGGATTCAATGCAAATCATAAAGTTCTCTTTCATATAGCCAGGATTCTTAAGAATTACAGTAGTATTAAGCAATCACAAAATTTTAACATAATTTACAATACAAGATTAATACGTAGTGTATTTTGTTTTTGAGCGTGATGAATAGGAAAGTGTTGTTTGTTACCACACCAAGTGTTAAATTATATTAGATTGCATTTTAATAGATAAGTTTGGAGGTTTTGTGTTAAGTTAAAGAAGAAGCCACAGCACATCATACAAACCAAATCACCGTTGTTTTAGTTCAGACATGAAATTATAACAGAAAAAAAACGCAATTACTAACAATCACTTTCGTGCACTTACATTTTCTTCATCTCCAGGACCTGCTAGGTGTAACGAGTCTATAAAAATTTTAAACCCATCTTTCATAAACTTAGGATTCTATTAAAAATAAATTAAAAACAGTATAAATTATAATGTTTAAAAAATTATAAAAAAAGAGAAAATTGAAGTCATAATGAAAGTACATACGTAACAATGTTAAAAAAGTAAGTACAAAATGAAATATTTATGTTATATTATGGGTGTTTCGTTGAGCTTTTTAATGATAAGATTCCCATATATTTTTAAAATAGTTATAGAGAATTATTTTTGCAGACTCTAGGTCAACAAAACAAGATGTTATCGTTTTAAAACATAAAGACATACACATAATGTATTCATAAAAATATATTTCACTCACGGAAAAATTGTGTTAATATTAAAAAAAAAATATATAGAAAATAGGAAAACATTCCAAAACAAAACTAAATTATTGTGTTTGGTTTAATGTTGTTTAAACGAGTTTTTTTTTAATTATTAAAGCCTTAAGAAGACCGTATTTAGTCAGTTAACAGATTACATCTTGTTTTATTGACCTAGAGCCTGCAAACATAATTCTCTATAATTAATTCGAGAGGTCACTAACAAATTCCCACAAATATTTTGAATAAGTACAAATGGTAACTGAGAACCAATGTGATGCTGGCTTTATGTGAACTATTTGTATCTATGCATTACGAAGCTCAACTAAGCACACCAATTGTGTTCCTAAATATTCTTTGCTTTTTTAGTGTTGATATATCAATAACAGCTTTTGTGATTTTCGTTTCTAAAATCTATTTCTGCTAGAAATAATTAAAAACTCAAAGGTTTATCTTTTAAGTATTCAAGGTAGAACAAATGTATAATAACTAAAACATAGCTTTCCAAATTATCAAATGAAAAAGTCTAAATTAATACACTTAAATAAAATGAAGTGTTTTTTTTTTTTTTTTGAAATTTGAGTACACAAATTCAATCGATTATTTTCAAATAATGGAATTTTATTGATATTTAACTTCGAAACTCACATAAGAAAATAGAAAATGTACTATTATGTGGAAGCATATAAGGTATTTTTTTATATTTAGCTGCTCATATAATAATAATTTTGTATTACATTTACTTTAAACCTAGTACATTAAACCAATATATCTTTAATTGCAAGTTAATGCAAGTAAGCCACAAGCAATTGATATCCTCAATGTTAAAATTACGGTAGCGATCCTGCAAATTCAGTCGGATTTATGCGAAATCGGATAAATTTCCCGCATTAATTTTATGGACAAAAAGCCTTTTTGGATCATAACTTCTTCTTTTCATATTACCTCGCTTTTTACTTGCAATATATGTACATATATGAGGAAATCCAGCGTACTTTAGGATTTTATGTCCCTAGCAGATACAAAAATATAGTTCATTAAAATAGTTGTTATTGGTGTAATTTTTTAAATAGGACTTAAAAAGAAAGATGATCTATGAATATGTATATTTCAACACAAAATGTTTTAATTTTGAATATACAGCTATTTTATTACGTGAAAACAACGAAATTTAATATAAATTATTTGTTCCTTTCAGTGTTTTTTTATTTCAAAACTTTGTAACTTTTTGATGCAATGTTTGATCCACCTGAAAATTGAAATAATTATTGTAGTTACTTCACTTAGTATAATCTATGTTGATTTTTGGGTGTGCTACTAATAATATTGAAATGGTGAACTAAGAAAAACACGTCCCTCGCTCTTTTTGAAAATTAGATCGTTACACTTTTCTTTTCATAACTTTTTGATGCATTTATATATAGTAATAAAATTTTTTGTGCATATTCTATATACAAAATCGAAGAAATTCAGAGGAATTAAAAAATGTTCGACAGCGTAATTTTTATTTTAGATATAGAAAATTAAAGAGCACACTCAAAAAAAGCTTAGAAATGCCTAGAAACCTGAAGTTTTCCAGTGAGTGAGTGCTGAAAAAGTAACTGTATTAAGTATCATTTTTTATTCCACTAAATAGATTATTTAAAATGAATTTTTATTTTAAACGAAAAATTTTTAACTTATTTCATGTACGTTTCTCGGACTTTTATTGTGCTGTTTTGGTGTGCTGATGATTTGATTTTTTTTTTTAAACGAAAATTTTAAGGTACGCTGGATTTCCTCATATATATATATGTCATATATCAAATATGTTTCCTCACTTTAAAATTGTTTTATTTGTTATTAAAAAGTGCTAATCTACCAAATAAAACTATCCACATGTCAAAATTCGGGCAACTTTAAAGGAAAGCTCAGCCCAACTTATTGTTAAGGGCTTATCATGTTACTAGTTAGCGATTTGCTAAACATTTAATCCTTCCTTTTTCGTTTTACTAAATAGTAAAATACTACTTCCCTTTTATTATGAACGGTGCATCTGTGAACACGTAAAAACAGTTTGAGAAAAAAAAAAAAAACAAAGCAAACAAATCTGAATCTGGGGAACGGGCTTAATAATTTGAGATATCAAAAAAAGTGTACTTCGGTCTTGAATGTTTAGATTTTCAACCAAGAAACGAACTGTTGTCCTGTCAGACCTATACCTGGACTTAAATTCTCCATCGTCAAGCTTTTCCAAAAGGGCTTTGAAAAACAATTAGATCACGAATCATAAAAAAAGACACAATTTATCTCTTTCAAATAAAATTGCCAAGAAATATTTTTGCAGATGTCATACGGATTTCACAAGTTACTAAAAGTTAAAGTAGCCAATTTGTGATTTTAATTTAATAAAATGATAAGAGATACTCAGATGCTAAGATCGTTTTAAATCAGCAAAATCTTCTTTTTAACATAGTAACTTACTAAAATGGCTTTACCATTCTAAATCGATTAAAATTTTGCCCAAATGTTTTTCAAACTTTTTAGAAGCTTCTCTAAAAAAAATTTCATTAAATTCCATTATGTTGATAATGAGAAATTTAAAATTCAAAAAAATGGTTCTATGGAAGGTACAGTCAGAAATATCTTAATGTCAATTTTTTGTATTGTATTGTATTGTATAGATCGTAAAAAATAATCGAAAGAAAAAAAAAATTATTAAAATTCTACGACTTTCGAAAACCATTTTTCAACATTTCTATGGTAGGTATGATAAAATACATTTTTGTACATTGTACTAAAAAACTTTTAAGTTCTCGAAAAAAAAATTAAATCCAAAAAAATTGTTTTGAAAATTTAAATACACAACACTATCCAAACTTTTGGGGAGCTTTAGCATACAAAAAATTATCAAAATCGGCTGTACCGTTTTTGAGAAAATCAAAGGCTGTACTGTAGTCGAACAGATAAACGGAATTTCGAGATACACTTTTTTTGTCTTCTCTATCATCTTAATGTTAAGTCTGATCAAAATCTTGAGTTCGATTTTTTTTACGAATGCATAACATGCCAGTGTGGACGATATTACAGGTTAGTCAGTTGATATTAAGAAATATTCTGGGTATTCTCATTTGAATTTGGTGGACCTGTGAAAAATAATTCGAGCATTATAAAATTCCTATAAAGGTTTATCTCTGTGCGGCGTAGTGCTTCGGACAACAATATATATAAAAGTTTATCGTAGCTCCAACATAAATACACAACAAATTTTAGGTGTGTTTAGGAGATTTCAAAAGAAAACAAATTGAAATAGAAATAAATGCCTAAAAAAATATCGCTTTCTTATATTTTCTAAATTGGGTGTCGTTTTTAGACTCGTTTAGAGTCATTTTAACACGCTTGGAATGTAAAACACGTAAGCGTTGTCCCAAAATTCAATGGTTTTTGATATCTATTATATTTTGGAAACACCTCTAAAACTTCTTCATAAGCTTATTAGTTCAATTTCTCTTTAGAAACTCCAACTTTAATTGACTGATGAGCTTACCGTGATTAAAAATGATACTATGGTTTTATCGCCAGTGGTGAATCTTGGGTTGGGTTGGCCTTGGGTCTATCATACAAAATTATTAAGCTTAAAATAGACTCGGCTAACAAGATATGTATTAACAAGAAGTTCAAACGAAATCTATTTTCTGATATTCGAGATTTTTGAGTATAGGATACACATTTTTTTTTTGGAAATTTTTTACATTAGATATCAATAAAGTCATCATTCCAATAAAAATTAATTTTGGTATGTAAATACTGCTAATATTATACATAAATAAATATTTCAAGACCTAGGCTAACAGAAAATGTGGCATACGACATACGAGTAGCACTGAAAATTATAAACGTAACCCAAACATATCAAGAAGGCAAGGTCATATGTATGTATATGCAGATAGATTATATTTCTGAGCAGTTGAATGCCAACCAAAATTACTCGTACATTTATATATGTTGACTTATACGAACGGTTTAAATAAAAAAAATATTTGCTAAGCAATTAAAATCGGATTGCACCACAAGTTTTTCATTTTGCTGACAATAAGGTAAGATTTTTTTTGATATACTTGTGATGGCAGCAATACTCTATAGGTTATGATAGTGTACTTCGTGAGAATATTTAACTTCCTAATTAAAAATATAAATTGTGTTGTCACTTTTGGGGTCATAATTTTACTTCATTATTAGGACTATCTATAGAGATAGATTTTGCTAAATAGACTTTTCTATGCCCAAGTTCAATTTTATGGTTTCATATGCAGGGATCGTTTTATGTTCTAGGGCGATGTTTTTTTCAATAATTTATATTTTATTGATTGATTATATGGTCTTAAACATAATGTATAAAATATTACTTCGGTCAAGTGGACGCCTCTGGCCGTGGTGCAAAGACAAGATCTTTTAAACAAATTTTACATAACAATTCTTGTGAACGGCTTCGATGAGAGATACTTACTCGACACATGATTAACACCAAAAAAGTCACGGAATTTTCGTGTTTACAATATAAATCACCAATTGGAAGAAGGGAATAAATGCCAAAATTTCCAAAAATGACATTTTGATGCAAATGTCATCTCTATACCTAGACCCATCGGTTAGGCCGAAGAAAGAAACAAAAACCTGTTTTTCTAATAAAAATATAGGTGATTTTAAAAAAGCATCTTGGAACAATCATATAAAGAAATTATTCAGTTTTTTGCGTTTTCCCAACAATTAGATCAGATGGATTTATTCCCTTCTTCCAATTGGTGATTTAATTGAACAATTATTTAAATAAAATGTTTCAATAATTTCAACACGTTGTTGTTTACTCTCTTTACGACTGTCAAGTGCCAAGTGACAAATTTCATTCACACAAATAGTGTAACCAACTTAAATCGATCGGGAAGGCACCGTGCATTTACAATAAAATCATTACCCCTAAATTAATTTCGGAAAAAAATAGTTTAACAAAGCGCTTAACCGTAGTGAAGAATGCGTATAACTAAATTCATTTTTTTACCGTACAAAACAAAACATAATCAAATACCAAGTAATCCGACTTGTTTGTGTTTAAAGTAAAAATTAATTTATACTGTTTATTAAAAAAAAAAGAAATGCAGCTTTAATAGACAAATTGAACTAAAAAAAGTGTTCTCTTTCTCTAGGACTAAACATAGTCTTTCAGAAATAATTAATAATCTTACCGTTATAACAGTTCTACAATATGGATAGGCATTCCATGCTTCCTCGTGTATTTCTAAGGAACCTTTTGGGGCCAACAGTCTTATAAAAGCTGGAACTTTTGATGCCAAGTGGTAGATTTTATATGTATACTGGCCCGAATTATATTTTCCACCTTGGTACAAAAAAAAAAAAGAACAACAATTATAAAGAGGCAATAATTATAAGCACAAACTTTTTACCCAATAAAGAATAATTGGTAAATGGTTCATTTTTAAGCACCTCAATGCCTTCACCACCGCCTGTTTCGTTTTTGGATGCTTCGGCAACGGAGAACAGTTGTGCAACTTGATACTATACAAAAGAAAAGAAGAAAAAACACATTAAAAATCATCAAGATGAATCGTTGTTAGCACACTTCAATTGAAAATAGTTTACCTCTTCAACAGTCAATGGCAATGTAACTCGGCTGGAAATAGAACAAAAAATAAAAGTTATTTACACAGAATTACGTAAGAGCTCTTGTTTTCTAATTTTATCTCAATACTTCATAGGAAAAAAAAAACAATATAATAAAACCACCAATGAATAGAAAGTATATATTAACTTTGTTCATATATGTATAGGGCCATCACCATCATAAATAATGCGCATCCGATAACGAGCAATTTAGTTCTCACTAGCTGTCTGGGCATAAAGTTTATGATGTCTCATTGGTTTGTTTAAAATTATATACAAAATTTATATACTACATATAGAGGAAGAAATACAGAAATTGATTAAAAACTTAATTGGCTATTATTGAAGTATGCTTTTTTAAAGATGACTTCAAAGCGCGCACATAGTAACCAGAGTTTAGAGGTCAGAAAGGGTTTTTATTAAATATTACAAGAATAACCTTCATTTAAAATTTGTATTGTTTCAAGCTATTTTCTACCGATGCCTTTTTTTATTATCTTTCCTTCAACGTTTTTATTATATTTACGGGTTATACGTACACTGAAGATAATTTCCCGACTTAGTGAACGAGATATAGCTGCAAAGTTATTTAATTATAGCTACTTTTAAAAGGGAGAAATCATCAACCAAAGAGCATCAATGAGATTAACTGCAAGGTTTGTTGTTCTTACATGAATCCGGAAATCAATCAATTAAAAAACCCTTTTGTTACAGTATATCAATTCGTTACTTCACAATAAATCGTGTTTTGTTCTTATTTAAAGTGTATTTCAGTAACAAAAAGGAGCCTGTTGTATGAAATATAGAATTTTTTTATTTTTTAAAACAAAACTCAGGTTTTCAACTTTTTTTTGCAGTTTCAAATATTATTTTTTTGTATTAATTTCAAAATCATTTTTATCATTATATATAATAATAATATATTTCATTCAAAAACTATTCGGAAATCATATAATTTTAAAAGAAAAATACAAGAATATGTTACTTGCTTCACAAAAAATAACTATAAGCATGTTATGGTAGATGTGGCTGTTGTTTGCGAATCACCTTATACATCTTCTAGGTGACATATAACCCAACTTTATGCTACTTAATTTTTTATATTCTTTAGTTTTAAAGAAAGCTTTTAGATGACTATTTAAGTTTCAATCAAAATTTTTTTATTTTTTTATTTTAATTTAAAAAAAAATAAAAATAATTTTAGCTGATTCAGAATTTTTTAAATAATATTAAAAAAATCACATTCCAAATAAAAGAAAATGAGTCAAAATCGGAGCTGCGCTACAAAGGTTGGAAGCAAAAACCTTTATTGAATTGTCTTTTTCTTCAAGAAGATATGTTATTCGAGGTACGCCGTATGGCAGTGTTCTATCTCCTTTTCTTTGGAACTTGGTACCAAAGTTATGTTGGAAACCTTAACCATAACTCCCTGCACTTCACTGTATATTCTGTCCCATATGATACACGTCGATATACTCGTATATGTCAGCAAACAAACAGCTGCGAGTACATCTTTACACTGGGCCAATTATTCTAAACTTATTCAGAGCACGTCCAAGTAACATTGATGTCACTATATGCCCATAACAGTTTAAACAAATATTCAAAGTGCCATTAGTTCCAGATTTACGGAGTGGGCGTGACATTTTTGGAATATGAAATAATTCATTTTTACTACGACGATGGATGAAATACCGTTGACGGGGATCGTTCAGCTGACGTGTCAAAAGCGGGGCAATACTTCCTATTTCACCAGGTAAAGTAAATATAGATAACAGATAGATAAGTAAACTTATGATTAACGTTATGTGAAACAGCATCACACTTCTTAAGCGAAAAAACAGATTTGTCCAATGCTGAGTCTGAAGGGGCCTAAGTGTTGATATTTTTAAGCAGATTGCACATTATTTCAGTAATAGGTGTTATAACCGAAGATAAAAATGATTCGCGATTTTAAGTAATTTCAAACGAGTTTTGCAGAAGTTGTATGGACGACGAAGAATTGATTCTTCGCCTTCTCTTACATGCCCTGATTTATCTTACAATACTTAGGCACCTTTGGTATACTTAGGTTCTTGAAAATACAGAGATTACAATGATCCTAGTAATGACACAGACGTTTTCAGATTTCATAAGGAACTTTTAAAGAGCAGTTGGAAAGTACCCAAGATTCATGTGTTATCAGAATGACAAATTGTGGTCGAAGTGAATAAAGTTTGCTGGTTTTATACAAACTTGTCTAATCTAAACAGTTTAACTGGAATCTCTCACTCGTATATATAAACCTTGTCTACAAGGCAAGCAACTGTTATGTTATTTAATTTTGTTTGTGTTTTCTTATTTTTATCAAGGTAGTCCTTATTCCATCACTAAGCTTCATCAATTTAAAATCACTCAAAAAAATCCAAAAACATCAATCTTAATTACTTCACTTGGGTCCACGTCAAGATGAAATTCAACTTCTTCAGTGTTTATGAATTCATTGAGTTAAAAAAAAAAAACTTTGTAACTATACACCTTTCCTACTTAATTTCTATTATACTATTAAGAAAAAGTTATATGTACATTTCAGGCAACAATATTCCCTAGAGTAATAAACAAATTCAAATAATAATTTTCCTCAAAAAAACTTTTCTAGTTTTGAAGTTGACAAACATCATTGTGCTGCACTGAGCAATTCTGGGTAATTCGAATTCAGGACACAAAAAACGTTAAACTTTTTCATTGCAATAAAAAAATTTAATTTTGTAGAAGTGCAAATGTTCTATTATAGATTTACATTAGTACTCGTATATTTAATAAAATGAGAAATGTACACATATATATTTTATGTGCATATGCATATGCTCGAATTTCGAATATTCAGCGAACACTAGTCACTCCAGAAGCCAATTTTTTAAAAAATACACCCAAATAACTTTTAAAATTTACTAGCAATAAATCAAATTCAATGCAATCATTCTGACTTTCTTAATTAAGTCACTCCAAAAGCCAATTTTCTAGTAATAAATCGAATTCAACGCAATTTAAATCGCAAATATAATCTACTCTCAATACCCATTCTGAAGATTGAAATTGAACTTACATAGATGTAGCTACTAGGCACTGTTGTAAAACTTATCATTTGTCTAGTTTGTTTAGAAATGACAACGATAGTTTATTAATATGGATTTTGGGATATGTACATACATAGGTTTTTGAATTAAGACAAAGTTCGAATTTAAATTCTTTTATTACTAAGAAACAATGGCTGGGTTGAAAACTGTCATTATTTTCTTTCGCAGTCATTTGTCTATCTGCGAACACTCTTCCGTCTTCTTTTTCGTAAATACAGATGCTTCTGTCACATCGTGGTATTGCCCAATCGAAACATTAGGAATTTCGACACAACACATCACGTCTATATGAACACATTGCAGCAAAATCGACACAGCAACCCAAATAATTTTGAGATTAGTTACACAGGTTTACCAATGTCACTTTCCATTGGATGTCCGGAAGCGAAATCTTCTCAAAGCATTACATTGGACAAAAAAATACTCTTCAGACGATTCTGAAAAAAGAATTGCGCTTCTCGATTTCAAGTCGGAATTCACTCAAGAAGCACTATTACATATACTCAAATGTCAAAAGTAAAAACCGGCAACAGCATTCTTTTTTGCTTTTGATTCGTATGTGTTTACTCTGGTTTTTAAGATATTCCTGTTAGAAAATATTAAAGTCTGAACGAACTTAGCACAGTTAATTTACATGTTGTCATTGACAACGATCTTTGCAAAAAAAAAAACTGTTGCTTTAAATTATCAATTAAATTTTGAGAAAAACGTCGATTGTGTGTTATTTAAACTGTGTGAAATCAGTTGCAATCCATAAGATTTTCATGTTACCCGTGAGAAAGAATATATAGTGAATCGAATAGTGGACAATCATCAGTTGGTGGTAAACGATGTTAAAGTATTTACTGTAGCAATATATATGTATCCCAAAGTCAAAATGTTGAAGATGTTATGTTAATAATTCATCGATCGCTGTTAGAATACACCGAGGTTCTAAATTACTTAAACAAAATTTTCATAAACTTCCAAACATATTAGCTGGAGACTTCAACGTTAACTTCAATAATAAAAACAAATTTGAAGCACTCACATCCTTTTTTTTCAAGATATTTAAACAAAGCTGAATTTGTAACATATGCATCTTATTTTAGTTACCATAAACCAATAATTTCTATGATACAAAAAGATGATTTGATTTGATTCTACACTATTTTCATTGAAAAAAAAATTGGTATAAAATTAAGAAACAACGATTTTATTTCGAATTAAACTCGGAGTGGAAGAAAATACGTAATACATTTCGTTCCTGTCGGCGGTTCCACTACTGAACCCTTTTTTTAATGTGGAATGTAGGCGATGTCTAAAATAGCACAACTATTTTTTAATAAAATCGTTAAAAGCAATTACTGTTAGTTTTGGAGCCAAACAAATTTCAATTTCTACTCTAGGGAATCACCGAAGACTTTTAAGTACCGAGTTTGAAGAAAGACAATTCTCTATGAGCTTTAGTCTTGGTTAAGCCAATTTGCCATTGCCATGTAGTTTCATGCACGATAATAACGATAAACGCACTTCAAAGCTGCAATGTTCATATTCGAAGAACAAAGTTCTTACATGACCAAAATCTACGTCAAAAAATACTACGGCAGTAGAAACTTTTGGTCTTTTGTAAACAAAATTTCAGAACTCTTCTAAGTCATCGGTTCTAACAC
This sequence comes from Philhelius festivus, assembly GCA_963931855.1. Classification (NCBI taxonomy): domain Eukaryota; kingdom Metazoa; phylum Arthropoda; class Insecta; order Diptera; family Syrphidae; genus Philhelius; species Philhelius festivus. The sequence continues at coordinate 69,027,948 of OZ007555.1, forward strand.
TCTTTCACAATAAAACTCCTTTGTTAGCTCGCAAAAAAAAGCCAATTTGCTTGCAAAGTAGTATGCTATTAATTCGACTTTGCCACACAGTGTTATGACTCCTCCTGTACTTGAGAGAGCGTAAATAGTTCTATCGAACAAATCTTCTTTCGCACTCTTATACTCGCAAAAGTCCTCACGCATCTTGAAATATATAAATCAGCTGGTCCAGATTGTATATCACCTTTAGTTCTAAAGAAGTGTTCTTCTAAGCTGGAAAAACCACTGCTCAAACTTTTCTATTTGTCATACTACTTGGGTATCTTTCCGAGTAGAAGGAAAACGGTATTTGTGCAGCCAAGTTCTAAAAAAGGTGAATCTTCTTCCCCTCCAATTCTTCTTCCGAACGATTGCACTAACGTTCCTTCTTTCCATTGAATCATGGATCATGGAAATGCTGATTAACAATCAGCTTAAGAAATGATTTTCCCATTGTAACCAAGTGGGTACATGGATCATAAAAATGCTGATTAACAATCAGCTTAAGAAATGATTTTCCCAATGTACCCAAGTGGGTACACCTAACTTCACAGTTACTAACCTCAGGTAATAATAAATATTTACTTTTTATTTCACTTTGTCTGTCTGTTTCTACAAACTATTTCTGAACTTTTTTCGAAAAAAATCGAATTAAATACATATGTATGTATGTAAGTATATAAAATAAATATTTAATTTGTTCCCAAACCTACACTAACATCCAAAAAACAGCGCAAACATCAAAATTGTATATAATTGATTCCTTGATGAACATGACAACATGGGTGGAAACGTCGGGCAAATAAATTAAAGATATGTTGAATTATTTATCATTACTACCAAAAAAGCCGAATGAGAATATCCATGATTTCTCAAACAATAATTATTAATTTTCTAGTTAGATCTAATCAAATAGGAAAATTTTAAGTGGGGCTTTATTAATATACTCCAGGTATAACTACCAACACAAGTTGATCAACTTTTTAATGCTTCCTATCAAAATAAAAGCTTTTAATAAACAATCCCGGAAACTTAAAATACACTAAAGGTTACAAATTAGTTATGCATCTCTCAAAGCAATACAATATATGCATATTATATTGTATTTTTGTTCTACATTAATAAAAGACAGCAAAAAAACAAAAGTTTATCATTGAACTTCGTACTCTCGTGCAAATCATGCAATTGTTCGAACAATTAACTTAGTTTTACGCACTTTCAAATGAAACCTACTCGAATCGAAACAAAAAAAATAAAAATAAATAAAAGGCCACATCTCCATTTATGTATGACTCAATTTTGTATAGTTTCACAATAATGAAGCGCCATCATTAACAACTCTTTTAATATGAGATCGTTCACTTTAATCGTGTAAATAATAGTAGGAACATAAATGGAGATACATACAAATCAAAGATACCTCATCTTGTATTTTGAAGAGATCTTACGAACTTTATTCAGATTTATAAACTTTCTATAAAAATCATTGTGCCTCCGTTTATCAAAATACAATACATACTGCATAGAGCTATAATGACACGTTTTAGTTTATTTATTGTTCCTCTTTTGCTCATTATTCTTTTGAAGCTGAATCTTTCACATCATTTAGTTGGTAATGTATGATTCATATTTTATGATTTCGAATAGTAACCTGAGTGTACTTGTATGGCTTGAACTTTTTACTCATTTATGTCGTATCATCAATTTTCATTTTTTTATACAGTTACATAATTTTTGTAATGTTTTTCGTTTCATTCGAATAATCTCATGTAAGTTCAATTAAGGTAGGAGGTACCAGTAATTTTTGCTGTCATTGAAAAGCATGATTAAACATTTCAGTTTTTAATTTTGAAAATTCTAAAAAAAATAAACAAAAAACTGATTATTTAGATACCAAAATAATAAAGCTTATGATTTGGATTGTTAAGTAAAATAAATTGCATTTAAATATAACCTTTTAAATTTTGTTGAGTATTTGATGTGCTGGAACTTGAAAAGAAAATAGATCCGGTACGTAAAGGGTGCGCAATATAATGAACAACATTTAATTTTTCCCATGTGTTATGGCTTTATTAGTAAGAGCAAACAATCCCATTAATTATGGAACACAACGTCGTTCAAGTGGCTGCCTCGGCTGGCTTACGAGTAGCAGTAGCGCATTCTGTCACTCCAAGCGAATAATCCGAGTTCTTTGTGCAGAGTTTTCAATATTGCCTAACGTTGTTCAAACGTAAAGCGACTCATTGCGTCCCGCAGAGGTGTGATACTGACTATCTGTCAAGATTTCGAGCGGCAAACAGCTGTCCGTGTTAAAATAAAAATAATAATGATTAAAAAAGAAATCACTAGATGGCCCAACCTGTATATACGCGTCCTTAGTCGACATTTTGTCGATATACTGGAGGAGTGTAACAGGCCGCCTCCACTCGAGATAATATATTTAATGTCGATCAGTCTTAACATGTGATTTCCAATTTGAGGCGCGCTTTTTTTTTATAATCTTCACACACTTAAGGGATTATGAATACCCTTAAAATGTTTGAGCACAGTGCGAGCGTTTTAGGAAAGTAGGAGAGGATTTAAGAGGAGATACCCATGCACATTGGTTTTTGAATGTTTGAATATTATAATGGGAGGGAAACATAGAGTCGGGTAAAGCATTCCACATTCGTGAGGTGCCGCTAAAGAAAGAATCTCTATTAATTTAAGTGAGTTATTGGAGCACCTGCCCAAATATGGGAATTTAACTCGAGCATTGGACGAATATAGGCCTTAGAGATTACAGCCAGATCAGAAGGGGTAAAAAATTTCTTGCAACGTCGAAGAAAACGTAAGCACTTAGCAGTGTTTTTGACGATGTCAAATATATGGTCAATCCACACAAGGAAGTATGTGATGCACATACCGAGAACTGAGAGCTGTTCTGTTTCCTCAATGCAAGTGCCGCTCATGGATAGCGACATGGAGTATGGGTTCCGCTTTAACGACAGGAGACAGCATTGAGTTTTTGAAGCTTTAAATTCTACACGGTTTTCCGTTCCCCATTTGGCAATGCTATCGAAATCAGAATTTAATGAGCTTACCATAAGCTGTCGTTCTAGATACACAGCCGAAGAACAAGGACATGTATCTGGAAACGAATATGAGAAGCTGAGGGTACTATCATCAGCAAAACAATTTAATGGATTAGAAGTTTCAGACAAAAGATCATTGATGCATATCAGAAAGAGATTCGGAGAAAAAACGGAGCCCTGTGGCACACCATCATTTATTTTATGGACTTCAGACTTAAAACCATCCAATACAACTTGTATTTAGCGGCTCGAAAGGTAGTTTCCAATCCATCGAAGAAGAGGGAGAGGGCGAAGAAGATTCGCCTTTTTTAGAAAAAGGCTGGACAAATGCTGTTTTTCATTCACTCGGAAAGAGACCAGTTGAGTAGGACAGATGGAAAAGCTTACGCAATGGTTTTGCCAGCGTTGAAGAACACCTTTTCAAAACAATTGGGGCGATACTAACCGGGCCAGCGGATTTGTGTATATCGAAATCTTTCAGTACTCTTACAACTGTACAAGTGCGAGAGAAGATTTGTCCCATAGAATCATTAACGCTCTCAATTACAGGAGGAATCATGGCACTATCAGACAGCACCGAATTGACAGCAAACTGTGCTGCAAGCAAATTGGCGTTTTCTTGTGAGCTGACATAAGGAGTGTCATTGAAGACGAAGTAGTATTTCGTACATTTTTAACAAATGTCCAAAAATGTTTACTACCTTTGGGACATTCTAGTATTTTTGCAGTAATTTTTGATCATGTAAGAATTTGGTTCTTAATTTATGATCATTTCTAGATTGATTAAACTTATTCCGGTTTTCCGCAGTACGGTTGGCTTTATAATATGAGAAACTTACTTCTCTAACCCTAATAACTCTGTAAAGGGGTTCGAATCAAACCATGCATTCTCTTTCGGTTTGATAGATTTTTCCCTATTCGGGATAAAATTTTTCATTCCGAAAAGAATAAAATTTGTAATCATATCTGCAATGGAGTCCCGTCATATAGACCAGTTAAAGTTCCTGAAGAAATCTATGAGACCGTTCTAGTTGGCTTTCTCGTATTGCCAAACGGTTCTCTTAGGAATTATTTCTCTAACTGGGTTTTGTTGGCATGAGAAATATGCAGATATGACACAATGGTCGGATTTGCCTAGTGGTGATAAAACATTTATGGTGTATTTGTCAGGGTCAGAGGAAAGAAAAAAGTCTAGTGTGATTGCGGATTGACCTGCAAATTCTGGAATTCGAGTGGGCTCGTGAAAGAGCTAAGTCAAGTTGTTTAACTCAGAAAAAATCTCGACATGCCTTCCTTCGGGTGTTGTCTGACCAGAATAGCGCAGCCACGAAGAATTGTGTATATTGAAATCATAATAACGATTTCACTGTGCGGAAAATGAGAAACAATTCTTTGGATAGAGTCGGATAGCGCATCGAATTCATTAAAAGTCGAGTTACTATCCAAACTTGGGCTGCGATAAATAAAGCATGTAGGAATGATAAGCTTATGGACAGTGAATTTAAACCACATGAAAGTAAAATTTGCATTTAAGCAAGTGTCATAGTGTGGTTGAAGCTGATAAGCAACATAATTACGTACATATATGGCGAGGCCATGGTGAGGGAAGAATAGAGGCATTACGATTCTGAGAAGAGAATTTCGTTTTCAAATCAGAATATACTCAAGAATCACTAATACACATACTTAAATGTCAAAAGTACAACCCGGCAGCAGCATTCTTGTTTGATTTGTGTTTGCTACAATTTACTTCGTTCGGAAATATATTATTTAATCCAAAATATACAAATAACAAATAATAAATAATTCTCACAGATTTTCACCAACATAATGAGTAACTAATACAAAGACGAAATTTCAAAGTTGAGTAGAAGTAGTTAGTTGCATTCCATTGGATTTCAGAATGAATGGATCCTTGAGTGAAAACAATGGAAAACGGCTTCTCACTTATGACTGTGCTCGTCATATTTGTCGAGAAAGGGATTCGTTTTTTTTGTTGTATTTATTTGCACTAAAAATAATAAAGCTTAGTAAACGATGTAAGTAAAACAAGTAATTTTGTTATAAGAGTAGTTTGGTTTGGTGTTTTAATTGAATTTAACGTTTTCTGTGCCGAAGCTTCTTTTGAATGCAGACAAAAAAGTGAAAGGCCACGACGGGCATTTTATTTAAGAACTGTTATTAATGTATTGCTTTCTATTCACACAGAACAAAATAAACGTTTGGAAACTTACAATAAGCTTTATCTAAACCAACAGCGGCGAGAAAAATCTTATTTGTCCGTTAAATGACACATTCATCTCTCATGCAGTCGATTAGAAATGAGACGTCTTAACATAATAAAAATAGAGAATGTTATGGGATAGATTTTAAACTTTAATCAAACATTGAAAGTGTTTTTTAGTTCTCCCAGCTTTTCAGTAACCGATTTTTTAACAAAACTATTCGCTATACAAAATAACAGTTTGATTTTTGGCTTTCGGTTTCGGACATATGTATGTATAGATATATTGTTAGAAAACATTTTTTGTAAAACAAAAAAAAACTAAGTCCATGTTCGTGAAGCTTTAACAATAGACACTCATGAAAAACAAAATGAAATTCCCATTTGCAAATATTAAAAAAAAATGAAAAGGTTAAGATTAAACCACTACCTTTTTAGTAGCACGACCGAAAATTGGTCAAAATAGTGACATTAGCATTGGGAGCATTTTTTTGACTTTTTTGATTATTGCAATCTAGACTTTCAGATAGAAATGCGGAAAAAAATTATTTAAAATTCGAGGAAGCAAAGACAACAATGTATGTAAAGTAAATGAGATTGCATTACATTATTGCATTACCAAAAATAAATCTACTGCCATAAAATCAAATCTACTGCACTTTAAAAAAAAACTACTTTCAAACTTCTAAGATAAAACATTCACAAAATAATCACCAGTACATTTTCTTTAAACGCAATTGTTTGTGAACTTCCCAAGAACTCAATTGACGTAATAACGTAGAAAAATCTGTGTTATTGTATTTGTTTGCTTCTATGTTTTGTAAAACTAACGGCTATCTAACTACCTAACTCCCTATTGAACTTTGCATTCCGTTGGAGAAAAAATTGATTTATTATCAATTTCACAAATCTAATCTAGTAGCTAGATATTTGATATTCGTACGCGTCTAATCCGAAAAAAACATAAAATAATGTCTAACAGCCTTTAAATCCTTAAATGTTTCAAAATTATTCCGTCAATCGTAATGTCAACTTTAATCAAAATCTGAAGTTCGATTTTTTTTCAAAATACAAAACTGTCCCTATAGTACCTACACATATACATAACTAAAAAGTGGGTATGTATGTCTGTACCTCGACCAACAGACTAAACTAAAGGGTTTGCGGTGAAATTTTATTTTTTTTAGTTCCAAAACGAACTGTACCTACCATTATAAAAAAATGTTATTTATCTCTAAAAAGGCGCTAACGCTAACGATTATGATGGACAAAAAAATTATGCGTACTATTGTGGATATACTCGTAGTCTACATTTCGGTCGAACAAAATTGTATATATAAAATCCTTTGAATTTGAAATAATTTTTTTTTAATTCAATCTGTGAGTGAATGATTCTTTTTCTTAATGCTTTCCTTAAATTTATATTATAAAATACATACTTAATTTTTTTTCAAAATTTGAAAGAAATTTAGTATAAAAACATGATTTTATATATACAATCCTTATATGCCAAGAATTCAAAGAAGCACTGATTTTCCCCATCCATAAAAAGAGCAGCACATCAGATGTTTCCAACTATAGAAGTATTACTATGGTACTGCACAATCGTCTAAAATCGAGGATGGACGCAAACGAGTTTATTAAGGAATTCCAGGCTGGTTTTAGACTAGGCTACTCAACTTAACAAAAAGAATAAATTATACGCTTTCTTATAAAATAATAAATACATAAATTTGGTGGTGCAACAGCTCGAAGTGACACACGACCTAGTGACTTACAACTCTCAACCATTCCTGTATGCATGTTACCAAGAACGGAGGGGACCTACAATTTTCTGCTGATTCCGAACGGCTAATGAGCAGCACTTTCCATTAGATATACTCTTAGAGGATTTGACAATTCCTCACAAGAGGCATTAGACATCTGAAAAACTTTTTTGCAGCGGCAGAGAATCGAACTTGAGACCTTCCGCATGACGTTTTCTTTGCAGATTTAAAAGCTGCATTCGATACTATAGACCCAAACGCATTAATATACAAGATGCTTGGATTGGGGATGTCACACATTGGAACGAAAGCGGCAGTATTAAATGGTGAAAATATCTCGGAATGGTTTCAGCTTTCAGACTAAGATGGTGTGTGCCAATGCTGTACACTCAGCCCAAGCCAAGCTTATTTGCACTTTTCATTGATGACGTAACTGAGATTTTGCCAGAAGGTATAAAACATGCAGGAACCCTTATCAAATCTTTCCTTTTTGCCATCGACTAATATATTGCGTCTGAAAAAGGTACGACAGCATCTAACTGATGAGCCCAATTGTCGTGCCTGGGCGGAACGCATTTGGACTAAAGGTTGCAAGAACATAAACAAATTTTAAAATTGGCATTTAGATAACCTTTTTGAATGTAATATATTGTATGGATTTAGCATGGAAATTACTATCTAAGCATTTATACACATGTAAAAAAAAAACATGGTTTCCGAGAACTCGACATATCTAAATATAAAAAATCGGCAACAATACGAAATCGAGTTCCATTTCTCAAGACAATTACCTAACCTGTTTTAAGAAGCGTAATGTTTTAAAATAGTGTCTTCGAAGTGCTTCCGACCTTTTTGGATACCATTATGCTTTGGTCGCTTTAAAACTTCGGCAATGATATTTAGAGTTTGAACTAGGGTAAGTGTACCAGTAACCGGTCACCTAACGTATTTACGTAATTTGACGTTGGATAACAAACTCGAGTATAACAAACAAATAGTATTTCAATATATATTTTTACTTGCGACTTATAGGTACTATAAGTTAAGTTATGCATTCGTCAAAAAATCGAACTCGAGATTTTTATCAAAGATGACATAACGATGATAGAGAACACGAAAAAAGTGGGTCTCGCAATTCCGTTTGTCTGTCTGTTCAACTACAGCCTAAGCGGCTCGGCCGATTTTCTTTAAACTTGGTAGATATCATTTTTAATTCTTTCCCCCCAAATGTTTTTTTCTTTTTTTTTAACTAAAGTTGATATGGTCTCCACTGACTTTAGCAAAGCTTTCGACAAAATTTCTCACAGCCTCATAGTCTTTAAACTATCCTCTTTAGGTTTTGAACCCCTTTTCCTGCAATGGATTACTTCATACCTAGAGAATCGTGAATATTATGTCCGGTTCAGATCCGCGCTTTCCAATCCTATTCTAGCCCCACTTCTGGTGTCCCTCAAGGAAGTCATTTAGTCCGTCTCCTCTTTATCCTTACAATCAACGATATTGACATGGTCATTAAACATTGTCAAATATCCCTTTACGCTGACGATACGAAATTTTTCAAAATCATCGCAGCAATTGAAGACACATCTCTCATCCAAAGAGATCTCGAAAGTTTCTCAACCTGGTGTACCAACAATTGCTTAGAGTAAGTGCCAGACAATGACCTTTTCACGTAAACGCTTTAAAACAACTCCCCGTCTGTACTATCTTCATAATCAACCCATACAAATGGTAAAAAAGATAAGGGATATTGGTCTTTTATGTGACCGTGAAGTGAAATTTATATTTCATATTGATAAAATAATCTACAAGGCCAACTCAGCATTAGGTTTTTTTAAAAGGTGGTCTAAAGAATTTTCCGACCCTTACGTGAGCCAATTTCTTTACATAACGTTTGTCCGACCTTTACTTGAGTATGCGTCTCAAGTTTGGTCTCCATATCAAGATATACATATATATTAAGAATAGAAGGCTTCCAACGACGATTCCTTCGTTTTGCACTTCAATGCCTTCCGTGGAATAATCCTTTGATCTTACCCCCTTATCGTGACCGCCTCAACAATTAACCTTAAATCATTACAGGTACGTAGAAAAATTGCTGACATACTTTTCATACATCGGCTTCTCTCTGGATCAATTGACTGCTCCTCTCTCTACAACTCCATTTCTTTCAAAACTAACACCCGTAACATGAGAAACCATCGCATTTTCTATTTACTATCGCACCACACCTCCAATGGCCTTAATGAACCTCTGACCCATATGCTCCGGTTGGTCAATTTGAATCCAAATTTATTTGATTTCAATATCAGCACCTACAACCTCAAACTCCTTTTGTCCCACCCCTACTCTTAGTTATAAGTTTAGATTTAAGTTAGTTTTTGAAGTTAAACTTATAGCTTGAATTAAGCTCAATAAATGGGGGTTAAGCCCACACTAAAAATTAAAAAAAAATTCCAAATGCAGAACTTGCCCTATAGTACCTATATCGCAAGTAAACATGGTTTTCGAAAATCGTATTTTTCTCGAAAACGGCACCTAGAATTTTGATAAAATTTTTGTTCTTTCGATTAATTCTTACAACCTATAATTTAATACAAAAATATTTTATTATTATTATTTTTATTATTATTATAACTTTATTAACAGGTAATAAATTACACAATCAATAATTATTCGGCATTAGCTACCAGGACTTTCTGCCGATAAAAGAAGTTAATTTGAAAATGTAAAAGGTTTTCAGTTTTACTTAAAATAAATTTATACTTATTATAAATATTAAAGTTAAATGAGGTTTTCAAATTTGATTAAATTTAATATTTTATATACATCAATAATGTTTTGTTCTGAGGGAATAGTTAGGAGATTAGCCAGAGTAATTGTATTATTAATTTTTTTTGATATACGTTTGACATGCTCGCAATCGACAGTCAAATGATTAATGGTAAGGGGAATGTTCCCGTTGCAGAGGTGGCAGAGTGGTGGTTGTTCTTTTGTTAGGTAGTGGCTGTGGGTGATGTTGCAGTGGCCGAGTCGGAGTCTTATATAACATCTAATCATATTTGGTGATACATTTGATGGATAAACAGTTTTTTCAGCTTGAGGGTTGATCTGTGAGTAATAGTGATTATATTCTTTCCATTTTCTTTTTTTGATTTGGCAGGCTGTGTGGAAAAGGTTTTTCTTTGCATCTTTTATGTTAAAGATGTTGAATTGTATGATTGGTTCTTCAAGGGCTGCTTTGGCCGTTTTGTCTGCCGCTTCGTTTCCGGGAATACCGGCATGTCCAGGTACCCATATTATTTTAAGGTTTTTATTTCCTATTATTTTGTCTCTCAGCTGATCGATTATTTCTGTTTTATTATTAAGGTTCTTAAGAGCGGTGATTGTTGACAGGCTGTCAGAGAAAATTGCAGTTTTTTTCTTGTTTGTTAACATTGTAGCTTTAAGGATTGCTAAGGCTTCGGCAGTAAAGATGGAGGTGGAACTTGCTAAGAGGCCTTTAATTTTTGTGTTTCCGAATTCATCAACTACGGCAAAAGAAACCCCGTATTCATTTTTGGAACCATCTGTGAAAAGAAGGTTCCATTCTGTCCTTTTCAAATTTGACACAACTTCCATAAACATTTGCTGGTACACCTCGTTACTTGTTGTTGTTTTTGGGAATCTTTGTAGGTCGGTGTTTATAGAGTCAGTTCTAAGTTTCCACGGTGGAAAGATTGAAGGTTTTGTTGATTTGGTTAGAATTGGAATATTCCATTTTGGTGAGAGATTAATGGCGTTGAGAAGCGATGATGGATAGTTTTGATGTCGCGTTACCCGTATAATTTTCGGGATCAGTCGTTGAATCGGTGAATTATTGCAGGAGTTGATTTTGAGAAGGATGGATGCGGTTTGGAATTCAATCCTGTCGGGAATTGATGGAAGTCCGGCGTCTGTTAATATATTTTTGATGGGTGTTGTTCGGAATGCTCTTTGAGCAGTTCGTACTGCGCTGTGATATGATGGTGTGAAAAGTTGTAATGATGATTTAGAGCATTTGCTGTAGATGCCGAGTCCGTAGTCTATTTTAGATAGTAAAACTGATTTAATAACATTGAGAAGAGAGTTTAAATTACAAAAGCTGTGTTTAGAGGCTAAGTATCTAATCATATTAGTCCTGGTAGCAAGGCTCTTTTTTAAATAAATACAATGTGGCTTAAAATTAAATTTAGAATCGAATACAATTCCAAGTATACTAATGTAATCTACATTTTCTATACATTTATTGTTTAAATTAACTATAACATTTTTTGAGCAACTGTTTTTTTTACATATGTGCAATATTTTGCTTTTATCTGTGGATATTTTGGTACCAGAATATTCTCCCCATTTAATTAAGTCTAGAATTATATTTGAGAAATCGGCTTCTACATGGTTTAAGTCTTTGCCTTTGGATAGAATTATTAAGTCATCAGCGTATAATGAATAGTTTACTTTTTTATATTTTCCGATTATTTTACTTATTTTATTAAAAGCTATCACAAAAAGCACAACTGAAAGAGGGGATCCTTGGGGGATACCGTTTTCCAGATTGCGTAACGAAGAGAAGGTAGTTTTTATTTTAATTCGAAATTTTCTATGAGTTAGAAATGTTTTTACGAACGTTATTATTTTAGGGCCTAGGTTCCAATCAGCCAATTGGTTCAAGATAACGTGGATTCCGATTCGATCAAACGCTTTTTCGAAATCAATGGAAAAGAGTGATACGTGGTTCCTTGAACTTAGACTTGAGGCAATGAATTCGTCAACGTATAGAAGTGAATCGATTGTTCCTCTACCTTTTTTAAAGGCTACTTGGTTTATATCAACCAGATTATTTCTTTCGATGAGCCAAGATAATCTGCGGGCTATAATTTTTTCCACGACTTTGCTAAGACATGGCAGCAGAGATATAGGTCTATAACTAGATATACTTACGATTTCCTTGTTTGGTTTGGGAATAGGCACTACAGTTGAGATTTTCCATGTTTGTGGCATGATACCTTGGTTTAGGATTGCGTTGTATAGGTTAATTAAACGTTTTTTTACAAGGAGAGGACAATGTTTGATCATGGCGTATGATATTCGGTCAAAGCCAGGAGTTTTGCCTTTACATGAATTGATACAGCTTTCAAATTCAATTAAACTTATGTCGTCTTCGATTTGTTTTGCAATTTCATTGATGGGTTCCAGTTGAATTATTTGATTTAGTGCTTGATTTTTCTGGGTACAAAATTCGGAGTGAAAGTTTAAGTCACTGGAAGCGGTGGACCATGTTTTAGCGAACATTTGGGCAATTTCAATGGGGCAAGTTAGCATTTTATTGGATGGATCTCTTATGGCTTTTATTGAAGTGGCTTTGTAATTGCCTGTGAGGGAATTTATGTCGGACCATAGTTTCTTAGCAGGGGAGTTTGGGTTGATGTTGGATGAAAATTTCTCAAAGCTGCTTCTTTTTGCTTCTTTTGCTGCTTTTCTGAAAGCAGCATTGGCTTTTTTAAATGTGATCAGATTAGTTTTTGTTGGGTTTTTTCTTAATGTTTTCCAGGCTGTCTGTTTGCTTTGGCGAAGACTTCTAAGCTCATTATTCCACCACGGGACAAAATGTTTGTATGGTGAGTTGGTGGTTTGGGGGATTGCTAGGTTGGCTGCGTAGCGAATAGATTTTTGAATAAGAGCTGATTCTTTGTTGATGTTGTTGGATATTTCTTTGTTTGCTAGGAAATCCGTAACTTTGGATTGAAATAATGGCCAATTTGCTCTGTCTAGTTGAAATTTTTGTATCTGGTTGTGGTGATTTATGTGGTTGTTAAGGATAATTTCGGTGACTGTTGCGGTGTGATCACTTCCGTGTAGGTTGGTGAGAGCTTTCCATTTTGCTTTTGGAGTTAGAGAAGGTGAAATAAAGGTGAGGTCTAAATGTGTGAAGGTCCTATGGGTGGAGAAATGTGTAGGAGAGCCATCGTTTAAAATAGCTAGGTTGGAGTTTGTAAAGAATTGTTCGACGATTTTACCACGATTGTTAACGCAATGAGATCCCCAGATAGGATTCCAAGCGTTGAAATCACCTGTGATCACTATAGATGTATTAAAACTGTTTGTAATATTTTCCAATTCGGAACTTGTAAAGTTCTGTTTTGGATGAATGTATAATGTTATAATAGTTAGTTTGACATTTAGCTCAATTTCAACTGCCACTGCTGGGATATTTGATGTTATATTTATAAATTTGTGTGGTATTGATTTGTGAACTAGGAGTCCGATTCCTTGCTTGGCGGTGGTGTTGTGATTGTATAAACGGCATGCATATTGTTTAGGAGGATGAAAGTCGGTGTTCATGGGAATGTGTGTTTCTTGTAGAGCGATGATCGAAGGTTTAAGTTGGTTTATTAGAAGCTGAAGTTCATGGAGGTTATTAAAATAACCATCCATGTTCCATTGGATAATTTTTAGGATGGATTGTTTAGAACGAGGTGTGAATAGATATGGTTGTTGAGATATTTTTGGACTCTGCTCCCCGAATGTTGAAGCGTTCAAGCTTGCAAGGGAGCTTGAAGGATTCAACACTCGATCAGCAGAGTCATTGATTTTGGGAGCAATATTGTGGTTACTGTTCATCATCGGTGTCCATTTGATTTATATAGTACATTTTTTCTGTAAGAAGTGCTTTTGTAACGCTTGATAATGGGGAATCTGATGTCGATGAGCTTGTATATGGGTATGAATTTAGTTTTTGGGGTTGGTTTTGAGTTTTAGTTGTGTTAGCTGGTGTGCTTGTTGATCGGTTGATTTTTGTGAGATTTATTTCTTGATCGTGTGTGTCGTTTGTTGTTTGAGTAGTAAGCGTGGGGTTGTTGGGGTTTGGTTTGGTAATATTGTTTTCTTCTTGTTGTAGAGATTTTCTAGTTGATATTAGGTTAAGATTTGCGGGTATAGAAGGTTGGTTTGATTTTGAGGAGGCGGGGGAATTGTTTTCAAAAGGATTATTATGTTCAATTGGCGATTGCGAATGTTGTGTTTTATTTTGGTTGTTGTTAAGGATTTTGTTTTTAATTATCTCTGCCATAGATGGCTTGGGGTCAGTTTTTTTCTTTGGCGCGGTGAGTTGGTGCTGTGCGGGGTCGTCTCTGTAGATCTGCCAGGCTTCTCGAAGAATGCAACGACGGTCGGATTTTATTTTGTTGACTGACTTATGGCGCAGGAAGGTTGTACATGAAGGATCATACGATGTATGACCGTCTTCTTGACAGTTAACGCAATATATGCGTGTACATTCAGTGTGTGGTGGTGGATAACAACATTCTTTGCAAAGTTCAGCATTTGTACAATGATTTTTTGTATGTCCTAATTTCTGGCAAGTGATGCATCTCATTGGATTGGCAATGTATTCTTCAACTTTGCAGTTGAGCCATCCCAGTTTTATTTCGTTTGGACGTCTTATTAGGTCAAAAGTTAGTATTGCTGCTCCCGTTGGAACCACTTCATTATTAATTCTCTTAAACATTTTTTTTATTTGTGTAATTTTTTGAGAACGGAGTTCACTTAAAAGTTCTTCTTCGGAGATGTCTCTTATATGGGGAGAGAAGATTCTACCTTGCACTGAATTAAGGTTGTTGTGTAGTGTAATTTTCACTGGTATAGAGTCGATGTGGGTTTGTTTTAGAAATTTGTTTGCAGTTGCTAAATTGGTTACTTTCACTAGAAGGTCACCGGAACGCATGGCTTTAACTTCCAATATTTCTTTAGAAATATGTTCTAGACCGCGATTAATTTGGAAAAGATTATAGGATGAGAGTGGGCGTAGTTTTTCAGTTTCATCGTCTTTTGTACTAATAATTTTTTCTAGGCCAGATATAACCAAGTAGCGAGGAATGTTGTCGTCATTGGAGGGAACATTTGGGAGTGAAGGGTAGTATTGTTCAATGGATTTGCGTTTCATTTTGGCGCGCTGGTTTAAGGGAGCTTCTGGATCGAGTCCCTTAAACCAGTTTTTCCTGGGGGGATCCCCAGGCATAATTGTGTTTTTATTTTATGAGAGGGATTTGTTTACGTTTGAAAAGTAATAGGAAATAAGAAAAAAAAATAATAAATTGAAAACCGCGTGGCGGAAAAGAAAATTGACAGTTCGAAATAAACTATGAGGTTACGCTCTTTACACACGTGTTTACTCGGCGTTTGCCAGATAGCAACTGCAAAAATATTTTAATTAAGATATTACTAACCATTTTTTCGAATTTTAAATTTCTCAAATTTAATATACACATACATACTTAAAAAAAAAAAATATTTTTTTAATTATATTTTTAAGAAACCGCATTCTGTTTTTATCTCTTATTACTAAAAGATTTTTATGAACAGTTTTCTCTAATAACAGGCGTATTTTATTGGTAATGTATACATAGTGCAGCAATGGAAGTCCGAATAAAATGCTTTTTTTGACTACATATACACTTTTACTTTAAATTTTAAAGTTGGCATGCTTTGCATTTATACCCGTGTCAAAATCAGCTGATTTTAAAAAAAAGTAAAATAAATATGTAATTTCTTACAAAAATAATACAAATTGAAGTGAATAAAAATCCAAAACAGAAAAGGGCTATACATAATTTCTGAGTTTCTTTTAACAAATCATCTTAATTTAGTAGTAGTGGGGTGGCCGTGGCGCGATGGATGTGTGCTCGCCTGTGAACCTCATGATCACAGGTTCGATCCCTGCCGTCGTCTATGTCGTTTTAATTCCATTAAAAAACCTTCTAAAATTGTCATCAATGGGTTGCTGGTTTACTCATTGCATGTTGTTCAGGCATAACACTAACAACATGTAATTGAGTTAAACTAGTATGCCCAACAAGGATGAACACGAATAAAATAATGTGAATTATAAGCGACATAGAAATAAGACACGGCATTCTCCGCTTTAGTTCAGCCGCCAACCCTGGAGATAAAATATCTGAGACAACCTTCAGTCTCAGAACATCGTGCCACACATCTTTCCTATCCTTCTTTCTCTTCCGTAACTTCACGCCCGCGCTGTGTTGAAACATTTAAAGGGTAATCATAATCCCTTGAGCGCGGGTAGATTATAAAAAAAAAAAAAAAAAAAAAAAAAAAGATATTTCAGACTCATTAAGTGAACAAAGTAAAAGGAAACGAAAACTAAAAATGACATATATATACCTACGAATAAACAATACACTTTTGAAGAAGCTAAGGGATGCGTTGGAAAAGTATACGTTTTGATGTGGTTTGTGCTGAATTAACAAATTTTTGTCAAACAAGTGGCAAAATTATTAATAAAATCAAATCTCAATGGCATGTACATATGTACACAAAATCAAATTAAGGGCTCAGTGTCAGAAAAAAATCATTTTCATGTGCTTTTTAATCGTTTGGCATCGCAGCCATCCTTCGATGAATTTCATACTCTCACGTGACAGGTAGGGAACAAGCACACGCATTAAGAGGCAACATTTTGACCATTGACTATTAACGTTTACCGTCTAATCGTAAATTAATATTTCAAACCACATAATTTTGGCTCTTTGTGAAAATTTACCATAAATTGGACAAATATCACCGAACACATTCTCGAATAATCAAAACCTGCCAACCTCACGAAAAATAAAACTTTTGCAACCAATTTGAGTGTCACTATAATCCAGATGCTCCAAAACTTTATCAGCACTATTATGTGCACTCTTATTACTGCCTAGTTTATACGCACTATTCCTTTGTTGTTGTTTACTGCGTAAAATCTTACTGTGCTGCCTATACATTTACCAATCCAATAAAAAACGACTAACATTTATTTTTAAAATTTTAGTCTATTACATAAGAACAAGTTCGTGCGACCCAGTCTTGCATTTTATTTTTAATCTTTTATACCTACAATATCAATTAAATAAAAAATATGTTAACTTTAACTAAGTTTTTTTGTAATAAAATCAATTACTAAAAAATATTTATCTAATTCGTAGCAAATTATGTATTATTTAGCGGAACTTCGGTGCAATTCATCTTAGTATGAGACCTGAAATAAGAGAACGGTAATAATTTTTCTTTGCAAAAAAGCACTGGGGACAAGTCAGGGGACTGAGAATCAGACACTGAAGAATTTTTTGAGCAAAATAAAATAAGGTCACCCTTATAATATTGTTAGACCAGGTAGATATCAATCAGATTTGATTTTATAAAAAAAAAAATATAAAATAACTGAACGGATTTTAAAATATTTCTTGGGCCGCCGAAAATTCCATCGTTTGTAGAATCAACCATATAACTTATGCACGAAAAGTTCTTTCTCACTAATACCTGGCCACTGAAATTCAGTATGCGGACATTTTGCCCTCAGGCCATTCCCATATCCCATGGCCGGATACAAAATCTCCCAGCTTCAATAACCCGCCTCAGAAGTCATAAACCTTATTTGAAGAAATAATGACACAAAATAGTGCCCGAATAATGAAACCTATCAAAATTGTTATATTGCTCTTACCCTTCCCTAGATATTAAATAAGGTTAGTAACATTTTTAAAGAATAAACGAGATAAAATTGTTAAATTTTTAAATTTTATTTACTTTTATTTAAAGTTATAGCATTGTATTTATCACTTCTTTCAAGCACAATCCTAACTCTAATTTGCGCGTTTTGTTGTGCTTAGGAATGTCTACAGTTTCGGATTTTTGTATGCTGGAAAATCTGTGATGATTAGAATCGTTTGACAAAAAGTAGAACTGGGCCGAAATAATTTCAATATTTTATTTTGACATAACAAAAGTGTGTTAAAGAAACATTTTTTGACGGATTCTAGTGACTGGCTGGATTCTACTATGTGGACGCATTTTCGTTCGCACAGACAAAAACCAATTTCAATTCAATTCAATTTTGTTTTATTGAACATACTATTCACAATTTGGCTTATAATTAATAATAATAAGATACTACATATTATGTATGAAAATTTACATTTGTTGGCTCATAGGGGGCCTAACTATATACAGTGACTTAGGTAGGTAGGTAGAGATGGTAGTCGCCAGCCCGCTGGGCCCGCGACTCAATTAGCGCTGGGGTGCGCCGTTTTGATACCATTAAACTCGTGACAACCTAATAAGGATTAAGTACGGAAGAAAATGGCTTTTATATGTATACTTTAGCGGAGCATTACTAAAGCCATTTTGTCGCATTCAGAAAGATAATCAGATCTTTGATTTTCTTCTCCGAAAGTTCGCTGGGGTCATCGAGGAAGGCTTTCCCAAAGGAAGCCATCCTGTAATTTGCTAAGGCGGGGCAATCGCAAAGAAAATGAACCACAGTTTCTTTTTCTTGTGGATCTCCACAACTACGGCAGTGTGGGTTGAAGGGGATGCCTAGCTTTCTTGCATGTTCACCTATGGGACAGTGCCCGGTGCATATTTCTGTGATCCTGGCTATGTCGCGCCTGGGTCTGCATATTAGATCGTTGGAACGTGAGTTGTTGTAAGTAGGCCATATCTTTCTTGATATGACACAGTTTGTGAGACTGCTCCACCTACGGTTGGATTCATTGAGAAAAATCGAGAAGATTTTTCTCTTCATAGCACCAAGAGGAATATTTACTTTTTCCGCTAGTGAGCTATGTAAGGCCGAGCCTTGCCGAGCTAAAGCGTCAGCCTGTTCATTACCCTCTATGTCACTGTGACCTTGAACCCAAATGAGAGTGACCTGGAGGTCAATGTTCAGACTCGCCAGTTCGTCCCGACATTGCTGGACAAGTACTGAGGTAGATGTAGATGATTTAATGGCCGCCTGGCTATCTGAGCAGATAGCTATATTTCTGAATTGGTTTTGGTTAGATTGGAGCAACTTGCATGCCTCCTTGATTGCTAGTATTTCGGCTTGAAATACACTCGCAAAGTCTGGTAGTCTGAGGGACTTGGAGATGTTAAAGGACTCGGAAAAAATTCCTGAACCAACACCACTCCATCTTAGATCCATCAGTGAAGATTATCGAATCGAAATCCATACAGTGACTTAAGTTTAATTATTTTTATATAAAACTAGCGTACCCGCGCGGGAACTCCCGCAAGCAAATTTTTTTTTTTCAACTGAATTTTTCAAAATAAATCATGTGTCTTAAAGTTTCTGTAGATTCACTCAGTTTTTCTTGCATTGGAAATCTTGTGTAAATGGAAATTTTGTGTGAAGTACGGAATGTTGTTTTTGGGTGTTTATTTTACTTCTGTGTATCATCGTTGAACAGCTCTATTTGAAAAAGACTACTTACCACTGAAATAATAAACACGTTTAGCTTAGCCAAGAACTGTCACAACTGATCTCCTGTTCAACATGAGAAGTTAAAAGCGTAAGAATTATTTTTTTTTAACGTATGCATGTACCTGGATTAAAGCAAAACAGCAAACCAATAAATCCAATCAAGTCCTTTTCTTAAAGGTAATGGAGCCAAGCGAAGGATATTTTGAAAAAACTAACAAACAATGAGCAAATCACATACGTATGTAACTATCCTATAACAATGTATGTAGTTAAACCTGTAGGCAGATAAAGTTTAACTTACCTTAAAATAGTTTAAATTCAAAGACACACAAATATTTGTCAAATTTTTTTTGTTTTTAATTCGGAGAATATTATTTTTGTTTTATTTTTTTTAAAACTTTTTTGAGTGTTTTTATCGTTACTGCTTAGGTAAATTAATCAAACAATGCCCCTCATCAGGGCCCACACCACCAAAGTATGGCATTTCAATGCAACTACTCATTCATATGTACTACATTTCAGTGCAATACGAAGATAGAAGTAGAGATAAATAATTTTGGGGTGTTTCGACCACCCAATGCCCCTCCCCTGATAATAAAAAAAGTAGCCTATACGGTAATCCAGACTATAACTTTTTTGTGTGTTAAATTTTATCAAGATCTATTCAGTTGTTCAAGCGTTATTGAGTAACAAACATCCATACATCGTAACATTCACATTTATAATATTAAGTAGGAGTAGGATAGTAGGATTTACATGACGAAAGAAATTAAATTTAAAATGTTGGTTGACTGTATTGTCCTCAGGGTGTTCATTCCTGGTTGTCAGTGGTGATTTTTCTGGGTTGTGAGCAGGGATGGCGTTTTAGCCGCGGTGGTAGGCTAACAGACAAAAACCTCGACACTATGCTTCGCCCGATTTAACCTTAACAAAATTTTGTATACATCGCCGGTTAGGTCTTTTCCACGGTTTTTAACTTCTAGATGCAAAAAGCTTTTGTTTGTGTCTTGTTCCGACTTTCAGCTCCATAAGATTTGTCATACAAATTAGAGTTACCTACAGTGTGTATGTATTTTGCTTCTGATTTAAAAGAGAAATTAAGTTTTTTCCTCAAAAAATCTATGATGCATCACTTATTACGCTAATATCTTACTCATGCTCTGTTGTTAATATCAGTGATACAATATTATTCTAAATATGTACATACTTTTATCAATAATATTGCTTTTTTGAATCTACGAGAGCAATAAAACCCATTTAGCTTGTCAATCTAGTCACACAGAAAAAAACTTGATTGATTAGATAAGAACAACCAAAAAGAAGTAATTTGTTAAATCCCAATAATATTTTCGCAAAGGTTATGAGGCTATTCAGTGGTAAATCTTCTCTGATTATTCTCACATTGTATCCAGGTAAAAGCGATGACAAAAGCATTGAAACATAAAATAAAAGTGAAAGATTTTAGAATTGATGATACACGTGCTGAAGTATTGGCAGTCATTGGCCAACGTCAACAAACTTCAAGGAAAAAAAAAAAAAAACCATTTGATGGCTGGTGCACTATTTTTTGTTGGTTGAGAAAAGTGAATGATAGATAAGTACTGATAAATCAATGAAACTATGAAACAAAAGATACACAAACAACTTTACAGGTCATAAAATTCAAACAGCAGAATACCTAATAAACACAACAAATACTGGAAACACGGATAAATATATTTTAGTTAATTGAAATGAATATTATATTTTATTACCATGTAAACACAATGCAAAAGAAGGAATATGTCCTAGAAAACAACAACACCCACCCATTCAGATGCAATCATCTCTTGCCAAGCGCCAAGGCGACGTCAAGTCTTTTCGCATTCTCAACCCCCTCCTCACTTTGTGATAGGAAACTTACATCCTTGACATAAGAAACTTATATAACAAATGGCAGAAGGCAGAGTATAAGTTTTGTTCCAACTCCTAACTTGAATTATTTTCTATTTTAAAAGGCATCAGAGTGATCAATGACCACGACTCCACAGGCGAATAGGTGAAGTAGTCTGCTCAGATAAATCCAGGAATTATTTTATAATGGATGTTTTTGTGACCACACTGGTTGAACAAATGAGTTCTTTCTTCTTTTCCTTTACCATAGAATGACATTATTGGTAACGAAAATGAGGGAAGAGTAGAAAGAAGGACAAGCAGTACTTGAAGAAGAAACCAATCTAACAACAATCAAATACAAAATTATTAGATTTAGAAAAAAAAAATATTGAGGACATGATAACAATTCGAGATTTTGCATTTCATTAGGGTGAACAGCGCCTGGGGTGGGTAAGAAGTAGAAGAAGGGTGATCACATCCCCTTTTCCAGTCCAGTTTTTGTTTCCCCCTGGCAATGAAAATCGATCAAATTCAAGTTTTCATCGAGTTGTCCCTTTTTATCGAACGCACTCAGCTGGACTTTTGGAACGTTATTTGGCCTTTTCTGGCCAATGGGCCCCGAGTGCAGGTGTGTATGTGCTTTTTTTGTCTCTATGAAGTATGAGTATTTTTTTTTCTTTTTTTTTACTTACTATTCTTTGATTAGCATTTTTGCAGCACAAATTCAATGAAATTCTAGTGTGTGATGTGTTGTTTGAACCTTTAAATCTCGAGACACTGAATATGCTTTATAGAAGAAGCGAGATATTTGATTTTGCACAGCAATAATCCCGACTATAAAATTTAAGTGGATTTTACAAAAAAAAGAAAGGACTTTTTTTTATTTATTCGCGGCCGCAGAAGAGACTGCTCGACGATCGAATACACATGGACCTTGCGGATAAAATGACACGACGAACTAATGTAAAGAAGAAAAAAATTTACATCAAAAAAAGAAAACGCCAAAATGGCAAAATGTCAATTTTTAGCAATATGAAGTTGGTGGTGGTTTCTCTTGTTGAAACTGCCAAGGTAGGCAAATATAAAGGGCTGCATAAACTTGATCAAAATAAAGGTTATATCGCAATGATTAATGTGTGACTTGTTATGTATGACTGCTTTTACACGAAAGCGATTTTTAATCTTTGTTTCTCTTTTGGCTCCCTTTCTATTGCATGGATGCTTTTAAACACAGCGATTTTTAATCAATGTTAACTTTGTTCTATTGAAAAGGAGACATTTCTCCGCACTCTTTACTCTGCTTAGTTAATCGAAGTTCGCTCACCGAACGCCAAATAGAAATGAAACATACTCGAAAAATAAGGAAAAACATAAAGAAGAAAGGACGATAAATCTGCAATTTTTCCAACCCCAGCAATTTTGTGTGTCCTCGCCACCACACACGTCTCTCTCCTACGTGCTTAAAAATCGCAAGGTATTATTGCTTCGTTTAAAAGCAGTCTATGCAGTATTCATTAGCCGCGTTTTATTATCGCCAATGATCTATAGATTAACAGCCATATTTATAAACTCCTTATAGTGAGTACATAATGCTATGCAACCCTTATAATGCCTCCAAACGCAAAATCGTTATTTATAAAACTTATGTGACGTTGAATAGAGGCATTAGGTGCGTTTTATTATCCACAAATCTATCTGGATCCGGATCGGGATCTTCTCTTGAAAATAAAACGATACGGATCTTACTGACAGCAGTGTTATAAGCCCGTCTCTTTTTATCCTTAGGTTTTTAAATTTTAAATTATTTGTTGTCTTTTTTCTTTACACTATAACTTGCACTACCTTATCATAAAAGCCATCTACTCACCAGTGTAATAACTAATTTTTGGATCTTTGAAATAGATCCCGATAGAAAACAGGATCCCAAATTGTTTTTGTAATACATGTTAAAACTTAATCCAGATCCGGATCCCGATAGATTTGTGAATAATAAAACGCACCTATTATAAGCTAAACGCGTTTGGAGGTTGAATAGTGCCTACATAAGGACATTTTAGTATTGAACTGTCACATTCACTTTGACATCACATTGAATTATAAAGATTATCAACAAAACAAAATGCCTTTGACTTGATATTGAAACTAAAACTTTGTGTTATTTTTATTTATTGAAACAAAAATGTTATACTAATATATTAAAAACAAATTGAATTGAAAATTGCTTAGAATTAAATAGATAAATATACTTCGTCGGCTCAGAATTACAAGGTTCTAACAGCCATTTTTACGAAAAATGAGTTATGGATGTCGTTGGATTCGTATTTTCAAGCGCTTTCGAATGAATTCATAAACATGCACCTTAATTCACCCCATAAAGCGTAAAACGCAAAAAACAAAGGTTCTAAAAACCAAAATGAAGTTAATTTAAGAATTACAACGTTCTATGTAGCAAAATTGGCGGATAGAACTTTATAATTCTCTCTTTGACCAATAAAAAAATTACACATCTTCTTATTGACATAGAACCTTGTATTCCTTAATTTTGTACATAGAACCTTATAATTCTTATCGGATTGCCGAAAACGCAACAAAGTTCTATGTTGATCAATTTACCTTTGGTTTTTTCTTCGTGTTTTTGATATTGTTTACAAAAAGCTTGTGAAAAACTAGCAACAAGCAGTATCTCAAACCAAGTCTAACAATTTCAGAAATATTTCATATGTATTAAGAGAACACAGGATCTGACGAAACTGTTAAATTTAATGCATATCGACAAGTTTTCAACACTCAATTTAACTTGGCTTTTCATAATCCAAAGAAAGATAGATGTGATTTTTTTTTATATTTTAAATGATTGATCACAGTGCGAGCGTTTAGGAAAGTGGGAGGGGATTTAAAAGGAGATACCGATGCACATTGGTTTTGAATGTCTGAATATCACAATGGGAAGGAAATATAGAGTCGGGTAAGGCATTCCACATTCGTGTAGTGCGGCTAAAGAATGAATCTCTGAATTTAACAGTACGTCCGAAGTTGGGCTCAAGGGTAAACTGATGAGCATTCCCCGAAGCGCGAGTGTTACGGTTAAATTGTTTAAGGGGAGGAATGCAACTGGCTATTTCACTAGAACAATGTTTGTAAAAATAACGGTAATATAATGAAAGACAAGAAACATTGCGACGGTGCTCGAGAGATTCAATTGTTTCTGTTTTAGTCCTATCACCTATCAATTATTGTAAAGCTCTTTTTTGGATTCTATCCAAAAGACTCAAGTGGGTTATTGGAGCACCTGCCCAAATATGGGAATTATACTCGAGTTTAGGACGAATATAGGCTTTATAGATTACAGCCAGATCAGAAAGGGTAAAAAATTTCTTGCATCGTCGAAGGAAACCTAAACACTTAGCAGCGTTTTTGGCAACGTCGAATATGTGGTCATTCCACACAAGGTCGTCTGTGATGCACATACCGAGAACTGAGATCTGTTCGGTTTCCTCAATACAAGGGTCACTTATGGATAGCGGCATGGGGGTGGATTCCGCTTTAGCGACAGGAGACAGCATTGAGTTTTTGAAGCATTAAATCTATGCGAGGAGCATAAAATAGCAGTTGAAAACACCACTGTATCTGATGAGCTGGTTTTGAAATATAATGCACATTTTCAGGAAAAGGAAGAGGCATACAAGCAAAGACAAGTTGACAGAGAAAATACAGTTCCAGTTTTGTGCTTTGACATGCAAAATGTACTTACCTGTCCAAAAGCTGATGTAAGCTCATTTTTTTACCACTCAAAGTTAAATGTGCATAACTTTACAGGACATTTTTCGCTTGTGTGATGAAAGCACAATGGGAAGAACAGGAAATGATATTGCTAGTGCTTTGCTGAAGATTCTAAACCGTGTTATGTCAAAACCGGCACTTGTTGGTAAACTTCATATTAATTGATTTTCATAAGCATCAGCCAGACATCCAACATATACATTTTAAATTCTCTACTCCAGGACATTCTACAATTTAGGAAATAGGTAATACCCATAGCTGCATTCAACGCGTCTTACGAATCGCGATTTTCATTCACCCTTGTCATTCAAAAAACAAAATCTTACAGTTTTGCAAATGCAACCGTTAGATTTTAAAAATGTTTACGAGTGTTGTAAGATTTTAAATATTAAATTAATACCATTTTCGAAAGTTGTCCAACTTCAACTTACACAGAACCTTACCGAGGTGTTTTTTAAGACTTCTCATCTTGAAAAATCTCTTAAAAGTGTAGACTTAGTGTTCAAAAATCTTAAGAAATAAGAATATGTGGTCTTTTCAATGGCCAAATTTAAAAGAGGTACAATTAAAAAATGACCTTGCAACAAGAAAAATCAAACCATTTAAAGCAATGCTTAAATACATGCCTGCAATTTATTGATAAAGAAATTTCGAAAATATAATGAAAACAAGAACAAATATTCAATATGATTAATTAAAATTCTTGTTTGTTTAATTAATTTATAATATTCTATAATTTTCTTAAATGTATTCACATATTTACTTGAACTGTAAGATATATATAAAATATACTATGAAAATTAAAATTTTAGTTTGTTTAATCAAATTACTATTTATTTTCTTATATATTTAAATGTTGTACCTTTAATTCATTCAATCAATAATTAAAATATTAGTTTTATTATATTTATTATTTATTCTCATTATTTTCTTATTTACGTAAACGAACTGTTAAATATATGAAGTTAATTATATAGTGTACTAGGTGCTACATGCATTAAAAATACTATATAATATTTTCCTATAATAAAAATGTAAAAATCAGATTATTGTTTTATATTTAGTTGGAGAATTATTTCAGATACTCTATTTTGCTGCTTTTATACTATGAATACCATAGTTTTTTTCAACGACTAAACTAAATGTTAGAAATCTTCATATGATTAAATAACAATTACAAGGTTCTATGTGGTACATAGAACCTTCACCGAAATTTGAACTACATGGAATTGGCTTATAGAACTTTGTGCAAAAAATTTAATTTGCAATTAAAAGGAAATTCCTCAACACATAAACAAATAAATTATATTTTTATTAGTTATTATCAATAATCTATCGTTTGTTATCATTCGAATGTAAATCAATAGCCATTTAATACGAAATCTGAGCATCAAAAACTTAAAAGTTGAATAACTCGAAATGGGGGTCGGTCGACATAGAACCCTGTAATTCTCAGCCGACGACTTGTTGGTGATGTCTCTCCACGCATCCTTCTTCATCCGGTGTGTTAGTGTTGTAATTATTATTTTGCATTATTGAATTTAATCCTCAAGAACTTGTCTGAGGAGTATTCCAGCTATAATGAAACGAATTACAATTTGATTTCCAGTATTGTGCTAGAGATAATTACATCCTTTATCTGATGAATCAAAGTTAATTGTTGGAATTCTTTTAGCTTTTGGTAGTTTCGTTTTTGTTTATTAAATTCGATAGACAGACAAGATGTTTTTTTTTTTGTTTTTTGATAAACAGCTGAGTGTTATGAAAGCTAAATGTAATAGATTCTTACTTTTTGGTACTTTATTTGACACAAGCTCATTATAACTATGCAGGGTAGGCAAATGTTTTATAAATATGAATTTGCATAGTGGATGAATAAGTCCTTATGCATTGCATAACTATTCACGCGTATAGGGAATTCTAATAAATACGGCTGTATCTCTTTAAAATAAAACGATTAGAATCATAGTGACAGTAATTTTGTATGCTCATCTCTCTTTTGCTTATGTTTATTAATTTTCAAATGTTTCTTGTCTTTTTTCTTTACACTAGCCGTGTTTTTTTGGAAAAGTTATCCGTAGTAGAGTAGGATTTTATATGAATAGCAAATACAACATTCGCAGTTGGATCACTGCCGATAAAAGGAGAAGTGAAATCCTGCTGCGGATAGAGATTTGACGTTTATTCGAGTATCGGCATTGATCTTACTGCGGATGTTTTTTTTGTTTTTCATATAAAATCCTACTGTACTACGGATAACTTTACCAAAAAAACACGGCTACTGTAGCTTATACTTCCTTACCATAAAGCTGGCACCCCAGAGTAAGAACTAATTTTTGGATCCTAAATTGTTTTTGTCATTGACATATAATAATATAATAAGTCAATGGTTTTTGTAATACGTGTTAAAAATTAACCCAGATCCGAATGCATAAAAATCCGTAAATAATAAAACCCACCTATAGAAAACGAGCTTTCTTGTAGAGTTGTGGAGAAATAAAAGAATAATGCATTGCTATCATAGTAAAAAATGGGAATTAAAAGTTAGGCTAGGCGCGCACATTCAATTTTTAGTTGCACAACCGTTTGATTGCTTACAAAAAACAGATAAATTATTTGGTTGAATGTCCACGCAGGTGTATATAATTATATGTTACACAAAATATCGAACTCATTTTAGGCAATCGTTTAGTTTGTGTCGAAACACAAACTTTTTCGTTGCTCGAACCAAGCAGTTGCGAAACTAAAAATTGAATGTGCGCGCCTAGCTTAAAGCGGAAAAATCGAAAGAAATGGTTTTCAAACCGGCAAAGGGGAGAGAAGAAAAACAAAGTAGAGAGGTATTGAAAGTAATTGAGATTAAATTTGATAACAATTTTTTGATGATCCGTTGCAAAACTTTGAATTTTTGCCAAAAACTAAATTTATTTTGTTGACCCGATCGCTGAATAAACATCACGGTATCGTCGAGTTAATCTGAAAATTTCATCAAAATCGGTCATGCCGTTTTGGAGTCCAAAAGGAGCATACACACATCGATTCGTGTATACAATATATTGTTTAAGTGAATAGTTGTCTTATTGTCAAAGTATTTCGTCGATCGAACAAGGAAAGCGAAAAGTTTGCAATGCAAAAGCTGGAAATGGGTGCAATTGAATAAAGCACAATGATAGGAACCGGAAATGGGAAACGGGTGGGCTAAGTTGAGCAGGAGGGGAAAAATTGTCAGCAATGGCATGCCGCAAGGAATCGTTTTTTTTTTATATACTAAAGGGATTTTGACTACCCTTAAAATGTTTTAGCACAGTGCGAGCATTTGGGAAAGTTGGAGAGAATATAAAAGCAGAAACCGATGCACATTGGTTTGATTGTCTGAATATCGTAATGGGAGCTTTATATTTAGCCGGATAAAGCATTCCACATTCGTGTAGTGCGGCTAAAGACCAAATCTTTGATTTAACAGGGGTTAATAAGGGTAAACTTTGTTGGATTCTTTCCAACATTGAGCATTGATAAGCTTTTGTTCTTCAAAATATTTCTTGAGCTGATAGTTTATGAGTATTTCCATTAGCTTGGAAAGAAGGGGTGCAAGTGCAATTGGAGAATAGTTAGAGGTGGAAGAACGATCGCCTTTTTTTAGGGACAGCCTGGACAAATGCCATTCATCTACTCGAAAAGAGACCAATAGAGCAGAACAGGTGAAAAAGCTTACGCAATGGTTTTCAGAGCAGTTGGTTTAAGAACACCTCTTCAAAACTGTAGTAGTGATAATATCCCGGATTAGGGATGTTCTGAACATCCTCTGAACCAAGCGTGTTGTGAGCGCTCTGAGTTGTTTTTGAAACACAACTGAACAAAAGGGCGATTCAAATTATTGCAAATTATAGCTGCAAATAGAGGGATGAGAAGAACCTTTTTCTATCTATTTCTACGCGAACGATCTACATTTTTGTCTGCAAGTTTTTGGAAACTGAATGATTTATAAAAATATAAAGTTTTTTTTTTTTTAAAGAACGATGTGGCCCAGATCATAAACTGGATTTCTAAATTTGGGTGAACGAAAAATTAAAGAAATGAATAACTGAAGTCCATATAATTCATATCCTTTTGCATTTGGGTTGTTTTTTTTAAACAAATTTTATTTCATGACAAAAGGTGGGAAAGCTTTACATTGTTTTTTTTTTTTTGTATTTTAAGATGTTTTTTTTCTATACATTTATATTTATTTATCTAATAAAACATTTCAGAAATAAATAAAATTTAATTGTAAACAATGGCAACAACACAGGATTAAAAAATAAAATATTCTTCTTTTAAAGCTTAATGTTTTCTTGTTTGTTTTTTTTTTTTTTAATGTTTTAGTTTTCATGAATTTGCATTTCAAGTTCAACATCTGATAAATTAACCTCACGTAACGAATTAATAAACATATAACGAGAAAAATAAATATAAAGCCATCGGAACCATTTCATTTGTGAGTTATGTTCGCGCATAGCATGACGAATAATTGATGCTTCCTTCCAGCTTAAAATGCACCTTTTATTTAGATATATAAATTTTGCATTAAAGATTATAAACATATATACACATAAAGTATGACTTACCAGTGCGTCGACATTAAGCACGTACACAGTAAATCAAAAATAGATAAATATTTTCTTAAAATATTCACAGAGTCAAGTGTGTAAAATTTACAATCTGCAAAAAAATAAAACGATTAATAGAAGTCAACATAAAAGATTTTTAGCGAACAATAGCGGCGTATTTTAGAGATGTATCGCAAAGCTAAAATAAAAAAAACTGTCAAAAGAAGACCAGATACGAGTCCGGGATAGCAAAACCCTTCGGCTACCAAAATAATTTACCAAATAGTTAAAGTCCCTGTATAGTTTTGTTCTGTGAATAAGATCAGCGAGGGGAACATCACGAGATTATACTCAGAGCAAACTACACTAGGCTTTGTGAAACGTTGGTCCCGAGAATTCTCAGACCCCTCTACTTGACCCGATCTTTATACATAATCTTTGTTCGCCCCTTCTTGAATACGCCTGTCAAGTATGGTCCCCTTTTCAACAAATTCATATATCCAGAATCGAAAGTATTTAACGTCGTTTCCTACGTTTCGTATTTCATGGTCTGTCTTGGAATAACTCTTTTATTTTACCTCCGTATCGAGACCGACTTCTATTAAGTAACTTGAATACGCTGGAAGAACGAGAAGCAATAAACGACATTTTCTTCATTCATCGACTACTTTCAGGGTCTGTTGACTGCATAACTCTCTACAATTCCATCTCTATCTCACTTATTCCCGTAATCTAGGAAATCTTCATCTCTGCCTACCCACCGTACCTCTTATGGCTCCAACGAATCTATTACTCGCATGCTTCGGAGGATTAATTGTAACATTAACTGTTTCGACATCAACCTCAGTTCACCCTGCCTGAAACTCCTTCTTAGTCATCCTTCCAAATCACTTCAATCCTAGATTCAAGAGCTATATTTAAGTGAGATAAAGAATTCACTTGTATTTAGCCTAATAAATGGCGGTATTGCCTCCACCAAAATTTTAAAAAAGAGCTCCACAATAACCTCATATACAAAAGTAGCGTCATGGCTTAGGGAAGTATCACGGGGCCGATGCACTTACACAATATACAAATCTCAACTCAACTTCTTCTATGATGAAGAGCTCTTTAAAATTTTGGTGCAACATTTTTTTATATGGAACACTCTGGTCTTTTGTGTGCAAGAACACTTCTTTAACGTTTTATGATTTATTAAGAATTTTTTCACAGAACAAAGTAGCAGAAAAGGATTCTACATCTGCCATATTGACCCTGAGCGCTCATTTTGCTCTCATTTCCCAGTTTATTTATAAATAACTTTCAATGCTTATTTATTTATTCTAAATTTAAAAAGGTTATTTGAGTTCAAAAACATCTTTAACGATAACGAGTCGGTAAATTGAAGCTTTCGTGTTATTTCTCTGAAGTCGGAAATAATATTGGGTGGGAACGCTAATTGAATTTTTGGACACACAATGTAATAAAACGGGAGACTTACCTTTGGGTAATAAATTAGCTAAACATAATGACGCCGTTGCATAATAAACGGCACAATGATTTGGGTGGTGACTAACTCCATCCCGATCAAATGTGAATATCGCTTGAATATCAAGACTCTCAACGGTATTCAAGACTAAAGCAGCTATGGATTCGGTTTTCCATTCGATGTTAGGATCGTCTGGTAAATGTGTAGCATTCACAAGGATAACATTTGAGGCGGGAATACCCAGCATTTGGCACGAGCTCCACAACTCATCGCGTCTTACATGGCCTAATTTTTCAAAATTACCTGATAGAAAGATTGTGATGATGCTCAATTATTTAATCTTATTCATATACATATATTTAGATTTTACTCACCATTGGACAAACAGAGAACATAGGGTTGGCAGTCCAGTCGTTTGGTTAAGGCCAAAATAAGTGGCCCGAAAAACATACATTCATCATCCGGATGGGATGTAACAAACAGTACACGCTTATTACTGGCGGGTTTGCTAGGTAACCGAATGCTTTTGACGACTTTGAGCAGTCGTAATAAACGACTGCCAGTCTCGAGAAATGTCAGTTTGTAAAGCGACAGGCATACTAACAAGTACACCACAATCAGATAGATAATATGCTCCAGGGCTTCTGTTGAGGTGGCCAGAACAAACGAATATACAGACTTAATAGAGAAATCGTTAATACTTGTGCCCAGATCTGTTGAACCACTGGTGCTACTGCTTAAACTACTTCCACCGGATCCACTGTCGCTGAGCCAGGAAAATTTCATTTCATTTTATTAAACAATTGATGGATTGGTTGGATTTATTTGGATGGATTTTAGCTGCATTAATTTAGATTTTTGTCTTTTTTTGTGTTTTTTGATGCAAAGAAAATTGTATGATGTCCTTAAGACCCCACATTTACTACAGCTGGCGTAGACAGCATGTAGCAATTCTTAATTTGCCAGCAAATATTAAAGTAATTGGAATTTTGTTCATGTGGGTTGTTTTTTTTTGGAATTAAAATAAAAATGTATTAGCACGTATTTGGTTAAATGATTTTTTTTATTTAATTTGTATTATTCACCTGAAAAAAAGCAGAAAAAATATTTTGGTCCGAAAACGGGGGAAAAGAACAGTCACGATGACATTCAACTTGACGTTTTGAAGTTTTGACACAGGATCTCAAACTGTGTTTCTGTTTCTTAATATGCAGCCTACACTTATATTTAGGCCTATTCTGCAATATCTGTTATTCTGCTATGGATTTTCTGTTATGAATCGTAAAAGATTTCCATCTTAAAAGATCTTTTATAATTGGTATTCAGGGGCTCGAACTTTTATAAAAGTCTGTTATGCAACTTCGAAAACGAAATCTGTTATGAAACTGAACTAAATCTGCTATCATAATCAGCTGTGATTAAATAAAATAATTCATCTGACAAAATTAAAATGGATGACGAACAAAAAAGTAATCTCTTCTCTTACACATTATTGGTGTCCTCTACTCTACTTACATATACATACGTTTATATAATACTCGTATGTGTGTAAATATATTTTCTTTCATTTGTCTCATTTTAAAAAGATTTCGTTGACGAAATAAAAAATATATCGTCGTCGTTCTATGAAACGTCCATTCTTAACAAAAATGTAATTTAATTCTTATTTAATTCATTCCAGATCAGCCATATTTGCAAAATATTGTATTGCACAATGGACGACGATGATATATCAATTTTTCATTGATATACTCGTATCTGTGTATGTATTGAAATCTTTTATGATAAAAGTCACAGAAGTTTGTCTTTTATTCTTTTATGATTTTTAACAGATTTCATAACTGATTTTGGCATGCTGAATACCAAAAATGCTATTCGTAAAAGATTTTTTCTATGTTCGAACGTTTGACAGTTCATAAAAGTTTTCTTAGCAGATTTTATAGCAGATTTTAGCGTGCTGAATACCAAAATTAAAATTCATAAAAGATTTGTTGACAGCTCAAACATTTGTATGGAAATTCATAGCAGAATAACAGAATAGAAGAATAAAAGATCTCGCCGAATAGGCCTAATTATTTATTATAAAAAAGGCATCAATTAGGCCTATTCTGCGATATCTGTTAAAGTGGATTTTCATGTTTCTGCATCTGCAAAATGCATAAAAGTAGAGAGAGGCAGATGTATGTCGAAACGCGAAAGTAGGAGAGAATACACAGGTGGTAACTCTTTTTTACTTCCTATATAAGCTGCTAAAGCTCGTTGACTTGTTAATACGAAACAATGCAATGAAAATTGAACTTACCTCCGTGCTCTTCCATTTGGATTTAATGTTTTTTTTTCATATCATGCTTCCGTCAACAAAAATTATAAAAAAATTTGAAAATTTCACAAATTTACAAAATGCAGACGAAGATGCTATAATAAAGATGAACATGTTCGTCTTTACTATAATCTTGACTTCTGCATTTCTCAAATTTCCTATAAAGCAGAAATGAAGTTCTTCTGCATTTTGCTCTTTTTCTCTTTATCTAACAAATATGAATTCTGTATTTGGCATCTCTTTTTTTCCAGAAATCAAATGCAGATACCATGTAAATCCACCATTATTCTGCTATAGATTTTTTGTTATGAATCATAAGAGATTTCCACCTTAAAAGTTCTTTTATGATTGGTATTCAGTAGAGGTTCGAAATTTTATAAAAGTCAGTTATGCAACTTTGAAATCGAAATCTGTTATCAAACTGCACTAAAATAACCAGATTTGATGAAGTAAAATATTTCATATGACAAAATTAAAATGGGAGACGAGAAAAAAAGAAAACTCTTACACACTATTTGTATCTGTACCATTGAATACGATTTTACAACCTATGTTTGAGGAAATACTATAATTTTCTTATATGTTTATATGATATGTGTTTTACTATATTTTCTTACATTTGTCTAATTTTAAGAACATTTCGTTGAGGAAATACAAAATAAATATCCATTTTTACTTGATATACCTGGGTACTTATTGAGATCTTTTATGATAAAAGTTCAATACCTCATATAAACGTAGTAATAATCAGTTCGCTATTTTGTGCAACACATACATAATTATATGCACCTGTGTGCAGATTTAAATAAAAGCCTAGTACGCAGATCGGGAAAAATTTTGTCTCCCATACATTTTTTTTCCTAGGACAAATTTTGTCTAGTATATTTTTCCGAACAGTACGCAGTTCGCGCGCAAAATTCATACTTTTGTGCATTGCTGTACAAAATGTCTCCACTAAATTTGCCAGGAAAAAGAATGATACAAGCACTATTTTGCGGGAGAAATTTTGACAGCCACCGTATAAACCGCACCAAACAGTCACTCTTTGTGGATGCATCGGCTTTTCAACAATCACTCGTGGATTCTCATTTGCCCAAATGCGGCAATTCTGCTTATTAATGAATTCACTAAAATGAAAGTATGCCGGGCCTCGTTGCTGAAGATGATTTTCCTTGTAAAGTCACCATTCACTTCTGTCTGTTTAGCCAAACATTTTGCATATTGACGACGCTTGAAATGGTCAATAGGTTTTTCGCAGAACGAACTGAGCGAGCATGCACAGGTGTTTTCACATTTCCTACAGACCCGGTTTGCTGAAACTTGCGCACAATTCTACCGAGTGTGGACACATTTGCTCGATTAGGCTAGTCGCGCACTGGCAACTGTGATCGAAATCAAATAGTTTAATCACCAGTTGAAAGAGAACCGCACACTGGCAACTCTTTACTCACGCTCGCACTCTTTTCTCTCTTGCACCTATAAAAAACAGCTTAACTGATGCGAGGCAATCGTTTAGTTTGTGTCAAAACACAAACTTTTTAGTTTCGAGAATCGAGTTGCTCTAAGTGCGCGTTGTCCCATATAAGCCCATATGTTTCATTTTAGCAACTAAACAGTTGCGAAACTAAAAATTGAATCTGTGCGCCTAGCCTTATGGTGACCAAAAAAATCATGAAGGGCACGAAATGCATTTTGATTTGAACGTCCATTTTCGTAAACGGCTTTAACAATCTTAACGCGCTGCTCAATTGTCAATCAATCTAAAATCAAGATAATTGTCTAAAAAATAAATAGCAAATAAGCGGGTGAAATCCGAAAAATCTTTGTCGATATACATACGTGCCCATCCAAACAATTTTTTAACTTTTTTTGAATGAGCTTCGATGAGTTTTTAAATTTGATAAGACCACATACAAGAGCACAACAATACTATTTTCCCAACAAAACCAAATACGAGATTTCGGCTGGAAGCTTTTTAATATTCAAAATTCCAGAAAACTTTGGATTTGATACGTACTTTGCTTCCGCGTGTGAAAGGGCCTATAATTTTATGCATAATATGACGTGTAAATCAGGAGCATTTAATCACATCTTTCATCCTTTTCACACTGTAGACAACTGTTCCCATTCGAGACTCGTTGTCAAGTTAACACCGGGTAGACCTGCTGCAGTTGGATTGGAGTCCAAATACTTTTTTTTAAGGGTATTTATTTTTCACCATCACCGCAACGCAACGCAACCGACCAAATCATCGAAGAAATAGTCCAAGACCCAAGAATAAATTAAGACAAGTTCTTGTTCAAAAGTTTTCCTTTAAATAATCAAAAGTTGTTTTCAAATTTAATGTAATTAATTTGTCTACTCCTGACACTGACTATTTTATTTCCTGAGTTCAAATTAATATTTTTTTTATTTGTTTATTATATTTACTGGGATCATACCATCCTCTTCACATATAAAAAATTTACTTGCCATCTCTTTCTCTCTTCAATTTGACATTTCTCATATTTTGCTGTTTTTTTTTATAAAAGAAAATTAAAAATCAGTTTTCATCAGAAGATTTCAGACATGGCGAACCACGTGCATGATACCGTCTTCGAAAGAAGACTTCGCCCTATCTATGGTATGAAAATAAAAAAAAATAATATCCAACAAAAAGTATAATTCGTATTCCTCCCTACAAATTTTCCTTCAATGTAACAGATTCCCTCGAAGTTGGAAATAACAAAAAGGCTCTTCAGGAAGCCGAAAAGCTGCTGAAGAAACAACCTTCTCTGATATGTGCCCAAGCACTAAAGGCTCTAGCCCTTCTCAGATTGGGAAAATATGATGAAAGCAACAACCTCCTGAAGAATATATCACAGGAAAAACCAACAGATGATTCAACTCTGCAGGTCTTATCATTTTGCTACAAAGAAATGGAACAACGTATGTACACATAGTTTTATTTCCTAATGCAAACAAATAAATTATTTCCAAATTTTCGATACGTAGTGGACAAAATATGTGAATTATACAATCACGCAGCCAAACAGTCGCCCGGTAACGAAGAGATTTTGGCTCATCTATTCATATCATATGTCCGTTTAGACGATTATAAAGCACAGCAATCGGTGGCATTGCAATTGTATCGAGTGAAGCTTATAAATGCATACTACTTTTGGGCTGTCATGAGTGTTGTTCTCCAGGTAATCTCTGAATGCTGCTCTTCAAATGTGCCTCTCATTCGAAATGTGTTAATTTTGTGTGTGTTTCTATAAATAGGGAATTCGTGGACCGGAGAGTAAGAACCCAGATAAACGAAAGCTGTATCTAGCGCTGGCGCAACGCATGGTCGATAAAATGATTGCCGAGGATAAGCTAGAAGCCGAACAAGAAGCTCTTCTTTATGTCACGATTTTGGATGAACAAGGAAAGAGTCAGGAAGCCCTTAATTTCCTTAATGGACCTGTTTGTGAAAAATGTTATCCAGGTGCTCCTTTGTATTTAAAATTGAATTTGCTTAAAAAAATGCAAATGTGGGAAGAGATCAATGTTATGCTGAAAGACCTACTAAGAGATGAGTAAGTTTTTGTAAAATTTGTGGATTTTCATTCTATGCCTAAATGAATTTGCTATAGTTTATTTTATTAAATTTAGCGCCATAGTAGGTATATTACATCTATCTGGTTACATATAGTTCAAAACTTAAAAAGGTAGACCCAAAAGATAACTAGATAATTACAATCGTAATATTAAGTACAGAGCCCTATTCCTGTTCTTTGGCTCAGTAGATAAAATGTTTTAAAAACAATTTAAATGGGTCCACCTAGTTAGCAGCAATGAGAGTTTTATTGCATAATGTCGACCGAATGCGAAATTATGATTTGGCCATTGCGACATTAAAACTTAAGGCCGAGCTATGGATTTTGACATAAATTCTTCTAAACAGCAAAAAGCGTCATGAATACTTTCCTGTAGGAACCGAAATTCATTTTGCTATCTTTTCTAAAGTTCTTTCATATTAAACAAAAGAAGGTTCCAGATATACTAAGTTGTATTTTTCGATATCAATTGTTGAAAGTCATTATTGTTGAGGCTGGTCGCGTTTGGTTAAAGATGATCCTGCGATTTTGCGGTGAAGAAAACAGCCGATATATCAAAAACATTTTTATATTTTTTTGATTCTGAAAAACAATAAAATGTTCGAATTCGCAAAATCACAACTCCAGCAAACCATAATTATTAGTACTTTTTACTGAATATTTTTAGAATTGTGGCAAATTTCCTCCTAAAAATTAGTAGTATTATGTTTAGATTCAATTCAATTTTGTTTTATTGAACATACTATTTACAATTTGGCTTACAACTAATAAGATACTACATATGTATGAAAATTTACATTTGTTGGCTCATAGGGGGCCTAACTATATGCAGTGATTTAAGTTTAATTATTTTTATATAAAATTTACATGACGAAAAAAATTAAATTTAAAATGTTGGTTGACTGTATTGTCCTCAAGAGTGTTCATTCTTGGTTGTTAGTGGTGATTTTTGTGGGTTGTGGACAGGGATGGCGTTTTAGCCGCGGTGGTAGGCTGACCCAAAGTCAGCGTAGAACGAGACTACTTCGTCGTTATCCATGATTACGTTGTCATCCAGAGTTTCCATCACACTGAGGTACCTCGGCTCGGGATGTCGTTGTTCTGTGTTCATCCTTCTGATAAGCTGATTCGGGTGGTCGATGATGTTCCTCATTAGTTTCTTCGTTGAATGAACTAGATATTTGTCCACTGGGATTAAATTCGCTTCTGTGTAGAGATGCTCGTTCCTGTAGTGCTTCTGTCGTTGACTATCGAAGTAGAGTCCAGTGCAGATCCTCAGTATCTTCCTTTCGAATAGTTGAAGTTCCTTCATAGCTGTCTTCGAGATGGAAAACCAGACGGGGAAGGAATAGTTGATCACTGGTCGCAGGAGCTGCTTGTAGATTAATATCTTTGTCGGTTGGCTAAGACCTGATCTTCTTTTCAGCAATGGGTGCAAACGGCTGAAGGCCCACCTGCCTTTTTCAGAATATTTCTTGAGTGCAGATTAAACCTTAGCAATTCGTTGAAGTGCACTCCCAGGTCAGGGAGTTTTAGGACCAGATATCTGCAAATTGTTGCGGTGCGAAGGCCTCTACCAGTTGAAGGTCTTCTGAAGCAGACAAGTTCCGATTTGGAAGTATTGATTCGGATGCCCCATTTCTGGTAGAATTGGAAGAGTCTGTTAATGTGGGTTTCTACTTTTTGGACAGCGATAAGAGGTGACATTGATGTGGCGTAGGTGAGCGAGTCATCAGCATACAGAAGGTTTTCGCATCCAATTGGTGAAGGTTGGTCTGAAGTCATCAAGTTGTAGAGGAAGGGGCCTAGCTTTGGGTGACTCCAGCTTATTATGTTTAGATTTACGTTTTATCTTCGGTTATGCAAAAATGCTCTCAAAATTATAAACAAACATATATTACCAAGACAAGTTAGGGTAACCAACTTCCGACACGACAGAAGAGCCAAATAGTCGCAGCTTGATCTTATTACTGTACAAATTACTTTTCCACAACTTGTTGGCTTGTGAAATTCCTCTTAATTGCGTAATGATTACTGAAAAAAATATTTAAAATACGTCTTTTAATAATTATTTAACTCTTTAATTAAAAATTTGAAATAAAATGTACTTAAATTACAAGTAATACAATTTTTTTAATGGCATACAATTAGTCATTGGATTTCGTCAATTACAATTACAAATAATGGTAAAAGTTCAATTCTAAGCCATTTTAAAAGTACTTTTTTCTATTACTTTATGTACAGTATTATCCAGCTTATTTGAATTATTATTAAAGATCTGACCTAATGCGAGAACCATGGAGTTGTTACTGGATATTGTTTTTTGTAGAAAATATTTCAGATGTTTGCAATCGACACGTCTCTATCTTAAAAATATATTCACCTAATATTTCTAGAAAAATACTTTTAACTCTGTTATTGCTAAGGAGCTTAGGAAAGAAATAACAAACTGGAATTAGAAATTATCTATCAATTTCGGAAAATGTTCGAATTACAAAATTCCTAAAGGTACCTACTTGGTTTTATGTTTTATATGTGAGCTGGTCACTTATCCAGATGAGAGTGGCAGATCCTGATAAACGGGCAGGCGAGCTGGCGGAGGCAAGTATCATCCCTTCATGGCTCATTTAAGGAAAATATTAAATTGAATCCGACCTTTGCATATAATAAATCTTAGACTTTAGTTCATTTTCAAATAATTTTAAAAATGATGATATTCTTGGGTTTAAAGTGCGATAGTGGATTTAAAGATGTTCCGACGCGGAGCAATAATATCCATTCACTCTAAATGCACAACCACGTCGCTTTTTCTCTTTTTTTTTATTGGCGAGATCGATGTCGCTTTAGAGCAAACATGCATTTATTTTATCTTCTCCTCCGCTTCTTGTCTATGCGGACGGAAACAAAACTCGCCCAGTGAATGTTTCTTCCAAATCAGCCTAAAGTGATCTTATACACCTATGACATGCCTCTGCATGAGTTATCAGGATGGGGGTGATTAGTGACTTATAATATCTTTTTTATCTAGAAGAAGCTAATCGATGAGAAGCCATATTAGTTAGTATTAACTAATGAGTCTTATTTCTTTATAAAAACTTCGGCTATGAATTATCAGCTTGCAACTTTCAGACAATATTTTCTCTTAGTGTAGTATATAATATTTGCACATATTTTGACATTGACAAATTTATTAGATTTCTTGGCATCTCTAGACATTGATACATTTTAAAAGTTCATGAAGCCATTTGTGTTCTTTGATGAACTCTAAACTAATTTATAGCATTAACCACTCGTAAAAGTATCGTTTGGATTTATTTTCTTTGTTTTCCTTTATTTCTATTTTTGTTTATTCATACTTAGAGACAGATACTTTCATACATTGTTTATGTATCTTCATTTTTTTTTTTGCTTCATTTTACCTATAATTAGAATCACATAATTCATTTTTTATCAATACCTCGCAACTAGACAAATTTATTTTTTAATCTATTTTTAGAAACACAAATTCATTTTCATCAATATCCCGGTAATTCTGATAAATCATCGCATAAGTTTTCCTCTTTTATTTATATAGCAAGGCGGAAGTTCTTGTTCTTAAAAGAAATAGACTAATACAGTTTTAACTACAGCTGTTTTTTTTTTGTAACCAGAAGCATATATTCAGATGTAGAGTTTGATTGTTGACGCGATCATAAAACATAAAGGGAACAACAAATAATTTTATGTTTATATGAAATAAGCATTTTCGCGTTTATCTTGTAAACGATCGCTTTTTAATTCAATCTGGCGTAAAAACCACTCAATATTTGCTACTGATAAAATGCTTGATCAACATTAGTGTTCATCATGTTCTTAAGTGGGAATCCTTAAGCGTCATAGAATGTCATCGGGTTATGTGCACTATCGAGTTTTGTATTCATATCTATAAAAATAGATTTATTTAAAAGAGTTGGTTAGTTATCAATTTTCAATACGATTTGACAGGAATTTTATATCGATAACTCTCACAACTTATCACATACCATATTGTAGGAAATTCAGCTTTGACCTTTTTGAAAATATAAAGTGTTTTTATTTTTCACCTCAGAACAGGACACTGAGCAGTCAAATAAAAATGTGTGCTTCTTTCTTAGGTTAGGTTAGGTTAGGTTAAAGTGGTTGTCATTAAAGCGTCCGACACACTTAGACCATTAGAGGTCCATTGTGATACCACGATCTAATCGGGAACAAAAAAGGTTTCCTACTAGTTAAAACCATTTGGAGCTTCTGATGAAGCGAAGGAGACTTTTAATGTCTGTGTTTATGAGATCGCTTGGTTCATTATAGAAATATTTTCCTAGATGAAGTTTGCGTCTGTAAGAGAGAGCAGGGCATGTACAAAGAAGGTGTGGGATTGTCTCCTCTTCCTCCTCGTCCAAGCAACTCCTGCAAAAATCGTTTGATAGTACACCGAGTCGTGCGGCGTGTCTACCTATGAGACAGTGTCCAGTTATGACACCTATTACGGAGCTGATCTGAGATCTACTGAGGGACAGTAGACATTTTGACCGTTTCAGATCCAGTTTAGGCCAGATTTTTTTGGTCGCCATACAAGTGGTAGTATTTAGCCATCTTGTGTTTGATTGTTCCAGAGCGATTTGTTTCAGCATAAGTTTACTTGTAGCTATGGGCATACCTATATTTGCCTTTTCGGGTAAGATAGGCATTTCCGTTCCAATTCTGAACTCGCCAGAGACTGATGCGAGGGATTTCAAAGCAGCCTGACTATCTGAGGAGATACGGATATCCGTGCTAGATACCACGTTTTCTTTAAGCCAAGACAATACTTCCTTTATCGCCAGAATTTCCGCTTGGAATACGCTACAATGGTTTGGTAGGCGGAAGGAGAGACTAAGGTTTAGTCCATCTGAGTACACTCCACCACCCACTCCGTTTTCAGTCTTCGATCCATCTGTAAAAAAGTTTACTGATTTATTTCCTGTCAAAGCCCCTTCCTCCCAAGCTGACCTTGAGGGAATGGTGACTTCAAAGTTTTTATCGAAAACCAAAAAGGGAGTGATGTAGTCAGAGTGACTTGGGAGAGTTCCGAATAAATTCAGAATGGTGGAGTGGCCAATAGAGTTATTGGTCCATTGAGAGATGGCTTTGAGACGTATGGCTGTGCTCGCGGCCATTTGTTTGCTGTAAATATCTAGGGGTGTCAGGTTGAGAAGTATGTCTAGTACAGTGGAAGGTGTCGAGCGAAGAGCTCCGCTGATGCACATACACGCTGAACGTTGAACTCTGCTTAGTTTATCGCGATTTATCGCTTTATCTAAGGCCGTCCACCATACGGTCACCCCGTGAGTGAGTATCGGTCTGATGACCGCAGTATATAGCCAGTGAGTAATTTGTGGAGACAAGCCCCACTTGTTCCCTACGGCTTTTTTACAAGAAAAGAGAGCTACCGTGGCTTTCCTTACTCTTTCCTGTATATTAGGTTTCCAACTTAACTTTTTGTCTAAAATAAGACCCAGGTATTTAGCTTGATCTGAGAAAGTAAGTGGAACACCTTTAATCGATGGAGGGTCTAGTTGAGGAATTTTGTATTTCCTTGTGAAGAGGACTAGTTCAGTCTTGTGGGGGTTAACACCTAAGCCACATCGATCTGTCCATTTTAGTAGCTTGTTGAGAGCGGTTTGTATAAGTTCTGTTAGAATTTGAGGATGCTTTCCTGATACGGCAATGGCAATATCGTCAGCGTATGCAATCACTTTGAATCCCTCTTCTTCTAGGTCTATTAGCAGATCATTAACTATCATGTTCCATAGAAGTGGGGATAGGACTCCACCTTGTGGGGTTCCTCTACTGACTGACCTTCTTGTAGTAAAGCTACCTAGTTCCGCATTTATAATTCTGCTTTTCAGCATGAAATTTATAAGGTTACCAAGTGAGCTATCCACATTGAGATTCTGCAGTGTCTTCGCTATTGCAGCGCTGTCGACATTGTTGAAGGCGCCTTCTATATCTAGGAATGCAACTAGATTGTATTCTTTGTGATCCTAGGGAGGATTCGATGGCGCGTACCAAGGTATGTAGCGCAGTTTCTACCGATTTTCCCTTGCAGTAAGCGTGTTGTGCTGTAGAAAAAGGGTTTGGTTTTATAACACTACGCAGATGAATGTCAATCAATCGTTCCAGTGTCTTAAGAAGAAATGACGATAGACTGATAGATCTTAGATCCTTGGGCGTAACGTGGGAGCATTTACCAGCTTTGGGTATAAAGACTACTTTAACTTCTCTCCATATAAGGGGAATATGAACCAGATTTAGACAACTGTTCATTATTATCTCTAACGTGGGTAAGATAATGCTTCTTTCTTAGATCAAACAGATTACTGAAGTCAATTTATGGTTTTTCAAAGGAGTTCTTTCGGAGCATGCTCTATGCTCTGAGAATAAAATGATCAAGCAGATGGAGTAAAAACCTAAGTAATTTGATGGATTTTCAATTGCATTTTAGTTCATAATAAACTAGTCTTTATTCGATTGCCTTATTCAGAGTCTTAAATGGTGTTTTTTTTTTTTTATTTATTAGATTACACGGGTCAACAAAATTAGATCTTTGTTTGCAACAGAATCCAAAATCACAAATGAAAAGTCGGTTTAGCATAAACGTTTTCTTTATTTTTTTTAGAAAGAATAAAAAATAATTGTCACGAAAAATGGATTGATTTTCACTCAAGTAGTTATTAAAAAAAAAAAAACAATTAATTTTCACTTAACCCTTCACACCTGTTGGTATACATGTGTATCTCCCACGTAATAATTAAATAATCCAAAATAGGTTTCTGAAAATATTGAAATCATTTCGCAGTTTAATCATTTTGAATGGTTTTACAGATATTACCAAGTTTTAATCAAGACAAGGTGTTTGGTGCTTCTACTACAAATCTACTAAGGGCCATTTGCTGATACGAAACTTAAATATTTATGTTCAACTTAAGCGCTTATGTTCTACTTTTTCCTCGACGTAAACTGTCACATAAGAGTTTATGTGGAACATAAGTATTTATGTTCTGTATCAGCAAATGGGCCTAAGGAACCAAGATAATCGAAACGAAGATATGGCGAAATGTTTCATACTTTCTTAGTATTTTGTATAAAAAGCGTGAATCATATTCAACAACTATATTTACGATAGAACATTTCTTCCAATTGATAGTTCTTATCTCCTTTTACAGTCGTGATCGTTGGGATTATTACCAAGATTTTCTTACTAGCTGTTTTGAGTTACACAAATCACAGAGCGGTACCGAAAGCACCGAAGATGGCATATCCAACATGGACGAATGCCACGACTTTTTATGTCAGGTATGTTGTTGTGTTTTCTGTTCTTCACTTATTTGTCTTGTTGATTCTTTTTTTTTTTAATTATTTTTAGTTGATAGAAGGTGATGGCAAGCGTGTACGAGGACCATATCTAGCTCGTTTGGAGCTACACAAGCGTATGCGGGTCAATCAAATGAACGCCCAAGAACTTCTTGGTGATTTCATACAACTTATAATTGAATATTTCCGTTTATTTGGAGATAAGTCATGCTGTACTTCTGATGTTACATTATTCCTGACATCAGTTTCTTTGGAAGACCGATTATTGCTAGCAAGCAAGCTCCTTCAAGAAACTGGAATATCTTCAACATCATTACCGCAAAATGTAAGGTGATAAGTTTGATTTTTAACTCTAATATAAATCGATGTTTTACTTTAGAAAGAACAAATGCAAAAGCACATATGCTCTTTACAAATTTCCAGAATTTGTGGTCATTATGTGAACCTTGAGACGGAGCATTTGGTGGCATTTTATACGGCCTTGCGTTTGCATTACGAACATGGGCTCAGTTCATTTGGCAAGAATCTATTGCCCACAGATATG
This sequence comes from Philhelius festivus, assembly GCA_963931855.1. Classification (NCBI taxonomy): domain Eukaryota; kingdom Metazoa; phylum Arthropoda; class Insecta; order Diptera; family Syrphidae; genus Philhelius; species Philhelius festivus. Next base: position 69,072,832 of record OZ007555.1, read on the forward strand.
GGACCTTCGGATCCATATGCATTGCTGGCTGGTGAGAACAAACAAATTTTTTTAAAACGAAAATTAATTAACCTTTACTCTTTTTTTTTAGCAAATGTTATGTACGATGTTTGTGTAAGAGAACAAAAATCAGATAAGTTGTTCGAAGCGCTGTGTCTTTTGCAATATGTCCTCAAAAACAGTCCCAGTAATTTTCATGTGAAGCTGTTGTGCTTAAAAATTTATCATATCTTTGGTTGCATCACGGGAGCGCAGCAAATGTACGAGTCAATCGATATAAAACACATTCAGCTGGACTCAATGGGTTATATTCATTGCAATTTGCTTCCACTTTGTGGCCGTCCATCAATAGCTCGTGTGGTATTTGATACAACCTTGAAATTTTTCACCAACAGTTATAAAGAACGCTTGGAATATATAGCCTTGACATACCGCTTCTGTTCCTTTTCAAAGCTTCAAGAATTTCTTAATTTCAAGGAACGACTGACAAACAGTTTGCATTATGTTTCAATTTCCGTGGAAGCACAACTCGCCGATTTGGTTTCTTTATTCGGATCTGTTCAACAAAATCTCAATACGTATAGTTTAATGAGTATAGAACCACAAGAGGATCGAATCAATTGGAATGACTTGTCTGATAATCGCGATTTACCAGCTATAGTACGTTGGGATCCTGTGCATATTGTAAGTCATGAACAGCATCAGAGGGAAACTATTGAACAAGAACTCGAAGCGCTACAGCTGCGTTCCTTAATGTTAAGATTGGTAGCATCATTTGTTGACCTTTATCATTTTAATGGCAACAGCAACAGCAGTAAGACGAAAGGTGAATCTAATTTGAAAGACACTGAAACTGTGGAGTTATTGCGCGAAGGCTGGGAAGGACTGTTCCAACGAATACGCCTGATGAAATATGAGAAGATTTCTAACCAGTTTCTAGTCAATTTACTACCATCGCGTCTACATTTGATGCTTGAACTGCCATATGAAAAATTCTTTACTGATTTGGCGAGTTTTATCTTGGATTTGCATATAGGCTACATTAAAATGGAACAATGTAAAGTGATAAGTAACAACGTAGATGAGGTGACTTGCGTGTTTTTAGATGCTATTAAAGAAAGTAATAACAGTGAGGATAACCTTTGGTGTCGGCGGTCGGTTCAGCAGAGGATTTCAGTTGCCATTGAGGTTTATTCAAAAGATAATTTAATTGTTCTTCTTTAATGTGTTTGATTTTATTTTAGATTCTATCCCTTTATGCCTTTATTTTATCAATTTGCCACGAGAGATTCGCGATATCATCACAAAACTCACAAACTAAAAAACACAAAAAAAAGGATGGCAAATCAAATCAGAACGAAGAGAAGAATTTAGTCACAAATATTATGAACGAAAAGGAACGAATGCAGTTGATAGTGGAATTAATGCGCCATCTTAAGCAACATTTACAAAATTGCACTAATTCTCTTGGTAAGTAAATTTCCTTATAAAAATAAATAACTTAGAGGCCGGCGGCTCGTAGAGTGCCTAAAGAGTACATTACTCCACATTAAAAACATTTTTCAAGCTGCTTGAAACGAACCCAGATATAATGCAAAATATAAATATATTTTCGTATCTTTAAATTTACAAACGTTGTTCCGGAGTGAGTATATTTATGCTGATAAATTGCTTAGCTGTCTTCAGTTTCGCACATCAAGTTGTTTGAGGTTCTCTCCTACTTATGTGCGCCACCTGAATCGCGGTCTTCCTCTACTGCGTCGTCGCTCGGGGTTTGATTCAAAGACTCCGGGCGAGACTCCGGGTTCATTCGCTCTACATGTCCTAGTCATGTCTGTCGTTGGACCTTAACTCGTTTGACTAGGTTGATTTCGCTGTACAATCAGTATAGTTTATGGTTATATCTTCTCCTCCCCTCCCCTTCGTTGCAGACAGGGCCAAAGATCACGAAGAATTTTCCACTCGAAAATGATGGGAGTTTTATAGAGGGACACTTTAGTTGCCCGAGACAGGACTGCTACTTAATTGCCTTCTTAGTCCAAAAAAGCAGCGATTAGCAAGAGTTATTCCTCGTTTGATCTCCGTGCTGGTGTTGTTGTCTGAATTAATAGCGGCGCATATGTTTACAAAGTCCTTAACTGCCTCAATATTATATCTGTATTTGGTAACGTTCTGTCCAAGACGTCGGTGTTGTGTGTCCTTCTGATGATAACATATACTTGGTCTTGCCCTCATTGATCGCTAAACCCATCTTCTTCGCTTCCGTCTCATTGCTCACAAACGTGCTACTGACATCACGCTTTTTTCTTCTAATTATGTCAATGCCGTCCGCGTATCGGATTAAATGGACGGACTTTTTGAAAGATTGTGCCTCTAGTGTTGACTGTCCGCTGTCACAGAAATCAGTTTTGCCAACTTAAAAATTCTACGCTTTTAAAACATACCATTTATTATTTTCCTTATATAATAAAGTGTTCTATCCAAGTGCGTGTTATTTCAGAGAAACTTCTTTGTAAATATTACTTCTGAAAAAGTACATATGTATAATGTTTGCTTTGCATTTGTTAAAAAAACACGCTATTAGTAATAAAAATATATGTTTTATTTGCTTATACTCTATGATTGGTATAGTCTAGATAGATTGGATAGTCTTCGGAAATATTAATTTGAGAACAAACATTCGGAGTAATTCCCAAAGAAAGAATTTTGAAAATATTTTCTCATAAATACTGGAATAAAAATCAAAAAATTGATTTTATTGATCAAGTTCAAGAAATAAACATATGGAAGTATTTTATATTAATTTAAGAAATATGTAATTGCAAAGATTCATTTTATTTTCTGACTTGAAATTTTGTTCATTCAAGTTAAACAAAATAAGAAATACCTAAAAAAATACTGTGTCGAATTTATTCGTGTTTTATACAGAGTCCGCAATATATTCATACATTATCATCATCATCATCGGCTCGACAACCGGGTTCCGGTCCTGGCCTCTTTCAACAAGTCTCCACCTATCCCGGTCTCTAGCCGACGCCATCCAATTGCGCACCTCAAGCAAGCATGGTCTACCACGCTGTCGTCTACCATAGAATGTACCACAAAGAACTTTGCGAGCAGGTTCCTCTTCGCTCATGCGAGCTTAGGTGCCCTGCCCACCGGAGTCTACCGAGCTTAATTTTTGTCACGATATCTGCTTCAAGGTAGATTGCGTACAGTTCATGATTGTAGCGTTTCCGGAATCGTCCTTCCTCACATATGGGGCTAACAATTCTCCTTAAGACTTTTCTCTCGAACGCAGCTAAGAGGTCGAGGTTGCTAAGCACCCAAGTCTCGGATCCATATGTGAGTACTGGCAGGACCATGGTCCTGTACAGCAGCAGTTTTGAAGTTATGGTGAGATTTCTGGATTTGAAGAGCTTTGATAGACTATACATTCATACATTATATTGTTCTTTATTTTGAAAGAGACATTTCAACCTTCTTAAGCATTAATTCAATAAATTTTTCGACTCCTATTGGTTGTAGAGTAGTTAAAAACATTCTCTTAAACTATTCCTCACAAGCATTTTTGACAACTCCCTCCGCTAACTAGTTACTGTCGAAAAATTGCTTAAATTTTGGATTTGAAATGGTTTGAATCTTTAGACTATGTTCATCTGAAAAACAAAAATATGTATATTTTTTGAGAAGTATTAAAGTTTTTATACGTCAAATATAAGACAAATTTCACTTACGTTATAAATTTATTATGTGTTTAAAAAAAATAGTTTATTTTAATATATCGTTTGGATGCTGGGGACATTCCATGAAACTGTAAACTGATGAACTCGATAAAAGTGGAACCACAGTCCCTATTTTTTAGCAGATATTGATTTATACATCGCTTCAACTACAACGATTCGAGTGATCTGGTAAATACTGAAATACTCGTTAATAGTATTATAGCTGAAAAAAAAATGTTTGTACGTAGCGTTATTTTTGGTCTTAAAAAACTTAAAAATGTTATCTATCAACTTAAAAGAAAATCGGCAGATCCGTTTAGGCTATAGTCACACAATTGCGAGACCCAATTTTTCGTCTTTTAAAAACAGTACAACAACTGTGGACTATGTTCTTTTTTCATTCAATTAATAACTAAAGCCGTTTGTGCTCAAATCATATTTACTTTAAGCTTATTTTTTATTAACAACAAATTATAAATTTATTGTTAAAAAGAAGAAAGAGCACTAGCTACAAGTTTTTCACTCGGAAATAATATACACAGATAAATTATAAAGTTATATTGCAAGTGTGAAGAAAATTATTGATAGTTATAATATTTTCAAGGCTAAAGGTATTTAAAAATGAGTTATTTGTTTGGTTAGTTTTTAGGATGTTGATTTTGTTCGATTCTGCACATTGTGATTGGCCGATTAAGTGTGATATGTTGATTGTGGCAAGTTGAACACAGAGGTGGATTTGCTTTTTTAAGAGGTATTGATGTATGAGAACGCTATGTCCCAAGCGAAGAAAAATGGAATTGTAAATTAATTTGCTTAAGATTGTAGATTTGTAGATGGGAGCACAGCACATATTAATTTTGGAGTAGTGAGTATCGTTTCTTCTCCAATTTAATTCCTTGTTGGTTTTAATAATCTGTTTGATTTTACCTGGAAGGTCCTTTTTTGATAACACATTTAATGCATAAACCGTTTTTATATTGCAAAGTTTTGCCGCTTCAGATGCATTTCGTTACCTGATATACCGGTATGAGCAAGTACCCACATCATTTTCAACGTTTTGTGGTTTCTTATAAGAATATCCCTTATATTTTTAATAAGTTTTGTGTTGTAGTTTGGGTTGATTACTGGCTAGTGATTTTGCGGTAAAAATTAAATACAATGCCAGTTATTAACACCGTTCCGCCGACGCCATCCAGTTGCGCACACCAAGGCTTCGGGCGTCCTGGTCTACGCCATCTCTCCAGCGCAAGCATGGTCTACCACGCTGTCGTCTACCATAGAATGTACCACAAAGAACTTTCCGAGCAAGTTCCTCTTCGCTCATGCGAGCTAGGTGCCCTGCCCACCGGAGTCTACCGAGCTTAATTTTTGTCACAATATCTGCTTCAAGGTAGATTGCGTACAATTCATGATTGTACCGTCTCCGGAATCGTCCTTCCTCACATATTGTACGAGTATTTTGATAAAGTTGAATTAAAGGATTTATTTTCTGTATTTCAAGGTGGAAGTGTTGCAGTATTGCTTAATTTTTATATACACAATCAAGCTGTCAAAGTAAATACAATGAAACGAATAAAAAAAGTGCATTTTTTTGTGTAAACATTCGATCTCAGAATTCTAATGCAAAACACGAAAAAAAAGGCTGGGTGCGACCCACACTGATAACTTCCCATTTGTGGTCTTGAAAACTTTATATTTAGTTTTTTTCAAATACCAAATTTTCAGCGAAACAAACTTTAGCTGTAAAATTCAAACAAACATTATTTTAAGATTGAAAAGCATTTTAATTATTTAAAGAGATTTGAAATTAAGATTGTTGATGTATAAGTTGTTTCAAAATATATTATATTATAGAAATTACTTTATTATTTCGGTTCCAAACATTTTAATTGAAAAAAATTTAAAAACGAAATATTCAAATATAAAAGATACGGTTTGGCTATTGATGGAAGGGTACTTACAAAATATATCCGCTCTAAAACTAGACATATGTCAAATATAAACCATTTGTTAGAAATTGTATTATGTATAAAATTAAATAATGGCAAAGTCAATATCATTGCTCGTTCTCAAGATATTCTAGTCGAAAAACAAATATTACCACTTTTTAGTAGATTTTTATATTTTTGTTAAAACTGTCAATTCGATACTTGTCAAAATTTAACCATATGTTAATAATTGTATTATGTCGATACCTTCCCGTAAGAATGTACTAAGCGACACTTTTTTCGAAAATGACTTTTTGATGAGGAAATATACTATATGTTAAGGGCCACGTTTTGGCCTGGGTTTCGCCAACCTATTATGCATGAAAAGGACACTAGAGTACAAATAAAAACAACTGCCATGTTTTCTCATTAAAATAATGTTGCCACCTAAAATTGGTATTATCCGCCAAAAAAATTATGCTAAGCGACATTAATAAAGATCTCATTGTCGTGAGCAACAAAAAATTTTGTTAGATGTCACTTAGTTTAACCAAAATTGTCTCTTAGCACACTATGATTCAACTAGAACTTTCCTCGTTTTTTTTGTTTCCTGAACAATTTTAGAAATGTCGCTTAGTATACATTCTTACGGGAAGGTATCGATGTATAAAACAACATACTTTAGAAGGCACTATCGGTGTTCATTCCCAAGAAATTCTACTTGAAATACAATTTTAACTAGTTTTCACTAGAATTTTTAATAGTTTTTTTATTTAAAAAAAAAATCTATTAATTCAATATTTGTCAACATTTTACCAATTGTACAAAATTATACTATGTATAAAATAAACTAAATTAGAAGTCAATATCACTACTAGTTCTCGAGAAATTGGAGTCGAAAAAAAATTTTTACCAATTTTCAATAGAATTTTATATAGTTTTTTATTTTTTGTAAAAAAACTGTAAACTGATTTTTTTTGAAATTTTCACCAGTTGTCAAACACATTATTTTTCGTAAAATAAAATTATTTTGAGTTTCAAATTGTTTTCCGTTCTTAGAATATCTGGGTTATGAAATTTTTTTTTCAGTTTTTTTTGTTTGAAAAAATAACGGTATGTTCATTTTTTTCCAAATTCATACCAAATCTGTATGACCTTATAATGAGTACATTAAATTTTATTTGAAATCAATAGCATTATTTTTTCGTGAGATATTTGAAACTAACCAAAAATTTTACTTTTTGTTTGAACCGTTATAGTGAAAAAACTACTCACTGAATTTTAATAAACCCCCTTTCAGCCTCTTTCGAAGTTATTATCTATCAAACAAAATTTATTTGAAGTCGATATCTTTACTCGTTCTTGAGATATCGACGACGAAAAATGGTACCAGACATCAAAGACACACACACAGACATCTCTCTAAAAATGATTGAAATACGAGTAGCCTCTAGGGACCTTGAAACGTCGAGAAATGTCAAAAATTCCAATTTGACAAATCGGACCGATTACAATAACTCCCTATGGGAAGTTAACAATGTGTTTTTGTTGTTTTTAATTTAAATTTTTGAAGTCAATTTTTTGTGCTAAATTTTTATTTCATTATTAATTTTTTTTCTTCACAAAAACTATCCGCAATGGGATAGCTAACTTAACAAAAAATAAAATATTTTGCCCAGCCGTTCTCGAATTTATCAATATCAAATAACAGCTTATTTTTATATACATACATAGATAAGAATGAAAAAGATTTTATGTTTTTTATTTATTAAATTAAATATTTTTTTTTTCAGCTGGCTGGAGAGCACCTCAGATACCAACAAACTTGGTCTCTTGTATGGCTGACATGTCACTAAATCCGGATGTTGAAACAAGTCTACTTAGTGAAGTAGCAATTACATTTAAAGATAGCCATGACCAAACCATCACAGAATTAAAAAACCTTATCAAGGATAAAATCCGCATGGTGAACAAGTGATAGCAAAAATAAAATAAAAACTGAAACCAACGCCTAGAAAGCTATTAAAATGAGAGATATATTGGGATAGAGAAGAATCGAATTTTTGAAATCATACAAATTTCTCCAATATTTACATAAATATGTAATAGAAATTACTTACTTTGATAGTATTGTTTGTACCTAAAAGAGGAAATTTGATTTATTTGCCAAAGGAACCAAAATTCTTTCAAAAACATCCTAAGTTTTTCCGGAGTGATGTTAACCTTAGATTTTATAAATAATTTTTTTTTAATTGTTGATTATTCTTCTTATTTTAGGTACATAAACTCTCCCTTGCTCCCGTAGAATGTGTTGTTCTAAATTCAACTAACAAAACATCCTATTTATTGATAATTATGTTAATTATATTACCCGCAAACCCAATTTGTTTTAATATTGATAATATATAAGAAGTAGCTTTTAGATATATCGTTTTTAAGTCAGTCTACAAGCAGTACGTTTACGTAAAATAAAATCAAAAAAATTTAATTTATTAATGGTGTTGATTAATTAATGAAATTTGGGGCTTAAGCAAATTAAAAGATACAGAACTATAGTGAAACATCTACATATGTTTTCATCGGCCAAAGGAGCAATTCTGTCTATTTGGAGCCATTTAACCAAAAGTATGCTTATCACTGAACAAAATTATACTTGGTGAGTCTCGAATCTGTATCATGATTGTCATAATAAACTTGAATAAACGTTGTTTAAAATGCTAAAAACTGTTATATATAGATACTAACTGCTGTTGAAAATATTATTAATAACAAATACAATTCTGACCATGTTAAACAGTATCTATAACAATTCCAAGGCTTTTGATAGTTGATAGATTCCTTTTAAAAAACAATGGTTTTGAACTTCACCCCACCCACGGCTATGAACCTGCCGGAATCTTTGGATTTAATATCGTGATAAACATACCTATAAACCCAAATACTAATATTTTGGCTAAACATCCATTACTTAAATTTGGCTTTTGCTTTTGTATTATTTATTTCTAATAGTGATATTTAAAATTTGTGCACCTAACTTTTACTTGTCTTCGGATTTTTAATTACAAATATTTCATTTTTCATGATGTATACTTAGATTTAAAAGTTCTCTGCGATAATTAAAAAAAAATTAATGATTCGTGAGTAAAACCGTCTTCCATTTAAGTATTGTATACAACTTTGAAACGAAAATAAAAATGTATTTGCAATCTACATACCTAGGTCAACAAAAGACATACGAGTATTTAAAATTTATTTTTTTTTTGTTAAACAAATTGAACTTTCAAAATTAAAAAAACTGCACAAAATTAGAACTTCCGCATGTGTAGTGGAAACCCAATGACAAAGAGTCAACTAAAATGTACCGTAACTTGGCCATTAGACAAAGAGCGAAGATAATCACCCCGATTACCGATGTCGTAAACGACAGCGAAAAATACGACCTGACACGATCTGCATTCCATAATGGCCAAATCACAATCTCGCGTTCGTCGGTCCGGCGTTAAATGGGCGTTTGATCGTATATACGATTTTGTGTGTCAAAAAGCGCGACCGTAGCATTTGTAAAACGAAATTTAGCTTCAAACCTCGAGCGTTGACTGACATTTCCATGACATCTTTGATAAGTACCTACTTAATTGTTATATTCCAATGAATTTTGTTACTGTTTATTAATTTACAAGGTATATAATATTGGGTATTTTAAATTTTGGGCATTTAAAATAGTTAATTTGTAAAGCTATTTTCTTAAACAAGAGATGGATATGGATGATCTTGATGACCTCCTTGACTTTTCCTTGTTCGGTGTTGTGAGCTATGCTGGGTATGAGGCATTTAAAAACAAATGTGGAGTAAAATCAAGTGTCTGTAAGTTAATTATGATTAAGTGTATTATCTTTTTCGATATACATTACCTACAAACTTTTCAAAAGAATCGCAAGATGTGCTTTCATGATGGTGCACCGTGCCGCTATCCACGCCGGGGCCGCCGATTGTTGATAGTTTGGTGGTTCAAAGTTAATAGGGTTCATACAGCCGGGTTAAAGATTTCTGAAAAAATATAATTATTTAAATAAAAACAGAACCACACTTTTTTTGATTTAATTATTATTAAAAATCAATTACTTCTTATTTCACTTCAATTTTCAACTTTCAAAACAAATACAAAATACGGCCGACAATGAACTGTCAAACGCCCGACCGAATAGAAAATAGATCTACTTTTGCTTTGGCCTGGCGTTGGTCTGACGTTTACGATATTACGATATAAAGCAGTCGCAACGCCTGAGGTAACATTTCAGATTGCCTCATAAGAGTCTATTGTTTTTATTCAAAATGTCAAAGCCCGACCGACCAAACGCGAGATTGTGGTTTGGCTATAAGTCGTTTCCAACTTTTGTCACTCGTTTTGTTGTCGTCTGTAAATGTCAAACGTCGTTGAACACTTTCTTTCTGCATTCTGTAAGACGAAAAGATACGACGACTAAGAAAAAAAACCACGATATCTCTCGTTCAGAAATTTACACACGACAGAGACATAGAAGGTCGCAAAACTGCAAGTATTCTTGTTAAATAATTTATTTTATCGAATTTTTTTACGATAAATAAAACAAGTACATACGAGTATTTGTCTAAATTTGACATACTATACTATATACTAAAATGTTGTAATTAACAAATGAAAACCAATTCCAGACGCTCGTAGATTTGATTTGAGGAAGAAGACGAGCAGTTAGGGTTTTTTTTTTTTTTGAAGGGGATGCAAAAACCGTCCTCCAGTAAGAGATGGAGATGCTTGGCAAAAGTTTTGAATCGCTTATTCTATAACGGCAAGCTTTCGCTATTAATCAAAAAAGAGCTACGCTTTTGAAGAAGCAGTGTGTACTCCAAGAAATAACCTTAAATTGTATCAATGAAAGTATAAACAAAGGGAGAAAAGAGGAATATAAGTCATACAAATTAAAGGAGCACACTGCTAGGAGAGACACAACACATCTTAAGATCCAAGAGGAAACACTTGTAATTTATAAACATGGGATGGAAAGAAAAGAAACTAATAAATGTAATACATTTCAACACTTATCATTTTAATTACTTATTTATTTTCTAATAATTAAAAGAAACTGCATTTGTTCATTAATATTGTATGTAGAGTGTAGACTTTCCTTTGAATTTGACAGATGTTTGTTACTTTTTCATCGTTTTTAAATCTGTTACAAAATCATCGCGTCGAAGAAGTTATGGAATGCCATTTAAAAAACGATACGACAGAGAAAACGATAGACGTCGAAAAAACGAGACGACATAGGTAATTGGGGTGAATATTTTTCAACATCAAAGTTCCTTCATTAATTTTATTACTTTTACTTTAGATGGCGCTCACAGTCCAAGGTGGATCAATCAATCGTTTTATGTTGACATGAAAACTACGTACTTTAATGTTTTTTTTTATATAATTTAATTCAAATAATGTTTAAAATACACATATATTATCCTTATTTTAATGTACGAGAGGTTAAAATGGTGTGGGATATATTTATCTTAAACTAAATTAGTCTACGATGTTAAAGGTTCACTTTTTAATAGCAGTTTAGCTGCTTGTGGATCATTTTGATGCTGCAGTGTTTGAAGATGGGCACGTAAATGATGTAATTGGGAGAATCTCTTGCCACATAGTTCACATCTAATTTTAAAAGATTAACAATTTAATTTAATTAAAAATATTGCATTCTTTTCTTACGTAAATGGTTTTTCTCCAGTATGAGTCATCATGTGCACTTTGAGAACATTTGAATAAGTAAAAGATTTTCCACATGATTCGCATTTATATGGCCGTTCATTTGTGTGAATTCTATAAAGATAGTAGATATAAATTTTATTTAAATGGATAATACGGATATACTACTAATTTTAATTAAATAAAATAAAAAAAGCAAACAAATAAGCCCAACTCTTGTAAAAATTGATATATTTTGTTCATCAATATCAATTTTTATAATCACCTCTACTCCGTCATCAAAACTTTCTAGCAATGTATTTCTCAAATAGGCAAGGTCGTCAATAGGAGGTGGCTTAGGGCCTTTCAGCCAAGTTCAATCAAGAAATGTAAAATAAGTAATGGGTATTGCCATCCTGGAAAATTGCACCTCGCGCCAAGGTCACATTATAAGAAGCATTGAGAGCAGAAGTGGCGTAACCCTCATTTGTTTCAATTTTGACTTTATAATCCACAATGGTCAAAAATAAATTTTCTTTCAACGCAGAATGACGTTACTTATATTTGCTCATAAATCAATACAAAAATGCTGAAACATTGTTTCTGCACGGAACTTTTCCTAGAGCAGAAATGGTGTAACCCACTTACGCCACTTCTGCGCTAGTACAATTTGAAATATGTAAGTAGATTTCAAACACATTTACGTCAATCATAGTATACATCATTGTCAATATAACTTTTAAGGTTTTCGTGGTTGTTGGACATAATAAATAAGTATTTTTCGGATTATCCGCGTTATTTGAAATTTAAATATGAGTGCAATTTAGGACTCAAATTACATTGATGCGAAACGTTCGGGGTGAGTCCTAAATTGCACTCATATTTAAATTTCAAATAACGCGGATAATCCGAAAAATACTTATTTATTATCATTGTCAATGTTGTTAAGTCTTTGCTTCTTGTGTGGTGTTAGCAATCGCATTTACACCCGCCATAAGTCGGAGAGAAAATTTTTATCCCCGGACGTTAACGTATCTAAAATGTTCAATTTGTATAACCACACCAGTCCTGTTTCAGAGTACATACTGTCCATGACTTGCTAAGAAACAAAGCTTACATGTACATATATTTAGCAGCGGCAAGAAAGAAGGATCCATTTCAAATTATTGTTATGGATGGATCTATGATGTTTTCGATGAAAAAATTGGAAAAGAATAAAACAAATCCGAAAATTAATGTAAATAAAGGGAATGCCCTAAAATTATATGGCTAAAATTTCTGAAAGGGACACTTTTCCATATTTTTTACAAGCACAGTAATAATAAAGACATGCTTTTTGATACTGTGATTTTGAAAAAAAAAGAACATCTGCACTCATTACAGATCTCGAACTATAGTTTCCAAAAGAGAATGCCGTTAGTAAAACAAAAAAGAAAGACTTATTCGAGTTACTTAATTTTATCCCACCGAATTACCACGACTTTTATGAAAAATTGAAAACTGTTTGTATGGACAGAGACGTTGGGCTGGTTGAGTACGTAGATGACGAAGAAGAATGAAAGTACTTATCATAGTAGTGTAAACTTAACTTTCTAACTATTTTGTAGTTAAAAGCGATAGTAATTTTTTTTTCATAACCTGTTTTTCAAATTATTGGTGTAACCAAGTTTCTTTTTTAAATTTATTCCAGTATCCAAGAAGCAGTATTTGTGTAACCCACATAAAATCCAGTAATTAATAATTTAAAGAGAAGATTAAGGTCTTAAATATAAGATATTCCACTAGTTATGCCATAACTGAAGTTTATTAACTATTATTTTAAATAGGAAGCTAATAACAAACATTTCTTTCTCGTTAACTTTTTAAACCGTGATTTTCTTAATAAGTGAATATTGGGGTTGGGAGATTTTACTTACACTGGGAATCATTGACGCCTATTGCCGATAGTAAATCGACAAGTTGAAAAGGCTTGCGTTGAAAGGAATATGGATTAAGTCGTGACACGAAAAGACAGGAAATAAGATTTGATTGAAATTAAGAACTTTGAACAGATGGCTAACAAAAAACCCATCAAGAAGTTTACTACTATGGCTGGTAAAATGAATTTGTAATGATGTATTTACCGGGAAAAATTTAAACTGCTCATATTGCGGACAACAGCTAAATCATAAACGTATGTTGCTATTAAATCTGCCAACAACAATTATAAAGGGCTATATAAAAGATAATTCATGTATGACTCTTATGACTATTGTTGTGTTTATGTTATTGTTCGGCCTGTACACAAAGCCTAGCCTAGCCGAGTGGTGGATAAAAATAGCAACACCTCCTGCACATCTTTAAAACCTGTCAAAACAAAAAGGCTTATGAAAACCATTTAAAGAACATGCAACATCACCCATATCACTTGACAGCCAAGTCTCTGAGAGACAAATGACGTCAACTTTTGAACCCTGGAATATGTGTATAAATTCATCAAACTTTGAAAAAATAGGCTGAGTTCGTATTTGCAAAACGCCCGCAGTCCTGCAAAAATTGCGTTCATAATTGAAAACAAACAGCATCATCTCTGCATGAGCATGGCAACACTTGTGTTCATAAAAGTAAACTTACAGTCAACATGCGGTCAATTTGGTATAATTTATAATCGTATAAATATTGATTTTTTCATCTTTGATAAGAAATTAATAACTATCCATCCACAGGATTGAATACAAGGCCAAAATGTGGTCCGATGGTCATATCGAACTATTGCTTTCCATCCGTTTGGGAATGGAATCTGAATTTTTAGCTGGGCGCAGGAAGAAAAAAGTTCTATAAGAAAGGTTTTCCAAGAAATTAAAACTATTTTTTCCATGTTTCCTTATGATAGGGAGGATATTTATTATAAGGAAGTTTCAAAATTTAAAAGCTTCCTATCATAGGATTAAAAAACGAAATAAACTAAGCGGTAGAGAGGTTTCTTCATAGGATTACTTCCATCAGTTCGATGAAGTTTATGGATCTCGACACAATTTTGAACTTCCTCCAGAGCTAATGGCTGAGGTATTTGATCGTTTTGAGGAAATTGGTATTGGTATTTTTGAATGAATATGCCTAAACATCATTCTGCAGGTTCTCTTATTCAAAAATGTTTTCCTTCGTCTTCGGTTTTTTAATTTTCTATTTCTTACCAATTTTCGTCCCATGTTTTCAAAATTGGTTTCTTCCGAAAGACTAATGACAATGCGCTTTAAAATTATGTTTTTACCTGCCATTTTTAAAATAACATTAGAAAACCAAATAAAAGTTCCTGAAAAATAATTAATATTTATTGTATCTACATACATACATTATCTGACTTTTTCTATGTTTGCTATTTTAGAAATTATGAAGTCATTTTTAATAAAGTATGATGACTGCGCACATGCTGTTGTAATTGTGTTCAAAAATATATTCAAAGTATGTTTTAGGCAGGGCAGGGGCAACAAACATTGCAATTACGAACTCAGCCATACTTTGAGCATAAATATGAACAACTTGCTAACTAATGCGCTAACTACATATAACATTAACCATTGCGCGGTTGGTACGATTTTGTTTGAATGAATCTGTGGAGTTTCAATCGTTAGATTTAAACATTCTCAAAAATTAAGAAAAGGAGGTACCAAAAAAACTTAATGTGCTTATGTTTTGTTGTCATCTGTTAGAGCTGTTCTTGTTGTTGTTCGTGACGTTATCGTATAAACGGCAAGGTCATCAGCAGTTTCAACTAATTTGCATCCACTTTATTAGTTTTCTTGACAAAGTGAAAGCTGATTGAACTTTTTTCTCCTGCTTTATTTGAAGTGCATTCTGAAGAGGAGAACGATTTCTTACCGTTAAACATTCGTTGATGTAAACAGGAGAATGTTTGTTGTAATTCCCAATATCATTCATGCCGAGATCTCGCAGACAAAGCTGCGATTTAGTTGTCTTGCGGTGGTTGCCGATCGACCTCAGAATAAAATTCTTATCATTTGGTGGGAAAAATTAAATCATAACCGGTGGTGAAATAGAATTTATTTTGATTTGAGGCGAAATATGTTTTAAAATCTTGGTGTCTTTAGTTTTAAGCTATCACATAGTTGATTAAATATAAATTGAAAATTTGTATTTTGTAACTGTGGAACCTCGTGTAAAAGTGCATCGCTCATTGTGTTCTTTAGTTATTGTTTTTCTTCATAAGTCTCCACGTGAGCTTTTATTTTTTTAATTACCTCGTTGTGTTTTTGTAATTTCTCTTCAAGTTCCTGGTTCTTATCTTTTAGTGTGTTAATTTCTATTTGTTTTGATTCTTTACAAGCGGTTATTAACAGTTTCAAGCTAAAACTTTAAAGCTGCAACTTCTAAATCAATTTTTTCTGTAATTCTTTTTTCTGAGTCCCCAATTAGCGACATAAATCGGACTGTATGTTGCCCTTGTCCAAGTTCAAAGCGGTGTTATCTTTGTGTATATACATAGTTTCATGTACCTACATCTAGTTTTCTTTCGTCTTTAACGCACTTTATAAGTTGTACCTCACCTGTAGATAATGGCAAGTGTTGTTGCTCAACCACTTGTGATGCGAATGCAGATTTTTTTGGTTTGATGTTGGTAACATATTGTTTGTGTTCGCCGAACCTCATTCTAATTGAACGTTTGGTTTGCCCATAATATTTTCTATTGCAAAATCCACAAGAGATCTGGTAAATCCCAGAATGAATTTGGGATTTTTTCAATTTGAAAGGGTTAGAAATCACAATTCGCATATCATGTATATGAAAGATTATTTTTAGACCATTTGTTATATTTGGGGAGAAAGTAATCGAAACACGATTAAAATCAGTTTGTTTGTCTATTTTTGTGTTTTGGTCAAACAGTGTTAATTGACTTATTTTTTGTGTTTTTTTTGCATGTTTCCGAATTATGTTAGTGATGATTTTTGATATAGATGCTGTTTCAAACTACGATAGTTGTGAAAGTGTTGGCGGTGTGAGTTGTGAAAGTGTTGATATTTTTTGCGCTTGTTTCAGAGAGGATGGAGATTCTGTTCTGTAGTGCAGACATTAAATTCTCAAGTTTTTAATGCATGGGTAAGTTGGAGAAAACTTTTATTCAGCGGTTTATTTTAAAGAGAGAGAGAGAGAGCACAAATAGAAATTTAAAGTTTTTTTTTCTATAAGATTTTAACTTAAATGTATGCCAATTTAAAAAAAAAAGCCCATAACTTTAACACGAGGTATTTAAAACATGATTTTTTCTTGAAATTGGAATGATATTTAAACTACTTAAAACCAAACTGAAAACTGCCACTCTGTCACACACGTCAGCTTAGCAATACATCGAATGATTTTCTGATACGATTATTTTATTTCCTCTTTTCGAATTTTAAAATTTTTTTATGAAAAGATTAAAACACTGGTTTGCTTAGATTACAATTCATAAAAATTGTATGTTCTAGTTTAAGGCACAATATTTAAAAACTAACATATGAACGAATTTAACTTTCACTTAAGAACTTTCTCAAGAAATCTGTACTGTTGTGTTTTTGGCAATTGTTTCCACAAAACACATTGTTTCTAGTTATAATTGAAGAAAGTATTTTTGCTGAACAAAATAAAGTATACATATTTAGTTCTCTTTTTAGCTCTTCATTTAAAAATAATAATGTTAAAAAAAGTTAAGAAAATACAAAAAATAAAAATATTGATTCAAAGTTAAAACGCCCTATATTTCATTAGTTAGTTACCTTTCATGTTTAACGTTTGTGGATCTATCTGCAAATGTACGATCACAATACTGACACTTGTAAGGTCTCGCACCTGTATGAGATCTCATATGACGAGTCAGTTGAAAGTTTAACGCAAATGCTTTTTTACAAATCCTTAAAATAAAAACCAAGCAAATATTTGTTTAGAAATGTTTGCAGACAGCTCATACATATGATCAATATATTAAACTTACTCGCATTCAAAAGGCTTTTCTCCACGATGTCTACGCATATGTGCTTCTAAACAATATCGCCGCTGATACGTGTTCCCACAAACCTCACAAATGTGTGTCTGTTTTCTGGTTGTTTTGATTACTGCAGTACCATCTTCGCCCATAGATAGCGTTTTAAGGGGTTTAATATCGACTTTTTGATCAAATTCACTGTCATCATCGGAATAAGCTCCATTGTCCTTAAGTTCGTCATATGAATAATCTGAGTCATTTCCATCTTTATCAACTTTATCAGAAACAGTTGTATATTCTGTTTTAGAGACCTAAGAGTTTTGAAATTAGTTAAAAAATAAAGAGATATATTTACTTTTACGTAGAAATATATTTATTTTCTGATCTAAGAAATAATGGTATATTCTTGGCAAGAAAACGAAATATTCCTTTTTACTAGGGGATCAGGTTTAGAATTAAATTCTTTAGTTTGAAATATTATGCAACTGGTCCAACAACTAACAACGCCTCTGGTCACTTAGTAGTAGTCTTACTGTAACGGTGTTGTTTGTTGCTAGCCAAAAACTTTTCAAAAAGTGAAATGTAAATTTAAATGGTCTGCGACTAAAAGATCTATTTGAAGTTGCTTACACTTCAACTCTTGCTCCAAATGTTTATTTAAGAAATAGGAGCATTTTTAGAAAGGATAGTTCTATCTGCTGACGTCCCAGGTATCGGTCTGTGCATATTTAATTTTTCTAGAATAGTACGCTGTTTCCTAATGAATATTCCAAAATCTGCTTATGTCACACTTAGCCGTGTATTTTAGCTAATAGTGTTCTGTTTTAGGACACGTTTTCTTATATTCCATATAGGGTGATTTTTTGTTTCTGTTTTGGCTAAGGAGTCCATTGTGTTGAATACCATCGTGTAACAATTTATTCTTGGCAAGTTCATTTTACCTCCCCACGCCCTCACATACTAGTTAAGAACTGATGGCATACAAGTTTAGTTCTACGTAGTCCTGCCATAAGTTCTGTCCCTAACAGAAACAAGTTTTATTTAAAAAATATAAAAGCAATCAAAATCAAAGGGCACGGTAGTGCCCAGCCAAGTTCTGGCACTACACCCTTTTTACAGGAACAAACTCAGGCGACTTTTGACCCCTCCCTATCTTCAGTACCAATCAAGTCAGAAACTTGAAATTCCGAATATTTGCTAAGCTAGTCAGGCACATGCGCCTGACCAAATTTCAATTTTCTAGCATAAGCGGTTCCTGAGATATAAGGCCTCAAAAATCACAAAAACCGTAACTGACTGACTGACTGACTGACTGACAGATCATCAAAATTATGGAGCACTTCCCGACATCGTAGAATCTTGTAATTTTGCACAACGGTAGGTCTTGTCATGTAAGCAGAGGAAAAAATCGAAAAATTGAAATTTTCCATTCAGGGGGCGTGGTATCCGCCCACTTTCTCCGAATTGTCTCCGAATTGGTGTTGGTTGAATGGAGCACTTCCTACTGCTGTAAAATGATGAAATTTGGTGAACCGGTAGGGCTTATATTGCATATAAAAAAACAAAAATAAAAACCCAGATTTTCCTTTCGGGGGGCGTGGTATCCGCCCACTTTCTCCGAATTGGTGTTGGTTGAATGGAGCACTTCCAACTACTGTAAAACGATGAAATTTGGTAAAGTGGTAGGGCTCAAATTGCGTTCGAAGAAAAAAATATAAAATTAGCGGTTTTTTATTCAGGGGCGTGGTATCCGCCCACTTCCTCAGAACTGATGTAAATCATATATGGCGCACTTCCAATTGCAGTAGAACAATGAAATTTGGTAGAACGGTAGGGCTCAAATCGCATATAAAGGACCGAAAATAAAATTCGAGGTTTTCCATTCAGGGGCGTGGTATCCGCCCACTTCCTCAGAACTGATATAAATTATTTATGGCGCACTTCGAATTGCAGTAGAACAATGAAATTTGGTAGAACGGTAGGGCTCAAGTCGCATATAAAGGACCAAAAATAAAAATTGATGTTTTCCATTCAGGGGCGTGGTAGCCGCCCACTTCCTCAGAACTGATGTAAATTATATATGGCGCACTTCCAATTGCAGTAGAACAATGAAATTTGGTAGAACGGTAGGGCTCAAATTGCATATAAAGGACCGAAAATAAAAATCGAGGTTTTCCATTCAAGGGCGTGGTATCCGCCCACTTCCTCAGAACTGATGTAAATTATATATGGCGCACTTCCAATTGCAGTAGAACAATGAAATTTGGTAGAACGGTAGGGCTCAAGTCGCATATAAAGGACCAACAATAAAAATTGAGGTTTTCCATTCAGGGGGCGTGGTATGTTTAATTTATATGGAGCACTTCCGATTGCTGTAATTAAGGTAGGTATGTTAGTGTTATGTATCTTGCCAGGATAAGAAGAAATAATTGAAGCGCAAATTAAAACAACCAATAACAAAAAGAAAATATACCAAAAGAAATAGGAAGGCTATAAACTAAGTTGATTTTAGTAGGAAGAGTCCACCCTTCTATCTTTCCTTATCTTTCGAGATTTTGACATGGCAAAATATTTAAATCTTTGCAAAAAGGAGTGAGATCAGACCAAAAACATAAATGTTAAAAAAAGAGCCAAGTTCTTCTATACAAAAACCTTTGTGTAACAAGTCAGCCGTGAAAAGTAATGATATCTAAAAGTGCGCCAAGTTCTTACTTCATGAAGATTTAATACCGAATATTTAAAGTAGAATAATATTGAAACAGCTACAATGTAATAGAGAAATTTTATTATTTAATGATTACTGAGTAAAATTTGATGGGCTTACTTGGCAAGTTTTTTTTTTATGCCCAATTCAAACGGTTTTAAAAACTTGACCAGTAAGCCTATCAAATTTTACTCAGTAATCATTAAATAATAAAATTTCTCTATTACATTGTAGCTGTTTCAATATTATTCTACTTTAAATATTCGGTATTAAATCTTCATGAAGTAAGAACTTGGCGCACTTTTAGATATCATTACTTTTCACGGCTGACTTGTTACACAAAGGTTTTTGTATAGAAGAACTTGGCTCTTTTTTTAACATTTATGTTTTTGGTCTGATTGTTTTTACGTAATTTATTAAGTTAGTATTAAATTTACAATATAAATATATAAGAAATTATTCAAAATGCCCCCCCTTAGCCTTCAAACACTTTCTTAAACGATCCGGCCACTCGTCTATCGCCGCACGCACGACTTCCAGTGGAAACGAAGCTACTGTCTTCAACAAATCAGCTTTGAGAGACGCAATATTTCGATGAGGCTTACAGCAAGCCTTCTCCTCCAAAATGTTCCATAACTGGTAGTTCAGCGGATTAAGATCGGGGCTACCCGGCTGTCAAGCACTCACTGGATATTTCAGCAAAATTCTGCGCCGGCCCACAAAGCAAAAACAACACAACTATGTCTTAAGAACAATTTACCAGAGTTTATTGCCGCAGAAGATTGGCCCTCGGGCAGCCCCGATCTTAATCCGCTGAACTACCGGTTATGGAACAAAGCTCTCAAAGCTGATTTGTTGAAGACAGTAGCTTCGTTTCCACTGGAAGTCGTGCGTGCAGCGATAGACGAGTGGCCGGATCGTTTAATAAAGTGTTTAAAGGCTAAATGGGGGGGGGGGGGGGGGGGGGTAATTTTGAATAACTATATTTATATTGTAAATTTAATACTTAATAAATGACGTAAAAAGAATTTTGATTGCTTTTTTATTTTTTAAATAAAACGTGTTTTTGTTAGGGACAGAACTTATGGCAGGACTTCGTATAAGTACGGCATTGTATAATCCTGAGAATGTTTGATTACCAACACCGTAGGCCAGTGTCTTGCATATCATAAGAGCCTTCGCGGCTTTCCCGAAGGTTATTTCTACGTTTTGCTAGTGATTCCAATCTATTTTACCCCCTATCCTATGATTTCGTCTTTAATTAGTTTCATTAAAATCGATGTATTGTAATAGGTATACACATATTAATTTTATATTAAGAACCCTGTTTAATGTCCTCAATGATATACCTTGAAAAATACATTAGTTATAAGTGTGGGAATATTTCGTTAATAAATATAAGAATAAATAGGTACATATTTGATGTTTAACTTACGTGAAATTTGTTCAATGTTCGACCTAATGGTTTTATATCCAACACTGAGACAGTCTCGTTTTCATAGGTATCGCCTTTTGAAACAAATTCATGTAAATAATCATCAGAGTTTTGACAAATGGTCCTAAATTTGTGAGCAATAGACAGGAATGCGTGACATTTTTTACAGATCTTCGTAGGAAATTCATAGTTTTTTGATATCTTTACATATTGTAAACGAGATTTTTAAATATGTGGATAATTAATAACAATTATAATATGCATATTATTTAGTGATTATTTTTTTACTTTGATTCCGCCACAGGATTCAATTTTCATTGATATTGTCATGTTACTGTCATCTTCCTCAAATATTGATTTCATTCCATCTTCACTGGCTTGTAAACATATTCGACAAACTGATAAATCTATATTTATTTTCATTCTTAATTCTTATAAATTGTTTAATAATAAAATTTTTAAAGATCATACAGTTCGAAACACAAGACAAAAAATACAGAACGACAGAACGCAGTGGCCGTGTTCAAAGCAAATGATTCCACGTTAGATCCGTCCGCGTACACTTTATTTGTGTGAACCTTCTCATTTTTGTACGCGTTTGCGAATGCGATCCACTTTGTACTAAAGCCTAGTACGCAGATCGAGATAAGACAAATTTTATCTCTACAATTTTAATCTCTACAAAACTTTTCCAAATCTCGCGCAAAAGTTTGAAGTCAGAGATGAAATCTAATTTAATGTGTTTTTTAGTGTATTTCTGGAACGGGTTGTTCTACAAAAGTCGTTCATACCTCTTTGAAATCTCCTTTTGATGCTCTCAAGACAAGCATCACCAGCACCTTTTACATAAAACCAGGGCCCGTATTACGAATTACGATTATCGTTTAAAATCCCTCGTTATCGTTAAGTTGCGATTACGTTTTACAATGATTTATAATTTTGACCAAGTTTATGTTTATGTTTGATTTGAGAACAATTGACGTGTTGATTCTCATCGGCTTTGTTGGTCTTTTTGATGATTAAATGAAAACAGTTTTCATCTGATTTTTCCCAACGTTTCGACGGTGATTACCGTCTTCTTCAGGGGATGTCTTTATTCACAAAAATGATAAAAATGTTTATTTAATACATACGAATATTATATAAAGCGTACAAGTATGACTTACATTGATTTGAATATTACAAAAACATTAAAAAATAATTAAAACAAATAAAGCGCTTCCGATTTGAAGACTTGTCAACTGTTAAATGTAAACTGTTGAAGTGTTTTTGTCTGAAACTAAGGAACAGTAAACGGCGGATATGTTTTGAGTGTCTTGTTTGCGGTTCATATTATTTTTGTTGTTTATTATGTGAAGTGTTTCTAATGTATAGCGTTTGGATGTATGTTTCTCCGTTGCAAGAATTTGGACTCCTTCAAAATCTGGTTGATGTCCTGTTTCGATGGTGTGGCATGCTAGTGCTGTCTTTTCCGGTTTTTTTTTTTTTTTTGGCGAATGTCTGATTTATGGTTAGCCATTCTTTGTCGAAGGAGTTGTTTAGTTGTGCCAATGTAACAGAGATTGCATGGTTCGTCCGGTTTTCCTTTGCAGTTTATTTTGTAAACTACGTCTGAGCGGCGATCCTTGTCCGTTTTCGTCTTTAGGCATGTAAATAGAGATGCAACTGTCTGGTTTGACTTATATGCTAGGTTCACGTCAGGGTTGTTTTTGGCGACAACTTCTTTGAAATTTTCCGAGAGTTTGGGAACATACACAACACTTTTATAAACACCTTTCTTCTCTTCCAAATTATTTCCGGAAGAAACTTGATGTTTTTGACGAAGGTTTCTTATGATTTCTGTCGGAAAGCTATTGTCAATGAGTATTTGTGTGACTTTTTTCTCATTGGCGGAGTGGTATTTTGGGTCACTCAACGCAAAGACTTTATTTATGAGATTGGATGCTGTGTTCATACGTATGTGTTTGGCTTGATTAGATCGGAAATTGACAAGTCTTCCAGATGCCGTATCCTTCTGATACCAGTCGAAAGATAGACGGTCGTTTTCCCGATAGATTTTAACGTCTAAGAATGCTATTGACTCACTTTCTTCCTTCTCTACGGTAAACTGGATCTTTTCGTTGAATTGGTTGAGGCATCGTAGCACATTATCAATTTCTTCTCTTTTAACAATCGCGTAAATATCATCAACGTACTTTGCTATAAACTTAGGTCTGTAGTTTAGTTTAAAACATTCTTCAAGCAAATAGTCTAAAAGCAAGTCAGCAATCGTCCCATTTCTTTTTAATAATGTTGACTGCAAGTTGAACTGGAACATTAGTAAACAGAGAAACAGCGTCGTAAGAAACTAAAACTTCATTTTTATCGATTATTAAATCTTTCGCTTTGCACTTGAACTCTAACGAATTTCTGACTGAGTGGGGGGATTCTTTCGTGACACATTGTAATATTCTACCAAGAAACCTGGAGAGTTCGTAACAAGGCACTTTCATCGATGATGCTATCGGGCGGAGAGGCATGTTTTGTTTGTGTATTTTCGGTAGTCCATATATAGCAGGTATTTGTGCTGTGTAGTTGGTCATTTTTGTTTTCTCTCTGTCATCGATGATCTTGTTAACGTGTAACCATTTAACAAATTCATTGTTTTTGTTTTGCAGGGTGGTGAGGGGGGTCGTTCTCATGACTCTATATGTAGAGCGGTCAGACAGAAGTTCTATCATCTTCTCTTCATACTCTTTCCTATTCATCGCAACTGTGACATTGCCTTTGTCAGCTGCTACAATGATGATGTTTTTGTGTTTTTTGAGAAAATTTACAGCGTCTTTGTGTATCTTCATAATGTACTTTTCGAAAATGTTGTTGTGGTGGTGACGTTGAAAAGAGTTAAGCATATTGCTGTACTTGGCTCTGGTTGTTTCTTGTCTGGTTTCGTCTTTTTCAGTTCTTATAATTTCTTCACCATCAGCAATGAGTTGGAAAAGAGGGAACGTATTTTTTCCAATTGGCAATGCAAATTTTTTTCCCAGAGAGAGAAGCCATTTGATTTCAATTGGAAACTCTATGTCACTTTTATTAACAAACCAATTTTCATGCATTTTGATGTTAAATTTTGTCCAAAAAGCATATTTTAATTGATTGATTTTTTTCGTGTGGATTTGTTGTTTTTTCTTGCAAATGTTAATAAAGCTTTGTTGTTGTTGAGTTATGAATTGTTTATGTTCTTCCGATGTTATATTTTCATGTATTCGTTTGTTAAGCATTCTGAGTGTGTTGTTTGTTTGTTTTATTTTGTGGTAGGTTTCAGTAATTTCTAGGTTAAGAATTTTTTGATGGAATTTGAGTTCAATTTTGTCATATGAAGCGAGGGATTCTTTGCTGGAGAAAAGTGCTTTGGTGTTATTTGTGGATCTTTGTAAATGTTTGGGAATAAATCCATATTGTCTACAAGTTAGTAGAAATTTGTGTGTTTGTTTTTGGTTCGCGGATTTTTGTTTGAAGTTGCTGTATTCTTTAAGATGCATACATACGTGTTCGCCATACTTATAAAGCATATGTTTATAATAGTTTTTCATGTTTGTAAATAAAGAAATATCGGCCAGCCGTCCGAATTGTACAATGATTTATAATTTTGACCAAGTTTATGTTTATGTTTGATTTGAGAACAATTGACGTGTTGATTCTCATCGGCTTTGTTGGTCTTTTTGATGATTAAATGAAAACAGTTTTCATCTGATTTTTCCCAACGTTTCGACGGTGATTACCGTCTTCTTCAGGGGATGTCTTTATTCACAAAAATGATAAAAATGTTTATTTAATACATACGAATATTATATAATACGACAAAGAATGGCTAACCATAAATCAGACATTCGCCAAAAAAACCCGGAAAAGACAGCACTAGCATGCCACACCATCGAAACAGGACATCAACCAGATTTTGAAGGAGTCCAAATTCTTGCAACGGAGAAACATACATCCAAACGCTATACATTAGAAACACTTCACATAATAAACAACAAAAATAATATGAACCGCAAACAAGACACTCAAAACATATCCGCCGTTTACTGTTCCTTAGTTTCAGACAAAAACACTTCAACAGTTTACATTTAACAGTTGACAAGTCTTCAAATCGGAAGCGCTTTATTTGTTTTAATTGTTTTTTAATGTTTTTGTAATATTCAAATCAATGTAAGTCATACTTGTACGCTTTATATAATATTCGTATGTATTAAATAAACATTTTTATCATTTTTGTGAATAAAGACATCCCCTGAAGAAGACGGTAATCACCGTCGAAACGTTGGGAAAAATCAGATGAAAACTGTTTTCATTTAATCATCAAAAAGACCAACAAAGCCGATGAGAATCAACACGTCGATTACGTTTTACGATACTCGTTTTCTCTTACGACTGCTTTTGGCACTCGTATTTCATTGTTTTGACACATGTACTATTTTTGACAGAAATATTGAAAGAATGAAGTTGGATGCGCTTAAAAAAATAGATTTTTTTTATTTTATCAGGCAATATTTTGATGCATCCATTATCGTAAACCATAATCGGTCCATGTGTTGACTATCGTTTTCTAGGGTATCGTTTTTTTGCCTTTCGTTTCGTAATCTGTAATACGGGCCCAGTATTGACAAAAATCACTTTCGGAAATACGGTGGCTGTCAAAATTTGACCCACAAAATAATGCTTGCATCATTATTTTTCCTGGCAAAATTTAGCGGAGGCATTTAGTACAGCAGTGCACAAAACGTTGGCTGAATGCTATCTTGTTCAAAAGGCAATTTTTTACGAAATTGAGTTAGGTATGCAGTCCTCATAATTTTGGGACGCTCTTTCATTTGGCGCAAACCATTTTGTTCTATCTCTTTTAGTTTTCAATTTACAGAGAACATGTTTTGTTCAATAAGACACTTTTTTAACGATTTTTCAATTCATTTTTGTTCAATAAACTGCTTTTCATCTTTTTTGTATTATATTGAACAATTGTTAGTATATTAAAAAAAAATGCATAATTTCTATCTTGTACAATATCCAAAAAACCGAAAATTACAAGATCTGCAAAAGCTGACAAATTTCCAAAGGTCGAACAAAGTAACTTCAGCATAAAACTAACAAAAGAGAAGAAAAAAGATATTCAGGCCATGTTACCATTTATGCCAAACATACAAGACCGACGTTTTTATGAAAATGTTATAAGAAATCATTAAATTGTTATAACTATTATTTTTTTAAGTTCTTGCTTGAAGCAAATTTATATTTTTATTATTATGAATGTGACAAAAGTGAATTAATAAAGGCTGTTATGTATTTTTGTGTTATCTTTTTTAATTAAATGTATGAACTTTTATTATTTAATTGTAGTACGTATAAAGTATAAAATAAGAACTTAAACTAGAGAAAAATAATTTTTGTTTTGTTTTTCGTTGCTAAAAGAACGATATATTTGTTGTAACTTTTTTGTAAAATAAATATTTGAATTGAGAAACAAATAAGTCTTTTTACTTAAGCCCACTTGAATTTCATTCGCTCTAAAAGAAAACATTACTATATTAGGCGACTTTATGTCATAGAGTAACTGAAGTTCAAATATGAAGTTAACTCATTGTTTTCGAAAATTTACCTTATTGTGAAGCATTTCTTAATGCTCACATTAAGAATGTCAACAAAACACGCCTCTTTATTAAATCAGCTTTAAAAAATAAAACAATTTTTTGTTCTATATAACATAATCAACTTTATGTTTTCTCATTTTTTGTTTTTTTTTTTCTATGTTGTTCAATATTGATTTTTTTTGTTCAATATCCAAAAATTTTACCAAATTGTTGTCCCTCCATATAACTTTGTTCAATATCCAAAATGACTTCCTCGTTGATTTTAATTTATAACTAATTCAAAATAAAAGAAAAACAATTTCTGTAACTTGATTTATAAATAAAATTGTCCAGTGTAAACACTACTAAATTATTTTAAAACAAACTGGAAAATAATCTAGATTATCGTTCAGTGGAAACGTAGTATAAAGTCTTTAAAAACAAACTCGTGTGAAAGATGTCCTTGACACTTCAGTTAGTTCGAACAGATCTAAATAGTTTTGACAATTAGTTTTTCCTGTGTGCGCTTCCAATCATCTTGAGTTCATTAAATGCTGCCATTTGTAAATGACATTCCATCTATCTTCACTGACTTCTCCGTAGAAAATCAAAACAAATTTTGTACACAAAAAACATGGAAAATGAAAATAGTGAAATAAATTGGCAACTTATTTGCCGGATATGCCTACAAACTTCGGATTCTGATATGAAATTTATATTTAATGATTCCTCCGTAGCCAGTGATGAAGATATTGTTGAAAAAATCATTAAATGTGGTGGAGTGCCAGTAAGTCACTTTCAGATTAGATGAATCAAATATTTTCATTTCAATGAATTCTTATTCTAGGTTGAAATTAAAGATGGTATGCCCGATAGAATATGCAATCAGTGCTTGGTTGACCTTGAAATAGCATTTGCTTTTCGCAACACATGTCAAGCATCGTACTACCAACTACTTAAATTCATAAAAACCAGGGAACATACTAAAGATGTCAAGCTGGAAGCAGAGCTGCAAGCGGAGTTAATTAAAGAGGAAACAGTTTATACTGATCCTGCCTTTTCCCCCGAAGTAACTGATAAAAGCATTTGAAATTTAATTTTATAAACTTTTAACAATTGTTATTATTTTGAAAGATACATGAACCGCAAGATTTTTTGGACAATGATGAAGTTTCACTAAAAAATGAAGAAACTAATCGGACGGGAGATGAGGTTTTAAGCGAGTCTGTAGAAGAGAAAATACTCTTACAAGATATTAAAAAAAGCAAACGAAAACCAAGAACTAAATCTAAAAAGGAAAAGAAAAATGGAACGAGAGGTCGAAAACCTAATCCTGTAAGTAAATTCATTTGCCACATATGTGGCAATATGTATGCTATGCAATCAAGATTAAGCCAACACATAAAACGACATACAGTCGAAAAAGAGCATGAATGCGAGTAAGTTTTGAAACTGAATTATATATTTTATTTTAAACATTGCCTATTCATACTTTAAGAATCTGCGGCAAAAAATTCGCTGCCGCTGCACAAATTCCCAGACATATGAACACGCATACGGGAAATCGACCATATAAATGTAAATTCTGTCCAAGCCGTTTTGGCGATAGCTCTACAAGAAATAAACATGAAAGGTAGTTTATTAGTCAGAAATTATTCCACCTTTGTTGATAATTTTATATTTTAAGGATACACACTAATGAACGACCATTCAAGTGTCTAGAATGCGGAAAGTCTTTTGCATACACAAATGTACTTAAAGTTCATATGTCGATACACACCGGCGAGAGGCCCTATAGGTTCGAAATATTTCCATATGAATATTATAAAAACAAAAAATTAAAATTGATTATTTTTTTTACAGTTGTTCAGTTTGCCATAAGAGATTCAGCCAACGACATCACCAGCAATCACATGAAAGAACCCATAATAATTTTAATGGAAGAAATGCTAAAATACAGTAATATTCTAAACTTGCATTGGTCATATTTAATTGTTAAAATGTAGGTTTGGTTTTCTAATTCACAGGCGCTCAAGGGTATGTTAAGAGCCTCTAACAATCACCCGTATTCTGAAACTAGTATTTATGACTCGTATTCGACTATAGTCGTATGTTGGTATTCCAGGAGTCGTACATTCGACTTCACTTGTACTAATTTCGGGAAACGCAAAACATCGCATACGACTATTCGTATTTCATCGTTATTCCGAATCTCGTATTCGATTTACTTGAAGTCGTATTTGTGTACTTTCTTACTCGTGTTAAATTTTCTAAACGAGACATGTTTTTTTCGATAAAAATGGACAAAAAGTTAATGTAAGTACATTGGTACCTCTTGGCACAATGTTAGTGCGTTAAATTGTCATGCGGAAGGTCTAGAGTTCGATTCTCAGCCGCAGCAAAAAGTTTTTCAGGAGTGTACTGCCTCTTGCAAGGAATTGACAAATCCTCTAAGAGTACATCTCTTGTCTTGGAAAGTGCTGCACATTAGCCGTTCCGAATCGGCAGAAAATTGTAGGACCCCTCCATTCCTGGTATCACGCACACAAGAATGGTTGAGAATTGTAAATCACTATAGGTCCTGGTTCACTTCGAGCTGTTGCACCACAACATTTTTTGAAGTAAATTTTTTATTGGTTTATTTATTTGGACTCAACGTTATTAACGCGTTCGTGTTTAGTAAAATAATAAATCGTTCTCAATTTGAGGCATTGGTTTGTGCATTGGAAGAAAATTTGGAGGTAGCAAGGGGCCATAGGAAGAGTAGAAAACTCAAAGCCAATATTTAACAGTTTTGGGCGGACCTTTCGGTAAAACTAAATAGCTTTGGCCACCCATCCGAAATGGTACAGCTTGTCTTAAAGTAAGAAATATTTAACAAATTGTAATTGCATGTACCCTAACATTTTAAATTTAAATTGTTAATCCCCAAGGATCAAACATTGGAGTTTTTCAGCCTTCTCCTGTAGTCGACACAATAAATGGTTAAGATGAAACTGACATAGTCCAAGAATATAACGAGGATTCACAAGCCAGTAACACCACTCGTACAAACAAAAACAAAAAACAAATAAAAAAGAAGAGCTCAATGGAAGCTCATCAGAATTTCATTATAAATAAAATAATTTATTTGAGAAAACAACAAACGACTTTTTCAATTCAAATTTATTGATTTTGACAATTACGAAACGAGTTCGAGTTCGACTACGAGTACGAGACAAAATACGACTTGTGGAATATGGGTGAATGTTAAACACAGTACGAGCGATAGGGAAATTAGGGGGTAAAGAAAGGAAGTGTCGATGAACATTGGTTTTGAATGTTAGCAAATTGAAATGGTAAGGAAAACCGTGCGGGGTAAATTATTCCATGATCGTGTTGTGCGACTAAAAAACGAATCTCTATATTTGACGGTACGACCAAAATCAGTTTTAACGCTCTGTAATAATAATAAAAAGTGGAGAGAAGTTTGTGCTGCTGTAGTAGTAGAATCGCCGGCAAAACAATGAAGTGAATTAGAAGTTTCAGACAAGAGATCATTTATAAAAATGAGGAATAAAGTCGGAGACAAAACGAGCCCTGGGTGGAATCGGCTAAGGTGATAGATAGTTGATTATCAATTTTTTGATTGTCTCTATCATATCAATAAAGAATTATAGAGAGCGCGATAGTCAAAACGACAATCAATTAATTTAGTGATCACTATACTCTTAACGCTATACGACGGGCCCAGTATTTATTTTGTGAAGATCTGGGGCTTGAAACCGTCTAATACCGTCTTTCTGAAAAACGAATATTAAACAAATAACAAAAGAACTTGCAACTTTTTTTTCGGAGAATTTATATTAAAAAAATATTATGATGTGAAAAAGTGGACGACACGATGCTGTACAGTTTTTTTACAGTTTTTTTTTTTTAATATATTTTTTCAGGTCCAAAAAATTTGAACATACTTGAACAGTTTTTCTGGGTATGTCCTTCCATTATAAATCTAGAGCGTGGAAAAAGATAAAACGACTTTCATGGCCATATATACTTCTGAAGGTGCTGTCTTATATTCAGTTAGTATTAAAATTAAAGTTTTGGCACTCATGAAATAGCTTATAAAACAATGGTGGCAGCTCACTCAAGTTGTTCTCACATTCAAATCTTCAAAAATAAATTTGGTAAGAGAAAAAGAATAACGACCATTTATGG
Source organism: Philhelius festivus (assembly GCA_963931855.1). Lineage (NCBI taxonomy): Eukaryota > Metazoa > Arthropoda > Insecta > Diptera > Syrphidae > Philhelius > Philhelius festivus. Next base: position 69,104,096 of record OZ007555.1, read on the forward strand.
CACGCTTCAAATTTGTAAATTAGCTTGTATCCTTTTATGTGTAAAAAAAAGTTACTATGTCCCTATATTTTTCGCACAACAGCAAATTTCATTACCCGATCAGTAAATATTGCTCCCTGTATGATTCAAGAATACCACAACAGCTTATAAACAAGAAATATGTTTTCTCCATTAGCATCTTCTTCCAACCATTATTCAAATTATATTATATTATATTTTGAAAATAATATTTCTTAGGCCCTTATTGCGAGTGTCGTTTGTTAATCGATCGACGACTTTTGTCGAAAATCGATCGTCAAAAAATTAAGATATCTGAAATTATTCTTGTATAAGATACCATAAGCTGTGTTTTGATGCGTATTTACAACAACATTAAGTTATGTAAATAGTTTTGGATACAAATTTTAACGTATCAAACGTTTTGGCACTATCGACTTTTATCGAATCGAACGTTAACAACACTCACAATAAGGCCCTTAGGCTTTCAATTCCAGAACAAAATCATTTTTAAATTCAATAAATTAGTTGGGAATTTCAAATCTATCCAAGTCATATAGAAAAATAGCGGTCAAAAAAATAGTAGCGTATTCAAAATCCACCTTTAAATATTACAAAAAGGAAAGTTAATAGACAATTTCTATCATAAGTGATAGTCGAGTATTTGGTCCTTAAATTAATATTTAGTTGCATGTCCCTTATTAGAAATAAAAGTATGCACAACGACGTTGCATTGAATTAACAAGATTTTCACATCTTTCTACAGGTATAGACCTCCAAGACCGCTGTATAGCTTCCCAAAAGGCTGTGTTAGTAGTTGGCTTACAACTAGCAACATACATACTTCTTGACATCGCCACAAAGATTTTCTATAGGGTTAAGGTCTGGGGACTGCGCAGGCCACTCCATGACATTAACCCTCTTTTCTTGGAACCACTGCTCGCAAGTTCACTTTTATGCTTTGGGTCGTCGTCTTGTTGACTTTCACTTTACCTCCACAATTGTAGTACACTTCGAAGGTCCTGCTGATGTGGTTGCAGGTGGGCCTGGTCCCTCCCAAACTGAAATCCGGACGGCCAAAGTTTCGGATTCCCCTTTTCGAAATCAATTTCTTCCTCTGTTAAGACATACCTTACCACCGTTCAAGCCAGCCTGGCGCACCCCCTAAAAATTTCCTCACTGGGCCATTGAGCTTATTTAAAGCTCAGTAAAACAACTTAATATCATCAGCATTGGCGTGATTAACAATGAATTAAATTTTTATTCAATTATTTGTATCTAAACTACCTATATAAATATCCTTTTTAATACAAAACAAACAAAACATTGGTATATTAACTTCCCTAATTCGATATTAACACCTACTTACGAACCAACAATAACCGATTCTTAAAATACATGAAACAAATTGCAATTCAGTAAATTCAAATAGTTTTTCTCTTACTGCAACAAGAATTTGCTTTTACATCATCAAACCAAAAATGTATGTGTATACTTATATTGACAACCCGCGACGCTCAGCGATGCAGATTGTAAGATCGTCCTATGTACGTCACGATTCCCCTCAATTTCCAAAGAGAAGTTCTACTCGGCTATTTTTGGCCGAAACAAACAAAAAAAAAAAAAACAAGGCCCATAACCTCCTACCTACATAGAGCTCTGTGTGGGTGGTTGATCCAAAAGGGGTTGCAAAACGTTGCAACTAGAGGATTATGTCGGGAACCTCTGCTCGCACGGACTCTTAAACCACTAATCTCGTTGATATAGAGTCACCTGCCCAAAAGAAAACAAATACTAGTAACAATTTGCAAGCGATATAACAATAAATATAAATATCACGCCAAATAGTCTTTCTTCTGACGAATTCAGCTTACAGTGCACAGTTCAGAAAGTTGCAGTTTCTTTCTTTTTACAATAAATAACTAAAGTAGTCTTATAATCCGTTTTTTCTTAACTAACGCTCGTATACAATCCTTTCAGTTCTTAACGATGGATTCAACCAAATTCGAATTTTATTAGATGTTACTTGCAAGCCTGGGTTTTGCACAGGCTTATTCAAAACGTAGCACAATCTCGAACACCAGCTATATACAACATTTTCAATACAGGACTTTCGGGAAAATTTCGTAGACGTCGCCTTCATTTACGGTGAGAAACTTCTAGCCTAGTCTCCCAAAAAGGGTAGGGGCCTCGACTTGAGACACGTCGGCGACCGCCCAAAAATACACCCCTATGCACAACAACAAAAACCGTCACTCTTGAATCTCTAATGTAGTTTCCTTTAAAGATCAAAATCAATTTAGTTCACACTTCCCCGACTTTTTTTTGTTTGATTTTTACTGAGATTCAAACTTAAACGCTTATCTTATCGATCAAGAATCCGCTTCATGCCTATAAGCCTATTATGCTGTCTGCAGCATCCCATCTTCCGATTCTAGGTACCGCTCATCGACAACATACCACTTTCTAGTGTGGACCACGTTTACCAATCTTTCTCATAGTCGTAACGGCCACTACTATCGCCTATGCTTAACCTATTTTTAGGGGCTATACTAATTCGTCAACAAAAAGTATTATATCTAATAATAATCTATTGTATACCTAGTTAATACACAAATCTCTTATCTAGTTTGGGAACTACTTCGTCATCATTCCGGCATAGAGTTGTCTGTCAAAGTTGTTGACATCTTTTGCAAAATTATTTTTCCAAAGCAACACACCTCGCGTGTATTTCTTCTATTTGTTCTTTATTTCACGATAGACAAAAAAAATGCCAAAAAAAAGCTAAAACCTCACGTAAAGTGGTACATTAAAGTTTCCAACCGATAATACGACGCAGATATTGTTCGTTGCCGCCGTTTGAACTCAGGTCTATGACCGAGGTCGGAATGCTCCATACCCAGAACCTTGATCCATCCATATCGGCCCTGGCGGAACGATTTGCTTCCCAAAGTATCAACAACATGGATTTTCGAGTAGAGGTATAGATCAGACGTTCAAAGAGCCGCTAACCTTATCCAACAGAAGTCCTAATCCATCCTATAATCGTAAGTACCAATTTTTGTACTTTGATATCTATTAATATTCTTTCTTACAGCTATTACATCCACTGCGGAACATTTGCCTCCGGTAGGACCTCTTGTCGTAGACCGCAAGGTAAGGATGGGTCTTTATATTCAATTTCCGTCTGTTCATCCTCTTGGAGCGGCTGATCGGTTTATCGCTGCTCGAATAGCGACGGTACCGGCGGTTTTGTAGTGTATGTATTAAATTTACTTTGTCTGTAAAGCGTGTATTTATATTCTGTTATTTTGACCACAACTAAATGTAACTTGCATAAATTTACCAACGCTAATACGTTCAAAGCCTTGGTTTGAATCTGTAATTGACGTGGTTGACACTTTTTCACAACCATTTTTTAAACTAGACTACTTATATTTAATCTCCTAAAATCGAAGTCGATTTCGGAATTGCTCCATTCGCCCGAACATTACAAAAATCGTTACGGCATGCATCTGAATCTAGTATTATAGTATTCTTAGACATTTTGGAAAAACAAATTTGGTGACATGGCTGCCAGGAATGGGGGAACCAACAGTTTTTTTTTGCCCAATCCGAACTTAAATGAGAAACACTGTTGGAGGATTTATCAGTTGATAGCAGCGCAGAAGGCAAAAGTTGATCGCCAAACTTTCGAAGTGACAACTACAGTTTAAGATAAGAACAAAAGAAAAAACAACTTTAACCAATTCGAAACTTTTTATTTTCTAACGATCTCCATATACTGATATATGTACATAAATAACTCATAATAAAAACATTAAACTCAAAGATTATAACATTCAATTCAAGAATAAAACATATTAAATGTGTAGCGCCTTTCTGATTCTACTATACATAATGTTTAAGAAAACCAAAACAAAATGTACTTAAATGTCGAGTTGCACAATAACAAATTTTAAATTACAAAAAAAAAAAAACAACAACATGCATCAATTTCATTATTTCAAAAACTTTGCATGATAGTCAACATGTTCGCCAATAAATGTAGCAACGTAGTAATAACTGTGATCATAGCCTTCCCTTAACTTATATATTGTCTGCAGATGATCATTTCCTGCCGCAGCAGCAAGCAAATTTCCTGGTAAAAGTTGTTTGTTTTTCAAGAACGTATCTTCTGTTCCTTGATCAATCATAATCTCCATGGGTGAGGCGGAATATTTTGAAGTTAATTCAGTGGCATCCCAATTTTTCCATTCTTCCTTATCAGCACCCATATAACCTTTGAAGGCTTTTTGACCCCAAGAGCATTCACATGGATTACAAATTGGAGCAAATGCCGAAACAGATTGATATAGACCGGGGTTTTTTAGAGCACATATGAGCGCCCCATGTCCGCCCATACTATGACCGGTAATTGACTGCATTTTAGTTACAGGTAAGTTGGCATTGATCAACTCAATAAGTTCGTTGGTAACATAGCTGTACATTAGATAGTTCTTAGCCCAAGGTTCCTCAGTAGAGTCCACATAAAAACCAGCACTAGATCCAAAGTCAAAGCTGTCGTCTTCTCCTGGAATATTGACATCTCTTGGGGAAGTGTCTGGATTAACAATACACAAACCCTTCTCAGCGGCATATTTTTGAATACCAGATTTATGAATAAAGTTTTCATGTGTACATGATAGACCACTGAGGAAATACAATACAGGACAAGCAATTTGCTCTTCGATAGCTTGAGGTGGCAAATATACACCCAGTTTCATTTCGCACTTAAGTACTTCGGAAAAATGAGAATATACCCTCTGTTCGCCGGCAAAACATTTTGATGCAGATATCAACTTTAAGGCCATAATAGAACTGATAAATAAAAGTTCAAAAATTCGTGTTTAAAATAGAAAAAATAAACGTCTATAATAGTGAGAAATATTTTTAAACCCGAAATAAAATTTTTTGAATAGATTTTACTTGAAATAAATCTCAAGTGCAAGTCTCAACTTCAAGTGGTGGTTTTGTTCACTCGCCTTGATACCTCCCATTCCACATCCCTTCCAATAACCTATTGTGACAATGGAATATCTGACAATAGAGACTCGAATGAGGCGAATAATGTTTCCGGAATATCAAAGATTTATTCAAAGCAGTGCTACCAGAAATATTGGTTTTTTCATTATGAATTTTCCTGAAATCAGATGAAATGCGCTGAGAATTATTTATCCAAGAAACATTTTAAAATAAACAAACATAAGCAAATGGGAGATCAGCATATACAACACAACTGTAACTATATGATCCGTATCGTTTTTTAAGCCCGTTGGTGAAAGACGTATGCGGTGGCAGGGGTAGACGAAATTGCTGAAGTTGCAGAGTTATCGTTGTTTCTTCTTTGTCGTTTTCCCTATTTGTGTTGGTATGTTTTATTCTCTATTTGATAACCGCGTAGTGAACTGCACCAAAGATGGCTGAGTATAAAGTATGTTGGAAGATGACTCCTTTTCGCTTGAACAAAGTCAACTTTCATTTTAAATAGCTGTTCTTAAAATCATCAATGCAATCGGAAGGAAACAATAATTAAAAATTGCTTTATTGTGAAAGCTGTCTTAGAAATTGCAGCAATTAAAAGCAGCTATGAAACCGAAAGGAAATCAAAAAGGAAATAATGATAGTTTCGTTTCGTTTAAGGCTAGGCGCGCACATTCCATTTTTATACTGCGTCTCCACTGAACGATAATCTGAGATTTACTCAAATCTACTTGAAATCTTCTTGAAATCACTATATTTACCATACAAAAATTTATTATCTCGATTCGAGATTTCAAATAAATCTACTTGAAATCTGCTGTACTGAACGGATTCACTTTTCCATTTCCAATGAATCTGACAGTTTGATGGAAGAAAAAAGAAAAAAAAAAACAGTCTGTTGACAAACTGAACAAAAAAAAAATTCTAATAACTGACACTGCTTGTAATTAATGTCGATTTCCTTTTACACTCAGGAATCGATTTCTGTGTGGAGATCTTGATCCCTCGGCAGATTTTACGTTCCTTTAAACCGAAAAATCGATTTTTCTTTGACAGGGATCAAATCCTTAAAATCCCTATTTGAAGAGGGATCTACACGTACATGAAACACGCACTTGCACACATACCAAAGTAAAGTGGAATTGACATTTAGCTTTAGACGTCATTGTGATTTTTATTCTGATAATTTCATGTGCTGTGAAAATTTTTGTGGAAAATAAATAAACATTAAATAAACTTTAAATATATTTACAATGGCTTCTCTCGCAGTAATGAAAGAATTGATTTCTTCCTCATCGTCTTCTTCTTCGTCATCATCATCCGAAAGTTTCTTTTCAACTGATTCTGATGGAGATATTTTGGAAATAAATAAATTTTTCAATCACAATCGCAATGTGAGGCATTCGGTTGTAAATTTTGTCCAGGATGTAGTTTCTAACTACACAGACGACGAGGTAGGTTCTTTGTTTATTTAAAAAAAATAAATAAATAAATATTATTTAGTTTATTTTTAGTTCCGTCGCCATTTTAGTGTCTAGACGAACTGCAGCCATTATAACAGAACAGTTCAAGATTTCCAAACACTTCAAAAAAAGAGCTACCCGCGCTGGGAGAGAGGCTACAAGCGCCGAGGTTCAATGCCTGTCGTTTTTATGGTATGTTTAAATTATTATAAGAAGTAGAATAAAAAAGAATTTGGTTCATAAACCACAGTGGCTTTCGGATAATATAGTTGCTTCATTTCAATTTAATTTATTGAATTTGGTTCATAAACCACAGTGGCATTCGGTTACTAGTTGCTTCATTTTGAAGGTTGGAGCGGTTTTCAGTTCCAATTTAAGTTTCCTAACTAATTATTAAAACCATTTTCAATGTTCGCAAACATTTAAAAAAAAATTCATCGAACAATGATTTTGTCATTTTTGATTCTTCAAAAACATGACAAAAGTACTTTTAAGAATATTCGGAATATTCAACATTATACAAATCCCCATTATGTAAAATACGATTAGTAAGATAAAATTTAATAATAAATTTGAACGTCATATTATTATTTTTTTAACACTTAGCATTTTTTTCTATTTCAGACCACTTTGTATAGGATTTGCAACGATTTTGCCGCGACGTCGACTGGGAAGAGGAGGACGTGTCATTTTAGATCGAGCATAAACAAATATTGATGATATTTGGTCTAAACTCGATTACACCATCATGGAAAGTAGCAGCTTACAAAATCCCGCCGCATGTCTAAACGCAAATCCAGCCGCCAATCAGCAAACTCAGAACTCTCCAAGAACCTGCCCAACAACTAAAAACGTCAATAGAGTCGATTGTGACTATTATGACGAGGATGATAACAATGTTTCTCGGGATTCACTTTATGTGACAGCATTTGTGAAACCGATACCAATAAAACGCCCCAAACGCAAATGGGATTACAACAGTTTTCATCCCAAACACATAACATCAATCAATAATAACAACAGTTTTTTCTACTAACAGATACTATGATCGGAGCTCAACTTAAAACGAAACATAAATACAATTAAGCGAACGAAGATAAAAAAAACATGTAAATAAGATATATAAAAACAAGTTTTATTATTGTTTTCATATGAATTTGTTTAAATTTTTTATTGTTTGAAAGGCAAATAAAGTAAATACAAATATATATTGGTATCCTTCCATAATGAATCTTATTTTTAGTGTTGGTCTTCTTCGCGTATTTTCTACATTTATAAAAAAGATTGCAATGGCAATGGTATCCAGTTTTAACGTCCAACAAAATTAAAATCAAATCAAAAGATGAACAACGAAAATTTATTTATTTTTTCACATTTTGAGGCAAATCAACTCATTTTGAAACTCCGAATTTAGGAATGCTGTTTTGATTTCGTTCGGGGCCTATGATGTAAATTTATTCGTATTCGTAGCGTAACAAAATTTTTGGGGACTTGCTACGAGGGACTCCGTGATAAGGGTGAATAACTCAAAATTTTACCTACCACGGGATTTCCGAACAAAGAACTCTTGCAAGTAAAGTTTTTCCATCGAACACCGAGATCTTTCTTTACAATCGTCCTAAAAAATTGAAACATTTATATAGGATACACAGTTTTCTTTAAACATTTTAACCACATTTTGACATAATGTTCAAGATCCTTCCACCCATCCACTAACAAATCCATATTAAGATCTAATTGAACTCCAAGTTCAATTGGAGCAACTGATACTTCTTGAGCTTTGTTATTGGGTATTTGCTTGATTTGTAAACTCTCGTTAAAAGGTTTGATTTTCTGCGGCGATTCATCTAATTTGATTGTGTTTGCAGGCAGACATTTTCTAGCATTATTATTGAGTTGTATCTTCATGTTTGTTGACATCTTCTTAAGAATTTTTGGATTTTTTCCAAGCTTAACTTGATAAAAGCTGGCGTATTCCAAATACATCGAGTCCAAATCGATATTATAACTCGCAATAAGGCCTAGTTTTTTATTTTTCATTTGAATACGGACACATTACATTAGCAACCTGTCTCTTCTGGTCTCCCAAATCCTCAATAAATCTTCATCGATCTCGGGCCATTTTTCTGGAATGATGTCAAACAAATCGTCCTTAACGTCACCTTACAGATGATCCGCAGGCGAATTTCGTCCCGAAGAACTTAGCAGCTACTTTGAGGTCGATTTCTAGAAAATCAATGCAATCAGTACTTAATAATTTCCCAACACAGCCGTGGTTGGACCAATCTTACCAAACGTATTCAATCCAGTCACGACAGTGCCGAACTTCTTCTTGCCACGAGGTACACGCGGCACACAGATCTTCTTGGTGACATCTTGCTTCTTCTTGATTTTCATCAAGCCCTTGCCACCGCGTTTTTGACGTTTCTTGTCATCGTCGCCGGCATCGCCGCTCGCAGCATCTTCCAGCTTCAAACACTCGAATTCGGTTGGAAGGTTCTTCTCCAGCCATTGTTTGCATTTTTCATATTCAGCATAATATTCGCAATGCTAAGCAATGGGAATAATGGATTTTGCAATAAATTCAATTGGTCTTATTCATTATATCGATGTCTCAATGTCGTCGATGGGCATGGAAATGGAACCATTGCCACAATACGGAACACTCAATGGATAGGTTAATCCTGGTCGAGTGTTAAATGGAGACGGGCTGCCATATCAACGACTTCAGTCATAGTTGAGGAAATCAAAGTTTATTTATTTAAATAGAAAATTGTTTAATTTGTAATCTTAAAGCAACGTTGAGCGTTGAGGATTAGGAGAATTATTGAGGTTGAGAAAAATATTTTGATGTATCACTACTTCACAAAAGAGAAAAGACAAAACGTAAATAGAAGTATGGATTCTGATTTTTAATTTGACATGTCACGCACACATTAACAAAAAAAAATCAATCTCTTTTTGTTTTCTTTTTGCAACATATGACAACTGACAAAATTTGACAAGGGATCGAAATCCCTAAAATCCCTAGTGTGTAAAAGGAAATCGACATAAGATTTTAGATGTCAAAATAAATCTAAAAAGTCCAGTGGAAACACTACTAGATTATTTTAAATCAAACTGGAAAATAATCTAGATTATCGTTCAGTGGAAACGTAGTATTAGGCTAGGCGCGCACATTCAATTTTTAGTTTCGCAACTGTTTAGTTGCGAAAATGAAACATATGGGCTTATATGGGACACCGCGCAGTTTGTGTTTTGACACAAACTAAACGATTGCCTAAGATGAGTTTGCTATTTTGTGTAACATATAATTATATGCACCTGCGCGGACATTCAACCAAATAGTTCATCTGTTTTCTATAAGCAACCAAACAGTTGTGCAACTAACATTGAATGTGCGCGCTTAAAAGTAGTCTTTTTTTTGGTAAATACAATTTTTACCTTGTAGTCTTTCGTAAGAAATTGAACAAAATAATTTTAAAAAGGTAGATTCTCTGAACGCACTCTTAACTCCGAATCGGTAAATTGGTTGGCGTCGCCATACTGTCTAGGGAAATGATATGTAGCTGGTTGCTGGTTTTAGATTCAAACTAACTGAAATCGTGTATAACATCCAAATTCCAACTTTTGTATTTCAAAACTATATTTATTTTTCCGTAGAATCCTCGTGGACAAAAAAACTGAATAAATAGTTTAAAAAAATATTTTACCAAAAACTTTTTTATTGGAAAGAAACAACTATGTCTGCCAATGCTTCTGACTGTAGCAAACAGCTTGAGAATCACATGGAAAATATGTGCCACTATCTTGAGAAGCTAGTCACAAGTGATGATGGTGATGAAGATCATGAGTCCAATTATCATCATAACGTTGATCCCACTCATGTATTCCCCGGGCCATCAGGTTTACAAAAGCAGAAACCTCAAACTTACATACCAGGAGGCTTCAACTTCGAGTCGCATGCTTCCGTTGTCCCCAATGTACGACCGACTAGCCTTAAGTACGTTAATAACTTCAGTCAAAAATTGTCAAATAATTTATGCTACATTTTTTTCAGTTCCGGTTTCATGGGTGCTCATCATCAAAACGCCCCAAACATGGTAACAAGTGTTTTGGCAAATGATCCCAATTTAAGCCATTGTACTCCCAAATTTGTTAGTAATCCGAATGCATATCCAAAAATGAAAAAGCGGGTGAACTACAAAGAGTCGGAAATGGATCCTGATATTTCTGGAATTGATATTGAAGCAACCATGAAAGAACTGGGTCTTACTCCGGAATCGTAAGACCTTGAAGACAAAGTATATAATTCATTTAACTATTTCGTCTCTATTTCAGGCTTACACAAAATAAAGTTCATAAATTATTCTCTCTATTCAGCGATTTAGAATTCTCTATTCACGCAGAATATATAACAACTACTATTTTTGACCAGAAAACTATTCCAAACACCTTGAGTGTTTCGGCTCAAACTAAATATGCCATCTGGAGCAATCATAAACTACTTCGCAGTTTGCGTGAGGTACTCAAAAGACCTATGCCAGCGGAGTACAAATCAGTATTTAACAAATGCGAAGAAGCTTTGGGCGAGCTCGAGCAAGCTATTTCAAGTCTGGATCGTTTCAAGAATTGCACTCTAGAGCACCGCAGGGGCAATTTTATCACTCCAGAAGCGGAAGGTATTATTTTAAGTTTTAAAATTTTTATTTCACCCCACCAAATTGGATAGACTTATTGGATTGCATAACAGCTTCTCTAAGAAATAATTTAACTTAAACTGAACTTTTAGTTAAAAATTTTCAAAATTTAAACTACAAAACACGATCAAAAAAAGAGAATTAAATTTAATTCTTTTTTTGTTAAATTTATTATTTAACTGATTTGCATCTTCTTATGCAAAATAAAGACTGTTCCAGCAGTAAATGTTCACATCGAAATATCACACTGGCTCATCTGAATTAAGTAACTTGCCCATATCCAATCATGGCGGGTCATCGATTAGCTTTTGAAAAAATGTTTTTTGTTCCAAGTTGATCTTTGTATTTGTTTACAATGTTTTATTTAATTTTTGAGTTTTTCGTTGGTTTAGGTTCCAAATAATCTGAAATTTTGTAAAATCTATTTTTTACAATAGTAGCTTGAAAAGTCAATATATTTTTGTTTGTTTTACTCTATATTGGTTTTGTTTCTTTACTTTTCAAAAAAGTTATAAAATTTACAAAACTTTATTTAAATAGAATTTAAAATCAAAACAAACATAACATTAGTGCTGTCCAGGGTTCGGACTTAGCTTTTAAATTTTCGAAGTAAATACGAAAAAAGACTGAAGTAGATCGAAAAGTTTCGAAGTAGTTTTAGGAGATTAAAAAAAAAAAAAATTTGAAAGAAAATTCTTAACAAAAGTTTATTTAGTATTATTTGATTATTTTTCATGAAAAAATAAATAATTCATAGCGTACAAGTAAGGAAAGGTACAAAAAATTCAGGCTTAACATAAAAAAAAATATAACTATTATAACAAATATACAGTTCGTTGATGCAAAATTTGATTTACTTTAGATAGTTATATTTAATTAATATTTTTTTTTACAAGTCTGAAGTCTGAATTTACTTTTATATGTTATGTTTATATAAGTTATTTTGTTTTTCTTTTTAAGAAGTCTTTATTAACTGTTATATGTACATATGGACCAAAACGCGAAAAACGAAACCACAAAGAAAAAAAAAATATTTCAAATTTCGCGGGCTTTTCGCCATTTTTATTTTTTATACATCCCAAAGTAACGAGTAACATAAATTTCAAAGAGATATTCGTTACTTACTTCGCGATAAGCACGTTTTTCTTTTATTCCTTGAGATTAAAAAAAAAAATTAAAATACAAAACGAAACAAAATGGTAAGTTTTATTAATCAAAATTAGTTTTTTAAGTGTTATCCGTTTTGGTCACATTAAGTAAGTTTTGTTGAAAGTATAGGGCTTAAATATTTGGAAAAACAAATTGAAATCAGCATTTAAAATAACAAAGAAACCCACCGCAATATTTGATGTAACGTAACAGTCCAAGAACCTTAAAAGTTTATTTTTCCAGCTTCTATTATATCAACATATTAATAAAACCATATTTTCTCCGAGTAGTTTTAGTCTATTTTAAAAATAAATTAATAATTCTGTTGTGTACTAAATAATGCCGTTGTTTAGAACAGAAAACAGTTTGTAACGTAACAGTCTTTTTTCGTTTTAAATTAAAAAAATGTAACTACTATGTTGATTTCATAATCTCAATCATACTTCTACAGCCGTATTAATAAAAAACGCTTATTCCACCTATATTCCATGGTTTTGCTAAACCATGGAATAGGAGTTAAGCCATGGCTTAAATATTTACATTAATAAAAACAAAATGTTCCCGGAATAGTAAAATGACGTTTATCAAAAATCCTTTTAAGAAAATCTTCTACAAAAGTAAGCAATCTCTTTTTTATATTCTGTGGCTACCTAAATTGATCGTCAATTGCTTGTGTCTGACTGTGGACATTTCTATTTCTTATTCCTTCGCTAAACCACCTACTTCGGTGATTTAACTTAATCATAATTAGTAAATGTCACTTAACAGAAAATTTGTTTTATTAATGAAATTTCGCACTTAGTCCAGGACTTAACGATAAACCTCCACTAAACCATCTTTATTAATATGGGTGCTAATGTTTAGGGAAAGCTTAGTAAGACCCAAAAGAACAAAAACTATGAGCCTTATCATCGTACCCGATCGGAACGTAATTTTCAAAATTTCTACGAAATGTACGAATTTTGTATGATTGTAGCCGTTCCGATAGGGCAATCGGGAAAATCTACGAAAATAAAGTTTGTGTGCGCTGAAAATGTCAAATGATTGATGAAATGTCAAAATGGCAGCAACGCATGGTGAATACATGCGATTTATGAAGATATTTGATTTCCGATTTCTCCGACAGCAAATTATAAGTGAAAAACTTTCCAAAGAAAAATTAAAAACAAATAAACTTTTATAATTTATAATTACGCTGTATCTGAGTTAGAAAATATTTGATATATTTCTTAAGAAAATTCTTTTTTCTTTATTTAATTTTCTTTATTCATATCTTCCCGCTTCCAATAACACTGCTGCACTATTCATGATTCTTCTTTGCTTATTTGACACGAATCAACACTTTATTAATTTATTGGCGTTTACGTCAAATACACGCGTTAGTAAACGTCGGTTTTTTCCGTTACGAAATAGATACCATGAAGGAAATAAACGTTACGATCGTAACGATACGATGATAAGGCTGTATATATGTATGTAAATAGTTAAAAAAGGACGGAAAAGTTTGAGAATTTGTTGAACTCCAAATTAGAATATTGATTTATATTTATTTACAAAGCACTATTTATACTAAAAGTTTGTTTAAATTCGATAAACAAACTTAATAAATTATTACAATGAATGATTGATAAATTTATCTTAAATAAAGTAAAATATTATTATTTTTAAAACTAAGTGCAAATACTTAAAGTAAGTTAGTGGATTAATGGATTGCCAGTTTCGATATGTACTTACCTATAATGAAAAATTAAGTTTTTTTTTTATTTAATTTGTATGTTACATAAGTTACCCTTTTTAATGTCTAACGATAAGAAAACCAAATAACTCTAAAAAAAATACAATTTTAGCCATTTTCCATGCTGACTTTAACTCTTAAAAGAGCCAAGATCGCACGTGTAACGTAACAGTCTTTTCATGTAACGTAACAGTCCCAACATTTTTCTTTTCACAGAATCTAAAAATACAGTATTTAGTGTAATTAATATTTTATTTGCTACTTCCTTTCTTAATCTCAGAAACCTCGTACCTCGAGTTTGGAATAGTACACTAAAAGAGCAGACTTATTGCATAATGTAATGCAACCTCAAAATCTACTTCCAAATTCATGTAACGTAACAGTCCTGCTAAAACATTTTTAGCGTTTGAATGACAGGCCTCACTGATTTTTAAATTAATAGAAAATGTTAGTTAGGAAGTCTATTTTGAGAAAAAAATAATAGATATTGAAAAAGTATTCAGTTTCATATATTTTCAGGTAAATTTGTATTAAAATATGCGTATGAATGTAACGTAACAGTCCGCGTTTTGGTCCATATGTATATTCAATTTGTTTCTATTGAAGTCTGAAGTTGGTGTTATAGCTTTGTATACAAAACTTATAGTACTATGAAGAAGACGAAATATTGTGGCGACATCTTAAGGCTAGGGTCTGCAATTGCTAGATTTGTCTTTTCTAAATTTAATAATAAAATATTCTCTTTTTTACTACTTGTTTGGTATGTTATCCTACTCTCCACTGTAAAAGCGTCGGCTAATTTCTGCGCCACCACCAGGCTAGTGTTCGCAATACAAAATCACGCTCCATGATAATACTATAGGTTATATATAAAAAGATATAACCTTTGTATATATAACCTGTCCTACAGTATTATCATGGAGCGTGATTTTGTGTTGCCAGGTGGTGGCACTGAAATTAGCGCCAGATTTTACAGTGGAGAGTAGGATTAGATACAAAAAAGTAGTAAGTAAAAAAGATAATATTTTATTAGCCGCGTTCTATTAGGTGCGTTTTATTATCCACAAATCTATCTGGATCCGGATCGGGATCTTCCCTTGAAAATAAAACGATACGGATCTTACTGACAGCAGTGTTATAAGCCCGTCTCTTTCTATCCTTGGGTTTGGAAATTTTAAATTATGTCTTGTCTTTTTTCTTTACACTATAGCTTACACTACCTTACCATAAAAAGCCATCTACTCGCGAGTGTAATAACTAATTTTTGGATCTTTAAAATAGATCCCGATAGAAAACAGGATCCCAAATTGTTTTTGTAATACATGTTAAAACTTAATCCAAATCCGGATCCAGATAGATTTGTGAATAATAAAACGCACCTATTATCGCCAAAGATCCGTATAGATTAACCCTCGAAAATAAAACAATACGGATCATAGTGACAGTTGTGTTGTATGCTCATCTCTCTCTTGCTTATGATTGTTGATTTTCAAATGTGTTTTGTCTTTTTTCTTTACACTGTAGTTTACACTACCTTACCATAAAAAGTCATCTACTCGCCAGTAAAAGAACTAATTTCTGGATCTTTAAAATAGATCCAGATAGAGAACAGGATCCCAAATTGTTTTTGTAATACATGTTAAAAATTAATCCAGATCCGGATCCACATATGTAGATCCGTAGATAATAAAACGCACCTATTATTAAATTTAGCAGAGACAAATCTAGTAAGTACTGTCCCTATACTTAAGATGTCTCCACAATCTTTCGTCTTCTTGATAGTACTATAAGTTTTGTATACAAAGCTATAACACCAACTTCAGACTTCAATAGAAACAAATTGAATATACATATGTACATATAACAGTTAATAAAGACTTCTTAAAAAGAAAAACAAAATAACTTATATAAACATAACATATAAAAGTAAATTCAGACTTCAGACTTGTAAAAAAAAATATTCATTAAATATAACTATCTAAAGTAAATTTTGCATCAACGAACTGTATTTTTGTATGAATTTTATTAATTCAAAGGGTGGCTCATAAATATCTTTACGTTTTCCTGTAAGTGATCTCGAAAACATTAAGTTTTCTACAAGTTTTCCAAAATTGTTTTTTATGTAATACATAGTGATCAGCGCGTCTTTAAATATGTTGGTTAAGAATTTTTTTCAAAGAGAAGTAGATCCTTAAAAAGAGAAGTAGAGAAGTAGATAATTTTTTTTTTAATTCGAAGTAGATCTATTTTGATCGAAGTAAAGTCCGAACCTTGGTGCTATCCTGATTTTACTTGAAACACCTATAATCAACTATTAAATCAATAATGACAAATCCTCGAATTAACCTAATACATTTTTAAATTTTACCCAGGCAATGGCGATCAAGCTTAAAAAGGGTTCTTCTAATTCCTTGATATTTTTATCATTTAAACCGGAAATGATGATTTTTGACACTGGGGTGGAATCGGCTAAGGTGATAGTTGATTGTGATTGTCATTTTGACTATAGCTGTCTCCATCATATCAATTAAAAAAAATATAGAGAGAGCGATCGCAAAATGACAATTTCAATTTCAATCACACGTTAGCCGATTCCACCCCTGGTTAATTTTTATTATTTAAACCGGAAATGATGATTTTTGACACTGGTTAATTTTAAACGGATTGACTTCCACCTTTTTGAATTGGAATTCGTGCAGACCGTACCGACAAAGAACTGTTATTAGGAAGAACTATCATTTCATTAAACTTATACTCAAGAAAAATTAAGAAATTCTCACACTTATGTAAGTGGCTTTGTCTAAAGGAAAATCCGTGCAGATAACAGTCTGTTATTTTCTTGAAACTTGCTGTTTAATTTTGTGTGTTTTTCTCGAAATTATTGCAATATTCCTCATTAAGCATCTCGGTGCATTTCCATTTTTATATACACGATTGCTATAAGAATCAGTATGTCGTCAAAAATTCTTTGATGTAGATATGATGCTTAATCACTTCCGTCAAACATTTATAAATGTATCAAAAGTCAAAACCGCATTACATTTCAAAAAACTATTGCTAGCTTCCCTTAAATGATTCATAAACTTAAAATAAACCAGGGGGTCAATTCTCTATCTGTGAAACTGTGAAGTGATAAGTTTTTTCACAACTTCACACACTATCCGATTCGCAATTTATGAAAAAAATTAATAAAATGTCAAAATATTTTCAAATATTAAATTTGTTTTCACACTCAAACGATTTTGTGAAAAGTCCTGATAAAATATGAAAATTACAAAAACAAAATTATACTCAAAAATGAGTATCGTGTATCAAAAATGAGAGCGTTTCTCATTTTAGTACTGTTTAGTACATGTTTTGACAAACATTTATCATAATGAGTTCCAGAATCGCATTATGTGAGTTCATGAAATGTAAAAATGGCTGTGAAAACTAAAATGATAACTTTTTTATCACTTCACAGTTTCACAGATAGAGAATTGACCCCCAGGGCCCTATCTCTGCGCTAATATAAATAGTATATATATATAAATCTAATGACATTTCTTATATTATATATGTATATATGTACAAGTACATAAATGTATATACATATATAATATCAACTGCTTATAATTTCCTTGAAAACATACAATTTATATTTTATAAAACAATGAAAATGGATTCTGATTTGAACAACATTTTTACCGACAATTTGGAATTTAATATACATAAGTAAAAAAATATATAAAATATATCTACAAAGAATAAATTTCAATTAGGAAAATCCCTACTTTGTTGAAAGATTTTAATTTTTGGTTCAACGATTGAGTTCATTTATTGCACTTCCTACTTTGCAGTGACTAGGAAATGGAGGACAATATCGTGGTGTCGGAACAATGCATATTGTCTGGAAGGCATCCGTATGTCGTTGTAAAAATAAAGTTTGTTCAGATATTTCTCGTTTTTTATTACGTGAGTAATATTGTCAATAACAATAATTATCTCTCCTAACAATTTTATTTGCTTTACAAAAAAGTGAGGAAGTGAGATGGCCCTAAAATTCGAACGGCGTAGCAGTTTTTTTAATATAACGAGAATGTAGTTGGTTGCTGGAGCAGTTGATGGTATTTTAATACCAATAGATGCACCATCGGTTAATGAGCAGGCATTTGTTGAAAAGGTCTCCATTCTTTGAACGTAATTGTAGTTATTGGTCGTGATTTTTCTCCGCTTGCCTCAGCAATTATTCCCTAGCTCGAAGCTATTTCGGTAATTCTATCACAAGCTTGACAAATGTCTCCTTTGGATATGGGCGAACATAATTTTCTTGTAGCACAAGCACTTGTAATTTTACCGACTTAAAAATATAATGTATTTATTTTTTTCCGCACTGATATACTACAACTGAAAATCGAAAGTACCTATCTATGAAACAGAACTGATGTAATACAACAGTCAAAATGTTACATTGTACTTGATGTAATTAGTAGCGCTGAAATAAGCCCCACAATGAAGAATATTCTTGATACGTTTTTCCTAAGCTGCGTTCGGCATCAGTATCACACAAAATTACGGGTATTGATGCACAAACATTTGACGTTTACAATCTATACATGATTCAAATGTGTTTGGGAACTATTATTTACATAATAATTTTTACAAAAAAAAGCAAAACAAAACTCAAAACTTTTTTTCTTATTTTCTTTTTTTATTTCAATATCTAGAATATCTGCAACCACTAATGGCCGTCTTAAATCATTTGATTGGGTGCGTTGAAAAAAGCCGGATGTACATTCAGATTTATGAAAGGGCTCTTAATTGTCCAGAACGATACAAGGCAGCCCTTTTGAATAGTTGTGAGGAACATCCTCAACCTGCACCGGTAGAAAGCTACCCAGAAATAGCCAGCAGCAGCCGCCCACGCCCAGAGATGGCTCGTCGTTACATCGGTTAAAAATAGTAAATTTAAACTGTCGGTAACTTATATATTATTATATCTTATTATATAATTTATATTTTTGTTGTAGCTTTTTTGTAGATATACATATAATCAAAGATTTCTGTTTTCGTGTTCTTTTGTCTCCTTTCATCGATTTATTGTTTTGCATACATTTTGTACCTGATATGGATTTTTTCGTTAATTTGAAAGTTACTTTAAATAACATATAATCGTAAAACACTATTATAAATAAATAAAAAAAACTTATAAAAAAAATTTAAAGTTAAATAAATTACACAAATATGGGTTAATTAACCTAAAATTTAGTTTTAGTTTTATTTGGGTCATAATATTACATAATATCTTTGTATATAAAACTTATAGTAGTCTCATGAAGACGAGCGATTGGGGCGACACCTTAAGCATAGCGATAGTACTTGTTAGATTTGTCTCTGCTAAATTTAATAATAAAATATTCTCTTTTTTACTACTTTTTTGTATCTTATCCTACTCTCCACTGTAAAATCGTGCGCTAATTTCAGCGTCACAACCAGGAGAGCGTTGGTACTACAAAATCACGCTCCATGATAATACTTTAGATTATATACATATCTATACAAAGATAATCACCCTTATTCCGATAGTCGTTTTAATAAAACGCCTTTAAAACGAGAAGGCTCCAGAGACCACATTTTGGTGTTAAATAATACGAAAAGGGCAGAGTTCTCTATGTTCTTCACTTTTCTAACCATTATAACGATAGTCGTTTCAATAAAATTCCAATTTTCGTTTCTAGAGCCTTGTCGTTTTACTGGGGTTTTAGCAAAACGACTATTGGAATAAGGGTGAATATTCGACTATTGGAAAGGCCCATAATGTACACATATAAATAGTATTGTTCTTTTGAAAGAGCGAATAGTAGATCAGCAAATTTTAATATGAAATCAAATCAAATATAGGAGTGAACATATTTGTCGCTTTTTTGGTCACTTTTTATGCAAAAAGTTATGCCATAATAAATTGTTCCCCACGTTTCGTCGATAATATAATTTAGGTCAGCAATCAGAGTGAACATGGAGTGAATTTATTTATTGTTCAAATGAAGAGAGTTAAGATGGCGCCTTATACAATTGTTGCAATCAAAGTGAACTTAAAATGCATTTAAATTGTTGAGAGTTTGGATATTAACCCAATACATAAAAATTCTGTTCCAATTTCTACGGAAAATCCGACAAAAACTTCCACTTTTCAAAAATAAATCCAAGATGGAATCGCTCTAACCTACTCTTTTGTTACCATTAAAGAGGTAATGATAAATGATTTAATATTAATATTTAAGGAGAAATTAGGCTATGGTGAATTCTTGTTCCTTGACCGATAACAAAGGATTTGCATGCACAATGTAAAATATGTATATAAATTAAAGTACGTTGCAAAAACTTTCTCCACCCTTTTAATTAAGTTAAAATCATCGAATACCTATTTTATTTTGCGCTAGTATTTCTATTTTTATTCAAACAAATAACAAACAAAAAATAAAAAAGTTGTTAAATTCGTTCCACAATAACATTCTTTCGTTAAACACTGCAAATAACGGTACATTTTTTTCGGACTACATGGTTACTTGTTCGAGTTGGACAATTCAATTGAATTATATTTTCTTGAGTTTCGCCAAATTAAATCTAGAAAAACGTCGGAAAAAGTGTAAGGTGTGAGTGAAATTGAGTTAATAATTAATTTGTATGTAATACAAAGAATGTCCTATGGGGAAATTTCTAAACAAACTTCCAGAAGTCGGTCAACGATCCAAAAAACCATATATATTGCTTAAGAAACCCAGAGAAGGTCGAATATAAGGCAAGATCAGGTCGATCATCGAAGCTCTCCGTAAGAGATGGGCGTAAGGTGAAGCAAAATCATTTCAGCTAAGATGATCAGCTCTGAACTCGAAACGCATCATGACTAAAGTGCACCCAAAAACAGTTGGAAGAACCATAGTTCGAAATGAATTCAGAAAAAAAAACTATTAGTGAACAAAATTAACCGGCAGAAGCGGCTTGCGTTCGCCAAGGAATATGTAAATAAGCCTCCCGAATTTTGGTGCAAGGTAATTTCTCGGCCGAGTCAGAATATTATATTTTTGGGTCTGATGGCCGACTTAGGGTTTTGAGAAGGCCAAATGATGCCCTTAATCCAAAACGCACACTGAATACTGTTAAGCATGGTGGTGGAGGTTTTATAGTGTGGGGTTGTATGGCGTCTTCAGGGATAGGTAAGCTAGAAATAATCGAAGGTATTATAAATTAGTTTGTCTACATTGATATCCTCAAAAAAAAAAAATTGAGGACAAGTGCCGAGATGCTAGGTATTTCCAACGAATATTACTTCCGGCTCCAAACAAACCGCACATAAGGCACGTATGTTGATTTTTATATTATACCCCACACCTACTACGAACTCCTCCACAAAGCCCAGACATCAACCCTACAGAACACGTAGACTTAAGACTATTTTTTTATCGTGGTACTGAGACATTTTTAATTCAACGAATACTTTACGGACTTACCGCGATTATTTATTTTAATTTTAATCAAATTTATATATCATGTTGTCCTACGTCTCGACAGGGTTTCTCTTATCGCGGTCACGAGTTTGACCGTCATATCCGGGCTCGCCTCTTTTTTTCTGATATTTTATCGCTGTTCGAAAACTATTATACAAAAATATTTATATTTCCGAAATTTGAATTATCAGGCGTGTTCTCCTATTCGTCGGGGGATTTTTCTTTAACTTTTCACTCATCGCTATTCTGCTACTCATTCGAAACTAATCTGATTAACGTCCATAGTGTCGGTAATATTATGGAATATTCTCCTATTCATATGAACGCACTCGATTCAAGTTTTTTTTTTAAACTCTGTTAAAAAAAAACGACATTCAATTTTAGTATTAACTTAGTTCTTAGACCGAAAGGCATTAGTATTAAGTTATTACAGGTTAGGCCCAGTAAGTAAGTTGTAAGATATTGATAAGAAGGCTAGTTTTTCATGAATTTTTTGTCTAGCTTAAAGATGGTTATAAGTTTGAGTTGAAAATAAAAAATTTATTTTATTTTCTTAGATTTCTTCGTAATTATCTATTTGAAGAATTTTTTAGTTTGAAAATAAAAAAAAATCAATATTATCCAAATCTAAAATTAGTTTGAAATAAATTAGTTTGAAATAGTGCAGTTCAATCGACGGATACCATAATGGAACAGGTAGAATAGGTAGGTATACATAGGTAGACTTAGTCCGGGATGCTAAACAAACAAGTTGCAACATTTTTTTTGATTTGATTTAAATGATGAAGGGAATTAAATCTTTGAATCGATTCACGTGAATATCATAAAAGGGCTACGTATTTTATTTTATTTAATAAAAAAAAAGAAAGCTTTATCTGAACAGAGTGTTGATGAATACGAGGAAGAACAGTTAAAGATTCCACAGCTTTTTCGCTACAGCGTTACTTTTCTTTCTATTTTCTGAAGATTAATAAATAACATTTAAATCTACCATAATCGAAAACAAGTGATGAAGTTTTTGTCAAATTCAGAAATCACTATTGGTAGTATCAATTGTAGTCGATTTTTTGATAGTAACCGACAAAATGTTTGTAGTCGGTACTTGCAGTGAAACATAACTGAAATTGAGTCTGCCAAATATCAAATTAAGAACAATTTGAGAATTTGAGGTTTTCAGTTATGATATAAAGACTCAAGAAATAGTATGGGGAAATAGTTTTTGAATAAAATATATCACAAAGATATATTTTGAACGGAAAACTTTATAAGAATAAATATAAATTGAAATATCAAACAATAAATTAAAGGTTGATTTTTAATTCGAATTAAATTGCTCTTTCTGACACCGTCTCTTAATTTCAAAAGAATATTAAACATTACCTATTAACATTGAATAAAATAAATCAAGTTAAACTTAAATACGGTAGCAGCTTTGTGAATTGAATTCGACCGAGTCCTTTCGTCTTTATATCAGCAGCTTGTTCACCAGTGGGTATATATTTCAATTCATCAAGTCTCTTTTCGATTGCATCAAACATGATACTTTATTGCGATTTGCTTCAATTGCTTTGGGTTTTCCTCTGCATTGGTATCATGATATCTTAGTTAATAATCGTTGGTTCATTTGGTTCATTCGACTTCTGTTGGTGATTGAATAATTGTACCTTGTACCAAAAGTCACTATATTACCCAACAACTTGAAAACAAATCCTGAAGTTGATTTACAATCATTTTTGACTCCGGTCTAATCGGAATCAGCAGATTAATGTATCAGGCGAAACCATCTGGCTGTTTCATGTAAATTTCTTCGTTCGATTCGCCGCCGTTGAGAAATGCTCCCTTCACATTCATTCGGTGAATGTGCATATTGAACTGTACAGCCATTGCAAACATAATGCGTAACGTTGGAAATTTAGCTACTGGTGCTTATGTTTCACTATATTCGAAACCTTCTCTCTGAGAACATCCCTTGACAATCAATCAGGCCTTGTATTTGTCAACTGTACCACTATTTTTACTTGTGATATAGGTACTATAGGGCAAAAATCGAACTCAAGATTTTGATCAAAGTTGACATAACGATGATAGCGAAGAAAAATAAAGTGGGTCCGACAATTCCGTCTGTCTGTCTGTATGTCTGTACTTCTCCCTACAGCCTAAACCACTAGACCTATGTTCTACCAACCCGGTAGTTAAGGGACTACGGTGATTCCCTGAGGGGAAATTGAAAGTTTTTTTTTAGCTCCAAAACTAACCCAAAACACCTGTAATGCATAATCTTATTTATCTCGAAAACGGCTTTAACGATTTTGATAAAAAAAATTATGTGTGATATTATGGACATGAACTACATTTTGGTACCTGTCATAGAACCGGTTTTTTGATTTTCGATTTTCTCATAAGCGGCTCTAACGATTTTAACCAAAAATTTTCACCAGGAGCCCTCATAAGTTTAAAATAATATTGTTTATAAAAATATTTGAAAAAATATTTTTTTTTTGTTTTTGAAAAAAAACAAAATATTTTTTGAAAAATCAATATCTCGAAAACTTGTGAACGATTATTTTTTGAAATTATTTCCTAAAATCTATCGATTTTAACCAAAAATTTTCACCAGGAGCCCTCTTAAGTTTAAAATAATATTGTTTATAAAAATATTCGAAAAAATATTTTTTTTTGTTTTTGAAAAAAAAAATTATTTTTTGAAAAATCAATATCGCAAAAACTTGTGAACGATTATTTTTTGAAATTATTTCCTAAAATCTATATTACTAAGCACTTAAAATTGGCATCCCAAATTTTGTTCTAGAAAAATTTTAAAGAAATTTGTTATACAAAAAATTACTTTAGTAAACCGTTTTTTAAACTTTATTTTCGTAGATTCATACTTTTCCGGAAATCAGAGCAATTCCATACATTTTAGCATTTCTATTTCTATTTCTATTTATTTATTAAATTAAACAAACATTTACAAAGATTACAATGAAGTATCTATAATGACGTAAATGTGATTTTAATATTGGATTTATAAAAAGTTATATTTATTTTATATAATTAAATTTAAACTAAATAATATACAAAAGTTAAATTAAAAGAAATGATAAAGGTAAATAAAAGATACAAATTGAAAAGAAAAAATTATGTTCATATAATATTAAATTAAAGCCCCATCACCTAAAGTTGCCAGCCAAGTAAGGAAATAGAGTAACACTAAAACGATCAACAAAACAGAGTCTTCTTATGCCAAGAGGAAGAGAGTTCCACAAGCGAATGGAGTAAACAAAAAATTGACGCTCAGTTGTAATGCAACTGGCACGCGGTGAAATTATAGTTAGGGTACGAGATGAATTTAAAAAAGTTAGTTTGTCATATAGGTATTCTGGTTTTCGAGTTATTATTATTTTATGCAGATATTTCAAAATGCAATAGTCTAAGTATTTATCCAGTGTCAAGCCTAGAATATTGGTTTTATATGCAGATACATGATCTTGCCGCTTCAGACCATACACATAACGCGTAACATTATTAAACACGACATTTAGTTTTCTTCTTGATTCTGCATTACAGTACATTGTTACTTCAGAACCGAAAGATACAATAGGAACAATAAGAGATCTAACTAACATTAATCTTGTTTTAACAGGTGTATAATACTGTGACATAGAAAGGTTACGAAGACATCCATATATTTTACCTACTGTAGTACGAGTGTGAAGATCCCATCTTAAATTATTATCAAACCAAATTCCTAGATTTTTGGCCTTATCAACTAATTCTATCTGCTCATTTCCCAGATAAATGTTAGGAAAAGTACTAACATTAAAACCATTTTTAGATATAAACATGCATTTAGATTTCTTTGGGTTTAAACAAAGAGAGTTCCTTTTGGACCACTGGTAGATGCTTTCAAGGTCAAAGTTGAACTTATATATGGCATCCTCAAAAAGATCTACTTTACAACTGAGATACATTTGGACATCATCAGCATACATATGAACACAAGAATATAAAGGACTATTAGGTAAATCATTTATAAACATTGAGAACAAGAGAGGGCCCAAAATAGACCCTTGCGGAACACCCATAACTGTATGGTAAAAATCAGACAGATTATTACCTGCGCTAACTGCTTGATTTCTATCAGAAAGGTAAGATTTTATCAATAGAGCTGCTGACGAGGAGAATTCAAATTGTGTCTGAAGTTTTGAGACAAGTTTGTAATGATTTACAGTGTCAAAGGCTTTGGAAAAATCCAATAGTGCTAGCAGTACAATTTTACCTTCATCAATTGATATTCTTAAATCATCTGACACTTTTAACAATGCAGAAGTACAACTATGTTGTTTTCGAAAACCAGATTGGTACCTAGAAAGTAGGGAATTTTGATGCAGATGGGCTGATATTTGGGTATGAACAATTTTTTCAAAGACTTTTGACAGAAATGGTAATATTGAAATTGGACGAAACTCTAGGGGTATTTGGGAAGTTGCTTTATTTTTAGGAATAGGTATTATCTTAGCAGTTTTCCAGGCACTAGGAAAAGAAGATGTCATTAAAACAGTATTAATTATGTGGGTAAGGACAGGAAGAATATAAGGTAGGATAATTTTAATAAATAGAGGATGTATTTCATCCAGACCTGACGATTTAGATTTTATACCCAACGTGGCTTTAGCAACATCTGTCTGCTCTACTCTATGAAATTCAAAGCCAACCGAAGTTGGAATTGTATTTGTAAAACCCACAACTGATGACGAGGTCGAAGGGAGCTGTACAAATTTATTGCTCAAGTCATTTAAGTCTACTCCATCAAAATCAATAGGTTCCTGGCTGCCAATTCCAATACCTCTTATGTTTCTCCACAGAGTCTTTGATGGTAAATCACTATTTAAGTGTTTTGCATAATATTCACGCTTGGCTTTTAGTATTTTAAAATTAACAATATTTCTTAGTAGACGAAAGTCATTATGAAGATCTGATAATCTAAATCGTTTCCATCGCCTAAATGCCAGGTCCCGTTTGTTTACTAGATTAACTATATCTGGAGTAAACCAAGGTATAGTTGAGTTTTTAACTAACTTAGTTTTGAGTGGGACGTGTGTATTAAACAGGTTAAGAATAATTTGATTAAATAAGTTTAATTGCTCATTAGATGATGAGTTGGTATATAATCTTTGCCAATTTACAATTTCCAAATCAGATTGAAGAAGATTAGTATTTATGGATTTAAAATGTCTATATGTAACAGTTTGGGGGGCCTTGGAAAGCGAAATTTTAAAAGTTGCAAATATTAAGTCATGTTTTGAAAACATAGGGGCGGAAGCTTGATTAAAATAGACATCACTCTTATTGTTCGAAAAAAATAAATCTATTAAGGTACTACTAGTGTTAGTAAAATGAGTTGGAATATCTGAATTTAAGAGATTTAAATTAAGAGATTTCATACTGCTTAGAAAAGAAGTAGAACTTTCCTTATTTAGAACATTACAATTAAAATCGCCACAAATAATAACATCCGAAAAGGAAGTTGTGATGTTTTCAAGCAAATTGCAAAAAGGGAATGTATCAATTTGATTGTTTGGCCTATAGTATACCCCTAAAAGAATTTTTCTTGCGCCTAATATCTCAACAAAGCAATATTGCGTAAGACTTTCCGGAGGAGACGACAACACAAGTTTACATTTAATACTTCAACGAACATATATTGCAGTACCAGAACCTTTCCTATTATATCTGTCGCCACGAAATAATCTAAAGCCACTCATATCATAGATAACATTCTGAACTTTTGGATTAAACCAAGTTTCCGAGACACACACTACATCTAATCAGAATCAACAAACAACTTTCTAAATTCATCTATTTTACAGAATAAGCTCTGTGCGTTAATATGGCAGACGCGTAGTCCATCACATTGTTTACAAAAAATATTAATTAAAATGCGCAAGTTTGTGCTTACACCTTCGCAATTTGAACGTATTCGACTCATAAGTAAAGATTAATGCAATTTATACAAACATCCTCCGAAGCAACTGACCCTGGTTGATACGAAAAGTAAGACAAAATAATAAAAACTTGGCAAGCAACAAAAAAAAGGCAATAAGGGAGTAAAGAACAAATAAATCACATTTTTACATGAAGAAATAAATAACATAGTAAAATATACATTACGGTGGGACAAGTTTGAAGTGTCCAAAACACACTGCAAAAACAGATTATATTGATTGGAAGTTGTTGTCATCATTTCCTATCATCGTCGTCGCAGCTAGCTGGTCCAAGACAGAGGTGTGATCGATTCGAAAAGCTTTTTCATTTTTCCTCGATTGTACGTGCACATAACCATTCCGAGTGAAGACAGAAAAAAGCTTATTTGGTTTCTGTCTTTTCAAATGTAGAGCTTTTCGGAGAATTATGCGGTTTTGTGACGTGAGGCTCTCATTTAAATATATTCGGCTCAGAATTCATTCCCAGGTGACGAAGGCAGATTGTTTGTTTTGTTGTTTTATACATTTTACTAATTGATTTAAATAAAGTTATTTTATCAGCTTCTGATTGAAATTTAATTATTATGGCTGTGTCTTTTGTATTTGAATTGTTTTTTGGTTTAATTCGGAAAATTTGCTTTGGCGCTGGTATTTCAGGACACATGATAGACGTACATAGTGCATTAAAAATGTCAATCACATTTTCTTCTGGATATTGTGGAACTCCATACAATAATGCATCAGAAGAAATTTGTTGCCTGTGCATTTGATCCATTTTTATCTCATAAAATCCATGTTTTATATTTATAAAATGTATTTTTAATCCCAAAGTACTTTTACATAAGAGCAAGTTCGTGCGATCTATTCGTGCATTTTATTTCGTTTGAGTTTAAAAAACCCACTTGTTTGGAATAGCTTTGCGGTTTTTCGGTTTTTCACACAATGTTCATGTTTTGTTTTCAATTAATGATTTATACTCTTATTCTATTGCCAATTTCCATTCCTGCCAAATATCAAGTGTTCTTGCTTCTTCAATTGATTTTGGGCCATTTTCATAGTAATTTTGTGTAGACGGTGCAAATTTCTCATCAATTCCCACGGATTCATCTGTGTTTCTTGGTTCTCGTTGTTACCAATGTTATCTGTTTTAACACTGTAGATTTCATCAACATCCTCAAGTTCTATGCTTTTTTTCGATGGTGCCCCGCCAATGGATAAATTGTGATAATTGTAATCGTTGTCAAAATTGATAACCGCCTCTTAATTCTAAAAATCGTAGATTTTTGCCCGATTTAAAATTGATTTTTCATCAAACGTAACATTTCGTCTAATGATGAGCTTATCGTTGTTAATATCCCATAGTCGGTAAGAATTGTTCGAAGCATATCCAATCAAAAAAACATTTATTTGCCTTTGATTCTAATTTCAGTCGCTTTTCGGATGGAATATGATTGTAGTAAATTGAACCGAAAGTGCGCGTATGTTGTAAATATTTGGCTGCTGAACATATTAAAATTCAGCTGGTAGATATCTTGTTAATGAATCGCTTACCAAATGCGCTCGTCGCACACCGATTCATTTCAAAATTTGTGTCCAAACCACTTGCCACCAATATTGCTTTAAATTTGCTGAAGACTTCATTCTTAACCTACGCGTTCAGTTTGATCCTTTTTTTCTCTTAAGAACATTAAATATAAATTTTCATTTAAAAATTCCTCTTCTGATGACGAATCCATATTGTTCCGACACTAAGCAATCGAGCAACACAACCGCACAAAACCGCTTTTACTGTGCGTATGTCCCATCTAATTATCGCATCTCGAGTCGCTTGTAGCATCGCTTCTCGTATCGCATCGCTTTGTCTCACCACTGTAGTACGCGTAGCCTTATTCTTCGTGAAATAAATCATCGACGCTCGTGTAAAATTATCAGTTAATGTTACAAAATACAGGGACTTATCGTATGCAGGTTTTGTAAAAGGATCGTATGTTACTCCTTTTGTCGAACCGTAATCATGTTTGCTTGCTCCAAACGCACGATTCACAGAACTTGTTATCAACATTGATTTTGTCAATGCCATCAACCATGGTGTGCTTGATTAATTTCTTCATGTCAAACATTCAACTGGCTCACCGTTAATGCCATAAATCCTGAGACCTGAAAAAGAAATTTTGAATTGTCCTCATCTGCAATATCAGCAAATATGATACATTGCAAGTAAAATGTCACTTTATGCAGTTGTCCACTTGCACATGCAACAAATTGTCTAGTGCAATTTTTCGATGCATACGCGTACTCGCTATCAAACACAGTTTTGTAACTTCTCTTCGACAGAAGATTGCATTATAAATCTGCGACGTACAAAACATTTTGAATTTTTCTTACTGAAGAGTTTTTATCAAAATATCGCCTTGTTGATTTTCTCATTCTTCTTGGCAACATAAATATTGTAATATTTTTCCAAGGTTCGTTAAATAAAACTTATTACTCTTTTTAGTATTTCTTCTTTATTCACACTTTCCAATTCAAAACAGTAAATCTCAATTTATAAACAACTCAAATACTTTTATTCAAATTTAAATCACACTTGTTTAATAACACAATCCAATAAGCAATACTTTTGCACACTTTCATAATCCAAAATCAACTGTGTCTCGCTCACCGTGAACACTCCCTTATATACTCAAATTAGTTGTTCTCGAAAGTTCTTGTCTTGGAATGTTCTAGATGTTTGGAATAAGGGGAAATACATTTGACATTGGAAAAGAGCTTTTTGTTTCTTCCATAAATTAGATATGCAGTTTTCCAACAGATGGCGCTGTAGTAGTATAAAGCTCTGTTCACAACAATATTTATTTCTTCGAAGTCAAACAAATCAATAAACAATTGTTTGTACTTACACAAATCGTCCGATACTCGAGAATCTTACGTTAACGTGATTTCTTATGCGTCATTGCGTTTCGCTGACATTTTTTTTGTTCATTTCTTGTGTCTGTTCCAAGCATATTATTTCTTTGAACAACTTGTATCGCAGATAAAATTGAATTACTGTGCGTTGACATTTAAGCCTAGTACGCAGATCGAGACAAGACAAATTTTATTTCTACAATTTTAATCTCTACAAAACGTTTCCAAATCTCGCGCAAGAGTTTGAAGTTGGAGATATGAAATCTAATTTAATGTGTTTTTTAGTGTATCTCTGGAACGGGTTGTCTTACAAAAGTCGTTCATACTTTTTTGGAATCTCCTCTCGTTGCTTTCATAAAGTGCATCAGCACCTTTTACATAAAACCAGTTTTGACAAAAATCACTTTTGGCTGTCAAAATTTGTCCCGCAAAATAATACTTGTATCATTCTTTTTCCTGGCAAAATTTAGTGGAGACATTTTTTAGAGCAATTCACAATAGTATGAATTTTGCGCGCGAACTGCGTACTGCTCGGAAAAATATCCGAGACAAAATTTGTCCCAGGAAAAAAAATGTATGGGAGACAAAATTTTTCCCGATCTGCGTACTAGGCTTTAGCAATTGATTCATTCTTCGATGAAGTTCCCTTCCAAATTTTGGATTTGGCTCTGCACCTGGATTTAATGTGACCTTTTTATAACATTTGAAACAAACGATGTTTGGATTTTTGGCTTGTATTCCACAAGCATCAATCATTTTTCTTGGCTATGTACTATTATTTTGTTTAGCAAACACATCCAGTAATCGACTTTTACCATAGCCCAATGTTGATTTTAAAGCCTAGTACGCAGATCGGGAAAAATTTTGTCTCCCATACATTTTTTTTCCTGGGACAAATTTTGTCTCGGATATTTTTCCGAGCAGTACGCAGTTCGCGCGCAAAATTCATACTATTGTGAATTGCTCACAAAATGTCTCCACTAAATTTTGCCAGGAAAAAGAATGATACAAGCATTATTTTGCGGGACAAATTTTGACAGCCACCGTATTTCCGAAAGTGATTTTTGCCAAAACTGGTTTTATGTAAAAGGTGCTGATGCTTCTCTTGAAAGCATCGAGAGGAGATTCCAAAGAGGTATGAACGACTTTTGTAAGGCAACCCGTTCCAGAGATACACTAAAAAACACATTAAATAAGATTTTATCTCTCCAACTTCAAACTTTTGCGCGAGATTTGGAAAAGTTTTGTAGAGATTAAAATTGTAGAGATAAAATTTGTCTTGTCTCGATCTGCGTACTAGGCTTAATTCATTCATTTCAATGAGCGATTCAATCAAAGCATCATATTTCTCCTTCAACGTGAGAAATAAACTTACTATAGGAGTTTTTCTTTTTTAGTTCAGTATAGAGCTCCGAACAGAGTCCGAGCATGTCGACCATGTTCCGAACATCCTCTGAACCAAGCGTGCTCTGAGCGCTCTGAGTATTTTTTGAAACACACCTGAACACTTAGCTGTCGACATTTTTTTTTTTTAATTTCCATCTGTCAAATGCCTGTGTTAAGCATTGTACTCTGTCTGCTCAGTTATTTTATTCTGAGCTTATAGAGGGCACTCTAAACACGCTCAGAACATGCTCAAGCCTAGTACGCAGATCGAGACAAGACAAATTTTATCTCTACAATTTTAATCTCTACAAAACTTTCAAATCTCGCGCAAAAATTTGAAGTTGGAGAGATGAATTCTAATTTAATGTGTTTTTTAGTGTATCTCTGGAACGGGTTGTCTTACAAAAGTCGTTCATACCTTTTTGGAATCTCCTCTTGATTTCAAGACAAGTATCAGCACCTTTTACATAAAACCAGATTTGACAAAAATCACTTTCGGAAATACGGTGGCTGTCAAAATTTGTCCCGCAAAATAATGCTTGTATCATTCTTTTTCCTGGCAAAATTTAGTGGAGACATTTTGAAGAGCAATTCACAATAGTATGAATTTTGCGCGCGAACTGCGTACTGCTCGGAAAAATATCCGAGACAAAATTTGTCCCAGGAAAAAAAATGAATGGGAGACAAAATTTTTCCCGATCTGCGTACTAGGCGTACACATTTACGAAGCTCTGAACGCTCTGAACTAAAAAAGAAACACAATTTATTTTTTGACAACTCAGACTCTGTTCTGAACTAAAAAAGAAAAACGCCTTATAAGATCCTATTCTTCCCGTTTCGCTCACGCCAAACGTAACTCACGAACACTATTGTCAAATCTTGCAAAATGTGTCTGCATATCATTGTCATCAAATTTCAAAGACATTGGCCCAGATTGTGGTTGTCGATTTTCTAATCGATGATCGACCTTTTTCGATCATCGATCGTCGATTACTCTATTTCATATTGCGAACGTCGATTGTGATCGAAACTTTTCGATTTAACAGTCGTTTCTTTACGATTGTCATTTTCTGATCGACGCGTAAGGAAAGCGAAGTCCAGAACTTGTTTTTGTGAACAAAATGTAAGTTTCTTTCAATTAATTAATTATTTAAAGGACAAAACATTGAAATATTTATTTTATAAAGGTCAAAAGTGATGACGAACAAAAGGCAAACAGGAATTTTGGTTAGATTGATGGAGAAAAATGTGAACATCGGGAAGATATTCACAGCTGGTATTCCACTTTTTCAAAGTTATGCATTTTAGCCCGAAGTTTTTTTGCTTCAGAGTAATTAAAAGTAATCCATTTGGAGCAAATATGCGTTTCTAGAACTGCGAGCACTTAATTTAGCACTAAAGACACTGTAGATTGCGGAAGGCCAATACAAAATTAATTACCAACAATAACTTGGTAATATCCATGAGCACACAGCATCTCAAAGTACTAGCAAGTTTTATTTTATTGGGAATCGGAAACCAAATATGTGTATAAAAACCTTTGTTCCATAAATCTTACATTGTTTCTTACAGTTCCAGAGGATTAGAGGTGTTTCTGATGTGTCTTCTTTTTCTGGTGATCTCAAAATATTCTTGGCCATTGTCGGTTTCTGTGTTACTATCGCTTAACCATAACTCAATTCCACTCATTTTAAAATGTAAATAAACTATTTTAATTTATATTAAAAAAAGAAAACCAGAAAAAACAAATAATGATTTCAAAGCTAAAGCTAAGTGTACACGATTGGTAGATCTTACAATATTGTAAGATCTTACAATGTCTGACAATTATCTACCAATGAGCTGACAAATAAGTTGTGTGTGTACACGGTTGGTACAAAATCTACCAATCTCATACAATTAATTGTCAGAAGTTGGCTGACAATTCATTTTCAGATAGCCGGCTTAATACCTACCAATTAATTGTAAGAGATTGGTAGATTTTCTACTAACCGTATACACACACAATTAATTGTCAGTTTTTGTTGGTTGTGGAAACTGTGACAATTGAACATTGGCTGCAAATTGTCTGACAAAGTGACAATGAAAAAATTGTATGATGCTAAAAAACGAACATCTTACAATTTCTTCATTGACAGAAACGTCAGACAACGATACAAATTGGCAGGCCTGACAATAAATTGTGTGTGTACACGATTTTCAAATGCCTTACAATTTGACGTCTTACAATTAATTGTCAGATACATTTTCTGACAATTAATTGGAAGATTACACGATTGTCAGCTAGCGTACACATGATTGTCAGATTTCTTACAATTAATTGTCAGACAATGATCTAACAATTAATTGTCAGGCAAATTTTCTGACAATTAATTGTAAGACTACACGGTTGTAAGACATTGTAAGCATGTTTTTCACAGAGAGATCTGACAATATTGTAAGATCTACCAATCGTGTACACTTAGCTTAACACATCATAGAACAGTCAAATTTGAAATATTCGCAAAATTCTGTGGGTTTATTCACAATAGTACATTGTTCGATCGATTGAGTTACACAATACAAAATATGAAAACCAATCGAAATAATCGAAAAGTTTCGATTCGATTGGCAATCGACAACGGCAATCGGAGCCATTAGTTGTTTGCGCAACACAAGTTGACAAGTCCATCATACATTTTTTTTGCATTTGGCTTATTCATTATGCAAGTGAGCTGTTCGTCATTGACCGTTTGTGCAATCAAGCTTCGACATTTTGCATATTTGGCCACCAATTGATCCCTTTCGATTTCGGTTTTTGATTCCTGTTTAAAGAAGTCCTAATCAACATCGACAATTTTTTTCCAATAACAAATTAAGTCAAAATTTCCTTTAACTAAGCAGTGATTGTTCTCGAGAATTATTTTTAACTATTAACCCGATTTCTTGAATTTTTATATTTTTATTCTGGGTCTTCAGTTATGATATAAAAACCCAACAAATAGTAAGAAAAATATAAAAATAAATAAATCACAATGATGTGTTCTGAACGGAAAATTTAACACTAATAAATATAAATTGAGACAAGTATCAAACAATAAATTAAAAGGTTGCTTTTTCATTTGAATTAAATTACTCTAACTAACACAATTTGCAATGAGCACCATCGATAATTTCGAGGAGAATTTAAGTCAATGGATAGCATTAATCCACCCACAAATAAAAAAAAAAATTACTTTATACATATAATTTTATTATTGTTTTAATTTATATTTAAATAAATCAAAATATAACTTGATTATTAAGATACTCGTATTTAATTTAAGTCTTCTTTATGTGTGGTATTTAAAACCAGAATACTCAATCTTAATATTATTATCAGACCAATGGAAAATTTTAAATAATTTCTAAATGATTCATATAAGTATGAATATATACTCGTACATTTTTTAACCACCAAACTCATTTTTTCAGACTTCAAATGAAAATAAACTTGTATATCGCCAAATCCGGATTATATTGTTATTATTCCGTTAAATTCTAAATGACTTAAAATGACTAATGGACTAAGCCAAATAGAATGAATGCATATTAATCACAAACAAACAAGATTATCATCTTAAATAAAATTTTAATTTACAGTAACTGTCAATATAGGTTCTAAGAAAACATCATGTTCGTTATCATTTTTAAAGTGTTCCAGCAAAAAGGTTTTAATACTTCAAAGTTAAATGCTTTTATGTGTTTAGCATTTAACTCTGTCTGCTCAATTATTTTACACTCCGAACATGCTCAGAACAAAAAAAGAAACACATATTCGAAATTCTGAATTAAAAAAGAAACGCAATTTATTTTTTGACAACTCAAGCTCTGCTCTGAATCAAAAAAGAAAACGTCTTATGAAGGCAAATGGTGATTTCGGGTTGAATACATTTGGACTTTGGAGACATTCTCTTCCGGACATATTCTGGAAAAACTTTTAAATCTTAGGCTAGTTTTATGTTCTTACTGTTCCTATAAAATAGTATATCATCCAGATTCCACAATTCAATTTAACTCGAAATGAAATTGAAAGTAAAGTTATAAGAAGAAGCCGGAATTTTCTAATATGTGAGAGATAAATCTAATTACTCGTATGTACGTATATTTAATATTATTCAAAATAACTTATTTAAACAGAGATAAGCATAAAAACAATATTTCTGGCTTCAGGAGAAGCTAAATAAGGTTTCATTTATGTATTCCTAAAAAAATTCGAACTCGAGATTTTGATTAGAGTTGACATTACGATGATAGCGAAGATGAAAAAAGTGGGTCTCGCAACTCTGTCTGTCTGTTTAACTACGGCCTAAATGGCTCGTGCGATTTTCTTTAAACTTAGTAGATATCATTTGTAATTTCCCCCCACACGTTTTTTTTTTCTTTTTTTAAGTCAAAAATTACGGTACCTGTCATACGAGTTTTTTTTTCGAAATTTTATACATTTTTTCTCAAAAACTGTTCCACAGATTTAAAAAAAAATAAAAATTTCCTTAAGTTTAAGACAGCCAATGCTTTGCTAAAGTTTTCCGAAAAATGGTTAATACTTAATAATGGGACCATTTTTTTTGTTTTTAATTTTCTCAAAAACGATACAACCGATTTTGAACATTTTTGTATGCTGAAGCTTCCCAAAAATTTGAATAGTATTGTATAATCAAATTTTCCAATTTTGGATTTTTAAGAAAAGATTCAATTTTTTTTTTAACTCAACATTTCGAAAACCCCATGCTCGAGTATTTTTAAACTAGGATAATTAAAAGTTTCTTAATATATTTTACAAGATTAAGCAAATGTTAAAAAATAGTTTTCGAAAATAGTATTTTTCTAGAAAACAGCACCTAGAATTTTGATAATTTTTTTTTCTCCCGATTAATTTTAACGATCTATAGTTCAATAAAAAAATTAAAATTAAGATATTATTGACTGTACCTACCATCATAGAAGCATTTTTTCAAACTTTGAATTTCTCATTATCGACATAACAGTATTTTATGAAATTTCTTATAGAGATGTTTCTAAAAAGTTTGAATTTAAAAAAAAATCATTTTTTTAAATTCGATATCTCAAAAGCGGGTCAACAATTTTTTTTGGAAATTTAGTTTTTATTTTATGCTTATAAACTGTTTTCTCTAATAACATTAGTTTTAAAAATTCTTAGTCTATTACATAAGAACAAGTTCGTTCGACCCAGTCGTGCATTTATTTTTTTCTTTTCGGTTTCCAATAGCGCAGGAATTTTTTTTTAATAATTCACATGCGCTCAAGAATTTATTAAGGACCCTTATTATGTTAAGCACAGCACGGGCGATGGGAAAATTAGGGGGAGAGAAAAGAGGTGTCGATAAACATTGGTCTTGAATGTTTGCAAATTGAAATGGCATAAAATTAACACAATACTCATATTTACATGCGGAAATAAAATCGAACTCGAGATTTTGATCAAAGTTGACCTCACGATGATAGAGAAAACGAAACAATTGTTTCTGTTTGCATGTCTGAGCCTAGCTGAAGCTATTTTCTTTAAACTCGGTACTTAAGGGTCTTCGGAGGTTCCCTAGAGGATAAATTTTTCTTGTCAACAAAACTAACGGTACCTGCCAAGCAGCCGCTAAGCAAAATATTATTTATATCGGAAAGGGTTCCAAAGATTTGATACAAAAAAATTAGGTGTCCTATTCACTAGTTTACACAAAAAAAGTACCTCAACAAAAAAGTTTTTTCTAGACTAATTTTGGCTCTCTGAACACGAAAATGGCAATCATTTATTTTTCCAAAGAAGCGTTTTCGAGATATGACCAAAAAACGTTTTTTTCTGCTCCTTTTCCATGTATAAGCCTAATTCTCAAAAACGGTCGAACTAATTAACATATACTTTATAGTTTTGAACAGATATTTTGTTTGTCTTTCCAACAGTATATATGACTTGAGTAAATCGGCCCAACAATCATCAAGAAAAAGCCGTTCAAAGTATCAAAAAACACAATTTTTCACCGTTTTTTGAAAATCGCTTGTTTTAAGTCATTCCGTAAGGATGGAAAAAAAATATTTAAAATAGTTTTAAGATCTCAGGTGAAAGATATTGTTTTGACAAAGCTAAAACGCATAAGATCAATGAAATCGAATAATAAATGTGGAAGTTATGAAACATTACGTACCTTAAAACTATACCCAACTTTCTTACAAGAAGTTGAGGCAACAATTCAACAAACACTGCAACCAAATCCGGATAGAATAAATTTTAATATTATCAATCCAGCAAATGATCCCACCGATAGTCCACATTTATGCAATCTAGAGGAGGTTGTAGAAATCATCGGCAATTCTAAGCCAAAAAAGTCTGCTGGACCAGATGGTGTCTCCTACTACATCCTGAAAAGGCTGCCACAGGCGTAATGATTTTCCTCACAATCATTTTAAACAACTGCATCAACAACTGTTACTTCCCCCAGAAGTGGAAAACAGCGAAGATTGTGCCAATTCCGAAGAAAGG
Organism: Philhelius festivus; assembly: GCA_963931855.1. Classification (NCBI taxonomy): domain Eukaryota; kingdom Metazoa; phylum Arthropoda; class Insecta; order Diptera; family Syrphidae; genus Philhelius; species Philhelius festivus. Next base: position 69,142,434 of record OZ007555.1, read on the forward strand.
TGCTTCCAACTTAGTTTCCAACTACAGACCAATATTACTTCTCAACAATATCAGCAAATTACTGGAAGAATTAATCTTACGAAGACTGAAGAAATTCTGCTGTGAAAATTCAATCATCCCTGACATGCAATTCGGCTTTCGAGAAAAACACTCAACCCTGCATCCACTGATTAAATTCCAACACGATATCACTACAGCCCTCAACAGTAATCGTGTCACCGTCGGATGCTTTCTGGATGTCGAGAAAGCATTTGATAGCGTGTGGATAGACGGTCTAATCCACAAACTTCATCTTATGCAAGTACCTCCGCCATTAATAAAAATTCTCTTTTCTTTCCTATCTTGCAGGAAATTTTTTGTTCAAGTAGATAACTGCAAGTCAAACATGAAGACCATCAGAGCTGGAGTCGCCCAAGGATCAAAACTAGGCCCCTTCCTCTACAACTTGATGACTTCAGACCAACCTTCACCAATTGGATGCGAGAACCTCCTGTATGCTGATGACTCGCTCACCTATGTCACATCAATGTCACCTCTAATCGCTGTCCAAAAAGTAGAAACCCACATTAACAGACTCTTCCAATTCTACCAGAAATGGGGCATCCGAATCAATACTTCCAAATCGGAACTTGTCTGCTTTAGGAGACCTTCAACTGGTAGAGGCCTTCGCACCGCAACAATTTGCAGAAATCTGGCCCTAAAACTCCCTGACGGATCCTCCATAGTGGCAAAACCAAATGTCAAGTACCTGGGAGTGCACTTCAACGAGTTGCTAAGTCCCCTATTACACGATGTCTCACGAGACGAGGCTCACATAAGTGCGAAAAAGAAAGCAGATATGAGGAAATGAGATGCCCAAAAATATTCCCGGTGAGTACCGGGCTGATTTTTAGTAGTCTCATTTTGACGTTTCTTTTTCTCATATTCGTTTTATGGTGTGTTGTGCATTAAAAAATACGAACAACTGGCAAATTTGAGACAATGCGTCTCATGAGACATGAGTCAACGTGTAATAGCTTTTGGCTCACGGGATACAAATTTAAAAGGAAAGTCAAAAATGAGACATGTCTCGTGAGGCAACGTGTAATAGGGGACTAAGGTTTAACCTGCACTCAAGAAATGTTCTTAAAAAGGCCAGCTGGGCCTTCAGCCGTTTGCACCCATTGCTGAAAAGAAGATCAGGTCTTAGCCAGCCGACAAAGATATTAATCTACAAACAGCTCCTGCGACCAGTGATTAGCTATTCCTTCCCAGTCTGGTTTTCCATCTCGAAGACAGCTATGAAGGAACTTCAACTATTCGAAAGGAAGATACTGAGGATCTGCACTGGACTCTACTTCGACCGTCAACGACAGAAGCACTACAGGAACGAGCATCTCTACACAGAAGCGAATTTAATTCCACTGGACAAATATCTAGTTCATTCAACGAAGAAATTAATGAGGAACATCATCGACCACCCGAATCAGCTTATGAGAAGGATGACCACAGAACAACGACATCCCGAGCCGAGGTACCTCAGTGTAATGGAAACTCTGGATGACAACGTAATCATGGACAACGAGGATGTAGTCTCGTTCTACGCTGACATTGGGTCAGCCTACCACCGCGGCTAAAACGCCATCCCTGCCCACAACCCACAAAAATCACCACTGACAACCAGGAATGAACACCCTGAGGACAATACAGTCAACCAACATTTTAAATTAAAATTTTTTTTTTTTTTTTGTCATGTAAATTTTATATAAAAATAATTAAACTTAAGTCACTGTATATAGTTAGGCCCTCTATGAGCCAACAAATGTAAATTTTCATACATATGTAGTATCTTATTAGTTGTAAGCCAAATTGTAAATAGTATGTTCAATAAAACAAAATTGAAAATTGAATTGACCTTAAAACTATTTTAAATATTTTTTTTTCTATTCTTACGGAATGACTTAAAACAAGCGATTTTCAAAAAACGGCGAAAAATTGTGTTTTTTGAAACTTTGAACGGCTTTTTCTTGATGATTGTTGGGCCGATTTACTCAAGTCATATATTCTGTTGGAAAGACAAACAAAATACAGGGTGATTTGCATAATGTGTGACAAAAAGCTAGGGTGTGTAGGTTGGACTTAGACAAGAAAATAATCGTATGGGAGGGGGGGGGCTATGTCCCCCCGTTTAGGCGGGAGGGGCAATTTAAGAAAGAAATCATTTAAAACAGAGTTAGGGCGTGTAACGCTGCATTATTTAAAAAAACATTCGCAGGTCAATATTAATCCAATGCTCTCACGCAGGTGTTCTCAATGAAAAAATGTGTTAATCCAGTACTTTGTCACATTATTGTATGCTTATAAGACGATAATTAAAAAAAATAGTAAAAAGAAAGTTAATCCTTTCAATCGTAAATTCACCTAAGAATCCAAAAACGTAAAAACTAAAATAAAAGGCTTTTCGTAGAACAAAAGTAGTTTTTGTTATTTTTGATTTTCTCAAAAACTACAAAACATTTTGACATCCGGTTTTTTGTGTTTGATCAAAAATTAATAAGAGCATTGAATATTGAATAAAAAAATAATACTTAATTACGTAAAATTTTGAAAAAAAAAATTGTTTAAAAAAAAAATTTAATTTTTTTTCAAAATTTTGATTTTTAAAATTAATTTTTCAAAAACTATTCACTCGAACAACTTTATTTAAAGAAAAAATAAAAGAATGTATTTCTGGCTTTTCAAAATGCTATAGCATTACTCTGTTGGTATCACCATTATTTTTTAATAATTTTTTTTCTGTTTTAAGTGATTTTTTTCTTAAATTGCCCCTCCCGCCTAAACGGAGAGAAATAGACCCACCCCCTCCCATAGGATTTTTTTCTTGTCTAAGTCCAACCTACTCGCCCTAGCTTTTTGTCACACCTTATGCAAATCACCCTGTATATGTTCAAAACTATAAAGTAATGTTAATTAGTTCGACCGTTTTTGAGAATTAGGCTTATACATGGAAAAGGAGCAGAAAAACACGTTTTTTGGTCATATCTCGAAAACGCTTCTTTGGAAAAATAAATGATTGCCATTTTCGTGTTCAGAGCTCTGGAATGAAAAGAACACTCATCGCTTTCTAAAACCTAGATGTATGTATGTATATTTCAGCATGAAACAGGGACTTTCAGAATAAGAATACGATTTTGCAAATTGTTTTCGAATATAGCATCATACTTTCTCTACCCTTTTATTAAAGTTAAAACCATCGAATACCTATTTTATTTTTCAAGGATCGTGCTAACTTCATATATGACTCTTTGACATTTCCAAACATCAAAATAGATCTGTTTACTTAGTTTTTTTTGCATAAACTGCCATTACGTCATGTGTTTTCAGAAGCAAATTCATTAAAAAAATAGCCTTAGAACGATACTAGTTAGAATATGTTTAAAATTAAGAAAAATTTAGTAATCTACTAAAAAGTCAGCAAATTGTTAAGTTGAAAATTTTGCGCCACTGAATTTTGCAGGATCATCATCATTTATAAATAACAGACTTTCAACAACTTGTAGATTATTTTTACAGAAGGTATAACTTTAAAAAAACGAATATATAAAGAAAGCTTAAAGATTGTTTAACTTTAAAATACCTCCAAAAACCTCTAATCAATTTTCAAGTAACGTTGCTTAAGGGCCTCTTAGCTTAAATGCCAACCACCGCGTTTAAAGGTTACTTAAAGACATTTTAAAATGTATTTTGACATATCATTTGTCATCTTTGAAATTTTGAAGTTTCAAAGTGTGAGTTTGTATTTTTTGTTGTGATATTTTAGAATTATAAAAAGCAAAGAATTAAGATACAGAAAATTTGTATTGATAAAAATATGTGTACGCACAAATAATTTTAGCCTTTGAAGTGTTTGTATCGACACTTTTGTCCTCGTTATTGGAGGATAATCTGTGCATGGAAATAATTTTTTTTTTAAATAAATTATAGCATATTTTAAAATAAAAACGTTTTATTGTCGGAAGCATCAGTAGTACCCCTTGGCATTATGGTTAGTGCGTTGGACTGTCATGCGGAGGGTCTCGAGTTCGATTCTCAGCCGCTGCTAGAAAGTTTTTTTCAGGGGTGTACTGCCTCTTGCGAGGAATTGACAAATTCTCCAAGAGTATCTCTTGTCATGGAAAGTGCTGCTAATTAGCCGTTCGGAATCGGCAGAAAATTATAGGTCCCCTCCGTTCCCTGGTAGCACGCACACAGAAATGGTTGAGAGTTGTAAGTCACTAGGTCCTGGTTCACTCCGAGCTGTTGCACCACCAAATTTATTTATTTATCCCAATTTTCAGTTTTTTTTTCTTTTGTTTGTGGCGACGGGGGTGGGTATGTTTCATGGCATTTTTCTTAATTTCACAGATATAAAAATTTGTCTTCCAAATGTTAACTAATTCAAGGTGTCACAAAACAGCTGTGTTATTTTTTTTTTGTATTAGATTTTCACATTCTTTTACGTTAAGTTTAAGTTTCATCATCATTTAAAGGCAAATTAAGTATGCTTAACTAAATAACCTTTAAGATGTAGTGTAAGAAAATCTTATAGATACGGCTGTAATGTTAAAAACCAAGCAAATCAAAACGTAGTAGATTAGTCACGTAGTTTTTTGAATCATATTCTTTTATTTTTTTTATAGATATCTTGAAGAAGAAAAAATTCCAAAAACGTTTTTAAAATCATTGATTTGCGCCATTTTTATAAAGGGTGATTTACAGTACCAAGCAACTACAGGGGAATATCGATCCTACTTTGCCTTAGGAAAATATTCACTCATATTCTATACCATAGGTTGTTGAAATGGGTTGAAGTGAATAAATTTCTTAGTATTTTCTGAACATGAAAGATATTGTTTCAGTGCTAAAGATGTCCTTAAGATAGTTGTCTTCCCCTAGATCATGCTGGAGTGTAGGATACGTTTCTCTACGAAGTGGACTTCTAGCTTGCTGTACTCGTATATTGTCTTGTCTTGCTTTTGAATGGATCATTTTGAGTAAATTATAAAGGAAATGTCTCCACTCTGCTAGATTATTAAGAGTTAAGATAAATGAGAGTCCACACAAGTCTACTAAGTTCTTTCATTCTTCAAACCATGAGCTTTGGGATTTTACAATCGAGACTGCAATCTTCCTTGCAACTTTATCAGCGTTTGAAGATTTTGACGATTTGAACTTTATAAGTTTGACGATGTAGTTAAAATGGAGTTTCAGAGATGAAAGATATAGGGGTGATAGTCCGGTTTCGATGAGTGGCATGTAATTTGGTGTTGTTTTGGTAGCCGAAATTGTCTTTTTAGGAAGAATCTCAAAAGCTTTTCAGTGGTTTCGGAATGTTGTCAACCCCATGATTCTACAGCATAAAGCATTATCGATTTAGAAGTTGCGGAAAAAACTTTGTACTTTGTACTGAGTATTTCTATATATATCCTTCCACACCGTCCCTATTGCATTTTTTGAGGAAGTCAGCTTTTTAACCAGATGTTTTTCTATGTTGAAGTTACTTGCTATAGTAAACCCTAAGTTTTTGTATTCTTTTACCCTTTCGATTTTTTTTCATATCAAATGAATAAATAAATAACAAATATGTAGTTAAATTTCTCATATCGCTTTCTAATTTTGTCTTTTTGAAACTTCATTGAAATATCTTTCCATATTAGATAATTCCAATAGTTGTTTCCTTTATTTATTGTTGTTATTTACGACATAAAAGATTATTTATTCATTCTGTTTGTTACTACTTGTAGTCCAGTCAAATTAAATTAATCAATTCGAAATATCTACAAAAAATATTGCGTCGAATTTTTCTTTTGTTTCTTAGAGTACCCATTGGAGAGTGTAAATCCAAAAAGTTCGAACAAAAAGCGCCCATGCGTTGTCCGCCATTTTGAAAAAGGCTTTGGAAAGCGTGAACTCGATTTTCTCGGCTCCTATCATACATAGAGCTGTATTTTTTTTGTAGGTTTGTACGTTAAAATATCTTCTTTAACTTTTCCTGAGAAAAAAATTTTAAAGCTCTTTCCAAAAAAAAGTTATCGACGAAAAACTGTCGAGATTTTGAAGTAAAAATGGTTTTTAACGTTTATCTCGCCTCATGTTCATCTGATCGAAAAAATACTTAGTTTGTTTTTTATAGATCACTTTATTTCCTACATTTTGGTATATTAAAATTTTTTTGTGCGACAAAAACTGTAGGAAATATAACCTGTCAAAATGGCCAATATCCTGCGAAAATTAAAAAAAAAAAGAAATTTACTCACGTTTGAAAATTTTCAAATTTGACTATGTTCATTATGAAATTTAAAGAAACAGTTCAAACTCTTTTCCACACCACCACCGAGGTGGAGTTACTGCGCATTTTTTTGAATGTGGTGTCCCCAGGAGGTATAACCCACGATTCAATCGTTTTCGTTTCTATATCAGCCTATCGATAGCTCAATGTGGCATAGTTTTTTCATGTCGTTCTTATCTCCTTTTTTTTGGGCTAGGCGTGCGAACATCAATGATCATATTAACGTTGTCAGTGCTGGGTGCTGGGATCGTCATTGGTAGTTTCTTCAATGTTTTCAGGTGAGGAAAAGTCTTCACATGGGTCTTCATCGTCTAGTAAATTTTGCAAGGAAGGAACCTTCTCGCCTGGAAGGAAAATGAGTCACTGGATTCTTTGCGATATAGCAACTTTGTTAAAACGTCAAAAAAAAACTAAGTTTAATATGATAGGAGCCGAGAAAATCGAGTTCACGCTTTTCAAAGCCTTTTTAAAAATGGCGGACAACGCATGGGCGCTTTTTGTTCGAACTTTTTGGATTTACACTCTCCAATAGGTACTCTATAAGAAACAAACAAAAAATTCGACGCAGTATTTTTTGTAGATATAAAATACTAATTTGACTGGACTATTGGGAAAGTTTATCTTTGGTGTGCTCTTCGAACTCAATTATATTTTCTAAAATACGAAGACGTTTTTGCGCATTCATGTTTTTATTATTTAGATTCTCAACAACTTGAGTTCCTTGTCGGTTTTTCGTTGGACATCTTGTCGATTTTCCTGTCACTGTTGTTGAACGCAGTATACACATCTTAATAACTTAGTCATTACCTACATAATTATTTTACTATTTTGAAACAAAAATTCACATATACAAACTACTTCATTGTCTCTTAAAGTCACTAAATCAAGAAGACCTTACCATTAATCCTCTAAATCAGAGGTTTCATCATTTAACTGTTCAATGCTTTCTTCAAATTATAAGCAATCATTTTATTTAATTTGCCTTCTTTAGTTTTATGTTTGGCTTCTTTCTTTAGACAATTTCCAAGAATACATTCAAATTCAGCTTCTGTTTGAAGTATATCCTGCTCCCGGTTTTCCGTGCGTCTACCATTTATCTGCGTTCAGCATGAGAGCTTCGATAAAGATTTGCAGTACGATCAAGGTTCCGTTCCAAGGATTTTTTCTCTCCCACAATCGATCACGGTCTCGAGTTCTTTATTGATTGTATTCTGAAGAAGACTGCGTTTTGCCAAGTACTTTTTTGGTCATCTGCAATATTTTTCAATTAGCATATTCGCTTCATTTCAATCATCCATGCATTGCCGCCATTAGACCAGGGCCACCTTTAACTAATTTATTTAGTTAGTTATGTCGAAAATGGTTTTGTTTCTTTTTTTCCATGTCATCTTTGCAAAAAAAAAAATTTAAAAAAAAAATGTTTACACCATCAGGAGAGCAAATTGATTGTCAGTGAAAAGCAGTAAAAAAAAACTTAATCTTTATTTTATATTTAAGAATAGATGTTTGGTTATTAAAAAAGGTATAGAATTTAAAGATATATGATTAAGAAGTACGATACGCTCATTAAATTCAGATCTTGACAACATTGTCCATTAGGAAATTTAAACTGAGTTGAATTTAATACTGTCTTCTCTAGTTAAAACGAAACCCTCCACTATACAAGAGTAAAACATTTTTCAGTTCTTGGTATTTGCATTACAGACTATTTTCTGTGGAATGATGACATATTCGACGTCGCCAAAAATATTGATTAGTATTTAGGTTTTCTTCGACAAGGCACCTACTCTGATCTGGCTTCAATCTTAAGACCCTCTATTCGTCTGATACTCGAGTACAATGCCAATATTTTGGCAGGTGCTCCAATAACCCACCTGAGTCTCTTAGAAAGAATTCAAAAGATAAAAAAGATAGTCGATAGAAGAATAACAGAAGCATTTGCATCTCTCGAATACCGACGCAATGTTTCAAGTCTCTCATTATTTTATCGCTATTCTTATGAATAGTGTTCCAGTGAAATAGCCAGTTCAACCGTAATGCTCGCGCTTTAAGAAATGCTTATCAGTTTGCCCTTGGGTCCAACTTCGGACGTACAGTGAAGTACATATGTACAGTACAGTAAAAACCAAAATTATTTTCACAACGTTAAATTTACAAAACATCTCTTCATTGAAGCCTTATAATAACTTTTAAAATAAAAAAGATATTGTTAATATTAATTTTCATTAATAATGGATACATATTGCACATGTTTGAATTACTGCATTTGACACCACTACTGGAAGCCAAAAAGTAATTTTTTTTTAATAAAACTAAACGTTGTTATGAAAATAGCATTAAATATTAAGTTGTGCTTCCGCCTTTTGCCGCAATAATAGCAGCGAGGCGCCTCACAGTGGAACGAAAACATGAAAAAGTGGTCATCGGGGTGTAACTTTTGGAAAAATGTATGGATTTTGAAACGGTTTTCACTATTTTGTACTTGAAAAATTATAGTTTCATACTATATTTCAAAAAATCTGAAAAAAATGAGCAATTTTCCAAAAAAAAAAATTAACATAACCCCTGAAACTAAAGAATTTTTCAAATTTTAGCTTTAGGCAAATAAAATTAATTTTATGGAGGAAAAACAATTAATATTTATTGCTCTTAAAATATGTATTTTGAGATATCGTTCATATTTTAATTTGAATATTATTTATATTGAATATTTTTCTAGTTAATATATGTTAATACAAAATTTCTGTTGCATTTTCATGGTATTTTACTAAAAAATCTATAACTTTTGAAGCATCAAGCTTAACTTCACCTTTCAGCTCCATTTTTTCGACAAAAAGAAGCGTAGTGCTGCATGTACTTTGACGTAAAGCTTCGGTTTTACGCCTGTTTTTGTCGCTCAGTATCAAACTGTTCATTAGTGTTGATAGCGGTTGATGGGGGTGGTTCTTTTATAAAGGTTTATGTGTTGAATTTTGTTTCAAGACACGTTTTAAACCATTTTTTTTTCGCATTTTATTGTAACTGCATTCTACAAATCTATATTTTCCAGCTTCAAACAAAACTTGCGAAAAAAATTCAATTTCCAATTTTTTTCCCGAGATTTTAATGTCGCTGTTTGGATAACAATATTTATAGTCAGTTAAGTCATGCCCGTTAGCCTTTAAAACGTTGACAAAATCTTCGTAAGTAAACACAACCATTTAAACTTATTAGAAGGCTTCGAAATTATTTGTTTACTAAACGATCGCTTTGCTAAAAAAAAACTTAATGAAAATGGCATTCATTATTATAAAATCACATGATCGCTTTTTTTTTTTATTAAGAGAAAAAAAAAATAACCATTAGCGTGAGAGCCATACTTTTTTTTAGCATTTAATCCATAACAAATAATAGCCGTGTTTTTTTGCAAAAGTTATACGCAGCATAGTAGGACCCCATATGAATAACAAACACAACATCCGCAGTAGGATCACTGCCGATAAAAGGAGAAGTGAAATCCTGCTGTGGATAGAGATTTGAAGTTTATTCAAGTATCGGCAGTGATCCTACTGCGGATGTTGAACCCGTTATTCATACAATATTCCACCGCACTACGGATAAACTTTCCAAAAAACACGGCTAATGATAACCTACAGAAAAAAATCTCTTTAACCAGAGCATATAAGATTTAAGATAAAGGGAGAATCCCCTACCCCCGCCCCCCCCCCCCCCATCTTTCTTTCATGTCAATGTATGCGCTGTTTCATAGTTTTAGATTTCTTAATGTTAGTTATTATTATTTATAATGCAAAGATGCCAGCGTGGTAGACCATGCTTGCGCTGGAGAGATGGCGTAGACCAGGACGCCCGAAGCCTTGGGGTGCGCAACTGGATGGCGTCGGCTAGAGACCGGGATAGGTGGAGAGACTTGTTGAATGAGGCCAGGACCGGAACCCGGTTGTCGAGCCGATGATGATGAAAGATGCCCCTACGCAGAAAAAAATTTCGGGTGGGGGTTTTCAAAAAAAATATGAGATTTTTATAAATACTCGTAAATTATTTCCCGAATTTATTAGTACGTGAAATCATATCTTGTTGTACTGTTGCGAATTGCGATCATACGAAAATGAGTTATCCGAAAACATAAGGACACTCAACTGGTACCTACATACGTTAACTACTATACTTCATAATTATAACCACAACGCTTCCAGAAGGTGTTATGTGCTACTAATCAGTAACTGTAACTTTGAACGAAATGAGTTTTTTTTTTTTTTTTTTTGCTGCAATACAAAACACTCCGACCTTGGAGAAATCAAAAACTCAACTCCGTTACTGCCCATATACTTAAACACATAATGTCAATCATCAAAAACGCAATTGCTGCTGGCTTCGTGTGTCTATTTGTTAATGATCAATTCAAAATAGGACAGTTTCGTTAAAATACGAAGACATATAAGATAAAATGCACGACTGAGTCGCACGAACTTGCTTTTATGTAAAAAGTTCAAAAACTAATATTTCTAGAGCAAAAATGTTCATAAGCAAAAAATTCATTTTTTAAATGACTAAAACAACTCCTTAAGTTATTATTTTATAAATAGTAGTTTAGTAGTTAGAGCTAACCACATAATATGTTTTATAAAAGATTTTTAAAACAAAGGTATTTAGGAAAAAATTTTGGTACGCCAATTTTAACTAGAAGCTTCTCTATACAAAATTTCATTGAAATCCGTTCTGCCTATAATGACAAATTCAATAAGTATTCGAAATTATAATTAAAATTTATCAAAATTCTCGGAGCTATTTTTTAGAAAAATACGATTTTCGAAAAAGATTTTTTAACACTTGCATGGTGGGTACCTTAATTTTTAGTAAAAACAATTTTTTTCCCTCAGATCTTGTAGATTATATTAAGAAACTTTTATTTATTCAAGTTAAAAAAATCGAGCAGGGGTTTTCGGAATATTGAGTTTTCAAAAAAAAATAATTGGCGTTTTTCTTTTTTCATTCAGAGTAGAGCTCTTAACAGAGCATGAGCATGTCAAACATGCTCTGAACTTTCTCCGAATCGAGTGTGTTCTAAGAGCTCTGAATTATTTTATAAACACACGCGAGTTTTTGAGTTTTTTTTCTGCCTGTCAGAATGATTTCAGCATTTAACTCTGTCTATTCAGCTATTTTATACCGAGCTTATAGAGTGCGCTCTGAACAATCTCTGAACACGCTCTCATCGAAAAAAGAAACACAATCTTTGAACTGTTATACACTCTGAGCTAAAAAAGAAACACGATATTTTGTTTGACAGTTCAGGTACTACTCTGAACTAAAAAAGAAAAACGCTCAATATTTAAAATTTGTAGAAGCTTCATAATGATTAAAATCGGTTGTACTGTTTTCGAGCAAATCAAAAACACACAAAATAAAATGGTTCCAAGAGGGCTTCCAAAAGATGATTCGTACCGTTATTTTTGGTTTAAAAAAAAGGAAAATTTAACGAAAATCGGCCCATGCTCTTAGGCCGTAGTCGAAGAGACAGAAAGAATTTCGAGACCCACTTTTTCTTCGCTATCATCGTAATGTCAACTTTAATAAAAATTTTGAGTTCGATTTATTTTGCGAATGCATTATGTACTTGCCTTATAGTACCTATAAGTCTTAAGAAAAACGGAGAGAACCGATAAAGGGAAACACAAAACTTCTAATAATCAATTGAACTTACATTAATATTAATATGGCACGAAAATAGCACTTTGTCTTTTTTTTTCTTTAACAAAATGAACTCTTATTTTTTGGTTGTTTCGGGGGGGGGGGGGGGTTAACCCCTAAAACCCCTACCTGCGTTCGCCCCTGCCCTACCCCCTTCTCCAGTTAACAAACTTATTTTATATAAAAGTTCTCAGCTCTAAGGGAGATTTTTCAAAACCCTCCAGAAAGCGGGGTCGGATGCGGTCGAATCCAATTTTTTGCAAATATGACTCCAAATAAGTACAAAATTCATTTAAGACTACGCAAAAACCGAGCATTTTTTAAAAAATAAAAATCATCTTCAAACCTGAAATTAGGATTTTTTTAAAATACTCACAAAAACAGTTTTTTTTTAAGGCTAGAACAACTTTGTTTCAAGGAGTTTTTTTAATTGGTTAGCTTAAATGAACCAATTGCATACCTACAAAATTTATTTTGAAAAGAAAACATAAAAAGTGTCTGAGAAAAACAAATTACAAAAATGCGTTTAAATTCCATTTTTTTGGTTTTAAAAATACTGCATCTTTAAGTCCCTATTATTTCAAAATTAAAGAGTGCGTACATAAAAAAACGGTTTTATATGTAAAAGAGGCGACAATTTTCTATGCATATCAAACAAAAAATATTTCCAAGAATGAAAACGAAAAATCACCCAATGTCCGGAATTTTGTACTAGACGTTCCACTGTGACTGTGCGCCTTGGCATTGAGTCTATCAAATTTTGAATCTGTTCTGACGGAACTGTATACTCCAAGCTGTTATAAACTCTTCCCAGGTTTCATTTGAAGCCAAACATTCTCCATGACATTTAGATCAGGGCTCTGTGGGGGCCATTTTAAAACTTCTTGGTTTACCCCAGATAAAAAAGTTTTTATAGTCCGGGCCGTATGTATAGGGGCATTACCTTGTTGCAAGATAAAATTACTTCCGATGAATATTGACCCTGCCACTAGTGCAACATCATTTAGTATTTCCAAATAATGCGACTTTGTCATAGGGTTGGAGCACCTAATAATTGGTCCTACGCCACAATGTGATATGCATCCCCATATCATTATTTTACCTCCTTTAAAATGCCTTGGGAGTAGTGTAACGGGTCGTTTGTTTTTTGATTTGCTATTGGAGTAATAAAATTTTCGGCCATAGTTACCATCCAACAAACAAGTAGTCTCATCAGTCCAAAGTACACTTCTTCAAAAAGCCGGCGGTTTATTGGCATGCTCCCTAGCAAATTCTAGTCTGAGGATTTTATTTTTTCATGATAGGTATATGGAGCTTTTTTTGAATGGCGTAGGCGTTTATTTTATATTCTTTTTACCTCCGTCGTATCGTCCTTTCACTAACAGCATTTTCACTATCTTCGTTCAAATTATTTAGGACATTTTGAACTTTTCCACAGCGGTTACTTAAAGGAACGGATAATTTTTGTGTCTTTCCTTTTGGTTGTGGATCTTTTTCTTCCTCTATCAGCAATATTTTTTACGTTTCCTTGAGTTTTTTTTTGTTTTTCTAAGGTAATAAAATGTCCTCCGGGCACAGCGATATTTAGCTGAAATGATTGCTGCCGAAACACCCGATCGGAACTTGGAAACAATAGCCGCGCTTTTTCTGTTGAAAGTTAATTCGTTTTAGCCATTTGAAAAACTTTCCCGACGACAATATCATAATAAACGAAAAAAAAAAATAACTAATTGCACCGTTCACTATGATTATTCGGGTAAATAAACTACCTGTAGTCAGTCTAAGCCGTTCATTGATTGCACTTGTGCAAATAATTTTGCCGTTTTAATATGATGTGCAAATAATTTTGCCACTTTTGTTTTTATGTTTTTAAAACGAACCGTTAGAAATTCGATTTTGTTATTTTGTGTACCGTTTTGAGAATATGTATCCATTATTAATAAAAATTAATATTAATAATATCTTTTTTATTTTAAAAGTTATAAGGCTTCAATGAAGAGATGTTGTGTAAATTTAACGTTGTGCAAATAATTTTGGGGCGACTTCCAAAACGTAAGCAGGAGTTGAGTTTTGATTTTTTTTTTACAGTTAGGTATGGGTGTCAATAGAACAGGGTTAAAATATAAGAGTGAGGAAACCCCCCTAAATCTTAAAAAAAATATTTTCTTTTTCGGTTTTAACCTCACTTTTTGTTTGACTCAGACCATTTTTTTGGCGAAATTGTAAAATAAAGTACTTAATTGGTTTATTTATTCAATGTAACTATCAATTCTGAATCGAACACAAAAAACCGAATGGTTTTATGTCTTTTAGTTCTTGAGAAAATTGAAAATTACTAAGACTACTTTTTGTTTTTTGCTTACTCACATAAATGCATCAGTGCTAGCATCCAGCATTATGGCGCATAAACAGTGAGATATGTATGGGGGGCATGCTGCCCCACTGCAACCCCCCAGCTTGGGCACACTATAGGATTTGGGGTAGGTGCGGGGTTGGGTGCCTGCAAAGTTTCTTTTGTACTTCCAAAATATTGTAAATATTATTGTTTCTAAATATTCAAATTCGAAAAAAAGGAAATTTCCCAAAAATTTCCCTCAAATAAATGAATAATTTCCTAAAAAAATACAAACGAAAACAATAAATTTCAAGAATATCCCAAAAAAACAGCGCGTATAAAATCACTGTACCAAAGAAAGAAAGGAGAAACGTCAAAATAAAGCAAAAAAAAAAAATTTTTTTTCATGTGGATCGCAGCCATTATTGTGTTCAATTTGTATGAAAAAGTGAGGCAAGAGTACGATAACTTAGGCGCCAAGAAATTATAACGGTTTTTTGTAGAACCAAAGGTTTTTTGTAGAACAGTTCAATACAAGCATTTTTTACTACGGGAGGGGGGGGGTATATCTCCCCCCGTTTGGGCGGGAGGGGTAATTTTATAAAAAAGGTACTAAAATGGAAACAAAAATATTAAAAAATAACGGTAATACTTACAACTAAGTATTATACCTTTTTTTAAAGCCAATACTCTGATCTATTAGGTAATTTTTAAATCAAGTAGGATCTGTGCACAGTTTTTGAAAAAACGAGTTTTAAACTCAAATTTTTATGAAAAAAAAACATAAAAAAAAAGTTTAAAGTTTAATTTTTCAAAACTGCAAAGTTATATATTATTAGTTTTCCTAAAATTCGTTGCTCTAATTTATTCTTATTCAAAAACTGAAAATTAGATGATTTTAAGTCATCTAGCTTTTGAGAAAATTGAAAATAACTAAAACTACTTTTTTATGGTATATTTGCTTTTTTTGCTTGCTTACGCGTATAAACAGTGAGATATGTATGCAACCCCCCTGCCTGGGCACACTATAGGATTTGGGATAGGTGCGAGGTTGGGTGTATGCAAGGTTTCTTTTGCAGAAAACAGAATCTGGATTTAAAGAAACTTTGAATTTACCCTATGGTCTATATCCAATGTCTACTAAATATAATGTATGTACGTAGCCCAAAGTTGCACATCTAAAATGTTCAGACATAAAAATTTAATACATTATGAAAAATTCACATTACCTAGATACTACTGTACGAATGCAGCAAATTTATATAATTCCTTAATTAATATGTGTGTTTATTGTTTGTGTCTAACATTTTTAATGCTAATATGGTACAGGTTATTGTTTACCAAGGTCGTTCATTATTCAACCTTTGTAAGAGTGAAGTATTTTTTTCTTTGAATAAAGAATGGCGACTAAGCATCCACTACTTCATCCTAAATTAAATAACTTTTCAATATTTCAAAAAAAAATATTTCAAAAGCATCGCGTTCTTAGAAGAAATTGGTCTAATTCCAACTAAAGCGTCAACTCCCCTCAACTCCAACTCAAAAAGGTGACAAAAATTGTAAGAATACAATATTATTATTATTATTATTATTATTTATTCATCAACCAGAGCATATTATACTCTTACAGACTAAGATACATCATAAGTAAATATATAGTTACAAATTTGTAGGTGGGTATATAAAATTCAAATTACATTTAAATGATTTACATAGTTAATCTTTTATTTTAATAAATAACGTTACTTAAATTTAGCTTAAAACTAATGATTTAAAAGCTTCTCTTGTGCAATCCATATAAAAGATAATCTCAGAGCAATAAACCCATCTATCGGCACATTTTTCCATGGGCCTCAATATTGGCTAGAGATTCGGGAGGTGCTTGTGTTTTTTTGTGATCAAAATGCCTGTAAACACGGTTTTAATACTTTGAACATTGAAAAATTGACTTGAGTAACTTTAAGTAACACCTGACTTCAGTGGCGTAGCCAGACTTGGTTTGAAAGGGGGGGTTTCAAACAAAAAAAATTATAACAATAAACCCAAAAACGTTAAACCCCAAAACCATTAAACCCACATAGCCCAACTGGCAAATAACCCAAAACCGTTAGACCCCAAAACATGGAACATCTGCAATCTATAGCCGTCGAAGAAATGCAATGAACGTAAGATTTGACACGTCTTAACGAATATTACGAGCCACGAGACTATTTAATAGCAGCTACCATACTGCGTGTTATAACAAGTGAACGTCTCGGCGGCGACACAACAATGCGAGTAAAACAAAAAACCGAATACTCACATGTATTATGGACATTGAGTGTCACAGCGTTGCGAGATGCGAGTTTCAGTTTATCAACAAAAATACTACGGCATGTACTTACGCATTATTAGGATGAATGATATTTTTTAATTTTCAGCTGATGTCAAGAGGTGAGGGTTCAGACTGATCCAGATTAATTTTTATTTTTTATATCTCTGCTGCTATATTTATAATACAAAGCTTTAATAACCTTCTCAAAAACTACTTGGGTTTTTGTCATTTGTTTGAAGTTCAATTTGAATTAAAATTTTAATATACAAAAACTCCGGTGAGTTGGGTTATTTGGGTTGCTTGGGGTTTACTATACTTGGGTTTATTGTTATTTGATAATTCGGTTTTGATACTGCTTCGCTACGATATTCATAGTATAATTTATTGATAGTATAAAAAAAAACTCCGGCGAGTTGGGTTATTGGGTTGCTTGGGGTTTACCATACTTGGGTTTATTGTTATGTTGGGTTATTAGGTGGCTTGGGGTTTACTATACTTGGGTTTATTGTTATTTTTTGCATTTTTTGGCGGATGCCAAGGGGGGGGTTCAGACCCCCAAACCCCCCCCCGTGGCTACGCCACTGCCTGACTTACTCACAAACTGACTGACTGAGACGCGAAATACAATGCAATTCTACGTCCTCTGGTGCATTCTTGGTAACCCTAAATGATTTGCTGTACTTTACCTACAAATGAACCACATTAAAATTAATCCTCAAAATGAAATCACCGTAGTTAAATACCAAAAATCAAAAATTTCATAAAAAGTAGTTTTAGTAATTTTCGATTTTCTCAAAAACTAGAAGGCACGAAACCATTTGGTTTTTTGTGTTCGATTCAGAATTAATGGTAGCATTGACCACAAAAGGCCAATTAAGCACTTCATTTTACAATTTTGAAAAAAAAATTGGTCTAAACTTTTATTTTTCATTTTTTTTAACAAAATTTTGAGTTTGCATGCAAATTTTTCAAAAACTATTGACATAAATAATTTAATTTAAATTTACGATTATAGAACAGACTTCTGGCTTTCAAAACCGGTATTGTATTTTATTGTAAGTGTTGCCGTTGTTTTTTAATATTTTTTTTTCAATTTAAGTCATTTTTTCTAAAATCGCCCCTACCTCCTAAACGGGGCGAGATAGACCCCCCCCCTCCCATAGTAAAAAACGCTTGTATTTGACCCTTCTACAAAAATCCGTTATCAAGTTTTGGCGCCTAAGTTATCGTACTCTCCCCAAAAGTGAAACTTTAAAAATTCATTGAAAATAGAAATAATTGTTTCCTCACACTAAGATTGCGATATAGTGTTTTTTAGTGATTATCTATCAAATAAAAAAAAAACAGCGTGTGAAAATTCGTGCTTACGTTTTGGAAAGTTGAGCCATAATTTTGCCATTGACTGTATGTATTTTTCAGCCATACTACAATGCGGAATGCTCTACACAGCTCTATTTTTCCTTCCTATTGTAAAAGTCAGAAATTTAAATCTATGTAATGTGCATGAGTATCTCCTTTAAAAACCTTCCCTGTGTTCCTAACGTTCGCACTGTGATAATTATTACAAGGGTAGTAATAATCACTGAATAATCAATGACTGCGCAAAATATTTTTGGTGTCGCTTTTTAACAGTCTGTTTTTTATTTCAAGCCTTTTACTCTCCTCTAAGAAGTGAGTATTTTGAGTATGGGATAATAAGAGGAAAATCGAAGGCAGTAGTTAAAGAGTTTTTCATTAGAAAATCAAACTGCACAAGAAAGATATCCAGCTGTATCATGTCTTTATATTTTAAAGCCTTACCTGCCCGGTTCCTGATGAGTTTAAGTCATCTCATAACTCAAATTAAACAAGCCAGAAGGTAGAAGTAAATTTAAAAAAAAAAAACATCAAACAAGTCGAGACAATAGGCGAACAGGTTTAAAATCTTGTTTAGTAGCAAAAAAGCAGTTTGAAAATTGAAATGTTCTTAACATGATACATGCAAAAATCTACATATATTTATGTATGTGTACACAGTTCCTTTAAAACAAACAGTATCAGGTAGAAATACACTGAAAGAAATATTACTTTATGAGTCAAGTTAAAACTAAACACAAGCAAATAAGAAAGTAAAAGCATTTGCATTTCCAAAACCGCTTTATAAAAATATATAAAAAATAAAAAATGTATAAAAAGCATCTGCAAGTTATAAGCGAGCTTAATCGACTGAGATAGCCTCAGAACCTCATTAGTTGGATAGGAATTATTATTGAAAAAAAAAGTTGCACAATGTTACGGCGTGATTTAATTTCAATATTTTTGGTGGTTTTAATATCTGTGTTGAGTGCTGGTGAATTTCGTAAGAAAATGAATGAGTCAGAGCTTAATGATTGTTTTTTAAATCATTATTTCGGTTACTTTTAGCTTCTGATGTTAAAAGATGTAAAAGTGCGGACAGTGAATGTCAGAAGATAGCTCTTGAGGATATGGTGGAGAAATTCCATAACAAGGGTCATCATGGTCTTAATCTTATTCCAATTGATCCGTTAGATATAAAAAGTCTTATTCTACCAAAAGTTGTTGGAAGTCCTGTAAATATTGAATTAAAATTCAAGGACATTGTATTGACTGGCATTAGTAAAGTTAAAGTAAATAAAGTTTCGTAAGTACAAAAAAATTACTTCTTATTTTAATTGATATTAATCAATTGGTTTAGAGGTTTGAAAGAAAATGGTCCAAATAAGTTCTTGTATGAAGCCGATGCTTCTTTTCCACAAATTATTTTAACTGGACCTTATAATGTGAATGGTGAAGTTCTTGTGCTGTCGGTTGTTGGAGACGGAAAAAGCAAAATTATTTTTGGTGAGTATGTCGATACATATTTTAACTTTTTTTTTTTAATATATTTAAAGTTTTAAAATACATAAGAATGTTTATACATGAAAAATTGATCTTGTTAAGATATCTGTGTTAAAATTTGATGACGGTTCAGATAATATTTCTCAGATCTCAAGCAATATTATACAAGCTCTCCTTACAATACACCGATTTATATGGAGCATAATTTGACGAGGTCCTTAATACAGACAAATGTTTGGCGTTTAATTGTTATTAGGTTCAGATTTGATAGAAATTTAGCTTTGCAAGAATTCCAAGTTTCCTGAATTTTGGTAGGTAGTGTGTTAATAAAACTGCGAAAACTCTTCATCAAAAGGCTAGAGAAAGCCACTAAAAAATATAAGACGGGGTCAAAAGCGGAGCAGAATAATAATTTTATTGAATGTTTCTCTAGTTAATCGGTTTTGTAACTTTTTTCTTAGCAAAAAAAGAATGATTTTGAAAATAATTAAGACCTTCTGCACATTAAGTAAATTATAATAGGCGAACTAAGCACAATACAAGCCATCCATTTCGTTGTTCCGAAAATTTATGTAAAACACATTTATGCTTTTATTTCTACCAAAATTTTATTTGCAATACATTAGTCGTTTTTTTATTGGGAAATGTTAAGGCAGCGCAGTAAAGTTTTACATAGTAAACAACAACAACAAAGGAATAGTGCGTATAAACTAGGCAGTAATAAGAGTGCACATAATAGTGCTGATAAAGTTTTGGAGCATCTGGATTACAGTGACACTCAAATTGGTTGCAAAAGTTTTATTTTTCGTGAGGTTGACAGATTTTGATTATTCGAGAATGTGTTCGGTGATATTTGTTCATTTTATGGTAAATTTTCACAAGAGCAAAATTATGTGGTTAATAGTTAATAGTCAAAATTTTGCCTCTTAATGCGCGTGCATGTTCCCTATCTGTCACGTGAGAGTATGAAAATCATCGAAGGATGACTGCGATGCCAAACGATTAAAAAGGACATGAAAATGATTTTTTTCTGACACCGAACCCTTAATTTGACTTTGTGTACATACATACCATTGAGATTTGGTTTTATTAATAATTTTGCCACTTGTTTGACAACAAATTTTTCAGTGATGTTAATTCAGCATAAACCACATCAAAACGTATACTTTTCCAACGCATCCCTTTGCTTATTCAAAAGTGGATTGTTTATTCGTAGGTATATATTTCATTTTTGGTTTTCGTTTCCATTTACTTTGTTCACTTAATGAGTCTGAAATATCTACTAAATTGAGATGATTTGTTAAAAGAAACTCAGAAATTATGTATAGCCGTTTTCTGTTTTGGATCTTTATTCATTTCAATTTGTATTATTTTTGTAAGAAATTACATATTTATTTTACTTCTGTTCCAAATCAGCTGATTTTTTTTTAAATTTAAAGTAGCTAAAAAGCATTTTATTCGGACTTCCATTGCTGCACTATGTATACATTACCAATAAAATACGCCTAGCCTATTATGTGTATTCTGCCGTTGCTAAAGTATGTACCACTGGCACAATCACCCAAACTGAACACCATAAAGTGTCTTTTTAACTTCCCATAGGGAGTTATTGTAATCGGTCCGATTTGTCAAATTGGAATTTTTGACATTTCTCGACGTTTCAAGGTCCCTAGAGGCTATATCAATAATTTTTAGAGAGATGTCTGTGTGTGTGTGTATACGTATGTTCGTACGTCCGTACGTTCTGGTACCATTTTTCGTCGTCGATATCTCAAGAACGAATAAAGATATCGACTTCAAATAAATTTTGTTTAATAGATAATAACTTCGAAAGAGGCTGAAAGGGCGTTTATTAAAATTCAGTGAGTAGTTTTTTCTCTATAACAGTTTAAAAAAAAGTAAAAATTTTGGTTAGTTTCAAATATCTCACGAAAAAATTATGCTATTGATTTCAAATAAAATTTAATGTACTCATTATAAGGTCATACAGATTTGGTATGAATTTGGAAAGAAATGAACATACCGTTATTTTTTTAAATACAAAAAACTGAACAAAAATTTCATAACCCAGATATTCTAAGAACGGAAAACAATTTGAAACTCAAAATAATTTTATTTTACGAAAAATAATGTGTTTGACAACTGGTGAAAATTTCAAAAAAAAATCAGTTTACAGTTTTTTTACAAAAAATAAAAAACTATATAAAATTATATTGAAAATTGGTAAAAATTGTTTTTCGACTCAAATTTCTCGAGAACTAGTAGTGATATTGACTTTTAATTTAGTTTATTTTATACATAGTATAATTTTTTTACAATTGGTAAAATGTTGACAAATATTGAATTAATAGTTTTTTTTTAAATAAGAAAACTATTAAAAATTCTAGTGAAAACCAGTTAAAATTGTATTTCAAGTTGAATTTCTTGGGAATGAACACCGATTGTGCCTTCTAAAGTATGTTGTTTTATACATCGATACCTTCCCGTAAGAATGTATACTAAGCGACATTTCTAAAATTGTTCAGGAAACAAAAAAAACGAAGAAAGTTCTAGTTGAATCATAGTGTGCTGAGAGACAATTTTGGTTTAACTAAGTGACATCTAACAAAATTTTTTGTTGCTCACGACAATGAGATCTTTATTAATGTCGCTTAGCATAATTTTTTGGCGGATAATACAAATTTCAGGGGGCAACATTATTTTAATGAGAAAACATGGCAGTTGATAAATTTTTTTATTTGTACTCTAGTTTCCTTTTCATGCATAATAGGTTGGCAAAACTCAGGCCAAAGCGTGGCCCTTAACATATAGCATATTTCCTCATCAAAAAGTCATTTTCAAAAAAAATGTCGCTTAGTACATTCTTACGGGAAGGTATTGACATAATACAATTATTAACATATGGTTAAATTTTGACGAGTATCGAATTGACAGTTTTAACAAACAACAACTTATACTTTAAATAATTAAAATGCTTTTCAATATTAAAATAATGTTTGTTTGAATTTTACAGCTTAAGTTTGTTTCGCTGAAAATTTGGTTATTTGAAAAAAAAAACTAAATATAAAGTTTTCAAGACCACACATGGGAAGTTATCAGTGTGGGTCGCACCCAGCCTCTTTTTTTTTAATATTCCATATCGAAGCACAAACTTTATTGGGCCCTCAGATTCAAGAAACACATGGGACATTTTAATTAAATTATGATTAAATTAAATTCCATGTTTGCTCACATGTTTTGGTTTGCGTAACTTTACATGTGAACGAATGATGATCCTTTATAATTGCAGCTAATGCAGTAAATGTTGGTGTTCCCCAGGGCTCCGTTTCGTCTTAAACTCTCTTCCTCATTTTTTTTAATGATCTCTTGTCTGAGACTTCTAATCCACTTCATTGTTTTGCCGACGACTCTACTCTCAGCTTCTCATACTCGTTCTCAAATTCACGTCCATCTCCTTCGGAAGTGGAAATGCAACGGTATCGTATGATAAGCTCATTAAACTCCGATCTTTACAGCATTGGTAAATGAGCTATAAAAACCGTGTGGAGTTTAATGCTTTAAAAACTCAATGCTGTCTATTATCGTTGAAGCAAACTGTCCCCCTCAGGCCATTGTCCTTGAATGCAACTTGCATCGAAGAAACCGAAAAGCTCTCAGTACTCAAAATGTATGTCAACGACGATCTTCGTTGGAATGATCACATTCTCAAGACCGTCAAAAAGGCTGCTAAATGCTTAGGATTTCTATATCGATGTAAGAAAATTTTCACCCCTTCTGATCTGGCTACCATTTATAAGGCGTTTATACGTCCAAAACTCGAGTATAACTCACACCTTTGGGCAGGTGCAGCACAAACTTCTCTCCACTTATTGGATAGAATTCAGAACTGAGCGTTAAAACTGATAAGAAACAGAGATATCATGGATTCATTCCCATCCCTTGACCAGCGTCGAAATGTTTCATGTATTTACTTGTTTTATCGCTTCTTTCACAAGCAATGCTCACTCGAAGTAGCCAGTTGCATTCCTCCCCTCGCCTGATAGCGAAGACGAAAAAAGTGGGTCTGGCAATTCTGTCTGTCCGTCTGTCTGCCTGTTCGATTACAGCTAAACGGCTCGGCCGATTTTCTTCAAACTTGGTAGATATGGGTTTTAAATTTTAACCGGATGTTTTTTGATTTGATTTGATTTTTTAAGACCAAAAATAACGGTACCTTTTTCAAAATTTTATAAATATTTTTTTTTTCTCAAAAACTGTCCCAACGATTTAAAAAAAAATTCAAAAAATTTAATTTAGTTAAATCTAGGTAATGAATGAAAAAAATTTTCCAAAAAATGAGTAGTTTTGGTACCCCCTTGGGACCATTTTTTTTGTTTTTGATTTTCTCAAAAACAGTACCACAGATTTTGATAATTTTTTTTATGCTAAAGCTTCCCAGCAGTTTGAATATTATTATTTATTCAAATTTTCCAAAAAAAATTTTTTGGATTTTTAAAAAAACTTTAAAAAATTTTTTTTTGAAAACACAATATTTCGAAAACCCCATGCTCGATTTTTTCAAAACTTGATAAATAAAAGTTTGGAAAAATAATCTACAAGATATGAGACAAATAAATTCATTTTACCTCCATACAAATGTTAAAAAATGATTTTCGAAAATCGTATTTTTCTCGAGAACGGTTCCGAGAATTGTGCTTAAATTTTTTTCTTTCTATTATTTTTTAATATCTGTAATTTAATAAAAAAAAATTGAAAACAAGATATTACTGACTGTACCTACCATAGAACGATTTTTTAAAATTTTTAATTTCTCATTATTAGCACAACGGATTTTCATGAAATTTCGTAGAAAGAAGCTTCTAAAAAGTTTAAAAAACTTTGCATTTCAAAACTTTAAGAAAAATATTTTTTTGAATTTTGAAAAAAAAAAATCAATTTTTTGTTTTTTGAAAATTCAATATCTCGAAAACGGCTCAATACTTTTTTTTGTAAATTTCATTTTTATTCATACAATAATAAAAACTTCAAATTGGCGTACCAACATTTTTTCTTAAAAATGTTTTAAAATTTTCTTATATAAAACATTATTTTTTAAGAAACCACTACAAAGACTTATAATTTTTGTTCTTGCATAAATCTATATTTGCTTGAATCACATGACATCCTATTCTTACCTTTAACTACTATAGAAGT
Organism: Philhelius festivus; assembly: GCA_963931855.1. Lineage (NCBI taxonomy): Eukaryota > Metazoa > Arthropoda > Insecta > Diptera > Syrphidae > Philhelius > Philhelius festivus. The sequence goes on from OZ007555.1 coordinate 69,167,109, forward strand.
TTTTTTTAGTCATTTAAAAAATGAATTTTATGCTTATGAACAGTTTCTCTAATAACATTAATTTTCGAAATTCTTAGCCTTTTACATAGGAGCAAGTTCGTGCGACCCAGTCGTGCATTTTATTTTTATTATTTGAAAGGCCCATTTATGTTTGCCATGATGTATGGAATATGACATCGTTTAAATATCTTCCTCAGCTTTTTATAGTGGCACGGTTCCGAGTGGTTCAAATCTCAATGAGCCTTCCTCATAAATCCGGCTGAATTTAACCGATGGCCTGTGATACTCGTATGTTCACCTTAAGGGCATCGGTCGATTCCAGTTTATTCGCATAGTCCTGGCACTTCAGGAAACCCCACAAGAAAAAGCCTAGGTCTGCGTTTTGCTGCACGCTTTCACGGAATATGGCGATGTTTTATGCCGATCTTACGATTGATTACGATTTCACAAATCGTTGAAGAGTTGTCTGTGAAGGACCACTACGTCTACCGTAAAATGTCCATTCTTGTTATTTGCCATGACGATTTGGCAACATTAAAATAAAAAAATAGACAATTAATTTAACAGAGATGGCACCAAAATAACATGGCCGCCATAGGCGGCGTCAATCAAAAAAATCCTTTACATTTTCGTACATATTTGAAAAAAGATTTTTAACTATTGCATAGATCGGTTATCATGTAAGGTATTTGGGTAACAGAATCAAATGAACAATGCTCTATTGTGAATTAATAACCGTTGTTAATATTTTGACAGTTCCCTTCTACGTGTATTGAAATAAGACAATTGTAATTGGTTGTTAAATACATAAAACATTATATATTTAAAATTTATAGTGATAAGAACTAGGATGTAGGTGGAATAGGCATATTGGCTTAATACGAGTATGTCCGTGAATTCTTTGAAGGATATACTAATAATAATAATCTTAATAGTGAAAAATGTATGAAATACAGGTTTTATTTGTTACATACCGTCGCCTAAGTGACACAAGAACGTAACTACATTTTTTACGATTTTGGACTGGTTATGCAACATTTATTAAAATATAGTATTCTATATTGTACCTCTTAGTGAAGTAGCTTAGAAGTTAGCACTTGCCGTATCAACATTTTTTTTCAAAATAAATCGAAGCAAACAAACGTATGCGGCGTTACGTTTCTATGACCCAAACTCTAGAAATTTGAATCAAGATACGTTTCTATCGCAATAAGCTTTTACCGATTGACCTGCACATCAAATTCAATGATGTTTTTGTTAACAACTGATTGTCATGTTAACAGTTAAGATTTGATTTAGCTTTGGTTGATTTTGAAGTCAATACCATTACCTGTGTTGGCGAGGACAATGATGCGATACCAAAAAGAAAGCGAAAGCTTGATCCCAAACCGAGAGAAAAAAAATATTGGAAATGAACTATTTCAATTGGGCAAGTCATATTTGTCAACCTATGTGAAAAGCGAGAAGTGAACAACCCAAAGACTGTTCAAAATTCCCCACAAATAATAGCACTCTTTTTGACGAAGAGGCTAGGCGTTATTTGCATACAACTTTCTGGGAAAAGATAAGAGATACCGAAAACCAGAAAACCAGAGATTCAAAAAAAAGTCAGTTAGAATTCCAGCTCAACATTCACGATGTTCGAACAAAAAATTTGTTTTTCCTAATTAAAAATGGTGTACAAATTCAAGTTTTTCAAGGTGTTTTTTATTGCTACATTCAACGTTTTTAAAATATTTGTGAGGAATATAGTAAGAAATAGATCAGATTGTAACCTTGTTGCCTGTTATCCACCTGGAAAAAAAAATTTCTGAAGATGCGAAAGAGTTTATAAAAGAGCATATTAATTCTTTCCCAAAAGTTCCTTCTCATTACTGTAGGAAGTCAACCAATTATGAGTTCTTGCCCTCCGATCGTTATTCACAAAAAATGTACGAATGTTACTTCCAAAGTTACCAAGAGAAAAATATAATGCCTGAAAAGTTATGGTTGTATAGACAAATATTCAAAAACGACTTCTACCTTAAATTTCCCACTCCGAGAGAAGACATGTGTGAAGTATACTGATTTGTTGGTCCTTTATAACAAAGGTATAACACCGATTTACAACGATTTTTAGAAATAGTTAAAAACTTCCGATTTGGATGATGAAAGGGATAGCTTGATTTAAATGCCTTATGTTATTATATTACAAAGAAAAAATTAATAAAATGAAATTAATGAGAAAGTTTTTTTGGAAAATTATAATTCCATTCAAAAACGTAACAAAACAAAAAGGGTTATAATAATAATTATCGTTTGAGAGACATAAACGTAACAGTACTTTACAAAAGTATTCATGGAACTCATAAAAATGAAAAAATGATAAATAAAATCACATAATCGTCCCTCCTGAAAATAAGCAAATATTGACATACATATGAACGATTTTGTGTCACTAGGGCGACGATATATTTATTTTAAAAGCTCACAAATTTTTCAATGAGGATAATTATAATCTTTTGGTCATATTCAGATTTTCTTCCATAAACCTCTAACCAAAATATACATTTGACTTTACTTTGTTAAAAACATAGGTATATAAGTTGGAATACTGTTAAGTATTATATGATTATTTTGAAAAAAATTCCCACACTGTAAAATGTAAAATTTCAATAGACCATAAGGAAATCGGAAATCAAGAAATTTTCTATCGATACGATTACAATATGAAAATAAGAAATCGATATCGAATAAGTCAATAACCGATTAGTACCTAACAACCGCAAACCCTAAACCAATTAAAACATGGATTTTGTCTGCAGAAAGTTCTTTAATTTGAGCTACAAACAATTTGATCATGAACTGTATAAAGCATATAATTTTGACAACTAATATTTAAAATTTAAAGCTAAAATTATTTCGAACACTATGGCGTATGAGTGATATTTTGGCCTATTTTCATAATTAGGTCGATGGGCAATATTATATTGTTTTTTGTTTTTTTTTTCAAATATCAATGGCTTTTTGTAGGAATGGAATGGAATTGTAAACATAATTTAATAAAAGTCACTAATATAGTGGTGATAACCTTAGTTTAATACTTTGAAAGCAGTTTACAAATGTGAAATCATTTTAAATCATTTTTTATTGTATAATTTCAGATAATGTTGATGGTAAAATCAAAGCAAAGTTGTCTATTGTGGAAAAGAATGGCATAAAGTATCTAAACGTTGATAAAGTTCATCTGGATTTGCAGCCCAAAAAAACAACTTTTGATTTTGACAATCTTTTTAACGGTGACAAAACCCTTGGAGATAATATGAACAAGTTCTTGAATGAAAACTGGGTTGAAGTTTATGGTGAACTTAAGCCTGTAATTATGGAAGCTATTAGTAAAATAGTGATACATATTGTTAATGGTGTACTTTCAAAATTTGAATACTCTGAAATATTTTTACCATCATAATCTTGAAAGAATAAAATAAAATTAAACATTATGTATGTTTTTAATTTGATTTTTATTTACTATCTATTTATTAATATTTGTACGACTTTTCTCTATGAAATTGAAACGATCGAATGAGATTTCTCTGAAAATGATGCAGCTATCATCAAAGTTAATAAGCTTAGCTTAATTATGCTCTGATTTCTTTGATGTGTAAATAAATTTGATCTGATTGTGTTCATTATGTACATATCAGTAAAGCTCTCACACATTTAAAAAAATCATTGAATAATATCAAATCATTATTTATTTATTTTATTTCGTGATTGTTTAATAACTGTAAGATACAATATCTTATAAGATAGTTACAAACTAATTTTACAGAGTTTAGCAAGATATACGTTAAATTAATATTAAAATTCAAGCTAAATTAAGATACAATTTTAGAATTTCAATTAAGTACTTAATGAAAAATGTCTTCTTAAAACTTTTTTAATTCTTGTTGTGTTTTGAATTTCTGTTATATTGCGCGGTAAGGAATTCCAAAGCCGGATTGAATTTACAAAAACTTGGCGCTAGGATGTTAAATATGAATAGCGAGGATGAATCAATTGACGAGATCTATGCAAGGTAGCAAAACGAATTTTGTTAAAACAGTATTGTGGTTGGCGTGTAGTCAGTATGTCGGAGAGCAAAATCAAACTCCGGAGTTCAATATAATTTTCAAATGGCATATCCACCAGCAGATTAGCAAAATTACCTAATCGATCGTATCTTCGTAGGCCAAAGACATAACGAATAGTACTGTTAAAGGCAACATTGAGTTTATGTTTACTTGCGTAGTTGCAGTTGCAGTGAATTTCGCACCCATATGTCAGAATCGGTAGTATTAAGGTCTTGGCAAGAAGTAAACGTGTTTTTACTGGCGTAAAAGACTGGGTTACCCATAAAGCACGTAGCACACCATATACTTTCCCAACAAGCCCATTTATGTGATTGTCCCAAGTCAAAAAGCGGTTGAAAGTCACTCCGAGATTTTTTGCAGTCTCAACGTACTCGATTGGAGCATTGCTCAACATAATCGGCGGAAAATAATTAAGATCTAGAGTATTACGATGTATAACTATACATTTAGATTTCATTGGGTTCAAAATAAGACCATTTAAATGGGACCAATTTAAAATTTTTCCAAGGTCTTCATTGACACTGTAAGCTCCATGCTCAATGAGTCCAAGAGGGCAACTGAGATATAACTGAACGTCATCAGCATACATATAACAGGAACAGTTATCAACCAAAGACTGAAGTTCATTGACATAAACAGAGAATAGTAGAGGACCCAGTATGGAACCCTGAGGAACACCAGCAGCAATTGGCAAGAAATCAGACAGGCTGTCCCCAACTTGAACTGCTTGTATTCTGTTACTCAAATATGAGTAAATGAGCTTAGTAGCACAAGGAGAAAAATTAAAATTCTGCATAAGTTTTTTACATAAATTGACATGGTTAACTGTGTCAAAAGCCTTTGAGAAATAAAGAAGAACCAAAAACGTTACCTCATCCTTATCCAACGCTTGTCTTATATCTTCAGTGACGTTCAAAAGTGCTGTGATACAGCTGCGCTTTTTACGAAAACCAGACTGTTTAGGTGTAAGCATTGAGTTCGCTGTAAGATAAGCATTGATTTGTTTCTGCAAAATTTTCTCAAAGACTTTCGACAAGTAGGAAAGGACTGAAATAGGCCTAAATTCAACTCCTTTTGCGTTTTTTTGGAGTGGTATGATCTTGGCTACCTTCCAAAGGTCGGGATACACTCCTGACATTAAAATTTTATTGAAAGCGAACGTTAGATAAGGCAACACAATTGGCAAAATCATATACGAAAATTTCGGGTGAATAGAATCCAATCCCACGGCGTTTGACTTTACAGAAAGCAAACCTTCTACAACATCGGCACTATCCACACGGCAAAAACCAAAACCAAGATTAGCTGTCTGATCCGTAAATGTTAAAATTTCGGGTGTACCCGACGAAGGCACCAGTGTCAATGGCAATGAAGCAAAGGTTTTATTGAGTGAATTAACATCTACACCCTCAACTGCCACATTTCTCGATTTTCCAATACCAAAGTTACGTAAGTTCTTCCACAATTGTCGCCCATTCAAGGAAGTACTAAGCTGGTGAGAAAAAATTTTAATTTTTGCTAAACGTATTTCAACAACAACTCTGTTGCGAAGCGAACAATACGTTCGTCGCAACTCAATCAACCGATATCGCTTCCAATTGTTATATGCATCATCCCTTTGTTGCATTAAGAATCGTATGCTACTCGTAAACCATTTTTTAATTAAGTTCGGTGAAATATCAAGTATTGTTTAATTTAAGTTTCAATAGGTTAAATAAATGTTTTACAAAAATGGAAAAACCTTTAAAATTGTAAAAATATCTTTCTTAGATAATTCACTTATCACAAAAATTAAGTAAAATTTGGTATAGTGGAGGTGGTTTAATATAAGAGATATCGATGTATATTGATCTTGAAACCGTGTGGGTGAAAAATCTAAAAAAGAAATCAAAGTATTCCACATTCGAGTAGTGCGGCTAAAGAAAAAACCACTTTATTTGGTACGTTCAAGATTAGAGTCGGGTGCAAAGTAAAAAGCTTTTGTAGTTAGACGAGTATTAACGCGGAATCATTAAGTAAGTAGGAACGCAAGTGGCTTATTCGTTTAAGCTGTGTTAAGAGTTGAAGCCATTAAAGAATGAAAGAGAGGGCAAACAAAACCAAAGTTTTAGTAATTTATGTGTCTCCTAAAAGTTTTAGGCGCCTGTTCTAGAACATATTCAATAGATTCAAGTGAGTTTTAGGCGTTTAAGAAAGATGTATGTTTTAAAGATGGTAGCCAGATTAAAAGGGAAACTATTTTTTTTTGTTGCGAAAACCTAAGTTTAACCTAGCATTTTGGGTACGTCGAACATATATCATCGGTCCATAAAATGTATATGTATGTACACACCGACTAGTATCATTGATTTATAATGTTAATGATATATGCGGTATATTTCGCTTGAATGGCAGAAGACAAGTTTTTGCTTAGAGGCATGTCGTTTTTTATACCAAACTGTTGCATGTTGTGAAGGTCGAAATTTAATTTGCTTATATCGTGATTTCATTTTGACAACCGAAGAACACGTTTGAGGTTGAAGGCTTAGAGCTTTGTCGTAAATGAAACAATGAACGGATTAGAAGTTTCAGATAAAAGATCATTTATGAAGAGTGTTGGAGACAAACTGGGACAACTCGGATTAATAATGTGAGAGTGAATAGTTATAGTTATTTCTTAAGTTGATTTAAGTTTTCATGAACTTCAAAAAGGGGTCATTTATTTTATACAGTTAGTCAATAAATCATGCAAAAAATATTCTTTGGAATGTACATGTTAATTTCTGTTGCGAATAAATGTTATCATTCAATTGTTACCTAATCACCTCTGGAATGTTTGTTAGTATCGAGGAAAAATGTTCAGTTAAAGTTCTGAAACAAATTTTTGGCAAAAAAAAATTCAATATTAGCCTCAAATAAACTGAATTTTTCCAGATTGGAATAATTCGGCCCTAGCGAGGTATCCGTTCGGAGCGGAAAATTGTACGCAACGCATACTTTGTCAGAGGTTCAAATTGCTTTCGAGGTATCCTATCGGAAAGAAGAATAATACACAAATGCGTTGGCACAATTTGTTCCGCGAAGAATTTGTGTCGGACGAAATCGGAAAAACAATTGTATTTAGCTGTCAGAAATTTCACAAATAAAGAACTTGATCGCACTTCAACGTAGTTCACCGGGTGCGTTAAAATAATGTCGGAGAAAAATTCAGAACAGTTGTTCGGAAGAATACTCCGAAGCAAAAATCCTCCCAATCATACAAAATCGGAGAATTTTCCGCTCCGAACGGATACCTCGCTAGGGCCGATTACGTTCAATTTCAAATTTCGTTCTTAATTTTACAATTAATTGTATACTATTATTTTCGTCTTGGTGTTAATAGGTTTTAGTTTATATTCAGTTGCATTAGACAAGTAGTATGAACCAATGAGGAGGGCGAGTGTAAGAAGGTGATAGTCAGCACGTAGCACCAATAGGCCTCTCAGTTTCAAAAGTATTCTAGATTATTAATTAAGGATAGGTCTCTCGCAAAGGCAAACTCAAATCATCGTTTTTTTTTTCCAAATTAGCCCAATTAAACAAAATAATAGATGGTTTGTTTTTGGTTGTAGCTTGTAGATAAATTGTAACTTTTCGTTTTCAAATTAAAGTTGACAAATTTGTTTATTGGACTCGCGAGTCAAATTCGGGAGCAATGGGTTTTATTTCACACAAGCAAAGACGTGATTTTAATTTTACTAAGAGTAGTGAGGTATTTTCGTGTTTTTTTTTTTTTGTCTTGTGTATAGAAAAAAATCATAATAAGATGATTTTTATTTGTTTAATTACTTTCTTGTTGTACGAGTATGAACAAATTTTTTCAATTCAAAATATAGACTTACCCTGGTCTATAACGACCCACCAGACAAGGAACTTAAAGGTGGCCAAAAAGATATTGATCATCTTCAGCTGTTTTTCAACAGCTGACAGGTCAAAGTGTTTCGACTTCATATAGCAAAGTGATCTATTCAAAACTCAATTGAAAAACATTTATTTTTAATTAAAAGTGTTAGTGGCTGTAAATGCATAGTTTGATATAGTGAATTCTAAATTTAATAAATTTGGCTGTGCGACTTAAAACTTTCAACCATTCCTGTGTGGAATGGAGGGGACTCTTTGAGGATTTGTCAATCCCCCACAGTACACTTCTAAAAAATCAGTTGCCCAAAATAATTATTAATCCGCTGATTATTGAAAGTCAAATAAAATACGCCAAGGTGGGCAAAATAACATATATTTCCGTCTGTAATAGCACAGTTAGCCATTTTAGGCACACTCCATATTAATATTATATTTCAAATCTGCAAGGACAGGGAATCTTAACTATACATTTTATTTCTTAAGCATTTCAGTTAATCTTCGTAATTTATTTTATTATTTTATATTTAAGTTGTTTTGTTCAGTTTTTGTGAAGTATGTTTGCATCCACGGTTAATTGTATTCAACCAATTGTTAAAATTTCTTAAGAACACTTTTTAGAAAATCGTGGGAATTTACGTAAGGTTGTTTTTAGCGTACTTAATTTAAAAAAATGTATATAAAATACTTCTGTACACTTTTCTATCCATTTATGAAAATTAACGCAAAAAAGTTTTATTTCTAATTCAATTATTTTTTCTTAACTAAACAAAATTTTAAGAATTATAGAAGGTATTTTAATATGAAGTGTTGAAGATTAAATTTAAATCGTTACTTAATTCAACATTCAGTACTTGCTTAATTAATGAATATTATATGTATGTCTCAAAACCCTTTTGCCTTCCAAATCTTCCAAATTTCTCTTAGTTTTTTAATTACAAAATATTTTTGTAACAATTTTATAATTTCAAATTCACTTTCTACAAAATAAACTATGTTTTAAAATAATGTATTGAAACAAATTATCTTATCTTAATGTTCAATAATGTTGTGAACGCCCGCTTATTTTAATGATCTGAACAAGATGAAATTATTTCAAGAACTGAAACCTCTCAATCTTTCAAATCTTCTACGACTGAGTTTTGGTAAAATTTGAAGAAAGTACTAAATTTCAGTGTTTTGTTCATATTGAGAAATATTTTTTTAAGCTAAAAAAGTTCCTAGAACAACGTAACTTTTGGTCGAACGTAGACTGAAAATTAACTAAGCTGTTTAAGTCCATTTTCCTAAGGGGGCATAAAATCAAATTAATATTCAATTTTTTGTATGTTAGGTATTAATCTTAATGTCTTCATATTTAAAAAAAAATTAAAGTACCTTTTGATTCCTATAATGGCACCTTCCGAACGGTGTATTGATTTTAACTTAAAATCACCATTTTTTCAGAAATATTTTAAAAAGTCTTCTCGATTTTATTTCGGAATCAAAAGAGTGTGCCTTCATAGAGTTTAAAGATCATAATCGTTATCCCTAGACCCAGTGGCGTAGATAGGGGGGGATCAGGAGGATATATCCCCCCCCATTGGGATCGATAATTGTTCAACATAACCAGTCATGAACCAAATAAGTTAAAGAAACGCACTCTGAAATTTTTTTTTTACGTCTCTCACCAATTGATAATAGGTAAACGTGCAAGAAAACGAGCTTCCATCCAGCTATATATATTTTATTAAAGATATTAGCTACACTGCCGGTTTCAACGTCAACTCCCGAAAGAACTTTCTCCAGTCAGTAAAGAGAATAAAAACAATACAAAGAAGCATGACCAACGAAGTGAGATTATTAAAAATATGTCTATTTTAATAACAGTGTGATAAGCTTTGGATGTTTACTTATTTGCAGGATCGTTTGAATGGTTTGGCTGCTCTAGCTATTCATCGCGAAATACCTATAATAGCAGACGAGATTATAAGTGTTTTATCTAAAAAGAACAGAAAACTGGATTTTATTTTGTGATTTAGTGCCTTGCATAAGTATAATCGCACCTATAAAAATGCGTTTTGTAGAAAATTAAAATGGGAATGACACTTTACTATTTTTTTTATTGAATGGCATCACTAATCAAGTAAATTGAGAAGAAAAAAAAAGTTCCGTTAGTTTCTCTTCTGGTGGTGAAAAATTAAAACAGATTTTTTTGTATTGCAAAAGTATAACCGCTTTTTTATTTTTATGTTTTTTTTTTTTATTTTAAGTAAATTTTTTCGGCTAAATTAGTAAAGGACATTGCTGCCCCTATTTTCGACCAATCTAAAAATTGTTTTCGACATACTGTTGACAAGGTTATTTAATATGGAATCGTCTATACAGTTCCATTCTTCCACAATCGCCTCTCGCAGCTCAGCAACACTGTATAATTGCCTATTATGGGCATACATTTTGCGGGTCAAAATTCCCCAAAGATTTTCAATAGGGTTACAATCTAGACAACGTGCCGGGAACACCATAAAATGTATGTTATTCGATTCATACCATCCCAAACTTTGACGACTAACGTGAATTGGGGCATTATCATGCTGGAAGACATGCCAAACTCGACAAAATCGTCTTAAGTAGGGTACCAAATTATCCTGAAGCACCTGGATGCAAGCTGAACTATTCATCTTTGCAGAGGTGAAGGCAAGTGCAAACTTACCATGGTCGCAGAAGGCCCCCCAAACCTTACAACTGCCACCGCCAAAGTTCCTCTTGAAAAAAAAAAAAACTTTTTTCCTTTATCAGATCGTGCCAATATCCGTTATAACCACCTGACCCATCAAGATTAAACTTTTTTTCGTAACTGAAAATAATCTAAAAAAAAAAACATTCATTAGATTATGCCATTTGGAATAACAAGAATTAAGTGTAAATTAATGGAATGTTACTTATGGTTTTCCAATTCCGTTTCATGTTTTGCTGGGCAAATTCTTACTTTTTTTTGTAGACTGTTGTCAAATTTGGAGCTGGCATCATTTTGCACCGAAAAATTACTTTACTGCTTTTTAAGGGACGAAAAACCGTTGAAACTGTAAGGACAATATGATCATAACTTCTTACAATATAATATACTATATACTCGTACCTAGCTCTAAGTATACTATTTCAAACTTGTTATTTATTATTCTAAAAATTAATATTGTTTGATGAAGAATACAAAATATATATATGGAGATTTATTTAAACCTTTATTTCAATATAAGAAGACCCGTTATAAAACCGAAATTCCTAAGCCCAATTCGTCACGAACGTCTGGCAAAGAATGCGCCGAGTTGGATGCAGCATTTATTAAACGCCTCTTATCTCGACGTGTCAGTTTCTGCAAATGCCCGGGTCTTATTTTCGTCTCATAAGATTCTGGATCTTGTAAGAAATTTCGGACGACACGATCGGATCTTTAAATTTTCCTACCAATAGCCCTTAAGCTTAGGCCAGTTAACCGAAAAGCTTGAATTTTGACTTTTTCCGTATCGCTTAAATGTTAACCATGCGGCATTGTTGCTTGTCATTTCGAAGCACATAAGTGAATGAAGCTTCAGAGAGGTTTGCATTGTGCGGTTATACTTTTGCAATATATAAAAATCTGTTTTAAATTTTTAAACACCAGAAGAGAAAATAACGGAACTTTTTTTTTCTCAATTTACTTGATTAGTGATGCCATTCAATAAAAAAAAAATAGTAAAGTGTCATTCCCATTTTAATTTTCTACAAAACGCATTTTTGCAGGTGCGGTTATACTTATGCAAGGGACTGTATATCAATATTTATTCTAGTTCATATTCAAATTAATGCGTATAATATATTATCTTTAAAAAATATAATTTTTTATGGCATACATAATGAATTCAATGAAGTCTTGTTGTTTGTTTTTTTTTTTAATTAATAAAACTTAAAAAAAAATGAGCGAACTAGATCCATCCCCCCATAGCGAAAAGCTATCTACGCCACTGCCTAGACCTTGTTTGGAATGGGGAGGCTGGAAGCGGACAGGTATCATGGTTTACATTCTATTTTTTTAAATCCCTCAAAACACATTGAAGCACCAACAATTTCAACGCACATTAAAAAAAGAACATGTGACTCATCACTCATGGATCCCATGAATGTTTTCTTCGTACATCATAACAGCAGCTCTTCACCCCACACTTCTGTCACCAAAAAACTGCCGTGATAATATCAGACTCAATATCTTATATACATAGATATCAACTTTCTTGAATTTATTTTGCATTTTTAATGAATACAAACATTTTCGGTAGAATCAATTAAATCAAATTTAGAAAAGAAATTCAGATACCTCTCTTATCCGTAAATATTTGTTCAAGTAAAAAGTCTTCATGTCTTATGTTCCTGTATTTTTAAATAAGAATTATAATCCATACCAAATTCAAAAGTTAGAACTTAATTTTTCATCTTTATTTAATTCAATTTTAGCTACTGATATTGAACAATGTCATGCTGGAGATACAGAATGCATACGACAATCAGCGTTACATCTTTTAAAGAAGTTCTCAAAGTCAGGTTATCCAGATGCTGGCTTCCCAATTCTAGAACCTTTTGCTCTCAAAAAGTTTGAAATTTCGGATGGCCGATCGGGTTCCTTAAGTTTTAAGCTGAATTTCAAAGATCTGTTAGTTGGTGGATTGTCAAATGTTAATATTGAAAAAATGGTGTAAGTACCTATGATGATGAATTTTATTTAAACATTTCAACATATATGTATAATATATTATTTCAGTGGCTTTGAAGCAGATCCAAAAACAAGTAAATTCGAACTGTATGGTAATTTGCCAAAGTTGACAATGCGTGGCAAATATACTGCTGAAGGTCGCATATTAGTCCTTCCCATTCAAGGTGACGGAGATGCTGACATAACTATTTTGAAACCTAAATTTTCTGTTAAATTCAAGCCAAGCCTTAATATCCAAGGTGACAAGACTTTCTTGACTATTGACAAGTTGAAAATTCTTCTTGAACCAGAAAAGTAAGTTAAATTTTAGCCAAAACTAATGTTAATTCTAATAAAATTTTATTTTTTATCCTAACAGAGTTCAAATAAAACTAACGAATCTCTTCCATGGTGACAAAACTTTGGGGGATAATTTGAATTTATTCTTAAATGAGAATTGGAGTGACGTTTGGGCGGAATTACAGCCATCGATTCATATGGCGATATCTGAAATTGTGCGAAGTGTTGCGTTGAATGTTTTTAAAAAATTCCCCTATGAAGATTTGTACCTTAAGTAGTTTCTTAGTTGTTTTAGTTTGAATCATTTTTTATTTAGTCGATTAAGTCATTTTTTTGTTTCACTTTGAGTTAATTCATTCAAAATTAATATATTCATCTTAGGATAATAAGGTAAATAAAAAGAACTGATAAATAACAGAAATATTTATTTGACTTAATAGTATCAATTTAAAATATGTCAGTTTATATAAATCGAGCCAGCAAGTTGTCTATCGTAGCTTTCGGTGTGTGGCACATCACATAGTGCAGTCCGATTGAAAATGTTTGTATCCATTTTATTTAGCTTAGACGATAAAATGCACGACTGGATCGCACGAACTTCCTCTTATGTAAAAGTACTTTGGAATTTTAAAATACATTTTTTTTTCTATTCTTTTTTTTATTGTAAACAATACACTAAGGCTGGTATTCACCGAGCGCTCATAACTTAAGAAGCTCATAAACCTATTCACCAAGCAATATTAGTGAAGATCTACGAGCGCTCTTAAAAGTTATGAGTGGTCCCGAGTCCCGACTCCCGACCACTCCTAAACTTACGAGCGCTCTCTTCGAAAGTTTGTTCGAAAATTCGAAAACTAAACAAACGACGGTGAGCAGTGTTGGGACTTCGCAGAAGCCAAAGAGTGGTAGAAAGGTTGCAATTCTCCAATTTGAAAACATAATTCGACATAGTCGCTGCACATACACTTATCTTAATTCCATTAGTTTTTGATCATCAATGTCATTATCTAATAAGTACTTTTCAAAGTGGGCCAAAATACATTTGAGAATATGGTAAATAGTTTTCAGGGTTTCTTACATTTGTGTTCATAATAATATTTTCTGACTTTACAAAATTTTTTATTGTATTTAGTTTTAACGTATTCATATTTTCGATCAAAATGTGCATTTTTTTATTCTCAGAATGAAATATTCTATTTAATTCACTTATAACTTTCAGATTTATTGACGTAAGGTTCAAAAAAAACTAAATTGTCTTTATTTTTTGAAAAGTCAAAAATTTGTGAAGCGAAAGAAGTAGGTTCTTCAAATGAGTGCAGTATAAAAAAATCAAACAAGGGATTCCACTGCTCTATGATTCTATTTAAGACCATTTCCAATTAAAGCCAATGGCAAACCTTTAATATTTGATGCTCATTAACCCCAAATGCTATTGGGAAAGTAAAGAAATCTTTTTGTTTTTTCGAGCTGTGGCAAAAATAGAAATTTGTATCCCTTAATGATTTTTCTATTTGCCCACTAATACCACTTAAGTGGTAGAAGTCCCAACACTGACGGTGAGTGCAAAACCAAAACCAGTTATCGTCACCAGTAACGCTCCCCAAGCAAAATACGAAATTGACCGAATGATTCTCACTGCCAGCTGTCATTCAAGTTCGAAAACAGTTTGATTTCATAGTTTGGGATGGGTATGCCTGAACAAGAGAGAGTGGCTCTCATTTTCGAACTTCGAAAAACACTTATGAGTGGTTGGTGAATACGCCAAAGAAATTTCAAGTTAAGAGACTCGTAAAGTTAAGAGCCGTTTAAGAGCGCCCGGTGAATACCAGACTAAGACAATGTCTTCTATAGTATTCATAAGTTGGTTGAACAACTGTATGTTAATTCCTTCTTATTCTTGTTCTTATAATTTTTTTTATATTCTAATTGTTTGAAAAATGTTTGAAAACTTGGGACTTAAATTTAACTGCATCTGTTATCCTCTTTATGCTTATTGGCAAAGAATTCCAAAGGCGAAGGCTGTGTACAAAGAACAACCGTGAAGAGTTTAGATATCTAAATGATGGTATAACTAAAATACTTGTTCTTGGGGATGTACATAACTGATTTTGTTCATAAAGGTACTCAATTGTTTTTGTGTGAATAATTCTTTGAAAGATACAATTACGAACATTAAGGCCGGTATTCACCGAGCGCTCATAACTTAAGAAGCTCATAAACCTATTCACCAAGCAATATTAGTGAAGATCTACGAGCGCTCTTAAAAGTTAGGAGTGGTCCCTACCAGAAATTTCAAGTTAAGAGCCTCGTAAAGTTAAGAGCCGTTTAGGAGCGCTTGGTGAATACGAGCCTAAGAGGCCTCCGCCCAAAATATTGAGAAAAAAGTGAAATTGGGCAAATTCGTGCAAGGTTTGTGAAGTCAATTCAAGACGTATTGAAATAAAATAAATTGCATATAAAAGAATTACATTTTATCTTGAAAAACGTCCAGCCACTATTTTAATTTTTTTATATTTTTCTTATTTAATTTTAGTATTCCGGTTGCTTCTTTCGTTAAATTCCGCACAAAACTGCTAAAGTTGTGCAAGGTTTGTGAAAAGTTGAAGTGAAAAACTTATAATATTTTTACGTCATTGGTGAGGTTGACTTTGAATTTGAAATAATTCTGAGTTATTATGTAAGATTTTGTACCTATATTACAGATATGAATTTTTTCGACCTACCTATACGTAGTCATGTACATTATTTCTGTGGCGTTTGGTACAAACATGATAAGTCCATAAAATAATTTGCGTTTTTACGTTCACTTTACTTGGAGCTAGGGCTGAAACGGGTTGACTGATTTTCTTCAAATTTGGAAAACTGTTGAAAATATTCTTTAAAAAATTATGTTCCAATTTTTAAGAAAATAGGTTTACCCGTTTAGGTTCGAGCTCGATATAGAGTGAATGTAAGGATGCAAATTATTTTACGGAGTTATCATGTTTCTACCAAACACCACAGATTTATTTGTAATTGCACGTTTCGATAAAATGAAAAAGAAAGACTTGCATGAATTAGAAAGGTTTTTTTATTTTAAATTCTGAATACGAATTTTGCTCTCTTAAAAATAATTTTGGTGGTGATCGAGTTTTTGCTAAATTTACATTTATATTTATTCTAAGTACCTAGTCACAATTTGATAAAAAAAAGTAAAAAGGGATTAAGAACAGGCTAAACAACCAAAAAAGGGAAAATTAATACGTAATTGGGTGATTCTACAAACAATGGAATTTTCGGTGGCCCAAGAAATATTTTAAAATCCGTTCCAAAGTTACAGAAAATAACACATCTTTGCTACGAAATAGATAAATATTTTTTAGTAATTGATTTTATTGCAAAAAAACTTAATTAAACTTTGTCCCCCGCTTTTTGTATCAGTCCCCTGGTATATTGAAACAGTCGAAAAAATCAATAACTAGGATATCGATCGAATTTCCAGCACTGGCAATTTGAAGTACCAAATCTCCTTACAATAAAATTGTGGTGCAAATCGATTCTGTTTCTTATGTTAGTATTGTGAAAAAGACATTTGTGCAAGAAGTCGTGGATTGTCCCTTTATATTATCAGTCCTCTGGTGAGGTTTTACAAAACAAATTTGTATGTAAGAAGGCATATTTGTTAGAAGTATAGTATAGGTTTAATAAAACTGTAATATTACATATATATATATTTTTATTTTTTAAAATAAAACCTTAATACCTTTTTTGCGCAAAAACCATGAAAAACCTCAGTCCCCTGGTTAATAAATGAGCAAATGATATTTTATTCAGAAACCTGAGAAATTTTTAGTTATATTGAACTTCGAACTTCATTGCGAAATATTTTTAAAATTTTTAAAAAGAATATAATTTATTTTAAATTGATTCTTAGAAAAAAAATATTTAATTATAATATATTATATTCTCTTAATAAAATGCGAAATAATATTTATTTACCATGAATTTTTATGTTTATGAAGAATAATTAAATTTAATTTCTATATTTCAATGTGTACCCAAGAGAAAATAAGAAAAAAAAATAAAGATTTATTCAGTTCCCAAAAAAAACTCAGTACCCTGAACATCCTTTTTCAAAAAATGTCCTTAAAATCGTCATTTTTTATATATTTTTAACTGGCCGCTTTCAACAACGCAAAGGAACGTTCTAATGATCATCTAGAACAACTCTTACGACTTTTGGAATCCAAAAATGTCGTGCCGAAATTTGTATCATTTTATTCCATTGTTTGTAGAATCACCTAATTATGTGAGTATTTAGCTGTTTCAGTAAAGAGGTCAGAAATTCAAAAAGTCACGGACTTATTGACCCGCCCTCGTATGTATTATTATGAAGCTCGGTATGTTTGTTAGTAAGAAATCGGTTTGTATCTTATTTTGTATTGCGACGAACGACGAGGTGAATATCCTTTTTTAAATAGGTATTAGTTTTTTAAAAGTTTGGACAAATATTGGATTTTGAGGGAACTATTCATTCTAATTGAAAAATCTTGAAATTTTTCATTTTTGAGCTAAAATTTTCAACTTTTTTATTTCAAGGCAGGTATTCGTTTTTGCAATTTTGAGAAGAGATATTACGAGTTTTTAGGACATTAACCAACCCATTTTTAGTAAAATGACTTTTTTAAATCAGAATACAATATTCTCAGAAAATAAAATATTAAATTATCCTTTCTTCGTGAGCTTTTCTTATTCATAAAAATGATGTTTGTCCTAGAGTGGGCGCAAGGTCAATTATAGAATTTGTTTATTTTTTTGAGTTGTAACGTTTCGGGTGTGATTACACCCAAGACTTAAAAAAAACACGAATACAAAAAACGCTTAAATACATAAGAAAAAAATTGGTATAAATTCTTAATTATTGCAGTAAGTACAATCTTTTTTTATTTTATTATTGTATATAGATATGTATTGTATACTTAAATGTTTCTAATTAAAATTTTGTTCATGAATAGGTTGGAAGGAAGGTGTGATATCAGCTGAAACTTTATAACTCAATAATTAATCCACAAACATGATTTTCATAAGCAAAATGGCGCAAGATTTTAAACATTTAAAACCTACTCTAAATCAACTTTAGAATGGGGTTTGACTGTAAATATCGTTTATAAAACGAGAACCGACTTTTTGTTAATTTTAAACGCAAAACTATATTTTAGCGTTAAAGAGCTCGTCTAACTTTAACAGTAGCAAATATGTAGCTATTTTATCTTTTAAAAGTATACTTTATCCAGATTAACAATGGTCATTTCATACCAAAACAAATTGGAGTTGATTTTTTTAAAATGTGCTTTGTAAGTAGTTTGAATATTAGAAATGCGAAACAATTGTTCAAAAGTGCTCTTCGATCTTAAATTTTCCAATATTGCAGCGGGTGATGGATAAATAAATCTCTTATTATTATAATTATAAAATTCTTAATTTAGAAAATATAAGAATATTATAGGAAGTATATAAAAGAAAATAGAACAATGACATAATATGCCGTCTGTCGAAATAATTGACGTGTATTCTTACATTAAAAAATAAAAAGAAAAAAGTATATAGTTTAATTGCAGAAACAAAATTATTGAGTTGAAACTAGGTAGGTATAGCGTTACAAAAGAATTACCTAATTTAAAAAAAAAAACATAAGTTAGTTTGTTGGATTTAAGTTACTGTTTGCAAATACATGTATACAAAGCAAAATTATGAATTTATTTGTTTACTTATTACAAACTTATTACTATATTTAAAGGCATAATCACAGTAGTTAGATATCTACTAAAAAAGAATTGTCCAACGTATCGTAAATTATGAAAAAGTTAGACAAAGTCGTTTAAAATTTTGCGCCAATATCTTTAAAATTAAACTATAAAAACATTTTCCAAATATTTAATCATAATATAACTTACCAATTTGATAGATAAGGAGTAAGGTATAACTCTTTATCTCTTTACAGTGTGATTCAAATTCCCTTCCCTTGAAAACCAAGAAATGTAAAATTAGCTATGTCTTTCACTCCTCAGAAGGATCCTATTGTTTTTAACTATCTATTGGATGAAAATGAATTGACAAGAGTTTATGAGCAAAAAGATCTAATTGTTGTGTTTCACTCTAAGCTAATGTTTGACAAACACTACCACTTCTTCTTAGTTAATCAGGCCAGGAGCATAGGTTTTATTTTCTGCACAGGTAGATTCTCTAAGAAATCTGAAATATTTATAGCACTATTTTGAACCCAAATTACGAAACATTTTTAGACAAAACTGGAAAATTCAACAAAAAAAATTCAACAAAAAAATTCACAAGATATACAAGATATACAGAATTCAAAATGTTTAGACAGCATTCAATTTATATTGTAGGCTAAGTCCATTCAATATCCTTTTTTTGTTTCAGCACAAGTTTTGTTAGACGAAATATTTATTCATAAGATTATTTCTGGCAGAATTGAATGACAATTATTGTTTAATAACATAAATATACACATACACTGCCCGGTTCGTTCTCATCGTAATAATACCATAACGTTCAGTATCCCATTTCATCGAACAAATTTATTACTGTTTAAGCAGTTTATTAAGATTATAAAACCCTATCAAAATCTAGAACACCTTATTCCCTATGAACATCAGGACACATACCTTTTCATTTGGTTCCCACCAAAATTGCACAATCAGCACTTTTTACAGGTGCTCTCCTATCCTATTACATTTATTTTCCCACATTTAGTTTCCCATGAAATGAAAATTATTGTCAAATGTGTTTATGAATCTATAAATAGCCATGAAAATTATAATAAAATCAATTTTAATTCAGAAGTCAATTCATTTGTTTAATTCGAAATTGCTACCCCCCACCCGAGGTAAGGAGCATTATAATCAAATTTAAACAATCAAGTCGAATCTGAAAGAGGTTTCGACGTTGAACAATTACTAAATTAGTTATTTCTAGGACTTTAGAGTCCTAGAAATAACTACTAGATTATGGGTCCAGAATTCCAACAAATAATAAAGAGAAAATTTGAATTAATTATTCTAAATAATTCAAAACTATCACAATTCACAATTAGCTTTTACCGAATTTGATGTCTTAAGTTCACAATACGTCAATTAGAGTGGCGTGATATTAAGAAATGTTGCAGATTTTGGTTCGTCATTTATGTCTATTTTAAATAAGTTCTTTATTCATACATAAACTTTATTGCGTGGCCACTTGGCTTTTTATGTAAGTTTTAATCTTTTTGAAAAGTATGTTCTTAAATGTACTTACATATGTAATTTCTTTTCACTTATTTAAAAATTTAAAATGATATGTAGGTACCAAGTTTAACGAAAATTGGGCGAGTCGTTTAGGCTGAAGTGGAATAGACAGAATTTCGAGACTCACCTTTTTCGTCTTCGCTGACGTATGACGTAATGTCAACTTTGATCAAAATTTCGAGTTAGATTTTTTTTAACGAATGCATAACTTGTGTTATAGTACCTAAAAGTCACAATTAAAAATAGCTTTGTAGGTAAAAGTGAATAAAAAAATTATGCATGAACATGTACATAAGCTAAATACCCACATAATTACGTTTTAATTTTCCCTTTTTTTGGATGTTTAGCTTTTTCTTCATCCCTTTTTACTTTTGTTTTATTAAATTGGTGACTACCTACTAAGAACAAATATAAATGTAAATTTAGCAAAAACTCGATCACCACCAAAATAATTTTTTAGAAAGCAAAATTCGTATTCAGAATTTAAAATAAAAAAACCTTTCTAATTCATGCAAGTCTTTCTTTTTCATTTTATCGAAACGTACAATTACAAATAAATAATGTACATGACTACATACGTAGGTCGAAAAAATACATATCTGTAATATAGGTACAAAATCTTACATAATATCTGAATTATTATATCTGAATTATTTCAAATTCAAGGTCAACATCACCAATAATTTTCTATACATACATACACAGATATGTATGTAACTTCATTTTGCTAGACATATTGGAGCTTCTATACTCTGTCCAACAAAAATTGTCAGTACAGGGAAGATAGGACGTTTGTCTCTCATTCTGGTTGCATTGCCATGCATAAGTGTGTCGCCTTTTAAAGCTCTCACAGGGATTCCGTAGTTTAAATTATAAATCGCCGCAAATGAAAGTAAAAAACGCGTAGGGCTACCGTCTGCCGATTCAAAACGACTGAAAACAATATTCAATTTACCTTTTCCACAACGCCAAGAGCTAAGATAATAGGCGCGTTTTTTTTTAAGTTGAAAAGCAATACGACAACACTCAACATACTCATCTTCTTAAAATGTGTTCTCAAAAGCTTCAAATCCCAAAAGCTCCTTAATAAAAACCACTGAAAAAGCTCTTTGCTTGCAATTGAGAATGATAATGGTAACTCTGTTTTGATGTATACTCTGTCCAACAAAAATAATTGTCAGTACATGCCTTATGGGAGAGCTTTTTCTAAAGCAGTGGCGCCTGATGCACCCTCACTACAATGCGTTAGGATGTAGATAAAGAGCGCACGATCGTATTGAGTGACACTTGACACTCTTGTCTATGTCTTGATCTTGACAGTATCTCATCAGCAGTGGGATACGACGGTCGTGTTGGGGTGTACAACTTTTTGCAAAGAATTACAACAACAATTCCTTAAGAAAAGTCAGTGGCTTGCTCTTTTTTTAGTGGCATTTTTCCTAACGCATTGTAGTGAGGGTGCATCAGGCGCCACTGCTTTAGAAAAAGCTCTCCCATAAGGCCTGTACTGACAATTTTTGTTGGACAGAGTATAGATAGATACAAATAATATTTTTTTCTTGTTCAAATGTTCCATCGCCTAATACTTCACACAACGGAAAGGTTGAACCTACACTTACCCCTCTAACATCTTTACACTACCCTTTTCTACAAACAGATAAAACAGAGCAGAGGACACAAAAATAAAACAAGCAAATGAAAGAAGGTTGTGTGTAGGCTGTAAATTCTCTGCAACCCAAATGCAACTTTCGAAGATCAAACATGTTCAATGTACAAATGCGGAGTGATTATTTCAATTCGAAGCTCCAATCTTCGAATCTGAGTTCGACATTTTGGACGGAGGCCTCTTAAGTATTCTTCGACATTGCAAGACATTGTTCACTTCTTTGATCTCGCTGTAATCTTTAAGGCCTATATTCGTTCAAAACTCGATTACAATTCCCATATTTGGGCAGGTGCTCCAAAAACTCACTTGAGCCTCTTGGATATAATACAAATAGAGAGCTTTAAAAATGATCTCTAAATTTTCTAAATACTCGAAATGTGCTCAAACATCAGGATTGATGCCAACATGAATTCGTTGATTTATGGCGGACTAAATTTTGAATAACTAACCGAAAACTGAAACAAGCTTAATATCCTTTAAAAATATAAACTTTAAGAATTTTTAAAGGGACATTTGCTAGCTCTGAACCTTAAATAATTAATAATTAAATTTGAAGAAAATGGAATGCACAGATGTAAATCTAAATGTTCTCATGTTTGTGGTAATGTCATAAACATGTAACAGGAAATGAAATTTTTTAAACGTGATTCTTAAAAAGTTCAACGAACTAATAAACTTTTTATTATGATTATAAAAGCTTTCAATTATTGGATTCTTACTTCCAATTGTTTATTATAATGTCATAATTATACTAATTTGCTCATTGCACATAAATGATACGAGTATGTCCAATGGTAATGATTATAAATGAAAACAAGTGTTACTTTCTTAAAACTTATTGCATCAGATTTGGTATTATCTTAATTGAATAGTTATTCAGACCAGAATTCATTGCCCCTAGCGCGTGCCTTATAATCAGAAAATTCAATAGAAGTATTAAATCACCTCGAACCAAGCACAAGATCAAGTTCAAGGCAAACTTGTGTAATAGAACTGTTCGCAATAAACAGGTTAGTTAAAACGTTGAAATTAAATAGGTAGGTAGAGTACGCAGAACTTGTAAGGTACTAATACAAAAATCATATTCATGATTATTATTTATCCATCACCAATCTTTATACATATACAGTTAGGTATGTATATGTACGTTTATGCGCAAGCAATTCTTTAAATTTTATAGGCTTTGAAAATCAGACACGAAGATTAAATTTATTCTTTATGATGATGTCAATACATCATCATCGCGAAATTGATAAAGCACGAAATTCTTAATATGTACTAAATAAATTCCAAATAAATACCTTTCCAAAGAATAAGGAGAAGTCAACGGCCTAGGCTTCGATGAAGCATCGCTTCCCATCGATCAGCGAAATCAAGCATCATTGTGCGTGGTTAGTACTTGGATGGGGGACCGTTCAAATACCGACCGTGTGCTGTTGACACGTGTTTCTTCTGTTGTTCTTTCTTTCTGTGTCTCTCTCTGTTGTAATGTCTAAGCGGATGGTCTCAGTTGCCAGTACTTTCAGTGTCTCTACTTCATAGATCTAATGTAATGTAGAGTAAGGAGGATTAAAAATGTATACAATTAATTTGCAATCGATAGTACATTACTACGTTTAATATGAGGTATCGAAAGATCTAATTGGATTAGGGCCGGATTTTTCACTCAGGTTTTTCGTCATTTGAGTTGAGAGGTCGATTTGGAGTTGGGTTGAAATGGTATTGAAGGAATTACGATTTTTTATTACAGGAGCAACTTGAAAAACCAAGCCACAATTTAAAACACAAACATATCTTTATGTACATCTGGAAGTATGTTATTGTCAAACCAACTAATCGACTCAGGTTTTCCTCTCACATGCCGACTCGATCCCGCTCAGAAAGTGGGATCGAGTCGAACGAAGCTCATTTCAACACAATACAGGTATATAAAAGGTCGAAGCGAGCTTTTATGCAGAAGCTCCCCAAAAGTGTATTCAAACATTCAAAAAAATATCAGCATTTTTTTTAAACTTAATATTTCGAAAACACTATTCTCGATTTTTTTAAAACTTGGCAACTGAAAGTTTTTTAATACAATCTACAATTTGAAAAAAAAAAATGATTGTATCATTAAATTATGGTACCCACCATACAAATGTTAAAAAATGGTTTTCGAAAATCGTATTTTTCTCGAAAATTATGATATCATTTTTTTTTCGATTATACTATCGATAATTCAATACAAACATTTTAAATTAAGATGTAACTGACTGTACTAACCATAGAACCATTTTTTCAAATGTTGGATTTCTCATTATCGGCATAACGGATTTCAATGAAATTTTTTATTGAAAAGCTTCTAAAAAGTTTATCAACATTGCATATCAAAACTTAGATAAAAATTGATTTTTTTGTTTTGAAAAATTCGATATCTCAAAAACGGCTCAATATTTTTTTTTTTTGAATTATTTTTAATCATACGATAGTTAAAATTTTAAGTTGGCGTACCAAATTTTTTTCTTAAAAATGATTTAAAAATTTTGTATATAAAAGCTTATTTTTTAAGAAACCACTACAACATCTTGTAATTTTTGATCTTGCATAAGCTGAAATTGGCTTGAATCACGTCATCCTATTTTTAGCTTCAACTACTAAAGGAGTAGTTTAGGGCTCGTATTCACCGAGCGCTCCTAAACGGCTCTTAACTTTACGAGGCTCTTAACTTGAAATTTCTGTGGGGTATTCACCAACCACTCGCAAGTGTTTTTCGAAGTTCGAAAATGAGAGCCACTCTCTCTTGTTCAGGCATACCCAAACTGTGGTCGGGACCACTCCTAACTTTTAAGAGCGCTAGTAGATCTTCACTAATATTGCTTGGTGAATAGGTTTATGAGCTTCTTAAGTTATGAGCGCTCGGTGAATACCGGCCTAAGTCTTTTTGCTAGCTACACACGAGGCAACCGTTCAAGCAACGTGTTACAGCAACGTGTTTCGTTTGTTCACTACACACGTGGCAACTACTGTTGCCGCAACCACAGTACTGTTGAAGCAACCGACTGAAAATATCAAAACTTTTTGATATTTCTGGCAACGGTTGCAGCAACACAAAATCAATTGGCAACATAGCTACACACGAAGCAACGGTTGCTTCAATATGGCTGTTTTGCTGCAACGGTTGCCTCGTGTGTAGCTAGCATTTAAAAGATGAAATTTAATTTTATGATTATGAACGTTTTTCTTTAGTAGGTAACATTCATTTTCGAAATGATTACTCTTTTACATAAGAGCAAGTTTGTGCATTTTATTTTATATCCTTCTTTTCCTTATATACAGTACCAAGCTATTAAAAAAATCCGAAAAACTGTATTTACTGATATGTATTAAGCGTTTCTCAAAAAGTACCCTAAATTAAGAACGAGACTAAGGATTTTTTGGGCGTGAAAAGGAAACTATTAGTTTTTTTTTATTTTTAAATGTGAAACTCGGTGGCCAATTCACGTCACATCTTTGAGATATAACCTTACCCTCAAATCGTTCACGCAGATTGTCAATTGTGGCATTCGCTGTGTGGCACATAGCGCCGCCGCCGTCGTGCTAGAACCACATGTCATCTCGGTCCATATGGTCCATAATAAGATCCTTTGAGCTCCTGGGTCAATTGAATCTTGTACGCGTGGAGGCCTAAGTCCTGAAGCAAAATTCGCTAGGTTTAAGTCAGTGAAACACCGAGTTCATGGCGAGGTATAGACTAACTCGGATTCTGTTGTACACTTTCATGGACAGCGAGCGTCGATATTTCCGACCGATTTTGCGTTATTTTGATGTTCGAATATTGGCTGATTAATAACAAAACCGGCTGTCTCAAATTTGTCCACCAAACGTTGAAGAGTCGAATATGAAGGGCGTTGGTGCAACGCCTGCAATGTTTGCACTAACCGAACACTCATTTTAATAATAAAGTTTTATCATTTGGATGTGCTGTTCAATCGGTGATTTGGCATCAATAATTTAATTATAAACAACACATTTAACCGATGTCACCAAAACAACAAGGTCGCCACAGCCCGTTATATCGATGTAAAAAATTGCTCGCCACCTCTGATCTGGCTACAATATTATGAGGTGCTTATACATCCAAAATTCAATTATAGCTCACATCTTTGGGCAGGTGCGGCACTAACTTCTCACTCCTTATTGGATAAAATTCAGAACACAGCGTTGAAACTGTTAGGTTGCGCGTACAGTAGTGCGACAAAGCGATGCGATGCGAGAAGCGTTTGCGTGCGAGAAAAATATTTACATTGATTCTTATATATTATGTGCGCACAGTGAAGCGATATTTGATGCGAGTGTTTCGAGTTTCTCGCATGCCCATCGCATGCCTCTCGCATACAAACTGTTCCGACCACTTTTTCAAGCGAGTTTGTGCGAGAAGGCTCATATTGTTTGTTCTGAGGTTTCAAAAAAAAAATCTAACGAGTGAAATTTTGTTATTTTTGTATTTGCGATGTGTGGTGCAACTTTTTGATAATTTTGGTGGCAATAATTATCAAGGAATTAGTAACACAACCACACAAAATCGCTTTTACTGTGCGCACTATGTCGCATCTAATTCTGGCATCTCGAATCGCTTGTCGCATCGCTTCTCGTATCGCATCGCTTTGTCGCACCACTGTACGCGCAACCTTAGAAAACAGAGCTATCATGGATTCATTCCCATCTCTTGAACACCGTCGCAATGGTTCATGTATTTCCTTGTTTTATCGCTTCTTTCAAAAGCAATGCCCATTCGAAGTAGCCAAATGCATTCCACCCCTCAATCCGTTCACCCGTGATACTCAAACTCTTATCAGTTCACACAATACGATTATGGAATAATTTACAAGGCTCGGTGTCCAAAACTTCAATCCGATTCATACCGAGTAATGGAAATCATATCAAATGTAACTATGTACTATATACTCGTAGATCCAGAAGAATCCAAGATTAAAGTTTAATCGCGTAAGTAGATACCCAGGTAATAACTTAAATACTTGGCCTTCTGAGAGTAGACTTTAGACCCAAGAGGCTCCAGTTCAAGAGGGGGTAATGTTACGTATTAACGAACTTACCAACGCATATCTTAACTCTCCCCGTAAGTACCATCCTGACGTTTGTAATCTAGAACTATATACGATAAGGACAGACAATCAGATGTCAACAAGCGAGACTTGAGTCTTGTTCTAATAAAGTCATTCTTCAAGTTTATTTACCTTGCTTCATTTTTTTTTAATCTTTAATCTTTTCAGTCACCCTTTCATTGAGAGCCTTATATCCGCGATTTCACAACAGTATAGTTTTCCTCGGAATGAGATTAGATAGATTTTCTTGTTCTATAGTTTTTCTTATCTGTCAGCATTGTACAGAAGAAATTTTTAGTAAGAACAGAACTCAAAACCTGTTCGACCGAGTTGAAAATTCTGAATTTCAATTTCACACAGTATAATAAACGTGACTAGTGACAAAATTTTCTCCTAAATTGGCCACTTTAGTGTGAATTATTATTGAACTTACTAATTTAACTGAACTAATAAAGTCTACTCCTTCATGATAGTTTTAATTGTACTTCAGATAAAAATCATATTAATGAAAATTAAGACTTCAAAATGTCAACATTTTCAAATATGACAGTTAAGATTTAGGTCATTACTAACTGTAAATTACTGTAGGAAACGCAACTAAAGTAAGAAACAATAATTAAGTAATATCACACAATCACGCTATTTGCGTGCTTTGTTTAAATGTAAATCAAACAGTAATGGAAGATACAAACTGTCCTATGTATATAGTACTCGTAAGTCATGACTAATGAATCCTATAAGAATTAAATATTAGATTGGAGAAGACAGTTTTGTTTACCATCGCATCGTAACAAAAAGTTTAAAATCTACTTCGACCACCAATTTCTTATTTAAAGAGTAAACTTTCTGATCACTTGTTTTAAGTGGAAATATTTTGTACGGGTAAATATACATATTTATGTATGTATCTAAGAAAATCGTAGATATACGGCCCTAGCGAGGTATACGTTCGGAGCGGAAAATTCTCCGATTTTGTACGATTCGGAGGATTTTTGCTTCGAGGTATTCTTCCGAACAGCTGCTCGGAATTTTTCTCCGACATTATTTTAACGCACCCGGTGAACTGCGTTGAAGTGCGATCAAGTGTTTTATTTGTGAAATTTTTGACAGCTTAATGCAATTATTTTTCCGATTTCGTCCGACACAAATCCTTCGCGGAACAAATTGCGCCAACGCATTTGTGTATTATTATTCTTTCCGATAGGATACCTCGAAAGCAATTTATACCTCCGACAAAGTATGCGTTGCGAACAATTTTCCGCTCCGAATTGATACCTCGCTAGGGCCGATAATGTGAAAATCGGAAAATAACATAAAATTATGGTTTGAAAGTCGAAATCAAAAAACTGAAGAGATGACATAAGTCAAGTGGCTGTCGCCAGTGTTGATAAGCATTTGTGCACGTTTTATCGCATTTTCCATGACTTTCCTCAAGATTTCCGGTGATAAGTGTTCGCATTCCGGTCGAATATTCTCCTTAAGAGCTGCGATTGCCTGAGGCTTATTGGCATTAGCACGCGACTTCAAGTAGCCCCAAAAAAAGAAGTCTGGAAATAGCCAAAACGGGAGATTACGCAACCAGGAATCGCTTCCTTCACAACATCTATCGTTGCACTTGCTGTATGTGTGGTTGCACCATCTTGTTGAAACCACATGTTCAACAAGACCCGCTCATCCAGTTCCAGCAGTAAGAAGTCGTTTATTATGGCCCTGTAGCATTCGTAACAGTAACAGTGACCGTATTTCCGACGGTGTCCTCAAAAAAATACGGCCCAATTATTCCTCCCGCATAAACGCCGCAACCGTTATAGTGGAAATGCGCCTCATCGCTCATTAAATTTTTCGATACAAAATCAGAGATTCAGGTGGCTGAAAGAAGATTTATGTGTTTATTAATGGTAAATAAAGTATTGTACAGTACTAAAAATGTCGGCCGAAACAGTTCATTTAAATGTTCCGCAATTGAATGAACAACAAAGAATTGCGTACGAAACTTTGATGGAAGCTGCAAACAGTGGATCAGGTGGAATTTACTTTCTTGATGCTCCCGGGGGGACTGAAAAAACGTTCCTAATTTTATTGCTGTTGGCAAAGATCAGATCGCTGCAACATTGTTAGAAGGTGGACGAACTGCACAATTTGCCTTGAAATTAGCACTAAACATTCAAATCAACGAAGCACCAGTTTGCAACATCGCCAAAAATGGCACAATGGCGAAGATTCTACAGATATGCAAAATTATCGTTTGGGATGCATGCACGATGGCCCACAAGAGGTCACTGGAGGAACTGGATAGAACGTTAAAAGATCTTTGTGACAACAAAAACATTTTCGGTGGAGCCATGATTTTATTGTCAGGTGAATTGTGTCAGACTCTTCCAATTATTCCCCGATCAACTGTTGCTAACGAACTAAACGCATTCTTAAAACCATCTAATTTGTGGCGGTATGTAAAGACACTCTAATTAACAACTAACATGCCAGGGTTTTTCAGCAAGATCGAACTGCGATTATGTTTTCGAAGCAGTTATTAGATATTGGAAAGGCTAAGGTAGCAGTTATCACCTAGTCACTTCGTCGACTCAAAAGAGGAGCTTATTCAGCGTGTTTTTACGGACATTGAACAACAGTTCAAAAACAATAATTGGCTAAGTGAATGAGCAATATTGGCGACCAAAAACAAAGATGTCGATGATCTCAATGTAACCATTTAGAAAATTTCCTGGTTTTGGCTGGACTACCACCTCACAATTTACAATTATTAAAAGTAGGATCAGCTGCTTAGTAATAATCAACCTCGACTGTGCAATGGAACAAAAAAAAGGTGATACGAAGTTCAACGGGTCATCTAGTAGGATATAAAATTTGTTTGATTTGTTTTAAACTTAATTACTTCCCCATTAGGTACTTTACTCTTCTTGAAATATAATTTTTGTATGGAAATGTAGTACCCCTTGGCATAATGGTAAGTGCGTTGGACTGTCATGCGAAAGGTCTCGAGTTCGATTCTCAGCCGCTACAAGAAAGTTTTTTTCAGGTTTGTACTGCCTCTTGCGAGGAATTGATAAATCCTCCAAGAGTATCTCTTCTCTCTCTTGTCATGGAAATTGCTGCTCATTAGCCGTTCGGAATCGGCAGAAAATTGTAGGTCCCCTCCGTTCCTGGTAACACGCACACAAGAATGGTTGAGAGTTGTAAGTCACTAGGTCCTGGTTCAACTCGAGCTGTTGCACCACAAAATTTTATTTATATGGAAATGATATAATTTGGAGTAGAAGTATTATTAAGGGTTTCATGGGAAGAAATATAGGACAATTTATTAATGTTAATAAAACAACAAAGGTGGAAGGTATAAATTGAATTTGTCTTCTTTATTTTGAAGCTACATTCATGACATTATGGATAAAATAGCAGAACATTCAAATGGTCTTTATAGCTTCGCTGACAGTGCTTCAAGCGTCCTTGCAATTTCTGATAACTTGCGGCTTTATTCCAGAATTAACTTTTCAAATTTAGGCCTCGACCTGTTTCATTAAAGTGGCTGGCTTGTAACCTCTGAGAAAATAATTCGAGCGTGCCAATTTGCATAATCGTAGTGGCCAATTGATGTAAGCTCGCCGTGCTCCTCCGACACAACTTCGAGGGTTGAGTCACTTGTATGGCAAGTGAAGAGGCAGTGGATTGGCCATACGCCGATTCGAAAAGGCAGTGCATTGCCAGCCAAGCGATGTAATGAGCTCCTTCACACAGACAGGTAGACGAGTGGGTCAACCGAGGAGTACATACTTGGCGAAGATCAGTCGAAGAGGAATCTGCACAACTGGTAAAGCGTGAAGCTAGTTGAGATACATTTCCAGAAACCGAAAACGAAGGCGCTTAGGAGTAGTAAAGAACCTCATGAGTCATGACATTAATAGGTGCAAGTACCTAAATAGTAAGTAACTAAAGTACACTTGGAAGTTTAAGCAATCATTTAACTTTAGCCTTAGCAAAACGCTTCTTTATCTTTTCAAAGTATACTTTTTCCTGCTTGAAAAAATGGCATTTCCTATCAAAAGAAGCTTACATTTAATTTTTGTCGATGCTTTATCGAAAGGCTGTAATATTAGAGAGGTAAAATAACTGGATGAAAAATTCGTTACTACAATTCTACAGCCAAAACGATTTTAGACATCGAACAACGAGTTTGATATTTTGTCTTGAAAATTAGTCATAAAGACTTCTTCTCCATCTAGATTAATGCAAAATAACATTTAAACAATCACATTCTATGTAAATAGTTTTTAATATGTACTATGTACATTTCTAATTTTAGTTTAGTTTAGTTTATTCATCAAACAGAGATTTCAACTCTTACAGACTACTATAATATAAAATAAATATAAAATTGTACATATGTATATATAATTTTGCTGTGCAGTTGTTTTTAATTTCTTCATTTGTCTGATTTAGACTTGTTAACATTTTGGTCTCGTTTCGTTGTAAAAACTAGATTAGTTAGAAGAATTGTTTACAAAAAAAGATAAATTAGAGGCCCTGACGGCTCATAGAGACCTTAAACATAGTGACTTATTATTTTCAATCTTAACAATTTCTGTTACCTTCCCTGTGCAGGGACGGGTTAGAATATTCCTGCAGCGCCTCCCCGCTTGTCGTAAAAGGCGACTAAAGGAGTAAATACATCTAGGCCACAAACAGCAAGGTGAACCTAGCGACACGTAACACCTATAAACTTTCCCAAAAGTGTGCATGCCAGTCCCTGGGTTGGCACGACTGGAGATCACCGGTGCCGTAAAAGAGAGATCAAATACAAAACTGTTTCGCAGGATTTTGTGAATTCAAGCATTATGGAAGTATTCGTTCGAAATGACACTACCCCGCCAGGCACTACCATTGTTACACATGGTACTGATCCTGGACCGAGCAGCAATGCTCGGGTCAGAGCTAGACGGATTCCGGGGGCTAGCAAAGTAATGCCGCAGATTATACAAAATCTGAGAGTTGCGAGTTGGAACGTTGGCAGTATGACAGGTCGAAGCTTCGAGCTGGAAGAGATGATGAAAAGAAGGCGAGTGGACATCTTATGTGTTCAAGAAACAAAATGGCGAAACACGGGAAACAGGGCCCGTTTCTTGGATACGAGGACAAAAAACTATAAGATGTTCTACTATGGAACGGAAAAGGGTAAAAAAGGAATCGGAATCATCCTTGCAAAACATCTATTAGGCAGCGTATTGACCATTTCGAAATCCAGCGACCGTTTGATATCCCTTAAATTGGTGATTAAAGGAAAGTTGTGGAATATTGTCACTGCATATGCTCCCCAAATTGGATGTGAGCAGGTGCAAAAAGATGTATTTTGGCTAGACTTTCACAATCTACTTAAGGACATCCCAAAGGAAGAGTTTTTGTTCGTGGGCGGAGATTTGAACGGACATGTCGGGAAGACAAACGAAGACTATGAAGATTGCCATGGAGGCCTCGGATACGGCACCAGGAACCCTCCTGGTGAAGACATCCTGAGCATGTGCAAAACATACGGTCTTATCGTACTAAATACCATGTTCGTCAAACAAAGCCGACACCTGGTTACTTACAGCAGTGGTGGAAATGAAACCCAGATTGATTACCATTTGGTATCTAGTTTCATTAAACCCCGGGTAAAAGCTTGCAAAGTGATACTAGGAAAAGCGATCGCCCACCAACACCGTCTTCTACTGACAGAATTTTGTATGGAGACAGTGAACGACAACAAACATACAAAAACTTTTGGGAAGATCAAATGGTATAATCTGGATAAGGAAAAAGGCGAAGCTTTTATTTCGAATATGCAAAACGTTCTGTATAACAACACCGATATAGTTCGAAATGAAGAGAGTACAGCACAAAGTATGTGGGATCTCCTACAGAGAACTTGCAAAGAAAAAGCCAAAACACTGTTAGGGGTTTCAAAAGGACACAACCAACAAGGCAAAGAAACATGGTGGTGGAATGATGAAGCTAAATCAGTTATAAGTAAAAAGAAAATGGCTTTCAAGGCTTGGTCAAAGTGCCCCTCTAATGATACAGAGCAAAAGTCACGCCTCGAAGTGGAATATAGAAACTGCAAGAAAGAAGCGAAGAAGAAGTGCGCCCAAATTCAAGCAAATAATACAGAAAACCTGTATCGGGAGCTGGATGAAATTTCTACCCCGACAGCTGGTGCTATTCAAGAGCTACGGCAAAACACGAATAAGGGCGCAACTATCTTTAAAATAGCCGCTCAAAGAAGAAGAAATGCCCAGGAGATTTGTTCGCCAAAGTTCATTAACAATGCTCAAGGCCAACTACTTGTGGAAGACAACGAAATTCTTCACAGGTGGCGACAGTATTGTGACGGACTTCTAAACGAACAATTTCCAAGGCTATACCCTCCAATAGCTTCACCCAACTTAAGCGAAGTATCCGACGTCACAGTCGAAGAAGTTAGTGAGGCGGTAAAATACTCCAAAAAGGGAAAAGCTGTTGGCCCAGACGAAATACCCTCAGAGTTTTGGAAAAAGATGGGAGACATCGGGTTTAGATGGCTCATGATTCTTGTCTCCAAACTTATACGAGGTGATCGCATGCCTAATCAATGGAGGGAAAGTTACCTTCTTCCAATTTATAAAGGAAAGGGTGATACTCGAAGCTGTGATAATTACCTTTCGATTAAGCTGATGTCACACACCATGAAGATCGTTGAGCGAGTCTTGGGTTGCCGACTGAGAAAAATAATTAGGCTATCTGATGACCAGTGCGGGTTTGTCGGGGGTAAGTCAACCACGGATGCAATCCAGAGTATAAGAATAATTATGGAAAAAGATCGGGATTCTTTGGAGGATTTGCATGTCGTATTGGTTGATTTTGAAAAAGCATTCGATCGACAACCACGACATCTAATATGGGTGGCCCTCAGGCAAAGAGGAGTTCCAGAAACTTATGTGCGGATAATTATGGACATGTATGATGGAGCAGTTACTAAAGTAAGATGCGCAGCTGGAGTCACCGAAGAATTCGAAATCACAGTAGGTGTACACCAGGGAAGTGTCTTGAGTCCCCTGCTCTTTATTACAGTTCTTGATTACCTGCTTGAAGGCAAAGTGACGGATCCAAAAGTGCATCAGATATTCTTTGCTGACGATGGAGCCATCATAAGTGAAGACCCGATATCCCTACAACGAGCACTTGACGTATGGGTGGATGTTCTAGAAGGAAGTGGGTACCGCATAAGCGCGAAAAAGACAGAATACCTGTGCTGCCCATTTTCTGATCCACACAGGCCTATTCCAGACATTTATTTGAATGGAGTAGTGCTTCCCAAGTGTGAAAAGTCTAAATATCTGGGGTCTATAATAAATAACGAAGCTACTTGTGATGACGATATCAATCATCGCCGTAAGCGTAGGGTGGATGAAGTGGCGGGAAAATTCTGCTATCTTCTGTGACCGAAAAATGCCCCCTAAGCTGAAAGGAAAGCTCTACACTTCAGTTGTGCGTCCAGCACTCACATACGGTTCACAATGTTGGACAATGTACAAAAAGTATGAGAGTAAGCTAACGGCAGCTGAAATGAAGATGCTTCGTACGACAGCAGGAGTTACAAAGCTTGATCGAATTAGAAGTACGAAGATCCGAGGAAGCCTTCATGTTAAGAATACCATTTCCCAAAAAATTGAACACGACCGACTCAGTTGGTATTGCCATGTTCAAAGGAGAGATCCTGAGAACCCCGTCAAAAAGGCAATATCATACAACGTTCCAATTCGGAATAAAAAGAAAGGTAGGCCTAAACACTCCTGGTACAAACAAATGCAAAAATACCAGCGTTCAGTTGGCCTCAGAAATGGAACAATACAAAACCGGGAGGCTTGCCGCCGATTTCTGAGGTCAACCCGGCGAACCCCACAGGCGGATCACTAGTGTGAAGCAGATACGTGGGAGAGTTATGATCCCCTCGACATCGAGATCATAACAGCGCCGAAACAAAGGAAGAAGAAGAAGGTATGTTTTTTATGCTTTAATTAGGTATTAATACAAGCTAAACCTGTTGGTTTTTGGACTTTTACTTTTCAAGATATATTAAAAATTAAAGAAGAGGAGCACTGGTTTTTTTGGATCCTAAGGAATTTCCTCCGATATTTATGATTTTTTTTTTGTAGAAAATTAAATTTAGAAAAGTTTGGAATTCAAAAATTGCTCTCAAGTGAAAAAATTATTAAATTTCCTAACTAAAGTAAAATAATACACTTCGAAAAATAATAATGGGAACTACCTAAACCTATAAATAATGTTTTTCAGTTTGTTTGAGTCTTTTTCGATGGGCTCTAACTGAGTGGGTGAAACAATTATTTTTGATGTGTAAACATCTTTCCCGGCGGTAGAGTGAATCGAAACCGTGGGTAAAACTTATACGTTCCGTGTAACCCGTTACGGTTACACGTTATGGTTACACGTTCCGTGTAGCAACCTACCTTAACAACGATTGCATTTAACACCCTGTTTACATTGGAAATATTGCATACTTACGATATCGTGCTTACATTGGAAACTTTGAGTACTGAAATCTCGATTTTATTACTTTCAATTGCTGGCTAGACTTAATCCAATCCCCCAACATTTCTTTTGCATTTTCAGAGTTGACATTTAAAAAACCGAAAAATGTTGTTCAGGGCAATCAGTTGACATCTGCAATGAAATATTCTCGATAGTCGATACGTCAAAATTTAATTCGTCCCTTATCTGACATACCATACAATTATTTTAATAATCGAATTAAATATTCTATATTATATCAAAATATACGAGTACTTTTAGCTTTCGCTATATCAAAATATAGATCGTTCTTCATCTGTCAAGCCATGAACTGGATGATGACTACGACTTCAATGGATTAAAAAATTTAGTGGCAATTATATTTACTTTAACAATTTCCATTTCATAACAAGGTGGGAATGATGTCAATTGGTTTATAAATCTCTGACAGAGGAAGTAAGATTAAGTACAGAAACCTAAAGAAAAAGTTAAGGGATTGGCTTGATTTTTATAAGGTGAACGCTTCATCTAGCGGCTTGACAAACAAAATTTTTTTGACATTTTCGCTGCATGACAAGCATATTTGAAAATGTGAACGCATGTTCGTTAAGCATGTTGGTCCGCCATGGTCAAAATTCTAATGGGAAGTGATGTTTGACAGCATGTTTGTGAACGCTTCTTTTTGTATCCATCAAATATTCATCATGCCGTGCTTGTCAAACAAATTTGAGAATGTGAACGCAGCTATTAATGCTCCGAGCAAATAGTTGTAGTATGACTGCTTTCAAACAATGCGATATCACTCTGCAATTTGTAAGCATGTTTGCGAGAGACATTAATATGTACACATGTGGTGACGGGGTTAAGCCAGATATACATTGTTTAAATGCATGACAAGCCCGTGCAAGTCTTAATTCTGGTTAAAGTTGCATATACACACATCAAGGTTGAGTCTTCAATGTTTTGTTTTTACATCGGAGGAGTGGTAAGAGGTTGCTCTTTGTGAGTTTTTTTTTTCTGCAAAATTGTGTTTTTTTCGAATTTCTTTGAAATTTTTGTAATTTTATACGAGTAATTTGTTTTATTTGTCTGTTCATTTCATCATACAATTTTTGTTTGCTGTTTTAATATTTTAATCAGTGCTTATGATATGCTATGTTCTCATCTTCTCATCTTTTCAACGTACTATACGCAAATGAACCAATAAATGCATGATCAATCATCAATCTTGCATATACAAAATTTTTATGCTGTACCTACGCTAGATTGAAGAAAAATCAAAAGATTTTGATTTTTTTTCAAGCCTACATCCACATCTACTTACACGTGCTTGTCATGCATTCGAAACATTTTTGAAACATTTCAGAAACATTTAAAAAATATTTCAGAAACATTTAAAAAACATTTCAGAAACAGAGAAACATTTCTGAAATGTTTCTTAAATGTTTCTGAAATGTTTCAAAAATGTTTCTTTGGTCTGGACGCTCGCGAAACATTTCTGAAATGTTTATGAAATGTTTTTCTGTTTCCCATTCCGAATGGGAAACTTTATTTGTTTCCCAAGCATTTGCATAGGAAGAAAGTGCGTGACTGGTTGTTTATAAATATAAAATGTCGCGAAAAGTGTGGAGCAACAAGAATGTTATCCAAGTGATAAAAATTTATGAAATAAAAAAAGTTTTGTGGGATCGACTCTTGACAAAAAATATTAAAAATAAAATAAAAAAAGCCGATTATATATCTGAAATTTGCGAAAATGTAAATTGTGATAAAGATGAAGTAGAAAAAAACTTCATGCGCTTAAAGCGCAACACAGACGAGAAAAAAATTACAGACAACTCAATCTGGAAATAATAGGAAACAAAGAAACATTTCAGAAATGTTTCTCAAAGCGTCCACACCAAAAAAACAAATCAGAAACATTTCTGAAATGTTTCTGCAATGTTTCTAAAATGTTTTTTAAACAAATGGGAAACATTTCAGAAACGTTTTTTAAACAATGTTTCCTGAAATGTTTCTCTGGTGTGGACACACCTTTGTGATACTACAGGATTTCAATAATCAATCTTACTCGTTAAACCATTAACAATGAAGCATTTGAGACAGTGAATGTCAGAATTGTTTTTTGTTTAAAAGAGTGCTGTTTATTCTGTGGCAATGAATTGAATAAAGCGTTTGAAATGAAAAAAAGCACTGCAATATCGGCGTCAAATTTGTAATGTAATTAGGTGCTTAGATAAGTTTTGGTACTTATCTTTTGTAAAAAATACTCATAATCGCTTTCGTCATTTCCAATAGTAGTATTTTTCAATTAGATACAAAATTTTCAACTCAATAGGACCACAATAGATCGTTGAATAGGCCTACCGGGAAAGCCACCTTTAAAAAAATGCGCCAAGTGTACTACTTCACGGGTGGCGCGGAACCGTGTGCATATTATGAAGAATACAACTTTTTCAACTTTTTGCTTCGCTATATCTCCAAAATGGTGATTCTTACACTCAAAAAATTTATTAGTAAAATGGCTACGAATGATATTCGTAAAGAAAATATTCGTGCATTGTACGAATATTCGTAAGATGTACGAAGTATTTGTACAGTGGTATATCTACGAATGCATTCGTAAAATTTTACTAATAACTGTCGTACTATCCACGAATCTATTCGTTTAATACACTAATTTCATTCGTAAACAAGAAGTAAAAAATTTGTTTGAGTACATTGTACGAATTATTGTGTACATATAACTAATACTATTCGTTAATTTCTCGTACGAATGACTTCGTACTTTAATCTTTTGCATTCGTAGTATTTACTAATAAATTCGTACTATTTACTAAGCAAAACTAATATTAGTAGACAGAATTCATTCGTAGGTAGACTGTACGCATTATGCGTAGAATGTACTAATAACTTCGTATTTTCATGAAGTGCATTAGTATTATTTACTAATCATGAGTAAAAAAATAATATGTGTTCAGCTCTTAAAATTAAAGGTATTCCATTCGTCAACACGTTGAAACGTGTTTTTGCATAGTGCGCGAATTATTTATAAGGTAAGGTCTGAATTAATTAATAATTTTGTAAATTCATATGGTGTATATATAAGATACAAATCTTGAGGACCAGACCAACATCTGCTTTTTTCGAAAAGACGAGGTGAGTACCTAGACATACATACATATACCTTAAGGCTTATTTTATGTTTGACATACAGCATCCAGAAGCAGCAGCGCATACATATGTGGGAATTTTTCGCTAAAAGAATTTTAATGTAAGTACAATATTTTTTCGGAAGATTTTGAATGTCAAATTTTAAATTTATTTTCAGTGGCCCTTTGAAAATAAGGAGTTTGGACCTATTACTGTGATTGTTAATTTTATTAATAGATAATGAATTAATTAATTTTCAGATACTGTATTTTTTTTTTTTAACTTTATGCATATACTCGTATATGATAGTAAAATGAATTAAAAAACTATTTTTAACTTAAATAATACATTACCTTTGTTAATATTTCTTACAATGGATATTTAAGGAAATTTCAGAGAACATATTTAATGACAGTAAGTTCTACAATAATATTCGTACAATATACGAATGGAGCTGTATAATTTGCGAATGAATTACAAGGGCATTAGTAAATGTTACAATGATATTCGTACAATGTACGAATGGAGCTGTGTATTTTACGAATGAATTACAAGGGCATTAGTAAATGTTACAATGATATTCGTACAATGTACGAATGGAGCTGTGTATTTTACGAATGGATTACAAGGGCATTAGTAAATATTACGATAATATTCGTACATTGTACCAATAGTATTCGTACAATATACGTTTGTTTTTCTACGAATACTAATAAAACATTAGTAATATGTACTAATAAACCTCTATTCTACGAATACTATTCGTGGCTGAAAACCACGAATAAAATTCGTAGAATGCACGCATGAATTAGTAATATTTACACACGAAATTTTTTGAGTGTAGGAGAAAAAGTGTTAAGACAATTTCTATAGATAATTGCATGATGAATAATTTTTGTCTCACCTATTTTATGATGAAACTTGCCGATCAGCTGAAAAATGCAAAAAACCGAAATTTGCAACATTTGACCTTGAATAATTTTTTTTCAACTTTTTGCTTCGCTATATCTCCAAAATGGTGATTCTTAGGAGAAAAAGTGTTATGACAATTTCTTTAGATAATTACATGATGAATAACTTTTGTCTCACCTATCTTATGATAAAACTTGCCGTTCAGCTGAAAAATGCAAAAAACCGATTTTTGCAACATTTGACCTTGAATAATTTTTTTTGCACACGTCGGATCGATGGGGACTTTTGACAAATTGTTTGTAATAGTGTTCTCAACATTCATGCCAATTTTCAGCTTTGTGCGAATTAATGTAACCTTACCCTTATTTTTGAAGCTAATTTGACCGGGCTAAATTCTACTGGCTTGATTTGAGAAATGGGTCGATGAAAACATTATGACCGAACTGTAGGCAGAATTCCGAAAGAACTACTCCACAATCAACCAAATTTTTAGTCTTACAGTAATTATAGTGAAAGGTTTTCAAGTCAGAAACAAAAAGGTGTACGCACTTTTTGCAGATTTTAAGGCGGCTTTTGATCTCATTAATAGAAACGCACTTTTGTACAAGCTTTACACAAATGGGACTCCCTACTAAATTCATTCGGATCATCAGAGAAATGTACTATGGAACAAATGCAGCTGTTAAGGATGGAACAAATTTATCAGAGTGGTTTGAAACAGATCGTGTGAAAGAGGGATGCCCTCTTAGTGCATTGTTATTTGCTCTTTTTATTAACGATGTTGTGACCGAACTGCCTGGTGGAATCAGAGTTGCTGCAGGTAGCATTACTAATGTTCTTGTGTACACCGATGATTTGGTGATTTTGTCGGAAACTCCGCAAAATCTACAGTTGATGATAAATCGTTTTTTTCATTCAGTGAAAAGTGGGGACTTATAATGAACACAGATAAATCGAAGATAATGGTATTCACTAGAAATTATCGGGGAAACTCAACACAAAGAGTATCCATACTGGGGAGCTAAGCTGAATTCAAAACTGGATTTCAAGACCCACATACAAGAGTAAACTAAAACCTGTCAGAAACTTATAAACTCTAATTGGAAAAATGTTTTTTTTTAAATGAACACGTTAGTTTGTCAACAAGGTACAAAATCTTTGATTCGGTGTTTAAATATGCCAATTATACAAAAACTCACCGTTACCATTTTTTATATCAGCTAAACTCCATGTGGAATTATTTCTAACTTTGCAAATTCTACCTATTCGCCATTTATATTATTTTAAAGTTTTGAATGTTTTTATTTTTGAAAAGACCCTGTTGCATGGAAAGTCCGATTTCAGACATGAGAATCCTGAGGAACTATTATTCCTTTTTTGTCGCCCAACAAACTACAGAAGCTCGTTCTCCATTGTATCTTGCAATCATTTTAATACGCTAGATTCAGAAAATCGTGAGATGTGAAATTTGGTTACATTTAAAAAAAAAATAAAAGCTTGAATTCTTGTTTTGGATCATCTAGGAA
Source organism: Philhelius festivus (assembly GCA_963931855.1). NCBI lineage: Eukaryota > Metazoa > Arthropoda > Insecta > Diptera > Syrphidae > Philhelius > Philhelius festivus. The sequence goes on from OZ007555.1 coordinate 69,208,294, forward strand.
ATACGCTACATTATCTAAATGAAATGACCGTTGACGTTGGCCATTTGCGGTAAAAAATTACTATGAGTGACGAAGCATATTTTGACTTAGCTAGCTTTGTAAATAAACATAAAAACAGAATATCCACTATTGGGAAACCCTCGATTGATACATTGAAGACTGTTATTATATAGTGTGGCATTTTGGCTGTCCAAATCACTGGGTCATATTTCTTTGAGGATGCCTTAGGCAATTCTGTAACAGTTACTATCGGGACATTTTGAAAATTTTTCTTGTGCTCGAAATGAATCAGTTCAGAATCAGTCACATCATACCCAGCTCGTGCTAAGATGAGAGACATTTTTTCCGAACGAATAATGTCAAAAAGTGGTTCTTATGTAGGTACTTAAAGGAAAATCTTTTCTCCAACCAACCACAGCTTCGATGCTTAGGGACAACATAAAAGATGAAATTACTGAAATTAGAACAGAAATCTGCGAAGTTGTTTAGCTAAAAGGGCATCGCCTTTGATCCACCCAAAACTGAAGTGATGCTTTTTACTACCAAACCATATATACAGCCCTTCGCTCTACACCGACTCTCTTCCAGTGCAAACTATCTAGGTGTTCTTCGGACTCTAAATTGAACTAGAAAATGAATACTGAAGAAAGGATTAAGAAGGCCTGCATGGCTTTCTACGCCTGTAGTAAAACCTTTGCTTAAATGTGGAGTCTTCAATCTAAGATAATTTTGTGGACCTACACACTACAGCTGTGGTGCGCTGGCACCGAATGACAATGATCACTCAATCGGATTGGCTACTGTTTCAGCAGCAGTCAACAAGCTGCCTAGCTTGGCACAGTGTAGAAAGTTTGTGCAAAAAGTTCGTGAGATGGGTACACTAGTGGACAACACTCATGGTCGCCGTCGTCGTATGGTGTGCACAGACGAGAATGTGGCAACTCGCCATCGATTTCAACAGCTCAAAATGTCACGCGCTAGCCTGAGGAGAATTCTGCTCAAAGGTCTCGATAAAGTTGAGTCAAATTGAATCAGCAATTGAAGGCGCAAGACTATTCGCCTCGTTATCGCGTCACAGTTTGGGCCCTAGAGCAGCTTGAATTGGACAACGATTTTGGGCGAAAAATCATCTTTTCTGACGAGGCGCATTTTCATCTTGGCGGCTACATTCACAAAGAAAATTGCTAGGCTCGGAAAACCCGCACGTTACTGTCCAGGAGCCTAAGCATCTGCAGAGAGTGACAGTTTGGTGCGGATTGTGGAGTGGTGGCATTATTGGACCATTTTTCTTCGAAAATGGTTTTTTTTTTTTTATAATTAGCGCGCACTCAAGGGGTTATTACTACCGTTAAAATGATTAACACAGTGCGAGCGTTAGGAAAACAAGGAAGGGTTTAAAAGGAGATACCGATGCACATTAGTTTTAAATTTTTGAAGATTACAATGGGAAGGAAAAATAGAGCTGGGTAGAGCATTCCACATGCGTGTAGTCCGGCTAAAGAAAGAATCTCTGTATTTAACAGTACGTCCGAAATTGGGCTCAAGGGTAAACTGATGAGCATTCCTAAAAGCGCGAGTATTACGGTTAAATTGTTTAAAGGGAGGAATGCAACTGGCTATTTCGCTAGAACACTGCTTATAGAAGTAACGATAAAATAATGAAAGACAAGAAACATTGCGACGGTGCTCGAGAGATTCAAATGTTTCTGTTATACTTCTATCACCTATCATTTTTAAAGATCTTTTTTGGATTCTATCCAAGAGACTCAAGTGTGTTATTGGAGCACCTGCCCAAATATGGGAATTGTACTCGAGCTTTGGACGAATATAAGCCTTATAGATTACAGCCAGATCAAAAGGGGTAAAAAATTTCTTGCAACGTCGAAGGAAACCTAAACACTTGGCAGCGTTTTTGGCCACGTCGAATATGTGATCATCCCATACTAGGTGGTCTGTAATGCACATACCGAGCACAGAGAGTTGTTCAGTTTCCTCAATGCAAGTGCCGCTCATGGATAGCGGCAAAAGGGGAGGGTTTCGCTTTAACGATAGAAAACAGCATTGGGTTTTTGAAGCATTAAATTCTACACGGTTTTTTATTCCCCAATGGACAATGCTGTTAAGATCAGAATTTAATGAGCTTATCATACGCTGCCGTTCAAGTTCCACTTCCGAAGAACAAGGAAGTGAATCTTTAAACGAATATGAAAAGCTGAGGGTACTATCATCAGCAAAACAATTTAATGGATTAGAAGTTTTAAATAAGAGATCGTTGATAAACATGAGGAAGAGAGTCGGAGACAAAACGGAGCCCTGGGGTACACCAGCATTTATTTTATGAGTTTCAGACTTGAGGCCATCCAATACGACTTGTATTGAGCGGCCTGAAAGGTAATTTCTAATCCAACGAAGAAGAGATTCATCAATACCAAATGCACGCATTTTCGATAAGAGAGCTTGATGCCAAACTCTATCAAATGCTTCTGAAATATCAAGTGCAATAATCTTACTTTCTCCAAAACGATGTAAAGATTTGTGCCACTGCTCGGTGAGATATACCATCAGATCACCAGTGGACCTATTGCTACGAAAGCCGTACTGTCGGTCATTAAGAAGCTTTCGTTCTTCGAGATATTTCTTGAGCTAATTATTTATCAGTGTTTCCATGACCTTGGAAAGAAGGGACGTAAGTGCAATTGGACGATAGTTAGAGGGGGAAGAAGATTCACCTTTTTTAGGGACAGGCTGGACAAATGCTGTTTTCCATCTACTCGGAAAGAGTCCAGAGGAATAGGATAGATAGAAAAGCTTACGCAGTGGTTTTGCCAGCGTTGAAGAACACCTCTTCAGAACAATGGGAGGGATACTATCCGGGCCAGCGGATTTGTGTATGTCAAGATCTTTCAGGACTCTTGCAACTGTACGAGTACGAAAGAAGATTCGTCCCATGGAAAAATTTGTGTTCTCAAGTACAGGAGGAGTCATAACACTCTCTGGCAGCGTCGAAATAGCAGCAAAGTGTGCTGCAAGTAAATTAGCTTTATATAGTGAGCTGACATAGGGGGTGTCATTGATAACGAGCGTTGGGACCGAGGACGAAGAAGTATTTCGAATGTTTTTTACAAATGACCAGAAATTTTTACTACCCTTGGGACATTGTAGTATTTTTTGCCTAATTTGTTGGTCATGCAAGAACTTGGTCTGTCGAATATGATCATTGCAGGTCTTTCTAGCTTGTTTAAACTTATTCCGGTTTTCCTCAGTAGGGTTGGCTTTATAACATCGAAAACTTACTTCTCTGACCCTGATAACCTCTTTACAGCTCAAATCAAACCATGAGTTCTCTTTCGGTTTGATAGATTTTTCCCTATGCGGGATATGATCTCTCATTCCGATGAGAATTAAATTTATAATCATATCTGCATTGGAGTCCACGTCACTATCGAGGAAGCATAGTGACCAGTTAAAGTTTCTGAAGAAATCATTGAGACCGTCCCAGTTGGCTTTCTCGTATTGCCAAACGGTTCTCTTGGGGGTTTTCTCTTTAACTGGGGTTTTTTGACATGAGAAATTCGCAGATATGACACAGTGGTCTGATGTGCCTAGAGGAGATAATACACTGATGGTGTATTTATCAGGATCAGAGGTAAGAAACAAGTCTAGTGTGTTGGCATTTTGACCTGCAGCGTCAGGAATTCGAGTTGGCTCATTAACAAGCTGGGTCAAGTGGTTTAACTCAGCAAAGACCTCAACATACCTTCCTTCGGGTGTTGTCTGACCAGAAAAGCGAAGCCAACTAGAATTGTGTACATTGAAATCTCCCGCAATGACGATTTCAGTGTGAGGATAATGGGAAACAATTCTTTGGATGGAATCAAATTCGTTAAAAGTTGAATTTCTGTCCAGGTTTGGACTTCGATAAATGAAACAGGTATGAATGATGTGCTTGTGCACCGTGAATTTTAACCATATAAAATTGAAGTTCGTATTTAAACATTTACCATATTGGGGTTGAAGTTGGTACGCAACATCATTTCTTATAACTATAAATCGCGAGTCCGTGATGTGGGAAGAATAATGGCTCTAAGCTATACCCATGCAGAGTAAATTCCGAATCATCGGTGTTTTCACCTACCTGAGTTTCACTTAGTGCCAAAACAGCTGGCCTGTTGCTTACAGTGTGGACGTACGTGGCATAGAAATTCATTCGCAAGCCCCGAATGTTGCTAAAATCAACCCTAAAATCACTTACCATTGAAAATATTCACAAAACGAAAAAACTAAAACAAACGAGTAGTCTAATTTGACAATTAATAAATCTCAGTACCAATTGCATTATTCAATACAAATTGCCATTAGTGTTATGCCTAAATGGCAACATGCAGCAAATCCGCCCCTGGAATAAAGAGATTAACAATTATCAAATATCCATTTGTTGTTATCTATACCTGATTCATCGTACACTCTATGTGAGATTACCCACACAGTGTACACGATGATCAGGCTATAGATTAACTATTTGATTGAGAAAGGGAAAGGATGGGACGAGGGGTTAGCACTTGCTGACTGTGATTATATAATAATAATTTTTTTGTCTTTCTTATTTTTTGTTGTTTCACTTTGCGGCGGCACTAATTAGGATTATTGGTTTGATTTATTGAGGCGTGATTATAGATTTTATTTTTGGGTTATTGTTTTTTTTTTTTTGTTTTTTAATATTTTTATTATATTGATTTGAAGGGGAGGAAATGGACTTTTGTTTAATAATTTTTTGACAATTTAAGACTTTCACTTTCACAACACAAACAGTTGACGTACACGCGTTGACATGCAGATCGGCATCGGCTAGGGCCAACGTTTTGGTCAATGGTGGTCATTACGGAGCCATGTTAACCCCTTTTTTTTTAAGAAATTGAAGACATGGAATTGGACGACCTCTGGTTCATGCAGCGCTGTGCTAAACAGCCCAAGGCACAATCAATCTTTTGCGCACGAAATTCCCAAATCGTGTTATAAGCCGTATTTGCGATGTCAATTTGCCGCCTCGGGTCTGCGTTTATACCCTTTGGACTTTTTTGTGGGAAACCGTGAAGGAGCGATGTTATGCTAATAATCTGGAAATGATTCGAGCACTTAAGGCAAATATTATTCAAACCGAAACCATCAACAAGGTCTTGGAAAATTGGAGTGAGAGAATACGCTACTGCGAAGCCAGCCGAGTTAGCCACTTGAACGACGGCGTAGTGTTCCAAAATTAATTTGCTCTTACTACTAAAGCTATAATACATGTAAACATTTTAATTTTAATATTTTATTGCATTTATAAAAAGAATCTTGTATTTGGCCCACCTTTTACAAATTTCTCACAAGAGGAAAAATAAAATCATTGACATAAGTTTAGTTTTAACTTTGTTTTGTATTTATGCCTTGGAAAAAGAAATTGAGAACACATTGGACTATCTTGATGCTTAAATTTTCAATAATTGGATTATGAAAAGCTCATCCATGCCCTATGCCGCTATAGAAAGGAACTTAGAATAAAGTGACTTAGAGGTTAAATTTGAAAGCTCATATTAAAGGTGCTGGTAAAACGTATAGAGGACGTAGGTAGAGTGGGATTAAACTAGATATCTTTTCGTTCTGTGCAACTACCCTAGCTACAAATGGATTAATTGAGCAAAATTGAGAATACATAATATTGGCCTTCCACAATTGAGCTATGTATGAAGAGTCCTCAATACCGCTGTTTATTTATTTATTTTCATCCTCTATCGAGTTTCCTCTTACAGATTGCTTAAATCTAATTTAATCTAATAAATATTGTTTTAATTTGTATTTATATTTACATTTTCATTCAATTGTAATTTAAAAACATATCCTTCACGATTTCAGTCTACATTCAAATCTAATTCATTATATACTTGCATACATCTTGTGAATGGTTCATTAGAACCATAATTATATCTATACTAGGGAATATATAAAACAATTTTCTTCCTCGAACGTTATCTGAAACCTAGATAAAAATAACTTCGAGGTTAATGTTAATTCTAATCCAAAACCATTCGCATTCCTAATCTTTGGGCCATCATTGAAATAAGTTGTGTCTTGGAGTTTCTGGTCAATCCATCAACTTCTAAAAGAGGAGCTCCCGATTTCAGGTATTCCCATACCTGGTGTAAGGTCCAATGATCTAGGTCGAGGTGCCCAGGTACGTCTCACTATATGCTGACTAATTTATTGGGGACAAATATATCGTGTTCTCCATTTTAACGCTAGCTGTGTACGGTGTGGTCCCTCTTAATAAAATTCTGTTCTTGCTCCGTTGTTGAACTCATGAAACAGCTAACAGCTACAGTAACGATACAAAAACCTCGTCAATCTTTCGGCAATAAGCGTCAATATTGGTTGCCTCTACATGATTTAAATAGCGTATGAATGAAACTTCAATTTATTTAAGGTTGACAGTTCTTATTCCAGTACAGACCGCATTGATTTACCAGATTACTAACTATTTCTAATTATTTCTGGTCAAACTTTAACCAGCGTCATTTATGGTCGAATTTGTATTGCCTAACTCAGCTTGGATCCTTCTATCGCTGAGCAGGGATATGATCTATTCCTGATAGATCCCTTTACACCGAAGCTTATAAGATACTCGGGTACGAGATGTAAGATTTGTTGTTGTTTGCAAGTGAATGTAAATTATTATTTAAAATACTCCCAACAGTTTTCTAGCAAAAGCCGATTTTATTTGATTACATTCATTATTTAATATTTACTCGTATACATATATGTAGATTTATTTAAATTCAGTCATTTAATTTATATTTTGTACATTTAGAATAGAAACAATTATAACTAGAATATTATTCCAAATCTGAATCCGAAGAAAATAATTTTCTATAAGGATACTTTGAGAACACATTAGATATCACACTTTTGAATATCGATGCGAATGCAGATGTTATTGATCCGCGTACTTCTCCATAAATGTCCTCCCAATTCTCATTTAAAAATAAATTCATATTATCACCCAAAGTCTTGTCACCATTGAATAGATTCTGGAAGTCAAAATGTAGCCTACTTGTTTCAATGTTGAGTTTAACATTTTTAATGTTCATATAGGTTTCCCCATCTTTGAAAAGTGATTCTCCCAAAATTGTCACCTTAAGTCGAACGTTGTCTGATGGCGAAATAAAATTCACAAAATATTGATACATAAATGTATAATTTTTAAAGAAGTTTAACTCACCCATTGTGATGTTACTTTTTCCAGATCCACTAATCGGTAGAATGAGAACTTTTCCTTTAATGGTATAGTCACCATATAGAGTAACTGAATCAGTGCCTAATGTGATTTCGTGGATTTGATCAATAGTCTTACCAAATCCTCTGTAAAATAAATTCCATTTAAATATATTTATATTAACTGTAATGCTTTATTATAACTTACTTGACTTGAAGAGTTTTTGCATCCTTTATACCAATTAATTCGCTGTTTTGGAATCGCAAGTCAATATTAACTGGACTTTCCTTACCCTGGTTTATGCTTATTTCAAATATTTTCAACGGATTTAGGTTAACTATATTAAGTGGTGAGTAGCCTTTAAAATAAAACAAATTGTAAATATGTGAACTTCAAGAGGGCTTAATGTTTATACCATCTATTTTATCGCTCAATAAAAAGTTCACAATGTTTTTTATACATTCTTCGTCGCCGTAGGGACATGGTTTAGGGGATTTTGCTAAATTAATATCGAATAAAATTATTTGAAGCTAAAATTAATAGAAAGGGAATTCCTTACGAAATTTGCTATCACAAAAAGCCGCCAACAGCAGAACCAAATACAACACTAAACGATACATTTTAAATTTACTTAAGCTCTCGCTTGAATGTTCCAATACAAATATTGTCTGATGTGGAGAGCTATTTTATTTTATACTTTTAAGTCAGTCATTCAAGCGTAGTTATTCAAGATGAACTGGAATTTAATAGTTCTGATCTAGGGTATACTCGCATGTTAAGACAGCTGCGGTCAATGGCAAAGCAAATAAAATGGAAAAACATGAAAATTTAAGAATTTGTAAACAAGTTTTTGATACAAACTTTTAAAGTTTCCAACAGAACTGGTTGATTTGTGAATAAATTAGTGAATAAATACCGAAATCTTTATTATGAATGAAAATTTAAGTTTTAATTGATTAAGTTTAATTAATGATATTTTATGGCAATTTAGAAGTAGATTAAGTAGATTTTTTTTAGTGACTTTTAGTACTTCAGCCATTATCTTATATGTGGAAGGGGTAGGTTGGCTTACAATTTGACGATATCATGACTTCGATTGGGTTCAACAAGCTCTTTAAGAGCCCTGCTAGCGGAAAACGTCTGCCTGAAAAGTCCTCACGATTTTTAATAATACTGCAATACGAGACATATAAAAAATAAATGTATTTTAAACCATTATCAGAGCAGTTCAACATAAAGGCGCAAAGGTATAAGTGTTGCTCGCTTAAAGGATAAAACCTGCTACTTTAATTGCGTTATAAAATTCTTCCCCTTGGCATAATGGTAAGTGCGTTGTACTGTCATGCAGAGAGACTTGGGTTCGATTCCCAGCCGTTGCAAAAAAGTTTTACAGGGGTGAACTAAAAAGTGCTGCTTATTAGCTTTTCGAAATCGGCAGAAAATTGCAGGTAACAGAAATTGTTCCTTCCTTTGCTTCGGCGCTGTTATGATCTCGATGTCGAGGGGATCATAACTCTCCCACGTATCTGCTTCACACTAGTGATCCGCCTGTGGGGTTCGCCGGGTTGACCTCAGAAATCGGCGGCAAGCCTCCCGGTTTTGTATTGTTCCATTTCTGAGGCCAACTGAACGCTGGTATTTTTGCATTTGTTTGTACCAGGAGTGTTTAGGCCTACCTTTCTTTTTATTCCGAATTGGAACGTTGTATGATATTGCCTTTTTGACGGGGTTCTCAGGATCTCTCCTTTGAACATGGCAATACCAACTGAGTCGGTCGTGTTCAATTTTTTGGGAAATGGTATTCTTAACATGAAGGCTTCCTCGGATCTTCGTACTTCTAATTCGATCAAGCTTTGTAACTCCTGCTGTCGTACGAAGCATCTTCATTTCAGCTGCCGTTAGCTTACTCTCATACTTTTTGTACATTGTCCAACATTGTGAACCGTATGTGAGTGCTGGACGCACAACTGAAGTGTAGAGCTTTCCTTTCAGCTTAGGGGGCATTTTTCGGTCACAGAAGATAGCAGAATTTTCCCGCCACTTCATCCACCCTACGCTTACGGCGATGATTGATATCGTCATCACAAGTAGCTTCGTTATTTATTATAGACCCCAGATATTTAGACTTTTCACACTTGGGAAGCACTACTCCATTCAAATAAATGTCTGGAATAGGCCTGTGTGGATCAGAAAATGGGCAGCACAGGTATTCTGTCTTTTTCGCGCTTATGCGGTACCCACTTCCTTCTAGAACATCCACCCATACGTCAAGTGCTCGTTGTAGGGATATCGGGTCTTCACTTATGATGGCTCCATCGTCAGCAAAGAATATCTGATGCACTTTTGGATCCGTCACTTTGCCTTCAAGCAGGTAATCAAGAACTGTAATAAAGAGCAGGGGACTCAAGACACTTCCCTGGTGTACACCTACTGTGATTTCGAATTCTTCGGTGACTCCAGCTGCGCATCTTACTTTAGTAACTGCTCCATCATACATGTCCATAATTATCCGCACATAAGTTTCTGGAACTCCTCTTTGCCTGAGGGCCACCCATATTAGATGTCGTGGTTGTCGATCGAATGCTTTTTCAAAATCAACCAATACGACATGCAAATCCTCCAAAGAATCCCGATCTTTTTCCATAATTATTCTTATACTCTGGATTGCATCCGTGGTTGACTTACCCCCGACAAACCCGCACTGGTCATCAGATAGCCTAATTATTTTTCTCAGTCGGCAACCCAAGACTCGCTCAACGATCTTCATGGTGTGTGACATCAGCTTAATCGAAAGGTAATTATCACAGCTTCGAGTATCACCCTTTCCTTTATAAATTGGAAGAAGGTAACTTTCCCTCCATTGATTAGGCATGCGATCACCTCGTATAAGTTTGGAGACAAGAATCATGAGCCATCTAAACCCGATGTCTCCCATCTTTTTCCAAAACTCTGAGGGTATTTCGTCTGGGCCAACAGCTTTTCCCTTTTTGGAGTATTTTACCGCCTCACTAACTTCTTCGACTGTGACGTCGGATACTTCGCTTAAGTTGGGTGAAGCTATTGGAGGGTATAGCCTTGGAAATTGTTCGTTTAGAAGTCCGTCACAATACTGTCGCCACCTGTGAAGAATTTCGTTGTCTTCCACAAGTAGTTGGCCTTGAGCATTGTTAATGAACTTTGGCGAACAAATCTCCTGGGCATTTCTTCTTCTTTGAGCGGCTATTTTAAAGATAGTTGCGCCCTTATTCGTGTTTTGCCGTAGCTCTTGAATAGCACCAGCTGTCGGGGTAGAAATTTCATCCAGCTCCCGATACAGGTTTTCTGTATTATTTGCTTGAATTTGGGCGCACTTCTTCTTCGCTTCTTTCTTGCAGTTTCTATATTCCACTTCGAGGCGTGACTTTTGCTCTGTATCATTAGAGGGGCACTTTGACCAAGCCTTGAAAGCCATTTTCTTTTTACTTATAACTGATTTAGCTTCATCATTCCACCACCATGTTTCTTTGCCTTGTTGGTTGTGTCCTTTTGAAACCCCTAACAGTGTTTTGGCTTTTTCTTTGCAAGTTCTCTGTAGGAGATCCCACATACTTTGTGCTGTACTCTCTTCATTTCGAACTATATCGGTGTTGTTATACAGAACGTTTTGCATATTCGAAATAAAAGCTTCGCCTTTTTCCTTATCCAGATTATACCATTTGATCTTCCCAAAAGTTTTTGTATGTTTGTTGTCGTTCACTGTCTCCATACAAAATTCTGTCAGTAGAAGACGGTGTTGGTGGGCGATCGCTTTTCCTAGTATCACTTTGCAAGCTTTTACCCGGGGTTTAATGAAACTAGATACCAAATGGTAATCAATCTGGGTTTCATTTCCACCACTGCTGTAAGTAACCAGGTGTCGGCTTTGTTTGACGAACATGGTATTTAGTACGATAAGACCGTATGTTTTGCACATGCTCAGGATGTCTTCACCAGGAGGGTTCCTGGTGCCGTATCCGAGGCCTCCATGGCAATCTTCATAGTCTTCGTTTGTCTTCCCGACATGTCCGTTCAAATCTCCGCCCACGAACAAAAACTCTTCCTTTGGGATGTCCTTAAGTAGATTGTGAAAGTCTAGCCAAAATACATCTTTTTGCACCTGCTCACATCCAATTTGGGGAGCATATGCAGTGACAATATTCCACAACTTTCCTTTAATCACCAATTTAAGGGATATCAAACGGTCGCTGGATTTCGAAATGGTCAATACGCTGCCTAATAGATGTTTTGCAAGGATGATTCCGATTCCTTTTTTACCCTTTTCCGTTCCATAGTAGAACATCTTATAGTTTTTTGTCCTCGTATCCAAGAAACGGGCCCTGTTTCCCGTGTTTCGCCATTTTGTTTCTTGAACACATAAGATGTCCACTCGCCTTCTTTTCATCATCTCTTCCAGCTCGAAGCTTCGACCTGTCATACTGCCAACGTTCCAACTCGCAACTCTCAGATTTTGTATAATCTGCGGCATTACTTTGCTAGCCCCCGGAATCCGTCTAGCTCTGACCCGAGCATTGCTGCTCGGTCCAGGATCAGTACCATGTGTAACAATGGTAGTGCCTGGCGGGGTAGTGTCATTTCGAACGAATACTTCCATAATGCTTGAATTCACAAAATCCTGCGAAACAGTTTTGTATTTGATCTCTCTTTTACGGCACCGGTGATCTCCAGTCGTGCCAACCCAGGGACTGGCATGCACACTTTTGGGAAAGTTTATAGGTGTTACGTGTCGCTAGGTTCACCTTGCTGTTTGTGGCCTAGATGTATTTACTCCTTTAGTCGCCTTTTACGACAAGCGGGGAGGCGCTGCAGGAATATTCTAACCCGTCCCTGCACAGGGAAGGTAACAGAAATTGTTAAGATTGAAAATAATAAGTCACTATGTTTAAGGTCTCTATGAGCCGTCAGGGCCTCTAATTTATCTTTTTTTGTAAACAATTCTTCTAACTAATCTAGTTTTTACAACGAAACGAGACCAAAATGTTAACAAGTCTAAATCAGACAAATGAAGAAATTAAAAACAACTGCACAGCAAAATTATATATACATATGTACAATTTTATATTTATTTTATATTATAGTAGTCTGTAAGAGTTGAAATCTCTGTTTGATGAATAAACTAAACTAAACTAAAATTAGAAATGTACATAGTACATATTAAAAACTATTTACATAGAATGTGATTGTTTAAATGTTATTTTGCATTAATCTAGATGGAGAAGAAGTCTTTATGACTAATTTTCAAGACAAAATATCAAACTCGTTGTTCGATGTCTAAAATCGTTTTGGCTGTAGAATTGTAGTAACGAATTTTTCATCCAGTTATTTTACCTCTCTAATATTACAGCCTTTCGATAAAGCATCGACAAAAATTAAATGTAAGCTTCTTTTGATAGGAAATGCCATTTTTTCAAGCAGGAAAAAGTATACTTTGAAAAGATAAAGAAGCGTTTTGCTAAGGCTAAAGTTAAATGATTGCTTAAACTTCCAAGTGTACTTTAGTTACTTACTATTTAGGTACTTGCACCTATTAATGTCATGACTCATGAGGTTCTTTACTACTCCTAAGCGCCTTCGTTTTCGGTTTCTGGAAATGTATCTCAACTAGCTTCACGCTTTACCAGTTGTGCAGATTCCTCTTCGACTGATCTTCGCCAAGTATGTACTCCTCGGTTGACCCACTCGTCTACCTGTCTGTGTGAAGGAGCTCATTACATCGCTTGGCTGGCAATGCACTGCCTTTTCGAATCGGCGTATGGCCAATCCACTGCCTCTTCACTTGCCATACAAGTGACTCAACCCTCGAAGTTGTGTCGGAGGAGCACGGCGAGCTTACATCAATTGGCCACTACGATTATGCAAATTGGCACGCTCGAATTATTTTCTCAGAGGTTACAAGCCAGCCACTTTAATGAAACAGGTCGAGGCCTAAATTTGAAAAGTTAATTCTGGAATAAAGCCGCAAGTTATCAGAAATTGCAAGGACGCTTGAAGCACTGTCAGCGAAGCTATAAAGACCATTTGAATGTTCTGCTATTTTATCCATAATGTCATGAATGTAGCTTCAAAATAAAGAAGACAAATTCAATTTATACCTTCCACCTTTGTTGTTTTATTAACATTAATAAATTGTCCTATATTTCTTCCCATGAAACCCTTAATAATACTTCTACTCCAAATTATATCATTTCCATATAAATAAAATTTTGTGGTGCAACAGCTCGAGTTGAACCAGGACCTAGTGACTTACAACTCTCAACCATTCTTGTGTGCGTGTTACCAGGAACGGAGGGGACCTACAATTTTCTGCCGATTCCGAACGGCTAATGAGCAGCAATTTCCATGACAAGAGAGAGAAGAGATACTCTTGGAGGATTTATCAATTCCTCGCAAGAGGCAGTACAAACCTGAAAAAAACTTTCTTGTAGCGGCTGAGAATCGAACTCGAGACCTTTCGCATGACAGTCCAACGCACTTACCATTATGCCAAGGGGTACTACATTTCCATACAAAAATTATATTTCAAGAAGAGTAAAGTACCTAATGGGGAAGTAATTAAGTTTAAAACAAATCAAACAAATTTTATATCCTACTAGATGACCCGTTGAACTTCGTATCACCTTTTTTTTGTTCCATTGCACAGTCGAGGTTGATTATTACTAAGCAGCTGATCCTACTTTTAATAATTGTAAATTGTGAGGTGGTAGTCCAGCCAAAACCAGGAAATTTTCTAAATGGTTACATTGAGATCATCGACATCTTTGTTTTTGGTCGCCAATATTGCTCATTCACTTAGCCAATTATTGTTTTTGAACTGTTGTTCAATGTCCGTAAAAACACGCTGAATAAGCTCCTCTTTTGAGTCGACGAAGTGACTAGGTGATAACTGCTACCTTAGCCTTTCCAATATCTAATAACTGCTTCGAAAACATAATCGCAGTTCGATCTTGCTGAAAAACCCTGGCATGTTAGTTGTTAATTAGAGTGTCTTTACATACCGCCACAAATTAGATGGTTTTAAGAATGCGTTTAGTTCGTTAGCAACAGTTGATCGGGGAATAATTGGAAGAGTCTGACACAATTCACCTGACAATAAAATCATGGCTCCACCGAAAATGTTTTTGTTGTCACAAAGATCTTTTAACGTTCTATCCAGTTCCTCCAGTGACCTCTTGTGGGCCATCGTGCATGCATCCCAAACGATAATTTTGCATATCTGTAGAATCTTCGCCATTGTGCCATTTTTGGCGATGTTGCAAACTGGTGCTTCGTTGATTTGAATGTTTAGTGCTAATTTCAAGGCAAATTGTGCAGTTCGTCCACCTTCTAACAATGTTGCAGCGATCTGATCTTTGCCAACAGCAATAAAATTAGGAACGTTTTTTCAGTCCCCCCGGGAGCATCAAGAAAGTAAATTCCACCTGATCCACTGTTTGCAGCTTCCATCAAAGTTTCGTACGCAATTCTTTGTTGTTCATTCAATTGCGGAACATTTAAATGAACTGTTTCGGCCGACATTTTTAGTACTGTACAATACTTTATTTACCATTAATAAACACATAAATCTTCTTTCAGCCACCTGAATCTCTGATTTTGTATCGAAAAATTTAATGAGCGATGAGGCGCATTTCCACTATAACGGTTGCGGCGTTTATGCGGGAGGAATAATTGGGCCGTATTTTTTTGAGGACACCGTCGGAAATACGGTCACTGTTACTGTTACGAATGCTACAGGGCCATAATAAACGACTTCTTACTGCTGGAACTGGATGAGCGGGTCTTGTTGAACATGTGGTTTCAACAAGATGGTGCAACCACACATACAGCAAGTGCAACGATAGATGTTGTGAAGGAAGCGATTCCTGGTTGCGTAATCTCCCGTTTTGGCTATTTCCAGACTTCTTTTTTTGGGGCTACTTGAAGTCGCGTGCTAATGCCAATAAGCCTCAGGCAATCGCAGCTCTTAAGGAGAATATTCGACCGGAATGCGAACACTTATCACCGGAAATCTTGAGGAAAGTCATGGAAAATGCGATAAAACGTGCACAAATGCTTATCAACACTGGCGACAGCCACTTGACTTATGTCATCTCTTCAGTTTTTTGATTTCGACTTTCAAACCATAATTTTATGTTATTTTCCGATTTTCACATTATCGGCCCTAGCGAGGTATCAATTCGGAGCGGAAAATTGTTCGCAACGCATACTTTGTCGGAGGTATAAATTGCTTTCGAGGTATCCTATCGGAAAGAATAATAATACACAAATGCGTTGGCGCAATTTGTTCCGCGAAGGATTTGTGTCGGACGAAATCGGAAAAATAATTGCATTAAGCTGTCAAAAATTTCACAAATAAAACACTTGATCGCACTTCAACGCAGTTCACCGGGTGCGTTAAAATAATGTCGGAGAAAAATTCCGAGCAGCTGTTCGGAAGAATACCTCGAAGCAAAAATCCTCCGAATCGTACAAAATCGGAGAATTTTCCGCTCCGAACGTATACCTCGCTAGGGCCGTATATCTACGATTTTCTTAGATACATACATAAATATGTATATTTACCCGTACAAAATATTTCCACTTAAAACAAGTGATCAGAAAGTTTACTCTTTAAATAAGAAATTGGTGGTCGAAGTAGATTTTAAACTTTTTGTTACGATGCGATGGTAAACAAAACTGTCTTCTCCAATCTAATATTTAATTCTTATAGGATTCATTAGTCATGACTTACGAGTACTATATACATAGGACAGTTTGTATCTTCCATTACTGTTTGATTTACATTTAAACAAAGCACGCAAATAGCGTGATTGTGTGATATTACTTAATTATTGTTTCTTACTTTAGTTGCGTTTCCTACAGTAATTTACAGTTAGTAATGACCTAAATCTTAACTGTCATATTTGAAAATGTTGACATTTTGAAGTCTTAATTTTCATTAATATGATTTTTATCTGAAGTACAATTAAAACTATCATGAAGGAGTAGACTTTATTAGTTCAGTTAAATTAGTAAGTTCAATAATAATTCACACTAAAGTGGCCAATTTAGGAGAAAATTTTGTCACTAGTCACGTTTATTATACTGTGTGAAATTGAAATTCAGAATTTTCAACTCGGTCGAACAGGTTTTGAGTTCTGTTCTTACTAAAAATTTCTTCTGTACAATGCTGACAGATAAGAAAAACTATAGAACAAGAAAATCTATCTAATCTCATTCCGAGGAAAACTATACTGTTGTGAAATCGCGGATATAAGGCTCTCAATGAAAGGGTGACTGAAAAGATTAAAGATTAAAAAAAAATGAAGCAAGGTAAATAAACTTGAAGAATGACTTTATTAGAACAAGACTCAAGTCTCGCTTGTTGACATCTGATTGTCTGTCCTTATCGTATATAGTTCTAGATTACAAACGTCAGGATGGTACTTACGGGGAGAGTTAAGATATGCGTTGGTAAGTTCGTTAATACGTAACATTACCCCCTCTTGAACTGGAGCCTCTTGGGTCTAAAGTCTACTCTCAGAAGGCCAAGTATTTAAGTTATTACCTGGGTATCTACTTACGCGATTAAACTTTAATCTTGGATTCTTCTGGATCTACGAGTATATAGTACATAGTTACATTTGATATGATTTCCATTACTCGGTATGAATCGGATTGAAGTTTTGGACACCGAGCCTTGTAAATTATTCCATAATCGTATTGTGTGAACTGATAAGAGTTTGAGTATCACGGGTGAACGGATTGAGGGGTGGAATGCATTTGGCTACTTCGAATGGGCATTGCTTTTGAAAGAAGCGATAAAACAAGGAAATACATGAACCATTGCGACGGTGTTCAAGAGATGGGAATGAATCCATGATAGCTCTGTTTTCTAAGGTTGCGCGTACAGTGGTGCGACAAAGCGATGCGATACGAGAAGCGATGCGACAAGCGATTCGAGATGCCAGAATTAGATGCGACATAGTGCGCACAGTAAAAGCGATTTTGTGTGGTTGTGTTACTAATTCCTTGATAATTATTGCCACCAAAATTATCAAAAAGTTGCACCACACATCGCAAATACAAAAATAACAAAATTTCACTCGTTAGATTTTTTTTTTGAAACCTCAGAACAAACAATATGAGCCTTCTCGCACAAACTCGCTTGAAAAAGTGGTCGGAACAGTTTGTATGCGAGAGGCATGCGATGGGCATGCGAGAAACTCGAAACACTCGCATCAAATATCGCTTCACTGTGCGCACATAATATATAAGAATCAATGTAAATATTTTTCTCGCACGCAAACGCTTCTCGCATCGCATCGCTTTGTCGCACTACTGTACGCGCAACCTAACAGTTTCAACGCTGTGTTCTGAATTTTATCCAATAAGGAGTGAGAAGTTAGTGCCGCACCTGCCCAAAGATGTGAGCTATAATTGAATTTTGGATGTATAAGCACCTCATAATATTGTAGCCAGATCAGAGGTGGCGAGCAATTTTTTACATCGATATAACGGGCTGTGGCGACCTTGTTGTTTTGGTGACATCGGTTAAATGTGTTGTTTATAATTAAATTATTGATGCCAAATCACCGATTGAACAGCACATCCAAATGATAAAACTTTATTATTAAAATGAGTGTTCGGTTAGTGCAAACATTGCAGGCGTTGCACCAACGCCCTTCATATTCGACTCTTCAACGTTTGGTGGACAAATTTGAGACAGCCGGTTTTGTTATTAATCAGCCAATATTCGAACATCAAAATAACGCAAAATCGGTCGGAAATATCGACGCTCGCTGTCCATGAAAGTGTACAACAGAATCCGAGTTAGTCTATACCTCGCCATGAACTCGGTGTTTCACTGACTTAAACCTAGCGAATTTTGCTTCAGGACTTAGGCCTCCACGCGTACAAGATTCAATTGACCCAGGAGCTCAAAGGATCTTATTATGGACCATATGGACCGAGATGACATGTGGTTCTAGCACGACGGCGGCGGCGCTATGTGCCACACAGCGAATGCCACAATTGACAATCTGCGTGAACGATTTGAGGGTAAGGTTATATCTCAAAGATGTGACGTGAATTGGCCACCGAGTTTCACATTTAAAAATAAAAAAAAACTAATAGTTTCCTTTTCACGCCCAAAAAATCCTTAGTCTCGTTCTTAATTTAGGGTACTTTTTGAGAAACGCTTAATACATATCAGTAAATACAGTTTTTCGGATTTTTTTAATAGCTTGGTACTGTATATAAGGAAAAGAAGGATATAAAATAAAATGCACAAACTTGCTCTTATGTAAAAGAGTAATCATTTCGAAAATGAATGTTACCTACTAAAGAAAAACGTTCATAATCATAAAATTAAATTTCATCTTTTAAATGCTAGCTACACACGAGGCAACCGTTGCAGCAAAACAGCCATATTGAAGCAACCGTTGCTTCGTGTGTAGCTATGTTGCCAATTGATTTTGTGTTGCTGCAACCGTTGCCAGAAATATCAAAAAGTTTTGATATTTTCAGTCGGTTGCTTCAACAGTACTGTGGTTGCGGCAACAGTAGTTGCCACGTGTGTAGTGAACAAACGAAACACGTTGCTGTAACACGTTGCTTGAACGGTTGCCTCGTGTGTAGCTAGCAAAAAGACTTAGGCCGGTATTCACCGAGCGCTCATAACTTAAGAAGCTCATAAACCTATTCACCAAGCAATATTAGTGAAGATCTACTAGCGCTCTTAAAAGTTAGGAGTGGTCCCGACCACAGTTTGGGTATGCCTGAACAAGAGAGAGTGGCTCTCATTTTCGAACTTCGAAAAACACTTGCGAGTGGTTGGTGAATACCCCACAGAAATTTCAAGTTAAGAGCCTCGTAAAGTTAAGAGCCGTTTAGGAGCGCTCGGTGAATACGAGCCCTAAACTACTCCTTTAGTAGTTGAAGCTAAAAATAGGATGACGTGATTCAAGCCAATTTCAGCTTATGCAAGATCAAAAATTACAAGATGTTGTAGTGGTTTCTTAAAAAATAAGCTTTTATATACAAAATTTTTAAATCATTTTTAAGAAAAAAATTTGGTACGCCAACTTAAAATTTTAACTATCGTATGATTAAAAATAATTCAAAAAAAAAAAATATTGAGCCGTTTTTGAGATATCGAATTTTTCAAAACAAAAAAATCAATTTTTATCTAAGTTTTGATATGCAATGTTGATAAACTTTTTAGAAGCTTTTCAATAAAAAATTTCATTGAAATCCGTTATGCCGATAATGAGAAATCCAACATTTGAAAAAATGGTTCTATGGTTAGTACAGTCAGTTACATCTTAATTTAAAATGTTTGTATTGAATTATCGATAGTATAATCGAAAAAAAAATGATATCATAATTTTCGAGAAAAATACGATTTTCGAAAACCATTTTTTAACATTTGTATGGTGGGTACCATAATTTAATGATACAATCATTTTTTTTTTTCAAATTGTAGATTGTATTAAAAAACTTTCAGTTGCCAAGTTTTAAAAAAATCGAGAATAGTGTTTTCGAAATATTAAGTTTAAAAAAAATGCTGATATTTTTTTGAATGTTTGAATACACTTTTGGGGAGCTTCTGCATAAAAGCTCGCTTCGACCTTTTATATACCTGTATTGTGTTGAAATGAGCTTCGTTCGACTCGATCCCACTTTCTGAGCGGGATCGAGTCGGCATGTGAGAGGAAAACCTGAGTCGATTAGTTGGTTTGACAATAACATACTTCCAGATGTACATAAAGATATGTTTGTGTTTTAAATTGTGGCTTGGTTTTTCAAGTTGCTCCTGTAATAAAAAATCGTAATTCCTTCAATACCATTTCAACCCAACTCCAAATCGACCTCTCAACTCAAATGACGAAAAACCTGAGTGAAAAATCCGGCCCTAATCCAATTAGATCTTTCGATACCTCATATTAAACGTAGTAATGTACTATCGATTGCAAATTAATTGTATACATTTTTAATCCTCCTTACTCTACATTACATTAGATCTATGAAGTAGAGACACTGAAAGTACTGGCAACTGAGACCATCCGCTTAGACATTACAACAGAGAGAGACACAGAAAGAAAGAACAACAGAAGAAACACGTGTCAACAGCACACGGTCGGTATTTGAACGGTCCCCCATCCAAGTACTAACCACGCACAATGATGCTTGATTTCGCTGATCGATGGGAAGCGATGCTTCATCGAAGCCTAGGCCGTTGACTTCTCCTTATTCTTTGGAAAGGTATTTATTTGGAATTTATTTAGTACATATTAAGAATTTCGTGCTTTATCAATTTCGCGATGATGATGTATTGACATCATCATAAAGAATAAATTTAATCTTCGTGTCTGATTTTCAAAGCCTATAAAATTTAAAGAATTGCTTGCGCATAAACGTACATATACATACCTAACTGTATATGTATAAAGATTGGTGATGGATAAATAATAATCATGAATATGATTTTTGTATTAGTACCTTACAAGTTCTGCGTACTCTACCTACCTATTTAATTTCAACGTTTTAACTAACCTGTTTATTGCGAACAGTTCTATTACACAAGTTTGCCTTGAACTTGATCTTGTGCTTGGTTCGAGGTGATTTAATACTTCTATTGAATTTTCTGATTATAAGGCACGCGCTAGGGGCAATGAATTCTGGTCTGAATAACTATTCAATTAAGATAATACCAAATCTGATGCAATAAGTTTTAAGAAAGTAACACTTGTTTTCATTTATAATCATTACCATTGGACATACTCGTATCATTTATGTGCAATGAGCAAATTAGTATAATTATGACATTATAATAAACAATTGGAAGTAAGAATCCAATAATTGAAAGCTTTTATAATCATAATAAAAAGTTTATTAGTTCGTTGAACTTTTTAAGAATCACGTTTAAAAAATTTCATTTCCTGTTACATGTTTATGACATTACCACAAACATGAGAACATTTAGATTTACATCTGTGCATTCCATTTTCTTCAAATTTAATTATTAATTATTTAAGGTTCAGAGCTAGCAAATGTCCCTTTAAAAATTCTTAAAGTTTATATTTTTAAAGGATATTAAGCTTGTTTCAGTTTTCGGTTAGTTATTCAAAATTTAGTCCGCCATAAATCAACGAATTCATGTTGGCATCAATCCTGATGTTTGAGCACATTTCGAGTATTTAGAAAATTTAGAGATCATTTTTAAAGCTCTCTATTTGTATTATATCCAAGAGGCTCAAGTGAGTTTTTGGAGCACCTGCCCAAATATGGGAATTGTAATCGAGTTTTGAACGAATATAGGCCTTAAAGATTACAGCGAGATCAAAGAAGTGAACAATGTCTTGCAATGTCGAAGAATACTTAAGAGGCCTCCGTCCAAAATGTCGAACTCAGATTCGAAGATTGGAGCTTCGAATTGAAATAATCACTCCGCATTTGTACATTGAACATGTTTGATCTTCGAAAGTTGCATTTGGGTTGCAGAGAATTTACAGCCTACACACAACCTTCTTTCATTTGCTTGTTTTATTTTTGTGTCCTCTGCTCTGTTTTATCTGTTTGTAGAAAAGGGTAGTGTAAAGATGTTAGAGGGGTAAGTGTAGGTTCAACCTTTCCGTTGTGTGAAGTATTAGGCGATGGAACATTTGAACAAGAAAAAAATATTATTTGTATCTATCTATACTCTGTCCAACAAAAATTGTCAGTACAGGCCTTATGGGAGAGCTTTTTCTAAAGCAGTGGCGCCTGATGCACCCTCACTACAATGCGTTAGGAAAAATGCCACTAAAAAAAGAGCAAGCCACTGACTTTTCTTAAGGAATTGTTGTTGTAATTCTTTGCAAAAAGTTGTACACCCCAACACGACCGTCGTATCCCACTGCTGATGAGATACTGTCAAGATCAAGACATAGACAAGAGTGTCAAGTGTCACTCAATACGATCGTGCGCTCTTTATCTACATCCTAACGCATTGTAGTGAGGGTGCATCAGGCGCCACTGCTTTAGAAAAAGCTCTCCCATAAGGCATGTACTGACAATTATTTTTGTTGGACAGAGTATACATCAAAACAGAGTTACCATTATCATTCTCAATTGCAAGCAAAGAGCTTTTTCAGTGGTTTTTATTAAGGAGCTTTTGGGATTTGAAGCTTTTGAGAACACATTTTAAGAAGATGAGTATGTTGAGTGTTGTCGTATTGCTTTTCAACTTAAAAAAAAACGCGCCTATTATCTTAGCTCTTGGCGTTGTGGAAAAGGTAAATTGAATATTGTTTTCAGTCGTTTTGAATCGGCAGACGGTAGCCCTACGCGTTTTTTACTTTCATTTGCGGCGATTTATAATTTAAACTACGGAATCCCTGTGAGAGCTTTAAAAGGCGACACACTTATGCATGGCAATGCAACCAGAATGAGAGACAAACGTCCTATCTTCCCTGTACTGACAATTTTTGTTGGACAGAGTATAGAAGCTCCAATATGTCTAGCAAAATGAAGTTACATACATATCTGTGTATGTATGTATAGAAAATTATTGGTGATGTTGACCTTGAATTTGAAATAATTCAGATATAATAATTCAGATATTATGTAAGATTTTGTACCTATATTACAGATATGTATTTTTTCGACCTACGTATGTAGTCATGTACATTATTTATTTGTAATTGTACGTTTCGATAAAATGAAAAAGAAAGACTTGCATGAATTAGAAAGGTTTTTTTATTTTAAATTCTGAATACGAATTTTGCTTTCTAAAAAATTATTTTGGTGGTGATCGAGTTTTTGCTAAATTTACATTTATATTTGTTCTTAGTAGGTAGTCACCAATTTAATAAAACAAAAGTAAAAAGGGATGAAGAAAAAGCTAAACATCCAAAAAAAGGGAAAATTAAAACGTAATTATGTGGGTATTTAGCTTATGTACATGTTCATGCATAATTTTTTTATTCACTTTTACCTACAAAGCTATTTTTAATTGTGACTTTTAGGTACTATAACACAAGTTATGCATTCGTTAAAAAAAATCTAACTCGAAATTTTGATCAAAGTTGACATTACGTCATACGTCAGCGAAGACGAAAAAGGTGAGTCTCGAAATTCTGTCTATTCCACTTCAGCCTAAACGACTCGCCCAATTTTCGTTAAACTTGGTACCTACATATCATTTTAAATTTTTAAATAAGTGAAAAGAAATTACATATGTAAGTACATTTAAGAACATACTTTTCAAAAAGATTAAAACTTACATAAAAAGCCAAGTGGCCACGCAATAAAGTTTATGTATGAATAAAGAACTTATTTAAAATAGACATAAATGACGAACCAAAATCTGCAACATTTCTTAATATCACGCCACTCTAATTGACGTATTGTGAACTTAAGACATCAAATTCGGTAAAAGCTAATTGTGAATTGTGATAGTTTTGAATTATTTAGAATAATTAATTCAAATTTTCTCTTTATTATTTGTTGGAATTCTGGACCCATAATCTAGTAGTTATTTCTAGGACTCTAAAGTCCTAGAAATAACTAATTTAGTAATTGTTCAACGTCGAAACCTCTTTCAGATTCGACTTGATTGTTTAAATTTGATTATAATGCTCCTTACCTCGGGTGGGGGGTAGCAATTTCGAATTAAACAAATGAATTGACTTCTGAATTAAAATTGATTTTATTATAATTTTCATGGCTATTTATAGATTCATAAACACATTTGACAATAATTTTCATTTCATGGGAAACTAAATGTGGGAAAATAAATGTAATAGGATAGGAGAGCACCTGTAAAAAGTGCTGATTGTGCAATTTTGGTGGGAACCATATGAAAAGGTATGTGTCCTGATGTTCATAGGGAATAAGGTGTTCTAGATTTTGATAGGGTTTTATAATCTTAATAAACTGCTTAAACAGTAATAAATTTGTTCGATGAAATGGGATACTGAACGTTATGGTATTATTACGATGAGAACGAACCGGGCAGTGTATGTGTATATTTATGTTATTAAACAATAATTGTCATTCAATTCTGCCAGAAATAATCTTATGAATAAATATTTCGTCTAACAAAACTTGTGCTGAAACAAAAAAAGGATATTGAATGGACTTAGCCTACAATATAA
This sequence comes from Philhelius festivus, assembly GCA_963931855.1. Classification (NCBI taxonomy): domain Eukaryota; kingdom Metazoa; phylum Arthropoda; class Insecta; order Diptera; family Syrphidae; genus Philhelius; species Philhelius festivus. The sequence goes on from OZ007555.1 coordinate 69,232,696, forward strand.
ATTGAATGCTGTCTAAACATTTTGAATTCTGTATATCTTGTATATCTTGTGAATTTTTTTGTTGAATTTTTTTTGTTGAATTTTCCAGTTTTGTCTAAAAATGTTTCGTAATTTGGGTTCAAAATAGTGCTATAAATATTTCAGATTTCTTAGAGAATCTACCTGTGCAGAAAATAAAACCTATGCTCCTGGCCTGATTAACTAAGAAGAAGTGGTAGTGTTTGTCAAACATTAGCTTAGAGTGAAACACAACAATTAGATCTTTTTGCTCATAAACTCTTGTCAATTCATTTTCATCCAATAGATAGTTAAAAACAATAGGATCCTTCTGAGGAGTGAAAGACATAGCTAATTTTACATTTCTTGGTTTTCAAGGGAAGGGAATTTGAATCACACTGTAAAGAGATAAAGAGTTATACCTTACTCCTTATCTATCAAATTGGTAAGTTATATTATGATTAAATATTTGGAAAATGTTTTTATAGTTTAATTTTAAAGATATTGGCGCAAAATTTTAAACGACTTTGTCTAACTTTTTCATAATTTACGATACGTTGGACAATTCTTTTTTAGTAGATATCTAACTACTGTGATTATGCCTTTAAATATAGTAATAAGTTTGTAATAAGTAAACAAATAAATTCATAATTTTGCTTTGTATACATGTATTTGCAAACAGTAACTTAAATCCAACAAACTAACTTATGTTTTTTTTTTTAAATTAGGTAATTCTTTTGTAACGCTATACCTACCTAGTTTCAACTCAATAATTTTGTTTCTGCAATTAAACTATATACTTTTTTCTTTTTATTTTTTAATGTAAGAATACACGTCAATTATTTCGACAGACGGCATATTATGTCATTGTTCTATTTTCTTTTATATACTTCCTATAATATTCTTATATTTTCTAAATTAAGAATTTTATAATTATAATAATAAGAGATTTATTTATCCATCACCCGCTGCAATATTGGAAAATTTAAGATCGAAGAGCACTTTTGAACAATTGTTTCGCATTTCTAATATTCAAACTACTTACAAAGCACATTTTAAAAAAATCAACTCCAATTTGTTTTGGTATGAAATGACCATTGTTAATCTGGATAAAGTATACTTTTAAAAGATAAAATAGCTACATATTTGCTACTGTTAAAGTTAGACGAGCTCTTTAACGCTAAAATATAGTTTTGCGTTTAAAATTAACAAAAAGTCGGTTCTCGTTTTATAAACGATATTTACAGTCAAACCCCATTCTAAAGTTGATTTAGAGTAGGTTTTAAATGTTTAAAATCTTGCGCCATTTTGCTTATGAAAATCATGTTTGTGGATTAATTATTGAGTTATAAAGTTTCAGCTGATATCACACCTTCCTTCCAACCTATTCATGAACAAAATTTTAATTAGAAACATTTAAGTATACAATACATATCTATATACAATAATAAAATAAAAAAAGATTGTACTTACTGCAATAATTAAGAATTTATACCAATTTTTTTCTTATGTATTTAAGCGTTTTTTGTATTCGTGTTTTTTTTAAGTCTTGGGTGTAATCACACCCGAAACGTTACAACTCAAAAAAATAAACAAATTCTATAATTGACCTTGCGCCCACTCTAGGACAAACATCATTTTTATGAATAAGAAAAGCTCACGAAGAAAGGATAATTTAATATTTTATTTTCTGAGAATATTGTATTCTGATTTAAAAAAGTCATTTTACTAAAAATGGGTTGGTTAATGTCCTAAAAACTCGTAATATCTCTTCTCAAAATTGCAAAAACGAATACCTGCCTTGAAATAAAAAAGTTGAAAATTTTAGCTCAAAAATGAAAAATTTCAAGATTTTTCAATTAGAATGAATAGTTCCCTCAAAATCCAATATTTGTCCAAACTTTTAAAAAACTAATACCTATTTAAAAAAGGATATTCACCTCGTCGTTCGTCGCAATACAAAATAAGATACAAACCGATTTCTTACTAACAAACATACCGAGCTTCATAATAATACATACGAGGGCGGGTCAATAAGTCCGTGACTTTTTGAATTTCTGACCTCTTTACTGAAACAGCTAAATACTCACATAATTAGGTGATTCTACAAACAATGGAATAAAATGATACAAATTTCGGCACGACATTTTTGGATTCCAAAAGTCGTAAGAGTTGTTCTAGATGATCATTAGAACGTTCCTTTGCGTTGTTGAAAGCGGCCAGTTAAAAATATATAAAAAATGACGATTTTAAGGACATTTTTTGAAAAAGGATGTTCAGGGTACTGAGTTTTTTTTGGGAACTGAATAAATCTTTATTTTTTTTTCTTATTTTCTCTTGGGTACACATTGAAATATAGAAATTAAATTTAATTATTCTTCATAAACATAAAAATTCATGGTAAATAAATATTATTTCGCATTTTATTAAGAGAATATAATATATTATAATTAAATATTTTTTTTCTAAGAATCAATTTAAAATAAATTATATTCTTTTTAAAAATTTTAAAAATATTTCGCAATGAAGTTCGAAGTTCAATATAACTAAAAATTTCTCAGGTTTCTGAATAAAATATCATTTGCTCATTTATTAACCAGGGGACTGAGGTTTTTCATGGTTTTTGCGCAAAAAAGGTATTAAGGTTTTATTTTAAAAAATAAAAATATATATATATGTAATATTACAGTTTTATTAAACCTATACTATACTTCTAACAAATATGCCTTCTTACATACAAATTTGTTTTGTAAAACCTCACCAGAGGACTGATAATATAAAGGGACAATCCACGACTTCTTGCACAAATGTCTTTTTCACAATACTAACATAAGAAACAGAATCGATTTGCACCACAATTTTATTGTAAGGAGATTTGGTACTTCAAATTGCCAGTGCTGGAAATTCGATCGATATCCTAGTTATTGATTTTTTCGACTGTTTCAATATACCAGGGGACTGATACAAAAAGCGGGGGACAAAGTTTAATTAAGTTTTTTTGCAATAAAATCAATTACTAAAAAATATTTATCTATTTCGTAGCAAAGATGTGTTATTTTCTGTAACTTTGGAACGGATTTTAAAATATTTCTTGGGCCACCGAAAATTCCATTGTTTGTAGAATCACCCAATTACGTATTAATTTTCCCTTTTTTGGTTGTTTAGCCTGTTCTTAATCCCTTTTTACTTTTTTTTATCAAATTGTGACTAGGTACTTAGAATAAATATAAATGTAAATTTAGCAAAAACTCGATCACCACCAAAATTATTTTTAAGAGAGCAAAATTCGTATTCAGAATTTAAAATAAAAAAACCTTTCTAATTCATGCAAGTCTTTCTTTTTCATTTTATCGAAACGTGCAATTACAAATAAATCTGTGGTGTTTGGTAGAAACATGATAACTCCGTAAAATAATTTGCATCCTTACATTCACTCTATATCGAGCTCGAACCTAAACGGGTAAACCTATTTTCTTAAAAATTGGAACATAATTTTTTAAAGAATATTTTCAACAGTTTTCCAAATTTGAAGAAAATCAGTCAACCCGTTTCAGCCCTAGCTCCAAGTAAAGTGAACGTAAAAACGCAAATTATTTTATGGACTTATCATGTTTGTACCAAACGCCACAGAAATAATGTACATGACTACGTATAGGTAGGTCGAAAAAATTCATATCTGTAATATAGGTACAAAATCTTACATAATAACTCAGAATTATTTCAAATTCAAAGTCAACCTCACCAATGACGTAAAAATATTATAAGTTTTTCACTTCAACTTTTCACAAACCTTGCACAACTTTAGCAGTTTTGTGCGGAATTTAACGAAAGAAGCAACCGGAATACTAAAATTAAATAAGAAAAATATAAAAAAATTAAAATAGTGGCTGGACGTTTTTCAAGATAAAATGTAATTCTTTTATATGCAATTTATTTTATTTCAATACGTCTTGAATTGACTTCACAAACCTTGCACGAATTTGCCCAATTTCACTTTTTTCTCAATATTTTGGGCGGAGGCCTCTTAGGCTCGTATTCACCAAGCGCTCCTAAACGGCTCTTAACTTTACGAGGCTCTTAACTTGAAATTTCTGGTAGGGACCACTCCTAACTTTTAAGAGCGCTCGTAGATCTTCACTAATATTGCTTGGTGAATAGGTTTATGAGCTTCTTAAGTTATGAGCGCTCGGTGAATACCGGCCTTAATGTTCGTAATTGTATCTTTCAAAGAATTATTCACACAAAAACAATTGAGTACCTTTATGAACAAAATCAGTTATGTACATCCCCAAGAACAAGTATTTTAGTTATACCATCATTTAGATATCTAAACTCTTCACGGTTGTTCTTTGTACACAGCCTTCGCCTTTGGAATTCTTTGCCAATAAGCATAAAGAGGATAACAGATGCAGTTAAATTTAAGTCCCAAGTTTTCAAACATTTTTCAAACAATTAGAATATAAAAAAAATTATAAGAACAAGAATAAGAAGGAATTAACATACAGTTGTTCAACCAACTTATGAATACTATAGAAGACATTGTCTTAGTCTGGTATTCACCGGGCGCTCTTAAACGGCTCTTAACTTTACGAGTCTCTTAACTTGAAATTTCTTTGGCGTATTCACCAACCACTCATAAGTGTTTTTCGAAGTTCGAAAATGAGAGCCACTCTCTCTTGTTCAGGCATACCCATCCCAAACTATGAAATCAAACTGTTTTCGAACTTGAATGACAGCTGGCAGTGAGAATCATTCGGTCAATTTCGTATTTTGCTTGGGGAGCGTTACTGGTGACGATAACTGGTTTTGGTTTTGCACTCACCGTCAGTGTTGGGACTTCTACCACTTAAGTGGTATTAGTGGGCAAATAGAAAAATCATTAAGGGATACAAATTTCTATTTTTGCCACAGCTCGAAAAAACAAAAAGATTTCTTTACTTTCCCAATAGCATTTGGGGTTAATGAGCATCAAATATTAAAGGTTTGCCATTGGCTTTAATTGGAAATGGTCTTAAATAGAATCATAGAGCAGTGGAATCCCTTGTTTGATTTTTTTATACTGCACTCATTTGAAGAACCTACTTCTTTCGCTTCACAAATTTTTGACTTTTCAAAAAATAAAGACAATTTAGTTTTTTTTGAACCTTACGTCAATAAATCTGAAAGTTATAAGTGAATTAAATAGAATATTTCATTCTGAGAATAAAAAAATGCACATTTTGATCGAAAATATGAATACGTTAAAACTAAATACAATAAAAAATTTTGTAAAGTCAGAAAATATTATTATGAACACAAATGTAAGAAACCCTGAAAACTATTTACCATATTCTCAAATGTATTTTGGCCCACTTTGAAAAGTACTTATTAGATAATGACATTGATGATCAAAAACTAATGGAATTAAGATAAGTGTATGTGCAGCGACTATGTCGAATTATGTTTTCAAATTGGAGAATTGCAACCTTTCTACCACTCTTTGGCTTCTGCGAAGTCCCAACACTGCTCACCGTCGTTTGTTTAGTTTTCGAATTTTCGAACAAACTTTCGAAGAGAGCGCTCGTAAGTTTAGGAGTGGTCGGGAGTCGGGACTCGGGACCACTCATAACTTTTAAGAGCGCTCGTAGATCTTCACTAATATTGCTTGGTGAATAGGTTTATGAGCTTCTTAAGTTATGAGCGCTCGGTGAATACCAGCCTTAGTGTATTGTTTACAATAAAAAAAAGAATAGAAAAAAAAATGTATTTTAAAATTCCAAAGTACTTTTACATAAGAGGAAGTTCGTGCGATCCAGTCGTGCATTTTATCGTCTAAGCTAAATAAAATGGATACAAACATTTTCAATCGGACTGCACTATGTGATGTGCCACACACCGAAAGCTACGATAGACAACTTGCTGGCTCGATTTATATAAACTGACATATTTTAAATTGATACTATTAAGTCAAATAAATATTTCTGTTATTTATCAGTTCTTTTTATTTACCTTATTATCCTAAGATGAATATATTAATTTTGAATGAATTAACTCAAAGTGAAACAAAAAAATGACTTAATCGACTAAATAAAAAATGATTCAAACTAAAACAACTAAGAAACTACTTAAGGTACAAATCTTCATAGGGGAATTTTTTAAAAACATTCAACGCAACACTTCGCACAATTTCAGATATCGCCATATGAATCGATGGCTGTAATTCCGCCCAAACGTCACTCCAATTCTCATTTAAGAATAAATTCAAATTATCCCCCAAAGTTTTGTCACCATGGAAGAGATTCGTTAGTTTTATTTGAACTCTGTTAGGATAAAAAATAAAATTTTATTAGAATTAACATTAGTTTTGGCTAAAATTTAACTTACTTTTCTGGTTCAAGAAGAATTTTCAACTTGTCAATAGTCAAGAAAGTCTTGTCACCTTGGATATTAAGGCTTGGCTTGAATTTAACAGAAAATTTAGGTTTCAAAATAGTTATGTCAGCATCTCCGTCACCTTGAATGGGAAGGACTAATATGCGACCTTCAGCAGTATATTTGCCACGCATTGTCAACTTTGGCAAATTACCATACAGTTCGAATTTACTTGTTTTTGGATCTGCTTCAAAGCCACTGAAATAATATATTATACATATATGTTGAAATGTTTAAATAAAATTCATCATCATAGGTACTTACACCATTTTTTCAATATTAACATTTGACAATCCACCAACTAACAGATCTTTGAAATTCAGCTTAAAACTTAAGGAACCCGATCGGCCATCCGAAATTTCAAACTTTTTGAGAGCAAAAGGTTCTAGAATTGGGAAGCCAGCATCTGGATAACCTGACTTTGAGAACTTCTTTAAAAGATGTAACGCTGATTGTCGTATGCATTCTGTATCTCCAGCATGACATTGTTCAATATCAGTAGCTAAAATTGAATTAAATAAAGATGAAAAATTAAGTTCTAACTTTTGAATTTGGTATGGATTATAATTCTTATTTAAAAATACAGGAACATAAGACATGAAGACTTTTTACTTGAACAAATATTTACGGATAAGAGAGGTATCTGAATTTCTTTTCTAAATTTGATTTAATTGATTCTACCGAAAATGTTTGTATTCATTAAAAATGCAAAATAAATTCAAGAAAGTTGATATCTATGTATATAAGATATTGAGTCTGATATTATCACGGCAGTTTTTTGGTGACAGAAGTGTGGGGTGAAGAGCTGCTGTTATGATGTACGAAGAAAACATTCATGGGATCCATGAGTGATGAGTCACATGTTCTTTTTTTAATGTGCGTTGAAATTGTTGGTGCTTCAATGTGTTTTGAGGGATTTAAAAAAATAGAATGTAAACCATGATACCTGTCCGCTTCCAGCCTCCCCATTCCAAACAAGGTCTAGGCAGTGGCGTAGATAGCTTTTCGCTATGGGGGGATGGATCTAGTTCGCTCATTTTTTTTTAAGTTTTATTAATTAAAAAAAAAAACAAACAACAAGACTTCATTGAATTCATTATGTATGCCATAAAAAATTATATTTTTTAAAGATAATATATTATACGCATTAATTTGAATATGAACTAGAATAAATATTGATATACAGTCCCTTGCATAAGTATAACCGCACCTGCAAAAATGCGTTTTGTAGAAAATTAAAATGGGAATGACACTTTACTATTTTTTTTTTATTGAATGGCATCACTAATCAAGTAAATTGAGAAAAAAAAAGTTCCGTTATTTTCTCTTCTGGTGTTTAAAAATTTAAAACAGATTTTTATATATTGCAAAAGTATAACCGCACAATGCAAACCTCTCTGAAGCTTCATTCACTTATGTGCTTCGAAATGACAAGCAACAATGCCGCATGGTTAACATTTAAGCGATACGGAAAAAGTCAAAATTCAAGCTTTTCGGTTAACTGGCCTAAGCTTAAGGGCTATTGGTAGGAAAATTTAAAGATCCGATCGTGTCGTCCGAAATTTCTTACAAGATCCAGAATCTTATGAGACGAAAATAAGACCCGGGCATTTGCAGAAACTGACACGTCGAGATAAGAGGCGTTTAATAAATGCTGCATCCAACTCGGCGCATTCTTTGCCAGACGTTCGTGACGAATTGGGCTTAGGAATTTCGGTTTTATAACGGGTCTTCTTATATTGAAATAAAGGTTTAAATAAATCTCCATATATATATTTTGTATTCTTCATCAAACAATATTAATTTTTAGAATAATAAATAACAAGTTTGAAATAGTATACTTAGAGCTAGGTACGAGTATATAGTATATTATATTGTAAGAAGTTATGATCATATTGTCCTTACAGTTTCAACGGTTTTTCGTCCCTTAAAAAGCAGTAAAGTAATTTTTCGGTGCAAAATGATGCCAGCTCCAAATTTGACAACAGTCTACAAAAAAAAGTAAGAATTTGCCCAGCAAAACATGAAACGGAATTGGAAAACCATAAGTAACATTCCATTAATTTACACTTAATTCTTGTTATTCCAAATGGCATAATCTAATGAATGTTTTTTTTTTTAGATTATTTTCAGTTACGAAAAAAAGTTTAATCTTGATGGGTCAGGTGGTTATAACGGATATTGGCACGATCTGATAAAGGAAAAAAGTTTTTTTTTTTTTCAAGAGGAACTTTGGCGGTGGCAGTTGTAAGGTTTGGGGGGCCTTCTGCGACCATGGTAAGTTTGCACTTGCCTTCACCTCTGCAAAGATGAATAGTTCAGCTTGCATCCAGGTGCTTCAGGATAATTTGGTACCCTACTTAAGACGATTTTGTCGAGTTTGGCATGTCTTCCAGCATGATAATGCCCCAATTCACGTTAGTCGTCAAAGTTTGGGATGGTATGAATCGAATAACATACATTTTATGGTGTTCCCGGCACGTTGTCTAGATTGTAACCCTATTGAAAATCTTTGGGGAATTTTGACCCGCAAAATGTATGCCCATAATAGGCAATTATACAGTGTTGCTGAGCTGCGAGAGGCGATTGTGGAAGAATGGAACTGTATAGACGATTCCATATTAAATAACCTTGTCAACAGTATGTCGAAAACAATTTTTAGATTGGTCGAAAATAGGGGCAGCAATGTCCTTTACTAATTTAGCCGAAAAAATTTACTTAAAATAAAAAAAAAAAACATAAAAATAAAAAAGCGGTTATACTTTTGCAATACAAAAAAATCTGTTTTAATTTTTCACCACCAGAAGAGAAACTAACGGAACTTTTTTTTTCTTCTCAATTTACTTGATTAGTGATGCCATTCAATAAAAAAAATAGTAAAGTGTCATTCCCATTTTAATTTTCTACAAAACGCATTTTTATAGGTGCGATTATACTTATGCAAGGCACTAAATCACAAAATAAAATCCAGTTTTCTGTTCTTTTTAGATAAAACACTTATAATCTCGTCTGCTATTATAGGTATTTCGCGATGAATAGCTAGAGCAGCCAAACCATTCAAACGATCCTGCAAATAAGTAAACATCCAAAGCTTATCACACTGTTATTAAAATAGACATATTTTTAATAATCTCACTTCGTTGGTCATGCTTCTTTGTATTGTTTTTATTCTCTTTACTGACTGGAGAAAGTTCTTTCGGGAGTTGACGTTGAAACCGGCAGTGTAGCTAATATCTTTAATAAAATATATATAGCTGGATGGAAGCTCGTTTTCTTGCACGTTTACCTATTATCAATTGGTGAGAGACGTAAAAAAAAAATTTCAGAGTGCGTTTCTTTAACTTATTTGGTTCATGACTGGTTATGTTGAACAATTATCGATCCCAATGGGGGGGGATATATCCTCCTGATCCCCCCCTATCTACGCCACTGGGTCTAGGGATAACGATTATGATCTTTAAACTCTATGAAGGCACACTCTTTTGATTCCGAAATAAAATCGAGAAGACTTTTTAAAATATTTCTGAAAAAATGGTGATTTTAAGTTAAAATCAATACACCGTTCGGAAGGTGCCATTATAGGAATCAAAAGGTACTTTAATTTTTTTTTAAATATGAAGACATTAAGATTAATACCTAACATACAAAAAATTGAATATTAATTTGATTTTATGCCCCCTTAGGAAAATGGACTTAAACAGCTTAGTTAATTTTCAGTCTACGTTCGACCAAAAGTTACGTTGTTCTAGGAACTTTTTTAGCTTAAAAAAATATTTCTCAATATGAACAAAACACTGAAATTTAGTACTTTCTTCAAATTTTACCAAAACTCAGTCGTAGAAGATTTGAAAGATTGAGAGGTTTCAGTTCTTGAAATAATTTCATCTTGTTCAGATCATTAAAATAAGCGGGCGTTCACAACATTATTGAACATTAAGATAAGATAATTTGTTTCAATACATTATTTTAAAACATAGTTTATTTTGTAGAAAGTGAATTTGAAATTATAAAATTGTTACAAAAATATTTTGTAATTAAAAAACTAAGAGAAATTTGGAAGATTTGGAAGGCAAAAGGGTTTTGAGACATACATATAATATTCATTAATTAAGCAAGTACTGAATGTTGAATTAAGTAACGATTTAAATTTAATCTTCAACACTTCATATTAAAATACCTTCTATAATTCTTAAAATTTTGTTTAGTTAAGAAAAAATAATTGAATTAGAAATAAAACTTTTTTGCGTTAATTTTCATAAATGGATAGAAAAGTGTACAGAAGTATTTTATATACATTTTTTTAAATTAAGTACGCTAAAAACAACCTTACGTAAATTCCCACGATTTTCTAAAAAGTGTTCTTAAGAAATTTTAACAATTGGTTGAATACAATTAACCGTGGATGCAAACATACTTCACAAAAACTGAACAAAACAACTTAAATATAAAATAATAAAATAAATTACGAAGATTAACTGAAATGCTTAAGAAATAAAATGTATAGTTAAGATTCCCTGTCCTTGCAGATTTGAAATATAATATTAATATGGAGTGTGCCTAAAATGGCTAACTGTGCTATTACAGACGGAAATATATGTTATTTTGCCCACCTTGGCGTATTTTATTTGACTTTCAATAATCAGCGGATTAATAATTATTTTGGGCAACTGATTTTTTAGAAGTGTACTGTGGGGGATTGACAAATCCTCAAAGAGTCCCCTCCATTCCACACAGGAATGGTTGAAAGTTTTAAGTCGCACAACCAAATTTATTAAATTTAGGATTCACTGAATCAAACTATGCACTTACAGTCACTAACACTTTTAATTAAAAATAAATCTTTTTTAATTGAGTTTTGCTATATGAAGTCGACACACTTTGACCTGTCAGCTGTTGAAAAACAGCTGGAGATGATCAATATCTGATTGGGCCCCTTTAAGTTTTTTTTTTGTAAAAAGTGTCACATTATTCTGATGGGTCGTTATGGACCAGGGTAAGATCTATAATTTGAATTGAAAAAAATTGTTGATACTCGTACAACAAGAAAGTAATTAAACAAATAAAATTAATCCCATTATGATTTTTTTCTATACACAAGACAAAAAAAAAAAAACACGAAAATACCTCACAACTCTTAGTAAAATTGAAAACACGTCTAAAATTCACATTACTTGTGTGAAATAAAACCCATTGCTCCCGAATTTGACTCGCAAGTCCAATAAACAAATTTGTCAACTTTAATTTAAAAACAGGCTTTGATGCAGTAAATATCTTATAGCTCTACGACTTATTCTGTGTCAGATATCATTTATTTAACTTGACTTCATAAAACTTACGAAAAGATTGTGCTCCCATCATCAATACTAAACACAGAAACGCCGATAACAAATTTCGCGAAACCATTTTACTAGACTCTATGATACGAGTACACTTGTGTTATAATAGATATACAGTTAAATTATTACAAAATCTTAAATATTTTAAATAAGCTCGATGTAGGGGTGGCTTAAGAATTTTCCAAACTCCACACCAAATTCGACTCTAAACCTTTCAAGTCCAATGCGCAAACTGTATACGCCACCTCTCATTACACGCGCATTTATAAAATTTCGCATCACCACGCATACGCTCGCATATTAAGGAAAATTAATTAATTCTTATAAAAAAAATACTCGATCTCCTAATCATATAATTATTTCCTTATGCTGGCAAACACAAAAAAAAAAACGAAAGAAGATGACGAATAAGAACAAACAATAATATCAACAGAAAAAAAAAAAGTATGAAAAACAGAAATCCAGCCGGGTTGTTGCGGTTTTCTCAAGGTGGTCAAGATTCAAAATCTCACCTGGCCAAGCTATAAACACTGGATCTTCGTGATTGCCAAAACAGTAAATAAGATATAAAAAAAGTCGCTTGACGTCAAAATAGCAAATGATTTTTTGTATTTAATGTAAAGTTGAAAGTGATTTTGTTATTGTGTTAGGGGGTGTTTTAAGAGTTAAAGAGCTGTTGACATCTTTTATCTATACGCATAGATGACCATTTATATGTATTAATAAAAAAACGGCATTCCTCATCTTTTCTTTACGAATTTATTTCCAATCTTGATCAGTGTTAGCACTAGATGTGTCACATAAATGGTTCTATCAAACGTTTACGTGAGAGCGTTAAGAAGTTATCAAAAAGTTCTACAAAAAATTAAATTTGTAATTAGAATTTCTTCAAAAAATTTCAGTATTATTAAGCTGAATAAAATAACTGTTTTTAATATACACATAATCATTTGCAAAGTTAGATTTATAGTTATTAATCAATCATATTTTTTTTTAATTTTAGAGGCATTTTAAGTGTAATGTATTGTTTTTTATTTTGTGAATATATGTATCTATTTAAAATTTATTTCAACGCAATACATATGTACATTATGTAAGTTCGAAAGGTTTTAACCTAAAGTAAATTCAGAATTTATAAGTTTATTTATGGAAACTAAACTAAAACTGAAATCCTTACGACAGAAAGTGAAAACAATTACTTTGATAAATCGGACAGATGTTAAATTGTAAAATGAAAAATTAAGTGACATTAATATATCACACAAATATAACCAAATCAAAAATAAATAAACAAATCTTAAATACATCAAAGCGAAGATTTTTGGCATTTGTGAATAAGCGAGAGAGGTATATGTTGCTTTTTTGTAAAAAGGTTAATCTCGTTTTTAATTTGGCAAATAGTGAATTTATGTACATTTATGTAGTATATCTGAAAAATTAATTCTTTGTCCAAAATGATCTACCCCCAGTTTCACAGTGGAAGTTTTAACTTAAGTTCAGCCGATCCTGAACTGGAGTTCAAATTTGAAGTTCAACTCGTCCGGTTTCTAATCTGAACTTCAGTGCAATTGAATGTACATAATGTAGTTGTAGTTTCATTAAATTGTATGAATAAAAATTGACAGCTTTGTTCGTAGTTGCTATAATATGAGATAGTGTAAACTGTTGTTTTCTCTTTCTATGTGAAGCAAAGAACAAGCGAAACAACAAAAAATATTTTGTGTTGTTAACAATCAGGGAAAGCTTGCTTTGTTTCCGTTGTGACCTGTGATAGGAAAACAAAAATGAAAACAAATTCTAATGTCAATCAATGTGCAAAAGAAAGATGAAAACAAATTCTAATGTCAATCAATCAATGTTCAAAAGAAAGGTGAAATATTTTTTTGAAAAGCAGACTCAGATTTGCTGATGTAATAAGGGATACAAAATAAGCTTATTATAAGCCACGTTTTATTGGTAATCTATAGCTAGCGCAGTAATACAAGCACGTTTTATTCACTCTATAACTCACCCTTAATAAACTCCCAAATTTGGTATCAGTGTATTACAGTGCCGTGCACTCAATTAGAAACGCTTTTCAGGTCAAACTTCAACTTCCGAATTCTATATGTTCTTAAAATAAATTCGGCCACCTTTTTTTTTTCTTTTACATTGAAATCTAGCCAACTTCACTATAAAATCATAATACACCCTAATTTTTACTTTAAAGAAAGCAATAAGCACAAAATTACAATAATTAGAAACGAACCTAATTTTAAGAATTTCAAGATTAAAAGTAATTTTTGAGCATTGAAAGTTATACTGTTTTTAACTACTCTTTTCCACAATTGAGTTTAAATTGTTAAGTTAGGTCATAGACATGGGGAAAAACAAATTATGTGATGTGATACCACGAAATCCGAGACCAAGGTCAACCGCTCATAGAGAAGATGCGCTCATTGTTCGGGAAAGCAAAAAAAAACCCCTTTGCAACTGCGAGGGAAATTAGAAGGACAGTTTTTGGTGAAAAAGACAATGGACCGTCTGTAGACAAAAGAAGGTTGCGTGCATCTGGACTCTTTGGACGCATTACTGACTGAACGTCTCTTCCTAAAAAGTATAAGCACAGTCAATCAGTGGAAACAAGTGTTTTTTCGGATGAAACAAAAATTAATAGGATCAATTCTGAAGTGTTCGCCTTCCGAGATCCCAAGAATATAATCCAAAGTACACTCGCCCCATTGTCAAGCATGGTGTGGCAGTGTTATGATCTGGGGAGCAATGTCTTGGTGTGGCGATTAAAACAATTGAGGGTCATATGGACAGAATTCAATATTTCAGCATCCTTGAGAATGTTATGCTGCCTTACGCGGAAGAAAACCTACCCGTAATATGGAAATTTCAGCAGGACAACGATCCAAAGCACAGGCCAGTTACACTAAAAAAATGGTTCGAAGACAACTCCATCACTCTTTTGGACTGGCCGTGTGTGTCGTGCAGCCAGGACCTAAACCCAATAGAAAACCTGTGGCAGCATCTAAAAATAAAACTGAGCTACAAAAAAATTGAAAACATGCCTAATTTATTCCAAGAAATTCAGGATGTTTGGAAATCGATTCCAAAGAAAGTTTGCGAGGATTCGGTTAGCTCTATGCCCAGAATATTACAGTGTTTTATTGCCCGGAAGATTACAGTGTGGAATTGATAACCGTGGTTATTCGACAAAATATTAAAAAAAAAATTTAGTAAAATATTAAAAAAATAATATTATAATACGAGTACTAAAATATTAATAAATTAAACAAATATAAAACAATATAATAACAATATAAGTTTTGATGGTTTTAATTGTTTTTATCTCTTATAAATTCAAAAAAAAATTAATAAAATGAAATAGACACGAAAAAAAAAATTTAAGCAACAAAAATTACAAAAATATTGAAGAAGAAAGCAAGACAGACAAGACAAAATGACTATGAGAAATCGTTCCTAATTATTTGCACGCCACTGTATTTTTCAAAACCTTACTACTTGTTAAATTTACTTACATGGATGTGTTCAAAAGATTTGTATCTCGTTTTAAAGCTGAAGTTGAAATACTCATGAAAATACAGATCTAGTTGATTTAGAGTTTTTCTTACTATTGAATTTGCATTGACACTTGGGAATTTTACATATTTTGCTACATTATGCATTAAAAAGGACGAACATATATCTACCTACAACCTACGCAATATGTTCTCATATCGCTAGTTTTTCTACCGTATTTCTTGAACTTTTACATTTTTAAAATTAAACTTTTTTTGGATTTATACTGAATTCTTTTGAGTGTTGGAGAAAAAAACGCCATATTTAATATAATGACATTTTGTCATATAAACTCAGCATAATGCCGCATTTACATGATATTTCTAAACGAATGCCAGTGTACTTATAAAACATACTAATCGAAACGATTCGCCTTTGTGTACATTTATTCAACATTTTGTGACAAAATTAATGGCGGTGTCAATAGTTTAAAAACTGAATTATGATATGCCTTACAATTTTGCATTTGAAAAAATATTTTTTCTGTAAATTGCGGAGCGATCACACTTCGAACTAGCGAAACTTAGCAAATAATTTAAAGCATGCTAAGATACCCGGAGTCGTTTTTAACACGCCAACATTTCTTTCAGCGACCGAAATCAGAATAAACTTTCAGAGCTTGATGATGAAGTTAGCATCAGACTGTGCTTCTATTAGATCTAGTTTTCTTTGCCAACGTCTCAGTTGGAACGTAAAACAACATTTAAGGCAAAAAACAACAACATAAGTTTTATAAAAATGAAAGCCTGTCTCTACATAGTAGTTGAGACTCATAAATTATTTGCTGATATATTTGAATTGTTATCGTTCGTTTTTTAACAAGTAATTAAATTTAATCGTTACTACATGGCCTTTCACTTTATGTTTAAACTATCACGACTGAGATATATAAAAAAAAAAAAATATTGCTACCTCTTGCAATAAAGTTAAAAATCTTCCAAGAGAATATTGTCATGGAAAAGTGCTTCTCATTTTTGCCTTTAGGAACAGAAAAAATTGAAAGATGGTTGAGATACCTTCTGATTCAATAAAATTTCGAATTTTTCTTAAACAGAAACAATAGAGCAATTGAAAATAATGACAAAAACTATTTATGATGGTAGTATATATAAAAGAACACCTAAATTGTGTTCTATAAAAACGATATTATTAAATCGTGTAAGATTACTGCCAACAGCTCCTTAACCGTAAGGGGATTTCATATATAGGGGCAACATGCTACGTACAGACTGGTCTTTGTGGTAAACAAATTTGATGTTTTCTAGAAATGCTTTTTAGACATAAAATAGTGACGGGGATTCCTGCGGTAGGTATAGCTACTTGGATGTGGTTAGTCAATGAGAGAACAAGTTGTATATTAAATTTTTTTTAAATTAAATGATTTGGTGTCAGAATTAAGAAATAACATAATCATTTATATGAACGTATACAAAAAAAAAAACAAACAAATTTTTTAAGCAGTCTGCAATTTTGGCACTACAATTTGTTGACTTGCGTTTACGAAATTTTGTATTTAATTTTAGTGTTTAAAATATGATCAATTAAACTTCAAATTTAACTTTTTTTTCAATTTAATTGATTTATTTACTAAGCAACAAACTCATGCGGAGAGAGGGGCAAGACCCCTCCCAATGCAAGCAAAAACTTAAGAATAATTTATGGCTTAGTCTGAAGAATAACTTACGACTAAGTTTAAAGAACGAAACAGACAATAAGGGAAATGTTTTTTTTTTTTTTTAGTGCGTTAAAATTTTTTAAGACATGCATTTGAACTTGAGCATGCATGTCTTAAGGTACCTAGATATATTTAAAAAGCTCAAGTGACCTCAACTCCAAGGTGCGTTTCACCCAGGTACGACAGTGGAAGAGAAATGAAAATTATTTCTGTTTAAGTGGAGTGATTGAATTAAATTCAATTAAAGAGCTCAAGTGACCTCAACGCCTCACTCCACTTAAACAGAAATAATTTTCATTTCTCTATATTGTACCTATATATGTATATGTACATTATATATATATAGGGTGGGCCATCTAGTAGTTTCTTTTTAAATCATAGGTTATTTTGACACTGGCATCTGTTTCCCTCTCGAAATATTGACAGAAAGTCAGAATCATACCTCCGCGAAACGAAATGAGTCGCTTTACGTTTGAACAACGTTGGAAATATTGAAAAATTATGTCCAATGTGAGTGCTGTGTAGCCAAAAATGTGCGTTTTTTGAAAAGAAGTTTTGGCCGAAGTGAAGCACACACCGCGCCTCCTAAACGCAAGTTTGTGCAAAAAGTTCGTTATGCTATTGGACAGCACTCACGGTCCACGTCGTAGTATGGTGTGCACAGACGAAAATCTAGCTGCTGTAGCCGAGAGTGTGAGACTCAATTCACGAACATCAACTCACCATCGATCTCAACAGCTCAACATTTCACGCACTAGTCTCAGGACAATTCTGCACAAAGATCTCGGATTATTCGCTTGCAAGGTCCAATTGACCAATTGAACGACGTTGTGGTCCATAATTAATAGGAATGCTTGCTCTTACTAGACTTCTATTTGGGCCACCCTTTACATACATATGTATATCAAAAAATTTAAATAGAAAATGTTGCGTTAAATTATTTAAAATTAAAAAAATTTGCATTTTCATATTTAAAACGTAAACAAGAACATTTACACGCTTTGAAACGTATATTCGCAATCCACAAAATCAGGAAGCATTTCACAAACCGGCAAAAAAGAAACTCGTTCGAATTTAACCCCATTTACTTGTTTTACTTGTTTAAGATGTGAAAAACCCTCCAAGTGTGTCTCTTGTGATGATAAATACTTCTTATCTAAGCCGTTCAGACACGATAAATAAAGTACTTTGGAATTTAAAAATTGCTTATAAATAAGTATAAAACATGGATTTATTGAGATAAGTTCTACATTTGGAAAAAAAATCGAACTCGAGATTTTGATCAAAGTTGAAATTACGATGATAGAGCACACAAAAAAAGTGCGTTTAGAAATTCAGTCTGTCTTGTATGTCTGTACTTCGACTTACATCCTAGGCTACCGGAGTTATTTTCTTCAAACTTGGTACTTAAGGATCGTCGGTGATTCCCTTGAGGAGAAATTCAAATTTTTGTTCAGCTCCAAAACTAACGGTACCTGCCATAAGGCCGTTATGCAAAATCTTATTTATCTCGAAAACGGCTTTAACAATTTTTATAAAAAAAAAATATGTGGGCTGTTATGGGTATATATTGGTAAAAAAAAATGTCTGAACAAATTTTATCAACGGTACCTACCTATAATAACTGTTTTGATTTTTGACTTTGTCATTACCGACTCTAACAATTTTGACGAACATTTTTGTACAGGAGCTCCTTTGAATTTAAAATAATGTTGTTTATAAAAATATAAGAAAAATGTCTTTATGGTTTAAAAAAATTTAATTTTTTAATTTGAAAAATCAATATATTCAAAACGGCGTCCAAACATTTTTTTCTTGAAAAATTTTAAAGGAAGTTATATAAAAAATGTATTTAATAATTAAACTATTTTCAAACTTTGTTTGCATAGATTCATACTTTTCTAGAAATCAGACGGCAATTTTATGCATTTGAAAATGTGTATCTATATATTCCACAGGTATGATGTTTTTCAAAGATGTAAAAGTCATTTTTGTAGTAATTTTCAGCAACATAACAGCTGAATATTTCCACAGGTATGATATTTTTCAAAAATGTAAGTCATTCTTGTACTAATTTTCAGCGAGGATATAAATGAACCCGATTTTGACGAAGACCTTTTTGGTTATTTGAAGATCATTTTTTTTTTTGATTAAAATACATTTTTTGACAGCATCAATTGATACACCGCCCAAATAGGCGTTTTTCTATTCTAGTTCAAAATGGAACTCGGAAGAGAATCCGAGCATTTCGAGCATGTTCTGGAGATCCTCTGAATCAAGCGTGCTCTGAGCGCCCTGAATTTATGAAACACACCAGAACACTTAGCTGTCAATATTTTTTTTTAATTTCCACCTGTCAAATGCTTGTGTTAATCATTTAACTCTGCCTGCTCAGTTATTTTATCCTGAGTTCTTAAGAGCGGAATATGAACACGCTCAGAACGAAAAAAGAAACACATATTCGAAATTTACTTTTTTGGTATGTTTATGATGTACCGAGCAAGTCAGCCATTCAGCGTATAATCATTAGTTTTGAGCATTTACATACGCAGAGACATAAAGTAAGGACCAGGCGACAAGTAAAGTAAGCTAACGTACGCAGAGAAAAGATTGATGCAGCGAGTTTGCGAGTGTTGCCAAATGTACGGGTACACAGCGCACACTCTGAAATAATCCAAATCTACCGAAACTTTATTCAAAAAACCAAATTGATCTGCCAAGTACTAAACAGCTTTTTTCAGGTCTTAATAAAACAAACAGTTTGCTTAAGCTTATAATTCTTTCATATTTACATAATTAATTCTGAAGTAAGAACATAAAGTGAAGTCTCCTTATAAAAAAAAACATTAATATAAATTTTCGATTTATTGAGAAAAAATATGTTAAACACTCTTGTTTTTTTCAATTACTACTAGATGTTGATGATACATGTTTTTGGAAGAATAAAAGATTTTTACAACAACAACAAGGTTCGTTGGAACAGCATATTGTTTTACCAACCGAGTGCATAGCTCAAACTTCACCAAACACTAATCAGGTTTTAGTAGTTACAAGACCCGGAAAGTCAACGAAACCATTTGAAGAGCGCACCATGATATTTAAAAAAAGGAAAATTAGGAACTGTTTTGACACAAAATCCCAAGTAGAATTAGCACTTGCAAACAAAATAAATTGAAGGCGTTCAGGCAAAAGAGATGCAGCAAACTTGGTAAGGGAGTTATCTTTTTATCGCCAGCGCTCGTGCAACCGATCTTAAAGAGGAAAGAAACACAACACATTTATTCCCTTCATACTATCTCATTTAGAAAGGTAAGGAACATGATATTCCCCCAAACACAACATTACAGTGCCACTCAGCCACATCTGAGTGGGTTAATTTACAAGCCCTTGTAGATTTGCACGAACAACTGATTTGTAAAGCGCAATGGGAAGTTATAGAACAAGGTGACTTACAAGTGAGAATGGTACTGAAAGTCGATATAAAAAAACCTTAACGGGGGTACAGATGAAAATTTGTTTTCAAGTACGTAATTTAGTGCCTATTATAATTGAGTATGTGAGCTCTAATAGTGTTGTGTGGCAGAATCCCCAACCAAATTCAACTGGATTCGCTTTTCCATGAAAAATAAAAGAAAAAAGATGTAATAAGATCAGAAAATAATAAAATGCTAAATAATATCAATAATACAAACACAATATTTCTATTTAAATTATACTTCAATAGATGCCACGAGCATAATTTGGAATTGAGTTCCGCTAGAATACGAACATTTCACAATGAATGGTTGCAGGAAATTATCTCGATGGTTAAGGACAACACTATAGAAATTATTGAAATTACAACAGAAGTCTGCGAAATTGTAATACTAAGTGTGCTTACATGAGCTTGTCCTTGTTCTACGGCCAGAGTCGCCTCATATATGGCCGCCATCATATTCCATACATAATGTATGAGACCATAATCAGTGATAATAAAATGCACGACTGGATCACACGAACTTGCTCTTATGTAAAAGTACTTTGGAATTTAAGATATATTTTATAAATATAAAACAAGGATTTAATGAGATGATAATGTTCAAATGCATAAAATTGCCGTCTGATTTCTAGAAAAGTATGAATTTATGGAAACAAACTTTAAAAAATCGTTTTATTATTAAATACATTTTTTATATAAGAAATTTCTTTAAAATTTTTCAAGAAAAAAATGTGGGATGTGAATTTTAAGTATTTAATAATATTGATTTTATGAAATCATTTCAAAAAATAATCGTTCATAGGTTTTGAAGATATTTATTTGTCAAATTTTTTTTTTTTTTTTTCAAAAATACCCAACAAATATTTTTTCTAATATTTTTATATACAATATTATTTAAAACTTAAGGGACTCCTGCTGAAAATTTTTGGTTAAAATCCTTAGAGCCGTTGGTGAGAAATTCAAAAATCAAAAAAGCGGTTCTATGACAGGTACCCCTAATAACATTTTCCAACAAATTTTTTTTCGACCAAAATATAGTCCATGTCCATAATATCACACTTAATTTTTTTTATCAAAATCGTTAGAGCCGTTTTCGAGATAAATAAGATTATGCATTATGGGTGTTAGTTTTAGAGCAAAAAAAAATTTTAATTTTTCCTTTAGGGAATCACCGAAGACCCTTAAGTACCGAGTTTGAAGAAAATACCTCCAGTAGTTAAGGCTGTAGTTCGAGGTACAGACATACAGACATACAGACAGATGGAATTGCCGGACCCACTTTTTTCGTCTTCGCTATCATCGTAATGTCAACTTTGATCAAAATCTCGAGTTCGATTTTTTTTGCAGAACTTGCCCTAAAGTACCTATGTATATCGCAAGTAAAAATATAATATAATAAAATATCAAAGGGCACGGTAGTGCCCAGCCAAATTCTGGCACTACACCCTTTTTACAGGAACAAACTCAGGCGATTTTTGACCCCTCCCTATCTTCAGTACCAATGAAGTCAGAAACTTAAAATTCTGAATATTGGCTAAGCTAGTCAGGCACAGGCGCCTCACCAAATTTCAATTTTCTAGCATAAGCGGTTCCTGAAATATAAGGCCTCAAAAATCACAAAAACCGTAACTGACTGACTGACTGACTGACAGATCATCAAAATTATGGAGCACTTCCCGACATCGTAGAATCTTGTAATTTTGCACAACGGTAGGTCTTGTCATGCAAGCAGAGGAAAAAATCGAAAATTTGAAGTTTTCCATTCATGAGGCGTGGTATCCGCCCACTTTCTCCGAATTGGTGTTGGTTGAATGCAGCACTTCCGACTGCTGTAAAAGTATGAAGTTTAGTAAAGTGGCAGGGCTTAAATTGCATACAAAGAAAAAAATATAAAATTTGAGGTTTTCCATTCAGGGGCGTGGTATCCGCCTACTTCCTCAGAACTGATGTAAATTATACATGGCAAACTTCCGATTGCAGTAGAACAATGAAATTTGGGAGAACGGTAGGGCTCAAATTGCACATAAAGGAACAAAAATAAAAATTGAGGTTTTCCATTCAGGAGGTGTGGTATCTGCCCACTTTCTGAGAAAATGTTTAATTTATATGGAGCACTTCCGATTGCTGTAGAATGATGAAATTTGGTAGAGCCGTATAGCTTAATGTTAATTCAAAGCGAAAAATAGAAAAGCTAAGATTTTTCATTCGAATTGTCTTTTTATTGTCATTTTCAAACTATACATGCATCTTGAAAATTCATGACTTTTCTGAGAACTAGACTGCTCGATTTGGTACTCTATGTTATGTTAACATGAATGAAAAAAGAAAACATTCAATACCGAATATTTAAAGTAGAATAATATTTTTTATTTTATTTACAATGTAATAGTGAAATTTTATTATTTAATGATTACTGACTAAAATTTGTTGGGCTTACTTGGCAAGTTTTTTTTTATGCCCAATTCGAAAGGTTTTAAAAACTTGACCCATCAAATTTTATTCAGTAATCATTAAATAATAAAATTTCTCTATTATATTGTAGCTGTTTCAATATTATTCTACTTTAAATATTCGGTATTAAACCTTAATGAAGTAATAAGAACTTGGCGTACTTTTAGATCTCAGTACTTTTCACGGCTGACTTGATAGACAAAGGTTTTTGTATAGAAGAACTTGGCTCTTTTTTTAACGTTTATGTTTTTGGTCTGATATCTTTTTTGGGAAGCGTACGAAATCCCCCCAAAAAAATCACCATTGGACAAGATAAAATCTTCATGGAAAAATCTCCAGAAAAAACAATTTTTTTTTGCCAAAATCTCTAAATCCTTGTGTTTCATATGACATTTGTTAACTAAATAAAATAATATGTCTAAAACAAATATTTGTATGTTGTGAAAATGGCGCTAAAATCGCATGATTCACTACTGGAACATATTTGTTTTGAAGATTTTAGCTAGAAGAATTCGGTTTAGAGATTTTGGGTTTTGGAGATTTTAGCTTAGGGAAAACGTCACCAACCGAACTTTTATGACCTTGACCTGACCTTGAGACCTGAAATTTATTACAGAGTATATAATAGATAATAATGATGAAAGGGTAATTTTATAAGTTATTTAGAGCACTGCAAAGTGTGCTTTGAGTATCATCCGAAAGAATTTAATTTCACAAAAGTTCATTTGAAAATTGATCCCTTATAACTTAATAGTTTAAAGAAGAAGTTGATTTTATGAAACGATTTATATCCATTAGTAAAATATTAATTAGAAGACATAAAACGTAAGTTTGGTTTTGGAATGAATGAATAATTTCACTTAAATTTTAATTGGAAAACAATTTCACAAGATATCTCTTTTGGTGATAACTAAAAGTTAAAAAGATTCTCACTTAAAATGGAAAAAGTTCCTATCTACAATAGATTCCCATGGAATTATTTCCCTGGACCACTGAGGTCGTACCTTTGTTTATAAAACTTATAATACTATCAAGAAGATGAAAGATTGTGGCGACATCTTAAGGCTAGGGACTGTAATTGCTAGATTTGTCTTTGCTAAATTTAATAATAAAATATTCTTTTTTGTAGATACTACTTGTTTTGTATGTTATCTTACTCTCCACTGTACAATTTAGCACTAATTTCAGCGCCACCACCAGGCTAGCGTTCGCAATACAAAATCACGCTCCATGATAATACTATAGGTTGTATATACAAAGGTCGTACTTGTATTCTTCAGCAAAATTAAAATTACTAGCCGACCCAGCTCTCGAAATTCGAGTGCCAATTTATTTATTTAATTCATTATCATTCAATAAAAGACAGAGAATTCATGATTTGTTTTAAATTGTTGAATGCAATGAGAAGTATATACTAAGCACTCAATCCTGGAGTCCAAAGGAAAACAGTTAATGGTAAACAAACTTTCAAACCTATACACATTTTTCACACATGAACAATTATTATTGTTTCGATCCTTTCATGTCATTGTCCTTCAGCTGTTGTTATGGCCATAATATTGGAATCGAACCCACGTCGCCGGAGTGACTTCAACCTGTGA
Source organism: Philhelius festivus (assembly GCA_963931855.1). NCBI lineage: Eukaryota > Metazoa > Arthropoda > Insecta > Diptera > Syrphidae > Philhelius > Philhelius festivus. The sequence continues at coordinate 69,257,212 of OZ007555.1, forward strand.
ATTTTGTGTTACATCTAAAACTTTCACTCTCATCATTTTTTCATATCACGGCAATAAACAAAATATTTTTCATTCTATTGGGACTCGAACCCACGTCTCGTTGAAGTGACGTCAACCTGTGAATTATGTGTTACATACATGTGATTTTTTTTTTAAATTTCACTCTCATTATTTTTTCATAACGCGCCTAAAGATATATAGCTTACTTCAAAAACATAAATTCAATTTACTTTTGTAAAACTTTTTTTGTTTGCACATCGAGCGGCCAGCTGTTTATTGTCAACAAAAAATGATAAAATGGAAGTGTTCCGAAAATGAGGTAGGTTTGAGCCCATGGAACGCATTCAGCCATGGAGATTTAAATTTGTATCGTAATGGTCATGGTCGTCCGCATTTTCGACGACGCGACGTCTCACGTCTGCATTTTCTATCTTCTCTCTTTCCCTGACAAATACATTTCGAGTACATATTTTGTATTCTCTTTTTTCGCAAATATTTAAAATTCAAATGCAGACAAATGTAAATAAGTTTTGAAAATAATTGACTTATACAAATACGCAGAGCTATAAGAGCTCAAATACTAAACAAACACATGCCTAATATTTAGATTGATAATATTTCTTCATTTAGGGAGGTTATAATTCCTCCCCTTTATCAATTCACCCGTAATACCCGCTTCGCTAGGTATGCTCATCAGTTAACCCTTGAGCATAACTTTGGTCGTACCATCAAATATAGAGATTCGTTTTTTAGTCGCACAACACGATTATGGAATAACTTACCCGGCACAGTTTTCCCTCGCCATTTCAATTTGCAAACATTCAAAACCAATGTTTATCGTCACCTCCTTCCTCTCCCTCCCTAATTTTCCCATCGCCTGTGCTGTGTTTAACATTATAAGGGTCTATTATAAAAAAACATTCAACAACAACAAAATGTTCATCAACTTCTGTCGTGTTAGCGGATTTGTGTAATGTGAACCCACCTTAATGTTTCGTGTTCTGGCTTTGGGTTTTCGCTGAATGCTTTCATTTTTCATATTCTGGATTTTACATTTCTAATTATGTGTCAGTCGATTTGACATTTCTAATTGTTTTTGTTTTTGTTTTCCGGGCATTTTTTTGCAATTTTTATTTATTGTTTTATACAAATTTCTGTGTAGTATACTTAAATAATTTTGGCATTCTGCAAATCTATGCAAAAAATGCTTTCGTTTAATATGTAATCAGAACAAAAACATAAATGTTTAAAAAAGAGCCAAGTTCTTTTATACAAAAACCTTTGTGTAGCAAGTCAGCCGTGAAAAGTACTGAGATAAGTACGCCAAGTTTTTACTTCATGAAGGTTTAATACCGAATATTTAAAGTAGAATAATATTGAAACAGCTACAATGTAATAGTGAAATTTTATTATTTAATGATTACTGTCTAAACTTTGATGGGTTCACTTGTCAAGTTTTTAAAACCTTTCCAATTGGGCATAACAAAAACTTGCCAAGTAAGCTTATCAAATTTTAGTCAGTAATGATTAAATAATAAAATTTCACTATTACACTGCACACTACTTGACTGCAGTTGTTGTCTGTCTATTTTTATAAATGTTCTTATACGACATTTCTTATGAGGAAGGATTCAAAATTGGCATGAGTCAATTCCTGTAAATAAGCGTGTTGCGTCAAAGTTGCTATTGAACCATGCTACGGTGTTCAATTCGACTTTAATAACCTGATTTTCACGTTCTTAAAGCTTAGAAACCTAACTGCTTTCAAAATGTTGTTTATTCCATTATATCAAAAGACCTAAGTATCTACATTCATAATTAAAAATAATGTGATCAATTAAACGTGTTTATTAAAGCCCCAACGGACGACGCACGCCTGTCGCGGCGTGACAAGTATACGAGCAAGAGCACGCTTTTTCTAATCCGTCAGGTTCTTATACTCGTACTAAAACTATTTTTACCACTTTTGATTATTAAGAATAGCTAAGTTGACTTAAAGCTTCATAAGACCCGGCAGCCGGTAAAATTAAAATAATTTCGCTCAACCCATACATTTATTATGTAGTGCATATTTAAAATTTCAAAGTTAATCGTTTTAGAAGATTTAAATTAAAAACTAAACAATCTTTTCATATCTTACGCGTCTAGCACTTAATTGCTAATCAACATAATTTCCGCGCTGCCATCACTATGATAAAAGTGTAAAGTAGCTATTCACACGTCGCGTCATGGAGCAAGTCTTCGGTTGAATAAAATTTAAAACTAGGTAGGCACTTATAAATTGTTAAACGTCATACTCAACTGGTTTGATTTCTGGGTTTCAGGTTTGGTACAAAGATCTTTTGGTGGATGGAGATACTAAATCTGATTGCTCATTTAAATAAACTATGGATGGAGTCAGTTGAATTAAAGAATTGTTTATTTGGTCACGGTTTTATTTTATTTATCTTTGATTAGCATCATTTGCATGTAAGAAGTAGTGATTAATACTCCATGAATTACGACTTAAGAATGTAGGAAATTTACCGGTTAAATGCTTAAAAAAACATGGTTGCATTCAAGGTCGTAATGTAGGATGTTCACTCGAATTAAAATAATTGAATAGATAAAATTTCGAAGAAGAGATGTAAACTGAACCCTCTGTCTGACCAAACGAAGATTTCTTAAGATTTTTACTTTATTATGTAATTGTCGCATAACGAACACTCAACAATACCCAGTACGCTGATTTCAATCATACAGATCAGAAACTCTGGTATTCTTAGTACAGTTCATAAGGTTCGTGGAAGTACCTTCTTTATACTGAAATAGAAAACTTAGCACCATTTAATTGGACGTATTGAATTATTTATTTAAAATAGATTTCTAAGTTTTTGTTCACAAAATTTGGCATTTTGTCCTGGCAACCTCACTTGAACTGAACAGTTGACTAGTGAGAAATATTGGAATATTTAGATCATATTTACATAAATTCTTGAGAACTTATGTCGTTTTTATTTGGCAATCCGGAATCTCTCTCCGAGTCCAATTCGGAATCCCAACTGAACACTTTTTTTTTTTTGATTCTGTTGATTCTGAAGTAATGAAAATCAGAATAATGTTTGTTGAAAGATACACTTAGCACAATTAAGATACAAAAAATTACAGCTGTTGAGTTTTACGTTTAAGAATATGAATGTGTGAGTGCTTTTGGTTTCGATTCTGATTTCAAATCAGAAGCAAGCAAATTTCTCTTCTTTTCAGAATCAGAACTGTCATTTTTTCCCAAGTGAATACTTTCAGAAGAGTCCAGAAGGCTTCCGGATTGCCAAATAAAAACGACATTAATGACAACATATTTTTATACAATGTTCTTATATATGTAGTTTATATTTCAAAAAAGAAGCTTACAGAAGCTTAAATTTAAATATTGTATTTAACAAATATTTCAGATTAATACTTCTAAGCGATGCGACTATAACTGGTTTCAAAACTAATCAGTGAAAAACTCATCGTAAGTAACCACCTGTAAAATTTCACCCAATAACAATTTGATGATATCTGAGTATCCTTCATTAATTCCGCTCTCCAATTCCGTCCAAACATCTCTCCAACTTTCGTTGATCACTTTGTTGAGTTCATCACCTAAGGCTTTGTTGCCATTGAATAAGTTATCTAATCGAATGGTCATTCTGAAAAATAAAATATTTCAAATCAACACAAAATCAAAAAACACGCACAACTTACGATTCGGGATCATTTTGTACTTTCATTTTCGAAATTGATATTTTTTGCTTCCCATTCTCATTAACAATTGCAAACTTCAGCTTCACACCGCTTTTAAAATTCTTTAATTTTATTTCAGCTGTTCCATTACCCACAATTGGCAATAATAAAATTCTGCCATTTGCTTCATAACGACCAATTATTCTCAATTCAGGAACTATCACATACACTTCGAATTTAGATTTGTTCGGATTCTTTTCGAAACCAACTACCTTGGTTACATTTGTTTTTGACAGGCCGAAAACATCAAGATCCATGAATTTAAAGTTTAAATTCAGAGGATTATTTCCATGGGTTCTAGCAACAACCATTTCTTTCAATTGAACGGGTTCAATTTTGCGTAAGCCGAGTCCGGGGTTACCGTTGGGATAATTATGCAAAATTTTAGTCGTGGTCTTTGCTATGCAAACTACATTTCCTGAATGACACTTTTGAATATCTGATGCTGCAACATTGGAATTGTTTTTGAAAGAAAAAGTATCGAATTTATTATAAAAAATTAAATACTTACGTATTTCAGCGAAACATTCTTGATTAAGAATAAATAATCCTAAAATAAACGTTAATAGAAATATGGGGCTCATATCTCTAAAAGTATTTTTAATTTTTGGTTTATTTGACCACAAATATTTTCAGCGGCTACGTTTATATAGAATATCTATGACACTAATGGTTCTGCTCGAAGTGTTCCTTGTTTTATATTCAGGAAATTATGTTACAAACAGAATAAAGATTGAACTTTGATCCGAGCAAAAATAAACCTAAATTTGATTGTTAGCATCAGTTTATGGGAGAAAGAGTCATTAGAAAAAAAATTGAATCTAATATAATAATTGTATTATTATAAACACGATAACATTTCTTGTTTTTAGTTTTGTTAATTGCTTTTTGTAGTAGAGACTTGTTTAAGTGTCTATGAAAAATTGTTATAAAATGGAAGATTCATCCATAAGGTTTTGCTTAAATACGTCTGAGCGCTAATTGAGGTCTTCGGTCTGTGACACGTAATTGATACGTTCAACGGACTTAAGGGATTTCAAGGTAAGGCATGTTTCAGGTTTCTGACTAATACACTTCGCTTCAACTAAATAAGCACAAAAATTTTCTATGGTATGTTGTCCATTTTTTCATAACTTTGAGCGATAATGTATCATTTGATGATGCTTACCGTTTGCTTGTGATGTTGTAAAAAACAAATCAGAAAAAATAATTCAAAAAGTACCTACCGCTATTTTTTTTTCTCGCTCTCTTGCAAAGCGTTTCATATGGAAAAATGCAGATTTTTTTTTGCGTCAACTGAATAGACACAACTATTAAAATTGGAAATAAAAGCTAACGAAATGAAACAAGTTTTTCTTTAAATATTTTGTTATTGGTTACTTCTAGTAGTGGGTACTGCCACCTTTATTGGTAATTACTTCATAAATTCGGTCCTGCATGGAATCGTACAGGCTCTTTAAATAGTCCAGCAAAATTTCCCACTAATTTAATGGCTGCAATTAGGGATTCTTTGTCCTCAAACTGACGGCCAGACTCATGAACTTTTCGTACCAACCATCCCCATACATTTTCTATAAGGTTCAGGTCGGGTGAGTACGGTCGGCAGTCATTGAAGCAATTCCACATTCTGGTCCTGTATCCAAATTTAGACAAATCGTGCGGTGTGGATGGGGCGTTGTCCTGCTGGAAAGTCCAGTTAATGGGTCCAAAAATATACGCAAATTTAGGAAAATTTGTTTCCCATAGTAGCTTACTGCTCCCCATACCATAACTCCACCTTGTCGACTATGATGCCGCGCTAAAAATCGTTCTTCCTCACATCGTGGAAATAATAATTAAAACCATCAGGGCCATCAAAATTGAACTTCTTCTCATCAGAAAAAACGACGTAGCGCCATTCATTTTTCCAACTCATATGGAGTCTAGAAAATTCTAAACGCATACCTTTTCGTTGCTCGTTTAGTGGTGGTTTCTTTTGAAGTTTCAATCGTTTTAAATGATTTGCGCTGTTTATTACTCTGCGGACTGTTGAAACGCTTGCAGCTTTTTGTTTAATTTTTGCCGCAGAGTCACACGAATTGGAAGCATATCTTAAAATTGCTCTTCGATCAACTGAAGTTGTTGCGGGTTTTTTTTACCTCCTTTCATGTTTTTCGTACATAAACTTTTATTTCTTAGGTAGGAATAGACAACACTAAAAATTCGTTCAATTTTATTAGCATAGCACGCCCGGTTAGTCCTTGTTCTTTTAACAAATCGATTTTAGCTCTTTCGACACTATTTAAAGCTTTTGATCTACCCATTTTTTTCTTAATTTCAATTAAACGGCTAAATTTCACTTAAAAACTTCAACTTTTGATTAAATGTGTCAATCACCTCAAAACTCTCATTAACAATTAAGATAATGACCGAAAATGACAGCGTGTCTATTCAGTTGACGCAAAAAGACTGCATTTTTCTATATGGAACGCTTTGCAAGAGAGCGAGAGAAAAAATAACAGTGCTTTTTGAATTATTCTTTCAGATTTGTTTTCTCAACATCATAAGCATCATCAAATGATACATTAAAGCTCAAAGTTTGAAAAAAAAGAGCAACATACCTTAAAAAATGTGTGTGCTTATTCAGTTGAAGCGAAGTGTATGCTGTACGTAAATTGAAGAAATTTGAAGACAGCTAGCTGCTTAGTCACATACTAAAAGCTCGCTCTTCATTTGAATAATGTGCCTTATATTATTATTTTTATATTAATACTAATTTCTCGTGCCTGTCGTCTCACGGGCACATAACAATTTAGGGTTCCACACTCTTTAAACGATAGACTTGCAATTTATTCATCATCATTGCGAATTCAAATGGACTAAATAGTTGGATTCAACAATGATGTAATTTGGAAAGAACCATTGTAATTTTGTATATCGTGCAAGAAAATCTTTGATCGATAAAATGCAATGATGGGAGTGGGTTGGCTGCTTCATTTGTAATGAGCGCCAAATGCTAATTTCTAATTTTCAAGTTTGCCCGTCTGTTTTTCCGACGGACGTTGTAAATTATGTGCGTAAACTTTAACTGAGCCAATCGAACTCGAATGTTAACGTTGTTCTAGAGTCATAATGGATCGCTTATAAGAAATTCTTATTTAATTTACCTCCAAATACTCGTATTATTCGTCAATCACATTGACTTGACGATCATAATAGTTTGCTTGCGTTGCGAACCGTGACAGTACTCGTAGGTGTTAACTTTGGCCATACTGTTGTCCAAGAAAATTGACAAATTCGCCAGCCTGACGATTGGAACCCGCGAATCTGGCCACCCAAGGTATTGCTGTCACATGTCTGATATAATTAAACATACAATTGCTGAGAACATCGAAAATGTGGGGTATTTCCAGATTTAAAACGGAAAAAGGCCATTTTTTGTTTGGCTTTTTTTCGTTTGGCGTTATTTCACGTCACTGTTGGACTTTCATGCAGTGTTAAAAATTCAGCAAATTGGGATATAACTGAAAAATAATTCTCGACAAAAATCTCTTCTGGAAAATAAAAATGGCTGACGGTGAAAAAAATTCTATTCCTAAGTTCGAAGGAATAAATTTTAGTCAATGGAAATTTCGACTTGATTTGTTATTGGAAGAAAAATCCCTTGTCGATGGTGATTTGGACTTCTTTAAACAAGAAGAAAACACCGAAATCGAAAACGATAAACTGGTGGCCAAAGATGCACAAACGGTTAATGACGAACAGCCCACTTTCATAATGAATAAGTCTATTGAGTATGTTTCAGCGAAAAATTATTACTTGTCAACTAGGTATGCGCAAACAACTAAAGTCTTTGAAATTTGAGGGCAATTATATGCAGAAACATTTTGTGAGATTTGATAATAGTGTCAGTGATTTACGTTTGACGGGAGCAGGACCGGAGGAATAGAATCTTATCGTAAGTTAATTTCTCACATTGGAGGAGAAATATGATGCCTCGATTGAATCGCTCATAAAAATTAATGAATTAAAATTAACATTAGGCTATGCTAAATTTCGATTACTGGATGTGTTTGCTAAACAAAATATTAGTACAAGGCCCAAAATGATTGTGCTTGTGCAATATAAGCGAAGAATCCAAACATGGTTTTTTCAGGTGTTGTATAAAAAGGTCACATTGAATCCAGATTCAGAGCGAATTCCAAAGTTAGTTTGGAAGGGAAATTCATCAAAGAATGAATCAAGTGCTAACTGTGCTACGCAGAGTAATTCGAATGAACATTCAATGCTATCTGTGAAACAAGAGCTGTTTTCGAAAACGTCAAATTAACGTCAATTTGATCGTCAAATGATCTTCTTTTTCTGACGCAAATATTGCTGTCGTCCTGCTTGCACAAAATCTATTTGATCAACGTCAGTGAATTTTCTTGCAAATGCATTTGACGTTTACGAACACGTTCAACAAAATTAATAATGTATGCTAAAAATTTTTCAAAAATTGTGGTTGAGAATTGTTCGAAAAAATTAAATACGTGCTACTAAAGCAAAAAAAAAATATTTTTAAACAAAAAGAAAGGCAATTTGGTTTAAACTTCGAAGTTCGGGTCGTAAAACTCCAAAGGTGCGAATGCGTAGTTACATCAAAACAATCGAAAAGTTTTCGGATGAGGAATCCTTCAATCATTTCAGAATGTCAAAACAATTATTTCTTGTAACTACAAGCAATTGAAACGTTTCAATTCATAAAAAATAACATTCTTAATGAATACCTAATGGTAGGGATTGAAGGAAGAATTAAGCCCTTTATGGAAAAAGGCAAAAACAGGACGCCCAGGTACAGACTTAGAACAAAGCCTATACATTCCTCTTTGGGCTTTAAGCAACAAAAATTCATACCGAGAAATCGAAGATTGTTTCAACAAATCTATCAACTGCGTTTTTCATACTTTAATTAAAACTTATAAAACAATTGTGCAAAGAAGACAAGAAGACATTGCTGGTCCTTAAAGGAATTCATCAAACTTACGAAGCCACTGAAGTTAAGGAGGAGCTCATTGCGGAAGGCATCGCAGTCTTAGCAGTAAGTCCCTACAAGACCCGATCAGACAGGAAGTACAATAGCTTCGTCGTTGAAGTTTCCAAAACATCTGATATCCCAGCAATTTACGGAAAAACGCTTCTTATGCACCAAAAAGTCCATTGGGAGAAGTTTAAATCCACCACCATTACACAGTGTAAGAATTGCCAAAAGTTTGGACATGTTGCTAGTAACTGTGGCATGAAATACCGTTGTGTAAAATGCAAGGATGATCATATTCCAGGAAACTGCTCTAGGACCCTCAACAAAGTCAGTGACGATATGGTATTCTGCGTTAACTGCCAACAGACTGGGCACCCTGCCAGCTACAGTGGATGCCCTGCAAGGAAGAAGAAACTGGCCGAAAAAACGAAGACAGCAACACAGAAGCGTGAAAATCACCAATTTGCTGTAACATCAGCAAAAAAAGCGATTGTGAATGGCTTATCATACGCTAGCGTTGCAGCCACATCTGGAGCAGCTTCAAAACCTTTAGGAGGCCCATTTAAGAAGGCAGGGATTAAGCCAGCTCCACCAGCACCAGCTACAACGCCATTTGCCAAACCAGTAGTCCAGAAGAGGACTGCACCATCCAACACATCAAGCCAAAAAGGACAATCACAGTCTTTCAACATATTTGATGATACCGAAAGACTGTTTGGAACAGATCTCCTTTCTCTTCTCCAAAAGGCAAAGGAGGTAGTTCCAAGCAATTACGGTAGTCTCAATGATAAAGAAAAAACAGTTATATTGGGTAAACTTATTTGCTCATTATGTATATAAGAAACTACCTATCCTTCATTACATATAACGTTAATTCTATTTATTCTACAGCCAGACGTATTTCACTAAACTTTTTTTTAAAATCAAAGAAACCCGATATTATCTTTTTACAGGAAACAAACATCACAGCAAGAAACACCCTTAAACCGGAAGGCTACACATCCTACAGACAGGACAAGACATCTGAAGGCAGAGGAACTGCCATCCTCTTAAAATCGGACCTCAAAAGCGAGTACATTACGGTACCTGTTCTGCGCTGCATGGAGACTACAGCCGTTGCGATCAATATGTCGGATAATGAGACGCTGCTTCTTGTCTCAGTATACAACAAGTGTAACGCAACAAGATGTGACATCATACATGACCTCAACGCCATCAACAATCTGGCTAGCCAACATACGTACTGTGTACTTGGAGGTGACTTCAATGCACGACACCCACTCTGGCTGGACACCAGGGAATCTACACAAGGAAAAGCAATTGTGGACTGGCTGGAAGACAACCCCGAGCTTCACTCATTGGTGGTTATATCGCAACATAGGCCCACATTTCCAAGAACTCCGTCGCTGCTAGACTTCTTTTTAGTGACGTCCAATTTTACGAACATCCTTCCTGAGTTCCAAAACTTCACTTGTGTTGCACACGATAGTGACTCGGACCATCTGGCGGTTGAGATGAGAGTCAGATTGAATTACAGGATTACAACTGAACGTCGTATTCCCGAATTCCAAATCCAATACGAAAAACTGAACTGGATAAGATTCCGTTCAGAAGTTGAAGAACGCCTACCAGAAGTCTCCAGCGTCAACAATCTCAACAACAATGAGATCGATAACACCATTGCTCAATTTGAAACAGTGGTCAACAATGCTTTGGACAGGCAGAAAACACCCCGCACCAGCAGAGATAAATATGCAAACTTACCCCAACATATACAATTAATATATGCTCACCGGCAAAGACTTCGCAAAAGCCTCCAAAGAATATTCCACAGGACCTTTAACAGGGAAAGTGTCGAATACCGTCGGCTACACTCAGAACTTCAGTGCACTAACACAATGTTCAACCAGGCAATAAAACATCACCAGGAAAAGGATTTCAGGAAGAGACTCGAAGATATCAAACCTGGACCTGACACGTTTAAAAAGATCAATCTGATTGTTGGAAGACCAAACTCAATTCCAGACACCATCCTTTATGGACAAGAAGTATCAACAACTTCTGCAGAGAAAGCTGAAGCGTTTGCAAATCATTTTCACGATAGTTTCAAAGACCGCCCTCCCGTACACCTTCCTGACTTTATCGAAGACGTTGAAACTCGCTTTCAAGAGATATCAGCGACCACCGAAACCGTGACCCTGTTCAACAAGGAAAACCCATCATCGGAGCCGACGCTGACAGATGTTTTCACTTCCCCTGAAGAAGTAGCTGACATTATCTTCACTGGAAACTCCAAAAAATCAGCAGGAAGCGACAAGATTTCTAATTACGTACTCAAAAGGTTACCAAATCTTGCTGTTCTCCTGTTGACTATAATCTTCAATAACTGCCTGAACAACAGCTATTTCCCTGCAGCCTGGAAAACCGCAAAAGTGGTACCTGTCCCGAAGAAGAACAACCGCGCAAATGTGGAAGGATATCGGCCAATTTCTTTGCTCAGCAGCATGAGTAAGATACTGGAGGCGTTGATATTGAAGAAACTCAACGTTTTCTGCAGAGAAAGAGATGTCACACCGGAGTTTCAGTATGGCTTTCGAAATAAACACTCTACCCTACATCCATTACTGGGACTCCATACTGATGTTACAATTGGACTCAACAAAAAGGAAACAACTGTAGCGTGTTTGCTGGACATCGAAAAAGCTTTCGACAGCGTTTGGATAAAAGGATTGCTATTCAAACTCTCGGAACTTGGACTTCCTAATTACTTAGTAAGAATAATCAAAAATTTCCTAACCCATAGACTTTTTTATGTACAGGTAAAAAAACATGTGTCATCAACCAAAGGAATTAACGCTGGAGTTCCTCAAGGATCAAAACTTGGACCGCTGCTGTTCAACATTTACACTGCTGATCAACCAGCCAACTTACCAGGTACAAAGACGAAGCTTTATGCAGACGACTCAATCACATACGCTACCGCTTTTTCACCAGAAATTGCTGCCAGGAGAGTGCAAGAGCACATTAAAAACCTATGGGAATACTATGTCAAATGGGGACTGAGGATAAACAGCGAAAAGACTGAACTCATCTGCTTCAGAACACCAGTGACTGTCATTCGAAGACGAGCGTTTGCAACACGCTGTGATGCAATCAAAATAAAGCTTCCAGACAACTCTGAAGTGACTGTCAAATCATCAACGAAATACTTGGGAATCAACTTTTCCAACAAATTCAAATTCAAAAGGCATGCAGACTTGATGTTGAAGAGAGCCAACTATTCTCTGCACTTGGTCCATCCGCTTCTCAGGAGGCGAAATGGACTAAGTAAGAAAACCAAGCTGCTTGTGTACAAACAACTTATTCGACCCGTTCTGACCTACGCCTTTCCCATCTGGTTTACTATTTCACCTACAGCAATGAAAAAGATGAAGCTTTTTGAAAGAAAGATGCTCCGCATTTGCACTGGACTGTACCGTAACCCACTGACGAAGAAATATATACCAACAAGGAATCTGTATAAAGAAGCAAAATTAATACCACTAGACGAGTATTTACTGCAGCTCTCCGGAAAAATCATCAGGAACCTGGAAGATCATCCCAACACAGAAGTGCAACAACTTCTCCAGCATGAACTAGAGCCTCGTGACAAGTATCTATACACCCGAGCCATCACTGACGATCAATTTGAAGACATCATCCATAACGACAACGCACCCTTTTACGAGAAGAACAACAATCAATACTATAGGGGTTAAAACACCCACTCATCAAAAATTATTATTTAGTTAATATTAAAAAATCATGAATTAGATTAAGAAAACATTAATATGATATTGTAAGCAAATAGCATTATGTAAAGCCAAATGAAGAACGTTGGGCCCCTATTGTTGAGCCAACATGATTTAATTTAGTAATAAGTTAGTTTTAAGTCAAATTGTATATAAAACAAATTGAAAAATAAAATTCTTAATCTAATCTAATCTAATCTAATCTAAAACAATTGTGCGTCCACTTTCAAAATTTGTGAGATGGCCAACTACAAATGAAGAAATTGATAATGTTGTGCACCAATTTAACTACTTTCATCCACACACACACACACGAAAAAGACAATCTAAACTCTATTTTCTGAACTTTAATTATTTTTTTCGTCAATTCGATTTTTTTACTGCAAAGCTGCGCCGAAAATGATGTTATCGAACATATGACTTAATCAAACTGCGTTATCGAAAATAATGCTTTTGCATGAAAATTTCGTTTTGGGCTTTCGAACAGTTGACTTTTGCAGTTTGCGTTTAAGAACATTATGCAAATGCATTTTTGATGCAGATGACGTTTTCGAAAACGGTCAAGATGTTCAAAGAAATAATATGCTTGCAACAGACACAATAAATGAATAAAAAGAAGTGCTCTCAGCGAAACGCAATGACGAATTAAAAATCAGATTTCCGTTAAGGTGTGTCCAGACCAAAGAAACATTTTTGAAACATTTATCAAACATTTCAGAAACATTTAAAAAACATTTCAGAAACAGAGAAACATTTCTGAAATGTTTCTTAAATGTTTCTGAAATGTTTCAAAAATGTTTCTTTGGTCTGGACGCTCGCGAAACGTTTCTAAAATGTTTATGAAATGTTTTTCTGTTTCCCATTCCGAATGGGAAACTTTATTTGTTTCCCAAGCATTTACATAGGTAGAAAGTGCGTGAGTGGTTATTAATATAAATATAAAATGTCGCGAAAAGTGTAGAGCAACGAGAATGTTATCAAATTGATAAAAATTTATGAAATAAAAAAAGTTTTGTGGGATCGACTCTTGACGAAAAATATTAAAAATAAATCAAAAAAGCCGATTATTATATCTGAAATTTGCGAAAATATAAATTGTGATAAAGATGAAGTAGAAAAAAACTTCATGCGCTTAAAGTGCAACACAGGCGAGAAAAAAAATTACAGACAACTCAATCTGGGAACAATGGGAAACAATGAAACATTTCAGAAATGTTTCTCAAAGCGTCCACACCAAAAAAAAACAAATCAGAAACATTTCTGAAATGTTTCTGCAATGTTTCTGAAATGTTTTTTAAACAAATGGGAAACATTTCAGAAACGTTTTTTAAACAATGTTTCCTGAAATGTTTCTCTGGTGTGGACACACCTTTAGATTATGGAGCAACGGACGATTTGTGTATGCACAAACAATTTTTTAATGATCTGTTTGACTTCGAAGAAATAAATGTTTATGTTGCTAAGAAAAATGAGAAACTCAACAAAGCGATATTTTGATAAAAACTGTTCAGTAAGAAAAATTCCAAATGTGTTGTACGTTGCAGATTTAAAATGCAATCTTCTGTCGAAGAGAAGTTACAAAAATGTGTTTGATACTGATTATGCGTATTCTTAGAAAAATGGCATTACACAATTTTTTGCAAGTGGACAGCTGCATGAGGTGACATTTTACTTGTTGTATAATATATTTGCTGGTATTGCAGGTGAGGACACTTTAAAATATGATTTGAGTTTTTTCGTTCAGAACATTTTACTTTATTATTTATTTTATTTAAACTATTTTTCCATACCATTTGTTGGTTTTTTATATTATATCTGAAGACCTCAAATTCTCAACAAATCCTCCAAATGTATCTCTTGTCATGTAAAGTGTTTCTTGTAAGCCGTTTTAATTCGGCAGAAAATTGTAGGTCCCTTCCATTTCTGTCGACAACTCGGACACAGCAATGGTCAAAAGTGCTATAAATGGAATAGCTACGTTTCTCTACGACCCGTTTGCCTCTAATTGAATAATACTATTTAATTTGTCAGGTAGAATTTATAATATCAAAAAATTAAAGCCATACAACTTAAAGATTCCTTAATATGTACTCAAAATGTTGTCAAATAATTTGTCCTTCAATTATCAGCGAATTCTGAGCGATTAAGTTCTATCTGTCTTTATTCAAAATGTGCAAACAATCAAAAATTTCAAACCTCAATCCCCACACACAAGGTATGCCCTTTTCCGTTTATTGGATCAAGACCCATAGAACAATCCTAATTGCTTAACTATCGGTAGTCATGCAACCGGAACCTACCTTCAAAATATACGCCAGCCATTTAACTAACGGTTTGAAAACTTTCCTAATTGAATAACTTTGCCTTCTTTATCAATCAAAAAACAACCATCAGAGAAAAGCCTTTTTTATGGCATCGGCAAGACAAGTTATGTTATGTGCGGTGCGGCATGGCGCAACTAGTTATTTGCATGAGAGTTAGTTATTTTTACCCAACATTTTACCAGACATGCTTTTTGAAGCTAATGAACCCATAAAAAACTTCAACAAAATTACAACGACCTTAGGTCACGATTTGATGATAATGATTCAACAGGTAAATGTCTGAGACGAATTCAATGTTAAGGGCATGGGCGATGGGCAACACCTGTTGGTACCTTGGCAGTGAACTTGACTTGAATGTCACGTAAACAATTTGATTATACTTATGTATAAAACAAAATAGTAATGACACACGTGATGAACAGAAAGTCACCGGCATGACATCCGTCGCGTCGTTCAAATGTTTGTTTTTATTTGGATTTTTGTTTGGACTTGGTTGCATAGCAAAATTATGTTGTTTGTTGCGATTAAATAAAATTGTCTCTGATGGTGATTTTGTCATCGATAAAATATTTGTTCTGATTCTTGTCTCTCATTCGTTTGAAGTCCTTATTCGCTTACTGTATTGTGTAGTGCTGTAATTCTGTAAGTTGTTACATAACTCATTGGTAAGTGAAAATTTTCAAAATTATTAAATATCCTCAAAGGAATTCGCAGATGATATAAAATTCAAACTAAGAATGGAACCTTCGACAAGTGCAGAAGGAGCGAGTGGACCAGTTCCTGATGCTCGCCTCGAATTCATGGGTTCTTATGTAATCAAGTCGCTCAAGTTAAAACCAGAAAAATGGACAAGGGTTATCACGGTAGAAGAACACAAGGGCGTTATTAAAGAATTTCTAGATCGACCTACGCCAGTAGTCTTGGTTATAATTTTAACGCAAGCTGCACAACTAGTGCCATCGACAAATTTTCCATTATCCCAGTTGAAGAGCAAGGGCGTGTACTTCATTAAAAAACAACCATTACCCGTACCGAAAGAAGAATGTGAACACTTTATTATTGTTGGAGACCTAGCCACTCGGACAATAGATCAATTGTCAGCATTGGTTGAGGAAGTACTAGTGCCTCTTTTGTCCAATGAAGACAATTACAAGTCATGGCCCGATATGGTTGCGCAAGATGTTCAAAAACATGTTCACAGTTTGAAAAGCACTGTACATCAGGTCAAAGGGCAGGTTAGTGGTGAAACTATACTTGCAATGCCAGTTGGAGTTGAGAAGATCGTAAAGGCTGCTAAAGAACTATCGGAAACTCATAAGTGTAGCTTTGATTTATATTTAAAAAGTGCTATAGAAGGAGTAGTTATAAAGTGGGCTACGCAAATTCATGATGTCATTAAGGAAAGTCCATCCGATGCTTTTCAAAATAATCAAAATCCAACACCTCACGCTGGTAAGTAACTTATGAAATGGATTATGGAAGCTATGTACGAGTGCAACATAGGGGAGTCAAAAATGTTGTGATAGGTTTTTTTTTTATAAACTTTATAAAAATTTGATTTGATATTTAAAAGAAAAACTTGTGAATACAATACAATAATACAGTTTTAGTTTACAAGTTAATAATGGCAAAATAAAATCGGATTCTTATAGAAAAACTAAAAACAAGAATTATTTACTCTACCCGATTTGTCGGAAAGCCAAAAAAGTTCTTCAAATGAAAAACAGGAATAAACCTTAAGGGGAGGCTCTCCTCTTTCGGCGACTAAAAATGCATTTTTTTTTTTCATTTTTTTTCTAGTAAAATATGTGTAGAATATGTAGCTAAAACCGTTTGTCCAAATCCTTTTTTTTTTTAATTAATAGAACAAAAACGAGACCTACCTGTTTGTCTCGAAAATTGAAATTTAGCGGTATTTTAAGCGTAGCATCACAGACAATAGAGACCAATAGTATCTGTGGTAGCATGTTTTACATAAATATTTTTGAATTTGGCGCCTTGTTGGGAAAAAATTGATTATAAATTCCAAAAAAGGTTCTATGTACAACATAGAACCTTATAGTTCTGAAGAGATTATAGGGGAGGAGATGTTTTTGTTTGGAGAAAAAAAGCGTTTATCCTAAAAACAAGACCAAAATTGCGTTTGATTGATATTTTTACATTTAAAAATAAAAAAAATCAATAAAAATATATTTTCTGAAACAAAATAGTCCACAAATCACGTACTTGATGTAAAAACCATACATTTTAAAAGAAGATGATGTTTTATTTTAACTTATTTCAAGCACTTTGAATTTTTCTAAAACTCAAAAGCACAGTCAAATTAAGAACACCATAAAATGTATAACATAAATAAATTTATTTCAATGGTAATTCTTTCAGAACTAAATAAATAACAATAAACGACTGCATTTTTGCAATACAAAAATTCAAGAAATGGAAATACACAAATATTAATTACTACTAGCCGACCCAGCTCTCGAAATTCGAGTGCCAATTTATTTATTATTTGTTATTTATATTATTGGCAGTGTTTTCAAGCAAATTTATTAAATTAAATTTTATTTTATGTAATATGCAAAGTGTTCGACAGTGCAAAAACAAAAATGACCCACAGTGTGTAAATGCGTGTCTCAAGTATATTCTGCACATCTCCGTAACTGTGGCTTTCCAACCTTATAAAATTTATCGAAATCGGTTAAATACTTTTGGAGAAAAGTGTACCACAAAAAACATGTTTGCCGTTTTATTATATGATTCTGAATTTGTTTTGATTAATTTTTTTAAATAATTAAAATTGAATTTTGGCATGCACGGAATGCATTGCTTTAAAAAATTTTATTTTAGCCTAGGATATTGTGTTTCGTTATTTTTTTTTAATTCCAATATCCGGATATTCAAACAGTAGCCGTGTTTTTTTTTAGAAAAGTTATCCGTAGTACAGTATGATTTTTATGAGTAACAAATACAACATCCGCAGTAGGATCACTGCCGATAAATAGGAGAAGTGAAATCCTGCTACGGATAGAGATTTGACGTTTATTCGAGTATCGGCAGTGCTCCTGCGGTGGATGTTGTATTTGTTATTCATATAAAATCCTACTGTACTGCGGATAACTTTTTCCAAAAACGCGGCTAGTGATGTACTTTTGGCTACTCTTCTTAAAGGCTTTATCATACTTCAAGCTTTAAAAATCAATCTTCTTTGTATAAGTAGTTTTGAATCCGACAGTAAAAATATTTTTAAAAACACTAAGGGTATTCATGTAACGAGATAATTTTCCGCTTTGTAGAAAGATATAACTTTCCGCAGCATGTTTTCATGAACACCCCCTAATAAATACTTGCGTAAATGTGGGAAATATTTTGTGAAATGTCAAATTAAAAGTCAGAATCCATACTTCTTTAGTTTACGAGGTTTATTTCTGCACTTTCCGCAGCAAATTTGTGAGATAATTTTATGCGATTTGCAGAAACTTTTTCCCATACAAATTTTGACAGCCCGTTTCTGCGGAGATAAAATTATCTGGTTTACGAGGTTTACGAGGGTTTTCCGCGCTTACATGAATACCCCTACTATCTCACATACCTTTGTGAAAGGTATTGTTTGAAGTTAAATATTTTTGAGCCATCTTGATAATTTTTAAAATCCTGCGCTTTCATTTGAAGAACAATTAAATTTTTATTCTTGTATAATACTCGTATTTTCAACAATATCCGAAACAGAGAAATTGGCGAATAATACTCGAAATTTTTCAAATTTCTTTCGGTAACTCTATGTTATAAGTTCATGTAAGACTTACCGCCAAATGCAAAATCATTGACAGAAAGTTCTATATCTTATTGTTTATAAAACTAAACGGATTTGAAATTATGAAAAATGTCATAGAAAACGTAGGACTTTTTGCTTCAATCAAAAAGTACTAAATTCAAAAAGGTTCTATGTGGATTAATTTTGAGCAAAAAAGTTCTATGTAACCTAAACGCGTTGGTTTTGTATGTGACAGAAAGTATGTTAAAGGTTCTATGTTTAACATAGAACCTTATAGTACTAAATAATAGTGCGAATTCAATGAAAGTTCTATGTCGTTTTTGGTTGTAGTGTTGCCAGTAATTTTTTTTTAATTTTTCGTTTTTGTTCTATCTGAAAGCCGATAAAATTACGAAAATTTTGGTATATAAAACTCATTTTTGATATTTTGGTCGACATATAACCTTATAGTTCTCAGCCAGCGACATGTAGACACTTAGACACATGAGCCATGGCTAGAAAAAAAAAATTAAACGCGTTTATAAATATCAAAAACTTTTTTTTGTACAGCGCTCAGAAGAGCGAAAAAAAGTGGAAAAAACGAACACTAAAATTCAAGCGTCCACCATTTTTTTTAATTTTTGACTTTGGGAAATTATTTTGGTCCAGACTCCAACTACACTCTTCTATTTTATAAAAAACTTTGATTTTTTAATTTTCAATCATTTTTGCATTAGCTAGAGTGGACAACAGCGAACAACTTTTTTTGGAGGTGGTCTCGTTCCGAGGCGCATTGTCTTTTAACGGCCCGGTATTTTTTGATGAAAAAATTATTTTTTGCACTTAATATCATAATAAACAAGTAAAAAAGAATTTTAATTGATTATATCATTCCTTCCATGAAAAAAAAATTCATGAAAAAGTTTCATTTTTGACACTGAAAAAGAAGAACCCCCCATTAAATGAAGTACTATACTATACTCTGTCCAACAAAAATTGTCAGTACAGGGAAGATAGGACGTTTGTCTCTCATTCTGGTTGCATTGCCATTCATAAGTGTGTCGCCTTTTAAAGCTCTCACAGGGATTCCGTAGTTTTCATTATAAATCGCCGCAAATGAGAGTAAAAAACGCGTAGGGCTACCGTCTGCCGATTCAATTGAAATGAAAACAATATTCAATTTACCTTTTCCCAACTCCTTAATAAAAACCACTGAAAAAGCTCCTTGCTTGCAATTGAGAATGATAATGGTAACCAGGGATGGAAAATGAAATTTTTCAATTGTACTGAAATCTGGAATAAAATTGTACTGAAATGATGTCAATTGTACCGAAAACAAATTTTGTACGACGGTCGTGTTGGGGTGTACAACTTTTTGCAAAGAATTACAACAACAATTCCTTAAGAAAAGTCAGTGGCTTGCTCTTTTTTTAGTGGCATTTTTCCTAACGCATTGTAGTGAGGGTGCATCAGGCGCCACTGCTTTAGAAAAAGCTCTCCCATAAGGCCTGTACTGACAATTTTTGTTGGACAGAGTATAGTTTTGAAAGTCACTAACTGTTGACATGCAAACCTACTTGACGAGCAATAAATAAAAAAAAAATGAGATTTTCAATTTTCTTAAAAACAAGAAGACATATCTGGGACCCTACTCTGTATTTCGTTCCGAAAGTCAATCCTATTCGAAAGTGCTTTTCGTTCCGCTTTTATTTTTTTACTCTGTAAAACATTCGAAACGGAAAAAATAGTACTTTTCCCTTCTACGGATTTGTTTTTTTTTCGAGTGTCGAATTATTTCTCATGAGATCTGTCAAATTAAGATATCAAAACATGTAATTTGGGGTAATGAGGTATAGGCGGGTAATGTGGTATAGGCAGTTTTCTCAAAAACTAAGCATTTTTCTTCAACGGTTTTTGCCTTAGCGGACGGTAATATAAATAAAACTAAGTACTCGTATTCAATCAAGTCAAAAATCTTCGTATATCCCAAGCAAATATTTGAGAAGGGTTATTGCGTGAAGTTGAGTTTTTTTTTTGGGTCAAACAAAAAGTGTTTGTGTGCTCTCAAAAGTTGTGTTTGAAGCTAGTTTATCAATTCTTTGCTAAACTTAATTAATCATCTACGAAAAACAACTGTTAGTTTTGTTCAAAAATGTTTATTTTATATTTTATTATTTATTTTTGTAAAAATATATAGTTTCGGCTAATGTGGTATACTAGCCGTGGCTACTGTAGTAGTATACCACTTTACCCATCATAAAAGTTTATTTCTTTTTTTGGCTTTTTGTGTTTTTTCTAAAGATTCATTCGTTAAAATGTCTAAAAGGGTTGAAGTAAGAAAATGAGATTCAAAGGACATGGAATCATACTGTGAGGAATGAAAAAATAGGAAATTTGAGATTTCACACACATTTAAAAAATCTACTGGGTAATATGGTATAGTATACCACAATAGACAGCATAGTGTACCACATTACCCTTTAACTTTCAAAAGTGACGATTTAGAGGTTATATCAATATTTTGTCTAAATCTTTGTTAGTTATTGTTAGAATTCGACGAAAAGAAATCACTTGGTAGCTTATATGTTTTTGGTAAAATCTACCAAATTTAGGATCATTTGTTTCATAACTTTTTCTGTTAAGTCAAAAAAACAAACATGTATACCACAATACCCCAACTTCCTCTACACACAAGGCGGATAAGGACACATTGCGATTGGAATTGCCATTCCGAAAGTAGTGAATTTTATTCGGCTTTAGAAATAGAGAGTACCAAATATACGTTTTCGGAAATTTTCATTTTCGGAACGAAATACAGAGTAGGGCCCCTAGTTTTCAATGTAATTTTTTTTGTATAATTGAAGCAGTAAGTAGTAATCTACTTTAAAGTTAGCAAATTGTTAAGTGGCATTATACTAATACCTTATACCAAGGCTGTTTAAAATTATACACCTAGGGTAATTACGGGAGAGATGCCGCACTCAGCCAAATGCATACATCTAGTCACCTGGGCGAAAAAATCTATTTTACTTCTTGTTCGTCAGGTATTCAACAAAAAAAGGTAGAAACAAAATTGGTAATATCGCATAATGTATGTACCTAACTATGGAAATTTTCCGGTTTGTTGTCCATTCAGAATAAAATGCACGACTGGATCGCACGAACTTGCTCTTATGTAAAAGTACTTTGGAATTTAAGATACATTTTATAAATATAAAACATGGATTTAATGAGATAATAATGTTCAAATGCATAAAATTGCCGTCTGGTTTCCGGAAAAGTATGAATTTATGCAAATAAACCTTAAAAAATCATTTTATTATTAAATTAATTTTTTATATAAGAAATTTCTCTAAAATTTTTCAAGAAAAAAATGTGGGATGCGAATTTTTAGTATTTAATAATATTGATTTGAGGAAATAATTTCAAAAAATGATCGGTCATAGGTTTTTAAGATATTCATTTTTCAAAAAAAAAAATTTTTCAAAAAAACCCAACAAATACTTATTTTTTCGAATATTTTTATATACAATATTATTTTAAACTTAAGGGGACTCCTGCTAAAAATTTTGGCTTAAAATCCTTAGAGCCGTTAATGAGAAAGTCGAAAATCAAAAAAACGGGTCTATGGCAGGTACCCCTAATAACATTTTGCCCCAAAATTTTTGTGGTCCCAAATGTAGTCCATGTCCGTCATATCACACTTAATTTTTTTTATCAAAATCGTTAGAGCCGTTTTC
This sequence comes from Philhelius festivus, assembly GCA_963931855.1. Taxonomy (NCBI): domain Eukaryota; kingdom Metazoa; phylum Arthropoda; class Insecta; order Diptera; family Syrphidae; genus Philhelius; species Philhelius festivus. Next base: position 69,279,582 of record OZ007555.1, read on the forward strand.
GAGATAAATAAGATTTTGCATTACGGGTGTATGGGGGGTACCCTTAGTTTTGGAGCTAAAAAAAAATTTCAATTTTTCCTCTAAGGAATCACCGAAGACTCTTAACTACCGAGATTGAAAGAAATAGGTCCAGTGGTTTAGGCTGTAGTGAGAGGTACAGACATACAGACACACTGAAACATGTTTTTTGTGTACTAAATTTTCCTTAAAATTTTTATAAAAAAAATTGATATGCAAATTGTTAGTATTTAATAAAATACATTTTAAAACGTAATTTAAAAATTTAATCGTGTATCGGTTTTCAAGATATTGAATTTTCAAAAAAAAAATTGTATTATTTTTTTAAAAATCCAAAAACTATTTTTTCAAAAAAATTTTTAGTTTATATTTTTTCAAATGCAAAGCAGCTCCTGCATAAAAATTTTGGTTAAAATCGTTAGAGCCGTTGGTGAGAAATTCAAAAATCAAAAAAACCGTTCTATGACAGGTACCCCTAATAACATTTCCCCCCAAATTTTTTTTTCACCAAAATATAGTCCATGTTCATAATATCACACTCAATTTTTTTTATCAAAATCGTTAGAGCCGTTTTCGAGATAAATAAGATTTTGTATTACGGGTGTACGGGGGGTACCCTTAGTTTTGGAGCTAAAAAAAAAATTTCAATTTCTCCTCTAGGGAATCACCGAAGACCCTTAACTACCGAGTTTGAAGAAAATAACTCCGGTAGTTTAGGCTCTAGTTCGAGGTACAGACATACAGTCATACAGACATACAGACATACAGACATACAGACAGACAGACGGAATTGTCGGACCCACTTTTTTCGTCTTCGCTATCATCGTAATGTCAACTTTGATCAAAATCTCGAGTTCGATTTTTTTTCCAAATGCAGAACTTGCCCTATAGTACCTATATCGCAAGTAAAAAAGTTATCGCGTGTTTTTTCTGCTATATGTATTTTGTGTGGCTAGTAATTATTACAAGAATACGTTTGTGTATTTTTTGTATCTACTTTTTTTTTAAAGTTTTGAAATGTGGTGCGGCTTTTTTCTCACATTTCGGGGAGAGATGCCGCAGTTTTTTTTGAGAAAACGTCGCATGTTAAATTTGATTATCTATTTGTTCTTAAAGGAATACTAAGATTCGTTTTGCCCCGTAAAAATATTCGTAAGACGAAAGAGGCACTGGGAGAATCCCGAAAAATATTGAAGAGGCGATGCATGTCTCTCCGAAAGGTGGAAAAACTTATCTTCAAACAAGAAAAACTAGAAGATTGGATGCAATCAATGTACAAAATCTCGAAAATAGCTGCATGAAAATTGTACACGGATAAAAAACTACAATGCAGCCTTTGCAAAGACTGTGGACAAGATTAAGAACGAGAGAAACAGGTTTCACAGTTGTGGTGTTTCAGATAAAACAAAAGTCTTTTTCTTTTATAATTTTATTTGATATAGATTTCATTTATTTATTGATGATAGTGAAGATAATAATCACTTAGAAGAGGCAAACTGTTGGACCATTCGTGTGACAAATAGGCTGATCGAAAACTGACTGACTTACAAAGTAAAGCTACAACGTTAGTAGCGCATTATATAATCTGACTGCATAGGTATATAATACCAGAACTTCACTATGCAACTTTACTTACTTACAATGTCCCCCCCAGTTTGCCTTTTCTACAGCATCTTAATGCTAATTTAGATATGGAATAAATTTAATTCAATTATAAATAATTCAGTTATAATTTTTTTTTTTTTTTTTTTTAATATTAAATTAATAATGTAAGTTAAAGTCTTATAATTCAATAAAATTGCTTTAATTCATATTTGTACATTGAAAATAGCATCAATAATATTATTTAATACTGAGCATTTAACTAAGGCTTATTGAAATTACTTCGAAGTGGGTACCTGCTGCTGTTTACATTTGAATTTTTGTAACTACGAAGCGGATACCTACTCGTACTGGAATTTATAATTTTAGGACTGATATTATTTGGTGATATCGGTTTTACATTAGTTTTTTTATCGGTTGTTACATCATTGTTTGAATGGATTTCTAAATCAGATTGTGTTTCAGGTTTTGTATCTTTAAAAACATGAATTTTAGAACTTATATCTGTTACAGTAGTAGGAATATAATTATCGGATATATTTTTAGTTTTACAACGAATAATTTGATTAACATGCCTTTTCCAAACTTTTCCATTAACTAGAATATTATAACATCTTTTTCCGAGTATTTTAATTACTTTTCCTTTTGTCCAAAAACTTTTTCCAGCTTTTGAATAATCTTTTGCTAATACAGACTCTCCAACTGTAAATAATTTGTTTTGTTTTCCCTTATAATATTTTTTTTGTTTATTTTGCATGCTTTCTACTTTTTCTTTAACATTAGAGTTATTTATTTTTAATTTTGAAAACGTTAATGGATTTATAATATCTAACCTAGTTCTAACATTTCGATTAAACATTAAATGAGCTGGAGATTTGCCCGTCGTGCAATGAATTGTGTTCCGATAATCAAGGAGAAAATTATTTAATACTCTATTTAAATCTATGTTTGTGGAATTTGTATTGATCGCTCTTTTTAAAGCAAGTTTAATTGTTTTCACACCATTTTCTGCTTGACCATTTGTAGCAGGATGGCCAACGGGAGTATTTAGATGCTTGACGCCATTGTGTCTTAAAAAATCTTCAAATTGCTTAGATAGAAAAGAAGTGCCTTTATCTGTGACTACTTCAAAGGGTAAACCAAACCTTGCAAAAATGTCACGAAGTACTTTGATGGTATGAGTACTAGTGATATCGTTTCCCATGTCCACACATTCTAACCACTTCGTATGTGCATCAACTACAACAAAAAACATGCGTTTAAAAATTGGTCCCAAAAAGTCTAAATGTAACCGTGACCACGGTTTTTCTGGCCATTTCCAATTCACTAAAGCGTTATGTGCAGGATTCTGCTTAAAAGCTAAACAATTTTCACAAGACATTGTTATGTTTTCAAGGTCTTTGTCTAAACCAGGCCACCATAAGTACGATCTTGCCATGCTCTTCATTTTAAAAATTCCCATATGAGTCATATGGAGCTCGTCTAACATCTGTTTCTGAAGTACTGCTGGAATTACTATTCGGTATCCCCAAAATATACAGTCGGACTCTATGCTAAGCTCATTTTTCCTCGACGCAAACGGACGCAAACTAGTATCATGTATTACTTTTGGCCAGCCATTCATGATATATTCTTTTACTTTTTTCAATAATTCGTCAGAACTTGTATGCTCTTTAATGCAGTCAAAAGTCATAGGAATCATACCTATTTGATTTATGTAGTTTACATAAACTCCGTCGATTTCATTACTCATTGGACTATCTAACGGATAACGCGAGAAAAAGTCTGCGACATTGCTCTTGGTGTTTACATATTCAACGTCAAATTGATATGCTGATAGGAATAATGCATAGCGTTGTAACCTATTTGCTGTGATCATAGGAATACCTTTTTTAGGCCCGAAAATTGAAATCAATGGTTTGTTATCAGAGATAAGAGTGAACTGCCTACCGAAAACGTATTGGTGGAACCGTTTTACACCAAACATTATGGCTAAAGCTTCGCGTTCGATCTGTGAATACTTTTGTTCACAGTCTGATAATTTCCTTGAGGCATAACTTATGGGTTTTTCGATGCCATCGCTGTAAACATGTGCTAATACTGCTCCCAAACCTACCGGGCTAGCATCTACTGTTAATTTGATTCGCTCATTAGGATCGTAATGGGCCAGCATAGTTTTTGAAGCAAGCATTTCTTTTATTTTGTCAAATGCGTTTCGTTCCTTGCTCCCCCATATGAATCTGACGTTTTTCTTGAGTAGTTCATACAATGGTGAACAGACTGTGGCCACGTTGGCTAAAAACTTCCTATAGTAGTTGAACATGCCTAAAAATGATTGCAAACCCTGAATGTCCTTTGGTTCTGGAGTATTCAAAATAGCTTCCACTTTTTTAGGACATGTATGCAAACCATTGCGATCAATGACATGACCTAAATAGTTAATGGATTCAACATAAAATGCACATTTTTCTTTGCTAACCTTCAGGCCTGCTTCTTTGATTTTCATTAGAACTACTTCAAGTCGTTTTAAATGCTCTAATCTTGTAGGTGCTGTCACCAACACATCATCCATAAATGCTACTACGCCTTCAATTCCTCTAAGAAGGGATTCAATTGTCCGTTGAAAAATAGCAGGTGCCGATGCCACACCATAGACTAACCTGGTATACCTAAACAATCCTTTTGTGGTGGATATTGTTGTCATATCTCTAGAGCTTTCGTCGAGAACCAATTGTTGATACGCCATTGAAAGGTCTATTTTTGAAAACTCTTTTCCCCCATGCAGCTCAGAAAACAGTTCTTCAATCTTTGGCAGCGGATACTGCTCTACCTGAAGCTGTGGATTGAGAGTAACTTTGTAATCTCCACAGATCCTGACTTCTCCCGACTTCTTAAGTATGGGCACAATAGGCGTACCCCATTCGCTGAAATTTGTGGGCTCAAGAACTCCTAGACCAACAAGTTTAGAAATTTCCTGCTCAACTTTATTCTTAATTGCCAATGGAATTTGGCGAGGCTTAAAAAATTTCGGACATGCATTTTCTTTAAGTTTAAGACTTACTTGATTCTTGTTAAAAGAACCTAATCTACCGTCAAATACCTCATTGTACTTAGACAACACATGCAATAATTCAGAATCTTTGCTACCCGTTTTTAAAAAATTGATTTCTTCTATTCCTATTTTAAACACATGCATCCAATTTCGCCCCAGCAAGGGTGGACCACCATTATCTATGACATAAACATCTAAATATTCAATTATATTATTGTATAAGATCGAAAACTTACAACTCCGCGTGGCTTGATACAACTATTGTTGTAATTTTTTAAAATTAAATTCGTGGATTTTAGTTCATACTGAGAAAATGTTTTTTTATATAAATCAAAAGAAATTGCCGAAATTGCAGCACCGCTGTCAACCTCCATTTCTATCGGAACACCATTCAACAACACACGGACGGTTATTGGCTTAAGGCCTTCACTAGATTTACAATAATATAAGGATAATTCATCACTATCATCTGAATAACTACAATTTTCAATATAATTATGTCGACTAGAAACTGTTTTTAAATTTTCCGGACACATTTTCTTCAGATGACCACGCTTATGACATTTGCTACATGTATAATTCTTGAAACGGCACTCTTGTTCCACATGATTCTTATAACCGCAAATTTTGCAACCTGTCGATGATGATGATGACGTCGTCATAGCACCGCTCTTTTTATACACCTTGTTATGTACAGATGACGATGATTGATTATTTGTGTTGGTATTGGTAGCTGATAAGCGGAATATATTCGGATTACTCCCGTTACCAGCTGGACGTGGTTCAGTTTTGACTACAACTGCATTTTCGGTTTGGTATTGGTTTTTAACACATTCGATTGACTGAGAAATTTCAATCGCCCGATCCATTGTCAATGTTTTAACGTCTTCCAAGAACAATTTGTCTTTTTCAGGTCCCCTCTCCAAGCCCATGATGAATTTGTCACGTAGAGCCATATTTAGATGATTTTCAAAATTACAATTGGCAGCCAATGATCGCACTCTAGCAGCCCATTGCTGAAGAGTCTCGTCGGTTTTCTTTGCAGCCCCGTAAAATTTATGCCTTTCTGCAAACCCAGATATGGATGTTTTGAAATGCTTGTTAAATATATCTGTTAAGGAAACATAAGTCAGCGTTTCAGGTACATTTGGGTGCGCTAGGTCTTTAAGTAGTTTGTAGGTGTCTTCATGTAGAGAATTTATCAAAATTGCTCTCTTTTTTGTGTCATCCACTATATCATTAGCAATATAGAATTGCTCAAGTCTCGCAGTGTACACTATCCAATCGTTGCACGTGTAGTCAAATGAAGGCACTGTTCCTATCATTTTTATATTATGCACTTAATGATTGCTTTGCACTTACGAAGGCTCACTAACTCCTCGTCGCCACTGTGGTGTTTCAGATAAAACAAAAGTCTTTTTCTTTTATAATTTTATTTGATATAGATTTCATTTATTTATTGATGATAGTGAAGATAATAATCACTTAGAAGAGGCAAACTGTTGGACCATTCGTGTGACAAATAGGCTGATCGAAAACTGACTGACTTACAAAGTAAAGCTACAACGTTAGTAGCGCATTATATAATCTGACTGCATAGGTATATAATACCAGAACTTCACTATGCAACTTTACTTACTTACAACAGTCAAATTAATTCTTTAAGTTCAATAAAATTACTATGCGATATCTCCCCAACACATGCAGGGAGAGATGGCACACTTAATATATTTAACTTTTTTGTTATTTTTTATGAAAATTGGTATTTCTTGTAGGTCAAGTATTTTTTTATGGTAGAATATAAATCCATTGTTAAGTTTTTTGAAAAACTAAAGTTTATTTTACTTTAATAAAAAAAAAAATACGTTGATTTTTGAAAAAGTGCGTCATCTCTCCCGCAATTGGAGGGAACCTATCAGCCTTAAGACTATCCTGAATTATATATCTGGTATGTTCAAAGAAGTCTTAGGTGCAGAAGACCATATCGTCAGTTGACAAGTAAAACTCACTAAGTGCGTTTAGATCTAATTGGAGGTAATGAGGACTTAAGGACTATTCACATGAGAGCGACCAACGACCAACGAATAAAAAAACAAATGGCATTTAAAACATATATAAGCCTAAATTCTTCACAAAAACTTTACAAAAGGGTAGCAAACTAGTTTAATTTAATGTTAATCTATTAAAATTTGCGTTGTAATTGCTAAAATGAGAGAAATTTGAGAAAATAAATTGGTCGTAGCAATCATATTGCAATTCGCGACGACCAATTTGTTTTTTCAAATTTCTCTTATTTTAGCAATTACAACACAAATTTTAATAAATTAACATTAAATTAAACTAGATTTCTGCCCATTGGTAAAGTTTTTGTGAAGAATTTAGGCTTATATATGTTTTAAATGCCATTTGTTTTTTTATTCGTTGGTCGTTGGTCGCTCTCATGTGAATAGTCCTTTAAAGCATAATTTAGTATAAAAATTCTATTTTATTAGTTAATCGATGCTACTTCGCAGTTTAAAATAAAACATTTTTTTATAATAGACCTTACATTTTTGCCCTAAATACCAAAATGTTTGATAACATACGAAGTAAATCACTTATTGAATTTTTCCTGCCGGATTCGCAAGCATGAAGGGATATAATGAAAAACAAAACCTTGATTTACTCTAATATTTCATGTTTATTTAAAAAAAAAGAGTATATAAAATATATTTTTTTCAACTTATGTTTGTATATTCAGAAGTATGATCGTATCTATAAAATATAGTTCCAGGATATTCTCGTTTTTGTTTCGATTTTTTATTGTGGAACCTGTTAATTCTTCCATATTATAGAAGAACGAGAGGTTTAAAAGATGAACTTAGTATTGGTTTTTGTTTTTATCATTTTTACATGATCTACTTGCTTAAAAAATGTTTATCCAATTGTGTAAGAATATTTATTTTTCCTTGCCGACACTATATGACTGAATGCATAGAATCACACTCAATGTATGAACGCCCTGGTTCTAAAAATATCAGCTCCACTCTGTTGAGATGGCTTACATTTTGTGCAGCATATATCTAAACAGCTATCAATTGTTGGTTTGTTCTGACCTCCATAAGTATTACAGAACAGGGAAACGTCTGTCGTGGGTATTGGCAAAGTTTTAATAAATAAATTGAGCCTATCTCATTGCTCCCTCGCTTACCATTCTTTTAATTCCAAGTATCGCGATGTGCGATTTCTCCACTTCCTACATACTCGTAGATTGTCAAATATACGCATATTTTTCAGAAATAGTAAAACATCGAAACGCTTGAATATGGCAACTGTAGGACACTTTGTAAATAATTAAAAGTGCAAATAATGAATGTAGGATCTGTTAAAGTGATTTTGCACTTGCAAAAAGTCAAAATGAGTTTAGAATTTCTTAAAAACCAAAATTTGTGCAATTGATTTGAGATATTATCTGCAAGTGTAAGCAGAAACTTAAAATAATTATAGTTGTGACTTACAGTGGGTAACAGCTTAAATGATCCAGTTCAATTTGGAAAATTTAAAGCCCAGTATCTTCGAACCTAAATGAGATATCCAATCAGTTAAAACTACATATCATAAGTTATAATATCTTGAACACGTATGCTACTTTATAATGTAACCAAGAAAACACAAATAGAATTAGAGTATATTAAGCTGTTTAACAGCCAAATTTAATATTACAGCTTTGATATTTGATATTTGATCCAGATAATTTCATAAGCGTTAACGGAACAAGGTAAAGCTTTTAAGGAAGGGGTTTTTAAAATATTTTTCCTTATTCTTTTCGAGATAAGTTTTTTTGTTAGTTAAAGAAACAAATTCCCTTGCTTTATTAATAATTTAAAATGGGTCCACGAACAACAATTGAGCAACGAAAACTCATCATAAACCATTTTAAAAAAAGGAAAATTGCTGACGCTGTCAACATGAGTCCTGCAACAGTGAAGCATATCATTAACAGATTTGTGCATGAAAACCATCTGGAAGACAAATGGAAAAGTGCGCCGAGTAAAATACTCACTCCAGCAGATGAACGCAAGTTTATTCGAAAAGTGCAGCAAAACCCAATGTTATCAGCTCCAAAGATAGCTTCTCAGGTACTTGAGGAATTGGGTAATTCGTGCAGTGCCCAAACAATACGCCGCGTGCTTCATAACCATGACCTCCATGGCCGAGTAGCTCAAAAAAACCGTATATAAATAAGAAAAATCAACAAAATCGTCTTTGCTTCGCCAAAGAACATCTTTCTAAGGATTCCTACTATTGGAACTCCGTCATTTTCTCAGACGAGTCCAAATTTAATATTTTTGGCTCAGATGGACTTTCTTACGTGTGGCGTAAGCCTAATACAGAGGTTAAAAAAAGAAAATGTCAAGCCTATAGTGAAGCAAGGGGCGGCAGCGTAATGGCTTGAGCCTGTATGTCCGTTGCAGGAGTTGACTATCTAGAATTTATCGATGGGACCATTGACAAAACTATATACAGTCTTGTGCAAATTAATTGGGACAAACAAATTTTCGAATGAATTTGGTAGTAGGCTTTGATTTTTGCGTTAACTTTTTGATTATTTTGGTAAGTGCTCCCTGAATTAGTTTTATCTTAATATTTTTGTTGACTTTTTGAAGGTAGGTCGCATTTTTTCTAAGGGTTTTGGAAAGATTGGCATTATTTTTGAAATCATGTTAGATACTAGGTTCTCTATTTATCAATATTTCGTCTTTAAGAAAAAAATGGATATCTCGGTGGAAAACAGAGCAAAAGTCATCGCTTTACTTGAACATACAGGAAAAACCATTAGAGAGATATCGATTGCTGTAGGTGTAGCAAAATCAAGCGTCGGTAGGATAATTGCATTGCACAAGGCAACAGGATCAGTTGAAACACGGAGAAAGGGCAAATGTGGTCGAAAACGGAAAACAACGGCCAATGACGACAAAATGTTGTAACGCAAAAAATAATTGAATTATTATTTTCTTAATGCCATTAGTGAAATACAAATCATGGCATACTTCGCTTTCAAATCGAAACTTGTTTATTACTGAAAAGTTCATTAAATAAGTTGATGATATACAGTATACATTAAGTCCATTCATGATTTTTTCTTGCCGTAAGAATCTAAAAAATTGTAGTTGATGAAATGAAAAATCTGAAACTGGTATTTTTTTTAAATTCAACTTATGACTTAAAGCTAGACACAAAATTCAAGAAAAACTAGCCTACTTATTTAATAACTTAAAACTAAACTATATCCTAATTCTAATACATTTCTGGCTAAAAACTATTTTTAATTTAAACTATATTAATTTTCTTTTCTCGAGAAAATGAAAAAAAAAACTCGGATTCTGTAACTTTTTTTTAATTTCTTATATAGAACTTACAAACTAGAGTAAAACTAATTAAAACTACCTAAAACTACTTAAAATAAACTAAAACTACTTAAAAACTAAAACAGCCACAGCAGTAGTTTTTTGTTTTTTTTTTTTGTTTTTTTATGTAACAGATATTTTACTACACTTTTACTCGCCAGTGGCTGTCGATGTAGCCCTATGATCAATAGATTGCGCCACTGCGCCAGTTCTTTCTTGTATCCCTTAGAGCTCCAGCAAACTGAGTCCTAAACCAAATAGTTTCTGATTTCTGAAAGTTGATTTTCAACTTCCAGTCTTCACAATATCGCCTAATCTTGTCGATGTCACGCTGCAAGAGAATTCTGATGACCTCAACTTTTGGAGCCGTTCTGTACGCAATAAGATCGTCAGCATACGCAATTGCCTGAGTAAGACTACTTAATCAGATCGCTCGCTGGTGTAAATGCTGAATAGAATCGGCGAGTTCAAACTGAAGCTGGTATTTTAGATCGTTAATGGACATAAGAGTTTTTCTAGCAATGGCAACGTAAAAATAAATTACTGATAATAGATAATTTTTGTTTTTCTTGTAACCGGTTATATTTTTTTTTTGTTTATAATTCAGTCCGAATATTTGGATATCCTCTTTTTGAAATATCATCTCAGAACAGTGACACTTCTTAGAGGAAATTTCCATAAAACCACTGAAAGCAATGTAGAATTTGGCCGTGATTTTGTCAATAAAGCAGCTTAGACATGAACTATTGCATCTTTTTTTTATTTTTCTAAGTATAAATTTTACTGCAGAATTAAAAAAAATGTCAAGTGCAAATGAATTTTGAGTAAGGAAGAAAGCGCAAAAATTACTTCATTTAAAGAATTTTGGCCTTTTTGACCCTGAAATTAATCTCGCGCATAATTAAAAGTTTTCTTCCCAAATAAAGTACAAATTGTTTCAACTAGACGCGTTAGACAAATTTTTAAAGCTTACCCATTTGACAATAAGTATAGTCTTTGTAGACTTAGTTTAAGTTTGTTTATGTTGTGAATTCCTCAACCAAACTTACTGTGAATTTTTAACCGCATGGCGCAAAATTTTAAACATTGCTCGTTTAAGGAATAAAACCGGTTCCACTTAACATGGTCGTTTAGTTTTTAAGATTTTTTCTAACTAAAGGCATTCAATGAGATTCACCCCTTCTAACCAGCATCCAAACAATATTCGGTTTTGAAATAAAAGTTTGAAGAAAATCTAAATCATAAATGTGTTTCATTTAAATTTACTTAAGCAGCCACAAAATGGATGAACCGGTACATAATAGGAAAAAACAATTTATATTTTCTAAAAGTCATTTATAGAATAAAATTCAATTTGCATTCAATTTTATTTTCGAAAATAAAATTAATATCCATGAGAAGGACATCGGCCTCTTCCAAGTAAAAAATAAAATCACAGATAATAGAGTTAGATAATAGGAACTATAGTATCTGTGATAAAATCGTGTTATATACTTTTAACTTGCGACTTATAGGTACTATAAGGCAAGATATGCATTCTGAAAAAAATGGAACTCGAGATTTTGATCAAAGTTGACTTTACGATGATAGCAAAGACTAAAAAAGTGGGTCTTGCAATTTTGTCTGTTCGACTACAGCCTAAACGGCTCGTCCGATTTTCTTTCAACACCACACGTTTTTTTCTTTTTTTTGAAGACCAAAAATAACGGTTCCTGCCATACGAATTTTTATCGATATCTTATAAATATTTTGTTTCTCAAAAATTGTTCGACAGATTCAAAAAATAAAAATACAAACAACTTTCATTTAGTTAAAGCTAGATAGTAGTTTAAAAAAATTTTCCAAAAAATGGTTATTGTTATGGTACCCCCATATGGAACCATTTTTTTTGTTTTTGATTTTCTCAAAAACTGTACCACCGATTTTGATCATTTTTTTGCTAAAGCTCCCCAAAAACTTGAATAGAATTGTGTATTCAAATTATCAAACAATTTTTTTTTGATTTTTAAAAAAAGTTTCAAAATTGTTTTTCAAAACTCAATATTTCGAAAAGCCCATGCTCGATTTTTTTTAAACTTGACCGATAAAAGTTTCTTAATATAACCTACAAGATGTGAAAAAAAAATTATTTTACCTAAAAATAAAGGTACCCACCATACAAATGTTTAAAAATGGTTTTCAAAAATCGTAGCGCCTAGAATTTTGATAATTTTTTTCTTTTAATTAATTTTTACGACCTTTAATTTAATAAAATAAATTTGAAATTAAGATATTACAGCTTGTACTTACCATAGAACCATTTTTTCAAATTTTGAATTACTCATTATCAACATAACGGATTTTAATGAATTTTTTTTTATACAGATGCTTCTAAAAAGTTTAAAAAACATTGCATTTCAAAATTTTAAGAAAAATACTTTATGAATTTAAAAAAAAAATCATTTTTTTTTGGAAAATTCGATATCTCAAAAACGGCTCAATATTTTTTTTGGAAATTTAATTTTCATTCGGACAGTAATAAAAACTTAAAGTTGGCGTACCAATTTTTTTTTCGTTAAAAATGTTTTAAAAATTTTGTATATAAAAGCTTATTTTCTTAAGAAACCACTACAACGACTTATAATTTTTGTTCTTGCATAAGTTCATGTTTGCATAGCATTCTGTTTTTATCTCTTACTACTAAAAGAACTTAAAAAGTTAATTTTATCATTATGAACAGTTTTCTCTAATAACATTAGTTTTTAAAATTCCTAGTCTATTACATAGGAGCAAGTTCGTGCGACCCAGTCGTGCATTTTATTTTATAGGTAAACATTTTGACTCCCCAATTCTTACAAAAAATTGATTTTTGCTATTCGTTATTGTTTAAACATTTCTTTATCTTCGACAGAAATCTCTTTTTGGAATAACCGTTTGAAGAACTTGTCGTTTATATTTGAACAGCTGAGAAATGAAAGAATTCGTTCAATGGCTCTTATATTGGAGCATTCACAAAGTGCATATTTCCCCTGCTTTCAGACACTATTTAAAAACGTTGTCACAGGTAAGTTTGATTTAAAATATGTATGTATGTATGTGTTTTGTATTCCTCGAAATGTAACCAAACAATTTTAGCTCTGGCAGAGGCAAAAGATATCACTCTTTATTTGGGACCCCTTAAAAAGCAACTAGTCCAATTAGAAGAGATAGACTTCGCAGAAGCAAAACCTCTCTTAATTCCAATTATGCATGTAGTTTGCAGCCTTTGGGGAAATTCCAGATACTATTGTCATTCCTCCAAAATAACTGTTCTGCTTAAACAAATGTGCAATCTTATTATTTATCAGGTTAATAAATTTTTGTCACAGTAAAGATTTCAAATTAATAAGTTTTTATATTTTTTTTTTAGGCAAAACGATTTCTGGATCCATCATCAATTTTCCACACAGATATTGAAGAGGCTATGCAACGTTTGACGTTATCAATTCAAATTTTAAAATTCTTTAGAGATCTTTTTGATCATTACAGAGAGAATTTGGCAAATTATTTCACTGAAGAAGATCGTGCTCCAATTCTTTGGACCTTTCATCCGAATTCAGTTTTTAAGCGATTTAATGCTTTTGTAGAACGTTTGACAACTATTCAATGGTAAGTAGAATTATTAATTTTTTTATAATTAATAAGATATATGTATGTATGTATATTTTATATACCATAGAAACCAGGGGCGCATTTACCCTAGGGCTAAAAGGGCTACAGCCCGGGGCGGCAAGGCTGCTAGGGGCGGCTTGCGCTTGGCCAATTTATAATATTTTTTGAAGCGATTGAACTTTCACAACATTCAAGCAGAAGGACGCAAGCCGGCCCTAGCAATTGGCCAATTAATAATATTTTTTTGAAGCGATTGAACTTTCAAAACATGCAAGCAAAAGGGCGCAAGTCGCCCCTAGCAATTGGCCAATTTATAATATTTTTTTGAAGCGATTGAACTTTCAAAACATACAAGCAAAAGGGCGCATGCCACCCCTAACAATTGTCTAATTAACAATATTTTCGAAGGATAAACAAAAAATACAAAGATTTAAAAAATGCGATTTTTTGAGTTTTTCAAGCATGACAATTTTTTCAGTGCCGTGAGTGTCTGGCTGTGAGAGAGTTCACTGTAGTATGTCACTCACTTTTTTTACCATTTACTATTCTTATTTTTTATAAACGATTTTTTATAATGAAAATTCATAGTAAAAATATTTAAAGACATGTACCTATTCTTTGCAACAAATTCCAATGAAACGAAAACATTGTCTAAAAAAAACACTTGCTGCTATGTAGTTCTCCAAAAATGGGCTAGAACGGATCTAAATTTTTTGTTTCTAAGCCATCTACAAAAAGTCCCTTTTTATTAAAAAAAATTATAAAAATCCTTCAAGCCGGATTCTAGATATAAGGTCACACACAAATTTTTATTCTTTATATACCCAGCAAATCATGCCTCAATTTTTTTAGTTTTGGCTGACTCGTAGTCCTATATACAAATACCCTTCCCTTCGTCAATAGTTTTGAACGACTTAAGAAACAATATAATGATTGGTTTTTGTACAATAGCTTATAATGATGGATGAATAAAAGGATAGGTATTATTTTAAAAACTATTGGCTCAAAATTTTAGTCGAATTACTAGTACGATGTTAAAACTATTTTAGTATAATATTAGGTTAAAAAGACGATTTTGCTAGTTTTAATCAAATTTACGAGTAGCATCATGCTATCTCTAACATTTTACTAAAGTTAAAACTGTCGAATATCTATTTTATATTTTTAGTATCGTGCTCACTTGTCCCAATTGAAGTCCCTTGAGACAGAAATATTGTCTTAATTTTGGGGTTCTATACTCAAGCAATTCAATATTGTATCAAAAAAAAATTCAATGTGTTGATACAGAGGTTGAAACTGTGTCCAGGCTCAACGAGGCACTCATATCGTTTGTGAGAAAAAAACGAGAATGCTTTGAGGTTTTTGAAGAGATGGGAAAAAGCAAAACCTCTGAAAATTACAAAATGGACCAGAAAAGAATCGTCAAGAGGAAAAAACGAGATGATGAGTGTCGCGAAGGGAGGTTCTTTTTTGTGGTCGTGAAAATTTCAAAATAAATACTTTCATTCCTATTTGCGACCCATTATTGAGTGCGCTAAAGAGAAGAAATTCATCCTATGAAGCAAAAACAAATGGTTTTATTTTTTTATCTAATCTATTATCACATGAGTGAAGAAGCAATTCGAAAAAATGCAACCACTCTTCAGAAATTATACCCGGTTGATCTTGGGGAAGATTTTCAAGAAGAGTGTGTCTTACTTAAACATTTTCTGGAGCAAAACTACTCTGAAAATATGAGTTTAAGGCAGCTTAACCTTCATATAAGAGAAAAAGAATTGAAGGAAGCATTTTTATATGATGAGGTTGATTTAAGAATATACTTGTGCACTGCAGTGTAGAGGTGTGTAAATCGTTCAACAATCGATAACGAAAATAATTCGATCATTTGAATCGATCGATCATTCTATCATTTTCATTTCACTCAAATGGTTCAATACTGTTCCGATTCGATTTTCGTTTCGATTTCGATGATAAGATTGAGTTGAGGTTTTCACAAAATACTCTATATTGTAAGCCATAAATTGCAAAATGACATCGAATGATGGCTACTATGTCCATTGATTAAAAAGCGTCAAAAAATTCAAGATAAAGAGATTTCATTTGTTGCTCCTTAAAAGATCAATTTTAGGACTAATAATTACGGAATGACTTGGTACTATCGAATAAATTAACTTTTAGATACTATCGCATACATATGTTAAGTCGAAAGTTTTCATTCGATAAGTCTCATTACTAGTTCAATTCCCACAGTAAACATACCAGATCCTGGGCCCGTATCGCGTAAGAGTAAAGTAATCACTAAATTAATTGTGTTTCGTTTTGACAATCGTTCTCTCTATATTTCTTTATTGATATGATAGAGACAGCTATATTCAAAATGACAATCAACTATCATCTTACGTGATTCCACCCCTGATACCTCAAATAATACCAAATCGAATCGAGTAAATCATAGTTAATCGAGTTAACTGATATTAAACATCGAGATTTATTGAAATGATTGAGATTGAAATAGAAATTCGAGAAACGAGAATCATCTAAATGATTGAGATTGGGATCGATTAAAATGAAAATTTGTGATTTCGATCATCAATACTTTTCGATGATCGGATCGAAAAAATCGAATCGATCCTGATTGACACAGCTCTACTACCAGTGACGAATTGTAGTGCAGAAAGATCGTTTTCCGTATTGAAACGAATAAAAACCTATTTATGATCTCGCATTAGCGCCTTAATAGTTTAGCTTTATTAAATATAGAAGCTGAACTGACAAAAAATTTAGATAACGAATCTATTGTTAATGAATTTCGTAATGAATATACAAACAAAAAGAAATTTGAAAACATCAAATATTATGCATTTTGGTTTTTTTTATTATTATTTTTTATTTCTTTATTTTCATTGTTCTAAAGGGCGGCAAAATTTATCAGCCCGGGGCGCCAAATCCTTAAATACGCCTCTGATAGAAACTAGATCGTACTTAATTTCTTTCAATAAGGTTTTCAGGTGCTGGTTCTCAAAATGTCATAAGTGTGCTTTTGTGATTGATTTTCTGGATTTTTTCAAAATTGAAACTCATTGAAAACTATTTACAAATATTAAAATAAAATTTGAAATGCTGAATTAGTATCAAAATCTGAATAGGCCATCAGACAGTGGATCAGAGTAAATGTTTCTTCAATTGCAGGAAATGATAAACAAATTGATGAAACATGTTTTTAGATGTACCGAATTGTAATATGAAATAGTTTATTTTTATTTAATATTTTTAAACCTTATGTTGTTCTATTCCAAGCCAAGGAGAACATTTCAAAAACTTCGTTTTTCTCTTGTTGAATTGCTCCAGGGTGCGATAGCCTAATAAAAACAGCTTTAAACTTATAACTGAGCTCGTATTATGCTGTGATGAAATTTCACCTACGGGTTGGTAATGATTCACTTTTAAAAAATTTAAAACATTTGTACCCCTAAATCGCGGGCGAAATTCTGACATTCAAAAAGTTTTTCTTGTGTAATTTTCTGTTAGTTACTTATTCGTGAATTCTTGTTGATTATGATATGACAATAAAAATTGGTCGAGTTCATACATTCTATTTTAACAACTAAGTTTTTTCCGCTGGAAACTATTTTGACTTTTGCAGAAGTGTTATTGCTTGATCTCAACAATAAAAAGGAGCTTTTTCATTTTTGTATAGTTGTATTTTGCAGTGATATAGCAACTTTTATGAACTCGGGGATTGTTTCTTTAAGACTCTTTTTTTAGATTTTTCCTATTTCTCAGATAATTGTATTTGTTCTTATTGATTCATTTCTTTCAAAAACTGGCAATATCTTCAACTTCTCCTGATGATATCAACTATGGCGTTTACTGTTGCGGTCAGACTGAAATATTAATAGGGTTTTTTAATGGGCGGTTTTTTAATGGTGACATCTGTCAAATCTATTGTTTATTATTTAATTATTGATGCCAAATCACCATGACCAGTAACAAGATAAGATAGCTCGTCTAAGTGATAAGACTTTATTATCAAAATGATCGTTCGTTAGTGCAAACATTGCGGGCATTTCGATCATTTTATGGAAGAAATGATGGCCCTTTACAGTAGGGTGTCCATAACGTGTTTGAAACATCCAAACATCTACTGTTAGAAGTTCCACCCCCCCCCCCCCCCTCTGCGCACATCAGCGTCGTTCAAATAAAAGATATGATTAAAACTTCATTTTAAAAAAATATAGGTATACATATTTATAAAATTTAGGTAGGTACACAAATAGCAGCAGTTTAGCTACTTATAGTTAGTTTATTTTAACATCTTGTTAAGGAAAACACATGACATAAATAGGTATAAACGCTTAATTGCGTTAACTTCAAATTAACAAAACTAAAATAAAAAATTAATGTTAATATAGCGGGTTAGAAGAGTACAGAGATGGTGTGGTGAGTTTTGCATTCAAGACATTAAATCAGTCTGTTCGTGTTCACACATGTTAAATGTTCGAAACAGGGTTCGGCGATGGCTCCCGAATGGATAGGTGCGTACTTCAGTGTGTTAATGCTTCATTTTAGGAGACTTATACAAAAGTATATAAATGAAAAGTGAGTCAGATTAATATTTTGGAAAAAAAGAGACAAAAAGAGTACAAAAATAAAAAAGAGCAAAACAAAAGAATTTGATGAAAAAAGAAAGAATAAGAAAGATCGGAGTAAAAAAAGAGAACATGTTCTCTCAGTCAATTCTTTATCGTTTTATAGCCAAATTTGAGAAAATGCTGCGGTCCATGAAAGTGTACAGCAGAACCCGAGGCAGTCGATTCTTTGCCGTGGACAAGAACTTGAACTTTCGCAGACTCCAAATTGGGGGATTGGTATCGGGACTTAGGCCGAAACCCGTACAAGATCCAGCCCAGGGAGCTCAAAGTTCATGACCATAGACAACGCGCGCTGATTGTTTGGTGCCTGGGCTTCGGAACGTTTTGAAGAGAACCTCAAATTTTGACCGAAAAATCATCTTAAGCGACTAGAAGCTTTTTGGATGAGTGGCTGTGTTAACAAGCAAACCTGCCATGGGACGACATTAACTCCACACGAAGTTCACTAGATGACAATGATTCCTGAAGTCGCAGGTCCATGCAAATAATCCACAATCAACTTATGTCCTTAAGATGGACATAACACAGGCCATCGCTAAAATTCTGAAGGATCTATGCGGAAGAAGCATTGAAAATTGCATCACATGATTGCATTTTGAACGATTTCATATTCCATACATAATGGCCTATATGGGCCTTCCAAATACATTTCAACATCTACCCGCATGTTGAAAAAGCATTAAGTTAGTAAACACCTTTTACTACGAAACCCATTCTTATAACAAGCACTTTAACCGCTTACCTACACTCAGGGCTTTGTCATTCAGTTTTGAGGTCTTGACCTCAGGGTAACTTTTTGATGATCATGTACGGATGATGATGATGTGATGTGACGAAGGAAAGCTTAAAACTTATCAAGCATGTGAGTGATGACAGGTACTTGGACGCATATGAAAGCATTTACATGCATAAAAACAACAACATTTTGATGAACACGATGGATGCACCGATAAAGTCTTCTCTTTTCAACATCATTAGAAGAAACTAATCAAATGCGTTGGGTTATTGTTTTTTCTTTCACACTGTTTGTTAAATGTAGATCAAAAGCTTTATTGTAATCAGTATTTTATTTAGTCAATAAAAAGAAGTGCTGAAGATGGCATGTAAAATGCCGAAATGCATCCTAAATTGACGTTTGTTTTTTGTTTCTTGTTTTAATTCTGTATAATTGTAAAGAGCGAAAAATGAACGCATAATAAAAGTGAAGTCATTAAGGCGTTTGACTACTTTGTACTTTATTTTGTTTTTAAATGTACGGCTGTTTTGTTGCAAAGCAAAAACAAGTCTCGGTTATGAACGGATTTACTGATGACGAACGCAGCAAGCAAAATAAGGACAACAAACTTCGGATCTGTACGCGGATTATTAGGTCTTATCAGCCAAAAAATTAACGGAACTCTTAAATTATTGCAAAGCATTTATCACCACCGCCAAAAAACACAATGGGTTGGGCCGGCAAAAATACATAAAGTTAAAAAACTATGATATGTACTTTGCCGAATAATACCGAGCAGCTCCTAATTGTCGTTGGAAACAAAATCAGGCAAGAACTCTTGAATTTCAATAATGTATGAACGAGCTACGAGATTCGGGCAAAATATATCAAGAGTGCTCGCTCTAGCTATGGCATTAACCTCAAGCTATGAAGAGTAGAAACCTATTGTGACAAAGTCGTAAAATACAGAAAGCACTTCCAATATCAGGGTCAGGCTGTTCGACTTTGTTAAGGAGCAAAACATTGTGGTACGAGTAGCTATTGCAAAGTTTTCACATTTCAACATTCTTCAGGGGACATGCAGATCTTTTGATCAATCAACCGTCAACCCAATTGACCATATTGCGATCGACGCAAGGCACTTCCCCAATATCATACATTTCTGAAAACATTGATTTGAACCACATAATTTTGACAGTTGCAGATATCCCGACCATAACCAATGCAAGGAAACGCTGTAAGGAAATTCAATTTCAGACGCCTGCATTTGAAAGATATAACCATGTCCCTTTTCGATTGACTCAATATGTAATAATAACTTGAGAAGCACTTTGTCACCAGCTTCAAGTAGTGAGAAAGCTCTAAAAGTTATTAGCTCAAACTGAAGCAGGCAGAGTTGATCTATAAAACATTGTAGTTAAATCGTCGTCGATGGTTATGATAAAGAAAACCAATTCAAAATCAGGTAGATAGAGCCATTCCATGTAGACTACGTAGACAGTTTTGTAAAGCTGCTGGGTCTTAGGGGAAGAGTGTGGATGTGTGGAACCTCGACATTGCTTTTGTGATCTTCAAGAAAGGATACCTTTTAAACTGTGCCAACTACAGAAGCATCAGTCTCCTTGACATTTTATATAGAAAATATTTTCTGCCGTAAAATGTGAATGCTTTGAGCAATTCGTTAACAATCTGATGGGTCTATATAAGGCTTGCTTTAGGTCAGAAAAACATAAACATTACACACATTAACTTGACACAATTAATGGTTGACCATGGTCTAGTGACTAATAACTTTCAACCATTCCTGTGTGCACAGGAATGGTTAGGTTAGTTTAGGTTAAGGTGGCTGCTTACCGGAAAAGGCCAACACACTTAGACCAATATTTGGTCCGTTGTGATACCACAGGATTTCAAAAATCACCCTTACTCGTTAAACCATTTTGAGCTAACGATGGATTTCAAAATCCAGGGTTCTTGGATTAGGACGATGTCTTCTCCGCTGCTGGATAGACGAAGAAGCAGGGAGGCCGAGGCCTTGATAGAGTGTTGGAGATTAATCTGGAGATTGCAGCATCTTTGCTACAACCCTCCCGATCCTCCAACACGGTGACGTTAGAGTCTTCCGATTCCGAGGTTGAGCCCAGAAGAGCGTTCTCACTCAGAAGATCTTTGTTATTATGGTCATCGATCTCCATGTCGGGAAGACCGCTGACTATTTTGGACGTCTCTACTGTCGCCGAAGATGACCTGGATGCCTCATCCTCTTCCAGTGATGGGAAGGTGATAGATGCACCAGGGTCTACAGCAGCAGTTTCGACTTCGTTGGAGGAAGTGGATGCACCAGTAACATCCGCGTCCTTTTCACCTTCAGTGTGATGGTCTCAAACCTAATCACACCTTTAGTCTTCGCCATAGGAGCAAGGAACTCCTTATTTAGTACAATAATTGCACCTCTATAGGGTCCCCTTTTCTTATCCAGTTTCGCAACTTTCCAGTTGTGAGTAGGAAGGGATGGATTCGATAGCCGGATCATCTGGAGTATTACATCCAGGCTGGAGAGTTCGGCTGTAACCATGGCGTGAGCTCTTGGTCTGAACGGGATTTTATCCTTAGCAACAACCTCGAGCCTAGCACCAGGCCAGACTTCCCCTAACCGGATAACGGCCAAGGTTAGAAGATCACACAATTCCTGATCGTCAAAAACCATGAGCTTAACATGTCCTTGAACCCAGCCTTCATCGTTTGTGATTAGAGGTGGTCCTGGGTTTTCCATCATGATACTCATAAAGCTCAACTGGAGCTTCCCCTTGACCACCTGCCAATTGTCCACAGAGATCGTGCCATCAACGTCGTTTCCGTCAATGATTGCGACCACAATTTTGTCTTTAACCACATCACTGAAGGTCTTATTCCTTCCACAGGGATGTGATGGAGCGCTGATGTTGTGCACTTTGGGGCGTTTGTGTACTGGAATTGTGCCCTCCATTGACCTTTGACGCTTTGACGTAGAGTCTCCGCTGGCCTGGACACTATTATTAGCTTAAAAGCTTTTAGCCCACTTAATTTTTGCGTCATGTTGAGAGTTCCCCCCGGCACTAGGTTATTCACAAAACACCTTGAGAATTCTCTTAGCATTGCGCATGTCCTTGCAGAAGGTCTTAGAAGGTTTAAGCTTACGGCCGCTCCCCCTAGGGCCTTCTTTAGGATTTGTGGTGTTGTTAGAGATGGAGGGACCATGCTTCACAGTCCTACCACCGCTGAAATTAGGCAAAGAAGTTCGGGGAGGTTTACTTTCCTTAGTGCTAGCAGGACCATGTATCACAGTCTTACTACCACTGAACCGCGGTTTCGAAGCTTGGAGAGGTTTACTCTCAAAAGTAGTAGTAGAAGGGCCATGATTCACAGACTCCCCATTCCCCATACTAGAAGAAGGTATTTCTACCTTATCTTTCCTGCTCTTGCTTTCGGCAATAGGACTGTGGGAACCCATCCGGAGGTCGCCTGGTATTCGGATACCAGCACAGGAATGGAGAGAACCAACAATTTTGTGCCGAATCAGAACGGCTAAGGTAAGAAACACTTTTTCACGACCAGATATACTCTTATAGAATTTATCATTCCCTCGCAAGAGGAAGTTCCTCCTAAGAAAAAAGTTTTGTTTGATGTGGAAGCGGCAGGGAATTGATCTTTGTCCTCTGGGATCATAGTTCAACGCTAGCCACTACGGGAAAGTATAGATATAGATCAATATCCAGTTTAAGCATTCTTGTCAAACTCGTCTCTTTAGGCAGGATAAGGTCAGAAAGACTCACTGATATAGGGCTTTTAACGGTTAATTAGGCCAAGATCAATCATTTGCTCTCATTAAGAAAGAATATCCAATAGAAGTTAAATATTCATAGCAATCACCATAAGGTAATAAAATACTATGGAGCTGAGACCAAAGCTATTAAAGAGCAATAAAGCCACCCTTTTTCCCTTATAAGACACATATCAAATTCGTTGTACAAAGGATGTGCCCTGTCAAAGATGGTTAAGATCACTGTTGGTCCTTTTAAGAGGAAAATTCTCTGTGTGATTTTTGATCCCGTGTGCTTCCAAAATTTATTGGCAATTCAATTCAATTTATTATTACATTTTAAATTTATTCGTGAAAAAATCTAAACAATCTAACATGAACAATTATTTCAGGTTCTTCTTCACGGTTATGGAATTTCTCAAATTAGAAAAAGTTGAAATAGGTGGCCTAAGAGGTCGTCAACTCAGTGCACGTATTGTAGCCGTCTATGTCGAATTCAATCAATATTTTACAGCATTTGCTTCAAAGAGCTACGATGTTTTAGATCCCGACGACCATGAGTTCGATGTGGATTTTGAAAATTTTCAAGAACGCATTTTGGAGCTTGATATGAAGCTCGCAGCTATTTTATGTCAAGCTTTTGATGACTGTTACAATTTGGAAAGTATTTTTAAGGTAAAATCCTTTAATGTAATAATTATTTATCGGTCGGTCGTTAAGGCAAACAATGTATTTTTCTTTCTTTAGCTTATAAGCATTGTTGGAAGCGTATTAGATCGTCCAAAAATTAAAGAGGAATTCACACAGAGATATGCAGAAATTGTTCGGATGCTAGACGAAGAAATGACAGTCTGTGAAGGAATATTCAGCTCACAAATGATTCTAAAAGAACAAAATATATTTCTTTATCCAGATTATAACTTTCCTCCCACTTCTGCATTCATTCGTTGGTGTGGTCAACTCGAAAGTAGAATAACTCCGCCAGTTAATAGCTTTCAAGCATTGCAGCATCCGTAAGTTGAAAAAAAAAATACATATGTTTTAAATTCATAAATTTTGACTTTTTAGAGTAACCAATACTGAAGAAGCATTAGCTATAATCGAGCGCTATAAGAAGCTTATGGAACAACTGGTATCTTGTAAATCCTCTGTCTTCAAAGAATGGAGTGAAAAAATACCGGAACAGATTGAAAGAAACCTCGAAAACTCGTTGATTGCTCGCAACCCCACTAACAACATGCTTATCCTTAATTTCAGTGCAACTTTATTCTGCATCCTGCGGGAGGTGCATTATCTCAAGCAAATGGAAATTGATGGCATTCCAGAAGTTGCAACGGAATTCGCTGAAAAAAACGAAATTTATCGAACGTATACTCTGAATCTGGAGAAGACAATTGATTGGTATAATGCTATTCAGTTGAATAGTTCTCCAGTGGAATTGATATTGATTAAGAAAGAGGTGGAACAAATCGATGCGCTTGTAATCACCGGTGTTGATGAATTAGTTTGGAATTCCGAAAATATAACCGAATATCTCCAAAGACTTCGAGAACCCGTCGCTGCATTACAAAACCGAATGAATCATACTCAAGGTAATCTAGCCCAAATTCGTCATATAATGTCGGCCTGGGCCAAGGTACCACTTTTCGAACGTAAAGACTCTAAGAAGGACACTGTTCTCTGCTTAGATGAGCGTTCGGATCGGACAACGAAGCGTTATGGAGAGATCCGCGCCGCGTCCAAACAAATCCATGAGTTGCTCGAGGATAATATGGTCATGTTCAATATGAAAGATCGACAAACTGATGAAATGTGGGTGGATTATGTGTCATTTGTGGATAATATCGTCTACGAGAACATTTTGAAAACCGTTGGTGTGAGTGTTGGTTATTTGGCTGAGAACATGGACATTGAGAATGGCTATGCTCCATTGTTTGAATCTCGCCTGGAGCTGGTCGAACCCGATTTAAAGTTCGTTCCGTCATTAGAACCTGAAGATTCCCATGGTTTTAATAGTATGCTAATAGAGCTTATGCGTGATATACTTAAGATGGCAAATCTCATTCAGCGCCTCAAGAAAACTGACAAGAAAACTTATGGGGAACTGGTGAGCATGAATCAAGATATAATAGACATGCGCCGAGAGATCTTAAACGGCGTTGACAAGGTAATGGAAGAAGCTTCAGAGTTTTGTCATCGCTTCGAGAGGTATTCATATCTCTGGCTTGAAGACCGAGAAGAATGCATGTCATTGTTTTTGGAATACGGACGTATGCTTGATCCCGATGAGGTTGATATGATCATGGTTAAAGATCCATCTGCTCCTGAAGCATGCGCTCCAACTATTGAAGCCTTTCGCGAACAAATTGATAATTATGAATCGCTTTTTACAGAAATAGAAGCTATCTCCCCGTTTCAGGTGTTCAATTCTTGGTTTCAGGTTGATGTGAGACCATTTAGACAGGCTCTACTTAATACTGTTTGTAAATGGGGTAATATGTTCAAAGAACACCTTGTAGACCGAGTCACAAACAATCTTATGGATTTAAGTAATTTCATACGCAAAGCTGATGAAGGCTTGCTGCAGACTGTTAAAGAAGGAGACTATAATGGTTTGGTCGGTATTATGGCATATCTAATGCAGGTGAAAGAGAGAGCCGAGAATACGGACGAGATGTTTGAACCTATGCAAGAGACAATTCAATTGCTAAAATACTATGATATGGATATCCCCGAGGAAGTGAATGTTCTTCTTCAGGAATTGCCAGAACAATGGGCAAATACTAAAAAAATAGCCAGTACAGTAAAGCAACAAGTTGCACCACTTCAAGCTACGGAAGTTGTTTGTATACGCAATAAAATTGCTTCATTTGAAACGCATATTGCATTCTTCAGGGAGGTCTTCAAGCATTATGATTTCTTCAGGTTTGACTGTAATGAACCGTATATACTGGCTAATCGCGTAAATGACGATATGTTTCGATTGGAGACTGTTATGCGAGGCATACAGGAGTCTGGAGGTCTATTTGAAGTAAATATACCAGAGTTTAAGGTTCTTAAGCAGTGTCGCAAGGAGCTGAGAATGTTAAAGGTAAGTCCTCATCTAACCATTTTTCCGCTTTCCTTTGCAGACTAAAACGATATAAACTTTTCATTACAACTAAAAATATATATATTGAATTGATTGAAAGTCTTAAAGAACTGAGGTATACTCGTAACTTCGAACATACACTAAAACAAACTTATAAAGGGTGTTTTTTCTTTAAAAGGCGTAGAACTTTAATTGGAAATATTTGTTCATTGTTTAAGTCAGACGTGTTTGGTTGGACGACTACTAATCATCTGATCTTTACAGGCAATGGCTTCCGGACTGTCGTTTTTGAACCGATGATTACTTCATTGTTTATTAAAAACAAGCCAAGAGCAACGCTTTTGTTGCGATTTTGAAGTCAAACGTCCAGAATTTTACGGTCATCACGTGGAGTTGCTTCTTAATAATCTCGTTTCTTATTAAATTATCTATACTTCGTTTTAAATTGATGCGTCCATCACACAAAAATTGAATATGTTGGAAAACGCACAGCACATAGTCCGTAACTAAAATACACATATTCCAATAAGCAGCTGTGGCCTCGGTGCTTCAATACCTCGATTGAAGCCTTCAACCATATTTTGATTTCGATCCAGCTCGCAAAGATGAATCACATCGAGTATTCCTATTTATTCTTATTTTACAATAAGAGCTTTTGTTTTCATTCCAACGAACCAATAAACCAATAAAGATCGGTCTGAGGTCTGAGAACATTCATACAAACATATATATATTTTTTTTTTATAATGCACTCGCGCTCAAGGGTATGTTTATAGACCCTTATAATGTTAAACACAGCTCGGCTATGGGGAAATTAGGGAGGTGAGTATTGCTTGTGAAAGAAGCGATAAAACAGGGAAATACATGACACATTCCGACGGTGTTCAAGAGATGGGAATGAATCCATGATAGCTCTGTTTCCTATCAGTTTTAACGCTCTGTTCTGAATTCTATCCAATAAATGGAGAGAAGATTGTGCTGCACCTGCCCTCTCTAAAAGTATTCTACCATAAAACTACTGGTTTGGGGACTAAAGTTGCCAATGTTTTTACCAATTCAAGCCATATCGAGTATGATGTTATAATCATTACAGAGTCTTGGTTACATAGTAGAATCTTATCTACTGTATTGTTTTATAGCAGCTTTAATAAAGTCTTCAGAATGGATCGTTGTGCTTCAGCAGATGAATGTGCTCTGTATTTAAGGGTCTTCGGTGATTCCCAGAGGAGAAATTGAAATTTTCTCTTAGCTTCAAAACTAACGGTACCCCCCACGCACTCGTAATGCAAAATCTTATTCATCTCGAAAACGGCACTAACGATTTTGATAAAAAAAAAAAATAAGTGTGCTATTATAAGCATGGGCTACGTTTCGGTCAAAACAAATTTAGGAAACAGTTTTATTAAGGGTACCTGTCATTGAATGGTTTTTTGATTTTCGACTATTTCATTAACGGTTGTAACGATTTTAACCAAAAAATTTTAACAGGAGCCCCCTTAAGTTTTTTTTTTTTTTTTTTTTTTTTTACACTATCAGAATTGGTCGAAGAAAGCTTATAGCAAGCTCCGTCTTTCGACCAATGGTTTGCCAACACAGAGAACTGTGTTATACCACCGGCTCATCATTTAGTGCAGTGTTAGTTGTTAGTAGGCAAACTCTATTACAATTAACACTGACACAAATAATATTACGTAAGAACAAAACAATAACATAACAGGAAACAAAGAACATTTAGGAGCGTGGACCACTGGTTTTGAGAAGGTTTTTTAATTTACATTTATTTATATTAAAATCAAAAATATTTGAATTCCAATTTACAAGTCTACCCATACGTGTCAAGGGCTCATGAATGCCATAGTTGGTCCTGTGTGTTGGGACCTTAACCATATGGAGGCCTCGAAGATTATAACCTCCTCCCCGATAATTAAAATAAACCGAACATAAAAGATCTGGTGCATCTGTGACGCCTGTTATTAATTGGTGGAAAAATACCAAATCATTGTTTGTTCTTCTTTGTTCCAAAGTTTGCATCTGAAGAATAGATAATCGTTGGTCATAAGAGAGGACATACGAAGGATCATTCCATTGAAGTCCTTTCAAGGCAAAACGAGTAAAGTTTCTTTGCACAGATTCTAATCTCTCAATATGAATATCATAAAGAGGAGTCCAAACCTGCGATGCATACTCAAGATGGGGACGCACCAAGGAGTTGTATAAAGCCCGGGTGACATTGGGATCAACAAATTCCTTAGACCAGCGCTTAATAAACCCTAACATTGAATTAGCCTTATTCACGATTTTATTAATATGAGCAGAAAAATCTAAATTGGGTGTAAAAAGAACTCCAAGGTCCCTTACAGTCATAACACGAGTTAAAATGTGCCGTGAGATAACATATTCATGAGAGTAAGGAGAACGTTTTTTAGAAAAAGTCATAGTTTGACATTTTGTCGGGTTGAGGTTCAGACTGTTCTTTTCACACCACAAGGCAAAATGGTTAATATCATCTTGCAGTAAAGCCCGATCATTTGAAGATACTATATTTTTATAAATCTTCATATCATCTGCAAAGATTAGAATTTCGCTGTTGCGAACACACAGAGGAGCATCATTAATAGCCAATGTAAAGAGTAGTGGTCCCAGATGGCTTCCCTGCGGAACACCTGATTTGGCAATAAACTCTCTTGAGTATGAATTTCTGAATTTGACTTGATATAACCTATCTTCAAGATATGACGAAATCCAATCCAAGTTCAAAATAATATTCGAAAAAATATTTTTTGGGTTTTTGAAAAAAAAAATCCAAATTTATTTTTTGAAAAATCAATATCTTCAAAACGTGTAAACGATTCTTTTGGAAATTATTTCCAAAAATCTATACTAGTAAATACTTAAAATTGGCATCCCAAATTTTGTTCTTGCATAATTTTAAAGAAATTTCTCATATATAAAAAATTACTTTAATAATAAAACTATTTTCAAACTTTGTTTGCATAAATTCATACTTTTCTGGAAATCAGACGGCAATTTCATGCATTTGAAAATTTTTAGTTCATTAAATCTATGTTTTATATTTATAAAATGTATTTTAAATTCCAAAGGGCTTTTACATAAGAGCAAGTGAATGTGGTGATCCAGTCGTGTATTTTATTTATATAATATAGCGTACCCGTGCGAGAATTCCCGCAAGCAAATTTTTTTTTCAACTGAAGTTTTTCAAAATAAATCATGTGTCTAAAAGTTTCTGTAGATTCGCTCAGTTTTTCTTGCATTGGAAATCTTGTGTAAATGGAAATCTTGTGTGAAGTACGGAATGTTGTTTTTGGGTGTTTATTTTACTTCTGTGTGTCATCGTTGAAAAAGAAAATTTGAAAAAGACGACTTACCACTGAAATAATAAATACGTTTAGCTTAGCCAAGAACTGTCACAACTGATCTCCTGTTCCACATGAGAAGTTGAAAGCGTACGAATTATTTTTATTTAACGTATGCATGTACCTGGATTAAAACAGCAAACCAATAAATCCAGTCAAGTCCTTTTCTTAAAGGCAATGGAGCCAAGCGAAGGATATTTTGAAAAAACTAACAAACAATGAGCAAATCACATACGTATGTAACTATCCTATAACAATGTATGTATGTAGTTAAACCTGTAGGCACATAAAGTTTAACTTACCTTAAAATAGTTTAAATTCAAAGACACACAAATATTTGTCAAATTTTTTTTGTTTTTAATTCGGAGAATTTTATTTTTGTTTTATTTTTTTTAAAAACTTGTTTGAGTGTTTTTATCGTTACTGCTTAGGTAAATTAATCAAACAATGCCCCTCCACTGGGCCCGCACCACCAAAGTATGGCATTTCAATGCAACTACTTATGTATATGTACTACATTTCAGTGTAATACGAAGATAGAAGCAGAGATAAATAATTTTGGGGTGTTTCGACCACCCAATACCCCTCCCCTGATAGTAAAAAAAAGTAGCCTATACGGTAATCCAGACTATAACTTTTTTGTGTGTTAAATTTTATCAAAATCCATTCAGTTGTTCAAGCATTATTGAGTAACAAACATCCATACATCGTAACATTCACATTTATAATATTAGTAGGATTAGTAGGATAGTAGGATTTGCTCTAATTGAAACAATTATTCCTTGCCATATGAATTTAAATTTACTGACCATTTATGTATATTTTCCAAACTTTATTTAAAAAAAATTATATTCTTAAACAATATTTTGGACTTAGTTTTCATATGTTCTGATGATGTGAAGGTAGATGTTTCTGAAGCACCATTCTCTTTATTAACTTTCTAATAGGTAAGACCGTCTCAAGACTGCCTTCTGTTTTTTGACCCCAGTGTCAAACCTATAGTATTTATTTTTATTTAAAACAAGGGATACTTATTTTTGTTTACTTTTCTGCACATTTTGATACCTTTGTCATTTCATTTCCACCACGTCTATGAGTGCTGTCATCAATTATTTGCAATAATTTACTGAATTGTCATCGAAAATTAAATTTTTATTTTGTAAATTTTAAATAGTTTAAAAACATCACTTAAAATCAAAAAATTGAACTGTAAGTAGATATATAATTTATTTATGTTTAGTAATAAAATTTAAGTGATAAAACAATTTTATGTGTCTTTTCGAAACAAAAAATGCAAGACCGTCTTGACCGTCTACATACATAGACGGTCTTGTCGGCTTACGTGTAAACAAATGTCCGTCTTTTTTGAGTTCTTGTGTTTTGTTTAGCTGTCTAAAAACATATTTTTTTAACCAATATGTGAATGTTTAACGATTAAATTGAATTCAAATGCGTTAGATGGAGCTTCGAAAACTTCACTGCCCAACAAAATTAATTTCCAAGAATTGACGGATAATCAATTGGCTGAATTCATCGATGAAGCCGACGATGATGCTTACAGCAGCGACAACAACGTCTTTGATCAAAGGGCACGGTAGTGCCCAGCCAAGTTCTGGCACTACACCCTTTTTACAGGAACAAACTCAGGCGATTTTTGACCCCTCCCTATCTTCAGTACAAATGAAGTCAGAAACTTGAAATTTCGAATATTTGCTAAGCTAAACAGGAACAGGCGCCTGACCTAATTTTCTTACATGAGCGGTTCCTGAGATAAGGCCTCAAAAATCACAAAAACCGTAACTGACTGACTGACTGACAGATCATCAAAATTATGGAGCACTTCCTGCCATCGTAGAATCTTGCCATCGAAAAAACTTTAAAATTTGAAGTTTTCCATTCAGGAGGCGTGGTATCTGCCCACTTTCTCCGAATTGGTGTTGGCTGAATGGAGTACTTCCGACTGCTATAAAGCGATGAAATTTGGTAAATTGGTAGGGCTTAAATTGCATACAAAAAAAAAATATAAAATTTTTGGTTTTTATTCAGGTGCGTGGTATCCGCCCATTTCCTCAGAACTGATGTAAATAATATTATATGGCACACTTCCGATTGCAGTAGAACAATGAAATTTGGTACAACGGTAGGGCTCAAATGGCATATAAAGGACCAACAATAAAAATTGAGGTTTTCCATTCAGGGGCGTGGTATCCACCCACTTTCAGAGAAAATTTTTAATTTATATGGAGCACTTCCGATTGCTGTAGAATGATGAAATTTGGTAGAGCGGTACAGCTTAATGTACATACATACATTCAAAGCGAAAAATAGAAAATCTAAGATTTTTCATTCGAAGTGTCTTTTTACTGTCATTTTGAAACTATACATGCATTAACGTTCATGGACCTACGGAGGAGTCCTCAGACGAAGAAAAAGAGACTTACTACGAACAAGTCGAGAGGGCCCTCAATGCCTGTCCAAGGTATGATGTTAAAATCATCCTTGGGGATTTGAACGCAAAAATAGGTCGGGCGCCGGTATTCAGGCATTACGCAGGCACCCATAGTTTGCATGAGAACACTAATGACAATGGACTTCGGGTTTTAGAATTGGCAGCATCGAAAAACATGGTCGTTGCGAGTGCAAGGTTCCCGCGTAAAGATATCTACAATGCCACCTGGGTATCACCTGATGGAGTCACTCGTTACCAAATAGACCACGTGTTGATAGACCGTCGCCACTACTAGAACTTGATGACGGTACGAACGTACCGAGATGCCAATATCGACTCGGATCATTATATTGTTGGTATGGTTTTCCGAGGGCGGATTGCCTTGCGAAGACGCATTGCATCCGCCGATCAGGTTCGAATCAACACGGCTGCCCTGCGCAATGAAAACACCAGTAACACATTTGGTAATGTGTTAGGACTCGCCCTAGAAACACCTGATTTAGGGAGAGTATGTCCTGGAGCCAGTATGCTGGGCGGAAATGAGAAGTGGACACGTCTTAAAAATACTGTCATTAGTACTGCCAACTCCATCTTAGGCAGCAGTCGTAAAAATGAATGATGAATGCAAGCTAGCGACTGAACGTAAGAATGTTGCGTACCGAGCAACGCAACAATCTCATAGAACGCGGGCATGCGAAGAGGAATATAAAGAGCTCAGAAGAACAGAAAAACTGCTTCACAGACAAAAAAAATCAGCCTGGGGGAAGAACCTAATCTGTGAAATAGAAAACAGCCGAGAGCGAGGTCCGCACCAGGCGCGGAAGTTCTACCAATCCGTCCGAAACATGACGCAGTACACACCACGCTGCACATACTGCAAGGACGGAGAGGGAAATCTGATAACCGATCCTGAAAGCATACTGGAGCGATGGGAATTGTACTTTAATGAATTGCTAAATGGTCAGCTCACTGCAGAAGTGGACTCTCCACTACTTCAAGAAGAATATCCTATGTTGCCGCCACCAAGTATAGAAGAGGTTGAGAAGGCTATAGGCCGGCTTAAACAGAACAAAGCCCCGGGAGCCGATGGCATACCAGCCGAATTATTCCATCACGGCGGGCCAGCCTTACGTCAAGCAATTCATGATATTATAGTACAGGTATGGGAGCAGGAAGAAATGCCAGAAGACTGGCGAAAAGGCATAATATGCCCCATACATAAGAAGGGAGATGTCACAACGTGCAGCAATCATAGAGGTATCACGTTGTTGAGTACCGCCTATAAGATACTCTCCTCTATCCTACAAGACCGGATAACCCCATACGCTAAAACCGTCATCGGACAATATCAGTGTGGTTTCATTCCAGGCAAATCAACAACTGATCAGATCTTTACCCTTAGGCAGGCGATGGAAAAATGTCTAGAATTTAACATCCCAACATACGAGTACCATCTGTTTATAAACTTTAAGGCCGCCTATGATAGCATAGCCAGGGTAGAACCTTACAAAGCCATGAGAGAATTCAGCATCCCAAATAAATTGACACGACTATGTAGGTTGACCATGACCAACGTAACAAGCCAAGTAAAAATAGCCGGATTGCTATCCAGACCAATCAACATCTCTAATGGATTCCGACAAGGGGACGGTTTGGCCAGCCTCCTCTTCAACCTGGCGTTGGAGAAAGTAATCCGTGACTCTGGCACGGCAACAAGAGTGAACATCGTCAACAGGTCCAGCCAGTTACTGGCTTACGCAGACGACATCGACATCATCGGAAGAACCGAACAAGCTGTACACGATTCCTTCATCCAGATTGAGCAGGCGGCACAAAATCTGGGGCTGCACATTAGTGAAGGTAAAACAAAGTACATGGTGGCGTCGAATGCGAGAGGAACAGTTGGTCAAACAATCAAGGTTGCGGAGCACGAATTTGAAGTGGTGCAATCCTTTAAATACCTTGGGTCAATAGTAGCAGCCGATAACAATATAGAAGAAGAAATACGCGGGCGGCTTCTCAAATCCAACAGAGCCTTCTATAGTCTGTCAAAGCTCTTCAAATCCAGAAATCTCTCCATAACTTCAAAACTGCTGCTGTACAGGACCATGGTCCTGCCAGTACTCACATATGGATCCGAGACTTGGGTGCTTAGCAAAAGGTACTCCGACCTCTTAGCTGCGTTCGAGAGAAAAGTCTTAAGGAGAATTGTTGGCCCCATATGTGAGGAAGGACGATTCCGGAGACGGTACAATCATGAACTGTACGCAATCTACCTAGAAGCAGATATCGTGACAAAAATTAAGCTCGGTAGACTCCGGTGGGCAGGGCACCTTAGCTCGCATGAGCGAAGAGGAACCTGCACGGAAAGTTCTTTGTGGTACATTCTATGGTAGACGACAGCGTGGTAGACCATGCTTGCGCTGGAGAGATGGCGTAGACCAGGACGCCCGAAGCCTTGGGGTGCGCAACTGGATAGCATCGGCCGGGATAGGTGGAGAGACTTGTTGAAAGAGGCCAGGACCGGAACCCGGTTGTCGATCCGATGATGATGATGAAACCGATGCACTGCCTCTGTAATAGCCATCAATAGATATTCACTAGCGAGTTCCAATTGAACATCGGTTTCATATAAAATAGAATCCCAATTAAAGGAGGAAAAATACTCATTCATTGCATCAAAGTTCGTTTTAACGAAGTTTGGAAAATTTTTTTTATGGAATCATAAAAATGAAAATTTAATGCAAAATAATGCATAGAATTATTAACTACTGGTAACTCAGATTTATCGACACAAACATCAATTTCTTTATCGACAAAAATTAAATCTAATATTATTTTTACAAGAATTTATTTGACAATAAATTGACTTTCAATTTTCGAATTTATACTCGTATTATAAGGTTTAAAATATTTGTTCTCTGAATCAGAATTCCAAATAATATTATCTAGATTAAAGTCTCCAATTCACGAAAAATGTTGCGAGTTATTAAGATTTTCTAAAATTAATAATAATAAAAAAATAGATTCTTTTCATGTTGCAATAAAATAAATACGCAATTTCGGTAAAGTACGAAGAAGCTCCAATAGTCCAGTCATTTTAGGTTTTATCTGCGGAAAAATTCATACTGAGCTGAATTTTTGTATACACTTTTATTACGGCATTGTAATGAAGATGTGAAAAATCGACATTGATATCGTGCCGGCTAAAAAAGTTATAGGGGTCAAAAGGTCACAAAAATCAGTTTTTCGCAAATATCTCGCGATCTATTGGTCAGAGGTCAATAAAGGTCATTATAAAAATTGTTTGTCGTGAAATTGTCTACAAAAAATGTTTGTTGCATTTTTCTGTAAAATTAACCGTTTTCGGAGTAGAGCGCTGAGAAAGCGAATATATTATGACGATGCACTCGTTTCCGCACCACCTTCGAGGCAGAATGCAGGGCGCGTTTTTTTTACATGTTTTCCCCCGTAGGCATAATCCATGATATGTAATCAGAGGTTTTTTTTATTTACGAGTGAATAATTTTTTATTTGAATACAGAAAAATACAGAAAAATTAACTTTAGTATATAATTTTTTTTATCATTCATTGTCGATATCTTCAGTTTCTGTGTCGTTAACAATATTCTTCACTAATATTCTTCGTAGTAGCATTGCGTTTGGGTATATACCAAGTATATGGAGAACAGGAAAGCTAATATTTATTCCCAAAATATAGAAAAAAGATAGAATATTAGATGCGTTCTTAGACATAGAGGGAGCCTTCGACAACACATCCCACGAGGCTGTAGGCACAACTTTTGTTAGGAAATGTGTACCCATCACCATAACTAGATGGAAATGTTAGGCACTAAACATACTGTCACAAAAAGGACAAAATGTAAAAAAAAGTAATCACAACAAGAGGCTGTCCTCAGGGTGGTGTATTATCACCCTTGTTGAAGAGTCTTGTAGTGGATGAATTGTTAGAAAATCTTACCTCCCAAGGTATATTCTCCATAGGATTTGCTGATGATGTTGCTATCATAGCCGTAGGTAATCCAAAGAGGACTAACAATTACACGGAAATGGTGTCTATCTGTAGGATTATCAATAAACCCCTCCAAGACGACAATCATACCATTTACAAGGAATAACTTCTGCCACATATGAAACCTATCCATCTAGCTGGTGAAGTGATTAAAACGCAGAGAGGGGTAAAATATCTAGGAATTCTACAAGATAGTAGACTCCTTTTGAGCAAACACTTAAAAGCTATAGTCGGGAAAGCCACAAAAGCCCTAATGATTTGCAAGAGACTTGCAGGCAAGTCATGCAGATGCAAACCGAACATCCTTAGCTGGATATACACTATGATGGTAAGACCAATCATTACATATGGGGCGGTTGCATGGCACAAGAGAACCGAATTATAAAGAACAAGGAAAGCTCTAGAAAAAGTCTAAGGGCTCGCGTGTATCTGTATTACAGGAGCAATGAGAACCTGCCCTACCGCAGCTATAGAGGTTCTCCTCTATCTATCCCCTCTACACGAAGCCATCAGAAGTGCGGCAATGGGAGTTATCTTGAGATACTCGAAACAAATATCATCAAGTGGCACACTGATGGATCGAGTCCTAAGCAGAATAATTTCAGATTTCTGAAACTATCTGAAATATCACTGAATCTTGTTGAAGTCACAGTGCAAAAGAATTCTGATGACCTCGACTTTGGGAGCTGTTCTGTACACTATTAGGTCGACGGCATACACAATTGCCCGAGTTAGACTACCTATTAGATCGCTGGTGTAAATGTTGAATAGAATCAGCGAGTTAACACAGCTGAAGACCATTTTTAATATCGAAGATTGCAGTATGCAATTGTTAATGACACAGAAACTGAAGATATCGACAATGAATGATAAAAAAAAAATATATACTAAAGTTAATTTTTCTGTATTCAAATAAAAAATTATTCACTCGTAAATAAAAAAAAACCTCTGATTACATATCATGGATTATACCTACGGGGGAAAACATGTAAAAAAACGTGCACTGCATTCTACCTCGAAGGTGGTGCGGAAACGAGTGCATCGTCATAATATATTCGCTTTCTCAGCGCTCTACTCCGAAAACGGTTAAATTTACAGAAAAATGCTTGAGACATTTTTTGTAGACAATTTCACGACAAACAATTTTTATAATGACCTTTATTGACCTCTGAGCAATAGATCGCGAGATATTTGCGAAAAACTGATTTTTGTGACCTTTTGACCCCTATAACTTTTTTAGCCGGCACGATATCAATGTCGATTTTTCACATCTTCATTACAATGCCGTAATAAAGGTGTATACAAAAATTCAGCTCACTAGGAATTTTTCCGCAGATTTGGGGTTTAAAATGCCTAAAATCACTGGACTACAAATTCAAACAAATAAATTGCCACAATATGTGTTATGACAAGCCATCAGGTTTGTCATACTCGTAAGTTTGCCATAAACACGCTTGTCTTAAATAATGTGGTATGCTATTTTTTTTTAAATATAATCTGCACATAATAGAGTTGACGAAACTTCTTTGGAAGGACCCACAAGATTTTGCTTCAGTAATAAGATACGTCAAATACGATACGGTACGAACGATTACCCAATCGGTTAGGTATGTTTTGTGTTATTCCATTGACTGTGAGGGTACCCATACTCATGTTAACATGATACCTTTATCCAAAAATAATTTCATAAAATATTCAATCTTCACTTTAATTTCTAACAGTTATTCATATTCTTTCACTTGGCGTTGGACAAAAATAGACTCGCCTTTATGAATTAAAATATCATATTCCACCTTGTTTGAATTCCATAGTCTGACAAACATACAGAATCGTACAGTATCATATTCTTAAGGACTTAGAAATTAGGTATTTAATTTGGTCTCACAAATTGCTCTTTCCATTTCAGCAACTTTGGGATTATGTATACATTGTTCAAACTTGCATTGAGGACTGGAAAACTACACCATGGCGCAAGGTCGATGTCGAGAATATGGATATAGAATGTAAGAAATTCGCAAAAGATATACGTTTACTGGATAAAGAAATGCGCACCTGGGACACCTTCCTTAAGCTCGAATCGACCGTAAAGAATATGCTTACATCGTTGCGAGCCGTTGGTGAACTTCAGAATCCAGCGATTCGTGAACGGCACTGGGATCAGTTAATGACATCCACAAAGGTCATACTTTCATTTTTAATTAAATATGGCTATCTTATTTTTCTTGAATGCATATCGCTGTAAATGACATGCTGAATCCATCGCGTTTTGCACAACCGATATTAAAATATAGAGTGTCTCCGTTGAAGGGATTCAATTCGTTTCCTTTATATGCCTGACACTCTATCATTGTGTACAGTCACAATCAGTTTGTTTGGACCAGTTTTTTATTTCGGTTTTAGTTTTATTTCCTGTTTATTTGGTTTTTTGTAAATACATTTCATTACAGAGTCTAGCAGCCTTACCGAAAGATATAACCGTAAGTAAACGTACCAAAGTTAACCAGCAAGTATATTTGTAGTAGCGGTTCATATGTATGAAGTAGATTGCACAATATTTTCATAGAATGGCTTACAGCTTGGCTTCAGCCGATTCTCACTGACATATCATGTGTCTGGCGGATTATAGGTTAAGTTCATCATGGACAAGGAAACAACTTTAGCAGAGCTTCTGGGTCTGAACTTGCATGAATGCGAAGAGGAAGTGAAGAACATCGTTGACAAGGCTGTGAAGGAGATGTCAATGGAAAAGATTTTGCGTGATCTAAATACAACGTGGTCGGCCATGGAATTCGACCATGAACTGCATCCTCGAACAGGCTGCAATCTATTGAAGGCATCAGAAGAGCTTATAGAAACTTTAGAAGACAATCAAGTTTGTCTACAAAATCTTATTACATCTAAGTATATTGCGCATTTCTTAGAGGAGGTATCTACCTGGCAGAACAAGTTAATGATTGCTGATCAAGTAATAACTGTGTGGTTTGAGGTTCAACGAACATGGACCCACTTAGAAAGTATATTCATGAGTTCCGAGGATATTCGTAAGCAATTGCCAGTGGATTCAGACCGTTTCGATCGTATTGACTCCGAGTTTAGAATTTTGATGAGTGAAATGTCATTGACTTCTAACGTTGTAATTTCAACCAACAGAACTGGGCTAATTGAACGTTTAGAGAATCTTCAGAGAGAGCTTATACTCTGTGAAAAGGCGTTGGCAGAGTATCTCGAAACAAAGAGGTTGGCGTTTCCGAGGTTTTACTTTGTATCTTCGGCCGATCTTTTGGATATCCTTAGTAATGGAATCCAACCAGATATGGTGACCAAGCATCTGACAAAGCTTTTCGACTCTATTGCAAAGCTTAAATTCAATATGAGTGAGTCGAATGAAGTTGTTTCTGCTTCGGGCATGGTAGCTAAGGACGGAGAGTACGTTGAGTTTAATGAAATAGCAAGTGTAAGGGGCCCTGTAGAAGTCTGGTTAAACCGAATACAAGAAGCTATGCGAGCATCACTTCGGCATTATATTACAGAATCAGTGATTGCTTACGAAGAAAAACAACGTGAGCAATGGCTCTTCGATTATCCAGCACAGGTTTCGCTTTGCGTCTCACAAATTTGGTGGTCTACGGAGGTAAATATTGCTTTTGGTCGGTTAGAGGAAGGGTACGACAATGCAATCAAGGACTATTACAAAAAACAAATAACACAACTAAGCCTTTTGATTACTTTGCTCCTGGGAGAGTTGACCAAAGGTGATCGACAGAAGATTATGACCATCTGCACAATTGATGTGCATTCTCGGGATGTAGTAAGCAAGATGATTCAGGCAAAAGTAGACGCTGGATCAACATTTATGTGGCAATCACAACTTCGCCATCGCTACGATGACCAAGAAAAGTCATGCATGGCTAATATTTGTGATGCTGAATTCCAATATTGCCACGAATACTTGGGAAATACACCTAGGTTGGTGATAACTCCGCTAACAGATCGCTGTTATATTACTCTAACACAAAGTCTTCACTTGGTGATGGGTGGTGGGCCAGCTGGGCCAGCAGGTACTGGAAAAACTGAAACTACCAAAGATTTGGGAAGAGCTCTTGGTATTATGGTCTATGTCTTCAATTGCTCCGAACAGATGGACTATCAATCGTGTGGAAATATTTACAAAGGCTTAGCACAAACTGGAGCTTGGGGATGCTTTGATGAGTTTAATCGAATTACGGTCGAAGTGTTGTCAGTAGTTGCAGTACAGGTGAAGTCTGTTCAAGACGCCATCCGTGATCAAAAAGAAAAATTTAATTTCATGGGAGAAATAATATCTTGTGTACCTACGGTGGGAATATTTATCACAATGAATCCGGGTTATGCTGGACGTACTGAGTTGCCGGAAAATCTTAAAGCACTATTTCGCCCTTGCGCAATGGTGGTTCCAGACTTCGAGCTCATCTGTGAAATTATGCTGGTAGCTGAAGGATTTCAAGATGCAAGAGTTTTGGCACGCAAATTCATCACACTCTACACCCTTTGCAAGGAACTTCTCTCCAAGCAGGATCACTACGATTGGGGTTTGAGAGCTATTAAATCGGTTCTAGTTGTTGCTGGTTCTCTAAAGGTGGCAATAGTTAAAATTTTTATCAAATGCTTTCATTTTCTGATTTTTATTTCAGAGAGGAGATCCCGGTCGTCCCGAAGAAGAGGTTCTTATGCGAGCTCTTCGTGACTTCAATATCCCTAAAGTTATCACCGACGACATGCCGGTATTTATGGGTCTTATTGGTGACCTCTTTCCCGCTCTAGACGTGCCACGTAAGCGGGACCAAGATTTTGAGAAAACAGTCAAGCAAGCAGCCTCCGATCTACTTCTTCAACCCGAGGATAATTTTATTCTTAAAGTTGTTCAACTGGAAGAACTTCTTGAAGTTCGCCATTCGGTCTTTATTGTGGGAAATGCTGGAACGGGAAAAACTCAAGTTTGGAAAACACTTCTGCGAACTTATCAAAATATTCAAAGAAAACCGATTTTCAATGACCTTAACCCAAAGGCTGTGACAAATGATGAATTGTTTGGCATTATAAATCCAGCAACTCGAGAGTGGAAAGATGGGCTTCTTTCAGTTATCATGCGGGATCAAGCTAATATAACGACTGATCAGCCCAAATGGATTATTTTAGACGGCGATATTGACCCAATGTGGATAGAGAGTTTAAACACTGTAATGGATGACAATAAGGTTCTTACATTGGCTAGTAATGAACGTATAGCATTGACGCCTTCTATGAGACTTCTATTTGAAATCTCAAACTTAAGGACTGCAACACCAGCTACAGTGTCAAGAGCTGGCATTTTATATATTAATCCTCAGGATCTAGGATGGAATCCGTATGTTTTTTTTTTTTTTTGTAGACTTCAATCTCAAATAAAATATGTTTATTTTAGATACGTGACAAGTTGGGTAGAAACCCGCAAGGTTCCCATTGAGAAATCAAATCTTGTAATGCTT
This sequence comes from Philhelius festivus, assembly GCA_963931855.1. Taxonomy (NCBI): domain Eukaryota; kingdom Metazoa; phylum Arthropoda; class Insecta; order Diptera; family Syrphidae; genus Philhelius; species Philhelius festivus. Next base: position 69,320,888 of record OZ007555.1, read on the forward strand.
TTCGACAAGTACATTCCAGCGGCACTTGAAACCATTAGAACTCGCTTCAAAAAGATCACTCCAATCGCTGAGATGGCGCACATACAGATGCTTTGTCATCTGTTAGATTGCTTTTTGACACCTTCGAACACACCGGCTGACTGTCCAAAAGAATGGCACGAACTGTATTTTGTTTTTGCTTGTATCTGGGCATTCGGTTCGGCTATGTTCCAGGATCAAGCAATCGACTATCGCATCGAGTTCAGCAAATGGTGGTTGAATGAGTTTAAAACGGTAAAGTTTCCTCAAGGTAAGTTTGAAAAGTCAAGGAGATGAGATGAGATCTCATGCTGAGCATTTCTAACAATATTCTTTTTTGAGCGTACTTCTAGGTGGCACAGTGTTTGATTATTTCTTAGATGGTGAAACAAAACAATTTCTACCGTGGACAGAAAAAGTTCCTAGATTTGAACTTGACTCGGATCTTCCGCTTCAAGCGATTCTTGTGCACACATCTGAGTCGATTCGGGTGCGATTCTTTCTCGAACTACTGATGGAGAAAAAACACCCAGTAATGTTGGTCGGTACGGCTGGCTGTGGAAAAACGGTTTTGCTAAACGAAAAACTTCAGAACTTATCAGAAAACTATGCCGTGGCCAACATACCATTCAACTTCTATACAACATCGGAAATGCTACAAAAAATACTTGAAAAACCCCTTGAAAAAAAGGCAGGGCGAAATTTCGGTCCCCCGGGCAATAAGACACTTATATACTTTATTGACGATATGAACATGCCAGAAGTCGATTGTTATGGTACGGTTCAACCCCACACAATCATAAGACAACATCTAGACTACGGACATTGGTATGATCGGAATAAACTTTCCTTAAAAGACATACATAACTGCCAGTATGTGGCTTGTATGAATCCTACTTCGGGAAGCTTCACTATCAACCCAAGATTGCAAAGGCATTTCTGCGTGTTTGCCATGAGTTTTCCAAATGTGGACTCCATCAGTATAATGTATTCGTCAATATTGTCACAACATTTCATCAATGCAGAGCAGAAGTTCAATCCGATTGTAATACGGCTGACACCGAATATTGTTGCCGCTACGATAGCGCTACACAATAAATCCTCACAGATATTTCTACCAACAGCGATTAAATCACATTATATTTTCAATCTGCGTGATATAAGCAATGTTTTTCAGGTATGTCGGGTGGTTTTAAATAGGTTTTTATGCATCCTTAGTGATCCTTGCTAGATTTTGTATGTTTGGTGCTCCGGATTGTGTCCTGAGTATTAAATTGGTTTTTATTGAATTCTGATTGAGATAAAAATAAATTATGATTAAGATAAAAATGTTGAGATGGAAATAATTTTTGATTTAAAAATCAAAAATTTCTTTTTCAAAGGCGTTTGATGCGTTCTGCTCGAATTTTTTTCTCACATCTTATCGATTATGTAAAGAAAATTTTATTTATCAAGTTTAAGAAAAATTAATTTTTTTTTTAAATCCAAACAAAAAAAGTTTCCGAAAATTTTAATACACAATTATACTCAAGCTATTGGCAGCTAAAGCAAGAACAAAAATATCAAAATTGGTTGCACCGCTTTTGAGAAAATCAAGAACAAAAAAAATGTTTCCAGGTGGGGTACCAAAAATAACCATTTTTTTTGGAAAATGTTTCTCAACCATTACCTAGCTTTAACAATTTTTTTTTTTAATCAGGGAGAATTTTTGAGAACAATAAATATTTATAAGATTTCGAAAAAAAAAAAAAAATTCGTATGGCAGGTACCGTTATTTTTGGTCTTTACGAAAAATGTGTGGGGGGGATTTTGAAACGATATTTATCAAGTTTGACGAAAATCGGCGGAGCCGTTTCAGCTGTAGTCGAACAGACAGGTAGACATACAGATAGTAGAAAGACAGACTAGAGCTGTGTCAATCAGGACCGAATCGATTTTTCTGATCCGATCATCGAAAAGTATTGATAATCGAAATCAATCATTTTAATCGATATAAATCTAAATTACCCCGGTTACAAGAGAAGATTGAGGAATCGAATCGAATCCGATTTGAGATTTCGATCCAGGTATATGGTGGCACTGGATCGAGAGATCGAATTGAAATGGGATCGAAATGCCAATATGGTTTTGTACATACACTCGATTCTTCGATTCCTCGATTCAGGTATACAAGCATATTTTCGATTCGATTCAGCTCGTTTAGTGGGATCGGATCGAGAAATCATATTTCAATCCGATCCAGGTATACATGGAGCTAAATCCTGATTCAATTTTCCATATAAACGTAGTAAATAATTTAGATGATTCTCGATTCTGGATTCTCGATTTTCTATTTTAATCTCAATCATTTCAATGAGTCTCGATTTTCGATATCAGTTAACTCGATGAACCATAATTTACTCGATTCCATTTGTTCTTATTCAATCAATGTGGATTATGAATGCCAAACGGACGGTGGACTGGAATTTCTAGGTTGAACTCGGCATTGAAGCACATGATTGATCGAGTTGGTTGTTGATGTTGTAGGCCGAAAAAACAATTGTTGAATTGAACTGATGTTATTTGATGTATCAGGATCCGGTATGTTTAATGTGGATTTTTGGACGTTTCTTAATCCATCGACATCGTAGCCATCCTTTGATGAAATTTGACAGTTTATGACTTGACGAATAGAGGACGAATTTGGTTATGACATACAGTGTATCTCGTACAAAATGTCCACCGAAAGCCATAAAATTGCTCTTTTTCGGAGCAACAAATAAAATCGCTTTTTCTTGGATTTTTTGACACTTTTTAATCCATGTACAAAGTAATCATCATTCGATGTTATTTGGCAATTTATGGCTTAGAGTAGTTTTTGAGAACTATCAAAGCCACAAGTCAATCTTATCATCTAAATCGAAAAAATCGAATAGGAACGGTATTGAATCATTTCAGTGAAATGAAAATGATCGATCGATTGAAATGATCGGATCATTTTCGTAATTCGATCATTTGAAATGCACGATTTACACAGCTCTAAGACAGACAGACAAACCTAGGGATGGAGTGAATTGAAAGGATGATTAAGACGGAGTTTCTGGCAGGGTGAATTAAAGTTGAATTCGAAACAGTTTATGTTACAATTAATCATCCGAAGTATGCGAGTAAACAGTTCATTGGAGCCATAAGAGGTACGGTCGGTGGGCAGATAGAAGAGTTAACGGTTTCTTAGACTACGGGAATCAGTGTTGAAAGAGATGATATTGTAGAGTATATCAAATGAAAGTTTTTTTTCCTTCAAAAAATAAATTCCGTTTTCTTTTTGTACATCCTTATGATAATTTTGAATGTATTTTTCAGTTGTAAGATTTAAACCTGATGTCATATCTCCTTGCAAGCTGTTTATCATTGTAAATTGTAAGGCCATTATTCTAAGATATTAAATATCAGACCAAAAACATAAATGTTAAAAAAAGAGCCAAGTTCTTCTATACAAAAACCTTTGTCTAACAAGTCAGCCGTGAAAAGTACTGAGATCTAAAAGTACACTAAGTTCTAACTTCATGAAGGTTTAATACCGAATATTTAAAATAGAATAATATTAAAACAGCTACAATGTTATAAACAAATTTTATTATTTAATGATGACTGACTAAAATTTGATGGGTTCACTGGTCAAGTTTTTAAAACCTTCGAATTGGGCATACAAAAACTTGCCAAGTAACCCCATCAAATTTAAGTCAGTAATCATTAAATAATAAAATTTCTCTATTACATTGTAGCTGTTTCAATATTATTCTACTTTAAATATTCGGTATTAAACCTTCATAAAGTAAGAACTTGGCGTGTTCATTACTTTTCACGGCTAACTTGTTACACGAAGTTTTTTGTATAGAAGAACTTGGCTCTTTTTTCAACATTTATGTTTTTGGTCTGATCTCACTCCTTTTTGCAAAGATTTTAATATTTTGCCATGTCAAAATCTCGAAAGATACGGAAAGATAGAAGGGTGGACTCTACCTACTAAAATCAACTTAGTTTATGGCTTCCTATTTCTGTTGGTATATTTTCTTTTTGTTATTGGTTGTTTTGATTTGCGCTTTAATTGTTACTTCTTGTCCTGGCAAGATACCTAACACTAACATGCCTACCTTAATTATAAATATTAGTACCTACATCCGCTCAAAGTCATAAAATAGCAATAATTGTTGAGGATGCGATGATGTTTTCGTTGCAATTTTAACTCTTTTTTTTTTTTAAATTAGGGTAGCCCACCAATTAATAGCTTAATTAGTGGTTTGCTTTATAGTTCACATCACAGTTAAGAGTTTTTTTTTATGTAAACTCATATTTTTTTCAGGTATGCAAATGTTTTCTTTTTTCATTCATGTTAACATAAACAACATAGAGTACCAAATCGAGCACTGTAGTTCTAAGAAAAGTCATGAATTTTCAAGATGGATGTATAGTTTCAAAATGACAATAAAAAGACACTTCGAATGAAAAATCTTAGATTTTCTATTTTGCGCTTTGAACGTACATTAAGCTTTACCACTCTACCAAATTTCATCATTCTACGGCAATCGGAAGTGCTCCAAATAAATTAAACATTTTATCAGAAAGTGGGCGGATACCACGCCAACTGAAGGGAAAACCTCAATTTTTATGTTTGGTCCTTTATATGCAATTTGAGCACTACCGTTCTACCAAAAATTCATTGTTCTACTGCAATAGTAAGTGTGCCATATAATTTACATCAGTTCTAAGGAAGTAGGCGGATACCACGCCCCTGAATGGAAAATCTCAAATTTTATATTTATTTCTTAGTACGCAATTTAAGCCCAGCCACTTTACCAAATTTCATCGTTTTACATCTGTCGGAAAAGCTCCATTCAACCAACACCAATTCGGAGAAAGTGGGCGGATGCCACGCCCCCTGAAAGGAAAACCTTTGTGTTTATTGTTGGTCCTTTATATGCAATTCAAGCCCTACCGGTTTACCAAATTTCATTGTTTTACAGCAGTCGGAAGTGCTCCATTTAACCAACACCAATTCGGAGAAAGTAGGCGGATACCACGGCCCCTGAATGGAAAACCTCAAATTTTTTTCTCTGTTTGCATGACAAGACCTACCGTTGTGCAAAATTACAAGATTCTACGATGTCGGGAAGTGCTCCATAATTTTGATGATCTCTCAGTCAGTCTATAAATAAAAAAAAAATAAATTTGGTGGTGCAACAGCTCGGAGTGAACCAGGACCTAGTGACTTACAACTCTCAACCTTTCCTGTGTGCGTGTTACCAGAAACGGATGGGACCTACAATTTTCTGCCGATTCCGAACGGCTAATGAGCAGCACTTTCCATGACAAGAGATACTCTTGGAGAATTTTGTCAATTTCTCGCAAGAGGCAGTACACCCCTGAAAAAAACTTTGCAGCGGCTGAGAATCGAACTCGAGACCTTCTGCATGACAGTCCAACGCACTAACCATTATGCCAAGGGGTACTACTCAGTCAGTCAGTTATGGTTTTTGTGATCTTTGAGGCCTTATATCTCAGAAACCGCTTATGCTAGAAAATTAAAATTTGGTGAGGCGCCTGTGCCCGACTAGCTTGGCAAATATTCGGAATTTTAAGTTTCTGACTTCATTGGTACTGAGATAGGGAGGGGTCAAAAATCGTCTGAGTTTGTTCCTGTAAAAAGGGTGTAGTGCCAGATCTTGGGTGAGCACTACCGTGCCCTTTGATACATCTATCTATCATCCTGAAAGTAGTCTATTCATGACGAGAATGTCGCTTATTGCTTTTCGTTTTTCCAGCGTATTCAAATTGATTAATAGAAGTTGGTATCGAAACGGAGGAAGAATAAGATAAACCACGAAGGGCGAAACGTAGGAAACGAGGTTGAAAGGATATATGAATTTGTTGAAAAGGGGACAATACTTGACAGACATATTCAAAAAAGGGACGAAAAAAGGTTATGTAAAAAGATCGGGCCACATAGAGGTCAGAGATTTCCTTGAACCATCGTTTTATAAAGCCTAGCGCAGAGTTTGTTTTAATAATAAACTCGTAAATATGAGTGAGAAAGTTGAGCTCTCTATCACATAAAACACGAAGGTCCCGAATTGACTCAGCGGTGGATATGGGTTGATAATGGAGAAGGTAGATACGATGAAGAGATTGGTTGCGTTTTCGTGAAAAAGTGATTGAATGACATTTGGAAATATTTAGCTTTAAGCAATTTTTCAGGCACCAGACAGAGCAGATAAACTGTCAAGATAAAGTTGTAGAAAAATGGAATCATGTGTGATATAAATGGTCATCAAAAACTTGGTATCGTTGGCGTAGAGTGAGATATGAGAATATTTGGTGACCATTTCAATATCGTGCGGAAAAAGTGCGTCTCGCCGTTTTTTCCGTCTGAGGGATCCCATTCCAAAACGGCTTAGCATTCCCCAAATCCGGTTTGAAGTCTTCTTGTAAGCAATGAGAGAGCAAGACCAATTTTTTGTACAGCCCTATTGTTCAAATCATGTTAATGACCAGAGAGACTATTTCTTAATTTCTGTCTAGTTCCTATGAATACTCGTATTAAAGAGCATTTCGTTTCTTTCCCTTACAAGCAATTGATCTTATACACAATATCAGCCATATCTTAGACCTCTACTTTGCCCTTGACATTGCTAAAGAAAGATTTTGCTTCTCAGGGAATTAACGGGTCTGAAAGCTATTCTAGTTTTTATTCTGATAAGTGCGGTGTTGATGCGATTGGAGAGGTGAGGAATGAACAAAATACTCTTATATAAAACCATCTGTTTCTCTTCATCAATCTTGTTTAGTGTTCGAGTGTGCGGCTTTCTGGTTTTTGATGAGCTTCCCGATAACCGAAGGCGGAACGAATTGGAGTACAGGGTGTCTCGAATGATGTTTTTATTTTTGTGGTGAAACTAAATGTCACTCGTATCAAGAACACATTTGACAAAATTCTGGGCCGTATTTATTATTATTTGTTTGGGTTGTTTCGAGTGAAAATTGATAAGCCGTCCCCATGAACTATGTCTGTTATACCAATCAAATGATTGTATATTATCACATCTGAAAACTTTTACATCCAGATATGTAAGCTCCACTTTGAAACTCGACCACACATTTTATTTTGTGATTGAAACCATTCAGGCCATTAAGCGTTTTTTGGATCTCATCACAACGAAGAGGTCATCAACATACTTAGTAGTTATTTTAGGTTTGTGATCAATCTTAGCCAAAACATCATCTAGGAGAGTTTTCATAACTAGGTCTACAAGAATAGGGAATGCTGGGCTATCCATGCACTGAAAATAAAATCTAGGTATACATATGTATATCATAAAAATGTAGGTTGAGCTGATAAAACTTCTGTCCATATATGTACGTCCAACAAAACGTTTTATAAAATTGAGAAAAATTCAAGAAATTTTCTGAGTTGTATCTACAAAATTAATTTGTCAAGCTAACAGATTGATTTTTTGAAATAACAAAAATATTATATCAATATGGTTTTTTTCGTAGAATCTAGAAAATTAGTTTGTCAGATTAATAAACTTCTTTTGCTGTACCTACAAATTTGTTTGTTAATGTTACAAATTTGTTTTTTTTTTTTTTTTTTGATTATAATTTATTTATCAGATTAACAAAATTCTTTTGTTGGATCAAAAAAATATTTTGTCAATTTAACAAATTTGCAATTAAAATTTTTCATTTTTTTTTTCAAAATGGATAAGTTTAAATTTTACCTCAATCTTAATAATATTAATTGAAATATAAGATTTTTGGTAATAGCTATTGGTCTTATTGAAAAAACGAAAGTTTTGTCATGATCAAAAAAATATTCGTAGAATTTTTCGTTTGAAAATAAATCCCTTACAAAAAAAGTTTAATCTATCTGACAATTTTATTTTATCTATAGGTATTACAAAATAACTTAACCTAAAAATGAAAATATTTTTCATTATAAAATAAATGTTTTCATTTTCTGTTAAATTGACGAAGTAAAATTAACAAAAACTTTGTGACATTGACAAAAATTTACAAAATAGATTTTTTGTAGATACAACAAACATTTTGTTTACGTCACAAAAAGGTCAACCAGAACGTTTTTATCAATATTACCTAGGAATTTATTTTCAGTTTAGGAACACCTTGTTTCTGTTGGTATATAATTCCATCGGACTCTTATTTCTAAGTAGTTATTGTCTATAACGCAAAACCTTAGTATATCTAAGAATTTTAATTTCTTAATAAATGTAAATTTCTTGGTATTGCTCCATTTCTTTTTGATAACCTCTAGAATCAAACTAATAGGTATATTAGTAAACAAAGATACCACATCAAATGACACCAAGAACTTGTCCTTATCCAACTGCAGATAAGAAACTTTCCCAATGAAATAATTGCTATTTTTGACGTCATATTGCGAATTCCGTGAAAGGTCTTGAAGAATTTTTTACTATAAACTTGCAAAGTTCATAGCTGGGTACATGTGTTGATCCACATATTGGTCTCAGAGAAGAAGTTTCCTTGTGGGTTGATCATGCTCGGAACATCACTAACAAAGTTAAATTAACATCTTTTTTGACCTGAAGTAATTTCCCAGTTTATTGGAATAGAAAAATCGATGTTTCAAAAACAAATCTATGATTTTTTTTTAATTTTAAAAAATTGCCTCAACAAAATTTGTCCTTAAAAATGTTTAAAAATTATAAAAAAATACACTACAAAAGGAGTGGTTTATCCCGTTTAAAAACTAAAATTCATGCTTTTGAACATGTTAATACGTACATATATGTATGTATGTACATAGATAATTTTTAAATTATTGACCCATTCGGACATTATTTTAAATGTACATTTTGTATTTTAAATATTCTAATGTAAACTTAAAAGAAAGGGAAGTGGCATCCTTGCGACTACCAAAATATTCCATCACAGCGTTTGAAAAATTGCACCAGCTTTCAGAAGGTCCTTGGCTAAGCAAATGCCCATTTTCGGTCCTAGTTTTACCTTAGGTATTAGTTTTTCTAAATATGCAAGTAAAAAGAAGAAAAGATATCGCTCCGGTGCGATCAGGACCTAAAATATTGGTACCAATTCATAAATACCGTCGACCTTCCATTCAAATTTATACTTAACATGCTAAGCTCGCTTTAAAACATCAAAACATGAGAACTTAACAATCTATAATGATCCTGAAAACATAATCAAAACTAATGAATGAAATTTTTTATAACTTTATTCTGACCTTTTTGATGGTATTTGTTGTTTTTTCCACAAATGCGCTTGGGTGTTTACATCCTGTTTCTTGGCTGTATTTGCACGAGTATAAGACTGTCGTTCGTTGGAGGATATTGGGATAGGGATTGGCATTGCATTAGACGTTTTTGTGTTTTTCCATTGCTTTTATATAAGAAAAATGATAATACTAGAAATAAATGTCTTGTATTTTAAGCGTAAGGATAACGCCTAAGTGTACTCTATTTTACAGAATAATATTTCGCTCAAAAAGTCTTTGAATAACGTCAAAATGATTTTTCCTTCAATGATTTTCTGTTTATTTTTAGATTAAGATTAAGATTAAGGTTTTTAGTTAACAATATTTTTTTTTAAATCTTATCCTTGGATCACTAAGTGCAAACTTTTTCAAATTTCTAACATTTATGTATACTTACAATCACCTGCATGCTGCATGAAGTGTCACATAAAGAGGATTTGTCGAATTCTGCAAAAGTTTTAACAATTACTAACGGAATCGTTTAAATTATTTCTATCGGCAGGGTCTTCTGTTTAGCTCATCTGAATGTTTGACATGCCCAACGGATCTTATTAGATTGTGGCAGCATGAGACACAGCGTGTCTACGGGGATAAACTCATAGACGATAAGGACATCGATAGTTTCTCGAAAATGCAACATGATATTATTAAGAAGTCATTTGAAGAACTGGATGAAACTGTAATATTCGAGAAACCAAATATTTATTGCCACTTCGCTGGAGGAATTGGTGAACCTAAGTACATGCCCATAACGGGATGGACTGAGCTTCATAAACTCCTTCAGGAAGCTATGTCTTCCTATAATGATCTAGTCGCTGCAATGAATTTGGTCCTCTTTGAGGATGCTATGATGCATGTTTGCAGGTATAGAATGGTGTTTTTAAGCATTTTTAAAAGCCGCTGCTTAATTTGTTTTGTTTTGACAGAATAAACCGAATTCTAGAATCACCTAGAGGTAGTGCACTTCTTGTTGGTGTTGGAGGAAGTGGCAAGCAGTCTCTAGCAAGGTTAGCTGCTTTCATATCTACACTCGAAGTCACTCAAATTCAACTTAAGAAAGGTTATGCAGTGAATGATCTGAGGGTTTGTTAAATAAAATTTAAAAGTTCTAAAATAATGCTTTTATAATTGATTTGTATTGTTTAGAATGAGTTTGCAGGCTTGTATCTTAAGGCGGGCTTAAAAAACGTTGGCATAATGTTTCTCATGACGGACGCTCAAATTCCAAATGAAAACTTTTTGGTTCTGATAAACGATATGTTAGCGACTGGAGAAATTCCCGAACTTTTCCCCGATGACGAGATAGAGAACATAATATCAGGAGTACGTAACGAAGTGAAAGGTGCCGGCATGGTGGATAATCGTGACAATTGCTGGAAGTTCTTTATAGATCGCGTTCGAAAGCAATTGAAGGTTGTCTTATGTTTTTCACCAGTTGGATCAACTCTACGTGTGAGGGCCAGAAAGTTCCCCGCTATAATAAATTCTACATCTATCAATTGGTTCCATGAATGGCCGCAAGAGGCTCTTATATCGGTGGCCATGAATTTTCTACAACAGAGCGAGGTTTTACCTGAAAATCATAGAGATTCAGTGGCCAAGTTTATGGCGTATGTCCACACTTCTGTCAATAACATGTCCAAGATGTACCTTCAAAATGAAAGACGTTTCAATTACACGACACCGAAAAGCTATCTAGAACAGATAAGCCTTTATACAAAACTTCTTAATAATAAACACCAAGATCTGCGAAGCAAAATTTTGCGTTTGGAAAATGGTCTTGATAAATTACGTAGTACTGCTGATCAAGTTGCTGATTTAAAAGTCAAACTAGCCGTTCAAGAAGTTGAGCTTAAGGAAAAAAATGACGCTGCAGATGCTCTAATCCAGATAGTGGGAATAGAAACGGAAAAAGTGCAAACTGAAAAAGCCGTAGCTGACGAAGAAGAGATGAAGGTAGCATTAATAGCCGATGAAGTGACAAAAAAGCAGAAGGATTGCGAAGAGGACTTACTGAAAGCGGAACCAGCCCTTTTAGCAGCTCAAGAAGCATTGAATACCCTCAACAAAGCTAATCTGACAGAATTAAAGTCCTTCGGATCACCACCAGGAGCTGTGACAAATGTAACAGCTGCAGTAATGGTTCTTCTAGCACCAAATGGCAAAATTCCAAAAGATCGAACATGGAAAGCGGCAAAAATTGCTATGGCTAAGGTTGATGCATTCCTTGACGGACTTATTACGTACGACAAGGAAAATATTCACCCAGAGATCATTAAGGCCATACAACCATACTTGAAGGATGCTGAATTTGAACCAGAATTCGTGCGATCTAAATCGGGCGCTGCCGCAGGATTGTGTGCTTGGGTCATAAATATAATAAAGTTTTACGAAGTATACTGTGATGTGGAGCCAAAGAGAAAGGCACTTGCAGCCGCGAATGCAGAGCTTGCAGCAGCTCAAGAAAAGCTTGCTGGTATTAAGCGGAAGGTTACGGTGAGTATGAAGTTGAATTGAAAGTATAACGATCTATATTTAGGTACTATTCCTACATGCAAAACTTCTTAACAGGCTCAGAATCTGTGAAGATTTCCATATTGAAACACTGTGCCCTCCCTTCTTCTACGATCCCGAGAATTCTGTTTTTTTGTCAACCAGAGTGCAATTGCTATTTCTCTAAACAGAGTTTCAGTATTCATTGTCACCCTAAGTCTGGGGGCTGAGCATTTAATACTCCTTTGGTTGAAGCATTGTAATTCATTCGCTAGATGTGATTTTACCAATGTAGTCGGCGGGCTTTGATTTCGTCCACATCCAGGTATATCTCACAGAGTTCGCGGATCTATCTTCTCCTCCATATGTCTGCCTTCCACACATGACCAAATGTCATTGATAATATTTTTCACCATATTGAACAACACTAGGAGTCTAGATTGTGCACTTCGTCATATGAATAAGGAGTTTCGAACCCATTTTTTTTTTCGCCAAATCGAAATAGCAGAGGTTTTCTCGTCGAATTTTCATTCAGGTATCATACCATAATTCTTGTAAGACAAAGGGTCACAATTTTTGTAGGTAGGTGCACATATGGAGCTGATAATCTAGTCATCGGACATGCTTTCTTTTACCGATACTTCGTTAGTTAACATTCTCTCCGTATTCTATTGGTAGAGATAGGTATCTTCAAATTTAGTCAAGTTACACAAGTTACAGCCCGTTTTTCATCGTGAAGCATCCCAAACGGAGCTGGACCCAAAATTCATAAAAAAAAATCGGTTCAAAAAATAGTTTTCATGTTAGTTTATTTATTTATTTATTTATCATTAAATAAATAAAGTTAGTTGAGACTTAATATAAAATATTTTAATATAATTTTAGTCTCTTGAAGAGCAATTGGCTAAACTAACGGCTGATTTTGAGCAAGCCACAGCCGATAAGCTTCGATGTCAACAAGAAGCAGATGCCACCCAGGCGACTATTCAATTGGCTAACCGTTTGGTTGGAGGACTAGCAAGTGAAAATGTTCGTTGGGCTGAGGCAGTTAATAAGTAATATAACAAAATGAATCTTAAGAACATCCTAAACCCCATTTAATTTTGTCTGCAGTTTCGTGAAACAAGGCATCACTCTGCCGGGCGACATTCTTCTCATAACTGCATTCATTTCTTACGTTGGTTGCTTTACCAAACAATTTCGAATAGACTTGATGACGAAAATGTGGCAACCCTATTTGAAGAACATTGATCCACCAATTCCGACAACAGAAAACCTTGATCCGTTGAGCCTCCTGACCGATGATACGACAATTGCAATCTGGACAAATGAAGGTCTGCCAAGTGATCGGATGTCAATGGAGAATGCGACGATCCTTTCGAATTCTGACCGATGGCCCTTGATGATTGATCCCCAATTACAAGGTGTGAAATGGATCAAGCAAAAATATGGAGATTTGTTAAAAGTCATTCGTATGGGACATCGTGGCTATTTAGATATTATCGAAAAAGGAATCGTCGAGGGAAGTACAGTTTTAATTGAAAATATAGATGAACAACTTGATCCGGTCTTAGATCCGTTACTGGGAAGAGCTTTGATAAAAAAGGGAAAGTAAGCAAAGTATTTGGTATGAATGGTGTGTACTTTACGGATTTATGTTCTATCTTATTTTTTCAGAGCTATTAAGATTGGTGACAAAGAAATGGAATATAGTTCCAACTTCCGGTTGATTCTTCATACTAAGCTTGCCAATCCACATTACAAGCCTGAAATGCAAGCCCAATCAACACTTATTAACTTTACTGTGACTCGAGATGGTCTGGAAGATCAACTGCTAGCTGAAGTTGTCAAAGCTGAAAGACCTGATCTCGAAGAGCTCAAAGCTGAACTAACCAAGCAGCAGAATGACTTTAAAATTATGCTTAAGGAGCTTGAGGATGACCTTTTATCAAGGCTTTCATCAGCTGGTGCGAATATATTGGGAGATACTGCATTAGTTGAAAATTTAGAAACTACAAAGAGCACTGCTTCGGAAATCGAAAGAAAGGTATATACATTTTAAAAGAAAAGATTCAATGGATACAAGCCGGTTTTTATTAATCGTTTCAAGGTGGCTGAAGCAAAAATAACTTCTCAGGAAATAGACAAGGCTAGAGAGTATTATAGACCAGCAGCAGCTAGGGCTAGTCTCTTGTACTTTATTTTGAATGAACTCAATACAATAAATCCAATTTATCAGTTCTCATTGAAGGTGGGCCACAATAGTTTTATCTAGTTGAATGAACTAAATGAAATTGAACTTTCTCTAGGCTTTCAGTGTTGTGTTTCAAAAGGCAATTGCTAAGGCTGAGCCAGCTGATACAGTTGCAGGCAGGGTAACCAATCTTATTGACTGCATTTCATACTCGGTCTTCCAATATACTTCGAGGGGATTATTTGAATGTGATAAGCTCATTTTTGCATCTCAAATGACTTTTCAGGTGCGTGTGGAAATTCCACTATTTTGTTGACACTAAAACTTTCGGCAATTTTTATATTCAGATCTTACTGATGAGTGAAGAAATCACCTCTACAGAACTGGATTTTCTTTTGAGATTCCCAATTAAGCCTCATGTTACAAGTCCTGTGGATTTTTTGTCAAATCAGTCTTGGGGTGGCATTTGTAGTCTTGCTTCAAAGGACGAGTTCCGTAATCTCGATCGTGATATAGAGACATCATCTAAGCGATGGAAAAAACTTGTCGAATCTGAAATTCCAGAGAAAGAAAAGTTCCCACAGGAATGGAAAAATAAAACAGCACTTCAAAGACTTTGCATGGTCAGAGCCCTGCGACCAGACCGAATGACATATGCCTTAGCGTAGGTGTTTTTGTGTGGGTCACAAATAACTACTTATAACCTTTTTGAAATTATCTTCTTTCAGAGATTTCATCGAAGAAAAGCTTGGTTCAAAGTACGTGGAGAATCGCACTGTAGAATTCTCGAAATCTTATGAAGAAGCAAGTCCATCAACGCCAATCTTCTTTATTCTGTCGCCTGGTGTTAATCCATTGAAAGATGTCGAAGCACTTGGAAAGCAATTGGGATTCAGCATGGACGATGGTAATTTCCATAATGTATCTCTTGGTCAAGGTCAAGAAGTTATCGCCGAATCTGCAATGGATGAAGCAGCTAAAAATGGACATTGGGTTGTTCTTCAAAATATTCACTTAGTTCGAAAATGGCTTCCATCACTTGAAAAAAAAATGGAACACTATGCAGAAGGATCGCATCCAAATTATCGAGTTTTTCTGAGTGCTGAGCCTGCAAGCTCTGCAGCTGCACATATTATACCGCAAGTAAGTAAAAGATAAATTTTGTTAGTTTCATTTTTAGAGGAAGTTTATATGTATGAGTCCGGTATGCACTGTTATGATCAAAATCTGTATATCTCTATATCTATATCAATACAAAATTATTCTACTATGTACTGTATGTTGGGGTGGAACAAAACCTTAGTCGAATTGACATCACTAATTAGATCTAACACTGGACTCTTGCTTTAATTAGCTCACGAAACTCTCGGGGCTCGTACAAAGGGTGTCAAGGAATACTTGTGCAAAATCTTGTTCGGTTTTTCTCCGACTTTCTTCAGCTCTACCTAACTCTTAACGGTCGTCTTTGGTTCCTCTTCAATAGTTCCACGACATGTCTCGTAAGTCTCCATGCTTTTTTCCTGATTCGCCATGCTAGGGATTCGATTTTCTGTCGGTACCATTACTTGATTCCTCTTTTTGATAGAAGTACATACGAACTATATCTCCGCTGTTTAAGTAGAGCTGCCAATTCTTGGAGGGCATTTCTGACAATCTCACTTAGAGATGGCTTCTTTTCCTTGATTTTTAAACTATCAGACTAACACGTCTTCTGAGTCAAGGTTATCTCAAGACCTGTTGTGCCGTTTTTCTGAGTAAAAATTTTACTGTACAAATATTTTCTGTTACTTTAACAAAGTACATCGAAACCAAACTTTTCCACTATGATTTCGGATTGTTCTGTTTATATGGGTTGGGTACGAAATCCCGCATCACAAAATACCGATTCACAAAATCCCGCATAACAAAATCCTGAATTACGACATCCCGAATCACGAAATCCCGCCGTTTTAATACTAAATTGACAACACAGTATGGATTTTCATTTCCATAGTAATGGTGACTCGAATCAACGAGAAGCAACGAGAACGAAGTTTCCTACTATTGTACTGGAATATTCAATACGTTCTGGTTTCGTTAATTTTTAACGAGCTCTGATTGGCTTAAAGCTGAAGACAAGTCCAAAAAAGTATAAATGAAGTCTTGAAATTATATTGAGTCAAAAACAATAAAAAATTACAAAAAAAAAAATACAAAAAAGTTTAAAAAAATATCATTTGATACATCACTCCCTACATCACGAATATGCAATTTTTAACTCGCTAAGATGCCTAGTTTAGCCAGAAATCACGTTTGAAAATGTCAACTTTGGGGGGTCTACGAAGCTCCGTTTTGTTTTTCGTTTCATGCGATACGTGGATGTCGTGGATTGAAAGGTGTCACTCCCTAGAGCACGAATATGTATTTTTTAATTCTCTAAGATACTTGGTTTAGCCACAAATCACATTAAAAAAAAAGGTGTCAACTTTGATAGGTCTACGGCACTTAGTTTGCCAGAAAATCGACTTTAGAGGCATACAAATTTGTTTTTCTTATAATACGTACATATATGATGTTAATAAAATAAGTGTGCTTGCAGTTTATGTTTAATAAATAAACAGTACCTTGGGTGTTGGGTGGCTCGCTCCAGGGGACTTAAGGATTTTAACTACCTTTTTCCGGGACACACCCGGTCACGCGACTCCGTCGCTCAGCTTAGTGTATGTTAAGTCGCCTGGCAGACGCCAATGTAAACAGTTGTTTTGTACCTTCGGCAGCAAATTTTTGCCAAAAAATATTTTTTAAAAAAAATTTCCCAAAAAAAATGTATGAAAAATCAAAATTTCTTAAAAAAAAATTGTCGAAAAAAAAATTGTTGAAAAAAAAGTTTGTTAAATATTTTTGACAAAATGTCCAAAAATATTTATTGCAGAAGTCCAATAATATTTTGGTCAAATGTCAAAAATAATTGGCCAAACCATTGAAAATCATCTTATCTCCCTAAAGATGGAGGAAGTCTTACCTCCTCGTAGTTCTAACAAGAACTAAATTTTTCCGGAACTTAAGGAACTGTTTCCATTTGCTTAGAAATAAATCAAAATAAAATATTTTATTAATAGTACTAAAATAGTATTGAAAATCACGCCAAATATTTCCAAAAATATCTGTCGGCGGGATTTTTATTTTTATTTTCGGCGGGATTTCGTGATTCGGGATTTCGTGCGGCGAGATTTCGTTACTCTCCCGTTTAAATCGAACTTTCCACCGTCAGGTGAGACAAAGTCTTTTAGAAACGTTTAGATAGAATGGGTCTCTAAAGAGAATTGCCCATTTCTGGCCAACAGTAAACACGAACGAGTTTGGTATTAAATGAAAGGTTCAATGTCAGCTTGTTATGTAACTGAAATATTTTTAAAATCAATCATGGAAAAGTCGAGATATTTGAGCTTGAAGTTGACAATTGCAAAATAAACATTTCAGCTTTTTTTCCAAATAATTTTTCATGTTAAATAAATTACGTAGGAAAGCGATATTGGTATAAAATGAAAGGTATTGTTCTTTTAATTTGCGACTTATAGGTACTATAAGGCAAGCTATGCATTCGAAAAAAATCGAACTCGAGATTTTGATCAAAGTTGACATTACGATGATAGCGAAGACTAAAAAAGTGGGTCTCGCAATTCTGTCTGTCTGTCTGGGATAAACGGCTCGGCCGATTTTCTTTGCAATTTGTAGATATCATTTTAAATGTTTTCCCCCACACGTTTTTTTTCTTTTTTCTTAAGACCAAAAATAACAATACCTGCCATACAAACTGTTTCGAAATTTTATAAATATTTTTTTGTTCTCAAAAACTGTTCGACAGATTTAAGAAATAAAAATACAAAAAAAATTCGTTTAGTTATGGTTGAAAAAAATTCCGAAAAATGGTTATTGAGGGTACCCCCCACGGAACCATTTGTTCCAGATGTGAGAAAAAAAATATTATTTTACTTAAAAATAAAGGTACTCACCATACAAGTGTTATAAAATGGTTTTCAAAAATCGTATTTTTGTCGAAAACGGCGCCTACAATTTTGATAAAATTTTTTTTCTTTCAATCAATTCTTATGATCTTTAATTTAATAAAAATAAAATGCACGACTGGATCGCACGAACTTGCTCTTATGTAAAAGTACTTTGGAATTTAAGATACATTTTATAAATATAAAACATGGATTTAATGAGATAATAATGTTCAAATGCATAAAATTGCCGTCTGGTTTCCGGTAAAGTATGAATTTATGCAAATAAACTTTAAAAAATCGTTTTATTATTAAATACATTTTTTATATAAAAAAAATTCTCTAACATTTTTTAAGAAAAAAATGTGGGATGCGAATTTTAAGTATTAAATAATATTGATTTTAGGAAATAATTTCAAAAAATAATCGTTTATAGGTTTTGAAGATATTGATTTAAAAAATTTCTTTTTTTTTTTTAAACCCAACAAATATTTTTTCGAATATTTTTATATTTATATTTATATTATTTTAAACTTAAGGGGACTCCAGCTGAAAATTTTGGGTTAAAATCATTAGAGCCATTAATGAGAAAGTCGAAAATAAAAAAAAAAACGGGTCTATGGCAGTTACCCCTAATAACATTTTGCCCCAAAATTTTTGTTGACCATAATGTAGCCTATGTTCATAATATCACACCTTATTTTTTTGTATGAAAATCGTTAGAGTCGTTTTCGAGATAAATAATATTTTGCATTACGGGTGTATGGGGGGTACCGTTAGTTTTGGAGCTAAACAAAAATTTTCAATAAATGCAAAGCAGCTCCTGCATAAAAATTTTGGTTAAAATCGTCAAAGCCGTTGGTGAGAAATTCGAAAATCAAAAAAGCGTTCTATGACAGGTACCCCTAATAACATTTCCCCCCAAATTTTGTTTTAACCAAAATATAGTCCATATAGTCCATAATATCACACTTAATTTTTTTTATCAAAATCGTTAGAGCCGTTTTCGAGATAAATAAGATTTTGTATTACGGGCGTATGGGGGGTACCGTTAGTTTTGGAGCTAAAAAAAAATTTCAATTTCACCGAAGACCCTTAACTACCGAGTTTGAAGAAAATACCTCCGGTAGTTTAAGCTGTAGTTCGAGGTACAGACATACAGACAGAATTGTCGGACCCACTTTTTTCGTCTTCGCTATCATCGTAATGTCAACTTTGATCAAAATCTCGAGTTCGATTTTTTTTCCAAATGCAGAACTTGCCCTATAGTACCTATATCGCAAGTAAAAATGAATTTTATGCTTATGAACAGTTTTCTCTAATAACGTTCGTTTTTGAAATTCCTATACTCTGTCCAACAAAAATTGTCTGTACAGGGAAGATAGGACGTTTGTCTCTCATTCTGGTTGCATTGCCATGCATAAGTGTGTCGTCTTTTAAAGCTCTCACAGGGATTCCGTAGTTTAAATTATAAATCGCCTCAAATGAGAGTAAAAATCGCGTAGGGCTACCGTCTGCCGATTCAAAACGACTGAAAACAATATTCAATTCACCTTTTCCCACAACGCCAAGCGGTAAGATAATAGGCGCGTTTTTTTTAAGTTGAAAAGCAATACGACAACACTCAACATACTCATCTTCTTAAAATGTGTTCTCAAAAGCTTCAAATCACAAAAGCTCCTTAATAAAAACCACTAAAAAAGCTCCTTGCTTGCAATTGAGAATGATAATGGTAACTCTGTTTTGATGTAGATAAAGAGCGCACGATCGTATTGAGTGACACTTGCCACTCTTGATGATCTTGACAGTATCTCATCAGCAGTGGGATACGAAGGTCGTGTTGGGGTGTACAACTTTTTGCAAAGAATTACAACAACAATTCCTTAAGAAAAGTCAGTGGCTTGCTTTTTTTTTTATTGGCATTTTTCCTAACGCATTGTAGTGAGGGTGCGTCAGGCGCCACTGCTTTAGAAAAAGCTCTCCATAAGGCCTGTACTGACAATTTTTGTTAGACAGAGTATAGTATAATACATAGGAGCAAGTTCGTGCGATCCAGTCGTACATTTTATTTTTTAATTATTTTAAACATATTTTTCTATGTTAAATACATTTTGACAAATTTAGTTTTAACTTCAGGAAAGCAGCTTTTCATACACGTATACAAAAATCCAGTGATTATATTTACCTTTTTTAACACTAGTGAAAAGCTTATTTTATTACCTTTAATTCCATATAAAATAAAGTGCTCTTAATCAAATAAATATCTATTTATAAACAAAACATTCTTAAAAAGAAACCCAATTATACCTACATATAGACCAGAAAAAAATATGTAAATAGTAGGGTAGAATAAAAAAACACGTTAAAATCTCCAATATCAAAAGTAAAAAAGTTGTTTATTTTCAATATAAACATAAGACAAATGATCTTAGGGTACCTTTTAATCTTGGAGCCAATGAGACTAAAACCAAAACTATACAATTAAGAAAAGTAAGTAAGTAAGTAAGAATTTGATTTTTAATAATTTTTAAGGATATATTATTTGTTAAATTATTCAATTTTATTATTATATAAACCTATTGTTTAATCTATTAAAGTTTATGTACTTGATGGATATTGTAAATAAATAAATAAATAAATAAATAAAAAGTTACAGCCTGTTTTGGGTAATTATAACTTTATTTTCATTAAACTACAACTTTGAAATATCTCTTCCTCGTCAGAAAAGATGATTTTTCGCCCAAAATGGTTGTCCAATTCAAGCTGCTCTAAAGCCCAAACTGCGAAACGATAATGAAGCAGATGGTCATGCGCTTTCAATTGGAACTTGTAAGCGAATAATCCGAGATCTTTGTGCAGATTGCTTCTCAGCCTAGTGCGTGAAATGTTGAGCTGTTGAAATCGATGGCGAATTGAGGTTCGTGAATTGAATCTTACACTATCGGCTACAGCAGCCACATTCTCGTCTGTGCGCACCGTACGACGACGGTGACCATGGGTGTTGTCCACTAGGATACCAGTCTCTAGAACGTTTTGCACAAACTTGTGTACAGCAGGCGCGCGGGTGCTTCATTTTGTCCGAAACTTGTTTTCAAAAAAACACACTATTTGGGCTACACAACATTCACTTTGGTAATAAGTTTTCAGTATTTCCCAACGTTGTTCAAGCGTAAAGCTGCTCATTTCGTTTTGCGGATGTAAGATACTGACTTTCTGTCAAGATTTCGAGCGGGAAATAGCTG
The DNA here is from genome assembly GCA_963931855.1 of Philhelius festivus. Taxonomy (NCBI): domain Eukaryota; kingdom Metazoa; phylum Arthropoda; class Insecta; order Diptera; family Syrphidae; genus Philhelius; species Philhelius festivus. Next base: position 69,342,110 of record OZ007555.1, read on the forward strand.
TCAGTGTCAAAATAATCTATAATTTAAAAAGAAACCACTAGATGGCCCACGCTCTAAATAAAAGTAAGTATAAGTATATATATGTAAATACAATATTAATGTATTAACACCTCTAGACACCTCTCACCCCTGCGTCATATCAGCAAATTTGTTATGTTTCATCAGCACAGAAATGGTTCCAAAGAAAAAGCCTATAGGAACAGCCTCAATAACCTTTTCGAAACTTTAATTGGTCACTATTCTTCCTCCATGGTGACGTTGATATCAGCGCTGATATGGCAACATACATAATTATTAAGTGAATCAAAACTTTTATCCTTAACAGGACAAAAGGAGTAAGTCCCAAAGAGAATTCTTGATACGACTACGGATGTAGAAATGTTATCAGATTGAGAGAGTCAAGCTTCCGATGCTACAAGAGAAACCCTACTGAGAAAAACCGGAAAAAGTACAGGCAAGCCAGAAATACATGCAATGCTCTTATTCTAAGTAAGAACAAAGTTCTTACATGACCCAAACCTAAGAAAATACTAAAACGTCCCAAGGGTAGTGAAAAATTTTAGTCGTTTGTAAAAAAGCACTTGTTAATCATCTTTTTCCCACACGCTTTCACAATAACACTCCTTTCGTTAGCACACTAGAAAAAACACTTTTATCGAAAATGCGTGCATTCGGTATCGATAATTCTCTTCTTGGTTGGATTAGAAATTACATTCCTGAACGTTCAATTCGAGTTGTTTTCGACAGTTTTAAATCTAATAATTACCAAAATAAATATTGGTGTGCCTCAAGGCTCTGTTTTATCACCGAAACTCTTCCTTTCCTTTCATTATTGATCTTTTGTTTGAGACTTCTAATACTCTTCATTGTTACGTTGACGACAGCACCCTCAGCTTTTTATGCTCGTTTCCAGATTCACAACCTTAGTCCTCAGTTGCGGAGCTAAGTAGAGTATTAGATTCTGTTCTCAACAGCATTATACAATGGAGAATCAAATACCGTGTGAAATTTATTGCTTCGAAAACACAATGCTTTCTTCCATCGGCCCAGCGGTACGTATGTTACTGACCATCTCTTATGGAATGATAATATGTTCGACGTTGCTAAAAACGCAGCGAAATGCTTAGGTTTTCTTATAAGCGAGAAATTGTTTCCCCCTCTGATGTGGCTCCCATCTATAAGGTATATATCTGCCCAAAACTTGAGTATAACTCTTATATCTGATCTGGAGCGGCGATTATTCAATTGAACCTGTTAGATAGAATCAAGAACAGAGCCATAAAACTTATAGGAGACAGATTAATTACGAAAACTTTTGTTTCTCTTCAGCACCGTCGAAATGCTTCCTGTCTTTGATTATTTTTTATCAACAATGTTCAAATGAAATAGTCAGTTGTATTCCTCCCATCATACAATTCCATCGTTTATGAAGTTACATTGGGCGTGTTTTTTTGGAAAAGTTATCCGTAGTACAGTAAGATTTTATATGAAAAACAAATACAACATCCGCAGTAGGATCACTGCCGATAGTCGAATAAACGTCAAATCTCTATCCGCAGCAGGATTTCACTTCTCCTTTTATCCTTTTATCCTACTGCAGATGTTGTATTTGTTATTCATATAAAATCCTACTGTACTACGAATAAATTTTCCAAAAAAACACGGCTATTAGCTTACTCTTGAGAATAACTTCGGACGTGTTTTTTGCAGTTTGTTCATCCTCTAAGCGGCCTTGAGCTCATTTTGCTGCGCTTTTCTGATACAATTGCAGAGCAGGAGGGAGGAAATACCCTCCCAACTGACTTACAAACTTTAAGTAATAGATCAGTCTATCCACTTTATCACTATCGGATTGACGTTTATAGAGTCTAGGCTCTGTCGAATTTATTGTCGAGAAGGAGTCATTGGACCACGATTTGGTTACCTATATTAGAGAATTCACTTACATATGTTGGGCACTCTGTCATCAAGAAATGTGTCGATAATACATCGTAATGTCTCAGAGCAGAAGTCCTGAGCAATTTACCAAGGGCCGTATTTCGTACTTTTGAAGACATCCCATTTTGTTTTCTGAGGATTCTTTAAGGCTTTGGATTTTCTATCTCATGCTCAATTTTAGATGTTATCATTTTTGTCTGAAAAACTACAATTGGATGGAGAGCTACCAGTCACTGATTGCTATGGAATCAGAGCTAAAGGAAAGTGTCACATCGAGCACTTGTTTTCTATTTCTTGTAATAAACAGCAGCCGTGACTTCTGACGACACTACATTATACGAGTACATAATTCCAAATCTTCTTAACTTTATTCTTTGTTAGCTTTTTCAACAATTCAATTATGATTTCGATAAGTATCTCTGTTGGTTCTCTTGATTGTTTAATCTTGCAACTGGGTTGCTAAGGGTTCCGACGTACTCTATTTTACCTAATCAAGGTGAAAACCATGGTAATAGCTATCTTTCTTGTAAAAAGTTGACATTTTTTTCAAACATTAAGACAATGTTAAGGACTTGTAGTATGGATTATTAAATTTAATCAATAAATATATGTATTTTTTTGTACAGGGTATTCTTGAATCATCTATTAAAATCACAAACGAACCACCAACTGGCATGATGGCAAATCTCCACAAAGCTTTGGATAACTTCACTCAAGAAACATTGGAAATGTCCTCCAAAGAAGCTGAATTCAAAGCCATTCTTTTCTCACTTTGTTATTTCCATGCCGTAGTAGCGGAACGTCGTAAATTCGGACCACAAGGATGGAATAAAATCTATCCGTTCAACGTTGGTGATCTTAACATTAGTGTTTCAGTTCTCTATAACTATTTAGAAGGTAATGCTAAGGTTCCATGGGAAGATTTGAGATATCTTTTCGGAGAAATTATGTATGGTGGTCATATAACTGATGACTGGGATCGTCGCCTTTGCATTAATTATCTTGAAGAATACATGCAACCTGATCTAGTTGATGGTGAATTGTTTTTAGCTCCAAGTTTTCCAGCACCACCGAATACAGACTATGCGGGCTACCATGCTTACATAGACGAAAATATGCCCGCTGAATCACCATATCTTTACGGTTTGCATCCAAATGCAGAAATTGGCTTTCTAACAATGCGAGCTGAGACTGTCTTTAGAACTGTATTCGAGATGCAACCACGTGACGCAGGATCAAGTGGTGGAGCCACCGTGACTCGTGAAGACAAAGTCAAACAGATTGTTGATGAAATTCTAGAAAAACTTCCGGAGGAGTTTAATATGATGGAAATAATGAATAAAGTCGAGGAAAGAACACCTTATGTTATTGTAGCTTTCCAGGAATGTGAACGGATGAACTATCTAACGAGCGAGATGAAACGAAGTCTAAAGGAACTTGATTTGGGTCTGAAGGTGAACTTTGTCTATTTTTTTATTTCAGTTTACATATCTATATGTATCTATAATTATTTTTGAAGGGTGAACTGACTATTACATCTGATATGGAAGAGCTAGAGAATGCCCTGTTCTTAGACCAAGTACCTCCAATTTGGACACTACGGGCTTATCCTTCTTTACTTGGCTTGACTTCATGGTTTGTGGATTTACTATTGAGATTAAGGGAGTTGGAAACATGGTCAACTGATTTTGTGGTAAGAAATCTCAAATGAAAATTTGTTTGATGTAAAATAAAGTACTTAATTATTTTAAAGCTCCCCTCGTGCGTTTGGTTAGCTGGGTTTTTCAATCCTCAATCCTTGCTAACGGCAATAATGCAAAGTACAGCAAGACGAAGTGAACTACCATTAGACAAAATGTGTCTACAGTGTGATGTTACAAAGAAGCAGAAAGAGGACTTCACGTAAGTTTTTCTTAGGATCGTCCTTGTCAAATTGGTAAGAATAAGGAGTGATCACAAAATTGCCAACAAATTGAAATGCAATTCTGCGATTCTCAAATCAAATCCATAAGTAATTTATTTTCTATTCACAAGAAGAACTTAAATTCTCAACTCAAGAGTTGAAATTGGAAAATTGGCTTATTCAAATTTTAAATTTTTCTCTGGGATAGATTTATTGCGTATATTTAATTTGAAAATTAAGTTTTGAGATTTTCCTTATACGTATAATTAATGTAGGAAAAAACAAACAAACTACTCAAAGATATTAACGATTAAAGAGAGAAACATTTTGAAGCATCGTTGAATCTTTCAAGAATCAAAAAGCGAATTCTGACCAACTTTCCCAAATAGTTTTCTCGAAATATTATAGTTTTTAAATAATTTGCTGTAAACATTTAAAATGAATATAAGTACTGTTAAGGCAAAAATTGTTCAACGTAGATCAATTAATGGGACACGTATATTTCCACACTTCGCTCCGAGACCATGATATCAACAAATCTATTGGTTCTGATGGTTTACCCCCAATCTTCTGAAGAGGTTCTTCCTCCCTGGCCAAGCCATTGCATAAACTTTTCCATTCTTTCTTCTATTCAAGAATATTCCCTGGATTGAAAACAGCAGTTGTGCAGCCTTTTCCTAGAAAAGGTGACCCTTCCTCATCCACCAATGAACTTACGTCCATTCTTTCCGAGGTCATGCAATAGCTGATCAATTATCAGCTCAAGAAATATCTCGAAAACCTGAAGCTTCTAAATGACAGACAATACTTTCTCATCAATTATTCCACTGTGGAACATCTTAAAATTGTTTTAAAGAGAATATGATTATCAAGCTTGATATTTATAAGGCATTGCATTGTGTTTGGCATCAAGCTTATAGAAATGCGTGCGTTTAGTATGAATGAAACCCTTGGTCTTTGGATTAGAAATTACTTTCTGCATCGTGCATTACATGTTGTATTGGTCGGTTTGAAGTCTTATTTTCACAAAATAAATGGTGGTGTTCCACAAGGCTCCAATTTGTCTCCCACTCTCTTCTTCGTATTTATGTATAAAAGATATCTTGCTGAAACTTTTTATCCACCTTTACGTAATTTTATAATTGAGGAAGCAGAAAAGTTTTCAGTACTCGGTATGTGCATCAAAAACGATCTTCTTTTAAGTGCCCACATTCTCGAGACTGCCAAAAACTCTACTAAATGCTTAGGATTTCAAAATCGCTGTAAGAAATTTGTTATCCCCTCTGATATCGCTTAAATTCATATGGCGCTTATACATCCAAAACTTGAGTACAGCTCACACGGTACAGCCCAAACTTCTTTTCATTTATTGTATAGAATCCAGAACGGATCGTTTAAGCTGATAAGAAACAAAATAATCACAGAGCACCTTTCGGAATCTTTAATCGCTTCTATCCCAAGCAATATTTAAACGAAGAAAGAATAAGGAGTTACATTCCTCTTCTGAATCAGTTCAACCGTGGTACCCGCTGGCAATGCTCATCACTTCACCCTTGAGCCTAATTTTTGACGTACCGTAAAAAAAACAGAAACTCGGTTTTATTTTAATTTTTTAAGTTTTTAGTTAATTTCCCCAACCATGAATTATTATAGCGTTGATTTCCCATTTATATGAACATTCAAATCATAAATTGGTCGTTTCTCTATGTAAGCACACTGCATACCAGCCATCCAGACTATGCATCGAAAAATTTTCTTTCGAAAGAGCCCACAGCCCAATGTCACCTCACCCTTTTTACTTATAGTACAACACTCTGCGCTGCGCCTTAAGGAAGACTGGCACTATAAGAAATTTGTAGAGTTTTAAACTCATTTGTTTCGCCAAACAGAAGAAGCAGCAGATCGGATCTTCACTAAAGTGTCGTCCTCGGAAGTTAATATTTATTTCCATATGATAAACTTTTGTACTACTACTTTTTAAATTTTAGTCGGTAGATACATGATATTTTGTATGTTAATAGCATGTCCTTGGTCTTTACAATTATTTACAGCACAACCTCCTACTTGTGTAAACTTCAAGCTTTTATTTACAACCCCATGCCCCAAACCAATTTCTTTTTGCAGTTCTTTAACTACAGGCAGATAAAGTTTATTAGAGCATTTGGTAGCCATAACTTGTATAGTATACCAAGTGGCAAGAATTTCGAATCCAATCACGTGGGAGCCTTTGTAGCAGGTGCGCGTAAGACGTTGAAGATCCTAATATAGTAGAAATCCATTATCTTATGTAATTAGAGAATGGAAATGTAATGGATTTGTTAGTCGTTCTTGGTGAATGGTCGAAGAATAAAACTCCACTGTCACCATCGGATAATGCTTCTCTGTATTTTATTTTAGCTCTTTTTCTTTAGGACTCAGCGGGATAGAGACCCATAGATGAGCGTATAATTTCTTGAAATTAATGGATTTAAAGAGGCTCAATTCCCAAGGATAGTTTATTTAATTTGGTCGGCTTACAGCTCATTTACTACCATAATTTGTCAGTAACCTCAGTTCTCGGAAAAGATGCATATTTTACTTCGGTGCAGCGAACTAGGTTCACGGGTACGAAGTCACTGAGGAACTTAGTTCCATATATATTTTGCCCATAAAAAAGTCAACGAATGTGCATACATTCATACATATCTTTCGAACGAAATCTTTATGAATTTCATGCAGCTTCATTTACAACAGACTATGAACAGAGTTTACGAAACGTCCTTAAAACGGTTTTTCAAAATGTGCATTAAACGGATTTTGGTTTAACTACACCAAAGCACAAGGCACAACATTGAAAATTCGACTGCTCTCATCAACTTACGCTTAAGAATAAATTTAAAGACTCTGATAACTAAATGTAGTTTGAAGCTCGTTGTGAAATTCTTGTTGAAAATTAGTTCACTCTGCATGTTTTTGAGTTCCCATAACAAAGTGGGATTCGTTCTCACCTAGCATGGGAACCAAGTCCCTTAGTGAGATCATTGACTCTCTGCCACTGAGTGGTATGCATAAAAGATAGTAAATGCTTTTACTTGAGAATTTCTAAGTAATTACTTTTTTTGATATGCATAAAAATGCAGTAAATGCTGAAAATAAAGTATTTACTTGAGGCCACAGTACTTACTTTTTTCGGATGAACTTTTTCAGTAAATACTTTATTCCGTATGCATAAAAAGTAGCAAGTACTTTTTTTCTGTAGGAATTACTTCTTTTTTTCAAAGTCAAAGGATAGCAACATGAAAATTTAAAAGTACATACTTTTTTTGATTTAAACACATAACTATGTAGCTTCGAAACCATAAAAACTTACAGTCTTAACTCTATTCTCAAAGGATTCACGTCGCTGATATAAATTAAAATTAAGTTACTGTTGACTGTACTGAAATGGCGGAATTTTAGTTCACAAAAAGTCTATAAAAGTCGAAGATCGGGTTCAGAATAAAATTTTAAACAACTCTATCGTTTTGAGAGGGAAAACGTAGATTGGTTGAGTGAATACTTCATTGGTAAGTCATTGCAAAATCGTAATTTGTAGTTTTAAAACTTGACACACCCTTACTATTTGGAGCCTTTTGTTAGTTCGCAGAAATGGTGTAAAACTTTCTATTTTCTTATACGCCTGTTAACTTAAAAATATAATTTATAATTTTACAAAAAGCAAACACTTATGAAAACTGTTATATATGTATGTAACGGGTGATTTTTTAAGGAGCTTGAGAACTTTTTTTTAAAAAAAAACGCATAAAATTTGCAAAATCTCATCGATTCTTTATTTGAAACGTTAGATTGGTCCATGACATTTACTTTTTGAAGATAATTTCATTTAAATGTTGACCGCGGCTGCGTCTTAGGTGGTCCATTCGGAAAGTCCAATTTTGGGTAACTTTTTCGAGCATTTCGGCCGGAATAGCCCGAATTTCTTCGGAAATGTTGTCTTCCAAAGCTGGAATAGTTGCTGGCTTATTTGTGTAGACTTTAGACTTGACGTAGCTCCACAAAAAATATTCTAAAGGCGTCAAATCGCATGATCTTGGTGGCCAACTTACCGGTCCATTCCTTGAGATGAATTGTTCTCCGAAGTTTTCCCTCAAAATGGCCATAGAATCGCGAGCTGTGTGGCATGTAGCGCCATCTTGTTGAAACCACATGTCAACCAAGTTCAGTTCTTCCATTTTTGGCAACAAAAAGTTTGTTAGCATTGAACGATAGCGATCGCCATTCACCGTAACGTTGCGTCCAACAGCATCTTTGAAAAAATACGGTCCAATGATTCCACCAGCGTACAAACCACACCAAACAGTGCATTTTTCGGGATGCATTGGCAGTTCTTGAACGGCTTCTGGTTGCTCTTCACTCCAAATGCGGCAATTTTGCTTATTTACGTAGCCATTCAACCAGAAATGAGCCTCATCGCTGAACAAAATTTGTCGATAAAAAAGCGGATTTTCTGCCAACTTTTCTGCCAACTTTTCTAGGGCCCATTCACTGAAAATTCGACGTTGTGGCAGATCGTTCGGCTTCAGTTCTTGCACGAGCTGTATTTTATACGGTTTTACACCAAGATCTTTGCGTAAAATCTTCCATGTGGTCGAATAACACAAACCCAATTGCTGCGAACGGCGACGAATCGACATTTCACGGTCTTCAGCAACACTCTCAGAAACAGACGCAATATTCTCTTCTGTACGCACTGTACGCATTCGTGTGGTTGGTTTAATGTCCAATAAAGTAAACTGAGTGCGAAACTTGGTCACAATCGCATTAATTGTTTGCTCACTTGGTCGATTATGTAAGTAGACCATAAATCGGACGTAAAGCGCGAAACACATTTCGAACCGAACACTGATTTTGGTAATAAAATTCAATGATTTGCAAGCGTTGCTCGTTAGTAAGTCTATTCATGATGAAATGTCAAAGCATACTGAGCATCTTTCTCTTTGACACCATGTCTGAAATCCCACGTGATCTGTCAAATACTAATGCATGAAAATCCTAACCTCAAAAAAATCACCCGTTATATTGCGATACTATACCAATAGTCTTCCGTTAGTTAAAGGAGTTAGTGGTTTTTAGTTACTGGCGAAGTTTTAAAACTTGCCCTTAGTCGCCAAGTTTATATAGAGTCTTATGTTGAACAAATGGTTCATATATATAATACTTTTTAAGGAGCTCAAACTGAAACACGAGGAGGGGCAATCACTCATCAAGAAAAGATGCGAATTTTTTTACGATACGTTGGAGATCCTGGATTTCAAGTTGGCGTTGGTGAAGATAGTATAGGCGTTCATCAGAGTACTGTATCCAGAACAGTTAATTTTGTTGCAGAATTAATAAAAGACAAAGCTTCTCATTGGATAAAATTTCCATCGAGCTATGAAGAACAGCTGGGAGCAAAAAATGATTGGCTAAGCAAATACAGGTTCCCATTATGCATAGGAGCCTTGGACTGTACTCACGTGGAAATATTACAACCTAGATTTCATTCGGAAGAATACATTAACCGAAAAGGATATGCTTTAATGAATATCCAGGCAACTTGTAACAGATGTTTACAAAACAACAAGAAGGGCAACAGTAATTTAATATAGGGATTAAACGGTTAATCTGGCAAAAAACTATTTGCTTACTAACCCGATAAGAAAAAGAAAGTATTTACTATCAATTTCCGATGAATTCTAGTATTTACTGGGATGAATTTAGTATATACTGAAAGTATTTGCCAGTTAGTAAGTACTTACTAAACTTTATGCATATGGAATGAAGTAAATACTTTAAATTTAACCATTTGCTTTAAGTTATAGTATTTACTATTATCTTTTACTTGTAGTAAATACTTCCGTTTTATGCATATCACCCACTGTCTCTTCTAAACGTACAACCTATTGATTTGTCCAACAAGTACTTGTTTTGTGACCAAAAAACCTTATAATTGAATGGGGGAATTCAAATAGATCCTCAAACATAGTCTAAATCTCCAATAAGAGATGCTTCACCTACTCGGTTTATTAAAAACCATTTTCTTAATTATTACAGGGTATACAAAATAGGTAGTCCTTTTAACGATAGATTAAAGTGTTTTAAAGAAATTTTAAAAGTTGCTTAATTTTAAAATACCCCCAAACAGCTCTCAAGTAGATAAATTGTGTCTTTGATCCATTTTCACATTTAAGTAACGTTACTTAAAGGCCACTTAACTTAAACGCCATCCACCACGTTTAAACGTCACTTACACATCTGACATATCAATTGTCTTCTTTTAAATTTTGAAGTTTCAACTTGCGTAGGTATTTGTGTTATATTTCAGAATTATAAAATTAATATAGAATGTAATTTCATTTCATTTATAAACGATTTGAATGTAGTTACCACATTGTGTTATGGTAAAAGACCCCACAAAATTTATAAACCTCGATTTAATCCAATGGATTAGGAAGACAAATTTCTTCGACGTGAATACAGGTTTTCTCAGAAAAATTAAAGTCATTTATATACAGCCGAAATTAGGAAATATTTCATTATTAGTCGTTTTTTATTGGGAAATGTATAGGCAGCGCAGTAAAATTTTACACAGTAAACAACAAAGAAATAGTGCGTATAAACTAGGCAGTAAAAAGAGTGCACATAATAGTGCAGATAAAGTTTTGGAGCATCTGGATTACAGTGACACTCAAATTGGTTGCAAAAGTTTTATTTTTCGTGAGGTTGACAGATTTTGATTATTCGAGAATGTGTTCGGTGATAATTGTTCATTTTATGGTAAATTTTCACAAGAGCAAAATTATGTGGTTTGAAATATTAATTTACGATTAGACGGTAAACGTTAATAGTCAATGGTCAAAATTTTGGGTCCTTATTCGGAATTTTTAGTTTTCGGAATAGTAGTTATAGTACCTACTGTGGGTGGTCCGCTTATACCTCACTTTTTTAAAAAAGTGTTTCTACTCCATAATTTGATGTTTTTTATCAACAGCAATAACTTTTTTATCGATTCGTTAAAAAAAAGTTCATTTTGGTGGGGGGGGGGGGGGAATTCCAAATAAGGGCCAACGGTACTGTGGGTGGCCCGCTTATACTTCACTTTTTTACCATAAAAAAGTGTTTCTCCTCCATAATTTGATGTTTTTTATCGACAGCCAACACTTTTTTATAGATTCGTTAAAAAAAAAATCATTTTGGTGGGGAGGGGGAATTCCGAATAAGTTCCAAATTTTGCCTCTTAATGCGTGTGCATGTTCCCTATCTGTCACGTGAGAGTATGAAAATCATCAAAGGATGGCTTCGATGCCACACGATTAAAAAGGACATGAAAATGATTGTTTTCTGACACCGAGCCCTTAATTTGACTGTGAACATACATGCCATTGAGATTTGATTTTATTAATAATTTTGCCACTTGTTTGACAACAATTTTTTCAGTGATGTTAATTCAGCATAAACCACATCAAAACGTATACTTTTCCAACGCATCCCTTAGCTTATTCAAAAGTGGATTGTTTATTCGTAGGTATATATTTCATTTTTGGTTTTCGTTTCCATTTACTTTGTTCACTTAATGAGTCTGAAATATCTACTAAATTGAGATGATTTGTTAAAAAAAACTCAGAAATTATGGTATAGCCCTTTTCTGTTTTTGATCTTTATTCATTTCAATTTGTATTATTTTTGTAAGAAATTACATATTAATTTTAGGTACTTCTGTTCCAAATCAGCTGATTTTGACACGGGTATAAATGCAAAGCATACCAACTCTAAAATTTAAAGTAAAAGTGTATATGCAGTCAAAAAAGCATTTTATTCGGACTTCCATTGCTGCACTATGTATACATTACCAATAAAATACGCCTATCTCACCACAGTAAAAAATTCAACATTTATGTATTTATAATTTTTATATAGATGCAAGTATTGATGTATGTATGTATGTCTTTAATCAATCCACGCTGTGTATGTATGATCTGCCGAAAAGTCGGTAGGGCTTTTGCCTATACCTACCAACAATAATTTCTGAGAAAATAAAATGCACGACTGGATCGCACGAACTTGCTCTTATGTAAAAGTACTTTGAAATTTAAGATACATTTTATAAATAAAAAACATGCATTTAATGAGATAATAATGTTCAAATGCATAAAATTACCGTCTGGTTTCCGGAAAAGTATGAATTTATGCAAATAAACTTTAAAAAATCGTTTTATTATTAAATAAAATTTTTATATAAGAAATTTCTCTAAAATTTTTTAAGAAAAAAATGTGGGATGCGAATTTTAAGTATTTAATAATATTGGTTTTAGGAAATAATTTCAAAAAATAATCGTTCATAGGTTTTGAAGATATTGATTTAATTTTTTTTTTTTAAACCCAATAAATATTTTTTCGAATATTTTTATATACAATATTATTTTAAACTTAAGGGAACTCCTGCTAAAAATTTTGGGTTAAAATCCTTAGAGCCATTAATGAGAAAGTCGAAAATCAAAAAAACCGGTCTATGGCAGGTACCCCTAATAACATTTTGCCTCAAAATTTTTTTTGACCAAAATGTAGTCCATTTCCATAATATCACACTTAATTTTTTTTATCAAAATCGTTAGAGCCGTTTTCGAGATAAATAAGATTTTGCATTACGGGTGTATGGGGGGTACCCTTAGTTTTGGAGCTAAAAAAAAAATTTCAATTTCTCCTCTAGGGAATCACGGAAGACTCTTAACTACCGAGATTGAAAGAAATAGGTCCAGTGGTTTAGGCTGTAGTGAGAGGTACAGACATACAGACACACTGAAACATGTTTTTTGTGTACTAAATTTTCCTAAAAGTTTTTATAAAAAAAATTGATATGCAAATTGTTAGTATTTAATAAAATACATTTTAAAACGTATTTTAAAAATTTAATCGTGTATCGGTTTTCAAGATATTGAATTTTCAAAAAAAAAATTGTATTATTTTTTTTAAAATCCAAAAACTATTTTTTCGAAAAAAATTTTAGTTTATTTTTTTTCAAATGCAAAGCAGCTCCTGCATAAAAATTTTGGTTAAAATCGTTAGAGCCGTTAGTGAGAAATTCGAAAATCAAAAAAACCGTTCTATGACAGGTACCCCTAATAACATTTCCCCCCAAATTTTTTTTTCACCAAAATATAGTCCGTATCCATAATATCACACTTAATTTTTTTATCAAAATCGTTAGAGCCGTTTTCGAGATAAATAAGATTTTGTATTCCGGGTGTACGGGGGGTACCCTTAGTTTTGGAGCTAAAAAAAAAATTTCAATTTCTCCTCTAGGGAATCACCGAAGACCCTTAACTACCGAGTTTGAAGAAAATACCTCCGGTAGTTTAGGCTGTAGTTCGAGGTACAGACATACAGACATACAGACAGACAGACGGAATTGTCGGACCCACTTTTTTCGTCTTCGCTATCATCGTAATGTCAACTTTGATCAAAATCTCGAGTTCGATTTTTTTTCCAAATGCAGAACTTGCCCTATAGTACCTATGTCGCAAGTAAAAAGGAAAAAAAAAAAGATCGGTGCATATAAGAACACCCAAAGAAGGAGACCCATCTGGGCAATACTCAATTGACTAAAAAGGGTGCTAGTCTCTAAATACGCATGTGGTTTTTCATAACTTTTCCCAGTGTTACTAAAAAGAGTGAACAATTATACAAAGATATTTTATATAATTACTGTTTCTAAATTAAATATACATACTAATTAGCCATATTATTTTATTTTCATTTAAGGCAATATTAAAAAAAATTGCAGATCAAAAGTAAATCCGTTTTCAGTCTTACAATGTTTTTCGATTAACTGTAAAACAATTTCATCCAAATGTTGTTTGAAAATTCAAACTTTCAAAAAACAGCTGTCTTGTTTAAAATGAAGTACATATAGCATTTTTTTTTTGTATTTGATTTGTAGATTCTTTTACGTTAGGTGCTACAACAATTGTTTAGTATATAGATACGAATTGAAGTGTCATAATTTAAGGGCAAATTAAATATTTAAGTATGCTTAACTAAATATTCTCTAAGATACGGTTTAAGAAAATCTTATAGGCAGATACGGCTGTTTTATCTTTACGGGAATTCAAGTATGCTGTTCTTTTTTCTTCCGTATTTTTCTGTGCACATCTGAACATCTGATGACAGCAGATGAGGTGATAGCGGAGCGGTATAGCTTCCTATCGTCCCAATACCACCGTAGAATAAATTCGTCCAGTGCTATGCCTTAATTGTTTTAAAAAATATCTTGCTGTTCAGATTACCGGTGGCATTTCTCCTCTTGTGCGCGCGGTAGTAACGCTGCTGCGTGATTGTTTTTCTTTCGGATTTTTGTTTCACAATGGAAAACGCTAATTTTGTCTAATTTGGACTCGATTGAGTTTAAATTCAGTGTGTTGCTTTTTTTTTTTTTAATTATGATTAGTATAATGATAGAGAGAGACCATGGATGAGACAAATTTAATATCCACTAAAAATAATAGCAGTTCACAACGGTGTAAAGTTTAAGTCGAATTAGTACGGTGTTAAAACTGCGTGTTTGTATGATACTTGTTTAACGATTTTTAAGTCTAAATTGAGCTTATCATCATACTATTTCTAATATTATATTAAAGTTTAAATCATTAAATAGCTATTTAATTTTTTTAGTATCGTGCTAACATAATAATATGACACTGTAATTTACAAACGTCAAAAAAGGTCTGTTTACTTTGTTTTTTTTGCACGAAATGACATGCGTTCAGAATCAATTTATTACAAAAAACAGACTTAGCACGATACTAGTAACAAAATATTTTGAAATTAAGAAAGTGTTACTAAACTTCTTTAAAATTAGCAAATTGTTAAGTAGTATCACTCTAATACTTGTATCTTGTACACTATGCTCTTTAAAATTTTGCGCCGTGGATATTGCTGTTCTTAGTTAGGCAAACCTTTATTTAAACACTCTTAACTCACTTGAGTGAAAAACATATTAAGGTATAGCTTACTCGATTTTAATTTAGAAACAAGCATGAACTGGCATATTTTTATTCTTGATATTGATAAATTTCTGTTAAGTGATTTATAATTAATTGATTGTCAAAAACTTAAAATTTTGTAAGTTATTTTTTTAGATGAAATATTATATATCTTTGAATATTTGCTGTCGGTCATATTCGCAGACTTGTAACATATATGGCGGATCATGTTTAAATATTTGAAATAATCCTAAATTTTTCACTTCGTTATTCTACAAAAAAACTGAGTACAAATAAACAAGCCTTTCATTCGTTTTGATCAGAAGTTTAAGATTAATTTAAAATCCTAGTTTTCAACTCACAGTGCATTCATTTCATTTTTCTTCTTCTGAAACTCATTATGCATACAGGCCTGGTTCTATTTGATTTTATTCTTCATTTTTATTTATTTATTCCATTTATATAGAACGGCACCTCGAGAAGGCGCCTACGTTCATGGTTTATTTATGGAAGGCGCCAGATGGGATATTCAATCGGGAATCATTATGGAATCAAGACTCAAGGAGCTTTATCCTTCTATGCCCGTCATAAATATTCGGGTAAGATTGAAAAAAAAAAGAAATTGTTTTTGTTTGGTATTCATACATACAATAACAATTTTTGACTTTCAAATCGTGCGATTCTAACTTTGAATAAGAATATAATTACAAGCTAATTTGTTTTTATTTTTTTTTCTTCTTAGGCCATTACTCAAGATAAGCAAGATCTGCGAAATATGTATGAGTGCCCGTTATACAAGACACGAACAAGAGGGCCAACTTATGTTTGGACCTTTAATTTAAAGACGAAGGATAAGCCGGGCAAATGGACTCTAGCTGGTGTTGGATTACTTTTACAAACTTAGTTCAGTATTTTAATAATGTGTCAGTCATGAAACAAACATACGAGTACTATACTATACACCACAAGTATACACAATACACAAACAAAATATGTATGTACATATTTATTAATAGCTTTGTAGATTAACTTTTTAGTCATGAATGTTTTTATCGTCAGTTGGTTATTACATTTTAAAATCGACAAAATCGAATACATTCTTTAATGTACATTTTTAAACTTAACCAATATAAAGCAAGAAAATTAAAATAAATTCGTTAATTTGAGGGGAAACTATGTTGAACCATGCTGGTAAGTCAACCTTACTGGTTATAATTTCAATGGACTCTCAACATAACGCAAACCTCAATTGACTATTTTGTGTTACTCAGTTAGTAAATTTTAGGTACTGTGTTTTCTGTTTCCTAAGATTATGCAACTATTTCTGACAAGTTTGATACAGAGTGAGACGTTTTAGGGGTCCAATTCAATCAAAGCAATCATATTCATCCATATACAAAAATGAAGGTAATGCCCGGTTGCACCGAAATTCACTAAAAAAATGTATCATTTAAAAATACTATTTAAATTGATCGCCATGAAAAATTAATCTTGGTTGCACCTATGTTCTTCTCTGATTTTTGAAAGGTAAAATAGGGTTTCAAAAACACCCTTGCATTTTAAATTAAGTATGTGTTCATGCAACGTTACATGTTTACCAATTGTGCAAAATGATAAATTTACGCAAACGTTTGTCATTTAAATGCTTGCTATTGAATCAGCTTTTCGTTAAATGTCAAAGAATAAAGTCAAAGATTATTTCTGAGCACACACATTATTTCGTTTTTATTAATTGATAACATTGGGGCAAAATTTTAAACAACCTATTATTAAGGGATTAGCAATTTACTAGTTAGAAAATTGTTAAACTTTTAGTACTTTAACTACCTTTAACTTTAACTAACTCTTCGAAAATTTTAAACCTTTTCTTTCATTTTACTAACTAGTAAATTACTAATTGTCTTTCATCAAAAATAGTGCATTTGAACACGTCTTAACCATGACAGTTCGTGAAAAAATATAAAGCAAACAAAACTAAATCTGAGGAAGGGACCTAATTCGAGTAATTTCATTTGTCAGAAGTCAAAGTGACAACCAAAATTCATTTTTCCCAAAGAAGTGTAATGTAACTAGTACTAATAATTCTGGTGAAATTGGAATCCCATGGTCTTGGATTTTCAGGTTTTCAACCAAGAACCGAACTCTTGTCTTGTCAGACCTATAACTGGAGTAAGATTCTCCATCGTCCAGCTCTTCAAAAGGATTTGCTTGGGACTTAAAATATGCACTTTTCTGCACAAAGCTGAGTCTTCAAACAAATCGAAATCTTCTTCTTCCGAAAACATTTTATATTATTTTATTTACTTTAAAAAACAATTAGCTCACGAAACAAAAAAAAAACACAATTTAACTATTTCAAATAAAATTGTAAAGAAATTTTTTCCGAGGGAAATGACTGAAGTCTTATGGATTAAGCAAATTACTAAAAGTTAAAGTAGCCAATTTGTGATTTTATGTTAAAGTCGTTAAAAATTAGCAAAATCCTTAGTAATTTTCCTAAAATGGCCTTAACATATTACTAAATCGTTTAAAAGTTCTTTAAAAGTTAATCCAACCAATCGATTTCCTTTATTTATTTATTTTTCATCAACCAGAGTTACAAATCTCTTAAAGACTACAGAATATAGTGATAATTATAATACTTAATTCCTAACCATCAGAGATCAAAAAAGATTAAATTTTTTTCTTAAAACAATCCCTGCTTAAAAACATACTGAAATCGAGAACTTTACAAACTAAGTTTGCCTGTCTTAAACACCAGGTTATAGATTCATTATAACCATAGTTCACTCTATGAAAAGGAATCTCAAATAACAAACGAGAGTGAGGTTCACGTTCAGGAACATACCAAAAAACTTAAGAAAGCAAGAAAGGGCAATTGATTTTGAAGTTAATTATATCTCTTATAATCATAATTTCATAGTTTACTCTTCTAGATTCAAGAGATTGAACACCCAAAAACAGACATCTCGAACTATAAAAGGGCATATCAATATTTCAGTGAAGAATTTTGATAGCCATTCTAGTAAAACGTTTCTGAATCCATTTAATTCTCATAGAATATGTGTTTGTTATACATGCGGTTCCAATACAATACAGCATTATTCCAATTCGAACGAAGCTAAAATATAGTGATCTTTACGTAAAAGGATCTACCAAATCTTTTGAATTGCGGTTAATGAAACCAAGCATGGAGCTAGCTTTAGATAAAATATATTCAAAATGATTGGAGAAGGTTAATTTTATATCAAATATAACCCCAAGATCTAGCTGAGTGTGTTTCACCCACGCTATAAGGAAACATTATTGGAAATTGATTCCGATGAAAAGACATACATTTACATTTGCGCACATTAAGATGAAGATCATTAACTATACACCAATCAAAACGCTTGTTTAAGTCTTATTGTAAACTAATGTAATCTAGAGTTGACTTGATACTGAAATAAAGTTTAATTGCGTCAGCGTACATTAAACACTTACAATTTTTGAACAATTCAGGAATTTCATTAATGAAAATAAGAAACAATAGAGGTCCTAAGTGGCTACCTTGTGGAACCCCGGAAGTAACTAATAATCACAGAATCTTAAAAAATATGATTGATTTTAACAAGTTGTATTCTACCTGTAAGATAGGATTCAAACCATTTTAGAATCGAAAAGAAAAAAACCTATTTTTTTTAAATTTTGATACCAGTATTGAATGATTTACTCAATCAAAAGCGTTTAAAAAATCAGTTTAGTAACATTTGAAAAAGTTAATCCACAGATGCCAAAAATAAGCAAGAAAACAAAATTTGTTTTTTTACTTTAAATGATTTACTAATTTTGGATTTATTTGGAAAAATGATGTTTTATTTATTTTCTTTTATAAAAGTTAAGCATTAGTTTTAAACAATAGATAAAGATAAACAGGAACAAAAAGAGGTTGCAATTTTAGAATAGATAACTCTTATAATGATAATAGCTAAACATTGTCGAGTTATAAAAATCACAATGACATTTGGTTAATTTTACCAAATTTTCTAGAGTGAATTCTTTAGGGAATTTTATCTAATTTGTGTTATTCATATCCCATACAGTTCATTAACCAAATGGTAAACTTATCTTGTGATTTACATCTTTGCATTAATACCTCTTTTATCTGTTTTTATAAAATTAACCAAAATGTTTCACCAGTGCAAGTGAAAATAGCAATACAAGAGATGTCAGTAACTTGAACTTTATTTTATTAAGCCTTAATTATTTTTTTGTTTGCTTTTTTCAAGTAAACAATACTACTTGAAATTGTTCAACTTGTGCAAGACCTTAGTTTAAAACCGAACTTTATCGAATTCAGTAAATGTTGTTGTCTAGATTAGCGGAACCACCGTTCTATCCTGGACCAGTCCTCGAATGTCTATTAAGAAGAATACATCAAACGGGATAAAACTTCAGTTTGTCTACATTTAAAGAGTTTTTCAATTGGGGCGGGTAGATGTTGAAATGGAATATAAAAAACTGTGTTTTTGGTATTAACAAAACATTATGTCTTATGAAATAAAACATCGTTCAAACTTCCGCCTCGGCTTCTTACGTTGGCACGGATCCGAGTAGTTCAATTTTCAATGGCGCTTTCGCATAGAATTGGCTGAATTCGAGCGATGGTCAGTGTTATGTTCATCTTAAGGTCATCGGTGGATTGTGGTTTATTCGCATGGACATGCGACTTCAGGAAACCGCACAAGAAAAGTCTTACGGGGTCAAATCACATGACATTGGTGGTCAATTCACTTCCTCTCTGCGAGAGATAACCTCATATTCAAATCGTTAATTCCGAATGTCAATCGTGGCGTCTACTGTGTGGCACGTAGCGCCATCCTAGTTAAACCACATGTCGTCAAGGTCCATTATGGTTCAATTTGGGACATAAGAAATGGTTTATCATCGCCGTTGATGGTGACCACCTTACCAACGTCGTTTTCGAAAAAAACTGCGGACCAATGACGCCGCCCGCCGGCCCAAAATCCACATCAAGTGGTAACGGTTTGAGGATGCATTGTCACCTGGTGAACATCGTGTGAGTTGGTGTCCTCCCATATACGGCAGTTTTGCTTTTTACATAAAAATTAATTTTTTGGCCAAAATTGAGTTTCTCTTCCAAACGCTCCGAAGCCCAATCAGAGAACAAATGGCGTTGTTTATGGTCATAAACTTTAAGCTCCTGGGTCTGTAAGACCTTGTACGCGCACAATTCCTGGCATAAAATTCGCCAAGTTAAAGTCTGCGAAAGTCCGAGTTTTGTGCACGGCGTCGTAGAATCTACTGCTTCGGGTTCTGCTCTAAACTTTCACGGAAGATGTTCTCGGACGATCTTGTGTTTCTTTGACGTATGAATGTTGGCTTATTCTTTACCCGAACTGGTCGTCTCAAATGTGGCTACCGAACGCTGACGAGTCGACTATTTGTAAAGGGCCACCACGTCTATCCTAAAAGGGGCGTAACGTTTGCACTAACGAACACTCATTTGATAACAAAGTTTTAACGTTTAGATCTGATGTTCAATCAACTTAAAAATTAAAAATCAGTTTTGACAGATGTCACCAAAACAATATGGCGGCTATGTGCCGCCAAAATCTATACGCGCCAGTTGAATAGCCCTTACATACATACATATGTTCTTCGATTTACAACTTCAACAGTTGAATCGTAATATTTGCATCACCCGTTATTATTTTTAAATATTTGGGACTAGTATAAATTATTTTATACCTTTAAGTCCAAGTATTTGCCGCTTTTTAGTCTTGCGTGTATAAAATTCTACAATCAATTTTAAACTAACTACCGTTAAAAAACTGGCGATCTGATGTTCAATCAACTTAAAAATTAAAAATCAGTTTTGACAGATGTCACCAAAACAATATGGCGGCTATGTGCCGCCAAAATCTATACGCGCCACTTGAATAGCTCTTACATACATACATATGTTCTTCGATTTACAACTTCAACAGTTGAAACGTAATATTTGCATCACACGTTATTATTTTTAAATATTTGGGACTAGGATAAATTATTTTATACCTTTAAGTAAAAGTATTTGCCGCTTTTTAGTCTTGTGTGTATAAAATTCTACAATTAATTTTAAACTAACTACCTTTATAAAAGTGGCGCAAAATTTAAACAGTATTGGTATGATACTACTTAACGATTTGCTAACTTTAAAGTAGTTTACTAACACATTCATAATTTTAAAAATTTTCTAACAAGTATCGTACTAAAGCAATTTTCTTAATAAATTGCTTCTGAACACACCTAAAACAATGACGGTTCGTGCAATAAACTAAGTAAACAGACCTTCTGTGGCGTTTGTTAATAGCAGGATACTAAAAAAATAAAATAGATGTGCGATGGTTTTAACTTCAATAAAAGTGTAGAGAAAGTATTATGCCATATTCGATTAAAATTTGCAAAATCGTTGTTTTAACCTAGTTTTATACCAAAACAGTTTAACATCGTACAAATTCAACTTAAATTTTGCTCGAGTGTTTTCATCCAGCTCCATCGATCGTTTAAAGTTTCAAATCTCTAGCCTTACTTATCCATTGGCAATTTCAGATTTTAATGAAAACTTGATTTTTCGCGGAGAATAGAAGCCGATTTATAATTAATTTATATTTGTCGTTCTAAGTGTAGCTTTGTGTCTGTACCATTCAAAAAAATGTCATCCTTAATTAACTTTCAGTAGAGAAATATGATCTTGATAAATTTTTAATGAATTATTTTAAACTGCTTCCATAATTTTTATTTGAAATTGAAATTCCTAAGTAATTTGAATATAATACGGCAATTAAAATAAATGAAACAAACCTTATACCACATTTGCAAACTGACCCCTGAAAATTATTATAATTTTTGAAGTAAAACTTTTTTTCCGGCGTTGAGGGTAAAAAATGTTCTATGCAGCTGTCAGTTACATGTCAAAACGACACGTTATCCGTGAAAGACAGTGACATGTTTTTAGAATACAAAATGTTTGTACGTTTATAGGTCAGAATCTTACAGAAGCTTTGCTTGAGGGAAAAGAAGTTTTACTTCTACCGAGAGTACGTCAGTACACACAACATTTTTTTCTCAATAAAATGCATGAATTATCTAAATTGCCATGTTGACAGATATAAATTGAAAATAAAATGTTTTTGTTTTTACCAATGGAAAACCAAATTAGTTTTAAATCGATTTAAAAATGTGTACCCAAACAGACACAGAAAGAAAAGGAAGCTTATTAAAAATATCAAAAAGATTCGCTCACAGAATTTTCAAGTATGCGAACTATTTTCAATCTCTATAGTACAAGACAGTCGAAGTTGATCAAATAAAAGTTTTTTTTTAAGAAAATTGAAAATTTCAAGGTTAACACCTTAACTGTCCCCATACAAAATGATTTAAAACCACCTATACGTCCATTATTTTTTCAAGACATCAACGATAAGTCCCATGTATCCTATTCGATACACAAAATTTTCTTTTTCTACGTCCATGTATCATTTTTGATACAGGAGCAAAATTCAGCTTCACTGTCCCCATACAAATTGATCTAAAAAAACCCATACGTCCGGTACTTTTCTCAGAGAAAACATTATTATTTAGTAAGATTCAACATATAAGCCGTTGTTTACGTAAATAATTGGTCACAGCCAGGGATGGAAAATTCGGGTCAATTGTACCGAATTCGATACAATTGAGTTTGTACGAGTACAAAAGTACAATTTGTCTCAATTCAGTACAATTTCAAAATTTAAAATTTCATGTATTTTACAAACAAAAAAAAATAAACAAAAGCACATAAAAGGAAATTGAAAGTTGAATTGAATACATCATCCTGGCCTGAATGAATTCATTTTCATACCAGAACAATAACTCTCAGCTATAAGCCCTTATAACTGTTAATTACAGTTTTCTTTTCACTTCTTGATGGCGTCTTGCTTTTCTGGCTCTTCTATTTATCGATCAGCTTTTTTCTGACGTCGCATCGTTTTGCTTACTAAATACTAAACTGTAAACTTGTGGATGTGATTGCAGTTTTTCGGCTGTCCATTTTTAAGATACTGAATTTGTGAAATAAATTTTATATTTCAATTTTTTTTGTATAAGCTGGTGCCGCAAAAATGGACAAGTAAAGGATTTAGTTTCGTCATTACATTACAATACAATAGTTATGCACTTTTAAAATGAAGATAGTGGCGCAAAATTTTAAACAGCCTATTATTAAGGTATAAGTATGAAACTACTTAACAATTTGCTACCTTTAAAGTAGCTTACTAACTCATTCTTAATTTTAAACATTTTCTAACTAGTATTGTACTAAATAAATTGCCTCTGAACACACCTAAAACAATGACAGATCTTGCAAAAAACTGTTAAATCTAAATAAGAAGAACCAATTTCCGAATTTTGAGCTGTTTTATTTAGTGCTAAAATTTCCTAAAAAATACATTGGCTTTAATATTTTATAACATTTCAGTTTTAATTAATGCTTACGTTTAGTTTTGGATCTTGCTTTTAAAATGTAAAATTTTGGTTCACGACCATGCGCTTTCGCTGATAAAAAGAAAAGGAAAGACATTTTGACTTTGAATTCATAAATCTACAAATTGGAATAATCCAAAGAAATGCGCCATCTACTTGTCAAAGCAGCCAATGTTGCCGATGTTGCCGTGATTCTCAACAGACGTTTTGTGGCGTTTGCAAATAGCATGTTACTAAAAAAAAATAAAATAGGTATTCGTCATTTTAACTTAGTTTCATACTAAAACAGCTTTAACATCTGCTTTGATTTTTTTTTTAAATACTTTGCCAAACTTTTAAATAGTTGAATTATTGATTTTTTTATTCATACAAAATTCGTTTTCGGTACAATTGGCATCATTTCAGTACGATTTTATTCCAGATTTCAGTACAATTGAAAAATTTCATTTTCCATCCCTGGTCACAGCTGTTAAAAAAAGGAATTTGGTGTTGTGGTCATTTTTGATACATAGGCTTATGCTAACTTCATATATCATGTCAATAAGTCCCATGTATCATATTTGATACACAAAATTATATTTTTGTCGTGCCTTCTTAGTCCATGAAGTGAAGGCTTCCTCAGGTTCTCTTGCTTCTTATTCAACACAACACTTGGTGAAAATATTATTTTTTAAACCATCAAATGCAGCGCATTCTGGTAATCTATAATATAAAAAATAAGAAATAAGAACAGAGGATGATTTAGTACTTTTATGTATATGTAAATTCAGGTAATGACAACCTCAACCCCGAGTACCAATACCAACAATCGGTCCCACGGCAAGTTTCAGAGCAACAACATTATTTAGCTTGGCGTGATGAAATTCTTCCCATTGGGAGGGAACAATTTACTGGCATCTCTGGTGTGCATTATAAATTATGTTTTACCTGCTTTTCAAAATAATATAAAATTTGTTCATAAAAAGTAAGGATTTACTTTTGAAAAAAAGTTTTTTACTTAAACATTTTTCCAATTGTTTTTGAAGTTTGGTAAAGTATCAGACGTTACCTATACACGTTTATATGAAAATTAAATTTTTAGGTAATTTTGTTCACATAAAGAGGATACATGTTTATGTTTCAAAAATGATACATGGACGTAGGCGGCACGAGAAAAAAATAATTTTATGTATCAAAAATGATACATGGGACTTATTGTTCATGTATTTTATTTCTAAGACAAAATGATGGACGTGTGAATATTTCCATATCAATTTGTATGGGGACAGTGAAGTCGAATTCCAAAATGTATCAAATATGATACATGGACGTAGGCGGCACGAGAAAAAATTTAATTTGTGTATCAAATATGATACATGGGACAGTTAAGGTGTTAACGTGAGGGTAAAAAATATATAATTCAGATGTATAAATGTTATGGAAAATGAAAATTTATTTGGTATCATTACGATATATGGCAGCGAAAGCTGATCTGCTTTTTTAAAAAATCGAGAAAGCCGGGTGCTATTGTGAAAGTACAAAAAATTTTAATTTTATTTATAGAAACCTCATCTTTTCTAATTATATGTCCTTAACCTGCAACCCTGAAAGTTTATATTGAACTTAAACCCACCTAAGGACATACATATACGGCCCTATTCTGCTATTCACGTGAATCGTATATCCGATCCACCCATTCGATTCCATTTCCTTTGCATTCTGCTATCCATCGGATGAACGACATTATCCCGAACCAATTTAATATTCACTTAAACAGCTGTTCATGTGATAATCTTCTGAATCTTGAATAATTGTTTTTGAGTTTATTAAAAATTCAAGTTCAATCGCACTAGATAAACAGAAGTAATTTTCTAAATTGTTTTCATCTTTATTATAAAATTTGGAAATTAACTTTTTTTGTCCTAATTCCATGCAGAGGAATAAGAGAATCCTCCAACAGAAAGCTTCCACCTCCATAGCGAAATGAGTCAATATAAAGAAAAGAGAAACTAATCGCTTGTTTGAAGTTTTTTTGCTGTAGATAATTTGCAACATGGCGTTGGGCAAGATTTGGATGCGGGCTTCACTCAGTCCACATTACAGTTCGCACTTAAAGCTCACTTATGTCCCAATTGGATTATTCTACAACTGACGACAGAAGAAAAACTGAAAGTAAAACTCTTGTTTAACCCGAAATATGTGCCTGCAGTTGTTATGTGCGTTCGGTATCCACATGTTCCCATAATGACCCTCTATCAAAACCCACATCTCTTTTACATACATCAGAAAAGGCTTCCACGGCCTGATTACAATCATTCATAAGGAAGCGAATACCTAGTATATTGGTCTTTTTGTCTTTTTGTTAATAATCTATTTTTTTTACAAACAAATATTCTAAATTAGGCAATAAATTAGTTTTTACTTACGTTCTCATCATCATCATCGGCTCGACAACCGGGTTCCGGTCCTGGCCTCTTTCAACAAGTCTCTCCACCTATTCCGGTCTCTAGCCGACGCCATCCAGTTGCGCACCCCAAGGCTTCGGGCGTCCTGGTCTACGCCATCTCTCCAGCGCAAGCATGGTCTACCACGCTGTCGTCTACCATAGAATGTACCACAAAGAACTTTCCGAGCAGGTTCCTCTTCGCTCAAGCGAGCTAGGTGCCCTGCCCACCGGAGTCTACTTACATTCTACTGAACACAAACCAGACAGACGATCTATTAAATGAAAAATCCGCAACGTATCATACGCGGATCCGATTTGTATAGAATGAATCCGTTCACGTGAATAACAGAATACCGCGCAATATTACCGACTTAAATACAGATTCACTTAGAATGAATAGTAGGATAGAGATTAGTGAAAATTCAAGAAAAATTCCCCCCAATGAATAGCAAATAGGGCTGATAATTAATTAAAAACAGGTCACGAAATAATGTACATACATACTCCCAAGATATTCCAATTCTTAATTGCAGAATAGCAATCTCCATGCTTTCTGAAATTGGTCTTCCTCTATAAAGAAGCATAATTCTGGTTTTCGTAAAACTTCTTTGTAAGACTTTAATTCGTAGTTGAGGATTTTTTCACAAAAATATGTTAGAAATGAGACAAGACTTTATTGAACTTCGTATTGCCAACTTTTCATGTGAATAAAAGGTACGAGTATTACTCGTATGTACAGAAATATTTGACTCATCCTGGTGGTGGGCGGACTCTTGCTGTACTTTCCTGTTTCTATGCAGTCTTTTTCGTCTGTTAACAGTTTAAGTCAACGATTGTGTGCTATAATTGGTGTCAAAGAACAAAATATATGTGTTGGCTGTTGTTACATTTTCACATATTTTATTGAAGTCTGACTAAACAGTTTTTTATTCGTTTAGTTTTCCCTCGAAGACTTCTTCTTCATTGAATGACTAGAATTTAAACGGACTTATTATTGCTCCGATAAGGGAATTGTAGTGATGATTCAAATTACTGCCAATTTCCAATGGTCTTTCTTCGATTTTGTTATTTAATCCATAAATTCTTTTTTCATAAGAAGAATTGTCTAGAAAGCTAATAGAAATGACCAATCGAAAATGTCATACATATCCATTTTAACTGCACAATATACATATTCGCTTGTCAATAATTTCCAAATTGTGTCAAATATGATATTAGAAAAAAAAAATCAAAATATGTAAATCTATTCAATTTTAAAATATATTCATTGTAAATATCTTCGAAGAAGTTACCGAACATGTTCAAGATCAACGAATATAATCCTAATCAACGTCTGATTCAATACAACTATCAATGCTTTGACAGCATTCCGCGTTAACGATCACACCATGCACAACTTCGGGAAATAATTTGACATCATATGCGTCGAACTAAATTTTTACATGGCCAAAAATTATATCCCAAAGGTAGTACACATTTTTGGTCAATAGTAAAAAAACACTACGAAATTCTCAGTTCCAAAGCTTGTCTTCAATGTAAGCTCGATAGATAAAGCCAATTTGCTCGCAGCACAGTTTACTGTTAATTCGACGCTACCAGAGAGTGATATGACTCCTCCTGTAATTGAGAGCGTAAACGATTTTAAGGAACGAATCTTTGGCACTTGTCCAGTTGCTAGAGTAGTAAAATATCTTCACATTCACAAATCCGCGAAACCCAAGGGGCACCTTGGGCAAGCGTTAAGAAGCTACTACTTCATAAGCATTACCTACCTTATTTTTTAAGTCTCATTTCTTTTCATAACTCACACCAATATTGATATTCATTATATAACTAACAGCTAATTCTAAATTTAAAGACGGATATATAGGTATATAGGTACATACGTATTTACTGTTCCAAAAATAAGTCGATGTTTAATTTCCTATACACACCCACTCCCCCACAGTAAAAAAAACTACATCACAAAATCTTTACGAAGTGCATGATTTTGTTCGCTTAACAACAGATACCTACCTATTTCCTATTTTTCTCTTTATCAAACTGTTGACGTTATTCTTCACACTCATCATCGCGTGTATGAGTGTAGGCATTTACTTTATTTTCATAACCCTCCCCTATGCAGTGTAACATAAAAACAAAATTTCAACAGCAAATACAAACAATTAACAGCTTGCATGTTAATAACATGCGCCCGATGTCAGTTCTTCTATAAGAAATCGAAGTCAGCAATGTTACTCAAACAGAAATTCATACTCATTGACATAACAGCGCGCAAAATTAAAGGTTGGGTCTATGAATTTAAACTCTTCCGGTTGAGTGTTTTTTGTACTTTATTTTAGTTGTGCACTGGCCACTCTTTATGAGTGAAATTTTATGTCTGTCATGTCGTGTGACTCGTGTGTCGAGATAAGACAAAGGGTTGAAATATGGAAATAACGTGTGATGCTGATGCGATGACTAATGTTGAGGTTTGTCTCTAAAGCCTAGTACGCAGATCGGGAAAAATTTTGTCTCCCATACATTTTTTTTCCTGGGACAAATTTTGTCTCGGATATTTTTCCGAGCAGTACGCAGTTCGCACGCAAAATTCATACTATTGTGAATTGCTCTACAAAATGTCTCCACTAAATTTTGCCAGGAAAAAGAATGATACAAGCATTTATTTTTGCGGGACAAATTTTGACAGCCGAAATTGATTTTTGTCAATACTGGTTTTATGTAAAAGGTGCTAATGCTTGTCTTGAGAGCATCAAGAGGAGATTCCAAAAAGGTATGAACGACTTTTGTAAGACAACGCGTTCCAGAGATACACTAAAAAACACAGTAAATTAGATTTCATCTCTCCAACTTCAAACTTTTGCGCGAGATTTGGAAAAGTTTTGTAGAGATTAAAATTGTAGAGATAAAATTTGTCTTGTCTCGATCTGCGTACTAGGCTTAATCTAATTACTTTATTATTGTCTATTGTGGTAAAACAAACTCAAAACAAAAAAAAAAGGATAGGGAATCTATATTGAGAATAAAACTTACTCCTATTCCAGTGGTGTACGAGCCCAAACGCAAAATAGTTGGACTACCTATGATAAAAAACAAAAATCTTCTGATTCTTAAATTCCATCGGAAATAAAATCAATATTTTGGTATTTTTCTTAAGATATATTTATTTTGAATAGGAATAAGTAACAAAAACAAAATGACTTCAATTAAATAACGGTATAGAGCAATCTTACAAAATAAAATAACGATTTAAACATTTTTTTAAGTGCAAAATAATTGGCCTATGGGTCTTAATTTTTATTTTACCATGGTGTTACGTCGCCTTTGGCCTTGATAACTGCTTCTATGGGTCGTGGCATTGTGTCAACTAATTTTTGACATTCTTCGGTACCAAAAGACTCCCAAATATTTATGATTTTAGCTTTAAGGTCTTGAAGAGGTCCGGCATGTTTCTTTTCGCGGTTTTTGTTTCATTTTATGCCAGACAGTTTCAATTGGTGAAAGGTCAGGGCTGCTGGAAGGCCATTCCAGTAAAGGAATAGCTTCAGCAGATAACCACGCCATTTTAGACGTTGATGTATGGCAAGAAGCGCCATCCTGTTGGAAAATATAGTCTCGATCACTAGCTTGAAGTCGTGGTATTGATGGGAGAAGCTCATTTTCCAGAATATCCCTGTACCTGGCAGCATTGACATTTCATTTACAAAATGCAAATTGCCCAAACGCCGCCCCGACATGCATCCCCATATCATTAGAGATGCTGGAAACTTGAACGTTTTTTTAAGGCAATCTTTGTGAAAAACCTCTTTTGAATTTCTAATGACTCGTTTTCGTTCGTCGCCCACGCAAACTTCAAACCTGGACTCATCACTCCAAATAAAGGACCGCCATTGACTTAAAGTCCAGTTTTTACGTTGTTTGGTCCACTCTAGCCGCTTTTTCTTTTGTTTAGGTGTTAAAAGTGGTTTTTCTTTGGCCTATGTTTTTAACGAATTAAAATTGCTCTAATTTAAATAAATCTAAAACAAACCTTATAAAATTTGTATCCAATTTTTTTCATAATCCGTTTGCAAGTGTCGACCGAAACACTTTTTTTTATTCTTTCCCTCCATTGAACAGTTATTGCAGCGGCCGTTTGACGTCGATTTTCTTTTATTATTTTTTTTAAAACTCGGCAATCTCGAGGTTTTGCAATTGGTGGGCGTCCCGTTTTTTTACCGATCTCCACATTTCCACTATTTTTGAACTTTGAGATAATGTTTCGAATCGATGAGCGCGGTAAATTGATTGTTTTGCGATTTTGTAGCTCGATAATCCCGTTTCGAAGGCTTTATTTATGGATTCCCTAAGGTCTCTTGATAATGCAACGCCACGCACCATGGTTGACATTAAATTGTTGCTGGCTTGCATAAAACAAGAGATCAATAAACAACAAAACAAGTGCATGTCATTTTTTTAATAACGGTTAACTGAAAATCTATTTAAATCTTCATAGGCCAACTATTTTGCATCCCAGAGAGAGTAGTCCAACTATTATGCTCTATCTTTGTTTGAGGGAATGCAAACTGGAGCCATTATGTGCTTTCTCGAATTTAGTTCTGTTTGGTCTAATTTACTTATTAAATGTAATTTATTACATCGACAAAAAAAAATTAAAAAACAACTGCTTGGGGACCAGAAAATATAGGCACATAAAAAATGTTAATTTGTTAATTGATGAGTAGGCCAACTATTTTGCGTTTGGGTCGTATATGTATAAGGTTATGATAATGGTTCAAACATGAAAGGAAAAGAGGCTGGTGTTCAAAACAAAATTAAGAGTCTTGAACCAAGAGCTTATTTAGTTCATGCTGCTTGCATTCCCTTTGGTTGTTGTTGGTTGCTAATGATACAGCTTGCTGTTCGTTGGAAGCTGTTAAGTTTTTCGACATTGCTTAAATGCCTATAAAACTTTGTATCAGGTTCAACAATGCATTGGGACATATATAAAAACAATTTCGCTGGTTTGACCTTAAAATCCCTTTCGAAAACCAGATGGGAGTAGACTAAAAGCTTTAAAATCATTAAAAAAAATCTTAGGAGATATACATAATATGAAGCTCTTATTGAAATATCTGAGGCTGGAAACGTTGAGAATAGAAACACTGCAGTCATTAGGAAGTAAAATTTTAGTTTCAAGTTTATATGTTGCATATTAACCTAGTTTGATATCTTAGAAACAAAAATAAAACTAGTGAGTATTTACAAAGTCCGTCTGTAAATTTATCTAACAAAATTCTAGTTCTGGAAGCTACTAAAAACTCTTTAGTGGAAATGCGATCAGAAAAACAATACTTCAGGACCCCAATGACTCAAGAAAGATAAGTTGTCAATCATGGCTATAGAGAAAGAACTTGTCAAGTCATTAGATTATGGTGATCTGGTAACTGAGTTTGCTAAAACAGAAGTCTGAAAAGTTAATCTATTGCAGTAAATTCGGTTCCATTTATTTTTATTAAAATAATAATTTTATTACACTGAATTTTATTCCTACACTGAATAAATATGTTAATATGAATATAAAACTTTTAATTCAACAATAATTAATGAGTTAATTATTTATTTGTATGTTGTTTTGAATTAGTTTTAAAATACTTTTTACTTCAAAAAATATTTTTTTTCCAGTTCCTAAATTTTTTTGATATATTTTTTGACTTAAGTTTACAATTATTTTTATATTCTTAAGTTACTATCATCTTTGTGATATATTTTTGATTTCTTAGTTTTTAATAAAAATCATATTTATTTTAATTAGATATAAGTATTATCTTGGAATAGGCCTCTTGGGGATACCTCGTTAAAAAAGCACATTGCAAAGGTTACCCCTTGGCCCTTGGGTAATGTGCAAATGACTTCTTCCGCCAATCACCGCAAATGAGGGGCGCCACTGATGAAGCTTGCGCAGGGCTCTAATTTAGGTCGGGCCGATCCTGTTCATGTCTATGATTATTTTACCGCTATTTTAATAAACAGTGATCTAGTGAAATAGCAAGTTTCATTCCTCTCCTCAAACAATTCAACCGTAATACCCGTGCTTCTAGGAATGCTCATCAGTTTACACTTGAGCACATACTGTCAAGTACAGAGATTCTTTTTTTAGCCGAACTTAACGAATGTGAAATGTTTTACCCGGCTCAATATTTCTCACTCATTGCAATGTGCAGACATTCAAAACCAATGTGCATCGGTTTCTCCTTTCTAATCCTATCCTACCTACATTCCTAATTGCTCGTACTGTCTTTAACATTTTTAAGGGTGTTCATAACCCCTTGCGTGAGCGTATAATATGAAAAAAAAAATCATTTTGAATTTAGAGATTCAGTGCCTGTGCTATTTCCGTAAACCGTCTATGTGTGTTTGTAATAAGTCGGTAGAAATGGAAGGAATTTTTCAGTACAAGAAATATTCTTCAAGGATTCGTCACTTCCTGCCAAGAATAAATACTCCTGCAACAAAAAATATTTTGGATTTAGAATGCAATGAGATTTGTGCTCTTTACTTATCATTACGGCAAGAGCTATACTTCTATGATAATTTGTCCCTAAATAATGGATCAATAGTCAAATTAAATCTAAAAAAAAAACTAATTTTACTCTTCAAAAAAATATAAGATTACTCGACTGCAATAAATATAAGGAATTTTAAGATAAGAAAGTGTGCTATCTCAATTATTCAAAACGAGACGATTTAGTTTCGTCTACTTACATAAATAGAATTAGAAGGAAGGCAAA
Source organism: Philhelius festivus (assembly GCA_963931855.1). Taxonomy (NCBI): domain Eukaryota; kingdom Metazoa; phylum Arthropoda; class Insecta; order Diptera; family Syrphidae; genus Philhelius; species Philhelius festivus. The sequence continues at coordinate 69,374,648 of OZ007555.1, forward strand.
TTCGCACTTTACTATTTTTTTTTTTAATTTTTTTTTTAATGATGCAGATACCTATCTAGTACTTATAAATATCCGTTACTTCAATCACAATCACCGATCAATATAACTACCTACCTAACATTATGTACATGACTGACACACCTATACCTAGGTAGATAGTTATTTTTTTCCTTTTTACTTCGGATTGTTATTTATCTTTCTAAGATTGTTATTTAAAACACTGTTAAGAAAATAAAACCCTTATCGTTATGAACAATGTCATTTGAATTCCACGGAAACCCCTTTAATAAATCTCATCAATAGTTATTTGCAGATAAGCCAAAGGAGGCGCGGCGAGCCAAGCCACGTATCTTTATCGCATTCCATTCAAAATATATTTCCTTGGAATACCTTCATCATCAGTATGAGCGGAAATCTTCGACCCGCCATTTTTTCGATTTGTTCAAAAAAAAAAGCATATTTCTTAAACGGTGCCGCGGCGCGGCGGCGATGGTGAACGTGACTTCAAATCGAATAAATGTCTTTATGATCAAAATCAATGATTTCATAAAAAAGAAGCATTTAAAATCTAACGCACCCCATTTAAAATAATTAAAGCATCTCTCAATGACGTACAAAGTACGAATTGAACACGGACGAATGGTAGTGGTGGTCGATGGGGAGAAAGTCGCTTCTTATTGATTTCATTCAAAGAAAAACAAAGATGTACATACTTAGGTACAAACAAAACAAAAAAACAACAACAGCAAGAAAAATGCAACAAATACTCGTACATGAAAGTCATAAAGTGTTTAATTTGTCATAAATCATTTTTTTATCACCAAAGAATCTCTAACTGGCAAAAGATACATTTTCTCCTCCTTTCTGTTTATAAATAATTCATCGAGATACAATTATTATTAATTTCATATCTCATCCGATCTCTGAATACGTGGAATCGAACTTTTTTTTTTTTATACCACACTGCACATCATTGAATTAGGGTCGTATTTTTTAAGTAGAAGAATTGGCATTACACAACTTGCAAAGGGACGTTTAAATAATAAAAATCATAAATTCATAAAATCTACTAACGAACAAAAACAAATTTTTTTATTAATAGATTATAGAGATTTGTTAGAGCCTTAAGGCTCATTATTTTGTCTTTATTTCCCCAAGATTTAAGTTAGTTGGAAAGTTAAAATTACCAAAAAAAAATGGATGTTGATGATCTTATCTTACGAAGACCTAAATCAAGAAGATTATATCATTTTACATTGGTCGACAAACAAGCCTGTTGAGCCCCAAAAATACTTCTGGAGTTTTATAAACTATAGTTAATAAACTTTTTCCATAATTGTGTATATTATTTCTCTGACCCAATAATAACACACATGAATAGAGGAATTAGAGGAATCGTTTCTGATCCAATTAATGCTGACTCTGGTGTTCCACAAGGTAGTCACCTTGGTCCACTTCTTTTCATAGTATCAATCAATGATGTTGTTTCAATTGTAAAATCATTCAATTCAATTTTGTTTTATTGAACATACTATTTACAATTTGGCTTACAACTAATAAGATACTACATACATATGCATGAAAATTTACATTTGTTGGCTCATAGGGGGCCTAACTATATACAGTGACTTAAGTTTAATTATTTTTATATAAAATTTACATGACAAAAAAAAAATTAAATTTAAAATGTTGGTTGACTGTATTGTCCTCAGGGTGTTCATGCCTGGTTGTCAGTGGTGATTTTTGTGGGTTGTGGGCAGGGATGTCGTTTTAGCCGCGGTGGTAGGCTGACCCAATGTCAGCGTAGAACGAGACTACATCCTCGTTGTCCATGATTACGTTGTCATCCAGAGTTTCCATTACACTGAGGTACCTCGGCTCGGGATGTCGTTGTTCTGTGGTCATCCTTCTCATAAGCTGATTCGGGTGGTCGATGATGTTCCTCATTAATTTCTTCGAATTGTAAAATCATGTAGGGTTCTTATCTACGCAGATGATATTAAATTATTTAAAATCATCAGAAGCCAATCCGATTGTGTTTCTCTTCAAAATGACATAAATATGTTTTCTGAATGGTGCTCATATAACAATCTTTTTCTAAATGTTTCAAAGTGCCAATCAATGCCTTTCTTTAGAAGAAAAAATCCAATATGTTACAATTAGAGCATTAATCAAGCTATTCTAAGTAAGGTAGAAACAATATGCGACCTGGGCGTTCACTTCTCGCAAAATCTAGACTTTTCACTCCACATTGAGAAAATTGTCAGTAAAGCAAACTCAATGCTTGGATTTATTAAGCGTTGGAGTAAGGAATTTTCTTGCAGTCTTATAACATCGTTGTACAACACCTTTGTTCGTCCCCAATTAGAATATGCTAGTTCTATATGGTCGCCACTTTACTCAATACACATTGATCGAATCGAATCTGTCCAACGTAAATATGTACGCTTCGCATTAAGTCATCTTAATTGGAGTGACCCAAATCATCTTCCTCCATACAGCAGTCGCCTTCTTCTTTTAAACATGAATTCTCCAGAAAAATGCCGGAAAGTCAGCGATGTTATGTTTTTACACCAGCTCTTGGTTGGTTTCATAGATTCACCGGTTCTTCCAGAACAAATTCATTTTAAAGCTAGAAGCCACAGTTCTCGGAACTCTGCAATTTTTCATATAGACTTCCACCGTACCAATTATGGTCTTAATGAGCCTTTGACACGTATGAAACATGAGGCTAATATAAACCATGATGTTTTCGATTTAAGTTACTCAAAGCTTACACTTAAGCACAGGTTGTATGGGCGTTCTCATTAAGTATTCGAAACTACTCGTAACGTTATTATTCTTATAGCTAGTATTATTTGACTTGTAGTTATTTTTGTAGCTACAGATAGTAGAATAATATTTATTATTTCTTTGTTTGACATATTTGTTCGTTTTTTAGTAGAGGGTTAGGCTATATGTATGTATATTTATTTACTAACAACTAACACCACGCTAAATGATGACTGTGACAAGCTAATGTTTCCCAGTATCTAAAGGTGAAAAAACCCGAAGAGAAAAGAAATATTGTTACAAATGCTTGCATTAAGTAGTACTGATGGCGTTAAAAATTTGTTTTCTGAGCGAAATTGAGCAGATAATCTATACTATTATATAAAAGCGAAACCATTTTAAAGTTTGATACGCACGATCTCAGAAAGTAGTCAACCGATTCATTTGAAATAAATTTTATTATTTTTTATATTGTTAGAAGAGTGTTTATGGCTATTATTTTTTTTCATTAATAATTTGTCAAACTTAAATATTATGAATTTTACATTTTTTGTCCATTTCTTTTCATTAGTTGACTTATACAACCACTCATATCTTAAAACCTATACAATAATCGACAAAGATTAGCATTGCTTCATTAAGTCAATATTGTTGCGCAAATTTTAAGCCCAAAATCACTTCTTAGTTACACATACAACCTGAGAAATAAATAAAAACAAATTATAAAATTATAAACTTTTTGAATTTATTTTATCCAGGAATTATATTTCATCACAAACGAAAGGTCGCTGCTTTGTTTCATTTCATTATCATTCCAAAATTTTTAATTTTCTTTTCTTCCCATGCTCTTTCTCTCTTAATATCTGTTCCATTCAATAGTTACGTTTTTTCTCTTACCTACCTACCTACCTACATCCTACATATTCAATTTTTCTGTATTGTATTTGTATAGTTTATCTAACTAACCGACACACACACATTTTTTTGTTTCTCTAATTCTATCGTCACATCGCTGAGCAATGTGGAGTTGGCTCTTTTTACTTGCGATATAGGTTATAGAGTACCTATTAGTAATAGGTACTAAAGCTAAGTGTACACGATTGGTAGATCTTACAATATTGTAAGACCTTACAATGTCTGACAATTATCTACCAATGAGCTGACAAATAAGTTGTGTGTGTACACGGTTGGTACAAAATCTACCAATCTCTTACAATTAATTGTCAGAAGTTGGCTGACAATTCATTTTCAGATAGCCGGCTTAATACCTACCAATTAATTGTAAGAGATTGGTAGATTTTCTACCAACCGTGTACACACACAATTAATTGTCAGTTTTTGTTGGTTATGGAAACTGACAATTAAACCTTGGCTGCAAATTTTCTGACAATGAAAAAATTGTATGATGCTAAAAAACGAACATCTTACAATTTCTTCATTGTCAGAAACGTCAGACAACGATAAAAATTGGCAGGCCTGACAATAAATTGTGTGTGTACACGATTATCAAATACCTTACAATTTACCGTCTTACAATTAATTGTCAGATACATTTTCTGACAATTAATTGGAAGATTACACGATTGTCAGCTAGCGTACACATGATTGTCAGATTTCTTACAATTAATTGTCAGACAATGATCTAACAATTAATTGTCAGACAAATTTTCTGACAATTAATTGTAAGACTACACGGTTGTAAGACATTGTAAGCATGTTTTTCACTGACAGATCTGACAATATTGTAAGATCTACCAATCGTGTACACTTAGCTTAAGACTAACTATAGGGCAAGTTCTGCATCTGGAACTCGAGATTTTGATCAAAGTTGACATTACGATGATAGCGAAAACGAATAAAGTGGGTCCGACGATTCCGTCTGTTTGTCTGTATGCCTGTATGTCCGTATGTCTGTACCTCGATCTAGAGCTTAAGCCACTGGAGCTATTTTCTTCAAACTCGGTACTTAAGGGTCTTCGGTGATTCCCTAGAGGAGAAATTGAAATTTTTTTTTAGCTCTAAAACAAACAGTACCCCCATACACCAGTAATGCATAATCTCTCTTATTATGATACGAGTATTATGGACACGGACTACATTTTGGTAAAAAAAATGTTTGGGGGGAAATGTTATTAACGGTACCTGTCATAGAACGGTTTTTTTGATTTACGAATTTCTCATCAACAGCTCTAACGATTTTAACCAAAATTTTTATGCGTGAGCTTCTATACACTCGAAAAAATATAATCTAAAATTTTTTTCGAAAAAATAGTTTTTTGATTTTTAAAAAAATAATATATTTTTTTTTGAAAATTCAATATCTAGAAAACGGATACACAAATAAATTTTTAAATTGCGTTATAAAATGTATTTTATTGAATACTAATAACTTGCATATCATTTTTGTTTATAAAAATTTTAAGGACACAAAAAACATGTTTCAGTGCGTCTGTATGGCTGTACCTCTCTCTACAGCCTTACCCACTAGACCTACATATGTTCTTCAATCTCGGTAGTTAAGGGTCTTCGGTGAATCCCTAGAGGAGAACTTGAAATTTTTTTTTAGCTCCAAAACTAACGGTTCCCCCCATACACCCGTAATGCAGAATCTTATTTATCTCGAAACGGTTCTAACGATTTTGATAAAAAAAAAATTAGGTGTGATATTATGGACATTGGACTACATTTTGGTCAAAAAAATTTTTCCTGCAAAATGTTATTAACGGTACCTGTCATAGAACCGTTTTTTGATTTCTTGACTTTCTCATCAACAGCTCTAACGATTTTAACCAAAAATTTTCAACAGGAGCCCCCTTAAGTTTAAAATAATATTGTATATAAAGATATTGGAAAGAAAAAACTATTTCTAAAATCTATATTACCTAATACTTAAAATTTGGCATCCCAAATTTTGTTCTCGAAAAATTTTAAGGGAATTTGTCATATAAAAAATTATTTAAATATTAAAAAGATTAATCAGACGGCAATTCCATACATTTGGACATTTTTATCTCATTAAATCCATGTTTTATATTTATAAAATGGGGGTATTTTAAATTCCAAAGTACTTTTACATAAGAGCCAGTCGTGCATTTTATTTTTTAAGTTACTTGAATACACTCAATAGCATTTTGGGTGAAGAAAAAGGACATCCAATTGACTACAGTGCCGTGCACATGAACTATTCTATAAAAGCGAAAGATTTTAAAGTTTGGGTTGAATGATCTCAGAAAGTAGTCAACCCGTTTATTTGAAATAAATTTTATTATTTTCTATATTGTTATATTTATAATATGCACAAACATGAAAAAGCTCTTTTTTTTTTCAAGTTTGAAAGAGAATCTAATTCGATACGGTATGTTATACATATAAACTAAAATTAATATTATTGTAGCAAATATGCTCAGTCTCATTGAGAAATGTTTTCATATGCTAATATTAATACTAGGAAAATATTCGTAGTTACAATTTGCGAAGCAACGCGAGTACGGGTCGGCTAGTATTTTCATAATTAGTAATATTAAATCCAGTCTTTTTTTAAACAGAATTAATTGAAAATATAGGTTTCAGCCAAGTGTTTTTGAACTCTCAAGCATTCCTGTGTGTGCGGGTTGTCTGCAGGAATGGAAGGGACCTATAATTTTATCCCGAGCCCGAAGGGCTCTTTGCGTGGCAAGAGATACTCTAAGGGGATTTTCTACTTCCTCGCAAGAGGCAATCCTCCTGATAAACGTTTTCTTAAAAAAAAAAATTGCAGCGGCTGGGGAGCAAAAAGAACTAAGTCAAACGTAATGCACATGGTTACTATAGAAAATAGGGGCCATGAAATGTTTAAATTAGCTCTGTTCAATCGAGCTCTGTAATTCTAAAGCAAATTCTAAAGAACCAAAATCAAACAAACAAACAAACAAACAACTTTTTGAAAACACACGAAAATTTCATTTCTCAAAAAGTTTCTAGAATTTAAATTCGATGATCAATAACATCAATTTAATATCTTTGCGATCCTTTGCTAAAGTAATATAGATCGGTGTAAAATAACACTGCTAAACAAATTATGAATTATGAAATGATTCGAGTGATGCAGGGTGTATATTTGTGCATTTTATGTACATTCTTCAAAGTATCTCTTAGATACATAATGTACGATCGGCCGTTGTACATCGATCTTGTTCGCGTTCGTTGTGATTCCTACTTTTGTACTTTTATTTATTTCTGTCTCAAATTCAAATTCAATACAACACTCATCTATCTCTCCATGTAGATAGATACAGTCCTCTACCTCTTATCTGGATGTGTAAAACGTCAAAATACTAGTGGTCGCCGAGCATGAGACAAAAAATATCTATACTATAAAATTAGGTACCTATCGCTTATTGACGCTGAGATATTTTTGAGTCCAAACTAAAAGGCAGCCACCGCAGCATCTATACGGTTCATCCATCCATATCTTCTTCACCTCTAGCCATTTATTTTCGCATACACAATTTTTTTTTTAAGGAGGACACTGAAATCAAATTTTGCGCTGAGCAAACTAAAAATCGAAAAAAAAAAAATAAAACAAAAAAAAAAACAGACGAAATATTAAAACGATTGCGAATTTTTAGAGTCTTTTGCGGCGAAACTATCGTTTTCTGTCCAGTTGTGAGTGAGTGCATGTTGAGGCTTAAGTAATTTTTGGACGCCGCCGCCGCTATTGCCAAAAGATAATGTTGTTCTTGTGAAAACTCTTTTGGGTGAGATTGGTTCGTTGGCGGACTAACATCTCGAAGCGGGATACCTACTCGTCATATATTGTATTTTTTTTTCTTTTCTCTCAAAAAGTTGGATATTGGGATTCAATCGATCTGTGAGATAATTTAGTGTTGGCAAATTTTGAAAATAAATTGATTCGTTATTCGGCGTCTAGCGAAAGTGGTTGTGTTCAGAACGATTTGCCTCATCCAAAACGTCGGGAATTTAAGTGAAGTAATATTCTAACCACGTGATCGTTTTCACGTTTTCCTATAATCAAAGTTAAAATAAACTTTAATTGATTAAAAAAAATATATTTGTTCTGTTTTGTTTCAATATAACTAAAAGCAATTATTGCAGTTCGTTCTGTTTGCTGAATTTGAAGGAAATAAACAAAATGAAGTTGATCTTTGTTTTATTTGCACGTAAGTATTTTTATTTAATTTTTTTTTGTTGATAAATTTGAGTTTTTTGGCGCCATATCTAAAATTTTTTTTTATAAGATTTTGGTTTTGGTTTTTTTTAACTGCAATTTTTAACCACAGTTTGGAAAATTGAAGGTTTGGTAATAGCAATTCAATCTGTGTTTCCGTTCATAAGTTCAAATGAGAGCGTTGTTGGTATCGAAACTTTAATTTCTAACAGTTTTTTACTTTAGGCTCCAACCCAAAATTTGTTTTTAAAGTTTTTTTAAGTTCTGAAGTATAAAGTTTTTTATGCTATGAATAATAAAATTCAGAAAGGATCAAGTTATGAAAAAAAATATTAATGAAATGGCTATTATTTTAGGGTTAGGACTTTTTAAATTGATTTCTAAACAGGCATTTGATACAATGACTTTAGACAAATGACCAAACTTTCGAAACCGGATTATGTCGACATCAGTTTCCGTTAAAAAAGTACAAGATTTCTTATAAAGAATTTTCTAAGTCCTTCGATTCTAATTTTCTTATTTTGCATTTATTTAATAATATATTTTATAAATAATATATAACTACCATAAATACGGGCTTTTTTATATTTAATATTTTGTGCGTATTTTCTCGAATATGGTAGTAAGAGTGCTGTTAATTTGTTTTTGGCGGTAGTAAAATATATTTATTCGTGGAAGCGTCAAAATTAAGGAATTAAGCTATGGATTAAATTTAACGAAGTTGACATACGCTTATTTTACCTTCCTTCTTTCACTGTAAAGGGCTGAGAGAAAAAGTCTTCAGACCTCAAAACTGATAAGCCCTCCGTCGCGTCGTTAGATTACCAAATATCTGAGTTTATTTTAATGATTATACCGTTTATAATAGTTTACATTTCCTTGACTTGAATAATAAATAATAGTTTCCAAAAAGGTAAGATTAGAAAAAAGAAAGATTGCTGCATCAGTTTTTTCTGGTTTACATACTAACAAACAACTTTGGTCAAAAATAAATGATATTGGAATTAAAAATGCAACAGTAAACTGTAGTACAATCACTGATGTCGATTCATTGAATTCCTACTTCGCATCCTGTTCCACTACTAATAGTGGCTCTCGAACTGATGTATTTTACCCAGAAACAGAAGATTCTTTTTCTTTTCGGAATATATCTGAAAATGAACTTTTTAAAGCACTATTATCTACTATTAACTCCAACGCAATTGGGACTGACGGAATCCCGGTTAAGTTTTTAAAACTTATATTTCCTGCATTTGGAAAATATTTTCTCTTTTTCTTTAATTCTATTCTTACATTTTCAGTTTTTCCCTCAGATTGGAAAACTGCTCGAATATGTCCGGTTCCAAAAAATAATAAATCCGTTTTACCCTCAGACTTTCGGCCCATAAGCATTCTCCCTGCACTATCTAAGGTTTGCGAAAGAATTATGAAGGACCGAATCCTGGAAAACAGGTTTTTTGAAAACCAGTCTGGCTTTCGTAAGGGGTACAGTACGATATCTTCCATAATTAATATAACTGACACTATCAGAAAAAGCATAGATCAAAAAATGGTATCAATCCTTCTTCTTCTTGATTTTACGAGTAGCAAAGCGTTTGACAGTGTTGACCATAATGTTCTTTGCCTTAAGCTGAAAAAGCAGTTTGGGTTTTCGTCAACTGCATGTAACCTTATACATATTCTCCTTTCTTAATGGCAGAAGACAAGCTGTCACCATGAACATGAAAACTTCGTCGACTTTGCCTCTTTATCGGGGCGTTCCACAAGGATCGATTTTGGGTCCAATCATTTTCACAATGTTTTAGAATGATTTATATATGCTGACGACGTCCAGTTGCTTAATTCTTCTCAAAAATGTGAGCCTAATAAGTGTGTGATGGAAGTAAGTTATGATTTTGATATGGTGCTGAATTGGGCAAAGGAAAATTCATTAGTTCTAAATGCTGGAAAATCCAAAGCCATTGCTTTTGGAATCTTTTTGGATTCTCAACCTATAAACATGCTTAATCTTGAGGGCAACACAATTCCATACGAAAGTAGTGTAAAGGTTCTCGGTTTTTATCTTAATGACAAGCTGTCATGGGAAAGCCATATAAATAGAAGAATTACATTTACACTGAGGAAACTATATTCTATTAACTATTGTTTACCTTTTAAAATTCGCTGGAAGTTATGCAAGGCCCTAGTTCTTCCTATATTACTATACGGCTGTGAAGTTTATAATGGCTGTAATATCAATTTACGTAATAAATTAAAAGTCTGTTTTAACTCTGTTGTGAGATATGTTTTCAAAAGAAGAAGATATGATCATATTAGCGAATTTGTTTTCAAGTTTCTTGGTTTATCTTTTGAAAATTTTCTAGAATTCCGTTCCATTTTCTTTCTCTTTAAAGTTATTAAAACCAAAGCACCATCTCATATGTTCAATAAAATTACTTTTAGTAGACTTCGACTCCACCCGACCAATATAATAGCCGTTTCTCACAGAACTAATATACTCGTAATGACCCGTTCATATATGTTTCGTTCAACTATATTATGGAATTCTATGCCTGATCATATCAGAAACATTTCAAAGTCTTTTCTCGTTTTTAAAAAAAGATATTCTTCAATACTTACAAAGTAGCGATTATGGTTGAACTTATTTTTTTACTGATTATGTAATATACAACTTATTAAATTTTTGCTGCGGATTTTTCCTATTTTATATATATTTATGTTCATGTACCTACTTTTCTTTCTATTGTACGATGGATGTGCTAGATTGAAATATGTATGAAGGGCAAACAAACAAAAATAAATAAAAATAGTTTAATTTAAGTTATTACTTTTTTATATTTAAATTAATCTTATTATATTTTGACTTAGTGGCCTCTTTGATGATCTGTAAAGGTCCTAGGTTACACTTTTGTTTTTAAATAAATAAAAATAAAATAAATAAAATAATTTCATACATGGTGTTGTACTTGCATCTTCATATTTGCAAACCTTTTAAGTCTTAAAAACCTACAACCTGAAAAGAAGAAGTTCATTTGATTTTATGACGTTTTCGTATTCAGGCAGCAACGTCATAAGTTGTGACTCTAGGAAGTTACAACTAAACAGATATATTATTGACGTTTTGACCTTTTTTAACAGATATGATTTTGTTGTCTTACACCTTATTACATTTTTCTACATGTAAAGTAAAATATTAACATTAAGTTGCATTAATTATTAAAATATTAAGCCTTTTGCAGTAGTCAATATATACATATGTATAATGATTCAATAAAATTTTGAATTTTAATGTGACTATGTACGAGCAAGCTTAAGGGCTAAATGTGACCTTAAATTCGCCATGTTTGAAAAACTCAGATAGATCCGTTTGGATCGGCCAATAATATAGTAAAAAACAACAATAAGTTATATTTATATTTTACATTAAATTATCAAAAAGCACTACCGACTTTATATGACTTTTAATAGTTGCTAAAACAAGATTGAAATATGTGCCAGTTGATGAATATTATTTGTTACATCTATTCCACTAAATGTACTATACTCTAATCTTTATGCATGTTTTTCTCAGAAGCTATTGATTCGTTTTTGTGCAGAATTTAATAAACTATGATTTTTACCTTCACGTTTTAAAAACAAAAAATCTATATAGATATTTCGAGAAATTTGCAAACAAAAAAACTGAAAACTACGTCCAGGCTCCCGGAAACTACGCCAGAAGAAATTACGTCAGAATTCATTTCTGGAAAAACACCAAAAATGTTGTTTGCTCTAAATTGGAAAAAGGACCAGATTTTAACTCCTTTTTCGGGGCTCATATACGCTCACGTAACTCGGTTGCTCCGCCTAAGGTATGTTCTGTTCAGTCGCCAGGCAGTCACCTGTAGCTACAGTTTTCTTGGGCAACAGCACATAGCTGTTAGTTGTTTACTCCAATTAATGTAAAATACAGTCTTCTGCCTTTTTTTCAAAAAAAAAAAGAAAGCCAGAATTCTTCCAAACTTTATTTTCTGGCCTTTTTTCCATTTCTAAAAATGGAAAAAATGCAAGAATTTTTTTTAAGAAAACTACCTGAAATTCTGGAAAAATTGCCAAAAAAGTCTGGCCTGTTCTTCGGAAAAAAGGCCAGAATTTGTATGAACAAAATTTTGGCGTTTTATCCAAATAAAAATCTGGCGTATTTTCCTCTTGCTAAATTTCCAGGAGCCCTACGTCCATCCGCTTGGTCCTTACTTTCTTAAGATGTCCTTCATAGTAATGTTTAGTTTGATTAAAAACTTTATCGAAGTTTTCTTTAGTTCTGTCTTTTTAGTCAATGAATCACAACATACGATTTAAATCAAACGACGAACATATACAAACTACAAAGATTAGTTTGATCTTCGTAGTTCGCACTCGTGTCATGCGTGAGCAAAGCCTGATGCCGATTTAAAAGCATGATAGAACACACGCAACTTATAACTTTCTAATATAAATAAATCGGCGACGAAAAATAGCACTGCCTTGTGTTCATTAAAATTTACTTATTTACCGAATTGATCAAAAGATACATAATTATTTATGTACATATTTCGTCTACAAATATTAAAAGATAAATCAACACGACATGCCCATTATAGCTTTTGGATGTTCTATCTTTCATCTGTCTATCAGAAAACCCTGTCACTTTATTGAACGTATCCGATGGCGACGATTGGCGTCCGTCCAAAACGTTTTGTATTTGTGAACGGATTTTAGTATTATGACGTCTGTTTTTTTTTTTTTTTTTGTGTTGACAGTTCAATAGCCAGTCACTGAATTATATGATGAAATTTTGCACAATATCTAAATCATGTTAGTTCATGCGAAAATGTAGTCGAATTTTATATATGTACATATGTAATTTATAATAATGTGCTATTTTTAATCAAACAGTGGTACAATAGAAATATAGGAAAAAAAATCAGTTTTATTTGGTATTTGTCTCGTGAAATTTATTTATGAAAGCTTATGGGCATTTGCTTTAAGTGCACAAACGTTTTATTTGGTATTTGTCTCGTGAAATTTATTTATGAAAGCTTATGGGCATTTGCTTTAAGTGCACAAACGTGCGTTTGAATATCTATCAACAAAACAAAAGTTAACTACACGAGTAGTTGATGTTTGACATTTGATTTGAGAACTATCAAAGTTAAAAATATGGTTAATGTGTCATTGGTTACTAAAAAAAAAAAAAACAAATCCATTTAGAATGAAAAATCAAATGAAATTTGTCATATCATTGAATTTGTTGAGCAAATGCTGTTTATCCGGTTTCCGGTCCATGATGGCAGCGATAAAGGACACGCTACTTTCATCAGTCAGCACTATAGCATCCATGGTGGCTTGGTCTTGTAGCCGATTTTCCTTCTCTCCTCAAACTTGGCGATTCTAATACTCTTGGTTGAACAAAAGTGAACTTTTTACTCATTACTCATTAGTTTCTGTTTCATTTTTGACAAACGATGCAAAATTATCGAGATATATAAGGATATTAAATATAGGTCCGTTCGAAATAATGAACAATTGATCCAATGCAGATTTAGATTAATTTCTAATCTACTAGGTTAACGAAATAAAATTGTATGGTTAATCTTCAAGATTCTTCCAGGATTATCTCTTGGTGAAAAAGTAGCATAAGACAAAAGTCTTTAGTCGATTTAGCTTTTGGAGACTTATTTTTCATAACATCTGCAGTGTTAACTGCGGAAACTCATTTAATTTGCTTCGGACAAAGTTGCGTCCTTGATTTTGAATTGATCATGTACAATCTAAAAATTAAATTGCTTTGTTATTAAAGCGCCATTGATGGCCTAGCCCGATATCGATGATTAGTACTAAATATTTAATTAAGCAAAATTGGATTTTGAAAGAGTTTGATCACTGTCCACCTGATCGAAATATTGCGTAAGTGCAGCTTACTTATTTTCTCTTTATTCTATTAACAAAGTATCTAGATTAATTGGGTGAAGATATAATTATAACAGTTTAAATAAATCTGTGTATTGTCCCCACCGGACAAAATGGCGTATCATTTTTACTTGCGACTTATAGGTACTATAAGGCAATTTATGCATTCGTAAAAAAATCGAACTCCAGATTTTGATCAAAGTTGACATTACGATGATAGCGAAGACTAAAAAAGTAGGTCTCGCAATTCTGTCTGTATGTCTATCTGTCTGTCCGTCTTTTGACTACATCCTAACGGCTCGGCCGATTTTCCTTAAACTTGGTAGATAGTATTTTTAATTTTTTCCCCCAAATGTTTTTTTTTTTAAGGCCGAAAATAGCGGTACCTGATATGCGATTTTTTTTCGCAATTTTATAAATATTTTTTTTTCTCAAAAACTGTCTCACAGATTTAAAAAAAATTCAAAAAATTTCATTTAGTTAAAGCTAGGAAATGGTTGAAAAAAATTTTCAAAAAATTGTTATTTTTGGTACCCCTCTTGGAACCATTTTTTCGGTTTTTGATTTTCTCAAAAACGGTACAACCGATTTTGATATTTTTTGTATGCCAAATCTCCCCAGCAGTTTAAATATTATATTATATTTTCCAAACAATTTTTTTCGGATTTTTTAAAAAATTTCCAATTTTTTTTCGAAACTCAATATAAAAATAAAAGTTTATTAATATAAACTACAAGATTTAATAAAAAAAAAATTATTTTACCTAAAAATAAGGGTATACCCTCCCTACAAATGTTAAAAATTGGTTTTCGAAAATCGTATTTTTCTCGAAAACGGTTCCGAGAATTTTGCTTAAATTTTTTTCTTTGGATTAATTTTTACGATCTATAATTTAATAAAAAAAAACTTTGAAATCAAGATATTACTGACTGTACCTCATAGCACCATTTTATCAAATTTAGAATTTCTCATTATCGACATAACCGATTTTAATGAAATTTTATGTAGAGAAGCTTCTAAAAAACATTGCATTTCAAAACTTTAAAAAAATATATTTTTTGAAAATTCAGAAACGGCTCAATATTTTTTTTTTTTGTAAAATTAATTTTTATTCGAACAATAATAAAAACTTTAAATTGGCGTACTGAAATTTTTTCTTAAGAATATTTAAAAAAATTTATATATAAAAGCTTTTTTTTTAAGAAACCAGTACAGACTTATAATTTTTGTTCTTGCATAAGATAATATTTGCTTGAATGACATGGCATCTTGTTTTTAGCTCCAACTACTACTGTTTTAGTATATTAAAAAATTAATTTTATGCTTATAAACAGTTTTCTCTAATAACATGTGTGTGTGTGTGTGTGTGTAGATATTGAATAGACCTCTCGTTTGATACTCGTATACATCTCGGTGGCATTGGTGAACTTCGAAAAAATAATGATTTTTAAAGACAAGTGGTTAGTTCATGATTTTTCCCAAAATTCATAACAAAATAAAATTTTGAGTTTGGAAAGGTCTGTTAATTCTCTATTCAGAATTGAAAACTGCAACTCGTAACGAGCCATTGTTGCGGAAATATCTCCATCCGCGTCCGATGACTTTTTTAGATTCGGGTCAATTTTCAGTAAAATCACTTTGGGTGGCCATATTTCGATAACCAGGCCTCGCAGAATCTTCTGGTTCTTACCCATGAATAGCTCTTACAAAATTGACTAGAAATTTTGAAAACCGCAACCTTTTACAATGCCTGGTTTCAAAAATATCGCCCCCGAAACACATTGTTAGGTAGTGTTAAGGCTCAAAAATCTGTGGAATCCATGTAACATAAGAGCAAGTTCGTGCGACTCAGTCGTGCATTTTATTTCTTATGAAGTGGAAGTGAGACAGAAAGTAAATAAACAAATAGATTTTACAATGAATGAATTCAGCGGGCTATGTGTATAAAGCACAAAATTTAACTTATGTGAATGCGTTCAGTATGATATGAGTGCAGATTGGCCCTATGAAAATTTAACAATATATGTATATTTAATCTACTTTTTTACGGTAGGTATGTATGGTAAAATTTTTAGATTTCAAAAGATTCAGGGTAGTACATCCAACCAAATCTCGGTCAAGTGATCAGTGGAAACTTAATATTAAGTTGGATCTGTTCAAATACAGAATAATGCAAACATATCCGTTTAGTTCTTGCCTCTCCCTTTCAAATTAATCAACACGTTAGGTTGGCTCTTGCTCGACAGCTCATCATTATTTTTGTATATATGTGTATAATTCCATAAAAATGGAAAATAATAAATACAAATTTATGCTTGATTAAAAAATGTAATGGAAAGTTTTCAAGGATCACATTCTATTTGACTTATGGCAGTGGGTCAAGTAGCTTTCGCACTTAAACGTGCTCTCAGTCTTTGTAATGTGTAGAATCTCGATTGCGACGCACGAATCTCAGTGATGAGCAGCGTTGCCGAAATGGCACTATCGTGCACTTTTGGCACTTTTTAATTTAAATGGCACTGTGGCACTCAAACGCTTTAAATGGCACTCTAGGAAAATGCAATGTTAAAAATAAAATATAAAATATTTCATAGGACGTGTAAACAACATTTACCTTTATAGGCACTGAACGCATTGAATTGTAACAACCTGGAACAAATGTCAAAATATCCACAACGTGTACTGTTTTCAATTTGTTTGCGAATTTAGGTAATTCCCCGATTGTTTTTGTTCCTACAATTGTGTCTGTGCTATAGTATTCTGTGTTACAAATTACAATACAAGATGGATAAGTAAGTAGTATATCTATTTGCTTATAATAAGGTATACAATATATTTAAATATTTTTGTTGAAGGCACCCAGGGGCCCAAAATGGCACTTTCTGTTGTCAGCATTGGCACTTTCAAATTTATTTTTCCGGCAACGCTGGTGATGAGTATTTATTTATTCTCAGAGCAGATTCATGCGTTCAAATAAGCAAAGTGATAATAAAGTTCATTAGTCCCCCCGCACATCTTCCTGCCGTGCCCTTGGTGATGATCTTATTTTCATTAGATTTTTTGCTTTAATTTTGATTGCCCTTTAAATGCAAGTTAAGTGTGGAAAATCTTATTGAAAGCTTGAATCATTAATGAAATACATCATTTCTATAATTACTTATTCATTATCAGTTTTTTTTTTTGTCCAAGGTGGATCACACTTTTGTTGAAAAATGCATGGTTCTACGTAATTCCCACATTGAATATAGATAAGCACCCTAGACAAACCGTCACTATAAGTTTTCACAAAAAGATTAATTTTTAAATAAGTTCCTACGTAGATACATTCGTTATATTTATACATACATAGTGTACTCGTTGTATTGATTTTTATAAAAAGATGATGATTTCATTCAATCGCCAGAACAAAAAACTATTATTTTTATTTCAGTGCAATTATTTTCTTAAATTTTAAAACATTAATAAAACTGTTTCCAAAAGAGGAAAATATATGTAATTTATATATAAGGGAACATATTGATAAAAAATAGAATTCACGCGTCTGGACAAATATTACATATGGAGACACTAAACCATGAATAAAACAAGAGTTAGTTTTTAAAATGGATACAATGTATAGATATTGTTCAAACTGCCAATTTATGGAAATATGAATTTATTCAAACAAAATTTAAAAAAAAACCTTTAGAAGAGTTTTATTAATAAACTCATTTTTTATACGAAATTTCTTTAAAATTTCTTTAAATATTAATTTAAATTATAAACATGTTGAAAGAAATGGAGTTTTGGAGTTTTACAATTTAAACTGTTCCCCAAAATGCTATTAAATTGACCCCTGTGTTTCTGAGAGAATGAACATCCTGATAACTTTTCAATAATTTTAGTGTAACCCGAAAACTAAGCCCAATTAATTTTCCATCTTAAAGGATGAAAATGTATAAAATAAATAAAGTAGTTAAAGTTTTTAAAAACCAAAAGAAACTAAAATCAAAGGTTTTTAATTTTTTACTAAATTGTTCATAACTTTCGTGTGCAAAGATCTATTCCTAGGTTAAACTCACAGAAACTTCGTTTATTCGAAATTAACAGAGAACACATTGATATAAATATGTAGTTTCAAAAATGTATCAATGAATTGATAAATCGGTATTATTAATCCAAATTGATTAATTACTGATCAATTGTGATGAACAAGCATGAACCTCTTAGTCTAAGAGCCGCAGCAAATTTTGGGAGTGGAGGTATAACCAAAATTCATATGGTCATATGTGTGGGTATACGCATTACCATACCAAATCCAACCGTCTGTCAGGTTTTTTTTTCAGCCGGGGGTGGGGGTGGGGGTTCGAAAATGGTATTTTTTCCGATTTTTGTGTAGAGGGTATAACCACTTTAATTAATATAGAAACAATAGAGCATTGCCTACTGATTTAAAATATATAGGCCTCAGACGATTCAGTTTCAGCCTTCGCCCTGACAGACGACTGTTAAGTTTGCAAGAAAATCAACTTTTTAAGTTCAAGGTATAACCAAATAATTGATACACCAAAAAATCAGAAAATTCCCCTGATTATCAAAATGTCGGCCTCAGACGTTTTTTTTTCAGCCTTGGGCCTCTCAGACGCCATTTAAGAATTAAGAATTAAGAACGGGAGTTAACGGGTATTTAAAAATTTCCTTCATATCTATTTGCATTGAATTTTGTGATGCTATGAAAAGAAGCCTTCCAATCAAATTCCTTTCCATTTTCATTTCACGAACTTTTCCACATGCAACTGTCTTTGTGACCTTATATTCTGAAGCAAAATTTAAAATTTTCGTTTTTTGAATTGTGTTTTCAAATCTCTTGGGATTGATTTTGCAGTCATTTAAGAATTTGTCTCGTTTCTGTTCTCCCACTTGCTTCAAATTAAGCAAAAACTCTTCGGTGGACCTTGATGCACATTTGCCGGTGCAGATGTTAAAAAGTCTCTCACTCTCCTGATGTGGTGTATCCGAAAAAGGGTTACTAATGTTTTCAATTTCTGTTGTCAATTTCTTTAAATTTTCATTAAATTTTCTAATCTCTCCGCTTTTTAAATCCCGCGTTATATCATCTTTCCGCAATAGGCCCAACATGTTGTACAAGGATGAAATATTTGCAGTTCTGTCCGCATGCGTTTTCGCCCATTTTTGCCTGGCAGCTATGGAGTTTGTGAAGGATGAAACTCCAGTCAACCTATTAGCTGCGTCGGCATTAATTGTTTGTTCTAATGTCAAATCCACAGGTGACATCGAGAAGCATTTTTGCGTTCTTTAACACCAAAGCCACACTTTTCTACTTGTTGCACTAAATCGTAATAGGGAATATTTGCAGAGTTTTAAAGCTCTTTGTTTTATTTGAAAAACGCATTTGAAAATTCTTAAATGGCGTCTGAGAGGCCCAAGGCTGAAAAAAAACGTCTGAGGCCGACATTTTGATAATCAGGGGAATTTTTCTGATTTTTTGGTGTATTAATTATTTGGTTATACCTTGAACTTAAAAAGTTGATTTTCTTGCAAACTTAACAGTCGTCTGTCAGGGCGAAGGCTGAAACTGAATCGTCTGAGGCCTATATATTTTAAATCAGTAGGCAATGCTCTATTGTTTCTATATTAATTAAAGTGGTTATACCCTCTACACAAAAATCGGAAAAAATACCATTTTCGAACCCCCACCCCCACCCCCGGCTGAAAAAAAAACCTGACAGACGGTTGGATTTGGTATGGTAATGCGTATACCCACACATATGACCATATGAATTTTGGTTATACCTCAACTCCCAAAATTTGCTACCGGCTCTTGGTCTATCTTGTGAATAGCGTCTATTGATTTTGACGTTTGAGTTTTGCCTATAATCTACTGTGAAATTATTTGTTTTTATTCCGATTAATTTTGTTTTGGATTCAAAATTTAAGTAAAATCATATAAAAGACTCATTTGATTCCTGTGTTAATTCACCGGCCAATGAATTTGGTATTGAATTGTCAAATGTCAGTGCTGACTGCTGAATGTGTGAAAGTAATAGATGTCACCGAGTAACAAAAAATACCGACGCGAAGAATTTTGTCTTGTTTAAAAAAGCTTCTTTTGACGGATTTTTTAAATAAATTAAAAAAAAATTATTCACGTTTATTCCTCCAATTCCAAAGGGTTTGACAAATCCCGTTTATTTCTTTGTTGCACTTTCGTACAAAAAAAAAACAATTTCGAAGACATAACGCTTTTAATTATTGATTTTTTATTAAAAGGATCTCAAAGAAAATGTTTTTAAACATCGAATTTGCAATTGAATGGAAACTTGATAAATATCTATGATGTTGACAATTATAATAACAAGCTTGTCAATGGAACCATTCGCAATAGATCTCATTTTAATGTTACTCCAAATAAAATCTCTATATGGGCAAAATATGACACTGTCGCCCAACGAGACTTTTAAGTACCATGTAATCTCCATGTTTTAATTTTGTTTTTGTTTTTATCTTAGTTCAAGGCACGGTTATAACGTTTTTTTTTTTTGACAACATACGAGTACTAGATCTGAAGCGAGTAATTTTAGTTTGGTTTTGGTAATTGCCGATATAAGTACCCATTTCTAGTTTTTTTTCAATTTTTTTAGGTGATTAGTTGATTCGCATATTCAGAATTCCAAAAAACTCAATATCAATTGAATTTAGAAAGATTTTTCATTTATTTTTACTAAAAAACTAAAGTGGACCGGTAAGTACCGGCGCCGTCGGGTTGTGGAATGGTTATAGGTTTCTTTATTTTTTTTTTTTTTTTGTTCTAATAGAGTTAAAATTTTTTCGTGTCATTTTCATGTACTTATTAAGTGCATTATGTCGGCTGTTCACAATGTATTATTGAAGGATGATGAGATTTTGGCTATGGTTGAGGAGTTACCTTTGGATAATAATGAAGATACTGACCTAGAATCCGAGGATGAATTGGATCTACCAACAATTCGTTCAAGAATAAGAGCTGCTGACGGAATGAATGAGGAACCAGATGAAGCTGTAATTCAAGAAGAGCTTGATCAGTTGTTGGATGATGACGAGGAAATTTCGGATAACGGTCCAGGATGCAGTCATTCAAAGAAAAAAATACCCGAAGAGGAACCAAATCTCCAATAAAAAGCTAACAATTGTGTATAAGACATTCCTGAATTTGTTTTGCCAGAGGGTCCCGTCGAAGGTTTGTTTGACAGCTGCGTTAATGCAACTGATTTTTTCGTCTCCTTTCTGGAAAGTGTGATTGATAATATTGTTTATCAATCGAATCTCTACGCCGCCGTTCAGAAAAGTAAGGTGTTGGATTTGAAAAAGGGCGAGCTACTGGCTTTCATAGGAATAAACTTCCTTATGGGATACCATAAATTACCCAGCTGGAGGCACTTTTGGAGTGAAAGTGATGATTTGAGAGTTTCGTTGGTGGGTAGAATTATGAGCCGGAATAAATTTGATGCAATTTTGAGTAGCTTGCATTTAAATGACAACAGTCTAATTCCAAAAAAACACAGATCGACTTTTCAAGCTTCGGCTGATGATCGATTCTTTGAATGAAAAATTCAGCACTTCTTACCATGGGACAAGACAACTTTCTGTCGACGAATCAATTATTCTTTTCAAGGGAAGAAACTCCATGAAGCAATACAATCCCATGGAACCTTTAAAAAGATGGCTTCATAAAAAAATTTTCAGTTTATCAAGGAAAGGATGAGCAATTGGAAAGTAAGTAAAAAAAATTACTGTCTTGGCGAAAGAGTAGTCTTGTCTATGACTGAAAAGAAGTGGGGAAAACAAAAAATCATTTTCTTTGATAATTTTTTTTTGTCGGTGAGATTATTGGAGAAACTAAAAACCGAAAAAACTCTAGCTTGTGGAACGATTCGAGCAAATAGAAAAGGCAATCCAAAAAATTTGAAAGAATATAAAAAAATGAAAAGAGGAAATTTCGATTATCGATCTCCGAAGGATGGGATCAGTTTTTATAAGTGGAAAGACACTACAACTGTACTGTTGGCTTCAATCTACGATGATAACGATGTGTCAACAGTTTCCAGAAGGGATAAATCAGGAGTTCCATTTAAGAAGTACGGATGCATGAACAAAAATTCGTTCCAACCCTCTACTTTTTCACGATGCATGAGGTGCTGAAATATTCCTTATTATCTATTTTATTCTCGGTAGATTCATTTAGTCGTTCAATCCTTTTTCGATCTGTGAATCTGTTCGTGATTTTGTAATTAAGATTTTAAATTAAAACGATTCGAATTTTCCTTGACGGTAACCTGATGTCAAGGTATTCCTTGGCCGTTACTGTAATCGAAATCTCACGTAAGCTTTGGAGTAGCCTGCGTTTATTTGATAATGGTAGAGAGGAAGTAGTTGAAAATGTTCTGGATCCAAATGATCTTAATAAAGGCTTTGTGGATTACAACTTACAGTCATCTATACGAGTACCCTTACAATTAACAACTCAGCCATTTATGAACCCCCTTCTGAATTTGAAGTGCTTTTTGAGAATGAATTGGTCATGTATATTATTTCTCTTAGATCCAACTCAGTGGGTGAAGATGGAGTTCCAATACGTTTTATTAAAATGATATTACCAGTCACGACCTCTTCTTTTCCAAAGTGTGAAGCGTGCAAAGATAATTTCTGTGCCTAAGATTTTCGGCCTATATGCCTTGCCTGTCTAAAATCTTAGAAAAAGTTTTGTCAAACCAGATTTCAAACCACATACGGGCTCTTAACTTATTTTCTTTGGTGCAGTCAGGATTTTGAACAGTCCACAGCTGCTCTACGGCTATGGTTAAGGTCCTTGAAGATATTCGAATTCAGTATGACCAAGTCATGTTAACGCTTGCCGGATTTTACAAAAGCATTTGACCGAGTTAATCACAGTATACTGTTCAAGAAATTCAAACTTTACTTTAGCTTCAGTGACAGGTCGGTTCGTCTTATCCAAGACTATTTAAGTCATCGAACTCAAAAGATTAAAGCTAGCAATAATTTTTCTGATTCAATCAGCTTGCTTGCTGGCATCCCACAGGGTTCCATCCTAAGTCCTATTTTGTTATGCATGTTTATGAATGACTTACCACATGTTTGCAAAAATGTCATTTTACATCTCTAAATTTTAACTTACTGAAAGATCTAACTTGCAGGAAAAATGAAGATCTGGATGAGATTCACAATTGGTCGCTGTGTAATGGTCTTACGCTAATTTCAGCCAAATCCCAAATTATTGCCAATTCTAGACACAAATTTGATACGAGCAATCTACCACTCGTTTTTCTAGCACAATTTCAAATTAAGATTTCAAGTACTGTTTTAAGTCTAGGCTTTAAAATAAATCGTTCCCTTTCAGCCATCAACCATATTAATTAGCAAATCTTATTGACTATGCTTCAGTAGTTTACCCTAAACTGGATTCTCAATCACTACGTAAAATGCTTGTTGCTTTTAATTATATAATTAGATACCTTTTTGTTTTGCGAAGATTTGGCCATGTTTCTCATTACCAACAACTTGGCCTTTTTAACAGTTTTTAACAATTCTTTGAGTCTAGGTGTTGTATTTTCTTGCACAAAATATTACAAAGAAGGCCACCGTCATACTTATATGAAAAAAATATGCTTTGTGCAGTCTGACCGACACATGAATCTTATTTCACCTATATACGTATCTAATTTCATCAAGGATATTTTTTGTATATGCCATTAAATTCTGCAACTCCTTATACCATTGGCGATAAAGCAGATAATAGGAATATCACAATTAAAAAAAAAAGAATTCTTAGTCATTTTAATTAAACTTGTATTTTATGTTTGTAATTTAATCTTAGTAATGTTAAAAAGATAGCTCTAATTTTAATTGACTTAAAATTCTAATTTTACGGTACTATAAAAGACTATTTTCTTATTTGTACGCCCGCTATGAAATAAATAAATTTAAATTGAAATGTATGCACTTTATATTGCCTTAGTTCCTGGCGACCACAAAAAATCCATTGAGAGCCGAGTGATGTACCTAATCAGGATCCAATCGAACATTTTTCTTAAAATATCGGATGTTATTCCATTGTTAAAAAATACCTCTTTTATGGAACGAGTTTTTATGGTTTTTTAACAAATCATTGAAAAAGTTATAAGATTTCGTCATCTCCATCTTTACTATTGCTTTGTAAATTTCCTGACTTGAGCAGGATTTCAGCATTTCATATGTCGGCATCTAGAATTTAAAGACCATTTGACCCGCTATCGATCGTCCCAATCCCCATACGGTTTATTAATTTGATTTTTTTACGAAATTAAATACAGAAAAACCAGTTGCATTAGAAATTGGCAGTTTTCATAAATTCAAATATTTTTTTCTTTTCTGCTGCATCTGTTTTGTTATACACTTTGTCCGAAAAAACTTTCCAATGAGTTCAAATTTAACCAATTGTTCGTATGGTAATAGATTCCCTTGAGAAATGTAGGAAATCTTTTCCAATAGAGAGTGTGAAGTGGAATTGTAGTGATCTCTGACTTATTCCTTTATGAACAAAATTCATGAGTAGGCAGTTGAAATCTGAAATAAATCTTATGTTAAGCTTTAAAAATTGTTTCATCAGAATACCCTCTTATTTCTTTTACGAGAAAACACAAAATACTATAGACGAAAAAACCCTTAACTTACAACCCTGAGCGTTATATGTTAAAAAAAATTAAATTTGGCTAGACTACCACCGTCTATCGAAGCAGCATAAGAATTTATTTACTGGGCGTATCATGATGTGCACCAATAGATTGACAAGGACTCGATCGCTGGTGAAAGTGAATGGAATATCACAGAACATGGTCTTGTACACATCCCGATGTGGAAGATCTTCTACACATTATTTCTTGTATATGCGTAGAAGAGGATGTTGTTGTTGTTGTTTTCATATAGGGTTGTCTATACAAGTCCCTGTAATTGAAATCTAAGTTGAAGCCTATGAACAAGAGGACGATAGATAAATGACAACTTAAGGGCACATTAGGAGAACCAAACAGAATTTTCGAATTTAAATTCGAACTTTGCCTAAATTTAGATATACTAGCGCAAAATTTTAAAGTTCTCGTTAAAGCAATAAAACCGGCTCTACTTAACGCAGTCGTTTAGCTTGGAGACTTTGCCGTAGTTTTTCATAATTTTAAACACGTTAGATAACTCGTCTAACTAATGTGGGCTTTACAACTGAACTTAATCGAATTTACGTTGAACAACCTTAAATTTGACAAATACATAACTCAAACATAACTACACAAACAAAAAAAAAATATAAAGAACAGACAACTTCAAACCAAATAATTTTTCGCCGAAAAAAGTACATTTTATATACTACCTATACTTATACTGAATATACTGTATACTTTCAAAAGATAAACTACCTATTTGCTGCTGTTAAAGTTAGACGATCTCTTTAACGTTAAAATATAGCTTATGTCCTTTAAAATAAACAAAAAGTCAGTTCTCGACTATTTTACTATTTAGAGTCGACTCCTATTCTAAAATTGATTTAGAGTAGGTTTTAAATGTTTAAAATTTTGCGCCATTATATTTATAATAATTGTCTACCTTCTACGACTGGCTTAAACTAAACTCAATCCTTTTCAACTCGACAAAGATTTACAAAGCCTTGAAAAAATAGTTTAACCTGGCTTCAAACAGTTAACGAGGTATCTGGCAAAGCTATCTTTGTTAGGTCACAATAGCGAAATTATGAAAAAGAATGTAGGTATGTAGATAAAGGCTTGGCCAAATACAAGTTTCTTTTTAAAAATGCAATAAAATGAACAAAATCAAATTTTTATACATGTATTATGGCATTATTAGTAAGAAGAGACATTCCCATTAATTATGGAACACAACTTCGTTCAAGTAGATGGTCGTGCGCCTTCAATTCCTGAGTCAATTGGACCTTGTAATCGAACAATCCGTAATCTTTGTGTAGAATTCTCCTCAACCGTGTACCATTTTAGTGTTTTTTTTCATTTTTTTCATTGTTTAAATAAAGTTTTAATATAGTAATTAGCCACACATAGCGGTAACAGTATCAAGAAAGAATATCTACGAAATTTGGTCAACGAAAAACGGCGAGTTGGGTGAAAAAAAAACGCAGGTTTTCAATACCGTTATGGATAATATAAGTTCTCCAAACGGAGAAAATTTCAACTATACCTCCTTAAAATCTCACATTTTTTATATTTGTGATCGAATAAATGTTAAGTTGAAGGAGTGTAGATACAACAAAGCATATCTTTTCCAGAGAAATTCTGAATGGCTTAATAGTGTGGAAAAAATACCGTGTCCACTTAAGGAAATTCTACATGCATCTACTTCCAAATCAGTAGATCCTGTAAAACGTGGAAGGCCACGTAAGTGTTTTTCAGATTGTGGGGCCAGAACAAAACGAAGGCGGATTAGTGAAGTGTCTAAATTTGATGAATCAATTGCTGACTCCATGCGGAATTCACCCTGCAACAATGAACTTTCCGCTGTCGATTCAATAAAGTTTTATCACTTGTTACAGAAACCAAGTTGACGAAACATCAATATTTATTATTAAGAGAATTTGTTAATACGAAACTATCCACACCTTTTTTTCCATCTTATAACAATCTTCTACTAGCCAAGAAGGAGTGTTATCCAAAAGACATAAATGTGACAGAAGAAGTAGCTGAAATTGAGCTAAAAAGTCTTCTGGATTACACTGCCTCTCATATAATTACAAAAAGAAGTGTTTTGTCAACTTCCTGATGAATCCTTTGATAACCTACTTTTAATTAGAATGTGGGGGTTTGACGGCAGTAGTGGTCATAGTGAGTACAAACAATCATTTTCTGATGCTTTGACTAAAGATTAACATTTGTTTGTAACCACTAGTTGATTCTAATAAATAAGTTATTTGGAGTAATCCCCGCCCTTCTTCAACTAGATATTGTAGGCCAATAAGATTTCAATTTAAAAAAGAGACCACGGCCATCTCCATCGAAGAAAAGAGATACTTCAAAGAAAAAATTGCTTCTTTGAGTTCAACTACCATCAACATCAACGGTCAAAACGTGTCAGTTGTTCTTTCTTTGCAATTGACAATGGTTGATGGAATGGTGTGTTTAGCTATCAGTGACACAAGCTCTTCCAGATGTTATATCTGCGATGCTAAGCCGTCCGAAATGAACGACATCGATAAATGTTTAGAGAGACCAGTCCATAGTGAAAGACTCGAGTTTGGATTATCTCACATCCATGCGTGGATTCGTTTTTTTGAATATCTTATCCACGTTTCATACAGGATTGAGATACAAAAGTTGCAAATAAGAAGTAAAGATGAGAAGGAAAGGTTTTCAGAAAAAAAGAAATACATTCAATCTGAATTTAGAAACAAATTACGAGTAGGATTAATTATAGATCAGCCTAGAACAGGTGGTAGTGGAACATCCAACGATGGAAACACAGCAGGAAAATTTTTCGAAAATAGTGATATTTCTGCAGAGATTACGGGTTTGGATCAGAGTCTAATCGATAAGTGTTCAACCATATTAAAAACCATATCTTCTGGGTATAATATTGATACAGCTAAGTTTAAAGATAGGAAGAAGATTAGTTGTCACTTATTCTTTGTATAAGCTTCCAGCATCTGTTCACAAAATACTTATATCGTCGCTTTTCCGGCAGAGTGGCATAAGTCGAAATTTGTCGTTTTTTAGTTTTGAACACAGAACTGAGCTGACAAAAAAACACAATTTTTCTGTGTAATCGGCGTTAACCTACCTCATCTAGTTTCCGAGTTATGAAAAAGCGCCGCTCTCAACTTTCAAAAACATCCCTGTCATTTTCTACGTATAAATACGGCATAAATCAATTTTTGTTTTTTTTTTTAATATTTCGTTTTTTATAAAATTTAACAAACAAAAAATGCAGTTTTTTCACGTATTCAACAGTCGAGTTTTGTTTTTTATGAACAAAGAAATTTTTTTTTTCAGTATGAAAAAAAACTTTAAAAGGCTCTCCTGAAAATTTGCAAATTTCGACTTATGCCACTCTGCCGGAAAAGCGACGATATATGGGTCGGATGTTGTAGAAAATGCTCCCTTACCTATAGGCGAACTATCTGAAGAGGCGGCTGAGGCTAAGAATAAAGACATACAATTATTTAGACTTAATCACACTCGGAAAATTTCGCGAATTGCTAATAACCAAGATCTGATAAATCGATTGCTCTTAAGTTCTGACCCATATACTCGTATAACGAGTTTAAGAAAACTACCAAAAAAGAAAAACTCAACTTTGTCAAATGATGTTCTAAATTTACTTACTAATACTTAGAAGATTGTTTACTTTTTTTTTATATAATTTTACTTTTTCAGGATATATTTTTGTTTTTCTATTTCTATATAATTTTGAAAATGTAACTATTCTTTATTTAATAAATTATTTATTGCATACCTACTCTTTATCTTTAGTTCTTAGAATAATTATTACTTAGTCGAAATAAATTTATAAAATGAATTCATCATGAAATATTTTGTTTCTAAATTTAAATTTATTGAAGAAGAAAGTGGAATTTACTAAGAAAACAGAAAGATTGGTTTAAGGACGAACTTTTTTAAATGTAACCGTGTAAGTAGGCGTGTCAGTGGGCTGAAATTTTCTTTTGTGATTTCTTACGATGTGTTATATCATATCTGAAAGTTTCATTACAATCGGACATGTGGTTCAAAAGTTATTGAATTATGACGTCGTCTCCATACAACCCAAACCACTGTGCACTGGTTCAGTTACTTTGTATTGAGGAGTACAAGCTTGGCTTTAGATTAAAAAATCGAGAAAAAAAAATTAATAACCCAATATTAACATTTATTTTTATTTTTTTTTCTATTTTTAGTGTCGCTAGTTTCCTTATCGATGTCACATTCCCTGTCGACTGAGGAGAAATGTGTCCTGAACTGTGACATAAAATCATATATGCCAGTATGTGGTACGGACGATGAGGGTGAAACGAGGACCTTCAATAACTTATGTATTTTGAAAACTGAAAATTGCTTACGCAATTTAAGTAAGTTGATATACTTAATAATTATATTGTCAATTATCAATTGAAAATTGATAAATACTAATATTTGGCATTTAAAACGCAATTTATTAAAAACATCATCAACAATTCATTGATAATTATTATTATTCACAACGGTATGCATCATTTTCATTAATCAAAATAGAGTTGTTTAAAATCGAATTTCAATATTTATCAATCATCAATTTATAAAATGATAATATTAAAAGAGTTCCGGATCTGGCTTTTAATTCTTGTATTTTTTCTATCATTTTATTCTCAGGTTTCCAAAAGACCGCCGATGGCCCGTGCCCCTAGAATGAGCCATAATTAACGGAATTTAAATTATAATTAATATGTATTTATATTTTGACCTAAAGATTTAATTTAAATCTAAGCGTAGTCATGACCTAGGGCAATGTATACATCGCTCCATCACCATCCTCATCATCATCAACCTCATCTGTAGCGGTTGCAGGAGCAGAAAAAAAATTCAAATTAACATTTCAATAGTAATGCTATGGTTCGATTGACACCAATTTAAATTCAAATAGAAACAACAAAAATCCTAACTTTACATCTATAGCTATAGCGATGTATATGGAGCCAATTTACGTGGTATTTGTGTGATATTCTTAAGTTTGATCAATCATGAATGTAGATTTGCATAATATACGTTTTATTTTTGTATATTTAATGAATACTTATTAGAAAATATAAAGAGACAAGGAAAAAAAACAAATTAACAAAACAAAATAAATCAAATACAACTTGGTAAACAATTAAATTGACTTTTGTTTACTATTACGAGTATTATCGACTTGGGTGTAATGCACTGAAGGCTAAAAGGTAAGATCTTATGCAAAACATTTGTATTAGATTATTTTGAGCAATTAACTTCAGAAAGTTAAACGAAAACATGACACTTAAAAAAAAATTAAATATCAAAACTTTATAATATTATATGAAGATGTATACGTAACATCTTCAAAAATATATACATAAGTACAGCTTAAAGTAATCATTGATCGGGATTTTCCAATAAGCGTTTCTTTTTTTTTTAATTTGAATAAAACAAACAGTGAATGAGGTATCATTGATTTTTTTAAATTTAATTAGAGGGCCTGTGTATTCTATTACGTATGGAAAGTAAGTATTATGTGACTTTCAAATGGCCGCCACGGCTTTGTTGAACGGAACGCATCCGAAACGTCTAATTTTCAATAACTTTGATCAATGGTATTGATATGGTGGCTTTCAGGCCACTGGTGGTTTGTGGTTTATTGGCATAGACCTTTGACTTGGGAATACCTCACAAGAAGAAGATTAATGGGTCAAAGGTCAAATGATCGATCTCGGTGGTCAATTCAGATCGCCTTCGTGTGAGATGACTATATCCGGCAATCGATTGTGGCACCTGCTGTATGGCACGTAGCACCGTCGTCGCACAGTGGGACAGCTCCATACATGGGATGATTAAAATGTAACCTTGCATGATTTATGGAATATAGAATATAATGTCCCTCAAATTAGCACCAGCTCACAGAGACGGGCTATTTCTAGAGCGTTTTCCATAACACTTCGTAGGACATCTGGGCTCAGCGCCAGGGTTCGAACCTCAGTCATGAAATTCCGGAGAAAATTTGAAAAAAAGTGGAGCAAATGCAAGATTTCCGGAGTAGATTTGAAACAAAAAGAAAATCCTTCCTTTTCAGGAAAATTAAAACTTACATATGAACATAAAAAAATAGTAAAGAAAAATAAATCACCAGATTTCATTGGAAAACTTAGTATTTTTTTCAAAAATTGTTTTGTGATAATAAACAAATTACAAATTCAGAAAAAAATTTTTAACAAAGGTTTAATGGTTTATTTCAACAATGTCATATTTGAAGATAAATTAAAGAATTTGTCTGTGTTGAAAAAAATGAAGTATATCTTGAAAAATCGGAGCGTTGGAGTAGATTTTTTTTTTCTTCAAAAGTGGAGCAAATTTGCTTCGAACCGAGCAAGGTCCGAACCCTGATATGTAATAATGTACCTTTATTTATAAATATTTATTTGAAATTTTAAATATTGGCCGCCGAGTGTGTCTCTGTGAATCGGTTTGACAACGAGACGAAGCATCGCACAATCGAAAAGTTGTTTTGTTTTTTCGCTTGTAGGTATATTCGGAAAAATATCAGAAGCAACATCTCCGATTTTAAATGTTCTTTTTGTGTTTGAAAGATTAAGCTTTGAGAGCTTAAGCTACCTTTAAGGGAGTCAAGTCCATTAAATAACCCTTTGGAGTTACTTCAATGCCTCCAGATATTTAATTATATGTCACGAATCTCTTTTCGAAAAATGCTGTTCTAAAAATAGATAATGGACACTTATTTTCCGTTTTCATATCGCTGCTATTAGATCTTTGTTGTTCATTGGTAAATTTACCATAGGATTTAAGTAAATCTTTGCTGAATTCTCTCAATATTTTAGAAATAAGAGATAGTTGCTTATCGGATTATTCAAATAAATAAAAATATAGTACTCGTGAGCAGTCAGCATGAAGTCGTCGCTATTCGCAATATACAATCAAAGTTATTTTAGGAATTATATGTTAACTATTAAAAGCAATTATTAAAAAAAAAATCATTCTCAGGTCAAATCAAAAAAAAAAGTAAAGAAGCAGCTCTTATCAACACTCAGAAGTATTCCGGAGTCGGAAGCGATTTTTTGTTCGAATTTTTCATCTGTGATAAGATATATTGTGAGAATTGTTAACGATTGCTCTGCGCCTTATCTACTCCAGAATGAGATTAAAGAAACCGCATGATAGCTCATCTTCTTGCTAAAATCATGACCATGTTTATGATATTTCGAGGGAGCTATTCCCTAGTGGTAAATTGCACCTAATATTTGTCAATACCAAGCAGCACAGCAAAATCAATTTTCCCGAGATCCCGAGTTCGGTCATCACCATTAAGAACACAATAATTTAGATCAATGTCTTCAAATGTGGCTTTCAAGTTATTTAAAATATGGTGAGTCTCGAATTTGGAGTTCATTGGTTTTGTACAGAATCTACCTCAGTCTGAAGATTTCGTCTATGGTCAATCTGTCAGTCCTGAACCCAGACTGGTACTTTCGAGTATAATGTTCAGGAATAGCTTAAAACGATCAACCAGCACCTTTTTTGGATAGGATCTTATTTGCGACCTTTATCAGCGATATGTTTGGTTTTTACATCCAGTCATCGTATATTTTTTACTCAAACCTTCTTAATGATGCATCATACCAAAACACAAGCTCTGTATTTGAAGATCTCAGCCTGTTACCCATCCGATCATATGGACTTCTATAATGGGTGATTGACTTGGCACTTCATTTACTGGAATTGGTTTGATTATTTGTCATGCTAATCGCTTCACATTAACATGCTCATTTGGAGACAGTTAGAAATGTTGAATGAATACGTCTACTTTTCTTTTTTGGGTTTTTAAAATGCAATTTTTTTTTTCAAAACTCAATATATCGTAAGCCCCATACTCGTATTTTTCTCGAAAACAGCCTATAAAGTTTTGATAAATTTTTTTGTTCGCCAAATTTTTACGATAAAAAATCTGAGACAACCACCTTTAGTCTCAGAACATCGTGCCACACATCTTTCCTATCCTTCTTTCTCTTCATTAACTTCACGCCCGCGCTGTGTTGAAACATTTAAAGGGTAATCATAATCCCTTGAACGCGGGTAGATTATACAAAAAAAATCTATAATTCAATCTGTATCTTTTATTAGCATAGAACTTTTTTGAATTTTGAATTTCTCATTATCGGCATAACAGATTTAAATTAATAAAAATTTAAAAACCATTGCATTTCAAAACTTAAAAAAATATTTTTTTGATTTAAAAAACAAACAAACGGCAGAAAATTGTAGGTCCCCTTCGTTCCTGGTAACACGCACGCAGGAATGGTTGAGAGTTGTATGTTACTAGGTCCCGGTTCACTCCGAGCTGTTGCACCACCAAATTTATTAATTTATTTATATTCACATATTCATCTGCTGTTTCATTTTTGAACGCATGCATTGTCATACCAATTGTTCTTGCTCGGGTTGGTTGGTAGCCTATTGTACTTCAGACTTCCTCTGTGACGTTCACAGCGAATGCCTACTCCTTCAACTCAGGGGTCAGGGATTCTCTGTAGATTTAAGCAGCGGTGCCGCTTTGCTGCAATTTTAGTAGGTCTACTGGATTTTCCTACTGCAAAAAAATCAAATTTACTCCACTTTTTTTCAAAATAACTACTCTTAAGCTTCTATAATAAAACCATACAAAATCAGCTGTTTATTTCCTTTAAAAGCACCCAATTTGTAGTGAACTTGTCATGAGCTCAAATGATGTTATAAATTAGTTGGATACTTTCATTCATAGAAAATCTGTTTTTTTTTGTTTTGCTTCTCTTCTGTTTAATGACCGCCAATATGGTTTTCGCAGTAATAGATCCACTGGTGATTTGATGGCATATCTCACTGAAAAGTGGAACCAATCCTTACATCTTTTTTGGGAAAGTAAGATCATTGCGCTTGTTATTTCTAAGGCATTCGATAGAGTCTGGTATCCTGCTCTTTTATCAAAAATGGGTGCGTTTGGTATCGATGTATCTCTTATTCGTTGGATTAGTAATTACCTTTCTGACCGTTCAATTCAAGTCGTTTTGGATGGTTTCAAGTCTGAAGTTCGTAAAATAAATGCTGGTGTCCCTCAAGGCTCTGTTTTGTCTCCGACTCTTTTTCTAATTATCATAAATGATCTTTTTACTGAAACTACTAATCCACTTAACTGTTTTGCTGATGACAGCACCCTTAGCTTTTCATATTCATTTCCTGATTCAATTCCTTTTTCTTTGAATGTTGAATTGCAACGGCAATATATGTTGAGCTCTTTAAATTAGAATACAATTCTCATATCTGGGCTGGTGCTTCCAAAACATCTTTACAATTACTAGACAGAATCCAGAATAGAGCTTTAAGGCTGATAGGTGACAGAGTAATTTCCGAAACAATTGTTTCGTTAGAACATCGTCGAAATGTCTCTTGTCTATCACTGTTTTATCGTTATTTCTATAAACAATGTTCTATTGAAATAGCGAGTTGCATTTCCCCCTAAAAAAATTTCACCGTAATACTCGTGCCGCGGGGAATGCTCATCAATATACCCTTGAGCCAAACTTTGGACGTACAGTTAAGTACAGAGATTCTTTCTTTTGCCGTACGACTCGAATGTGGAATTCCTTAACCGACTCTGTTTTTCCTCCCCATTTCAATGTCCAGAAATTTAAGACGAATGTACATCGGTTTCTCCTACTCAATCCTCCCACTGTTTCCTAAATACTCGCACTGTGTTCAACCAACATTTAAAGGGTAGTCATAATCCCTTGAGTGCGCGTTAATTATAAAAAAAAAACGGGTATCTAACTAGCTAACAATAAACTTATGTAGTTTTCCATTGGTGAAATAAATCAATTATTTTTTTATTTAGATCTGTCAAAATACCGACTTTGACAAGTCTTACATTCCATTGGGCAAAAATATTGATTAAATCAATTCGATTTTAAATTAATTTTGCAAATCACATTGACCCCTCCTTGTTTATACCTAAACAAAATTTTTAGCTCAATGTTTTAAACTTGTTTATTTATTTCTTTTTAAATTGTGAAAATTATGTCTAAACACACAAAGGAAATCATTTTCAGTAAAATGGTAAAATGGAGCACTTTCAAAATGATTCAGTAAATTCCAGCTTATAAATTCTCTACTGAAATTATGTTAATTAAGGATGAAAATTGTATTTAAAATACTACTCAGAAAGCTAACTACGCCTATTTAACATAAAAAAATACATTACACATTACATTACATTTTGCACTACTCCGTAGATAAATCTATGAAGTAGAGACACTTAAAGCACTGGCAACTGAGGCCATCGGCTTAGACAATACAACAGAGAGAGACAGACAGAAAGAAAGAACAACAGAAAGAAACACATGTCAACAGCAGACGGTTGCTATTTGAACGGTCCCCCATCCAAGTACTAACCATGCGCAGTGATGGATGTTTTCGCTGATCGATGGGAAGCGATGCTTTCATCAAAGCCAAGGCCGTTGACCATAAAAAAATAAATTCGAAACCGTATTCTATATGCTGCAAAAAATCTATTTTTTATTGAAATCTGAATTTGCCAATGAAAAACCCTATTAGTGTCAATCGTCTTGAAACTGTCATTTTTTGTAACGCAATTAATAATATCAACAATGGTTGTTAGACACTGTTACATTTACAAATAAGGAGTTCATAAAACAAATGATTAATTTAAGATTTTTTAGTTTTAGCCCATTCTCTCCCATTGTACTTTTTAAAGTACAGTAAAATGAATTTTACAAATGGCTATTTAACAGCATGGCATGAAATAAAAATCATCTTTTTGAATTTGTTTTCACAAAAGTCAATATTATTTGAATTTTTTTCAGATACATTTTTATTTTAAATCACATTACGCTATTGTCCAATTGTCTTTTCATAGAAAGCATTCTGAAATGTTTCTCGATTTGTTTCCTTCAAAA
This sequence comes from Philhelius festivus, assembly GCA_963931855.1. NCBI lineage: Eukaryota > Metazoa > Arthropoda > Insecta > Diptera > Syrphidae > Philhelius > Philhelius festivus. The sequence continues at coordinate 69,410,224 of OZ007555.1, forward strand.
ACATTTTTATATGAATAAACTTCAACTTACAAAATATTAAAAATTATTTTTTGATTTTTATTTGAAACAAACATAAAGCTTACGAGTATATAAGTCCCTCCATATTTGTGTATATACATACGGACACGGAGGTTAGTAATGCCAAAGTTTGATGTACTTTTAAAAGTACAATGGGATCATGCGTGCATTATTTTTCTAGTGATCAGAATGGATCTTCAAACTATACCTGTCAAACACTTTTATGGTAAACCTTTTCAAAATCTTGACTCTGATATAGTCATGATTCCTCCACCGGTGGACTACGTGACGGACGAAGAGGATTTAGATGAAGACAATATGAGAACAACGGAATTTCCACTAGATGTTTCAGGTAAGGTTGAGGTTTTTGTGGAAGCTTATTCAGTGGCTGACGACGACGAATTCGACAGCGAAGATGACATCCCATTATCAGAGTTGAAGAAATCGATTGCTCCACCGGTATGGACAAAATCAATTTCATCAGCCGAGTTTCAACGAACCGAACATTTTTTGCGTAGAATCCAAAACTGCATTTCAGATTTATTCGGCCTGGACGAAGTAGACATTTTTGAAAAATTGTTTGATCCCGAGGTAAGACAACTTATTGTAAATTAAACTATGTTGTATGCAGGGCAAAAAAAACAACCCAATTTTTCTTTCAATGGCGAGGATTTGAAAATTTGTATTGGAAGAGTTTATATGTACTGCAAACAGTCAGGAAAGAAATAAAAAAGTATATATACTTCGCTCGACTTAAACGACAAAATGGCAAAACTTCGACCGCTCAGTCAACTTTTGTGTACAAAATTTCAACATTGGTGGTATGTATATGCATGAGCATTTATCTATAGACGAGTCAATGGTGAAGTATTTCGGTAGCCATTCTACAAAGCAATTTATTATAGAGGAAAGTCAGTGAGATTTGACGTCAAAAATTGGATGCTTTGTGGCAAAGATGGTTATTTATACCAATTTGACACCTATTGTGGAGCTAAAAATGTGAAACCTTTGATGAAAAGTCTCCCGCTAGGTTCAAGAGAGGTTCTGGATCTCCTCAAGAACATTAAATATTCGAGTGGACCATGTTATCTTTTTTAACAACTTCTTTTCAAGTTATGAGCTCATGAAAATCTTAAAAAAAAAACACTTCACCGCAACGAGAACCGCTCGCGACAACCGACTTAGAAAATGTTCTTTACCGAAAATGTTCATATGAGGGGTAGTTTTGATTATCAATTTGATTCCACCTGTTGCGAACAGAGCTTTATACTACTACAGCGCCATCTGTTGGAAAACTGCATATCTAATTTATGGAAGAAACAAAAAGCTCTTTTCCAATGTCAAATGTATTTCCCCTTATTCCAAACATCTAGAACATTCCAAGACAAGAACTTTCGAGAACAACTAATTTGAGTATATAAGGGAGTGTTCACGGTGAGCGAGAGACAGTTTATTTTCGATTATGAAAGTGTGCAAAGCTGAACTATTGGATTGTGGAAAGTGTAATTAAAGAAGTGGATTTAAGTTGGAATAAAAGTATTAGAGTTGATTATAAATTGAGATTTATTGTTTTGATTTGAAAAGTGTAAATAAAGAAGAAATATTAGAAACAGTAATAAGTTTTATTTAACGAACCTAGCAAAAATATTACATTGGTGTCAGAAAAGTGGAATAAAACTTATTGTGCAGTGAAGTGTGCGAAAAAAAAAAAAATAATAATAATAAAAATGAGCAAGTTACTAAAAGAGCTCAACTGTAATGAGCTGAAAAGTGAATTAGGCAAGCGAGAACTTTCTAGAGCAGGATCGAAAAATGAGCTTGTTCTGCGCTTGGCCGAATATTTGAAACAGCAAAATGAAGACCCGGACATCTTCGTCTTTGAAGCTGACGCTGAGGAAGCAGACGTAAGTAAAAATGTAGATGTTTCAAATATGATTAGTCTTCTGCTTCAACGTTTCGAAGAGCAACGAAATGAACAAAACGAACGTTTCAATGAACAGAAAAACGAACAAAAGAATGTTCTCGAACGTCTCGAAGAGCAACGAAATGAGCAGAAAAACGAACAAAATAATGTTCTCGAACGTCTCGAAGAGCAGAGGAATGAGCAGAAAAAACAGCATAGCGAACAAAAAGACCTTCTCGAAGAGCAGAGAAAAATGCTAGAAGGCAAGCTTGTTAACATCGAGAATAATGTATCTGCACTTGATGGACGTGTTTCATTCCTGGAGAATCAAGTCGACAACAAAATGGAGACGTTTTCAAAAGTGTTAGATGAACGTGTTTCATTGCTAGTCGACAACAAAATAGAGACGTTTTCAAAAGAGTTAGACCGTGTACGAAACATAAAGATTCGGGAAAGTTCTGGGGAAACTTTGAGAAAAAAAGAGATGAAACCTCCAACCTTTGATGGACAAACTTCTTGGTCTATATACAAGAAGCAATTCGAGGCAGCTTCCACAACAAATGGCTGGGATGAGGCTGACAAGTATATAGCCTTAACTCTTGCTCTTAGAGGAGCAGCTGCCGAGTTGTTGCAAACCATACCAGCAGATAAGAGCGGCGACTTCAAGTCCTTGGTTTTGGCTATAGACAAACGCTTTGGTAACAGCCACATGAAAGAAGTCTTCAAAGTGCAACTCAATTCCAGAGTTCAGAAGAGGGGCGAAACTCTACAACAACTGCAAGCGGACATTGAAAGGCTTGTTCATCTTGCATATCCAGATGTTGGAGAGGAAATTTGTAACCAGTTCGCAGTTGAGGCATTTGTTCGCGCCATTTCTGACATACATCTTCAAAGGGCCGTGCGAACTGCTGGAAAACGAACGCTTTCGGAAACATTAGCGTTTGCCTTGACAATGGAAGCAGCTGAGCAAGCTTCTCACGGAGTACATCGACTTAGAGAAACCATCGTCGAAGAATGCTCATGCCAAAGAACTTATGTCCAAAGGAACCAACGAAACGGACTTGCAAAGTGCTGGAATTGCAACAAGACCGGACATTTACAGCGTCAATGTCGATTACCACCAAGAAGAGCTTGTCAACATTGTGGACACGGAGTTTCAAACCCAGAACAAGGTAACAATAACATCAGTGTTACTTCCCGAAGTAGTTTCCCAACAAGGAAACGAGTAAGAACCAACTTCGAGGGGCAGAAGCTGGTTTCTGGTATCGATGGCCCCAGAAACACCATCCAAGTCTCCCAAACTAAACGAGACAACAAAAGTCTGACTGTCGAGGCAACTTTAAATGGCAACAAACGTGTGGTCACCATCGACACCGGTGCCACCGCCTCCATTGTGCGTCAAGACCTAGTGCACCTGAATTGGCTACACAACACCAATACCTACCGTCTGAGAACTGCCACAGGAGAAGCAAGTAGGGTTTATGGTGAAGTCCGACTTAGAATTCGAATTGCAGATCTAGAATTCTCACACAAATTTTTGGTGGCAGATATATGTGACGAATGCATCATAGGCATGGACTTCATGAAAGAACATCGTGTAATTTTGGATATTGGCAAACAGGTACTCAAATACCAGAATACAGAGATTCCAATGAACTATGGGCACGAAGGAACAACAACTCTAAGGACTGTCATCAAGGAAGACGTGATTATTCCAACTTCTTCTGAGGTATTCGTTTGGACAAAATTAGAAGGTGAGTGTGGACGCCATCGATACCTAATGGTGGAACCAGGCTCAGATTGTTCTTCCCAAAACGTCATCATTGGGAAGACACTTGTGGCTCCAAAGAACAATATGGTCCCCGTACGGATACTCAACACCAAACCGTACGATGTAAAGTTAGCAAAAGGAGAAGTTATCGGCAAGTGCGAATCTGTCGCAGCCATTACACGAATTGACGCTGAAACACCGAGAACGACATTAAACCCTAAGGAGCTCAATAGCATCAAGGCAAAGATACTTAATTCATCTAACCTAGACCAACATCAGGTTAAAACGGCAGAAAGCCTTCTGAACGAGTATGCTGACATTTTCGCTTCACCAAACGGAAAATATGGAAGGACACAAATGGTGCAGCATCGAATAAATACAGGAGATGCAAGGCCCATTCGTCAGCCCGCAAGACGTCTGCCACTGGCCAAACAAGGTGAAGCTGAGGAAATGATTACCACCATGAAGAAGGATGGTTTGATTGAGAACTCCAAAAGTCCTTGGGCGTCACCAGTGGTCCTAGTCAAAAAGAAGGACGGAAGTACACGGTTTTGTGTTGACTACCGAAGGTTGAATGACGTAACCAAGAAAGACAGCTACCCCCTGCCAAGAATTAGTGACACCTTAGATGCGATGGAAGGAGCACACTGGTTTTCAACACTGGACTTGAAAAGTGGATATTGGCAAGTTGAAATTCACCCTGAAGATCGAGAAAAGACAGCGTTCTCCACAGGTAATGGGCTGTGGCAGTTCAACGTGATGCCATTTGGTCTTTGCAACGCTCCGGCAACATTTGAGCGTTTGATGGAGTGTGTCCTTCAAGGTCTGACGTGGAAAACTTGTCTTGTCTACTTGGATGATGTTATCGTTTATGGAAAGACATACGACCAACACTGTAAGAACCTAAAGGGTGTGTTCCAGAGACTTCGAGAGGCTAACCTTAAACTGAACCCAGAAAAATGTGCACTGTTCCAGACTGAAGTAAAGTATTTGGGACATATCATCTCGTCCCAAGGAGTCAAGACTGATCCTGAAAAAGTTGACACCGTCAAAAATTGGCCAACACCACAGGACAAACATCAACTACGAAGTTTTCTTGGTCTTGCTACTTATTACAGACGTTTTGTTAAGAACTTTGCCGGAATTGCGAAGAGTTTGCATCAGCTTACGGAAAAGAACAAGCAGTTTAGATGGTCAGGTGAGTGTGAAAAAGCCTTCCAAGAACTGAAATACCGTCTATGCAATGCTCCGGTGCTGATCTATCCAACTCCAGGCAAGCCTTTTATTATCGATGCTGATGCAAGCAACGTGGGAGTCGGCGCTGTTCTGTCACAAGTGCACAATGGCGAAGAAAAGGTTGTCGCCTATTTCAGCAAAGTACTGTCAAAGACCGAAAGGAACTACTGTGTGACCAGAAGAGAACTCTTGGCACTCATTTTGGCAACGAAACACTTCCACAAATACATCTATGGACAGAGGTTTCTTCTACGAACCGATCATGGTGCTCTTAACTGGTTGTTGAACTTCAAGAACCCAGAAGGACAAGTCGCAAGGTGGATAGAAAGACTGCAGACTTACGATTACGAAATTCAACACCGAAGGGGAAAGCTGCACTCAAATGCCGACGCACTATCTCGAAGACCTTGTAAAATAGATTGCAAGCACTGCAGGCGACAAGAAGAAAAGGAATCCATCAACATTCTGCGAATAAGGGCTGACCCCATTTGTGGATGGAGCAATGAAGAAATACGATCTGCTCAACAAGAAGACCCCGACATTGAACCTCTTCTCGCATGGAAGGAACATGAAGAAAAACCCGCATGGAATGACATTTCCGATAGGAGTCCAATTTTAAAGGCCTATTGGGCACAATGGGACTCACTTCATGTGCAAGAAGGTGTTCTTCGGCGAAAATGGGAGTCCGCTGATGGTAAATCCTATGTAATGCAGCTTGTGTTACCCCAATCGAAAATCAAAGAGGTTCTTCGAGAGATGCATGATGGACCTTCAGGAGGCCATTTGGGGGTCAATAAGACTTTAGAAAAGGTGAGGCAACGATTCTACTGGTTGCATGCAAGAGACGACGTTGAAAAGTGGTGCCGAAATTGTGACGCTTGTGCTGCAACCAAAGGACCTGGTAGAAAACTGCAAGGAAAAATGATGCAATATAATGTCGGCTCACCGTTTGAAAGGATTGCTGTTGATGTGGCTGGCCCATTTCCGGAAACGAATGCTGGAAACAAATACATTCTGGTGGTAATGGATTACTTCAGCAAATGGCCTGAGGCATACGCTATTCCGAACCAAGAAGCCAAGACCGTGGCCGACCAGATTGTGTCTAACTGGGTAAGCAGGTTTGGTGTGCCTATGGAACTTCATTCCGACCAAGGAAGGAACTTCGAGTCGAACATATTCCAAGAGGTCTGCGCGTTTCTTGGCATTAAGAAAACGAGAACCACACCACTTCACCCGCAATCTGATGGAATGGTCGAGAGATTCAACAGGACCTTAAAAGAACACCTCACTAAAGTAGTAGGCGACTACCAAAGAAACTGGGATAGGCACATACCACTATTTTTGATGGCCTACCGAAGTGCAATACATAGCTCAACAGGACAAACGCCATCTGAAATCCTGTTTGGAAGAAGCATACGGCTGCCTAGTGAGATAAGGTTTGGACATCCACCACAAGAGTCTAAGGAAACAAGGGATTACGTGAGTGACCTACAAGAGAGGCTAATCGACATCCACGAAAGGACCAGGACTAGAATGAGCGCTTACAGCGATCGAATGAAGACAAGGTACGACACAAGAGCAAACACGACAGGATTCCAAGTAGGAGATCGTGTATGGCTGTATAATCCACATCGTCAAAAGGGATTGTCGCCGAAGCTTCAACAAAACTGGGAAGGCCCTTATATTGTCGTCACGAAAATCAATGATGTCGTTTACCGAATTCAGAGAGGGTCAAGAGGAAAGTTAAAAGTTGTGCATAGCGATCGACTGCACCGATACAGTGGCGAATCTGGAGATAGAATTGTTCGGGACGAACAATCTTAAGAAGGGGGCAATGTTGCGAACAGAGCTTTATACTACTACAGCGCCATCTGTTGGAAAACTGCATATCTAATTTATGGAAGAAACAAAAAGCTCTTTTCCAATGTCAAATGTATTTCCCCTTATTCCAAACATCTAGAACATTCCAAGACAAGAACTTTCGAGAACAACTAATTTGAGTATATAAGGGAGTGTTCACGGTGAGCGAGAGACAGTTTATTTTCGATTATGAAAGTGTGCAAAGCTGAACTATTGGATTGTGGAAAGTGTAATTAAAGAAGTGGATTTAAGTTGGAATAAAAGTATTAGAGTTGATTATAAATTGAGATTTATTGTTTTGATTTGAAAAGTGTAAATAAAGAAGAAATATTAGAAACAGTAATAAGTTTTATTTAACGAACCTAGCAAAAATATTACACACCCATAAATTGCTTTTTGTAAAATGGAAGGGCAACATAGTTACAACAGCCACAAATTACGATGTGATCGAACCGTGTGATATTGTGAAAAGGTGGAGCAACAAAAAAAAAGTGAATAAGTATACCTCAGCCTCTTTTGGTCAAGAATTATAATACAAATATAGGTGGTGTGGACCTCCATGACCAATTCATAAATACTTATTCCATCGAAATTCGAGGCAAGAAGTGGTGGTGGAACATTTTCACCTCCATGCTTTCGTCCACTGTTTTCAATGCCTGGATGCTCCACAAGCTGACGAATAATTATAAAGGTGATCTACTCGAATTCAGTAAAGCAATAACTCTTCACTACCTTATTTTCCACACTCTGAATGCATGACAAGGACAACCGAAAATAACTGTCAAGCGAAGCATTGCGGAGAGTCCAGGATACCACTTCCCTAAAAAATTACCAAATGAATGCAGATGTCGACAGTGCCATCTACGATCGAAATGCTGCTGTGAAATGTGCAATGTTACATTGTGTATAAATAAAGACTGTTTTACAAATTTACATGTAAACTCAAATTAAAATAGTATGTATGATCCCATTGTACTATATAAAGTACACCTTCATTACCAACAACGTAAATTTTTTTCAAAAACTTTTTTTTTGTACAAATGTTCTTATTTTAACCTCAATAAACAGAAAATACCATAAAAATATGGTTTTACCAATTTTAAATACACTTGGGAGTTAATGGGTTAGTTTGTAATTTTTTTTTCGAAGTGGCAACGCTAAATTCAGGTAATCTAGCAATGTCGAATCTCTTCTTCTATGTGGTTCGCAAATTAGAAACGGTCAGAAATTTTGGATACATGTGTTTCGTTGAATAAAACATGGATCGCAGCCATCACTTATCGACTCAAAACCAGAAACCTTACTTTGCCGAATCAGAATGTGTAACCTCCTCGCAAAAGGCCGTACCCCTGAAAATATTTATTTGTTTTAGAATTTTGAACAAGTCATTTCCTTCATACTTTTACTTTTAAAGGGAAATATTTAAAATCTGGGGAACACTCTTCTCGTGATTAAAAAAAACAAAAACAGCACAAGTTTTGCCCAGTGAAGGGGTCCAAAGCCTATGTCGCTGATACCACGATACTTCAAAAACAAATTCAGTCCAAAACGTCTAGATGACAGTATACGAAACAGATTTTAAAACTAAGTATATGGAAGAATATTCCGCTGCATATTAAACACATCGCCATTCAACATTTTAATTTATTTATTTATTTAACAAGATATTCCATTTCGGTACTATTCTACCCGCAAATTTAGACCATGGTGTTTAAAACTGCCTGTATGGTCTAAGTCATCATAAAATATGTGATCCTGTTCAAACTCATCTCTGTGATAAATGTTATGATAACCTTTAACTGCTTGGCCACTCCGTCGAAATTCGTTTTCTTTGAAACTTTTTTCATTCACACCAATCGAAAGAGGATTTTCTTTTGAATGCTTATTGACTTCGTTGTGAAAGCTGTTAATTAGACCCCAGAATGGTTTCACAGATTGCCTTACAAGTTTCTTTTTCCCATAAATAATGGCACAACTGGCCATTGGTTTCAAAGTACTTTGCACTGCACTGCGTGGACATTTTAATATTAAACTTCCGCTCAGTTTAGTTGTATCACATCCGAGTGAGTTTAATACAGCAACTTTTGGCAAACTATAATAAGAAACTGTATTGTCTTCAATTACAATTGACTTGGCCAGTTGTAAATATTGAAGAATTCCAATAAAAACTTGAAAGTTCAATAGAAAAAACATTTTTGAAATTTTGATCTCTAGTGGATAAATATGGGCCTTATAACTGGCTGTAATATACTGTGATCTCGGAAGCTATAAGACACAATTATATAGACACTGATGTGCTGCTCGGTTTAAGACGGAAATATCAAATTAAGTGGTCCATAACATTAAAGTGGTCGCAAAAAATAACACAATTTAATTTACAGAAGTAAAAGTTGTTCGATATCTCTGCTTCCGATAAACAAATTTTCTGCACTCAAAAGAAACCACAGAGGTTATATGGGCAGAGTTAAAATTAAATTTATATCCTTTTAGGACATACAAGTATAAGAGTAGGGTTATAGAAAAAAACTTGTCGTCGGTACAAATTTGATTACTTTTGTAAAAAAAATTCTTCAGAGTATCTGAGCACAAATTTGCAAAGTTTCTGATTCGATTGCTTCAAGCGGAGACGGGTAATATCAAAGATGTGAAATTTAGATGCGAAAAATCGCAAAACTTTTACATACTAACACTAAATACGATGAATAGTGTTGGCAAACTCTGGTAGCGGCTTTAGGTACTGGCAGATGGCTCCATAGTGTTATAAAATTATCAAAAATATAATTTACAACTGGAATTCATGAACTTCTCTGATAGTTAAAGTTGCTTAGAATTTTGAAGATTTTATGTATAAAACATGGATGTGGATTTAATAAAATTTTGAATTGATTTTTTGAGTAATTTTGAATTTAAGCAAACAATTGTTTTAATTTTAATTTAATAAATGTGTGTGTATGTACGTATGTACGTTTTTACTTGCGACTTATACATAGGTACTAACGAGTGATTTTTTAAGAGTTATCGGAAATTAAAAAAAAAAAAAACAAAATTCAGAAAAATGCATGAAATCTTTATTTGAATTGATAGTACAGTCGATATAATTTAATGTTTGAAGATTATTTCATGTAAATGTTGGCCGCGGCTGCGCCTCAAATGGCCCATCCGCTTAGTCCAATTTTGACATACTCTTTCTAACATTTTGGCCGGTATCTCACGAATCAATGCTTCAATGTTGGCCTTAACATAGCCTCACAAAAAATAGTCTAGAGGCGTTAAATCGCACAATCTAGGCGGCCAATTAAACGGCCCCAAATGTGAAATAAACTGTTCACCGAACTCGCCTCTCAATTGGTGCATTGTTACACGTGCTGTATGGCAAGTGACACCGTCTTGTTGAAACCACATGTCATGCAAGTCAAGCTCTTCCATTTTTGGCAAAACAGTTCGTTATCATCGCACGGTAACACTCACCATTAACAGTAACGTTGCGATTCGCATCATCTTTAGAGAAATAGCTAGGTAGCTCTTGCAATGCTTCTGGCTGCTCTTCACTCCAAATACGGCAGTCTTGTTTGTTCATTCGTACAAAACAATGGAACTCGAAATTTTGATTAAAGTTTAACTTACGATGATAGCGAAGCTTATTTGTTCAGAAACCGCTACAACGACTTTTAAATTTTGTTCTTGTATAGATTCATATTTGCTTAATAAATCACATATCACATCGCATTCTATTTCTATCTCTCATCACCGAAAAAGTTTAAAAAATTCATTTTCTGCTTATGAACAGTTTATTAAATTTTATTAAAAGTGGGAACGGTTTAAAAAAAAAAAACTATTTGTGTACATATATAAAATCGCCAATAGTAGATACCTATAGCGATTTGTTGAAGATCCCCAGAAGAGATTGGAGACTGTGGGGCCTGCTTTTTAGCAAGTGTACCAGGTGAATGCTAGCATTAGCCCGAACCATGACATGGAAGGCAGAGCCCTGCTTGCGGTTTTACCGGGTTCATTTGGCAAACGCCATCATCGCCGAACAAAATAGGCCCAGTTCCATGTAAGTTCAGAAAGTGGAGATCCAGCCCATCTTCGACTCATTAAAAAAAAGAAGTCGACAGGAGTCGATAGTTTATCCAACGTTAAACTACAACAGTTACTCTTGGAGGCAGTAGACATCTATACTACACAACGCACTGAATTATGCATGTTAATGCATATCCAATCGGAAGAATCCCGGTTCAATAAGTCTTCTTCTAAGTATCAGTAAGGTATTCGAAAAAGTTATTAATAGAGCTTTTGTCCAAATGGGCGGAGGACAAAAATATCATACCAGATACTCAGTTCGGTTTTAATGCGAGCTATGCTACAATTTATACCGCGTCTCTGATATCTAACGGAACAAAACTAAAAGGCAGTGTACTGATGCTTGTCTGGTTGATTTGGAGAAGGCTTTCGACCCCGTATGGATCTCTATCTAAAGCTGAACATATTCTGCATAAGTAAAGCACTTTTATATATGTACGTTTTATGACATGCTCTATAATAGAAAGTTTCTTGTTAAAAGTGGCAGAATCTTCGATATTAAAAATGGTCTTCAGCAGGGAGCGGTTAACTCGCCGATTCTATTCAGCATTTACACCAGCGGCGATCTGATAGGTAGTCTAACTCAGTGGCAGTTATTGCGTATGCCGACGATCTAATAGCGTACAGAACAGGGGCTCTACGGGACAACTAAATTAGTATGGAAATGTGTGATAAAAGGTAAGATTTTATTGGTGGCAAAGATTCATTTCACTATTTAACTATTGCTTATTATTTTAGTTTTGTAAAGAACTTTCGCCTTTCGAAGAAGGCTTTTTTGTACACTTTAAATGCAAAACATTATAAACTCTCAACTGAAGTTCTAGCCAAACTGTAAATTTAAAGTTTTTAGGGCAAGGAGGCTATTAATCCCCCAAATAGGACACGACTATTCAGTTGAAAATCACATTCGGAAACGTATTACCAGGTACGAAAATTCCACTTTCAGAATTACCATTCTTACCATTCTGAAAGAAGTGTATTTCTTTCGGGTTTAAAAATAGAGATTACAAAATATACGTTTTCGGAAATTTTTACTTTCGGAACGAAATACAAAAGTTAAGGGCATCAGAATTCTTTTACAACATGACTTCAACAAAATCAAATCATCTTCAGCGATGAGGTTCATTTCTGGCTTGACAGGTATGTAAACAAGCAGGGGTGGAATCGCGTAAAGTGATAGTTGATTATCAATTTGTTGATTGTCGTTTTTGACTATAGCTGTCTCTATCATATCAATTAAGAATTATAGAGAGAGAGATGGTCAAAACGACAATCAACAAATTGATAATCAACTATCACCTTACGCGATTCCACCCCAGATTTATCGTTTTTGGAGTGAGCACAATCTGCATGAGACTCTTGAAAAAATCACTGTTCGGTGCGGTTAAGAAGTCGAAGGCGTCATCAGCCCATTTGTCTTTATATCCGAAACCGATGCCAACATAGCCGGGAATGGCTCAGGCTAGAAGCTAATGATTCCCGATTTTTATATTCCTCATGTGTCATGTCATTGCAAATCATTTGGAGGAGAAATGGTTCCAGCAAGACATGCCATAGAGCGCTTGCAACCATCATCTCAAGAAATGGACCTGTGAATTGGCCACCTCGATTGTATGATTTGACACCTTTTGTCTTCTTTTTGTGTGGGTACGTCAAATATCTGTTCTATGCTGGTAAACCAGCAACGAATGATCATTTAGAAGCCATCATTCGACGCACTATTGATGAAATAAGAACGGGTATGCTCGGAAAATGCTGCAAAATTTGACGAACAGTTCAACCGCAGTAGCGGAGGCCATACGCCAGAAATTATTTTTTAACATTAAATGCCATGAAATTTGTGAGCAAATAAAGCCGAAATGTTGGTCATTCTATTGAATTTGATGTTTTATTTAAAAAAAAATTCTATGCCTCTAAAAAAAACGCCCTCTGAGAATGTATTTATTTTTAGGTGAATAAATCTGCCTACTTGTACACGTGCATTCTTTCAAGAACATTCAAATCTCCGCCTTGCGGAATCGGTTGTTTATTTAAAAAAATAATTAACTTATTAACCAAAATAACGTCCCTTCACTATAGCTGCCATTATACAAGATTTGAAAATATTCAAAAAATATCATTGAAATTAACTCTTAGGGACTTAGTTTGGCAGGACCCATTAAATCTTCTTTCCTAAATTAGCCTGCTCAGAATTATTGATGTCGCTACTCTTCAGAATGCACGTTCTTATCAATGTTTTGTTTTTATTGTCGAATTTGTTATATCGACGATTTGAACGTTTTGTCTCGCGTTAGTTTGAATGTTCCAAAATGTTTTAATGTTCTATTAAAATCTGAGAGTCCTACCTGCCCGTCCCTTTAAAAATAAAGCACGATCGTAACTAGGGCATATGACTGTTACCCTAAGCGCCAAGATAAAAACGGAACTCCTCAGAACTCAATTTGAGAAAAAATATTGCATTTTTTTTAATGAAATCACTGATTTGAATTACTAAGTTGTTTTTACAGTGTTTTTCTTAAATAAAATTTGTTGGTCCCCTATAAATGACCAAAATTCACCTATTGAATATACTGGCCGATATGGTATGATGTTTTCCTATATAATGTTGTGAACATAGCTTTATACTACTACAGCGCCATCTGTTGGAAAATTACATATCTTATTTATTGAAGAAACAAAAAGCTCTTTTCCAATGTCAAATGTATTTCCCCTCATTCCAACCATCTAGAACATTCCAAGACGAGAAGCTTCGCGAATTTTCGAGAACAACTAACATGAGTATAAAAGGGAGTGCTCGCGGTGAGCACGACACAGTTGATTTTTGATTACGGAAGTGTGCAAAACTCTGCTTATTGGATTGTGTAAAACAAGTGTGATTTTAATTTGAATAAAGTATTTGAGTTGATTATAAATTGAGATTTATTGTTGTGATTTGGAAAGTAAAATAAAGAAGAAATATTAGAAAGAGTAATAAGTTTTATTTAACGAACCTAGCAAAAATATTACAATAATAATTATTTTCATCGTGCTTATTTCATTAACTTTGCGTAATTACCGTGACTACTCGTACACTCATTAAGTAGGTTTCAATTTTCAGCGCAAAATTTTTATGTTTTGAAATACTGACCCGTATAAAAAAATATATGTACGCATATATTTTTAGGTAGACTTAAACAAAAAAAAGGTATTTGTTTTTACATCAAATATTTTTATTTATCAAAAAAAAAATTCCATATTATAACATTTTTATAGATTTTTTTCGTTTACAATATTTACATTATGTGTACAATTTTGCATGCAAAACATTGCCATTATAGAAAATATATTGTGACCATACAACAATTTATTTGATATTTTAGCAAATTCAAAATATTTTTATCGAACTTATACAAAATATTTGATTTAATTAGAAATTAAAAGTAAAATTTTGAAGATTTTTTTTTTTAATTTTAACTATGAATAAATAGAGCCTTAGACAAATGAGAGCATTGTTTTTTTTTTAATTTGGGAAACTTCAAATTGGTACTTTTGTGCTCATTTCTTCAGCAAAATCATTCAAAGAGAAATTATTAAAAACAAAATATTCCTTCAGTTTTTAAACATGTTCTTTGACGAGTAATTTAAATTAAAAAAAAGATTTTTGAATTAAAATTAACAACTTTTGGGGCTTTTCAATTCACTAGGTTTGGGAGTAAGATTGGCTAATTCTAGATCGTTGTTTTAGTTTTGTTTTTAAATCTTTTGAACATTTTATTTTTCGGTTTAAGGTATTTAAATCTTGTTTTTAAGGCCAAATTCATAGGTTAATTATATTGTCAAATTCAGGTAAGGAATTTAGAATTTTGAAAAATTATTTCAAACATTCTAACCGAGTTTTTTATTCTTTAATATTGTGAAGTTATAATAAAAATCTAGGTTTTTTAGTTATCTTGTACCAATTTAAAGCCCTCCAACAACAAAATTTACCTTCAATTAGGACAGTAATAGAGCAGTCGGAATGTACTTATGAAAACTTGAAATAACTTTATTAAAAAAGACTTTTATTTTGTACCCAGTCGTAAGGAGAGATCGTAAGGAGTATAAATTATATTTTCGGGATTTAAGCCCATTTGCATGAGAAGCCCTTTAGAATTTTAAGAAAATTTTAAAAATTTTAAAATTTTAAACAGTAGTAGTAGTAGTAGTAATAGTTTACTAACTCATTCTTAATTTTAAACATTTCTAACTAGTATCGTCATAAAGCAATTTAAATTGCTTCTGAACACACCTAACACAATGACAATTTGTGGCGTTTGTAAATAGCAGGATACTAAAAAAATATATAATACATAATAATGCAATCGTCAATATGTTTCTATGAATTTTTTGAAGTAAAACTTCTTTTCCGGCGTTGGGGGTGAAAAATTTTCTATGTAGTTGTCAGTGACATGTCAAAACGACACGTTATCAGTCAAAGACAGCGACATGTTTTTAGAATACAAAATGGAAAGAAGTTTTACTTCTACCGCGCGTACGTCAGTACACACACAACCTTTTTTTTTATACGTGAACTTTGAAAGAACTTTGGACTGAAATTCAGAGAAAAGAACAGAGTTTCAAACGAAAAGAACGAACCTATTTATTTCAAAAGTTAAATATTGTAGGAAAAAGAACGGACAACCGGATTCCGTCATGTAACGTAAAAATTGTTGGACTTCTGCTTAAACAGGGATGGTATTTTACATTCGTTCACATTCGTCAAACATTCTGTCAAACATTTACTTCTCATTAAAATTATGAATATGGCGAATGAAATTGTAGATGAGTAAATTTACTTGATTTTAATATTCCAGGTCTATAGACAACTTTTTTTAATCTAATAAAATCTACTTGAACTACCGCTATCGCATATAAAACTCATTTTGATATATTTTCTTCATGGAAAATGAAATTTGCTTCTGGCTTGACACACATGCGTTCACATTCTCAAATATGCTTGTCATCCGTCCAAAATATCAAATTATTTTTAAATCTATCCAGCATGCTTGACAAGCTGGATGGATTGTTCACATTATCAAAATTAAGCCAATCATAACATGCTTGTCAGAAGTTTTTGAGAATGTAAACGACCCTAACACGCCGTCTCCACTAGCGATAAATCCATCGCAATCGCAATAGCCAAAGCAGACAGCAGAGAGCAGAAGAACTGTCAGATTTTTGTGGCTGGGCATTTCATCGCATACTTTTTTAGTATAGTGAATAATTTCATTGGATCAAATTGCAAAGGCTTTCAAATTGGAAATTAATATAAACTAATTCTATGGACAATTTCAAATTAGATTTTTTAAAATTTTGTTAGAAAAACATAAATCTGAAGCAAAAGCTTGCTTCCCACGTAAATCTCAAACTCAAACAAATTTAATTTGGGAAGGCCAGAACAATATGACACTTCTCCTTGCGATAAAGCGATGAATGGTATGCGATGAGAGCATACTTTCTATCGCACGCTATGGAAATATAGCTGCGATGGCGGTCTCTTCTTGCGATGATGAAAGCATGCTTTAAAGCATGCTCTGGATTTATCGCTAGTGGAGACCGCATGTAATAGTGCACGAAAATATATGATACTCCAGTTTTACTCTTGGAGACTAATTACACTTTCGTTTTGTCTTTCGACTTTTTGAAAGTTTAGGTGAAGCCTAGTACGCAGATCGAGACAAGACAAATTTTATCTCTACCATTTTAATCTCTACAAACTTTTTCCAAATCTCGCGCAAAAGTTTTAAGTTGGAGAGAACAAATCTAATTTAATGTGTTTTTTAGTGTATCTCTGGAACTGGTTGTCTTACAAAAGTCGTTCATACCTTTTTGGAATCTCCTCTTGATGCTTACAAGACAAGCATCAACGCCTTTTACATAAAACCAGTTTTGACAAAAATCACTTTCGGAAATACGGTGGCTGTCAAAATTTGTTCCGCAAAATAATGCTTGTATCATTCTTTTTCCTGGCAAATTTTGGTGGAGACATTTTGTAGAGCAATTCACAATAGTATGAATTTTGCGCACGAACTGCGTACTGCTCGGAAAAATATCCGAGACAAAATTTGTCCAGGAAAAAAATATATGGGAGACAAAATTTTTCCCGATCTGCGTACTAGGCTTGAGGGTGTAAAAACGTAGCTTCATTCCGTTGCACTTCTTCCCCCACATCAAATACATCAAAAAGACAACAGAAGAAACAATTAAAAAAAAAGAACGTGTAATAAGACTCTTGGGTGAGATGTGAAGAAATGTTAGGGAAATGAAGATAAATTTAGTTCTAACTATCAATGGTAAGTAGTAAAATCGAATTATTTTTGAGTCACCTCAAAGTTTGAAATAGCCGTGTTTTATCATCACAAAAGATCCATATAGATTTTCGTTTGAAAATAAAACGATTCGGATCATAGTGACAGAAGTATTGTATGCTCACCTCTCTTTTGCTTATATTTGTTGATTTTCAAATG
Source organism: Philhelius festivus (assembly GCA_963931855.1). Classification (NCBI taxonomy): domain Eukaryota; kingdom Metazoa; phylum Arthropoda; class Insecta; order Diptera; family Syrphidae; genus Philhelius; species Philhelius festivus. The sequence continues at coordinate 69,427,580 of OZ007555.1, forward strand.
TTTCTTGCCTTTTTTCTTTACACTACCTTACCAAAAAAAAAAACCATCTACTGGGTGTAATAAAATAACTAATTTTTGGATCTTTGATATAGATCCCGATGGAAAACAGGATCCCAAATTGTTTTTGTAATACATGTTAAGAATTAATCCGGTCCACATAGATCTGTAGATAATAAAACGCACCTAATGTAAGCACGATTTTGTAAGTACGCAACATTCACACTGTGAACAGGGTTTTAAACGCAATCTTCCATAAGGTAACATGCTACACGCAACGTGTAACCGTAAATGGTTATGCTCGAAACAGATTAAACCAGCAACAGCACCAGCATCGTCAACAGCAAACAGCACGCTGACCAGCAAACATTTCTCAAACACATTTTTTCGTTATTTTTATTTATATTTATGTAATCTAAAAGAGAATGCTAATCTCAGATTGATGAAATAAACTAAACTAAACTAAACTAAACACATTGCCACCAGCAACGTCATTTCATCTGCTTCACATTTCATATGGAAAAAAAAGTTTTTCATTTTGGTGCCACTGAATATTGCAGTGGGAAAGTTGACAACACTGCACCAGCAACAGCAAATTTAGAACTTTGGCCTAACGACGCTGTTGACGTTGCTGTTCTTATGTGTGTTAAACAATTGAAATACATTGGCGCAAAATTTTAAACATTTAAAACCTACTCTAAATCAATTTTAGAATGGGAGTCGACTCTAAATATTGAATATAAAACGAGAACCGACTTTTTGTTAATTTTAAAGGACATAAACTATACTTTAACGTTAAAGAGCTCGTCTTACTTTAACAGCAGCAAATAGCTAGTTTATCTTTTAAAAGTATACTTTATCCATATTGACAGTGGTCATTTCATACAAAAGCAAATCGAAGAAGAAATGTTTACTGATGTTTTATTCGATTTTTTAAAGATGTTTTTTGCGTAAATAGACTGGGGCCCTATTTTGTATTACGAAACGAGCGGCAAGTCAACGATACTGAGGAATACGATAGTCACGACAAAGAGCGATTAAGTAAAACGAAAAAGGCGTACAAAAAATGTTGCCAAGCTTAATCGAAAAAAACATTTTTTTTTGAAGCGCAACCAACTTCTGGACTATTAGGAATGTCAAAAATTGACAAATAAATGAAAAAAAAAAATTATAAATCAAGTAATTAAATGAACAAAAATAATTCAACAAACAAAGAATGTTTTTCCATTGCGATTTTTTTTTGGATACAGACGATGAGTCCGAAGACGAGGACAATTTAGTACCAAGAAGGATGATAAGGGACAAATCGGATCCCATGAGCATTCCAAATTTAGAGTAAGTAAAAATGTTTACATACGAAAAAACAATAATTCATACTATATTATTAAAAATTTTAATTTTATTTCAAGATTCAAAAATCTATTTCGTCTTACCAAGGAAGCCTTCACTTATGTATTGGAAAGAATTGATACCCAACTTCCGAGCTCAAGGTCAACATATATACCTAATATTTTAAAATTATGTGCGACTCTTCGCTTCCTAGCAGAGGGTGGGTATGGTATGGCGCAACCGACTCTGTCCACAACCTTAACCAAGGTATTGTCAGTTATGGAGGACACTTTTTGCTCTGAATATATAACATTTGCAATGACTGAGGATGAAATGAATTCCAGCAAGCAGTATTTTTATGCTAAACACCGTTTCCCTGGAGTTATTGGATGTGTTGACGGGACACACATCAAAATAATTCGACCAACTACCAATGAACACCTTTATTTCAACAGGAAAGGTGACCACAGTGTAAATGCAATGATAGTAAGTACTTAGATGCACATATTAGATATATTTTTTCTATAAATTTCTTGTTCTCATACACTGCCGGTCATAAGGTTAGAAGCAGGCATTTTTGAGAAGTAAAATCGACATTTCTCCCGTTACATGATGGATTAGAAAAAAACAACTATGGTAAATGAGAGACTATTTTGTTAACAACAAAATATAAAATTTGGGTATAAGAGAGATTTAGCTAACGGAACTTTTATGACAAATTGTAAAGTGAGTCAAGAATATGCGAAAATTAATCGGGTCATTAGATTAGAAGCATTGAACAAATCAACGTTGTTTTGTGAAGTGAATAAATTTTTGTTCGGTTTAAACGGTACATTTTATAAATTAATTGTTCTTGATTGAGATTTAATAAAAATGGGCAAGAAAAAATGTTTGACAGTGGAGGAAAGGGCAAGAATAGATGTTTATTGCTCTGAAGGTCTTTCATGCCGTGCTATAGCCCGAAAAATAAATCGAAGTGATCATTGTGTCAGCAATTATTTAAAAAATCCATCGTCTTACTCAAAAAATTATAAAGGAAACACTTCCTCTGCCTTAACACTTCGCGAAACGCGAAGTATCCTTAGAATAGCGTCAAATTCAGCTTTATCGGCAGCTAAAATAAGGGAGAAAGCTAATGTTAAGGCCAGCTTGTCCACTGTTAAACGCACGATTCGCCATTCTAAGCACTTAAAGCGCCTGAAGCTTAAAAAAAAACCACCACTTAATGACGCAAGGAAGAAGCAACGCTTGTGTTTCGCGAAAGAACACATGAGCTGGGATGTGCAAAATGGAATGACCACAAATGATTGGCGGAAGGTTATTTTTTCCGACGAAAAAAAATTTAACCTAGATGGGCCAGATGGTTATAATTATTATTTCCATGACCTGAGGAAAGAGGAGCGGTTTTTAAACCGTCACCATAGCAGAGAAGGAGGCGTTATGGTCTGGGGCTCAATTTCATTTTATGGCGCTATAGAATTGGTAGTTCAAGATACCAAAATGACTGGGAAAACCTACAAAGCCTTGCTTGAATCAGTATTCCCCAAAATTAGCGAGGTGTTTGGACCAATTCCATGGATTTTTCAGCAGGACAACGCTCCCATACACACAGCCCGAGAGGTAAAATCCTTCATTGCGAACCAAAACGTCCACTTGCTGCCTTGGCCACCATATTCCCCGGACCTAAACATAATTGAAAATGTGTGGGGCTGGCTTACACGTAAGGTATATGAGGGAGGGAAGCAATACGATGACAAGGAAGCGCTAATTCATGGTATCAAATTGGCCTGGAGTGAGATTTCACTGGACTACTTGGAATCTCTTTATAAATCCTTAAAAGATAGAATTTTTGAAGTTATTTTGAAGGCTGGTGGCAGCACACATTATTAAAAATCTAATAAAAGCTAAAATAAATAACAAAATATAAATAACTGCATTTTATTTTCATTTATTTGATGTGCTTCTAATCTAATGACCCGATTTATTTTCGCATATTCTTGACTCACTTTACAATTTGTCATAAAAGCTCCGTTAGCTTAATCTTTCCTATACCCAAATTTTATATTTTGTTCTTAACAAAATAGTCTTTCGTTTACCATAGTTGTTTTTTTCTAATCCATCATGTAACGGGAGAAATGTCGATTTTACTTCTCAAAAATGCCTGCTTCTAACCTTATGACCGGCAGTGTAGGTCTGCGACTATAAGATGATGATTCGGGCTATTGACGCGAGATTTGGAGGAGCGTCCCATGACTCTTTTGTGTTTAGTTTGAGCGAATACCGTCGTCATCTCCTTCAGAGGTGGACTAATGGAGATAAGCGAAGTTGGCTTCTTGGTACATACATAATACATATATTTCATTGCTGTTTTTTTTAATAATTCATTTACATAGGTGATTCTGGGTACACATTAGAGCCATGGATGATGACACCATATCGATCCGCGGAAGAAGGAAGCAGAAACGAACACTTCAATGCTATTCATTCAAAATGCCGAAATATTGTGGAAAGAACAATTGGTGTTTTAAAGTCAAGGTTTAGATGCCTTCTTGGGGCAAGGGAACTGCATTATTCACCAGAAAAAGCAATCCAGATTACTAATGTTTGTGCTGCAATGCACAATATCTGCATAAAATATCGTGTTCCAGAAATTCCAATTGTTGTACATCCAGATAATCATGATGATCAAGGATGTGATCTTGTGACAAACAATCAAAATCAATTTTCATGTGTTGCAACAACTGTGCGAAATCAAATAAGAGATAATTTGTAAAATTCATATCACATTCTTTTTATTTCATTTCAAATAATTTCATTTTGTATTTAACTTTAAATAATAAAAAAAAACAACAAAACTTAGAGTAATAAAAACAAACTAAACTAGTAATAAAAAACAAACTAACTTAAAGTAATAAAAAACAAAATAAACTTAAAAAGTTTTGTACTTTAGGTAATACGAGTAAGTCTTATTTTTTAGGAACTTTGATTAGATTCAGTGGACTCAGTAGATTCTCTTCTTGGAATTTTAATAGCAACATATTCTTTAGGGGTGGTCAGGTTGAATTTAAGTTCTTCCAATTCCAACTTTTTTGCTTCAATGGAAAGTAAGTCCAATTGTCCTTTATTTTTTCTTAAATTATTCTTTTTCACTTCTTCCAGTTTTTCTTTTTTAAGTTCATATGCCTTTCTTCTCCATCTATTGGCTTCTTTATGCCACTCATTAGACTTTTGAAGCTCTTTCAAAATAGCATTTTGCGTTTTTTCCATTGAAGTAAGCTTTTCATTTAGCATAACGATCACATCCCCTTGCAAATTAACATGCTGCTCTAACATAGCGTTCCGGATGTTTTTTCTTCTTTTTGGAAGAGGGGGTGCTACGTTCTCCGCATTTGGATGACTTGTTTGCGTTTCGTATTCTGTTGCTTCTTCCGTCCAAAGTATTTCCGCCGCGTCAATTTCTTGGCAAACAACATCCTGCGGCTCATTTTGTTTGCGGGCCACCCCGCCGAAATGCTTTCCCATAGAATTTCCGGACACAGCTTCATTGAGGTCGAGAATAGCAATTATTGTTCTTTCGTTTTCAGAAATTGGCTTTTGCTTATTTGGACCTCCACCCGTGCCACTGGAATGAAGTTGGTTTTCACGCATTTTCCGTTTGAGGTTATATTTGTAATCTTTCCAAACCTAAAAAAAAATTGATAAATTTTTTGGTAAGAAGGTATCTAGATTTAACTTATTCTACAATGAACTTACGTTTTTCCATCCGTCGACAGTTTTTATAGGGGGTCCACATGCATTGAGTTTATCTGCCAAGTTGCTCCAAAGTATTTTGGACTTGGCTTTTGCTTGGTTGTTGGGCAAATAATTTTTAGCCACACCCGGGTTGTTCTCCATGAAAGCCACCATTGCATTCATTTGCTCCGTTTGGGTTGGTTTCCTATTAATCAAATAATTAAATAAATAAAAGTATTAATTTTCAATCAAAAATGTATTATTTATATTTTTATTTACATTCTTGAAGCTCCATCCATCTTCACACCGGCAGATACAATTTTATTTTGACAGCTAAACGAAAACGAAAGTTAAACGATAGGTATATGTCAGTCGTTAGAACTAACGAGTATCGTTAAAATGAAACGATTTTCGTTATACATAATCGCATTTCAACGATAACGAGGTAATTTCAACGATAATCGTTTTACAAAATAGGGCCCCTGAATAACTGAATATTATAAATTCGAAACAATCGTACGAAAATGTTCTACGATGAACAAATCTGTAAATACAAATGTATGTAGGTACATATACATATCTTATGTATGCACACGCGCCGCCGCCGGCCGAGACGAATATAGCTAAATGAATCTGCACCTTGCAACAACAAATTGAGTTTTTATGCTGTGAATTTGCGATTTTTACTTTATTTCCTTCTAAAATAATGTAAATAACTTATAAACAATCAAAATCTATACCGAGGTAGTATATAAAATGTACTTTTTTCGGCGAAAAATTATCTGGTTTAAAGTTGTCTGTTCTGTTTACTTTTTGTTTGTGTTTTTGTAGTTGTGTGAGTTATGTATCTGTCAAATTAAGGGTTGTTCAACGCAAATTCGCTTAGGTTCTGTTGTAAAACGCACATTAGTTAGAAGAGTTGTCTAACGTGTTTAAAATTATGCAAAAGTTAGACCAAGTCTCCAAGCTAAACGACTGCGTTAAGTAGAGCCGGTTTAATTCCTTAAAGGAGAACTGTTTAAAATTTTGCGCCAATGGCTCTAAATTAATGCCGGCCGCTGTTGCTGTTGACGGTGCTGTTGCTGGTTCAATCTGTTCCGCGCTTTACACAGCACGTGTAACCGTAACGGGCTACATGGAACGTTTTAGCTTTATCCAGCCGCCGACATAGATGCTTAAACATCAAAAAAGGTAAACTAGTCAAACAAGCTTACTGTCACACTCACACTCATTTTCATATATTTTGTTTAGTTTTATCCTTATTTAACGTTTCTATACGGATTGCATTTTATTGTTCAGCTCTTATAATTATTATTACATTTGTTCTAAATCATCTTATTTCTCACAATTTTTACGCAACTGAGTTTTCAAAAAATAAACTTAACGAAAATACCCAATTAGAGGCCATGTAAAGGGCTTTGATAAGCTTCTGTATGGAATAAAGGCAAATTCAAAATGAAATGAGCTGTTATACAAAATTATCAAATTTCATATGAACACTCTTTCATTAATTTGCGAAATTATCTGAATTTGTATACCGTAGTGTAAGCCATTACAGTTAAGTTTTTCTGCCTACTGTATTGATATTTTAATATTATTTTTATTTAAAGTCGCTAGAAAGCTTAAGCTTTGTTAAACTCTCTCTTAAACCTAAGCCACGCAGTTATGCGATCCAAATCTGGGCTTGTAAGTAGGAGGTAAAACTAAACTGCTATGCTAAATGTTAAGAAGAATGCAAAATTTAGAATTTTGGGAACCTTGAAACAGAATAAAGCTAAAACATAAGAAAAGTAAGCCCAGCAGTAGCCGAATTTTGCTAAAATTCTTATTAACAGAATCGGTTCGGTAGTTTTTTTTAACGAAACTTCAAATAATCGAGATATTACGACAATCTTTTTGTATTCTTGATTGGGGGCTATTGTGAATAAAAATGTCCCTCGGAATTTTTCCCAACTTTCAACATTGTGAATTTAAATAATGTCGAAAGTTTCCGTTGGAATTTATTGATATCGGGAATTAAGTTTAAAAGTGACTTTGGCTCTCATTTCAAAAGGCCAGCAGCCATCTTAAAACAAATAAACAGTGTAGAAGTATTGTCGTTTCCAATTTTCGAAGATGGGAAAAATTCAAAGGGAAATTTTATTCACGATAGCCCCCATTACCCGTAAGTCGAAAAATATCAATCGTATCATGATCGATGATACTCGTATATATAAAATAAAATTTTGCAACAACTTTTGATATATATGTACTAATGAATGGAAATTTAGTCTTGAGTTATTGAATAAAATGCAATTTGTCTAAAATTCAAGATGGCGCCCACACAAATGGGGTTGAATTTCAAAAAGTATAAGTTAGACCTTTTATGGCACCAACAAAATTGAGAAATTGTACATACCGACTGAACCATAACTTTTAGAGATATTTATTTTTAATAAAAAATAGTTTTTGGAATAAGAAAAAATTCAAATATTTCACAGCCAATGATTTAAAAATAAGATAAACAAATATTTTGTTTCATTTAGTTTTGCATAGATTTGATAATAAAATAAAATTACAAATAGTTTGCGTGGTTTTTTTTAGAGTCATTTGCGATATTGGTAATAAGAAGATTGTGTTATGCATATTTTTGAACAAAAAAAAAAAAAAACAAATGACATGCAATATGCAAATTTAATTTTAAAGGAATAATTATTTCAATAATAAGATAACTGACTCAGTTTATTTTTCGCAACATATAAATTCATTCGCCTAAATGTATTTGACGTAGTATTTTTACATTATTAATAAGTTGTTTACACTAAAATAAAAAAAAATGATTGTGCCGTGACATATGAGTAAAAATCGGATTATTGTTGTATGATACTTTGAGTAATAGCGACTGGGGTTCGAGAGCCTGTTTTTTCGGAGAGTTTCATGGAACTTCTTCATTAAGGAAATCTTGATTTGTATTTAAGTATTTGTATCAAATAAGATCCCCATTATATAATACTTTGGGAAGCATTTTTTACTCAGACGGTTGTTTATAGGTAGTCGCGTCCATTCGAAGGTTTCGAAAAATAAAATATTTGATATCCTGTGTAACAGAGGAACTTCAGTTAAAAAAAAAAATTGTCTTTGAATATTGGTCACTACTCGAAAGTTCCAAAAGGCATCCTTTATTTGGGCATATGTCACGGCATCACCGTTTTGTAAATTATATTATTATTTTAAGTAAATTATTATTGTACGAAGTGCAAAAAAATTAAGATAAGTGGTTAATTGCTAACTTATCTCATAACTATCTGAATCAGTATCGTTCAATAGTGGCTATGCATCTTCTTGCACATCCATTCTGAAAAGAAAAATTTAAAAATTAATTCAAAAATGCTTAATTGTTACTTAAAAATGTGTTTATAACACACATTCTATGTGTACATGTACATATATTAAATATCATTGAGTATTTATTTTCGATTAATAGAGTACAAATAAAGTTAATGATAATTACTAATTAGAACAAATAACTGCAAACTTAATATTGATTGTAAATAAAATAATAAAATGAAAAGCTATACTTTTAATTAATTGTTTTTCATCATTACTTTCATGCGAAGGTTTTAAATGAATACAAAACTGCACATAATTCTATAGAAAAAGCATTCACAAATGGGTACGATTTTATGAAATGATTCTCAGAAATACCGACGGCCGACTAGTTCGCCGGCTTAGAAAACCAGATGCTGCAATTACTCTCAATCTTCAGGAAAATATATTAATAAACGTTATTTTAACTTACGGTTCTTACTTTAGGTAGTACAATAATCCCATGTATACCAGATTTTCAAACAACCAGCCAGCTCAATCCCATGATGTATATTTCTCCAGTTTTGCACACCAAATCAGTTCTCGGGTAAAATTGACGACACGATTTCTGAAAGTCTACGATTTAAGCAAAACAAAAACCAGACTTAGAAAGTGGTCTCATCTGTAAGTATATTTTGGCAAGCCCTAGCCGGAGTATTGGTGTCCATTCGTTCAAAATGGCCGCACCACTTCAGCCGTTAGATTTTTACTTTTTCGACAAAATCAATGCCGTTTTACAGTCCGAACTTTTCATTGTATAGGGTCTTCTAAATTGGTAGCTTGGATTTGACATCTGTTTCACTTACATCCATCAAACCAACTTGTCATTTCATTTGAGACTTTATATGTTGAAATTCAGGATTGGCAATTTACAGTATGAATCGTTCGACATTTGCTAATTGCGTTTTATTCGGGTCGCTAAAAAATGGAAGCCAGATACCACGAAATGGGTGATTTAACCAATTTTCACATGCTTTTTCTACATTGATCAGGCAAGTTTTTCACATGTTGGATAAGTTGAAAAAAAAATAAAATGCACGACTTTGAAGTCAGAGAAATATGTATAAAATTCGGGGTTTTAATTGCTAAAACATCTGCTTAATTAGTTTGATTTAAAAAAAAAAAAAATGATGTCTGATTTGTGGAAAAAATATGAAGTTATGCAAAATTTTAAAAATACTCATAGGAGTCTTATGACAGGTACCGTTAAAAGCTAACAATTTTTGTTCTCCAAATGTGGAAGACTTGATTTTTTTTTTTTTGCAAAAGTCGTTGGAGGCGTTTTTGAAATAAATAAGATATTTCATAACGGCTGTAGAGCCCGACCGCCACTCTTAGTTTTGGAGCTATAAAAAATGTGCTCCATCATCGAAAACCCTTCAGTACCAATTGGTAGACAGACACATGAATTTTGTGGAACCAACTTTTTTCGTCTGCTCTATATCATCGTCATGTCAAGTTTGATCAAAATCTCGAGTTTTCTCTTTTTTTCCAAAATGCAAAACATGCCCTATAAAACCTACATACATAATTTCGTTAAGCAAATATGCATTATATAACTATCGAAAGACCATTGCATCCACAAAAAGTAATTATGTATATAGTATGCAATTTGGTCTGATGGTGACATTGCTATATCGAATTGGTTTGAAAAAAAAACTGCTTTCTTCTCACTCGAAGAATAAGTCTCTTAACACGTTTTTTTCCAACCTTTGCACCTTCAATTAGAACCGGCATGGTTAGTTACTAAAAAAGGGACCCTTTAATTGCTTGAGAAGTTTTACTGCTGAATTATGCCTACTTAGCCCGAAAAAGCAGAAAGAGGATAATCGTTTGATATCAGCGCGGGGGTTTCGTTGACTGATATTATAAGGGGAGCTAATGTAGCAACAACCCCTATGAATGAATGCATGTATTAATATTAGGATTTAAGTAAACTGCGACCTACATCTCTTTCTCCAAAATTGTTTGTATGAGAAACTTAGGTACATATTTGGATTACTTTTAGCAAGGTTCCAAAAATCGAGTGAAACCGAAATTCCCAAATCGACTTACTTTGTTTTTTAGTGTTCTACATTTCACTCGTTTTCAAAATTTCGAAATCCTTAAGAAATCCTTTCGAAATCACTTAAAGTGAAATTGAAAACAAATGTCTCTTCTCAATGTCAAATACAAAACTATTTTGTTTGTAAAGTTTTTGACTTCTATTAAAAGTTTGTGTGAAAATTATGGTAAAAACAATTCTACTAGCCAGGTTCTACATTTCACTTTCACTCGAAATGGAATTGAAATCGATACAAATTAAAATTTAGTGTTCTACAATTCGCTTTTGACGATATCGATTTCATTTTTTTCGAAGTGAAATTGATGCGAATTTACATGTTCCAGATTTCGATTTTTTTCGATTTCCAGGTGATTTAATCCGATCAGTTCTAGTTGTGTAAATTTATTATTTATTGTGAAATTTTCATAAAAAAAAATGAGAATATCCATTTCTATTAAAAAATAGTGTTGGAACTTGGCACGCGTCACATCGATGCATTCTATGACTCCAGAAATATATTTTTTTTTTTTTTAAATTAAGTCTAGATTTCCAAGTCTCTTCATTGGGTATTTCAAGTTGAATTCAACTTGGACGAATTTTATTCTCTGAATCAGAACCTTTGACACAGTATTTCGACAAAAACCGATAAAAAATCTTTTCCAACTGATTATTTAAAATTTTCTTCGGCAAGAAAACGTAAGACCGCGGCCAGCTGCAATGATGCAGGAATGGAAGTCATTGCATTTCTAATGGGTTTGAATGATCTCCCAACATTTGTTTCTTTTTGTTCCTTCTGCATATTCCCGATTGCTAAATTGCAATGCTATTGCAAGCAATCACAATATTTTATTGAATTACATTTATCAAAATTTACACACACAATTTTAATAGTAATCAAAAAAATTCACAAACAAAATAGTTTTGTATTTGCAAACTGAGAAGTGACAGCTGTTTGCAATTTCACTTAAAGTGATTTCGAAAGGATTTCGAAGTTATGAAAGCGGATGAAATGTAAAACACTGAAAACAAATTCACTCGATTTGGAAATTTGTTTTCATTTCGATTTCACTCGATTTTTGGAACCTGGCTGTATAATGAGTACTTTATTGCTTGTAGTGGCATTGCAATGTGCCAGGCATGAATATGCAGAAGAAAAATTGTTGGAAGAACATTCAAACCCAATAGGAATTGATGACGTATACAAATGTCTTTGTTGAACAAGGAACCGTCATCAGGAGGCCTCACATGTCACATCTACAAGAAGCAATGTTTACCGCATGCAAAGAATACTTAGGTGTCTACTCATTTTGCAGTTACCTATGAGGTTTATGTTTAAGGTGATATATGATGATGGTTGTAGCTCTCAAAAAGTAGTTCGGCATGCCATAGCTTTTGGAGATTTACCATATTTTTGTTTTTATGACCTAGAAATATGTTTCGATTTAGCTTTGAATCATTTTTTCTCCTACTCCGCAATACTGTTCTCTTAAATGTTTCGTTGCTCTAAGTTTCATTAAAAAATGTCCGTCTTCTTTTCCCTGGACATATACATGGTCCGGTACCCACTGAAATGGACAGTGTAAACGGTACCGTGATCGTTATGGCTACCAGCCCACATCGTTTATTTTCACATTTTCTTATGGAGCTAACTTCTGCTGGAAAATCTTTCTTGACTGTCGGTAAGAAAAGTATGGTTCAAGACCCAAAAATTCCTGAACCAGCCTTTGAAATAGTTTTTTTTTTTTCGATTCACTAGTATACAACTTTACGGCATTTTATTTGGGGAGAGTATTTTACTGCTGAACCTACCCACTCTTTCTTTCTAATTAACTCCATTCGAAAGTTTTTCTCTGGTGATGTTAAGAAAACGAAAACCTAATATTGTGGACCTGTTATCCTTTTTTTAGAAATCTAATTTAAGCTGTTAATCTGATCGTAATACACTTCTCAGACGCCCCATTGTTATACAAAAAAAATCATAAATTTCAATAAAAAATTATCGGCTTGGAATAATAACATACTCAAATAAATGAGGTTTTCCAATGGTAAAAGGATAAGGACAAAAAACCGTTTTTTTTGCTCCTTTTCCATGTATGAGCCTAATTCTCAAAAACGTTCGAACTAATTAACATATTATGCTTTATGTTTTTGAACAGATATTTTGTTTGTCTATCCAACAGTATACGACTTGTGTAAATCGGCCCAACAATCATCAAGAAAAAGCCGTTCAAAGTTTCAAAAAACACAATTTTTCGCCGTTTTTAGAAAATCGCTTGTTTTAAGTCATTCCGTAGGGATAGACAAAATAATATTTAAAATACTTTTAAGATCTCAGGTGGAAGATATTGTTTTTACAAAGCTAAAACGCACAAGATCATTGAAATAGGATAATAAATGTGGAAGTTATGAAACAGTACGAGAAGGCAGACCATTTCAGTTTTTTTTCTTTTTTCATAATTTTTATTGAAAATATGACGTATTGCTTACACTTCTTCTTTTATGTGGCGTTGAATCTTCGCGGAGCTGAATCCAGCAGTAGTCACTCGTCATTCCTTGGTCCCAAAAGCCCTCATACCTCTTTTCCATGATTGCAAGGTCCTGGTGGAATCTTTGTTTTTGAAACACTTATCTGCTAAATACTCACCAAAAGCATGGAATGAATAGCATAATTTTTCGATCAATTGACGATAGTTTGGACTTCTGTGGTTTCCCAAAAAACCATGAACTACGTCTTGAAAAACATTCCATGCTCTTTTCTCGAATTTTTTTTTAGACAATTCAAAAATTCGGTGTCACTTAACAATTTTTTTATCTGTGGACCAACGAATATACCCGCCTTAATTTTTTCGGTTGACAGCTTGGGAAACTTTGTTTTCATATACATATACTACATACATATGTCAATCCTTTGTTTTTGGGATCTTTTGCAAACCCTCAATTTCACAGTGAGAGCTTAAACTTAAGTTCTGCTGAACCTAAATTGGAGTTTAAATTTGAAGTTCAACTCGTCCGGTTTCACAGTCTTATCTGACTTTCAGTTCATTGAACGTGGTTTAAGTAAATTGTTTTCTCTGAATCAAAGAAAAAACAATCAAGGAAAGTTAGCTTTGTTTCAGTTGTGATCGGAACCAATATCGTCTGTGTAAAAGAAAAACTGTGGCCGTAGTGTTGCAGCTCAACGAAATCGTAGTCGGACCTGAATAAGACTCAAGTCGAGAATCACAACCTATCATCGCCTTGAAAGCCGCAAGAACCAAAGTAAAATGTTTGTCAAATCTCAACCATTCTTGTGTGCGTATTGTAATTCTTCAAGAATCCGGGCACCAAAAATTCTATGCCGAATTCAAATGGCTTAGAAGAGAAGCACTTTTTCATGATAAGATATATTCTCAGAGAATTTAAAACTTTCTCACAAGAAATTGCACCGTACGCCTCTGACTTGACAGACTAATGCAATATCTAAATATTACGCCAAAGAGTTCATCAACCTCGAAGTAAACAATAATACCTTAAAGATATTCGGCGAAGAATTATTTATAAAACTGCTGAAACTTAAATTCCATCAAAATTAAAATAAAATACACATATTTAAGAGTCATGTCGTCGTGGCTGAAAACTCTCAACCATTCATATGTGCGTGTTCGAGACAGGAATGAATAGGACCTACAATTTCCTTCCGAGTCTGACTTACATGACAGTCCAACGCATAACATCATGCTGTGTAACATTTTGCGAAATTAACGAGTTTAAACAGTCCGCGGAAACGTTACGGACATAAGTAAAAACCATTCGTGGTTCATAATCTCCAACTATCCATAATCTGATACTTTCGTCTTATTCACTCGGTTTTGTCAATTCAACTGCAACGAACACATAAGTACATTTACTATCGGAGCATTAGGAGATATACTTGGAACATTTGCTTTTTTGTGAAAATGTTCAACAATTGCTAATAAACCAGGAATAGTTCGTACCTATGTATAACCACAGATAAAAGAGAAACAATTCTTTGGGGACTTTTGACAGGGTCGATACCTATATCAAGGCTAAAATTAATAGTATCATATAAGAGAAGGCATTCTTAGTTGCTCAAGGAAAGGTTTTGCCACTTTATACTTAATACTAAATGCTAATGACAAATGATTGCACGACGCAAGATTGTTTTCGTTCGGTATCGAACATACAGTATCGGACAAAACATTTGCAACCAGAAATGAAATTAAGCACTTTCTTCAAAATTATAAGGGATTTATTCAAAAAACATAACATTCTTCATATTTTTTAAAAGCTTTGTATTTGGGGTAAATAAAAATATATAATTGTCAAAATCGAAATAAACCGTTAATTATTAACATTGAATTATATCAATCAACTTAAAATTTAAACGCGACAAAACAATTGCAACTTTGAATTCAAATATAGAAAAACTTAAAAATAATCAATAATTTGGGCAAAGCCATGGTTTTGATGACTGCTTTGCACATTCTTGGCATTCATTTAATTAAGTTTTGTATTATTTTTAATGGAATTTCAATCCAAACCGTCTCTATTCTTGTAAAAAAAATTGTTCGCATTTCTCACATTTTCGTGATTAATTTTGTGTGTGACGATCTCCCAAGGATTTTCTATGGGATTCAAATCTGGTGATTGCGGCTGCCAATTCATAACGTTGACCCGTGTGATCATTAAAACGCGTTTCGTGTTAGCCTCGAAGTGTGCTTTCGGTCATTGTCCTGCTGAAAGACCCAAACGCAATGGCATTTCCCATTCTCCGTACGGCAAAATAACATCCTCTAAGATACTTTTGCATGTGTTGTTCCATTTATGCGATGTAATGACCCCAAACCATCAGCAGAAAAACAACCCCACACCATCTAACTCCCCCCGCCATGCCGAACAGTTTTTAAGCAGTAACGCGATTGAAGTTGCTTGCAAAGAGGTTTTATTGCATCCCACCCATGATATTGAATTTCGATTTATCACTAAAAAGGACTGCTGTCCATTTCTGCTTGCTCCAAAAGAAATGTTCCTTTGTAAACTGTATTCCCTTTCTCTGGTTACGGATCGAAATTAAGGGTTTTTTAGCAGGACGGTAAGAAAATAAATCAGTGAGAGCCAATCGACGAGATACCATTGAAGCACTTACTGTTAATTGGAATTCTTGGACTAATTTCGATGCAGATAGGAAGTGACATTTTGTTTAACTTTTCTTGCCAACTAGTTTCATTCGATAACTTGTTTTACGTGGTTGGCCGCCGAGATGCAAAACAGCTCCTTCTTTTGTATTACGATATCGAGCTATGATTCGCCAGACCGACGATTTATTAACATCATATTCTTCGGAAATATCTTTTTGTAAGATCTCCGAAATAAAATCGTCTACAATAGCTGTCTTGACGCATCACCAAATTAATTAGGCGTAATTATTAGCTTTTTTTTCTTGAGATCGATATGTCCGCAGATCTGCTCTCAGTAAAAATATTTATGCAACTGAGCTTTCAGGTCACGACCTTCAAACATATGGTCAATGTTATAAAAAATTAAAAAATTGAATAAAAACAGCAAAGTAACGGTTAATATGCTGTTAGCTGTTAATTTTATTTTAGTTGCAATTGTTTTGTCGCGTGTAAATATGAAGTTACTTGATACAATTCAACGTAGATAACTAAAAGTTTATTATGATTTTAAAAATTATATATTTTTGTTTATTTTAAATATACACCTTCTATAATATATAAAAATTATTTTGGTTCTGAATACAACTTTTATAAATTTTAAGGAACTACTTGGTTTCAGTTCTAGTTGCAAATGTTTTGTCCGATACTGTATTTAAAGTGTTTCCTTTTAACCCTGTAATCGGGATATCCGGAACAGTATTTTTGCAACAACAACGGAATTGTCGGAATCACTACTGGAGTCTCCAAACGTGAGGATATTTATGGTTCTGGAGAGGAATGTCTTGTTACGAAAATGTTATCTACGTCAAAAATCCATTTGCAAATTACTACAGTCAATTGGTTAACTTTTTAAGAATTGCGTTCGATAATGTTGTTTGCTCAATTCATTTGAGCAATTTTTTCAATTTTTTGAAAGCATCATCTACCGTGTAGCTAAGCATAACATTAAAAATAAAATGCACGACTGGGTCGCACGAACTTGCTCCTATGTTATAGACTAGGAATTTTAAAAACAAATGTTATTAAAGAAAATTGTTCATAAGGATAAAATGAATTTTTTAAATTCTTTTAGTAGTAAGAGATAAAAACAGAATGCTATGCAAATATGAATTTATGCAAGAACAAAAATTATAAGTCATTGTAGTGGTTCCTTAAAAAAGAAGCTTTTATGCACAAAATTTTTAAAACATTTAAAAAAAAAACATTGGTACGCCAACTTTAAGTTTTTGTTATGGTACAAATGAGAGTTAAATTTCCAAGAAAAATACTAAGCCGTTCTCGAGATATCGAATTTTCCAAAAAAAATGACTTTTTTTCCAAAAATTGAAAAAATATTTTTTTTTTTTTTAGCTTTTGAAATGCAATGTTTTTTAAACTTTTTAGGAGCTTCTTTATAAAAAATTTCGTTAAAATCCGTTTTGCAGATAATGAGAAATTCAAAATTCGAAAAAATCGTTGTATGGTAGGTACAGTCAGTAATATCTAGATTTCATTTTTTTTTACTAAATTATAGATCGTAAAAATTAATCAAAAGAAAAAAAATTTTAGCAAAATTCTCGGAACTGTTTTCGAGAAAAATACGATTTTCGAAAACCATTTTTTAACTTTTGTATGGAAGGTACCGTTAGTTTTAGATAAAACAAAATTTTTTTTCTCAAATCTTGTAGATTATGTTAAGAAACTTTCATTTGTCAAGTTTGATAAAAATCGAGCATGGGGTTTTCAAAATATTGAGTTTCCAAAAAAAAATTGAAATTTTTTTTAAAAATCCAAAAAATAAAAAATTGAAAATTTGAATATGTAAGAATATTTAAACTTTGGAGGAGCCTAAGCATAAAAAAATGATTTAAATCGGCTGTACCGTTTTCGAGAAAATCAAAAACAAAAAAAATGGACCCAGGGGGGCTATCAAAAATAACAATTTTTTGAAAAATTTTTTTCAACCATTACCTAGACTTAACTAAATTAAATTTTTCAATTTTTTTTTTAAAAAAATTCTGTGGGACAGTTTTTGAGAAAAAAAAAATATTTATAAAATTTCGAAAAAAAATCATATGGCAGGTACCGTTATTTTTGGTCTTAAAAAAAAGAAAGAAAAAAACGTGTGGGGGAAAAAATTAAAACCTATATCTACCAAGTTTGAAGAAAATCGGCCGAGCCGTTTAGGCTGTAGTCGAACCGACAGACAGAATTGCGAGACCCACTTTTTTGGTCTTCGCTATCATCGTAATGTCAACTTTGATCAAAATCTCCAGTTCGATTTCTTTTACGAATGCATAACTTGCCTTATAGTACCTATAAGTCGCAAGTAAAAATCATATGATGCAAAAATAAATCAGTCGAGTTTGACAAAGAAGCATTTATACATAGCAGGAGCATTGTAAATATGGGTCATAAAATTACAACTTGAGATTGAAAACGTCCACAATTGAATTTCAAAACTTTTTGTCTAATAACGTTTTCGTTTGGTTATCCGGAAGAACATTCCTGGACTCTTCTTTCCGAAATACCAAACGAAAAAGTTGCAACACTTTTTCCGATTCTTAAGTTTTTGTTTCGTTTATTATTTGTAATCATGGGGAAAACTATTTTAAAGAGTTGATCCTGTTTGCGAGAAATACTACCCACTAACTTCCAGGACTTTCTTCTGGGGTCTTTTACTTTGAGTAAACTCCTTTTGTAAAAATTCAACAACAAATTTATAATTATTACTTGAAAATGACGATGATGAGGGATGATATGATTGGGTTACAGTCGATTAGGTTAAGTCTTAAAATATATTTTTATTTTACGTGTATAAAAATAAAGGCTAAATTGAACCTATAAGTGCGAATATTTTTTTTCTTTTTAATGACCAAGTAATATTTTTTTTTTATGAAAGTGTTTTAATTGCATCATGCGTGACTTTGATATACAAATATTTCTTCCTTTTGTCGTTCTTTTTTATATGAGAAAGTTTTTTCTTTCTTATACAACTCCATTTTTTGAGCACTTCTCTCATAAGAACTTTTGTAAGGAAAAGACTAAATCCAATATCTGAAAGAGCTGTTATTAACACTTGTTACGTGCCTATAAGGTTTATAATGAGTTATTGTGCTAATAGTGATATGATCTCAGTTATTATTTCGCTACTTTTTTAAGATTTACAAAATGTAGTCTAACATCAGTTTATTTTGTTGTCTATATGAATGTTAAACAATGAGATATGAAATAGATGGGTGCAAAAAAAAAACAACATTAAATATATACTTTCAGAATGCAAGGAAACTGCTGTAAAATAAATTAAAATCATATAATTATGGTACATGCATATTTCTACATGCTTACACATTGGCATTAAATCAAAAAACAAGGCAACAACAAAAATTATTGAGTTTTTTTATTCTATGATCGTTTCTCTTAAATGTTGTTACTAAATTTTAAAATAAATGTAGAAACTATAAAATAAATACAATAACGAAACTTAAATCTACTATACAAGGCATTTTTTAAGTCAAACAATTATGATATCAGTCGACTAATATTGATCCTTAAAGAGCATTAATGTCTTTTTTATTTATTTCAATTTTATTTTATTGCACTGCGAGTTGAATAAGAGTCTTTTCTCAAAAATAATTAAATGTATTTCAAATAGTTTGCGTCGATTCATCGTTTGGTGGGATATCCGGTCATTTCTCCGCTATAAACCGTAAGCTCGCTGTTGACCAGATCAATAGAATATGCAGAACATAGGGTAAGTAGGCATCCGTTATGTATTATAGCTACGTAAATTATACGAAATGCTACACAGAACACACAAAAACACATTGTGAAGACGATGACATGTGAAAATGAAACACAGAGAACATTTTTTTTAAAAAATTTTGTCGTATAATTAATTTGGTATAAAATGTTTAACATTAAAAATAGTTTTAACAAATAAAGAATATCCAAAAGGTTTATTAATTTACACCCTTAACACACAACCGAAAACGAATGTCGCTTATCATGTAGCGATTTGTATTTTATCACTTTATTTTGTGCTTATGTTGGATTTAGTCACAAACTCATGTTAACAGTAATTTCTTATTTGATGTTGTTTTTTTATTATATACAAGGCAGTTAAAAAAAAAATGTTTTTTCTTATTAGCGACAACATTGAAAAATTGAAATTAGTTAAAAGCTTAAAAACTATTAACAAAAATGAATACTTTTAAGCGATATAGTTCTACAATGGTATATAAATTAAAAAATATAATGTGAAGCAAATACGTGGATGGTTCCAGTATTAAAGAATGTTATTTTAAGCTTAAATTGCACTCTTATCTACGATAGACCTATTTTTGTAGTTACACCACTGTTAAAAATAAATAAAAAAGTTTGAAGAGAAAATATTAAGAAAAATCAAGATCAAGCAAAAAATTCACAGCACACAAATATTAAATACTGACAAAAAACAACAACATAGAAATGAACTTACCTTGCATACGGCGAACTAACCCCATTCATCGAAAATCCGTCTTGTGATGGAAGAACCAGTCTTTTTACCCACTGTAAATAAGAGAAATATTCTTTAATGAAAAAATAACAATAAAATGATATTATAGTTTTATCCGAATTGGTACGCTTTGCTCGACCAAACTATTTCGGACGATCAAAACATCGATCTTAACCTAGCATGTCATCAGTGCCCGAAATGAAGCACCCACCGCGTCTGCTGTACGCAAGTTTGTTCAAAAAGTTCGTGAGACTGTCATGATAGTGGACAATACTCATGGTCCCCATCGTCGTACGGTGCGCAAAGACGAGAATGTGGCTGCTGTAGCCGAGAGTATCAACTCACATCAACTCACCATCGATCTTAACAGCTGAACATTTCACGCACTAGCCTGAGGAGGATTCTGCACAAAGATCTCTGATTATTCGTGACAGAATGAGCCACTGTGAAGCAGAGGCAGCCACTTGAACGACGTTGTGTTCCATAATTAATGGGTATGTTTGCTCTTATTAATTAAGCGTGGATTTAATTTAATTTTGTTCATTTGATTGTATTTTTTTTATATTATACGCGCACTCAAGTGGTTATGAATAACCTTATACACAGTGCAAGCAATTAAGAAAGTAGGATAAGATTAGAAAGGAGATGCCAATACACATTGTTTTTAAATGTCTGCACATTGTAATGAGTGGGAAATATTGAGCCAGGTAAAGCATTCCACATTCGTGTACTCTGTACTTGACAGTACGTCCGAAATTGGTCTCAAGGGTAAACTGACGAGCATTCCTAGAAGTACGGGTATTACGGTTGAATTGTTTGAAGGGAGGAATGCACCTAGCTATTTCACTAGAGCACTGTTTATGAAAATAAACATTTATTACAATTATATATAACAACCAGATCAGTAAAAAACTTCTTGCATCGAAGGAGAAAACCTAAACACTTAACAGCGTTTTTGTCGAAGTCATAAATGTGATCACTCCACAAAAGATGGTCTGTGATGCACATACCTAGAACTGAAAGCTGTTCAGTCTCCTCCATGTAAGTGCCACTTATAGAAAGTGGCTACGGTTTAGCGACAGTAAAAGAAACTTGCATTAAGCCCATTCTTTAGATATGTAAACCTTGTCTAGATAGGTGTTGAATTTCAAAAAGTTATAAATAAATAATTTTCATTTTTGTCTTAGCGTTGTCTAACGTAGGAACCGTATTTAACTTCATACGCCATGATTAATATCACATTTTATTTAGTTGAACAAAGTCCAGGGTGTGTTTTTTATTTCAGTTCGATTTTATTTGGTTGGCATTTTTGTGTGAATGAAATTTGTCAGTTGGCATTTGACACTCGAAGAGTGGTCGAGGTCGATAACAATTTATCATGGAGCGTCTAACGTAGAAACAATAATTTTTCTATTGTAAATACGCGGAGAAAATGACTTGAGTCTTTTGGTCTTAATCATGGGCTCAGCAAGTCAGCCATTCAATGTAAGTAAAGTGTAAAAGTAAAAACTAGGCGACAAGAAATCCAACGTACGCCAGAAAAGATTAATGACGAGGTAGTGTTGCTGAACGAACGGGTACCTGTCATCGACATGTCTCTGTCATATTTTTGCTTAAAAAAAAAAGATATCGATTGGCACCTAAGATCCTCATCTGATTTTACATCTCCCGAAGATTTCTTCTTATGGGAGTACTTGAAGGAAAACGTGTACATCAAAAAACTAACCACAACCTCGATGCTAAAGGTCTTGCTAAAATTACAACAGAAGTCTACGAAATTGGTACGCAAGATGTGCTCAAAAGATCATATACATAATTAATCAATAAATTATAAAATTGAATTCATTTAAAAGTTATTGAAAATAAATATCAACCTGGAACTTAAAACGTACACTATATATTTCAGTTATTCAGTACGAAATCATCCCATCTTCGACTTCGACTCGATTTAAGCCGCCAAATTTAGTGAATTAAATACAAAGATCAGATATTCCCGCACTTAAAACTAGCCTTAGAACTACCATCTAAGTAAACCTTATTCATAGACTGTTTGATTTAAGTTTTTATTATTAAGCATATATAGCGGCTAGACCTATAATATTTAGCTTGGTAGTTAGACTGTAATCTGTGTTTTGTGTATTTTCTTTTTTACTCGTGCAAGAATATGTCTTCTTTGTAAAGTTAAACTGGAAAATTTAAAAATCTTCAAATCTCAATCAGGTTGGCAATTGGCAAAATAGGTTTTATCTACACAGCTATTCTTTTTTCTTAAAATTTCTTTTCTATTCAGTAATGTGAAATTCTTCAAATGCTCTTTCGTAATGACATTTAGAATCGCATATTTTTCTTCAATATATTTGACTTTGAGCTATGATTTTCCGATTTTTCAGGTAACGGGTTAAAAGAATGTCAAATATATGTAGATATTTGACACCATGAGATAATAATTATTGGATTTTTATTCATAAAACTACAACCATAATGGAAATTCTACAAGTTTTACTAACCCAGCGCAAGATATAATTTTTGGAGATATTCATTTCTTTAAACAATTTAAAACGGTTGAGTAAAGTTTAAAAATAATAATAAAAGATCCACCTACCGTACTGTCGTTGAGTCGTTGGCTGCCCATGCACGCTGACATGTGTATCACTAGATAAATATTAAACAACAAGTACAACACGGAAAATATACCTGAAATTAACTAGATTTAGCAAACTTTTTCATTTTAGATAATAAAAATAAACTTACATATTAATACAAATAACAACGTATCCAAATCGGCACCACGAACTTGATCAATAACAAAATATAAATTAATTGCTATAACGAGTACAGTGAGAATAATGGAAAATATCTTATTTGCCCTGCAAAATTATAATTAAATTGTTATTTCGTTAAAAATTTACATTGCATTTTCAACTTACATTCCATTTACAAAATCTCCCATAATGGCAACAGAAGATGTAAAGGCAACCGTTGGTATTACGGCAAATGGTAACTGAAGCATCATGACCGCATTCAAAATATCATTCATCCCGGTTAGATCTTCGATTTTACTAAAGAATGCCACGCAAAATGTTGGTACAATAGCAATGAAACGTGTCACGAAAACTCTCTTCCAACGGGGCCATTGCAAGTTGAGGAATCCTTCCATACAGAATTGACCAGCATAGGTTCCAGTCATTGTTGAACTTTGACCGGCAGCTAATATGCCCACGGCCCATATAATCATGGCAGCTGCCCCAAATGTACAACCCAGAAACAGACCAGCCTTATACAAATCCGCATTAACTATAGCTGTTAAATTTTGGTTATCAGTAAATGAATGTTGGGCATCTGGATACATCGTTTGGTTAACACAAACATCAAGCTAATTTGAAAAAAAAAGTTTTGTTAAAACATAGGTATATGTTACATAAATATCATATAACGTAACTTACCACTTCTTGATTGGTCTTTCCATACAGACCATGAGCAAATACAGCAACAACAAAGACATTGATGACAAGCGACACAAGAAGGGCAACAGTTGCCTCTACGAAGAAATAAAAATTTGCTTCACGAACTTTGTTTGACTTAGTTCGGTCAACTTCACGAGACTGTAGAAATTGTATTTGGAATTATTATAATGAGGTTAAAATAATTCATCAACTTACTTTAACCAAGGCTGAATGCAGGTACAAGTTATGTGGCATGATAACAGCTCCAACAACTCCAACTGCCTGTAGAAACACTTTCGAGTCACATCCACTACACCAAGGTATAAACATTCCCTTTAACACTTCAATTTGGTCGGGTTCTGAGACAACATACTACAAAAGAATTTATTTTATTTTTTTTTTTTAATTATATTAAGAAAGTTGCTTAGGGTCTTATAGAGGTAAAATGGGGTAAAAACAACTAAATATATATTGAACATTTCAATATTTTTTGTGTTCGAAAGGTTATACTGCGCATTTTCGTAAAACTAACTTGTGGTTGCAACAAGGATCCCTATTGCACAAAATTCACCACAGATGACTTAATATAGAACAAAGAATCCTGTTATTTCTGGGATTGTTGATCAGGATCGACTGTGAAATAATGTTATAGTTGCTAAAGTATTAATTGGACCAGCTATAAAACAAACAATTCTTTTACCTCGGAATCATATGATTCCAGCTAATATACCATTTTCTTGTAAATTGATCCAGCTCTCAATCAATAACATCTTTGCCATAACAATGCTCACACTGTGTCTCTGGCATATTAAGGGTATACAAAAAACCCCTACAGAGTATCCCTTAACCCGCCAAGGATATTTTGGGATAAGGTTAGTTTCGGTTGAAGTGGCTGCTGACCGGAAAAGGTCAACACACTTAGACCAATATTTGGTCCGTTGTGATACCACAAGGATTTCAAAAATCACCCTTACTCGTTAAACCATTTTGAGCTAACAATAAAGCGTTTGAGACAGTGAATGTCGGAATTATTTAGATCACTAGGATCGTTATACTCGTAGTAGTAGTCTCCCAAGTGGAGTCTACGTCTTTGCGCTAAGGCAGGGCAAGAACATAGAAGGTGAGGAACTGACTCCTCTTCTTCTTCATCCATGCAGCTTCTGCAAAAATCATTTGCAGGAACTCCAAGACGAAAAGCATGTCTTCCTATTAAGCAGTGACCAGTAAGGACACCTATAACGGAGCTAATATGCAATCAACCAATAGAAATTAGTTGTTTTGAGCGTTTAACATCAAACAATGGCCAAATCAGTTTAGTAGACCGACAAGTTGGGGTGCTGGTCCATCTGTGGTTAGCTTTCTTCATGGTATCATGCTTTAGCATAAACTTACAAGTAGCTAGGGGTATACCGATGTAAGATTTGCTATCCAACAAAGGTAAGATTGGTCCGTTTTTTGCAAGTTCGTCAGCTTTACAATTTCCTGGAATGTTGTCTCGAATACTAATTTTGTTCGATCGATTCGACTGAGCTAAACAAGGAACTGCATATGATAGATTCAAAATTGTGCTAGTAAAATACATTTCCTCATTAGGCTGCTTATTATGCATGCCTTGCTTAGTTTAACCCTCAGCATCTCAAATAGAGAATGTATTGTTTTAAGAAGCTGACGTTGATTGTGCAGAACACTAGGATAGCAGTATACACACACGAACTTGACATAATATATATGTAAATATATACTAACCAAAGACTGATTTCTTATAAAACTTATTTTGGGTCATGTTGCATTAAAGGTACAATCGTATTACGACTAGTCCTCGTTGCGAAGACCTTACTAAATCTATAGTCCCCTGGGCAACAATTGATACACACAATATGATGAACACATTTTAACAGACAACATCGGATCAGACCACTTGTTGATATACTTTTAGAAGGGCGGTTTGCCTTCTGAAGACGTAACACCTCCAAATCACATTTGAAACAAACCGGTTCCCTTCTGTAATGTACATCCTCAGGACTCGCCCTCGGAAAGATCGATTGGGGAAACGTTAATTGTTAGAAAACGATACCTGGTATATCTCGGCCCTCCTGCTGAGAACCACTTCAAGCATGCATGGCAGAATGCTGTCATTATTGCTGTTGACTCCATCGAATGCCGTATTTATGCCATAATCAAGTTTTATGATACAAAATGGGTCATAATATGGCACAGTTAAATGTCATTTTTACTTTTATACACATCCAGCACTCGGTTGGTAAGTGTAAGTGTAAGTGCCAGCAAGCGTCTCAAGGTAAGAATGGTGTATATTATAGAGCTATTCAGCAATCTCATAGAAAGCTGCCTCCTCTTTTCAAATGATGTGATAAACAAGAAAAAATGTTTCATCTGTTTTAATAAGTTATTAATCGAGATATTTAGAACGAAAGAAGAACACCAACCTTCCATTAACAGGGAAGTAGAAAATGAAATAATCAAATCATCAAAAAACTTTTTTGTTATTCCAATTGATGAAATTAAATCTATTTAAAAACAGTTTATACATCTTAGGCTGAAAACACACCGGATAAAGCAAAACATGTTTTTTTGTTTCGTGAAACAAGAGAACATTGTTTCTTATGAGACTACACACACCAAAGAAAACGAAACAAAACACATGTTTTTGTTTTGAAGTGATACGATGGTGGTTGTCGAAAATACATGCTATTGTATACGAGCAACACACACCGAATGCAACAAAACTGTTTCCAACGAGGGTCGTTGATGATAATTGCATACTTTCTTATGGCGCAACGCACACCAAATGAAACAAAACAGAAAAACAAAAGCAAAACAGAAAAACATGTTTCGTTGCCGATAGCTGACCTATTGTTTTTTGCAAAACGAAATTTGGATTCCGTTCTTTCTATTTTCTTTTTCGTTGCACTTTACAGATTTATTTGCTTCTACATTTACCCTGTGCCCAAATTTTTAAATAAATATGGACGTAGATGGAGAAAAATTGATTTTTTTAATTGAGGTAAGAAGTCCTATCTATAGTTATAAAAATAAGGAACATAAATTTACTATTGATAAGCTGTGGATTGCTACTTCCTACTACTCGTATGACATTTTTGAAGTTGGGCAAGATTAAAAGCTTTTCTCTTTTCTTATAAATAATAACATAGGCGCAAAATTTTAAACAGCCTATTATTAAGGTATTAGTATGATACTACAACAATTTGCTAACTTTATAGTAGATTACTAACTCATTCTTAATTTTAAACATTTTCTAACTAGTATCGTACTAAAAGAATTTTCTTAATAAATTGCTTCTGAACACACCTAAAACAATGACATTTCGTGTAAAAAAGTAAGTACTTGAACCTTTTTTGATGTTTGCAAATATCAAAGAGTCATATGAAGCTAGCACGATACTAAAAAAATAAAGTAGGTGTTCGATGATTTTAACTTTAATAAAAGGGTGGAGAAAGTATGATGCTATATCCGATTAAAATTTGCAAATTCGTTGTATTAACCTAGTATCGTACTAAAACAGCTTTAGCATCGTACTAATTCAATTGAAATTTTGCGCCAAAATGTCTATTTTGTAAACACAAAATTGTTATTTGTGTTTACTTGCCGTAGAGTTATAATCTTTCAGTCGGAGTTAAGTTTTTACGATAGTTGGTATTTTGTTTCATTTCAACGCACACCAAACGAAACGAAAAAACAAAATGTTTTGTTTTGTTTTATTCTGTTTCGCTTGGTGTGTGTTCAAATAAAAAATGTTTTTTTGACTATCGAATAAAAAACGTTTTGCTTTATCCGGTGTGTTTTCAGCCTTAGACATCCTTGCTTTCAAAAACAATCAAGTTATCGAGAATCGTCAGTCCATTTAAATGATCAATATTCAAAATAATGCATAAGGTAAGATAAACAAAAATAAAATTCCCATTCCAGGTACGCTTCATTGTATTTACAAACGACTTTCAATTGATAAAGCTCTAGACATCGCATCACCGTGAGTTACTTCAATTACCGAAACAATATACTTGCGGAAATAATCTCACACGGCTGATATCAATTCGCTAGGTCGCAATAATATTATTCCATGTTTAATCTTTTTTTTTTTTTGTTTCAAGGTCTTTAAATAATTGTTCAAATAACAATACATTGTCTTGTTATCGAGTCGAGGGGTAGGTAGAATTGTAAATGCAAAAAAAAAATCACCTGCTTGCAGCTTATAATTTATCAAGCTATGATAGGAACAACAATTATAATTACCTCATAGCTAAATGTCACAGCCATCACAGTAATAAGTAATCCAAACAGCAATTCAAGCTTTCTCAGGCCATATTTGTCCAGGAATAAAAACGTAAACGTGTCAATAATGGTGATAAGCGTGCCACCCCATAATGGTATACTGAAAGCGAAATTTGAGTGTCATTAAACTACGAGTATTAATTATTCGATTAGATGGTACGTGAGAAAGCAATCAAGGCTTACACTTTGTTTGATAGAAGGTATATCGCAATTGCGGTGCCAATAACCTCTTGCATATCAGAACCAATAATCGCTATTTCTATCATTATCCAAAGAACGAAGCGTGGAAGTTTCTTATATTGTCTATAGCACATTTCAGCTAAATGCAAGCCGGTCACCACTCCTAATCTGTTGATAAAAATTACAGTTTTAATAATATTATAGTTCAAAAACAGTGTTTAGATGATGTTTTACCTTGCTGACAATCGTTGCATCAGCAATCCCAGGATTGTGGCTACGAAAAGAACCCATAGAATTTTATACTTGGCTGCTGAACCACTCTGAAGATCAGATTCAATGTTACCCGGGTCCAGGTAGGCGATTGACATAAGGAACCCAGGACCTGTAAAAGCCCATAGTTTTCTAAAACTAAAGCCGACCTATTAAATTAATAAAATAATGTAGCAATGTTTCACCTCAATTACATTATACAACAACTTACCTTTTCAATTTCGGGTATAAGAATTTTCTCATCACTAAAATATGCTTGTCTTGCTGACTTCAAATGTGTTTCTTCATTTGGGGCAATTTGTGGGTCATTACTGTAGGCGATGGTTGATGGCGCTCTTTGCTGTGCTGAATATGATGAGAAATCACTTGCATTGTTTGAACCTACCCGCACTGCTTCGTTTGTGTCACCATTATCATCGTAGCCAGCATTCGTTGCCATATTCTGTGTACACAAAAAAAAATATAAGAAAATAAATTTATTAAAAAGAACAATTGCGGTCGAGAGTGAATTATATTCTATTAAAATTTGCTTCACACTGATAGCAAATAAGACTTATGGAGTCGAGACAATGTTTAATATTTCCGTTTTAAGCATTATAAGAACGATTTATGAATATGTTTTCAATGTCAATAAAGTAGAGACAGGTATTATTTATTAAAAAAAAAAAAATAATACTCGTAAATTCGATAAGATATTTTTGTTCTGAAATAAGGGTTTTAATTGAATGTAAGTATCTTGTTGCAGAGATAATTATGAATCATAAATTCGTTTGTGTAATGCATTTTCCTATTCTTAGAAAGGTGGTTTACATTTCGGTTGGTTCATTGTATTCAATTCTCTGATGTTTTTATACTCATATTTATCTATCATTTTGAAGTTGAGATTCAGTAACGGAAACAAAGACAGATGATTGTGTTTGAACAATTGATATACTTTTTTTTTATAATTTCAGTTAAATCAATACATTTTCTTCTATTTGAGCAAATCATCTACATATGTATGTTTACTATATTTTTGGAAGTTAAGATAAGAGTTATATTAATAATAGTATATAAATAAATTCATCTCAATATTTATAACCCAGTTTAAAGTCACACTGTTAACTTCCTTGCAGATGCAATATTTATTAGAAATCATGGTCACGCATTCGCTTAAGCTACCGAAATAAGTTTGTTTTAATTTTATAATTTGGAAAAAATAGAGCCATTTTCGTTTTCAGCGACCCGAAATTAATCGCAATAATAATGTAATCTAAAAATGTTTCAACTAATTCCATAATACAGGGGGCAACAGGGTGTCATACATACATATGTACATACATATATGGACTATCTGATAAAAGTTTTGAAGAAGTTAGTACAAGTTTGAATTAAATATTCATTTATTGACACGTTTCCCTTTTTTGCACAAAAAGCATTTCATCTTGTCTCTTTGAAGATCGAAGATCACGCAGGTTTCACAGTAACACAAGTTTTTGACTGATTGTTTGATTAAAAAGTTGAAATTTCGTAATAGCTAAAGTGTTAAGTAAAAGCAAAACTGAACTGATGCTATTTGCTATGGTATGATTCGATTGTAAGCATATAACATCAATACACTGAAGAAGGTACAAAGAACTGCTAGGGTTGGCACCACAGGGGCTCTAAGATCCTGCTCAACTGATGCCTTTAACGTTTTTTGGTACCTTGATTTAAGTATCTAGTACTCGTATCTTGCAGTGCATTAAGACTAAAGGATTCGAACTTGAGTTGATTCGACTCCCACCGACTACTGCACCCCTAAAATGATCATTAGTAAAGATTTAAAGGTTATGTTCCCACCAAGAGAGGACTGGGATGATGACGTCGTGACGAAAGACTTCGACAAAACTATCTTTACTGATGGGTCAAAGATGGAGTGTGGTGTTGGTTCAAGTTTTTCAAGCTGGCTATCAGGAAAGCATGCAAGGTACTCAAAAAAATCCAAACCAGAACCGGAATGCGGCTATTATCACAAACAGTGAGCCACCTGACTACCATTAATTCTAGTACATCTTATCTGGGTTCCGGGGCATTTCGGCATTGATGGTAAATGAACGGGAGGACGAGCTGGTCAGGTAATGATCATAAATCACTTGCGCAAATAGTCAACGTTCCGTTCGGAGTTATGATGAAGGGCAAAATTCTCTCAATTTTTCTTAGTAAATCAAACCGTAGGTGGAGCAGTTTAACTTACTGCATTATATCTAGTAAGATTTGGCCCACCTTTAATAAATCCGGAACACTTGATCTGATATGCAGACGCAGGCTAGACATAGCCAGGATCTTAGCTACCTGTAGCGGACACTGGCCAATAGGAGAGCATGTAGCCAAGCTAGGCATTCCTCACAACACTCACTGTTACAGCTAAAAAAAGGAAACAGTCATCCATTTCCTCTAGAAACGCCCTGTTGTAGCCAAATTAATAGCACAATCATTGGGAAGGGCATTTTTTGACGGCATTAACGAACTTTCGGAAATGAAGATCAAAGACTTGATCTCTTTTCTCAACGCGACGAAATGGCTCTAGGACGAACTTCGGTTACTTCTGTGTTACTGAGGGCATCGACGGAGGCTTACCGTTTGTGATTATCGGATTGGCTACTTTTTCAGTACCAGTCAGATGAGTGTGGTGGTCCGGCTGAGTGAGTGAGCCAATTTCCTGATGATTGTGCAAAAGCAAACACACAATGAAAGACATCAAAACCTCAAGATCCATATTTTTGAACTTAATCCAAACTGGATGACACCGTGAGAATGTCTACAATTTCGTAAATCAATTCCATCCAGAAGTTCATACGAGATATGGTATCAAAATGATGCACTTCAGGGCTAGCAGGTGGTCGCCATTTATACCTACCTAAATACCCTTCTGAGGTTTTCTTATAATCTAAAAGTCGACGACAGACCAGTTACTACTTTACAACACAATATGAACTGAACTGAGCAGGAAAAAAGCATGTGGTTCCTAATATTGACCTAAATATATAATAATAAGTCTGCTGCAAAAAATTGAAGATTTAAAAATATTTTTAAGTACATACAATTCAAAAAAAATCACTAGCACTGCATTTTGTATATAGGCGGATTTTGGCGGGAAAAACTGGTCAAAAATCAATATTTCAAAATGAAGAGTTAAAAGTTAATTCTTTTCTTAGCTGTAGTTAAATAATCACAGAACAATGGGTCTTGTGAATAAAAAAAACTTGAATTTTCAAGCAAAATAAAGGTTTTTCGTGATTAAAAATCAGCTTAAGCTAACAAGTAAAAGATGTCTTCTCGTAAAAGCTATTTTAAAATAGACAAAGTAAATTCTTGCAGCTTAAGCTCGTTTTTCCAGCATAAGGCTCCAATTCGTGTGATTTAAAATAGATTAAGCTAGAATTGTAAAGTAAAAGTTACAAAAATATGAAGATTACTGAACCCCTGACTAGGAAGCTTTGACTAGTTCTTATTGTTTTTAGAATTCTCATAAATTGTAGTGTGAATATGGCGGAGTTTATAAGCGTGTGACAACCAAAATTTTATAGAAAACGGTCAGAAGTTAGTGAAGATGTTTTTGATAGTTTAATTCAGTTTTCAAAAGAAAAGATGCAGTGGCTTTCGGAAAATGTCAAAAATACACAAAAAGTACGTTTAATAAAAATCGTTAGAGCCGGTTTTGAAAAAAATTGAAAATATCAAAACCTTTGTATTGGAGCTATCCGTCCCAGATGAGCTTACACAACTGCTCGAACTTTTTCTCAAGCGAATAACATACAAATGGTATGTACTAAATTTCAAGCAAATCGGTTTATCCGTTTAAGCTCTAGTTCGATGTACAGTGGACGTACAGAGGCACAGACTGACGGATGGTATGCTAATTTTTTGGACTTTTCCATCAATCATTGTAATGTTAAGTTTGATTAAAATCTCAAAATGGACTTTTAACATGAACAAAAATAGTTGCCATAAGCTGTGTTTTATTTTCCCCCAGATCTGATCCGGATTGGATTTTGTTTTCAAAATAACATATAAAACAACAAATACAAACAAAACTGGGCCTTGTGTTGTTTTTGTTATACATTTAATTTTGAATGAAGATCCAATCTGGATCAGATCTGGGGGAAAATAAAACACAGCTAATATGTAGACAATAAATCATCTTGCTTTGCTTTTCGGTTCCAAAATGAATAAGCAAACGACAGTTAAAAATACAGAGTGCATTGAATGTTTCAGGTCGATGTTTAATTGAAAATTTAATTTGAAATACAATTTTATATTTTATAATAAGTTGTTTTCTACCACTGTCAAATGCCAACTAACAAATTTCATTTACACATAAATGGCAAACAAATATAATCGACCTAGAATATAAAACGCACCCTGTATTATGCTTAACTACTTAGAATTGTGTACCCTTAGCTACTAGCATCAGTTAACAAAGTTATCGATCGCAAGCTTCCATTGTAAATCAATTAATTTGTGTGAAAAATCCCAGGTAAAATAATTAAGTTTTTATATAGTATATCAGAAGTTTTTTGTTATGGAAGGTTCAGCTGTAGGTGTGTATTTAATTTTTTGTTATGGAAGGTTCAGCTGTAGGTGTGTATTTAATTATATTGCATTTTTTATGGTTATTGAAGTTTTAATTCAATAGATATTAGATTTATTTTAAATGCATAGAAATGGGCAAATTTTGTCATGTTACGGACCTTTTTTATCCTACAATAAGGTTGTGTTATTCGCTTGCATTTTTGGTATCAATTTATAGAGAAAGATATCAAGAAGCAATAACAACAAAAATTCTATCACCCTCTAGATTTGATCGTCCTTGGTGTGTGTCAAGTTAAATGAAAATTCATAAAATCTTTTATCATGAACTAGTGAAATTGCATAAATCCCGCATGATAAGTGCATTGAACAAAACTGTTATAGAAGACCACAGAATATTGAAATTGGAAGGTAAAACAACTAACACAAAAATAAAATGTTATATTTTTGTCCAGCTACTTGAAAAGATTTTACTGATCTTTTCCAGAACACAGAAAAAAGGAGAAATAATATTTGGATCTTGAATTTTGCACGACAGAACACGGATTTTTGAAAACTTTCCGGTGAAGAAATTGCAGCTGAGAACGCCTTTAGCAAACAATTTTTTTAAAAGAGTTTAAAATTGAAATTCAAGAAAAGTTCAAAACAAAACTAATACTCATTGTTGATATATTTGAACTTGTTTTCGGGATTGCAATAAAAGTCGCAGGTTTTTTTTTAAATACAGAACTAGTTTCTGGAATAACTCGTGTTGATTTACAATTTATATTCTAGTGAAATTAATTTAGATACCTCCAAATTTAAAACATTTTCTTATGGTACGGTTAAGTTGTATATTGAGATCTATACGTTACATCCCAATATTATATATAAATGCTCTTTTTGAACTATTGGGTAGGTATCAGAAGAAGTAGTAGAATTACGGAACAAGCATTTCAGGTGGTACGAGTTAAATTTTGCGAGAACTCTTTCTAGGACGGAGTACAACATGAATGTTCTTAACAGACTTTAAAAAAAAAACATTGTTAGCAGTCAGAAAAAATAAATAATTCTGGTTTTATACTATAAGTAGGTTACTTTTAAGTGCACATCCTCCTACAACGAGATTAAGATCCTTGCCTGTTGAAAAAACTACCCATTTGATCAAAGGGTTTTTCGTCACACAAACCTAAAATAGCGAAGGGTTAGGCTTTAGGCAAAATTTTGTTTTGTGGCGTTTACTAAGCTAATCCACCGAAAAAGGTGGTTTAGCAAAAGAAAACGCTCCAACTGTGCTCAAACATTAGCCGTGTTTTATTGGTAAGTGAATACGCTGCATTGCAAAATTTAAAATTACAACAGACGATTAGTGAAGAAAAATAAGTTAGTAATGGAAAAGAATATTTTAGTGAAGATGGTGTTTCGGATGTTGAAGTGTTTGTATGGTGTCCGAAAAAATATATGTTGGCATGCTTAAGGATATGTTCGTTGGTATATATTTTCTGACACTTTGCCTTTTCTAGTCCAAAGTGTGATCGCTCCTTAATTTACAGAACAAAAGTTTTTTCAAATGCTAAATTGTAATCCATAGCATAATTCCGTTCCTAAACTACTGACACTGCCATTAATTTTGTCACAAAATATTGAATCAATTTACACGAAGGCAAATAGTTTCGATTAGCATGTTTTAGCAGTAAACTGGCATTTTTTCAAAAATGTCTGGTAAATGGGGCATTATGCTGAACTTATATGACAACTGAAAAAATGTCTTTATATTAAATATTGTGTTTTTTTTCTCCAACACTCAAAAGAATTCAGTATAAAACAAATTTTTTTTTACAAATTTAAAAGCTCAAGAAAAACAATAGTAGAATTACAAAAACATATTGAGGGCTATCGTGAATAAAATTCCCTTGGGAAGAATTCGAAAAATCGCGATTGTGAATGAGTTCGAAATATTCCTGCGTAATTTATGGCTATCGTGATTTTCTTCCATTTCTGAGGGATTTTAATGTTATTGGAAGCCTTAAAACTACACATACCTAATTCAAAGGTGTTTTGCGACAACATAATATATGGTACTTCTTTTTATCGGAGGGGAAAAGTTTCGAGGGAGATTCACGATTGACGAAAAAAAATTCCGTGGGAACAAAAAACTCCGAGGGAAACAAAATTTCCAGGGAGATTCCCGATATGCCCCATTGAGTAGGGTGTAGGAAAAAAAATATTATTTTGGTACTTTGGTACATTAAAGTGTGTAAAATTCCAAAGTGATAATCAACTCGATCTACATTTTCATGAGTATTTCAACTCCAGCTTAAAAATGAGATACAAATCTTTCAAGCACATCCGTGTAAGTTAATACAACAAGTAGTAGGGTTTTGACACATAATATACTGATACCAACTTTGGGAATTTATTAAGGGTGAGTTATAAAGTGAATACAGCGTTTTTTTTTTGTTGCTTGTATTACTGCGGTAGCTATAGATTACCAATAAAACACGGCTATTTTAAGGGAAGTTATAAATCATAATCCCTTTAGTGCGTGCAAAATTATAAAAAAAAAAAAGCTGCATTTAGACTTTCGGTGTTGTGCTCTGTGTACGTTGTTCGTTGTTGGTCGTACGCGGAACAACGAGAATGTTAATAATAAAAACTGAGAAGTAACGAAGAATGTGCAAATTCCAAGGAGCTCTTAAATTATGGGGTTCATTGTTCGTTGTTACCTGAACAACGTGTTTAAATGCGAAAGCTGTTGAAATGATCATTGTTTTGTAGTGCCATGCAAATCGTAGGGACATTTTTAAAGATTTTTTTTAGTGAATGGAGCTTCAGGAGGCTTCATTATAATTTGGGGTACTTATGTATATAAATAAAATATTTTGTATATGGGTTTTATCTTTCTAATACGAATAATAATACTAATACACAAAATCAGAGAAACATGCAAAAAAGCACGAATTGAGAATTTTAAGTCGTTTTACTTACTTCCTGTCCCAAGGAAATGCAATTTTGAGGTCAGTCGTTCATGCGCTAATATGGATTTTCATAAACGCCTGTCTTGTTTTTCAATAAGTGGTTTCACGAAACCAAGAAGCTCAACATATTATGTTTCCTCAGGATAAGTCCTAATTCTTCTATTATATTTTATTTGTGATAAACGTTTCCTTTTCAGCAACCAACCCTTAATCCAACAAGATATTCTTTTTTTCAACTATCAACAGTGCCACCACTGCCAACAATGTTATCCATTTTGTTTTTAAGAACGGACTGAAAAACAAAACCAAAATGATATAAATGCTTCTTCATTGAGAGAAGAACGAAGAACTCACAACCTACAGCAAATAAAAAACAAAAGTCTAAATGGGGCTTTAGGTGTAGGTACACTTTTTTTTACAAACTATCACCAGTACACCCCTGAAAAAAACTATCTTGCAGCGGCTGAGAATCGAAATCGAGACCTTCCGCATGACAGTCCAACGCACTAACCATTATGCCAAGGGGTACTACATTTTCTATCAAAACCCATACGAAAAATGCCAAGTTTGCCAACCTTGGCTAAAATTTCAAGTTACCAATAAGCATCTTATATATTGTAGTAGATTTCCTTAAGGGATTTTTGGTAAACATCGTTTTACTATTCCACGAACATTTTGTTTTTATAAATGGAAATATTTTAGCCCGTAGATTAACTCTGATTCCATAATGAAATAAACTCATGAAATAAATATGAAATATTAAATAAAATTAATTTAGTAATAGCAGCAGCATATTTAAATTAAAAAAAAAAATCTGTTTGGTTCACGAAATTCATCCTCTACAAAACTTTTTTAATGCCAGACTTTCTCATTTATTAAATCCGTTAAAGATTGGTATTATGTAGAATTGTTCGTTTCAAAATGAATATGAATCAACAAAAGATGATGGAAATAGTAAGATCACAAAAGCAATTCGAAAGAAGTTTCATTTCATTTCACCCACTGTTTCACTAAATGTACTGAAATAGAAAATCCGAGAATAGTCAAGTAAACCGGTATCGGCGATACTGATTTTTTTAGGGTCTAAAAACAACTACAGGAATACATCAACGATAGGAATTGAAGTACTAAACAATTTAATAACTTCAAAGGCTATAATTAAAGTTTATTAATTGTATAAATTCGTATATATTACGTATATTCCGCCGGTCTGTTTTTCATATTTTGATTTGTTTAAAGGATTTCATAGTTCGAAGACAACCTTTTTCAAGTTAGAAATTAAGAAAACATAATAATTATAAAAAAAAAAAAACAATATTTTTAAATTAAAACTTCGTACGTACTCTTTTTTGTAGAAGAAAGATGTATTTTCAAATCCTTCAGTTAGTATAAAATTAATATAATTATAAGCTTTATAGTTGTTAGCTTCACACATATAATTTTTATCAACGTGTCAAAAAAAAAATTCTTTTAATCACACAAAATTAGAAACATTTTTTCGGATTTAAAACTGTCACCTTATCTACTAGAAATATTTAAAATTGTTTGTATAAATATTCACTAGGCCGGCGACACCTCCAAACGAAATGTAAAAACGTACTGCCACAGTATCACCCAGCTCAGTAGCATTTACCCTTCAAACCTACATACGATAACGCCAAGTATTTAAATTGTAGACTTAGTCATACCGTATCACAAAAGAAATAAGATATATTGTATGTTTATAGAATGTGTATAGAGTGGATATTCATTTTGTACACATTGATAAGTACGATCTTTGGGGATTTACCGGTAATCTATGTGTGGAAAAGCGTTGCCATAACATTTTCTCGAGAAAATAAGCGTTTTCTTCAATTGAAAGTACAAGTGATCTCAACTCGTGTGCTTTACGACTTATTTTGAGCATTGATATTTGTGTATGAAAAGGGGGTTTCAATAAAATTCAGGATATTCTTCAAACTTTTGTGGAGCCCAATAAGAGAATTTTTGGCGGCGCTTCCAACGATAAAGAGTCTTCAGCTATTGAGTTAATTTGATGTTGTAAGGGTGAATATTAAGATCTTTACGCAAAATGCGACTGGGAAATTCCCAATTCCTATGAACACGCTTACTTTTTAAACCTTTGAATTTATTTTCTTCTATACTTATATTAACGTACGCAAATTTTTGGTAGGTACTGTAAATAACACAGTTTTTTACGTACACTGTCACTTCTGTGACTGGGTTAACCTGGTTTGACGTTTTGTCTTATTGTGCATGTTTAAAATGGCACGACAAACTATAATGCCAACTGTTGAAATCCATCTTATCTTAATTCTTTTGACAAATGTTGACAAATCTTGTTCTAGATACGTTTCGATGTTTCTATATCTTTGGGGTAGTTCTGAGGTAAAGGAACGAGGTGAGTCACTTTTAGACAATACAGCCACTTTTGTCTTTCCGAGCTCGGAAAATTATGAAGGTTTGGAGGTGTTACTATAACTAACAACCATTTTAATTCAAAGGTTGAGAATTGGCAAAGTTCACTTGGAAATTATTTCTCCGATCGATCACAGGTGGATTATATTCAGTATATGTACCTAAAGTTCGAGTCCGAAAACCCTATCCAATACAGATATCTCAAAAAAACTGACTGGAAGAAGTTCAGTCGAATTGTTAATATTATCTGAGTCAGTTGTGGATTTAGAGTTAAAGTTATTTGAAGCATCTATAAACACTGCATTGAAAGTTTCTTCTGAAGACTTGTCCAATTTCAGAAAAAATAACTCGGACAATCTTCAATATCTGCAACAAACACAAGTTTTAAAAACCTTACAAAGACTGTCTTACGAGTATACAAGCAAGCTATAGCAACTGCCAATCAATAGAAAACATCAGGGAATTCACAAAGCTTAACAAAGTTCTCTCGAAGAAACACTGTCATTAAACCTCCTTGAAATAGTCTGATGGATCTTTGGCGTTTTCTACAGCTAAGTCCCTTGAATAACTGTTGATAATGCACGTTTCGGGTTGCGAAAATGTGCCCCAGTGGCCAATAAAGGCTCATTTCATAATCATGCTGCTAAAACTGCAAGACGTGGCAGTTCCTTGGCTGGAGATGATCTTCAAAGGGTCCATGTACCTAAATCATGTAAGCGGAGTCATGCGAAGAATTTTCGACCAATTAAAGACTATTCACATGAGAGCGACCAACGACCGACGAATGAACGAACATTCGCCAATTTTGACATTTCATTCACATGCATTTTTCTTTATTCGTCGCGACTGGCGTTTACTTGCTTTACAATCACCAACAAAATTCTTTTAGTTGAGGTAAGCCGCACGCGAACAATTTATTCGTTGCAGTGTGGATGCTAATTGGAACGCGAATAGTGTTTGATAGTTCGTAGCATTCATATTGCAATTCGCGACGACCAATTTATTTTCTCTAATTTCTCTTATTTTAGCAATAACAAAGCAAATTTTAATATATTAACATTTATTTAAACTAGATTTCTACCCTTTTGTAAAGTTTTTGTGAAGAATTTAGGCTTATATACTCGTATGTTTTAAATCCCATTTGTTTTTTTATTCGTTGGTCGTTGGTCGCTCTCATGTGAATAGTCCTTTAGTTTAACGTCTTTCGTGCTTAATCCATAGTTTTAAGCATGAATTCTAGGCAACTATATACCAACATGCATATCTTAAACGTAAGTCTACGGTCCTACATGAGGTAGGGCGTGCAATTGAAAAAAAAATAAACTTCAAAGAATACACTCTTGCAAACTTCTTAGACGTAGAAGGTCCTTTAATCTACCTCGACTATTTGGGAGTTATGCTCGACCCTAAACTACAAAATAATTATTGAAGAACGGGTAAAGAAGGGCTGCGTATCTTTGATGCAATCGAAGATCATTTTATGGACGTACAAAACAGCGGTACGGCCAATCTTAGTGTATGGTTCGATTGTATGAGCTTAAGAAGGTTCATAGAACATCCTTGGCACAACGATCCTACCCAGCAGATGCTTTAAGCTTTTTTCTTCACCTTTTACTAATCGACTTACATGTTTAATAGCTAGGATCTTGCAGTGCGTTGGGACTAAACAAATCAATCATCATCAATATTTGGCTTGACAAAACTTATAGACACACCAATATTACAACCTTTATCCCAGCAGACATTTTTTCAACGAACACCGACTACTGCACTCCCACTGTAGACAACAGTAAGTTTTTTAAAATTATTTTTCCATCTAGAAAGGACTCGGAGGATAACGTTTTACTGACATAACCATCATTACTGATGGCTAGGGTTCGGATTTCCATGCAAATGCATATTTTTTTAGGAACACCTTGGAAGCAAGGCAACTAGTTATGTATACGAATCAAGAAATTTCCTTTAAAATGGCATTTAACCGTTAGTGCATATTTTTGCATATTTTACTATAAATGCATATTTTGCATTTTTTTGTGCATATTTTACTATAAATGCATATTTTTTATAATAAATTTATATTTTTAGAGTACCTACCTATATTGTTCAAAAACTAAACTAGACAGTAAGAAAAATATAAATTTTATGTCAGTGCAAACAAACCTTAAAACTTTTATCATCTGACAATCTTGAACCATATTCAAACACCACAATATAAAGCATTATATAAACAAAGGTGCATATATGTATGAACTTGACTAGATTGTGCCGGCAAAACATTGAAATAAAAAAAATTAAGCCTGTGTGTTTGAAACTGTATAAATGAGATCGAAATTTAAACGATCATCTATCAAAAATGAAAAAGTGTGTGGGTATAATGTGTTAAAGCTTAAAGCGCGAAACAGATTGAACCAGCACCACTTAGAAAATGTTTAAAATTAAGAATGAGTTAGTAAACTACTTTAAAGTAAGCAAATTGCTAAGTAGTATCACACTAATACCTCAATAATAGGCTGTTTAAAATTTTGCGCCAATGTATTTTCATCGTTCAACACAAAATAGACCAGCACTAGCAACGTCAACAGCGTCGTTTGGTCAAAATCCAAAATTTGCTGTTGCTGGTTACAATAACACAAAATGCAACGACAATAAGACGTATAAATGTCAAAAAATTACAAAACGATGCTGGTTTAATGTGTTTGAAAAAAGTATTTGCTGGCCAGCGTGCTGTTTGCTGTTGACGGCGCTGGTGCTGTTGCTGGTTTAATCTGTTTCGCGCATAAAGCTTAACACGTTTCATGTACAACAGCCAACTGTTTTCAGATAAACCATTATATATAAACTGAAAAATGTTGACTGATGCACTCATGCTTAGTTTTTGAGTCTTATTTTTAACTTATTTTAAAAGATGAAGAAAATGTGTTTTTATATTGAATAGAAATTAAGTTGAAATGGTTTTAAGTGCATATTTTAAATGCATATTTTGCATTTTTAGGAGCATATTTTAAGCGCATATTTTCAGATTTTAAGTGCATGAGAATCCGAAGCCTACTGATGGCTAAATGGAATGTTATGTACTTTCAGGAATTTTTTTAAGCCTTTTAATTTCTCTAGATCTGATTTTGCAGTGTCTTTCAAGCTGAATCACTTGCGGAAGGCATGAAAAATAAATAAACTAAATGCAAATCAAAAACCCAAAAAGGCCATTTTTACAACAGCGAGACGTCTGTTAAAGCTTTAAATTGATACAGCTATGCCAGGAGCTTGCGAACCTGAACATTAACCCCAATGTCACTCTTATCTGGGTTCCGGGTCACAGTGGAATAGAGGAAAATGAATGGGCTAAAGAGTTAGCCAGGCAAGGATCAGCATTTAGCTAACTTGTGGAAATAGAAATGACCTAATATGTAGACCCAGGCAAGATAAAACAATTTTTTGTTTGTGCTAAGAAGAGTAAAATTTGATAGACAATTCACATTTGAATTTTTGAGACTTTTTGATGTGGTTTTATGCCCATGACACACGTCTAGTATAGACACCATTGTAATGAACCACATGTCTGTGAGGGTATAACACGGCAATACCAGCCGAGCAAAAAGGTTGAGCGTTGTATTTATTGACACATGGAGACACTGCACCTATTAGTCAGCGCTTCAACCTTCAATTGGAGATAGATTTTTTTTCGATTTGACGGTCAATGTATTTCCCATAAGAAAAAAGCAAAAAAGGGTCTGAAAAACAATAATTTAGCTAATCAAATTTATGTATATAACCCGGTATCCATATTACGATTGTAAAAGAATAGTAATATACGAGTATGTTAATTTCTAAATCAGGTGGAAACTATATCAAAAACTTAATTAATTCTTTGTAATTTGTCTTCCAAAAAGTTAACAAATCGTATGTGAAAGACAGATGAAAACTTCTTGTTTGTTATTATTGTTGTTTCACAAAGTCTCCTGTCAAGGTGGGCGTGTCGTCTTGAAGCTACTCACAATTATTTCTAAAAATAATACTAAAAAGATAAATTTTAGATTGCATATCAATGAAAGTTCTTGAACAAACACTATTTGAGCCTTTTTTTTTTGATGATAATAAAATTTATTGTATGTATTTCAAGCGGGACACACACGATAGAGATATTTAATTTGGCTTAGTCATTTTGGCTCGTGGGTTTTGGCCAGCTTAATATCTTAACTTTAAGAAGAAACGATTATACCCAAAATTGGAATTTTGTTAATATTAAATAGCAATTCTTTGATTTTTTTTAAAGGACTCAGTAAACTTCCATTCGTTTCTTTTAACAAAACACAACACAACAGAAGTAGATAATTCAATTTTGTTCGCAAACAACTTACAAGTTTTTCTGTGCCATCGAATTTTTTGTATTTATTATCTTACTTATGTATATTGTTTATTACTACTATCGCTAATAATGTTTTTTTTTTCGATTATCAAACTTGATTGAGAATCAGTAAACAAATTTGATAGTTCAATCATACCAAAACAGTTTTTTTAATTTTTTTTAAGCATTTGTTTTTGTTTTCTTGCGATTTGTTGATACTTTTTGAGGACAAATTATAGAGGATAAATAATTTAGAGATAAAAACATATTATTATTCTTTTATAATCATAATATTGATATCCGTTAATGTAAAATTAAATAGTAAAATTAATGTGTTTCGAACCCTGTTTTGCTTTTTTCTTATGGGAAATATATTAAACGACAAATCGAAAAAAAATTCTATCTCCAATTGTCAGTACACGTTCTGACTTCCAGGTGGTGTGGAAAGCCACTTACTGTGCCAATACTATTGACACATGGAGTCACGGCACCTGGCAGTCAGCACGAGAACCTTCAAATGGAGATAGATTTTTTTTCGATTTGACTTTCAATGTATGAAAATTTTATTTACTAATATTTTTGTTTTCGAAAAATAAATAGCTAATTTTATGCATTTTTCATCCATGTTTTTATAAATACATATTTTTTTAATTCCAAAGTAGTTGCACATAAGAGCAAGTACGTTCGATCCAATCATGAACTTTATTTTAAAACACTTTGGCATTTCTTTTACTTAGTTGTTTTTTTGTTGTAGGTCATAATTGAATTCTTGGAAATTTATTATGGATACAAACAGTACACAAAACAAGTTAAACATGTTCCGGAATTCGATCGAAAGTGAATTGAAATCACTTTTGAATTTCACGTGAAATGAAATTGGATGTTCTAGATTTCGACCGATTTCGAAAACTTCGAAATTGCTTCGAACTGGTCAGAACTGAAGGATCATCCATTCCTAGCAGAAGGAAGTTATCAGAGATCAATTGGCAATGATTTAGACATAGCCTTGGCAAGACCCACGGTTTGTAAAATCATTGAAGATATTTTAAATGTTTTACAATCCAAATTGTGCAACAAGTGGATCAAACTACAGATGAATAAATAAATACTAAAAAATGACAAAAATAAATATTTTTCTCTTACATTTTTCTGGAAGGCGAAGAAATATACACAAACTAACTGCACATTCACTAATTTCACTGACAATTCCCAAACAAAAAAAAAGTGATTTTAATCCGTTCAGAAATCGTAATGAACCGAAATGCAGAACACCAATTTTCATTTTCGAAATTCCAATTCACAATTACGAATTGTGAAACACCCAAATTCACTTTCGCCAAGTGAATTCAAAATAA
This sequence comes from Philhelius festivus, assembly GCA_963931855.1. Taxonomy (NCBI): domain Eukaryota; kingdom Metazoa; phylum Arthropoda; class Insecta; order Diptera; family Syrphidae; genus Philhelius; species Philhelius festivus. The sequence goes on from OZ007555.1 coordinate 69,471,505, forward strand.
GTGAAATGCAGAACATGGGCGAAAATGATCGATTTTTCTTTTTTTTTTCTCAACGATCAATAGTTATGATGCAGCGAAAATATAGCCAATATTTTAATTAGATATCAGCTCCCATAGACTTCATGATTAGAAGTTTGATCAGCCGAAAATTGTACATTTTGGAGCTCCGAAAATCTAAAGACAACATACCAGAAATGATTTTCGGTGCTTTACCACCCAGAGTCATAACGGTAAATGAAAAAACTTCATGAAGCCCAAAATCTCAAAACTCAATTGAAATTCCATATCGGCCAAAATTACTTTTTTTTTTTTTATAATCTACCCGCGCTCAAGGGATTATGATTACCCTTTAAATGTTTCAACACAGCGCGGGCGTGAAGTTACGGAAGAGAAAGAAGGATAGGAAAGATGTGTGGCACGATGTTCTGAGACTGAAGGTTGTTGTCTCAGATATTTTATCTCCAGGGATGGCGGCTGAACTAAAGCGGAGAATGCCGTGTCTTATTTCTATGTCGCTTATAATTCACATTATTTTATTCGTGTTCATCCTTGTTGGGCATACTAGTTTAACTCAATTACATGTTGTTAGTGTTATGCCTGAACAACATGCAATGAGTAAACCAGCAACCCATTGATGACAATTTTAGAAGGTTTTTAATGGAATTAAAACGACATAGACGACGGCAGGGATCGAACCTGTGATCATGAGGTTCACAGGCGAGCACACATCCATCGCGCCACGGCGTAAGTATCATTCCACCTAAAACAAAGTAACGCCGAAAAATTGACACACATCTCCAGGCTTCGGCACACCACACCACGTTTTTGTTTAATTTGGGCATTATGCACTTCGACGATAAAAAAATCTGAATATATAAATATTATAAAGCCAAATTGTATGTGTCAACGCCCAAAATGTATGTGTCATGCCTTAATTTCATAATAAGATATTTTCGGGAGATATGACACTTTTCGACTTGGGCGCTATGACATTCAAAACAATATTTAGCTTTTGGAGCGGTTTTTGAAGAGAAATAACCCTTGCCGGTACTATGGTATTGAAATGAAAAAAATAAAATAGAAATTAATAGTTAAATACGAAATTGACAAATAGGTGATTCATCAAATTAACACAAAATATCACTTTGTTTTACAGTTTGTTGCATTCCCGTATACGGTGTGATTTTTTCCTTTTTTTTCAAATTCAGTAGACAACACTACGTTAAGTTTGTTTTAGTGATATTTTCTTACAATTGAGCGTTATTTTGCAGTTGCTTTTGAAAATATAACTGCGGCAACAATTTAGTCAGTATTTTTTTTTTGGCGTTAATGCAAAATCGAATAGGAAGATTTTACCTTTGGCGATATATCCTAACACCGGCGCTCGTTTATCCTCCAGAAGTCATACTTTTTTTGAAAAAAAGTTGAAAACCCAGTATTTTATATTTTAATTTCAAAGCCGTTAAATATTTTTAGTTCGTGTGTAAATTAGACAACAGCAAATAGAAACTGTAAATAAGCGTCAAACTCGTAACAAAACTATGTAGCTGTATACACTAGATAGATCTATCGTCAGACAAAATTTAATTAAATGTTAAGTTTACGCTGAGTCCGAATTTATTCCTAGTTTAAAGTTTTTTGTCACACTTGTGCAAGTTGGAAGTTTAAAAATTTATTTGTTTTTCAACACAGACCCAACACGACTATGGATCAATTGATACGACACAGTTTCCGTTTGCCATTTCAATTTGCAAAAATTCCAAGAACAATGTTCATCATCACCTCCTTTCTGTCCATACAATCCACTCCTCCCCTAATTTCTCCATCGCTCATGCTATGTTTTTATTTTGAACATTATAAGGGTCTAATAATAAATCCTGGAGTGCGTGTGAATTATAAACAAAAAAATTTTATATTCTGCTTATTTATACCAATCAAAAACTTTTCACTTACGTGACTTGGCATTGGAGAGAGAGGTATAGTAATGTTTTATATATATATATAAAAAATCCAAAAAGGTGAAACTCTGTTCCGAAAACCTAGTGTGCAAAATAATTTTGTATATGGCAACGCTTTTCTTATGATTGCATATTTAAAATGATTAACGATCAAACACAAAAACATTCACTAACAAAAAAACAAAACAAACTACGGAAAATACATGAACGGGTAATTACCCTTGGCGCATCTATTATTAGCATCCCTTCTACGGCGTAGATACATTAGACAATTCAACAAAAATATAAAATATGATAACTGTTCATAAAAAAAACACTAACGCTATTCTAAATTTCATTGCAAATGCGGTACAAAAAAAAAATATGGGCATTAAGCACGCATCAACACCTTTACTTAAAGGCCTGAAGGTTACTTAGGGAATCAAATTTCAGTTTTTATTATGTCTGCAAATGAAGCTGTGCCGGTTTAATTAATGATCTAAGAAGAAGATCGTAAAACGACAAAAGGCACTTATGCACTATTATGCACTATTGCTCCCACTAGAGCATGCAAGACGTTCACATTTGCAAATAACTACTAAAGGCCTATTTATAATTATAATTATGCTAATTTTGTTTTTTGTTATCAGTCAAACCCAAAAATTGCTGTGGGCTCTTAGTCTATATATCAAATGGGTTGTTATGTACATATGTTTTAAGCAGGGTTGCAAAAGCTTAAGTCACTTGTTAGCTTAAGCTTGGCTTTAATTCACAAGCTAGTGAGTGACTTATGAATTAAAAAAAATATAATTCAGCAGCTACGAACTGACTTATGAATTAAAAAAAATTTAATTCACAAGTCAGTTGGTGACTTGTGAATTAAAAAAAATTAAATCATAAGCTTCTTAGTGACTTATGAATTAAAAAAAATTAATTCAGAACCTACTAAGTGACTTATGAATTAAAAAAATTTAAGTCATGGGCAAGTAAGTGACTTATGAATTAAAAAATTTTAATTCCCAAGCTACTAAGTGACTTAGGAATTAAAAAAATTCAAGTCATGAGCAAGTAAGTGACTTATGAATTAAAAAAATTCAAATCATCAGCAAGTAAGTGACTTATGAATTAAAAAAATTTAATTCAAAACCAACTTAGTGACTTATGAATTAAAAAAAATTTAATTCATAAGTTAATGGATAAATGCTGATTAGAAAAATTATGAAATGGATAATTTATAAGCTAGCGTGATAATCTTATGATTTAAAAACTAGATTTGAAAGCTTTCGTTAATAATTAAATAATTATGTAGTCAAAACAAGCTTAAAAATTTCCTATCTACCAACTAACTTATGAATTAAATTTTTTTTAATTCACAAGTCACCAACTGACTTGTGAATTAAATTTTTTTTAATTCATAAGTCACTTACTCCCTGATGACTTGATTTTTTTTTAATTCACAAGTCACTTAGTAGGTGGTGAATTAAATTTTTTTTAATTCATAAGTCACTTTGTTGCTCATGACTTAAATTTTTTTTAATTCATAAGTCACTTACTCCCTGATGACTTAATTTTTTTTAATTCATAAGTCACTTGGTAGGTGGTGAATTAAATTTTTTTTAATTCATAAGTCACTTAGTAGCTTAGGATTTAATTTTTTTTTAATTCATAAGTCACTTTGGGGTTGTGAATTAATTTTTTTTTAATTCATAAGTCACCAAATATCTTATGAATTAAATTTTTTTAATTCACAAGTCATCTATAGACTTATGACTTAAGGATTTTTTAATTCAAAAATTCGCAACCCTGGTTTTAAGTCATATTTTGGTACGTGATACTGTGACCATAATAATATGTCCTCTTTTTGGAAGGGAAAGTCTATGCTTTTTATCGTCACTCAGATATGTAAGAGACTATAAAACATAAACAAGGTATTCATGTAAACGCGGAAAACCCGGGTAAACTTCAGAAACCAGATAATTATACAGTGACGAGCAAAAGTGGTCAAATGATTTCGCTCTTTTGAAAAATTGATTTAAGTAAGGATTTTTAATAGAATTAAAATCTTTTTTTTTTAATTTTGTTTATTTAAAAAAAAAAAAAAATAAAATAAAATTGGTGGTGCAACAGCTCGGAGTGAACCAGGACCTATAGTGACTTACAACCCTCAACCATTCCTGTGTGCGTGTTACCAGGAACGGAGGGAACCTACAATTTTCTGCCGATTCCGAACGGCTAATGAGCAGCACTTTCCATGACAAGAGATACTCTTGGAGAATTTGTCAATTTCTCGCAAGAGGCAGTACACCCCTGAAAAAAACTTTGCAGCGGCTGAGAATCGAACTCGAGACCTTCCGCATGACAGTCCAACGCACTGTTTATTTAACTCACATTTATTATGTACTAGCTTTTACCAGCGGCTTCGCCCGCATTTAAGTCATTGAATAAGTATCAGACATCATCACAATAGAAATGAATCAGTTTTTAAAAATTACTACATACAATGAAGTTTAAAAAACTTAAAATATGCTTTATTGAATTGCAACAACAATGTTAAAATATATCTCACTGTAACAAAAATAAATAATTTCGAAGTCTAACAATTTAAAAAGATAAAATGCAGTGTATTAATTTAGGATATTTTTGTAGACTATATTATAAGTTTTTCCGTCTGGTGCAAATATGTGTAAAAACCGGGCATAAGACACTCGCGAACAGGCTACATATACATAGTTGGCCATGAGAGAAGCATGGCTTTTCTAAATGCACTCCCGCTACCTGTAATGTCTGCCCTTGTACTTTGTTTATAGTAACAGCAAAGCTAAGCTTAACGGGAAACTGAACCCTTTTGAATTGGAATGGAAGGTCAGTGGGAATAATTGGAATCCGAGGTATGATAACACTTTTTCCCTTGCCGACACCTGTTAAAATAGTAGCACCTAGTATATTCTGCCCCAATTTCGTTATCCGAAGCCTTGTTCCATTACATAGCAGAGGGGCATTTAGATTTCTCTTAAGCATTACTGGTACATTTAGTTTCAATTGAAGTTTATGTGACGATACACCCCACAGTTCAAGTGAATTTAAAAACTCCACAGGATATAAAGTACTTAGTTCCGTATCCATAATTGTATCCATTGACAAATATTTCTTCATTTCTCCTTGTACCTCTTTTAAAATGTCGGTGTTGATCCTATAAACTACTTCATTTTTTGGTGCTAATATTGCTCTTACACACAACCACTCATCACAACTCAAATTTTGTTGCAATTCCGGAAAAACATGAGCAATGAGATCCACATCATTTTCCACTAAATTAGAAAATTCTCTACCATTAAATACAGACCAATCCTTACGCATGAAATTTCGACGGCGCGTGGTCTGCATTTCTGCATTATAAGTTCTTCTCGCTTGTGATTGTTCTGGCGTTTCTATCGCTCTTCTAGCTGCCTGCAGCGCAGCTTGTCTTTCTGAACAAACTCGCGCCTGAAGAGGCGTTTCAGCTGCTCTCAAAACCCTTTGCCGTTGTGCTTGCTGTTGTCTTCTCAGCTCTGCGTGAACAGAAGATTCTTGATTTCGTGCAACTTTTGCTGCACGGGCCCGCGACGAATTTTTGGATAGACCAGATTTCCGCTTCCGAGGCATTTTTAAAGAAGAACAGAGAACGAATTGAAATCACAAAAATAACACCTAACCTCAAATATTCAAATAGGTTTATACTTCATATAATAATGACAGAAGAAAAAAAAACAATAAATATAGAAAAATTTCAAAAAGTTGAAACTATAGTCAATCGGAATGGATATTGATCGTCGGTAATTTTTTTTTAAATAAAAAGTAGCCTATGTTACTTCTAATACCTCCAAGAATATGTGTATAAAGTTTCATGATGATCGGTTTAGTAGTTTTTGCGTGAAAGCGTAACAAACAAACTTACATTTACATTTATAATATTAGTAGGGATATTAAAATTTTCAAAAAATAATATATTATACAAAAAAAAAAATAATAATAAATTTCTGGTTTTGTCCAATTATGCACGTTTTAGTTTCAAGAGATTTAACATCGTTTGTTCATTGAGAGATGTTCTTTGTTTCTTTTTCTTTGCTTTGTTTGTTTTACTGTTATTTAACAAGTAACAAGGACGGAAACGACTACTTTCTGGTTTTGAAGCTAGAAGAATGGAAAGGAAGTTGAGAAGTGGTGGGTCCAAAACACCTAAGCAGGTAGCCCAAAACATAAACAAGCCAGTTAGTGAATGGACTGCCCGCCGGGCACTCAAAAGAATTGGGTTAAACGCTAAAGAGAAACCGAAGAAGCCTCTGCTTTCAGCCAGGTTAGCTTTTGCTAAAAAGCACAAACACTGGACTATTGACCAAAGTCATTTGGTCGGACGAGACGAAGGTCAATAAAATAGGTAGATCTTTTTATTGATCACGTCCTGGAGAACCACTTCAACAACATCAAGTTCAAAAGACCGTGAAACATGGAGGAGATTTGGTGATGGCTTGGGGCTGTTTCTCGTTGAACTCTGTTGGTCCTTTGGTGAAAATTGATTGCATCATGAACAAAGAAAAATATTTGGACATTTTGAATACAAATTTAACACCTTTTACTGCATCAACAGGCTTCAAAGATTGTGAAATAACTTTTCAGCAGGACGGAGATCCAAAACACACGTCAAAAATTGTCTCGGAATGGCTGAGAAATCAATAGTTTACAACGATGACATGGCCAGCACAAAGCCCTGACCTCAATCCATTTGAAAATGTATGGTCAATTGTGAAGGGACGGTTGGGGCAGCACAAAAATCACCCATCAAACACTCAGGAGCTTTGGCAACGAATGGAGCTGGAAGGGGGCCGTATTCCAGACCAATTTCCCCATAATTTGGTGAAAAGTATGCCAAAGCGTTGCTAAAAAGTAATTAAAAATAAAGGTTTATTGAATAAATACTAAAGAAAAAACATTGATTTTAAACGTGCATAATTGGACAAGTCTAAAAACTAATGGAATATTTTTTGTTTTGTATAATATATTATTTTTTGAAAAAAGTTATTATAAATAATGAAATTTAGTTAAATAAACAAAATGAAAAAAAAAATAAAAAAAGATTTTAATTCTATTAAAAACTCTTACTTTAAATCAATTTTTCAAATAAGCCACTTTTGCTCACCACTGTATCTCCGCAGAAACGAGCTGTCAAAATTTTTATGGAAAAAAACTTTCTGCAGAGCTGATAAAATTATCTCAAGAATTTGATGCGGAAAGATAAGAAGATAAGAAATTAAATAATTTTAAGAAATGGTTTAATACGGTTTATCATACAAAGGGGTCTTTTCTTAGAATATAAGTTATATTTGTAATGATTTTGCGTTATTTTTTCAATCAAATTTCTCTGATCTGAGCATAAATTATGATCAAAATTTTAATAATTTCAATTCTAATTTAAGTGTGGGGAACTTATGTTCATCTAAAGATGATGTGTTGACATCATCTTTTGACAACAGTTTTTTGGTTGCTCTGGATAATAGTTCACCACTTCTATTAAAATAACCAACATGGTTTCTCAAAGGGCCGCTCGACTGTCACCCTACTCATGGAGTTAGCGGAGTTTTGTGTCGATTCCTTTAAAAACAGACGGATTGTGTTCTTACAGATTTTACGAGTAGTAAGGCATTTGACAAACTGTCGCATAGAATTTTGCTTAATAAAATGAGTAGGCTGAGGTTCCGCGTAAAATTCATTGCTTGGCTAAAATCTTATTTACTTGACAGATCCTATTCAGTGAATTTTAACGGCTACCATTTAAATAGTTTTGTCGTAAATTCTGGTGTTTCCCAGGATAGCCATTTGGGTCCTAAAATTTGCTCTTAGAGGCTTAGGCTGGCAGAATCCATTGAATCTTCCTTCATATAGCAGCCGTTTAAAACTCATAAATTTACCCAGTCTGGAGCGCAGACGTTCTTATTTATGCTTTGTTTTTATTGTTAATCTTATTGATGGTAATATCGATGCTTTAAACCTTTTGTATCGTGTTAATTTTAATGTTCCAAATCGTAATGTAAGAGGTTTTCGTGACCCAATTTACATAAAACACTATCGTACCAACTATGAGCAGAATTCACCATTGAATAGAATGTTTAATTTGTATAACGTCAATCATAATTTATTAATAAATTTTTGTGATGTCTCAAATAATAGTTTTAAAAAAATATTCTATAATATTGTATAATTTATAAATTCTTAATTCTAAGTAATATTTTTTTGTACGCTAGATATTAATTAGCTTGATTCAAATAAATAAATAAATTCTGCAAATAGAATCTAGCAGACACACTGTGCTATATATTCAAAACATCCTTACAGCAAGGTATATTTTTAGATACATTCTTTGATAACTCGTCTGCACAAATCTGCAAAATAAGGAAGCTGTTTAAAATTATAGACCTATTGCTAAACTTCAGCTGATGCCTAAGGTATTTGTAGCAATCGTTATTATTATTCACAAATTACAATCTTAGTTAGGAAAATCGCTTGCAAGTCGACGTAATTTATACTGATTTTTCAAAGGCTTTTGATCGCGTACAACACAACATTCTTATAATAAAAAAATTGAGCTGCTTGGTTTTCACTCTGCTTTCCTTAAACGGATTAAAAACTATTTGGTTGGACGTAGACTGTATGTCAAAATTGGGGATGTGTTATCAAATATAATTGAAAACCTTTCTGGCGTCCCACAGGGCAGTCACCTAGATCCACCCCTTTTTATTCATTTTACTAATGATCTGCCAAATCATATTTCCTATTCCAGGTGTCTTCTGTATGCTGATGATGATCTAAAAATGTAAGCTACATATGTACGAGTAGGATCTCCATTAAACTGAAAATAAATTCCTAGGTAATATTGATAAAAACGTTTTTATTGACCTTCAACAAAACAATTTTATCGTTTTGATTACTATTTTACGTGAAAACAACTTTGATTTAGTGGCACTTTCGGAAACGCACCTTACTGATGAGATTGAAACAAGCGAATTAGATATTAATAATTATGAACTAATAAGATGTGATAGCAATTCTAGGTACACAGGTGGAGTTAGCATCTATATTAAAGAAGGGATAAGATTTGACCCTCCAAAACTTATACAGTATGACTACGAACATTGGTGGCTGATTACAAATTTAACGTCGAAGGGCTACCCAATAACTTCTTGAGGAACTAAATGAAAACGCGAAAGGCTTTATAATTGTCAGTGATGTTAATATAGATTGGCTCAATAAAAACTTTACTTACCAGAGAGAAATGCAAAGAATTATTACAGAAAATACATCGAAACAAATCGTTGACAAACCTACTCGAATAACCGCAGACTCCAAAACCCTTATAGATTACGTAGTCACAAACTCATGTCTAGTTTCCACAGAAAGAAACACTAACTTAAAAATAACTGATTATGAAACAATAATAGTGAAATTAAAATCAAAAAATAACGTGGTTGATACATTAACAAAAAAAAACACGACAGTGCATAAAGTACGATAAAGATACTTTTATAAATGACATTCGGCAGTCTCAATTTAGAAACATTAATTTTCCGTTTGTTGATCTAAATTTTTTGAGCAGTGTTTTTTCAAATGAGCTTTTAAGAATTGTGAATTGTTACGTTAAGACCAAAAATGTAAACGAAAAGTCAGTAGAGTGGTTTAATAATACATTAAGAGATCTTAAATCAGAAAAATTGTTTTACTACCATAAAGCTTTACAAACTGATGAATTAAGTGATTAGCAGAATTATAAGCGGTCGCCAAATCGGTATAAAAAAGAACTAGTCAGAAGCAATATCGTGAAAAACAAAATTCTTAGGCAACCTGACCAAAAAAGTATGTGGAGAACGTTAAAAAAAATAACCATCGATGAGAACATTATATTTAATGGGGTAACAACTAATAACTCAAAAGTTATTGCGGATGAATTCAACAATTTTTTTTGTCGGTAGTGTGAATGAAATAAATCAATCAATTGACTTTATTCAGTATGTTAACCAAATCGATGAACGCCCGGGACATTTTAAATTCAGTGATGTAACTCCCTTGATATACAGGGTGATTGGCATAAGGTGTGACAAAAAGCTAGGGCGTGTAGGTTGGACTTAGACAAGAAAAAAATCGTATGGGAGGGGGGGGTCTATTTCCCCCCGTTTAGGCGGGAGGGGCAATTTAAGAAAAAAATCACTTAAAACAGAAAAAAAATTATTAAAAAATAACGGTGATACCTACAGAGTAATGCTATAGCATTTTGAAAAGCCAGAAATGCATTCTTTAATTTTGTTTTTAAATAAAGTTGTTCGAGTGAATAGTTTTTGAAAAATTAATTTTCAAAATCAAAATTTTGAAAAAAAAAATGAAAACATTTTTTTTAAACAATTTTTTTTCAAAATTTTACGTAATTAAGTATTATTTTTGTATTCAATATTCAATGCTCTCATTAATTTTTGATCAAACACAAAAAACTGGATGTCAAAATGTTTTGTAGTTTTTGCGAAAATCAAAAATAACAAAAACTACTTTTGTTCTAAGAAAAGCCTTTTATTTTAGTTTTTATACGTCTTTGGATTCTTACGTGAATTTACGATTGAAAGGATTAACTTTCTTTTTACTATTCTTTTAATTATCGTCTTATAAGCATACAATAATGTGACAAAGTACTGGATTAACCATATTTCACACATTTTTTCGTTGAGAACACCTGCGTGAGAGCATTGGTTTAAAATTGACCTGCCACTTTTTTATTATGGTGGGGTCGGCTTGGCTTAGGTGCATTTACGAAAGAAAGGATTAACTTTAAATAAACAGTAATTATGTATTTTATCTAAATATGCATGTATTTATTATTTAAATTGATTTCAAGATTCAGGAACATTTTTGTTCTTATTTCGCAATTGCATTTTTCTGTCACTAGTTAGGGCGTGTAACGCTGCATTATTTAAAAAACATTCGCAGATCAATATTAATCCAATGCTCTCACGCAGGTGTTCTCAATGAAAAAATGTGTTATTGTATGCTTATAAGACTGATAATAAAAAAATTTTACAAAAAAAGTTAATCCTTTCTTTCGTAAATGCACCTAAGCCAAGCCGACCCCACCATAATAAAAAAGTGGCAGGTCAATTTTAAACCAATGCTCTCACGCAGGTGTTCTCAATGAAAAAATGTGTGAAATATGGTTAATCCAGTACTTTGTCACATTATTGTATGCTTATAAGACGATAATTAAAAGAATAGTAAAAAGAAAGTTAATCCTTTCAATCGTAAATTCACGTAAGAATCCAAAGACGTATAAAAACTAAAATAAAAGGCTTTTCTTAGAACAAAAGTAGTTTTTGTTATTTTTGATTTTCGCAAAAACTACAAAACATTTTGACATCCAGTTTTTTGTGTTTGATCAAAAATTAATGAGAGCATTGAATATTGAATACAAAAATAATACTTAATTACGTAAAATTTTGAAAAAAAATTGTTTAAAAAAAATGTTTTCATTTTTTTTTTCAAAATTTTGATTTTGAAAATTAATTTTTCAAAAACTATTCACTCGAACAACTTTATTTAAAAACAAAATTAAAGAATGCATTTCTGGCTTTTCAAAATGCTATAGCATTACTCTGTAGGTATCACCGTTATTTTTTAATAATTTTTTTTCTGTTTTAAGTGATTTTTTTCTTAAATTGCCCCTCCCGCCTAAACGGGGGGAAATAGACCCCCCCCTCCCATACGATTTTTTTCTTGTCTAAGTCCAACCTACACGCCCTAGCTTTTTGTCACACCTTATGCCAATCACCCTGTATATGAAGTGTTGCGAACAATGAAAAAAAAGAAAGATTTTAATTATACGAGTATGTCCTCAAAGATGTTTTTAGATGCGTTTGAAGAAATAGGGAACGTTCTCACTGAGATTGTAAATAAATCATTATTTTCGGGACGCTGTGAAGACTATCGACCAATAAACGCGTTGCCAGTGTACGAAAAAATAATTGAAAAGATAGTTAAAATACAACTACAAAGTTATATAGACAGTTGCAATATCATCATCGATAATCAGTTCGGGTTTCGAAGTCAGCATTCCTGTGAGACTGCTTTAAATTATGTCCTGTTGAATTGGAAAGAAGATCTAGCAGAGGGGTCTACCATTATTGCTGTATTCTTGGACCTTAAACGAGCATTTGAAACTATAGACAGAGGAATATTAATACAAAAATTGAAGCAATATGGCATTCGTGACAAAGAGTTGAAGTGGTTCACATCATATCTTGATCAGAGAACTCAAAAAACAGCAGTAAATGGAATACGTTCGGAGGAAACATCAACATTCTTGGGAGTACCTCAAGGCTCGATACTAGGGCCCGTTTTGTTTCTACTGTATATAAATGACGTATGCAAAAGTTTAAAATATTGCAAAATAGTATTGCCGATGATGTCCGAATATACATTGTGGGGAAGGATGTTTCAATGATAACTCAGCAACTACAAGAAGATCTCGAAGACCTAAGCATCTGGTTAAAAGCGAATAAACTAAAGACGAATGTTCAAAAGACAAAGTCGATGGTATTTAAAACGCAGTGCAATATAAACTTAATAATAGACAATGAAAACATAGAGCAAGTAGATCAAATAAAGAATTTAGGTGCGATAATTGACCAAAATTTAAAGTTTGATAAACATGTAAACTATATAGTTAAGAAAATATCTAAAAAAGTGAATTTTTTTCGAAGAATTAAAAGCAAGCTAGATTTTAATGCATCTGTTAGAGTATACAATGTTATAATCAAACCGCATTTTGAATATTGTTCATCTGTGCTCTTCCTGTTAAGTGATAGTAACATATATAGGATGCAAAAATTACAAAACAAAGTTATGAGAATTATTTTAAAATGTAATCGTTATACTAGTATATTGAATATATTAAATCGTCTTAAATGGTTAAGTGTTAAACAACAATTGGTAACAGATGTTCTTTTGTTAATTCAAAAAATGAGAATGGGTGAAGTGCCTTGTTATTTTAGTAATCTTATTATGTATGTAGGTGAAGTTCAACCATATCAATTAAGAAATGTAAATGATTTGCGACTCCCAAATTATAGAAATACAATAACACAAAATAGTATCATATATAAAAGCTTTAAAATTTTTAATTCAATGCCAGAACATGTTAAATTAGAAACAAATTTTAATAATTATAAGCTTCATGTTAAAGAATTTGTAAAAAATAGTTTTTAAGATATTAAATTATGTAATATAATAGCTTAATACTTTAGTATGCTAAATAAATACTAAAATACTAAATTTTATCAATACGAAAGAATGATTTTGTTAATTTCACAAAATTTTTGAAATTCTGCATCATTTTTTTTCAATTTAACAAAATATGCACTACAAATAATATTGTCAGTTTAACAAACCAAATTTTGTTAGTAAAACAAAATAAAACAGAGATTTTAGTCACATCCACACATTTTTTTTTTAGTTGTAAACAAAAATGTTTGTTGTATCTACAAAAAAATTATTTTGTAAATTTTTGTCAATGTTACAAAGTTTTTGTTTAATTATTTTTTGTTAAAAAAAATGAAAACATTTTTGTTAAAATGAAAAATGTTTTTTTTTTTAGTTTGAGTTATTTTGTTATATTGATAAAATAAAATTATTTTTTTGATCATGACAAATCTTTTGTGTAATCTTGGTTTGGTATAGTTCAGATTTGGTTTTTGTAAAAAAATTGATGTAAGATGAACTGAATTTAACAAAAATTGCGTATTAACGATACGCCCTCACAGATGAGTCCATATGAGATCGCAGAGGCGAAACGCCAATTTTTGTAGACTTAAAAGTTGACAAAAAAATTGACAAAAAAAATTTTGTTATTTCAAAAAAAATCAATGTGTTAGCTGCTTAACAAATTAATTTTGTGGATACAACAAAATATTGTTTGTCACCACAAAAAATGTCTGTAATTTTTATCAATTTGGTAAAACGTTTTGTTGGACGTAGGTATATTGACAGAAGTTTTATCAGCTCAACCTACAGTTTTATCAAATATACCTAGATTTTATTATCAGTGTACGAGTAGATGCCAGTAAAATATAAATAGACATTAACTGAATAGTTGACTGCTGAAATAAAAATGGGTTATCTTTCAATATTAAAAAATGCAGTATTGTAACATTTTCAAAAGTTGAGTTTTTCGCTTTAAATTGACAATGAAATTTCTAGAGCTAACTCGATGTTGGGTTTTATTTCTAGAAATTCTAAGTCTTTTGAAGATTCTTATGCTCTTAAAACCCTTTATATATCCCTTGTCAGAGTATTGTTGAAGTATTATTTTATTATATGCAATCCCTTTACACCTTGACATAATCTAATATCCATAGAATTGAAAACGTTCAGAAAAGATTTACCAAATTTGCCTTACGAAAGATTTTTAGAAATTCAAGTTTTCCTTCTTATGAGACCAGATGTACTTCAATTGATTTTAACCCTTTACTGATGAAAAGAAAACTGTATTCGGTACTCTTTGCTTTCGATGTTCTGAATTCAAACATTGATTGTTCTGATTTGTTATCAATGTTCATTATTTATGTGGCTTCCCGTAGTTTGTGACCTAGAGATGGTAATTTTCTATATGATCCTTTTCACATCACAAATTATGCTTAACACAATCCAATTACAAATTCTTGTCTTGCTTTCAATGAATTTGATCTTATTATTGATTTTGATAAAAGTTAGGTATATAAGCTCTCTGTGTTTGCATCTGCTGGGTCGTACGATAACAGATGTATAGAGAATTACTGTTCTGATTGGTAGGGTTCGGATCGATTCAACGTCACTACTAAAGGCATAACACTTTTTAGTGATGTTGTGTTGAAACGACTTTTTATTAGTCTTACACAGTGATTTTCTTAGATTTCGTCTGTTTTGGTTTTTATTTTTTTTTATATTTCAATGGCTGGTTATTTTAGAGTATTCGTGGGCTGAGAGCAAATTTTCTGGCTGCGTATATCCACACTGTTTCTAACAGGCCAGCTGTTTTGGCACTGAGTGAAACCCAAGTAGGTGAGGATTCCGATCCTACTGAATTTTTTATTCATGGGTATAGCTTGGTGCCATTATTCTTTTCCCACCATGGTTTCGCCATTTAATTAGGAATGATGTTGCATATCAGTTCTTACCACAATATGGTCGCTGCACCAACTCCTTCTTCAATTTTATGTGGTTTAAATTTTCCATTAATAAGCACATCATTTACTATTGTTTTCTCTATCGAAGTCCAAATCTGGATAGAGTTTCAACTTCTCACGAATTTGATACTCTTTCCGACTCCATCCAAAGAATTGTTTCCCTGTATCCTCACACTGAAATCGTTATTACGGGCGATTTCAATGTTCACAATTCTTCTTGGCTTCTCCATTCGGGCCAGACAACACCCGAAAGAATGTGTGTTGAGATTTTTGCTGAGTTTAACCACCTTACTCAGCTTGTCACCGAGCCTACTCGAATATCGGACGTTAATGGCCGAGCAGAGAATACTCTTGACTTGTTTCTTACCTCTGACCCTGATAAATACACAATAAGTGTTTTGACGCCTCTAGGCACATCTGACCACAGTTTTATATCTGCAAATTTCTCGTGTCAAACAAATCCAGTTAGAGAAAGAGCTCCTAGAAGAACCGTATGGCAGTACGAGAAAGCCAACTGGAACGGTTTGAATAACTTTTTCAGGATCTTTAACTGGTCACTATGCTTCCTCGATAGTGACGTAGACTCCAGCGCAGATATGATAACTAACATTATTCTTTTGGGAATGAAACATTTTATCCCGAATAGGGTTAAAAGTATCAGACCCAAGGATAATTCATGGTTTGATTTGAGCTGTAAAGAGGTTATCAAGGAAAAAGAGGTAAGCTTCCGGTGTTTTAGAGCCAACCCAACTGAGGAAAACCGGAAAAAGTTCAAGCAAGCCAGGAAGGCCTGCAACGCCCATATTCGACGGACCAAATTTTTACATGATCAAAAATCAAGGCAAAAAATACTGCAATGTCCAAAAGGCAGTAAGAATTTTTGGTAATTTGTAAAAAATATGAGGAATTCTTCCTCTTCCTCGGTTCCTAAGCTTGTTGTCAATGACACTCCTTTCGTTAGCTCTATTGATAAAGCTAACTTGTTTGTAAGGCAGTTCGCCGCAAATTCCACCTTGCCGGATAGTGTCATGAATCCCCCAATTCTTGAGCGCGTTAGTGATTCTATGGGACAAATCTTTTTTCGCACTCGTACCGTGGCAAGAGTCCTGAAAGATCTCGACATTCATAAATCCGCTGGTCCGGATGGTATCTCCGCTATTATTCTGAAGAGGTGTTCTTCCACGCTAGCAAAACCCCTGCGTAAGCTTTTCCATCTGTCCTATTCTTTAGGGCTCGTTCCGAGTGGTTGGAAAACTGCATTTGTTCAGCCAATTCCCAAAAAAGGCGAATCTTCTTCTCCTCTAATTATCGACCGATCGCACTAACGTCCCTTCTTTCTAAGGTCATGGAAACGCTGATTAATTATCAGCTTAAGAAATATCTTGAGGAACGAAAGCTTCTTAATGACCGGCAGTATGGCTTTCGTAGCAATAGGTCCACAGGTGATTTGATGGTTTATCTAACCGAAAAGTGGAACAAATCTTTACATTGTTTCGGAGAAAGTAAGATTATTGCACTTGATATTTCAAAAGGCATTTGATAAAGTCTGGAATCTTGCTCTTTTATCGAAAATGCGTGCTTTCGAGATCGACGAATCCCTACTTCTTTGGATTAGAAATTTTCTTTCGAACCGTTCAATACAAGTTGTACTAGACGGTTTCAAGTCTGAAACCCACAATATAAATGCTGGTGTGCCTCAGGGCTCCGTTTTGTCCCCAACCCTCTTCCTCATTTTTATTAATGATCTCCTGTCTGTAACTTC
The DNA here is from genome assembly GCA_963931855.1 of Philhelius festivus. Taxonomy (NCBI): domain Eukaryota; kingdom Metazoa; phylum Arthropoda; class Insecta; order Diptera; family Syrphidae; genus Philhelius; species Philhelius festivus. The sequence continues at coordinate 69,488,430 of OZ007555.1, forward strand.
TAATCCAATTAATTGTTTCGCTGACGATAGTACTCTTAGCTTTTCATATTCGTTTTCAGACTCACATCACTCCTCTTCGGACGTGGAACTGCAACGACAAAATATGATAAGCACATTAAATTACGACCTAAACAGCATTGTGCAATGGGGAATAAGAAACCGTGTCGAAATTAATGCTTCGAAAACCCAATGCTGTCTTAAGGACTATTCACATGAGAGCGACCAACGACCAGCGAATAAAAAAACAAATGGGATTTAAAACAAATATAAGCCTAAATTCTTCACAAAAACTTTACAAAAGGGTAGGAATCTAGTTTAATTTTAAATCCCATTTGTTTTTTTATTCGCTGGTCGTTGGTCGCTCTCATGTGAATAGTCCTTTATATCGTTAAAGCGAGGTATACCCCCCTTGCCACTATCTATGAGTGGCACTTGCATCAATGAAACTGAACATCTCGATATTCTCGGTATGTGCATCACCAACCACCTTTTGTGGAACACTCTCATACGCGATGTTGCCAAAAATGTTGCAAGATGTTTGGGTTTTCTGAGACGGTGCAAGAAATTTGTCTCTTCTTCTGATCTGGCTACAATCTATAAAACCTATATACGTCCAAAACTTGAGTATAACTCCCATCTATGGGCTGGTGCTCCAGTAACTTATTTAAGTCTATTGGACAGTATTCAAAGTAGAGCCTTTAAAATGATTGGTGATAATAACATCATTGACTCATTTACGTCACTCCAACATCGTCGTAATGTTTCTTGCCTCACCCTTTTTTACCGTTATTATAACGGCATTCCTCCCCTTAAACAATTTAACCGTAATACTCGCACTTCTTGGAATGCCCATCAGTTTACCCTTGAGCCCAACTTCGGCCGTACTGTGAAGTACAGAGATTCGTTCTTCAGCCGTACTACGCGAATGTGTAATTCTTTGTCACGCTCTGTCATTAATGCTCGGGCATTAATTGGAGATCAGAAACATTCCAATCATCCAATGATTGTTACATTTTTAGTTCCTATGTACAATTTACTTATATATCGCGCTTAATTTTTTTTTATTTAACGCAGTCTGTTAATTTTATACGTACATACTTCCTTTATTGTTTTTTTAAAGTAAGAAAACAGAATCACTTTCTAAGTTAAAACATCGAATGGCGTGCATTTTTGATAACAACAAATTTTTATGAGTTGACTTTGACGTTTAAGGGACAGCTGATTATTTGCCACATTTTCGCAAGTATTTCTTAGGGGGTGTGTATGCAAACATAATTCGAAAAGTTATATCTTTGCCGTATCTGTTATTCTGTTATAAATTTTCTATTATGAATCATAAAAGATTTCCACCATAAAAGATCTTTTATGATTGTTATCCAGAGGTTAGAACTTTTATAAAAGTCTGTTAAGCAACTTCGAAAACGAACTATGATCTGCTATCATAATCAGTTTTGATTAAGTAAAATATACACTAAAAATAAATTCTTAGGTAACATTGATAAAAACGTTGTTGTTGACCTTCAACAAAACAATTTTATTGTTTTGATTAAATTTTATCAATACGAAAGAATGATTTTGTTGATTTCACAAACTTTTTGAAATTCTGCATCATTTTTTTTCAATTTAACAAAATAAGCACTACAAATAATATTGTCAGTTTAACAAACCAAATTTTGTTAGTAAAACAAAATAAAACAGAGATTTTAGTCACATCCACAAATTTTTTTTAGATGTAAACAAAAATGTTTGTTGTATCTACAAAAAAATTATTTTGTAAATTTTTGTCAATGTTACAAAGTTTTTGTTTAATTATTTTTTGTTAATTTAACAGAAAATGAAAACATTTTTGTTTGAGTTTGAGTTATTTTGTTATATTGATAAAATAAAATAATTTTTTTGATCAGGACAAATCTTTTGTGTAATCTTGGTTTGATATAGTTCACATTTGGTTTTTGTCAAAAAATCGATGTAAGATGAGCTGAATTTAACAAAAATGTGAGATCGCAGAGGTGAAACTCCAACTTTTGTGGACTTAAACGTGAAAAAAAACTATTTTAAAACAAGAAACATTCTCAAATTGAAAGTTATCATTTTTATTAAGGTGACAAATAAATTTTGTAGATTCAACAACACACATTTGTTAAATTGACAAAATATGTTGATTTAACAAAACAATTTTGTTAATCCGATAATGAAAAAAAAAAATTATAACATTAACAAAAAAAATTGGTGATACAACAAAAGAATTGTTAATATGACAAATTAATTTTGTAAATTATATATATTATATTTTTGTTATTTTAACAAATCAATCTGTTAGCTTGACAAATTAGTCTTGTGGATACAACAAAATATTGTTTGTTACCTCAATAAATTTCTGTAATTTCTATCAATTTGATGAAACGTTTTGTTGGACGTATATTGACAGAAGCTTTATCAGCTCAAGATTTTATTTTCAGTGTAAGTTTTAGGAAATACCATGGCAATATTATTATTCTTATTTGTTTATATGATTATGTGGTTTAGTATATTTTCTTACATTGTTTTAAGAACATTTCGTTGTTATAACTGTATAATAATTGAAATCTTTAATGAAAAAAATCAGAAAAGTTTGTCTTTTATGATTTATAAAAGATTTTGGCATGCTGAATACCAAAAATGCAATTTGTAAAAGATTTTTTTTGGGTTCGAACGTTTGACAGTTGATAACAGATTTCTTAGCATGCCGAATTCCAAAATTAAAATTCGTGAAATATTTTTCGACAGTTCAAACTTTTGATATTAAGGTTTCTCGAATATTACAACAACATTTTGAGTGAACTACCACCAAGTGTGTATTAATTTGGCTGGAGTTAAAGCTATTTCACGGGTGCCAAACCGATCATCAGAATTCTTTATTAGTGGTTTATTAGCTTAGCCTTTATACTTTCAAGTTAAATCGAAAAAAACTTTTTGAAATAAAATAATCATAAAGTATGTGTAAACGCGTTAAAAGTTGTCAAATACTTAGCGAAATTGTTATAATTAAGATTTAAATACATGCTGAAAATGTATACAAATAGACCAATAAATACCGCAAAAGCAGATAGTAAGTACCTATTATTGATAAGACTTCAATTAAGCAAAATAATAATTAATACATATTCTTGAAGTGTTAAACAAATATAACTAGGTGATTCTCAGCAAACTGATACGTTTTGATGTCTTCCGGCTATTTCCGTTTCTTTACATCAACTGTGAATCATGTGATTGTCGTAGGGCAACATCGATTCCGAAATAAATAAATAGTGCATACATTTTAAGAAATTTATTGTTTTTTACATTATTAGATTTTTACAATCAGTTTCTTGCGACCAAAAATTGCCAACACAATTAAGTCTCATCACTAAGTGCAGTGCTAGTAGTGCATAGCCTACCACTCAAAAAAAAAAAACAAAAAATAGAAATAAAAAAGAATTGTAAAATAAACAAATGCAATTACAAATTCAAAAGTATGCACAATAACACACGCGTTAAAGCCTCGTTCATGACATAATTCAGTCCTGAGATAAATAATCTTCAGATTGGCATAGTCCTTGGGTATATATACCAGTTCTATAGTGAACAGCTAAGATAATCTTCATTCCCAAAATAGAGACAAAAGATACAACCCATCCAGGTCCTTCACGCCAATAAGCTTAACATTCTTACATTAAAAATTTTATTCACAAGAAGAGGCTGCCCTGAGGGAGGGTACTATCACCCTTGTTGTGTAGTCTTGTACTGGATGAATTGTTAGAAAATCTGACTTCCCAAGACAAGTGGACTTACAATTATACGGAAATGGTGTCTATGTGTAGGATTATCAATAAACCCCTCCAAGACGACAATAATTTCTACCATTTACCATCAGGAAAAGGCTTCTGGTACATATAAAACCTAAAGTTAACTGGTGAAGTAATTGAAACGTAGAGGGAGGTAAAATATCAAGGAATTACACTAGATAATAGTAAACTCCTCTGTAACATACACTTAGTCGGGAAAGCCACAAAGGCCCTAATGATTTGGAAGAGACTTGCAGGCAAGTAATGGGGCTGCGAACTTAAAATCCTCAGGTGGATGTACACTGTGATTGTAAGACCCATCATTACCTATATGGTGTGGTTGCATGGCACAAGATAACCGAATTATCAAGAGCTAGGCAAAACCTAGACTCCTTACCAAAAATAGGCGCATCAACCCCTTTAACATAGCTTGAGTCATATTGCGGAGTAGGAGAAAACATTCATGTCGATTACAGAATTCGCAGAATTTTACTCCCGGTGAGTTAACTCGATCCGTTGACCTTTCGCATCCGCTGTAAAACTGAATTATGAAATTCGCCGGATGAACTACATACACTGTCGATTCCTAAATTTACCTTATCATTTATGAACTTTTGTATCGACACTGTCAGTTATAGACATGTTGTCAATGGCCTAGGCTTTGATAATAGCATCGCTATCGATCAGCAAAATCAAGCATCGTTGTGCGTGGTTAGTACTTAAATGGGGGACCATGTTTTTTCTTTTTTTTGATTAGTTTTTCGTATTCTATTAAAATTTGTTAAACAAACACTTAAACATTCATTATTATAAGCTTTCGACTTACATTTTTTTTTTTTTTCGTTTAATTAACAATTCACTTCAGATTCGTCTCAAAATTGGGGCGAATGTAAAATGATAGAAATTGTATGGAGTGCGAATGTATTGCGAATTCAGTATTACCATATAAGTTGAACAAAATGTCGGTGTTGCAGGGATTGTTACCGACATTCGTTCAACTTTCATTTGCCGGATTCAGTAATAGCAAAAGTTTGGAAATCAATTGAAACTGTCACTTTAGCTCTTTCGCCGAATTCTGTAATAGGGTTGATTATTTATCAAACACAAAATTAAACAAGAAGAGGAGGCAAGTAGATTCAAGAACTGGAAAAAATTTCTAACGCTAAGGCAGGCTAAACTACTTCTGGGCAATTGCTACCAGGAAAGTTTCAAAAACTACTTAAACTTAAGTAGGGACAACCTAAGAATAATAACAAGTATCCTTAATTGGTGTAGTAAACAGTGCCATATGTAAATTTTGCAATATGCATGAGGATACACCAGACCACATACTAGGAAAATGGTGTTCACTAATGCACCAAAAGAAAAACCAACAAGGACAAAATTGGTTAGAAGAGGGCGACCTATCCTCTTTCAAGGTGCCCCGAATACTAAAATTTCTAAGAGCAATAGATTTGGAGTACAAACTCTAAGATGAACAATCTCATCAAGATTTATGTGGGGCACAATAGATCTCTAGGTTTCAGTGCAATACCCCAAATACATAATTCATTCATTCAACATAAGTTAAGAAATCAGCTTCTGGTCAATAATACTATTTAAAGTTTATTGTTGGGCATAGTATCATTATTCATTATTGACCATCCTTTATGGCAAAGGTTTAATATGAAGATTATTCGGATCTTCATCTGATCAAGACGTAGGTATGGCAGGCTAAAAGTATAAAATTACCCTTTACTACTTTTTAACAAAAATGTATGACCTGGGTAAAAAGAGTTGATACATGCTATGCATATTTAAGATGAGGACGAAGAAGGCTGTTGTAAAGAGCGATGGCAAAATAGGAATCTTGTAATGCCTTGTACCATCGCTTAATAAACCCTATAGAGTTAATCTTGTTGACAAATAAATTGATCAAATCAAGGCTAGTGGTAAAATGAACTCCAAGTACTTTGAATTTCTTTTCATTTTCATTTCTTACTCATTTCCCAACATATAATAGGGTTAATAGTTAAACCGCTCTTATTACACAAAATAACAAATGTGATTATATCAACTTGCTAAAGCAAATTATCACTTGCGTATTAATGTTTTAAAAAAAATTTCATATCATCCGTAAAAATAAGAATTTCACTATAACTTATACAAAAATATACATCATTGGTAGTTATGCTAAATAGAAATGGCCCTAAATGACTACCCTAGGGAGCTGCAGATTTATCAATAAACGGTTTAAGATAGCTAAATTTTTCTTTTTTAGTTCAGAGCAGAGTCTGAGTTGTCAAAAAATAAATTGTGTTTTTTTTAGTTCAGAGTGTTTAAAGCTTCGAATATGTATTTCTTTTTTCGTTCTGCGCATGTTCAGAGTGCGCTCTGAGCTCAGAACATAATCACTAAGCAGACAGAGTTAAATGCTTAACACAAGCATTTGACAGGTGGAAATTAAAAAAATAAATGGTGAATATGCTTGACATGTTCGGACTCTGTTCAGAGCTCTATTCTGAACTTAAAGGAAAAACGCCTTACAAGATAGTTTAGAGATTTCCCTGTAATTACATGTGTACGTCTATGTAGTATGATACAGTTTTTAAAACAGTCATAAAACATTTAAAGCATTTCCAATTGAAAAGACGGTCCCCATACTGATGACAGCATCTTGTGATAATAAATTTTTTATTTCTTTATGACGTTAACATTGTGAAAGGATTTAAATTTCATTTGCATTAAAATTTGATTACTCGTTAAAAAAAACAAGACAACAGTGATCACGTTCACGATCGTGACATACTTCTTATTAAACTTCGGTTGTAAAATGATTTAATCAAAAGTTTTCCCAAACCTTTAATCACCGAAAGTTGACATACTGTGGTGTTTGATGTGGAAAAAAATACTGCTTAACGAATGCCTTTTTTGTATTTCTGAACCTAAACCACTTGACTTACATATTAAATTCTTAATGTTAACTTAAATACTTTGGAGTTAGATTTTTCAATGAAAAGTGGCAAAATGACGTCGCTCAACAGACTTTGATAAAACAATTTTACTGTTCGTTCAAAGAAGGCACCTAGTGTCGGCGCTATAGAAAATATTGTGGTATTTACGTTTCGGTCAGAACGAAACGATTGGAAACAAAATATTTTAGTTGAATGAACGATTAAAAACATTTAGTATCGTGCTTAGGGGCCAGTTATAGCTATCATTGAAATGCATCATTGGAACAAATCAGTGGAATGCTGACTTAATTTTTTTTTGACAAGCCAGTTATAGCAATCATTGAAAAATTGGTCTCAGTAAAAGATCCTGTCAGTGGTTGATTACAACCAATTATATGCATTTGAGGTTAGAGTTGATCATTGAAAGGAAAACTGACATTTGAGAAATAGCAAGAGAATCGAACACGTCCAGTGGAACGTTTGCGTTCCATAAAAATTGTTCATTAAAATTGATTTCTATCAGTAAAATAATAAAAGTGGATTTAAAAGAAAGTTTAAATCAGAATTTTGTATTTTATAGAGTAAAAAAATTTTAACCATTTTACCAATTAAATCCATTGCAGTTTGTTTATTCGTCCTAAAAATTGGAATGAAAATTTTCAATGATGCATTTCAATGATAGCTATAACTGGCCCCTTAGTCTCGTTCGAAACGATACGGCTGGATAAAAATTATTTTGATTGTTCATTCAATCGATTGATTGAAAAGATCGAATCCTTGCACCAATCAATCATTACATAATTGATTCGATCTTTCAAAATAAACGATTGGAAAAGCTCTAATTTAAACAATTACGTATATTATTTTAGGTAAATCTTACATTTTTTTTAAATCGTTTCTAATTACATTCAAATATCTTGTTTACATAACATTCAAGATTGCTCTTCGATTCTAGGTATGGTACTTGGAATGGTCTTTAAACTAAGTTATGAAACAGATATTAACGGCATCTGCCATAGAACTGATTTTCTTTTTATTTTCGATTTTTGTGTTAACCTGACTTTATTCCAATGAAAACTTGTTCACAGGATCTCCTTTAATTTAATAATATGGCATATCAAAATTTCAAACAAATTAAAAAGAAAATACATAATAAGAAAATTATTTACTTTTTAAAGAACGAATGTGTAAATATAAAAACAAGTTCGTGTGACCCTTTCATTTATTTTATTCAATTTGTTGAATTGTTATCTCAACAATTTTGAAATAATATAATATAATAACTTTAATTCAAACAGTAACTCTTGTTGTTGAATTAAACGATATTTGTTTATACAAAATTTTAGTTGAATTAGTAAGGGGGATCATTTCGTAATTTTCTAAACGATAATCGTCGACGATATCGTCCATAATTTGCTTCACGTAACTCGACTACTATCGTCTCGTCATCGATCACAGTTTTAGAGATTTGTATGCATTTCAGAAACTCTCAAACTGTAGTCAATCTGTCAATTCAATTGAAAACAATACAAAATGTCAATTTACAGTGGAAACTCAATCACTCAACTACAGTCACCTACAAAATTCAAAATTAATGCAAGACGATACCTATTTAGCTATCGTCCAAACGCTATCGTTTTGACGATTATCGATTTACGTGAATCAAAAAAAGGCAACGCTATCGTTCAAACGATATCGTCTGACGATAATCGAGTTACGGAATGACCCCGAAGATGTTAAAGCTGTTTTAGTATGAAACTAGGTTAAAATAACGATTTTGCAAATTTTAATCCAATATAGCAGCATAAACTTTTATTAAAGTTAAAATCATCTAATACCCATTTTATTATTTTAGTATTATCCTAACTTCATGACTTTAGACATTTACAAACGTCAAAAAAACGCTGTTTAATTAGTTTTTGCACAAACTGACATTTTTTAAGGTGTGTTCAGAAGCAATTTATTAAAAAAATTGTTAGTACCATACTATGCGAAAAGTCACTAAGCAAAATTTTAATAAATTTAAGAAGATCTAGTTTGATTATTGTTCCTTCTCTTCAATGAGAACATTATAAACTTATTGGCTCAAAATTTTAGTTGTATAAGTACAATGTTAAAGCTGTTTTAGTAAGAAAGTAGTAGCATCATACATTCTCTACCCTTTTATTAAAGTTAAAATCATCGAATACCTATTTTATTTTTTTTGTATCGTACTATTTACAAACGCCACACAAGGTCTGTTTACTTAGTATTTTGAACGAACTTTTATTGTTTTAGGTGTGTTCAAAAGCAATTTATTAAGAAAATTGCTTTACGATACTATTTCGAAAATTTTTAAAATTAAAAATGAGTTAGCAAACTACTTCTTAGCAAATTGTTAAGGAATATCATACTAATACCTTAACACTAGGCTTTTTTTTTTTTTTATAATCTACCCGCGCTAGAAATGTTTTTTATTTATGAAAAGAGTTTTTTAAAAAAGAAAATCAACTTTATTCAATGAGAGTGGGACAAAGACTAACTATCAAAGTATCTTAAGAATATCTTAAATAAATCGAGTGTTGAATCTGATGTGTTGGTGGTGGTTGATTTTTGATGCCTTAGAGATTTTTATGACCACTTGATGAATATTGTTTATGGTATCACTCTCGGTCTATGATGCTGAAGTGGATCTTTGTTAATGTTATCTTTGTTTATATTAGATATCGATGTCGACTCCAATGCTGAAGTGGAAAATGATGCTGTGGTATTGTGTATTGTTTCACATGGAGCTGACTCTGCTATGTTTGTATCATAAATTAGGGTTGGATACATAACTCCCCCCTCCTTAGAATTGTTGTTCCACCAGGGACAATTTATTTTCAAACTGCTTTTGTATAGGAGAATTATTATTATTACAAATATTGAGAGTATTATAATACTATGCACAAAATATGATATGCTTGAGTGTTGTTGGAGTTTATACATTTTTTCGTCAATAATACTTATGTTTTCAATGTCTTCTAATTTGGTTTCCTTATATTCTTTAAAGTTAGATATGTTTGCATATAATTCAATATTATCAAGATAGGTGGATTTTTCTTCAATGTTTATTAAGTTAACAAATGTTTCATCATTGACACTTACTTTACAATTTTCAAAATTAATTAATACGTTATTTAATATCTGAATTTTATCTCTTTCATCACACCCAGTTTTTAAATTGACTGCAGCATTTTTTATTAACAATTTTCCCTGTTCCATTTCTATTACATTATTTTTTTCTTTATTGATTATCTTGGTACAATTCTTATAATTTAGGCAATTTTTATAATTTTTCAAATGTATTAATTCTTTTTCTTCAAATAATAATTCTTTATTTTCATACATTAAAATATAGTTATCATCTAAATTTAACATTTCTTGGTTTGCATTAGGCAAGTTTGTTACAAAATATTTATTCATTCTTAGTATAATCTTTGGAATACTGATTACAAAAATAATTTCGTCATTAAATGTAGCGGTGGATAATTTAATATTTTTTAATTTATCAAAATCTATTTCATATCTTTTTATTTCTTCACTGTTTAGCATTGATCCGATCATTAGGTTTAATTTACTTGAAAGAATATTACTCTGTATCTTTTCAACAAAATATTTTATTTTATTTAGTTTTAATCTTATTTCTAATTTTATTAATCTATTTACATAATTTGTACTTTCTTTTTTTGAATTAAGGAGATTAAACTTATGCAATTCTTGAAATTCATGGAAGATTTCGTTTATTCGTTTATGGAATATGTTATTTATTTCAACTTGTTTATTCATGTTTACAATTAATTCGTGATTATTTTCTTTATTTATAATTAACATATCTTCAATATTCTTTCTGTCACTTTCATCCATAGTACCAAACAAAAACTTTAGCACATTTCCCCCTATGTTCATTAAACTTCTTTTTACTCTGTGTTGAATTACACTTTTGATTTCAGATCTTATTTCGTTTATTTCTCGATATATTTCTTCCGGAAATTTTATGTCTTTAAGAGTGTTTATATTTGTTACTACTAGATTTAAAACTTCATCTATTCGACTTGTATTTATTCTATGCGCAATATGGATATAGTTTTTTACAACTGAAACTTTATTTAGTTTGATTTTGACAAAACCTTCTTGGTTATTTATATTTTCAATGATAATTTCACTGCTTACTCCCAGAATTATTAAAATCAATATTTTTATGACGGCAATTCTATTTTCTTATATTGCTACAACTTGGAATATTATCCGGATCTAAAGCACTATCTTCTATTCTGCTTGAACTTCCAAAGCTAACTAAAACATCGGAATTTTTATCTGATTCTTCTTCGCTTCTATTTTTAGATTTGTTTATATTTTTATCTGCGATATCGTTTATCAAAGATGTTGTTGTTGGAACAATTGATGTCGTTCTCTTCTTCTTACTCTTATAGAATTTATTTGGTATAATATCGTTTAGATTTTCGTATTTAGTTTTTCTTTCCCTCTGTATGTTTATAGGGTGTTCTTGCTTTGTATTTTTATAAAAGAACCTTGGAGCTCCCTTGTTATATTTCTTATGATGATTTACAATAAAAGCTTTTTCCCTAGTTTCTTCGTATTCTTCCCTATCCTTATTTAGTTCGTTAATTGTCTTTTCTTTCAAAGATTTATATTTTTCGAATAATATTTCTTTATCAACTCTACCTGTATGTATATCAAAAGGTTTTTGCTTAACTGTTGTTAAAAAAGAATTATTGTAATAATAGACTGCTTTGTAAACTAGATTAATTTTATCTAAAATATTTTTTGCTTCTTTTCCATTCAGTAAACACCTATATTTTTCCTCTATTGTAGAATGAGCTCTTTCAATAGGAGAGTTTCCCGTATGTGATCTTGGTTTGGTAAAATGAAATTCTATATTTAGATCCTGTAGTAAAGCCTTAATTAAGTGTTGGTCGAATTCATTATCTGCTACTATCTTCGTGGGTTTATCATGATGAGCTATATTTTGCATTAATGCTTCTTTAATGTTTTCTCCTGATGAATCGTTTAATAGAGTTAAAGTTACTCTCTTACTAAATTTGTCAATTGTGGACAAAAATTTAAGACTAGCTAGAATAATAATGTCAATGTGTACTATTTGATTAATATCATGGGGAGTCTCTGTTACTTTAAACTTTGGTTTGATGGGGTGACGATCATATTTATTTTGTCTACAAACATTGCAACTGTTTATAACTTCTATTATAACTTTTCTCAAATTAGGAAAATATATGTGATTCTTTAATCCAACGTAATTTTCTTCAATTCCAGAGTGACTGGTTTCTAATTCGTGATAAATTTTGATTTGTTCTGTAGCTTCCTTTTCGGTTCGAATTTCTTTTGCTAAATAGCTACATTTATAAAATTTAATTTTTGTTGTATTAAATAGTTTTATTAACTTCTGTTGAAGTAAATTATATAGATGTTCATTCTGGCAATATATTCCTGTTTGTTGTATTTTTAATAACTCTTTAATCCTTTCCTCAAATTCTGAAGATTCAATTATTTTTGGAGATAATATAATAACGGTTCTATTATTGATTAAATTTTGGCTTCTTACTTTTCTACCATTATATTCGTCGTCTACAACAATTTGTTGTTTGAATTGATTAACTGCTTTTTCAACTATAGGGAAATGGTCCAGTAATTCCTCTTCTTTCGAATGCCTTGTGGCTAAATCTGATTCCGTTTCTAAATGATTTATTTCGTTTCTACTTTCTCTACTAAGGTAATCTGCGACTGTGTTTTGTGTACCTTTTAAATAGTCGATGTCAAAGTTATATTCTCCTAGAGACAAAATCCATCTCTGAAGCCTTGGCGAAATATCTTTACCTAAACTTTTTGTCTTAAGCCATTTAAGAGGTTGGTGATCAGATTTTAATATAAACTTCTGTCCATATAAATAAGGTCTTAGGTATTTTGTTGACCATACGATTGCTAATAATTCCTTTTCGGTGGTGGAATAGTTTCGTTCATGATCATTTAAAGTTCGACTTATGAATGTAATTGGGTGTTTGTCCTGGGATAACACGGCTCCAATAGCGAAATTGCTAGCGTCCGTAGTTAAAACAAACGTTTTACTGAAGTTTGGATAAGCTAATACAGGAGGGGATATAATTGATTGTTTTAATTTTTCGAACGATTTAATGTATTCTAAATTTTGAATATCAATTTTGTTACCTTTCTTAAGGAATTTGGTCATAGGACATGCTATGCGTGCATAATCTTTGATAAATTTTCTATAATATCCCGTGAGTCCGAGGAACGATTTAATCTCTGTAACTGTCTTAGGAATTGATATTTTTTGAATAGCGTGTATCTTATCCTCGTTAGGCTTTAAACCGTCTTTAGTGATTATATGTCCTAAAAATTTGGTTTCCCTTTTTAGAAATTCGCATTTATCAATTTGAACTTTCAAGTTATATTTTCTTAAACGATCAAATATTTTATTTAAATTGATCATATGTTCTATTAGAGAAGTACTGAAGACAAGGATGTCATCCATGTAAACTACGCATATTTTATTTATAAGTCCCTCTAAAACTTCGTTCATCATGCATTGAAATGATGCTGGGGCGTTTTTTAACCCAAATGGCATTCTTAAAAATTCGTAGTGACCGTTAGGTACACTAAAAGCTGTTTTCTCGATATCCTTAGAACTAACTAGTATCTGATGAAACCCTTTAGCTAAGTCTAGAACTGAGAAATATTGAGCTCGTCCTAATTTGTCAAGAATGTCATCTATATTAGGAAGCGGATATTTATATTCAATTGTGTTTTCATTAAGCTTGCGGTAATCAATTACCATACGCCATTTATCTTTCCCTGAATTATCTGTTTTCTTTTTTACCATCCATACTGGAGAATTATATGGAGATATTGATTTTCGTATTATATTGTTGCGTAACATTTCATCTATTTGCTTATTTATTTCAATTTCGTGTATCTTAGGATAACGGTAAATTTTAGTAAAGATTGGAGTTTCATTTTTTGTTCGAATTGAGTGAACAGTTTGCGTTGTAGCACTGAGTTCTTGACCATCTTTATAGAATGTATCTCTATTATTTTTTAAAAATGTAATAAGTTCATTCTTTTCTTCATTATTCAAACCATTGTGTAAGAATTGACTCATGTCATTTGAGTTATCTTCTAACGTTAGTATTTCATTATATTCAAAAGGACACTCATTTACGTTGATTGCCTCTACTTTATTTGTTGGCGAAGAAATGAATTTAATTTTGTTTTTATTTATTTCTAAATATCCTTCTTTAAGGTTAATGATACCTCCTATTGAATTAAGTAAATTTGTACCTATAATTCCCTCAAAATTCTTCTGACTAAAATTGGTTAATTTCCAATCCATTGTTGCATTGCAATTAAACTCTATTGGAACATTTGTTGTTATTTCTTCATCGATAAACAAATAAGAATTTACTGTGTTAACTTTAACAGCGTTTTTTAATTTTCTTCTTCTTATATTTTTTAACTTATTTTGATCTAGAAGAGTCATGGTAGATCCGGTATCTACTAAAACTTTCAACTCTTCGTTTTCTACTTTTAGTGTTACGATTGGTAGTGAGGCTGGCTCCCTATTATAAAATTTACCTGTTCTTCTGAGTTTAAATCTTGTTCAGTGATTCTATTAACTTCCATTGGTTGTGCCCTATCATTCTCGAATCTCCTATTCTGACTTTGATTTCTATTCTGATTGTGATTAGAATGATTAAATCCAAATCTAAAATTATTTGGGTTACTGTTCCCGAACATTCTTTGCCGATTTTGTCTAATCTGCTCAGATGAAATTCTATTGTCATACCTCGGTCTAAAATTGTTATTTTGATTGTTTTGTCTAAAAGGGTTAACATGATTGTACATATTATTGGAAGGGTTTTTTTGTGGGGCAAAATTTTTATTTGGTTCTTGGACTTTTTTTATCATATTATTTGTTTCAAGAAGGTCGTATGCCTCCATAATAGTTTTTGAATTACTAGCAATAACAATTGCCTTTTGGCTTGGTGACATTGTATTTTTAAATGCTTCTAAAGCAATTGTCTCATTACTATTTTGAGTATAGATTATATTCGGTTCTAACTGTGATTTTGTTTGCAGTTCTTGCAATAAGCTATCGATTTTTATATAATTTTTAATTGTATCGTTTTCATTTACAGAATTTATTTCGGTTATAAGTCTTAAATATGATTTTTTGATTCCGAATTTTCTTACCAGTTGCTCTTTAATCTGTGTCCATGGTGCAAGGTGTTGCAAACTGTTAGTTGCTCTAAGTGCATCATCTTGGATTTTCTGGTGGACAACGAATAAAGCTTGTTCAATGTACATCGGCTCCCGAATTCTGCCTAATAGATACTCCATCGACGATATGAAGACTGCTAGGTTGTCTTGTGTTCCTCTGTAGGGGTTCACCATTCTGAGTTCTTTCAGGTAGAATTTTTGCTGTTCCAGGTGTTGGACTTGGTCCGTAGGAACCTGTACTCTTGCTTGCATTGCGGCTAACTCTTCTTGTTGCCGTGCAAGCGCAGCTTGTTGAGTTCTTCGTTCTTCCACGTTCATTTTGTGTATATATGTTGGTTCTTATTAAACTGAGTTATTTAATTTTATTTTTAAATGTTCTTTCTCAATTTAACACTTTTGTTGAAACACTTTTCACTTCTGTATATTTCAAGTTAGGTGATTAGGTACTCTCTCTACGAGATAGTGCAACATATATTTATTTATGAGTTGCTGTACTTTTTACTAACTGTTTTATGTATACTTTTTGTATTTCTGTTTACCGTATAATAATTTAAATTTACTACCGGGTGAATTTAATTTTCACTAAACAGAATAGGTTCGTATCACTAGATTTCGTCTATCAATCAATTTCCATTTGATATCTTAGCGAAATCCTACCGACTGCGCCAGAAATGTTTTTTATTTATGAAAAGAGTTTTTTAAAAAAGAAAATCAACTTTATTCAATGAGAGTGGGACAAAGACTAACTATCAAAGTATCTTAAGAATATCTTAAATAAATCGAGTGTTGAATCTGATGTGTTGGTGGTGGTTGATTTTTGATGCCTTAGAGATTTTTATGACCACTTGATGAATATTGTTTATGGTATCACTCTCGGTCTATGATGCTGAAGTGGATCTTTGTTAATGTTATCTTTGTTTATATTAGATATCGATGTCGACTCCAATGCTGAAGTGGAAAATGATGCTGTGGTATTGTGTATTGTTTCACATGGAGCTGACTCTGCTATGTTTGTATCATAAATTAGGGTTGGATACATAACTCGCTCAAGGGATTATGATTACCCTTTAAATGTTTCAACACAGCGCGGGCGTGAAGTTACGGAAGAGAAAGAAGGATAGGAAAGATGTGTGGCACGATGTTCTGAGACTGTTGGTGGTTGTCTCAGATATTTTTATCTCCAGGGATGGCGGCTGAGCTAAAGCGGAGAAATGCCGTGTCTTATTTCTATGTCGCTTATAATTCACATTATTTTATTCGTGTTCATCCTTGTTGGGCATACTAGTTCAACTCAATTACATGTTGTTAGTGTTATGCCTGAACAACATGTAATGAGTAAAGCAGCAACCCATTGATGACAATTTTTATAAGGTTTTTAATGGAAATGGCTGTTTTAATGTTTGCGCCATTGAAATTATTTTTGATATTTAATAGATATTTGTTGCATCGATAACTAAGATCGAAATTCACAACTTTTTTAAACTTCTTTTAAATCCATTAAATTGTACTTAGTGACTTTTTGAAATAAACCCTCGATTTACAGTGAACAAAGTGAAAATTATGTATTGCTATATTGGAGGAGGGCCAAGCACAATTATTGCACCAACTTAACGACACAGAAGAAGCAGTCAGTGCGTTGATAGATTGAAACTGCTTGTTTAATTATTCATTTTTTTTATTAATATGATACCAAAGAAAATATTTTTTATCAACATCGAATTTACAATTGAGTCAATATTTGATGAATATTTATATTTTTGACAATTGAACAATTCACAATAAATATCAAATCTAAAGAGCATTTATATGAAGGTTTTTTTTTTTTATTATAATACAAACTCTATATACTACTGAAGTAAATCAGCCAAGTAGAAGACTTAGCACTATTATTGGACTTGTTGAATTATTGATTCAAATCAGCTTTTTTGGCCTTTAGTCCACAAAAATTGGCGTTTCGTCCGGGTGATCTCACATGGACTCATCAGTTGACTTGTGAGGACCTTGTCAATACGCAATTTTTGTTAAGTTCAGTTCATCTTACATGAATTTTTTGACAAAAATCCAATGTGAACTATATCCAACAAAGATTAGGATTGTAATCATTGATGTTGGATTTTTTTTTTTTTTTTTTTTTTTTTTTTTTTTTTTTTTTGACGAAACGCCAATTTTTGTGGACTAAAGGCCAAAAAAGCTAATTTGAATCAATAATTCAACAAGTCCAATAATAGTGCTAAGTCTTCTACTTGGCTGATTTACTTCAGTAGTATATAGAGTTTGTATTATAAAAAAAAAAACCTTCATATAAATATTCAATGCCAGGCCACGGGCAAAAAAAAAAATTCCAACATCAATGATTACAATCCTAATCTTTGTTGGATATAGTTCACATTGGATTTTTGTCAAAAAATTCATGTAAGATGAACTGAACTTAACAAAAATTGCGTATTGACAAGGTCCTCACAAGTCAACTGATGAGTCCATGTGAGATCACCCGGACGAAACGCCAATTTTTGTGGACTAAAGGCCAAAAAAGCTAATTTGAATCAATAAATCTAAAGAGCGTTCAAAGTTCATCAAAAATTTGAATAATTGACAACGATAATACTGATTCATCAATTTATTGATAAAACGTCAAATACTGTATCGATAATTGACAACCGTTATAGGAGTGTTAATTTTGACAATTATAACAATTTATTTCTTTGATTTTATTTTAACATCTACCCGCAATTATTAGACAACAACAACAAAAATATTATCATGATACTAGTTTTAGGAATATTTGTACGACAAATAACTTCTTGCGCGTTTTGCATCTAGAAGAAAAATCTTTGAAAAGAAAAAGAAAAACATACCATTTACCAGCAGGCTTACTGGCAGGCAACTAGGAGGATAAAATATTGTGCTCTTAATCCTACCAGTCGGTTTTCTCGCTGACAGGTTCACTAACTTACTCAAAGCCTTCTATATAATTTTAGTCACTTAGGCCCGGTGTTAATTGTCATGATTCACGTGTTCTTTTTATAAGTCTAGAAATACTCCCCAAACCCATTTAAAATATTTACTACTATGTTTACATAGATCTATAAATATACATATTTTGAAAACGATATTATTTAAACTTTTCTGAGTTTTTCATTTTCCATGAAACGTCAATCAATGAACAACAATGTAAAAGCGTTTATTATTTCAACGTGACTACTTTCTACCTTATTAACTTTTACATATTTTACAGACACAATGTTACTCGTAGTCAAATATGGTCACGTTTTCTTTTTTTGTTAAAAAAAAAAGTCTTGTGGGCTATGAGAATCACCACATGTATTTATATATTTTATCACCTTATACTATTCTTAATAATATATGTACATACGAATATAGACCTTGAGATGAGATATTGCTTAGCAATTTTAAGAATATGAATAGCAGCTATGAACAAACATATTTAGTTCTATGAAGATATATGAAATACGAAAATTATTTCGGTTTAAGTTGAGTAATTGAATTTAATTAAATTCCCTTAGAAAAATAAAATTCACAGTCTATTAATGCTGTACATTTTATAGGAATCGGTAAACATCGATCAATAGTTGCGTCTTAGAAGGGTACGACAGCATCTAACCACTATCGTACCTATGGGTAACACTCTTTCGAGTTGAGGTCACTTGAGCTTTCAATTGAATCATATTTAGTTCTTTTACTGTCAAACAAGCCATAACACCGACTTCTGATAAAATTACAAGACCATGAAATAAGGGATGGAAAACAACACCAAAAACACTAATAATTTGAAGGCCAAATGTAAAAGGAAAAACCTAACTTCTATTATACTAATGCGAAACAAGATAAGTCAAAATTTCCATCTGTCATTTGTTCTAATGAGATTTGATTTTTTTTTGTCTCTTGACATCTTGACAATATGTTTTAGTTCAATACGTTAAAATGAAACTGAAACTGTAGTTTTTTTTTAGAACTCCGCTTAAGCTACGATTTTGATTTTTGCCGTTTTTTGGAGGTTGGTGTATATTTGTGAATAAATCAAGTATTTGTTTTAATAAATATAGTTTTATTTTTTGAAAAAAAGTACAATAATAGTTGGTATAAATAGTTCAAAGTGAAACATAAAGTTTATGTTTATTATTACATGAGGTTAGGTACAAGGGTTAAATCTGAAGACATTTTTTTTAGAATGAATTTCAAGACATTCTCAACTGCCTCGTTTTATGGAAGGAAGGATCAAATGCAGCATATTTAATCGAAGAAGATGAGCAAAATTGCGCGTTTTAAATTGATCTGGTAATAAATACCACCAAATGCAGATTACAAAAAATATCAAGGCGAGATATATGTACAAAATTTGGACAACCATCAGTTTCCCAATGACGTCCCAGGTAACATTGATCTCTTTATCAGGGATGAGGAATACGATAGCAAGGATGAAGTTCCTTTATCAATAATCAGAGCCTCGGACAATTCAATCCGAACCAATCTGGTCTAAAAAAGTGCGAGATATGACAATGACAGCTACAAATAACTTCAAAGTGAGCAATATAAATATGAAAACTAGTTTGAAGAACAAATCTTCTGTCGAAATATTTGAAACGCTTTTCGATAATGAAGCTACGCAATTTATTTTGAATAAAACTAGTATATATGATTCCCAGTATAACACCATAACTTTGATTGCGAAAAAGAAGGTCTTGGGAATACTCTGTTACTGTGTTTGGCAAATGGACGAGAATATAAGAACCACAATTGCGAACAACATCTCAAGAAACCGTTTTTTTTTTAAATCAAGAAGTTGACTTGGCCGAAAATAGTCATATAGACGCTCGAAATCAAATGGCTAATCTTAGACCTCTTATGAACTATTTATGCCAAAAATATCAACAATGGGGCAAAAATATCAATTGATGAAGCCATGATCAAAACAGTTCATAATAGGAAAACTTCTTCGATTTGGCTTCAAGAACTGAATGTTGGCAAGCAGCTGCGGTTACCTTTATAATTTCGGTATGTATTGTGGTGCAAAAAATGTAGGTCCTGATAAATTACACATCCCACTAGGATCTCAAGTTGCAATTGAACTTTTAAAAACAGGTCAATTTCCCACTGTCCATATCATTTATTTTCATAACTATCACTTTAACAAGGGAAACTCAAAAAGGGGTAAAGGGGAATTTTTTTTTGATGCTGTTGAAATATGTATTTCAAACGCTGGTCAGCAAAAAAATGTATACCGCATTCATTTCTTATTGCGGATTATAATAAAGGGGGTGTTGAAATACAAGACCAGTCTCTTAATATGTACAAAATCAAAATTCGAGGGAAAACGTGGTGGTGGACACTTTTTAATTCAATGTTAAGTTCTAAACTGGTAAGCGCTTAGAAACTTTACAAAGTCGCAGTGGATTCCCAAGATGACTTATTTACATTTCAGAGATATGTTGCTCGTCAATATGTAACTCATTCGCACCTCTTAAATAGAATCCAAAACAGAGCCCTTAGACTAATTGGAGACAGATCTATTACGGAAACTTTTGTTTCTCTTGAACATCGTCGTAATGTTTCTTGTCTTACTTTGTTTTATAGCTTCTTCTATAAACAGTGCTCTAATGAAATAGCGAGTTGCATTTCTCCCTTGAAACAATTTCGCCGTAACACTCGTCTTGCTAAGAATGCCCATCAGTTTACCCTTGAGCCTAATATCGGGCGTACTGTAACAACCATTTAAAACCAATGTGTATCGGCATCTCCTTTTAAATCCCCTCCTCACTTCCTAACTGCTCGCGCTGTGTTATTTATAACATTATAGGGTATTCATAACCCCTTGAGTGTGTGGTAATTATAAAAAAGAAATGTGTTCCCTTTTCTGAAGGGCCTATTTTCCCAAAAGAATTGATATGCCCCTTGATGCAGAGAATGCCACATGCGAGTTAGGTGGAATTGTGAGTTTTGTGTCATAGCTCAGTGCGTTGAAAAAATATGCTTCAAAAAATTTCATACGAAAAATTAGAACTGCACCTGCTTGAGTACATCCTAATAAACATATTAGTAACTTAAAAAAAAAAACAATTTTTTTGTAACCCTATGATCATACAATAAAGTTTTGGTACCAAAAGTTTGAGTTTTTAATTTTAAACAACCTGGGTAGTAAATGTGTGTCTTTATACATCTATTTTTTTTTTTTGTTTAATAAATAAAAAGTTAGCAGAACTAGAAAAATCATTTGAATTGACTTCTTGCTGTATGCCAAGCAAGATTTTTGAACAAAGTTTTGAAGTTATGAATATTGAAAGTGGAAAAACAGAGTACAGCAAGGCATTTCACAGTACGTCCGAAGTTGACCCAAGTGTTATGCCGGATATATACTGTCCAAATGCATGACAAGCATGTGCAAGTGTATTAGTAAAAAAGTCATACGTATAGATTGGATGTTGGATTGAAGCAAAATCAAAATCTTTTGATTTTCTTTCAATCTAGCGTCCTGCATTGAAGTAGTGTATATGCAAGATTGATGATTGATCATGCGTTTATTGGTTCATTTGCGTATAGTACGTTGAAGAGATGAGAACACAGCACAACATAAGCACAGATTTAAACATTAAAACAGTAAACAAAAATTGTATGATGAAATGGGCAGACAAAATAAAACAAATTACTCGCATAAAATTGAAAAAATTTCAAAGAAATTCGTAAAATCACAATTTTGCCGAAAAAAAAACTCACAAAGCGCAACGTCCTTTCACCACACCGTGGATGTAAAAATAAAAGACTGAAGACTCATGCTTGATATGTGTATATGCAACTTCAACCCCAAATTATCAATACACTTGCATATTTGTCATGCATTTGAACAGTGTATATCAGGCATTAGAAAGATGCTTAGAACGCCAGCTCAGCCCAAATTAGGAACTTCCAAATTCCTGATTCCACGATCAGTAATAACCGTGTTTGATGATGCAAAATACGAACTTCTTTTAAACGAATAGTTTTTTACATTAAACAATGAATTTACAATAATTAATTAAAAACCGAATGAAAGGTATTTAAAGTTAATACTTGAATGTATCGACATTCATCAAATGAAAACATTTACTCAAAAACTCGACAGATCGGTTTCATAGCTATTCGACAATTCCGTTCTCGTCTTCTTTCTTTTTCGTTGATGACATCTGTTTCTTTTGAACGTTTTCAAAAAGTATCAGCGTTGTCAGATTGCTAACAAAAAAATTCTAGGTTATTCTATTTCAAAAAAAAAAATCAAGACATGAATTAAATTGTAAGTCCATATTTGAATAGGATTTTACAAATGTTAAGCAATTACTGTGAATTTTACAATCATTATTATTTTTTAAGAAATAAAACAATCACCAACGTTCTGCATTTCACTTATTGTGAATTCGAGGAACAAAAGTGAATTTTGATGTTCTGCATTCCGCATAAAATGACTTTTGTGGCTTGTTCATTCCGAATGTGAAATACTGGTGTTCTGAATTCCAACCGAATTGATCAATGTGAATTGAGTTTTCGGAGATGGAAATTCGTGTTCTTCATTTCAAATACATAGCGTTTTACGGTGAATTCAATTCACTTAGTTTTTGTTGGTGAAACTTTAAATTTTGCGCGACAATGGACAAACATATTAATAAAGCTTCGAAATTTTGTCTTTATTTTATTAAAATAAATTGTCGTTTACAGAGGAATACCAAAGAACTCACAACGAGAAAAAGGTTTGTTGCAATTTATGAAATAAGTTGGGAAGAAGTTTATGTGTTAAGGAATTGAAGTCGATTTTATTAAGGGATTTATTTTCAAAATGTAAACAAATGTTTTTTCGTTTAGTCTGAAGCTTCTTTTGAAACTTCAAACTATACAAATATGACTATGTTAATTCATTCTCCATTTCAACTTACACTGCTTCTGGAAGATCTAAAATTTTGGCTTTACCACGTAAAACTTTTTTACGAACTCTCTCCTTGATTTTCGTCCCTTCTACCACTTATTAATAATAAAGGTGAATCTATTTCAGAAGTTTTTTTTCGTTTTGCACAAGAAACAATGTTTGAATAAATTATGCGAATTGTTTTTCAACTGATTTTGACATTCCGAAAATAAATTCGGAGTGAATTGAAAAAAAAAATGAATTCACTCGAAATGTTAAACATGCTGTTTCATTTAAAGTGAAATTGAATTTCGTTGTCAATTCACTTTCACTCGGAATACAGAACATGGGTGAATAAATCTAGTCAAAACAATCTGAAAAAAAAACACTTAAGTTTTTCAAATTGGCCATTTAAATTGCAATTACTCCGACTGTGAAACTGGGCTTTAGATTGTAGGTCGAAGAATAAGTTTAGGCAAGACCCTAGTAAGTTTTCAGTATGGAAAATCAGGCGAAGAACATTTTTTAAGTACAGTTAAGCGTTCTTACCCTTTAGCAACTAATCAATAATCAAAATGCAAAATTAATATATTATGTTATTATTTTTGTAAATCTCATTTCTGTATCTCGAATTAGCAGGAACCCAACCGAATGTTAAAGGTTCGTAACCCAAAAAGAAAAAAGTTGTTATGTAAATACATCCTGTGTTAATGCTTTGTCGAAAAGTCAATTAATAATTGTTGTGTTTTGACATTTGTATAATTACTTTATACATGAATTTAATGTTATTGGTATTTTCCAACAAAAGGCCTGATGAAGACTGTATTCATGCTCGAAACGTTGCATATATAAACCGTCTTTTATTGACCTGGAGCCCACTATAAAAACCTTTGGTTATATATCTTTTTTGGGCCTGGTCAAAAATTGTTTGATTGTTTTTTTTTCATGCGGGACTTATTTTTATCCATCATAAATATTTAATCTCGAGTAGGAAATGTTTAAGAATTCAAAACTCGTTATCCTAAAGAAGCTACATCGTAAGTAAACAAAATATTCGAGTTGATAAGTAAAATAGATTAACAAGAAAAGAGGTCAAAACTTAAATAAAAAATGTGTATTCATTGATACCTGTATGTATATCCTAATTACATTTTTTTATTTATTTGATTTTACAAAGGTTAAAAACCTTAATTTTGAGAACGCTAACGATTGTTTAATATCTCAATTTAATTTATTTTTTAAGTCAATGTACTCTTTTTCCTTTGATTGTACATTAATCATATACAAACGAGTAATACTGGTTACATTTGACCTTATTTTATTTTGCCGTTGTTATAAAAAGCAATCTCGATAGAATTAATTTCGAGAGGATGTCATATTTGAGAATTTAATCAAACATGACATTGTAAAAGAAATAAAATGAGCTATATTTATGGGTCAATTCACGGCTATTGCCAAAAACAACAGCAACGTAAAAGTGACTAATTAATGTAAGTCGTGTAGTAATTAAAACAATTTGGTATATACAGTTGCGGTCAAAATAATAGTATAGTGTAAATAAAATCGTTGGTAGGTCCCTAAATTTTCATGTTTTTGCGGAGGAATATTCTTAGGTCAGACGAGTCCAAGATTGTGTTATATGGTGGAAAGGGATCTCGTCAATATGTAAGAAGGCCTCCAATCACAGAATATAATCCAGGCTTCACAGCCAAGACAATAAAATATAGAGGATCCAGCATAACGCGTTGGGCATGTTTTTCCTTCTATGGTGTTGGTCCCATATACCGGATTGAAGGCATTATGGATCAGAATCTTTATGGTGAAGATCATGGAGGAAGTTATGTTCCTATATGCTGAATATGAAATGCCACTGAAAAGGGTCTTTCCACAAGACAACGACCCAAAGCATACAAGTAATCTTGCGAAGCAGTGATTCCAAGAAAAGAGGGTTAATGCCATGAAGTGACCTGCACAGTCCCCAGACCTCAACCCTATAGAAAATCTTTGGTGCGATGTCAAGAAAGGTATTTCTAGTTGCAAGCCAACTACTTACAAAGGCCTTTGTGGAAACTATACAGCAGTCTTGGAGGACCATACCTATAGAAAGATGTGAAAATCTTATTAATTGGATTCAACGTCGTTGTGCTGTGCTGTTATTTCTAACAAGGGGCATGCAAGTTAATTTAAGGTTCAAAAACTTGATTATCGCTTATGGTAGAAATTGTCTATTAACTTTCCCTTTTGTAATATTTAAAGGTGGATTTTGAATGCGCTACTATTTTT
Organism: Philhelius festivus; assembly: GCA_963931855.1. Classification (NCBI taxonomy): domain Eukaryota; kingdom Metazoa; phylum Arthropoda; class Insecta; order Diptera; family Syrphidae; genus Philhelius; species Philhelius festivus. The sequence continues at coordinate 69,513,626 of OZ007555.1, forward strand.
TTGATCGCTGTTTTTCTATATGACTTGTTAGATTTGAAATTACCAAGTAATTTATTGAATTTGAAAATTATTTTTTTCTGAAATAATTAAAAGCCTAAAAAACATTAATTTGAAAATCAGATGACTATTTATTTCTTTAAAATTAGTAGATTAATTTATTTTAGTTTTTGTTGTGTCTAAAAGTTCACTACTATTATTTTGACCGCAGCTATGTATATGTTTAGAGGGTGTCAAAACACCGAAAAAAAAACCTTGGTTGATTTAAACATGTTTCATTGTTAATTAATAATTCCACAATAGTTGTGAATTTAAACAAGTTTCGTGATAAAAACAAACAAGATCGCATTTTTAAATCAACAATGCAGCCGTGATTAATTTTTTTTTGGTAAGTATCATAAACTTTTTTAAATTAAGCATGTTTGAAGTTGATTTGAATATTTTCTTATTTTCAAGCAACAATGTCATTGTTGATTTTATACTTAATCAACAACAAACGTGTTTAATTTACATTTCAACTGAATATTACGAAAACTAAAATGTTTGTGATTAAAACAACATGTTTGTGATTAAAACAAACAATGTATCATATTCAAATCAACAAATCGGTCTTAGTTAATTTTTTTTTTCGGAAGAAAATATCATAAGTATGTTTAATTATATATCTAGAAAAAATATGTTTTTCTTGAAATACTAGGAAAATACAGAATACAGAAAATACAATCAATAGAAATGTTGAAGAAATACAAACGTTGTTAAAGTATCACAAACATGTTGAATTTTAATACTTTTCATATTTAGCCCACAACAAACGCCGTGCCCCATAACGCAATTTCAATTCAGGTATTTGCAACAGAAATTTGACTAAGAACTGTTGAACGAATAAAGACGCTGTTGAATTATAACGAATTTGCTTGGTTGAAAATGTTTATCTTTAACCAATAAACAGAATTGTTAAGGAAACACAAACGTTGTTAAAGTATCACAAACATGTTGAGTTTGAATACTTTTCGAATAAGAAGTATCACGCACATGTTCACTTGAAAACTTTTCTTATTTAAAGTATCAAGATCATGTTCGAACTGAATACTTTTCTTGTTTAGTCAACAACAAACAACCCTTGCAGAACTGAGTTTCAACTCCTGTGCTTATTCTGATGTGTTTCCTTGTTCTTGTTCATTAGTTCAGCTTTTTTTGATGAGTGTGCACGCGATTAAAGTGAAGAGTGAAAATAAATAAATAATATATGTAAATCTAAAAGTTAACAAAAGAATAGTGTCAAAAATATATTAAAACACACTATTAAAACACTCTGCTGGAATAACATTGGTAAATATTTAATTCTTAACGTATTAATAAGGCCTTACATTTCATTTACATTTATTATGTTTAAATTTTTAGTTATGAATTGAACGTTTTTGTTAGCCATACTTTACTTTATTTTTGTATTATTTTCAGATCAGTTCCGACTTCGAAAGCAAATATCCAAACAAATCGAACTCCTTGATAGAGCGTCGGGAGGATTTTAAATCACTTATTGGTCCAGTTTTAAATGAAAAAGTTAAAGATAAATTCTGTCTTGGACTTTTAAGTGACTTAAATAAACAAAACTTTTCAAAAGGTACCTTGCTTTTTCTAAGTTCTTTATTGGTTTAAACATTTCCTTATATTAGCACCAGAAGATGTACTTATTGTTAATTCATGCAACACTTCCACCATCAACAAGGCGTTCAAAAGTTGAAAGATTATCCCGAAAAAGGAAATATTTCAAGCCAACTATAAAGGACTCCCAACAGTCTATGATTCTACGAGTATGTACTTAAAATATTTTGTTTTGCTTAGATTACTAAGAAAATAGCTTATATTTAAATATTAAAAAAAATGTATTTGTAATTACAAAAAATGTTATGCTGTTGTTTTTAATAAAAATTGAAAAAAAATTGATTATAACAGTGTCTTGTGTCTCCTTTTCCCGGAACTCTTAGGTGAAAAATCAAAAGTGGTGAGTATTCTCGTATGGAAAAGGATTTTTTTAAATCTTTATGGTGAATTCTGCATGTGAAGAAAGGACAACAATAATGGTCTAAAAATTTTAAAATTGAAACTAATAGGTACATACAAAATATAAGAAACTTAAAAACGTTTTTTTTTGAAATTATAATGCTTAAATTAATTATGTAATATTGTCACATCAACATTTGCATATTTAAGGAAACACGATTTTCATGTTTCTGACATCACAAACGTTGTTGATCAACAACGATCCTGCTTAATTTCGTATTAATTCGAGCACAATAATATTGTCACACAAACATTTACATATTTAAGGAAACACGATTTTCATGTTCTTAGCATCACAAACGTTTTTGGCTAACAATGTTTATGCTCATGTTACTATTATTTTAGTGATAGTTTGAGCACGAAATTGACAATGGCGTTGTTGATTTGAACAATGAAAATTGTATCATTTAAACAAAAAAATTGAAAATGCCAGCTTGTTCAAATTAAGTATATTCGTGTTTGACGCAAAAACAAACAAGGTTCGTGCTTGATTTTACCAAGGTTTTTTTTTCGGTGAATGTATAAAAACTATTAATGAAAAGTTTTAGAATTTCTAAAAACAAAGTATGAATATTGCAACTTTCCTTTCATTAGTCTAAGATAAGGTCACTCCATCTGCAGATATTATAGTTTTTTAAAGAAATTTTGACAAAAAATTAGAGGCATGAGTTGATGAGCTCGGAAAACCTTTTTAATGGGAACCTTTTTTTAAAGAAGAATTATTATTTAACAATGCTCTTATGTAAAATTACTTTGAAATTTTAAAATTGTTTATAAATAAATATAAAACATGGACAAAATGTTCAAATGCATGAAATTGCCGTTTGATTTATAGAAAAGTATGAATTTATGCAAACAAAGTTTAAAATTTTGTTTTTTTTTTATTATATGAATTTTTTATATAAGAAATTTCTTTAAAATTTTTCAAACAAAAATTTTTAAATATTTAATAATACATACACATTTAGGAAATAATTACAAAAAAACTAATCGTTCACTTGTTTTCAAGATATTGATTTTTCAAAAAAAAAAAAAATGTGTGTACAAAATATTATTGTAAATTCAAAGCAGCTCCTGTATAAAAATTTGGGTCATAATCGTTAGAGTCGTTAATGAAAAAGTCCAAATTCAAAAAAGGGTCTATGTATGACAGGTATTATTAGTGACATTTTTCTTAAATTTTTTTTTGCCAAAATGCAGTCCATGGCTAAAATAGAACACCTATTTTTTTATCAGCAGCGTTAGAGCCGTTTTAAAGATTTTACATGATGGCTGTATTGCAGGTACCGTTAGTTTTGGAGCAAAAAAACAAAAATTCAATTTTTCCTCTAGAAGAACCTTCAATACGAAGTTTGAAGAAAATCGATTCAGCAGTTTAGGCTGTATATTGTGGTATAGACTTACAGACGGATTTGCGGGACCCAAATTTTTCTTGTTCTCTATCATCGGAATGTGAACATTGATTAAAATCTCGAGTTAGATTTTTTTCCAAATTTAAAACTTACCCTATAGTAACTACATATGTGCATATATGGCAAGTAATAATGGGCTCTTTATGTACATAGGGGAAAGTTACTAACAGTGAGACACTTTTTTTCAAATGACTATATCAAAATGTCCCAGTACCTCTTTTGTCTCACTGTTTGTACCTATGCTCCAACAGTAAGACAGTCCTCCTCCTTCAGTGAGACACCCCCAACAAATATTTAATTAAAAAAAGTTTTGTTTAATAAACATTTATATTTTATTATTCAAAAAAGTCTTATGAATAAAACTAACGAAAAAAAAAAAATAAATAGCGCAAATAAAAGTTAACAAAAATGTCTTCAGTGACAAAAAAGGATATAACAAAAAAAAAACGAATTTATTATTCATGAAAAAAAAAAAAAAATTAGCGCACTTCAATTTGGTCAAATGTGATTCACGAAATGGGCCATGTCTTAATAAAAAGGGATAAAACATTTTTTTAACTAATTATTCAAAGCAAACATAAAAACCAACAGTGAGACACTGTCAAACTCTTGCCAACGGGATTTTGTCTCACTGATGGTAAATCGCAAAAAATATGTAAACAACATTAGAACAAAAAAACTATGCATCGAAATGCCTCAAAGTCAAATTAATTGTTTTTTGCATAATCTAATCTACATTATATATAAAACATTGATGAAAAACTCACCTGTATAAAAAGTTATTACTTTTTTACTAGTACCCTTAAAATTTTCTTTCGCCTTTTTTTCACCACTGCACTACCATGGAGCGAATATTCGGTTGTCAAACCTCGCGCCTCGTTCGTTCAGTGTCGATTTTCTGCCTCTCAGTTCAAAAGTTCTTTTTCCATTCGAAGTTTTCAATTTTTTTTGGGTGAAAATCAATTTTTAAGTAAAATAAAAATAATGGCCGTCTGGGAAGGAAAGAAATACAAATTGGAAAACAGCGAGAACTTCGATGAATACATGAAGGAACTTGGTGTTGGCATGGTCTACCGCAAGATGGGAAACAGTGTCTCACCAACCGTTGAATTAAAGAAGGATGGTGATAAATATACTTTTACCACTACATCAACCTTCAAGACATCAACATTCTCCTTCACATTGGATGGACGTAAAGTCACCAGCGCTGTCACATTAGATGGCAATACTCTAACCCAGGAGGAAAAGGGAGACAAACCAACAACAATCGTTCGTGAATTCTCACCAGATAGTTTGGTTGCAACCATGACCATTGGTGACATCAAATGCGTTCGAACTTACAAAGCTGTTTAAATGATCAAAACGTCATCAAGGACCGTCCATTATCGTTGATAGCATCATCATCATCAACTAACAAGAACAACTACAACTGAATAAACTGGACTAAATAAAAATATACAAACCAGAACAAAAAAATAGTTAGCACTTTAACTAACATCACTAAGCGTAGATCGTTACTTTTGTTTATATTATTAATTATTTTATTAATTACCATATAAAATATTTTTTTTAAATTGAAATTGACTGAAAAAAATAACATTTAAATTAAATAAAAAAAACCAGCAAGTAAAAAACTAACACAGAAGGAAGAGAGAAGAATGTCATGTGTTCATTTAAATTTACTATCTTAGAGATTTTCACTTTTTTTTTGCTTTTTTGCACATTTTTGATTGATATTTTGTAAAAATTCAATATCCTAAATTTTGTAGGTTTTTTTCTTGTTTTAAATAAAACATCTGTTCAATTGCACAAAAAAACGTAGAGATCTCCTTGACCAATGCTCTAAATTTTAAAATGAACACAAATTAACGAACAAATGTTAAAATATGCATTTATAGATAGAGAAAAGAAAATGTAATACAAAAGAAATCAAAGTGAAGAAATATCTTATTTTTTATTTTTTTGCTATGTGAAATAGTTTAGTGTAATGAATGATAAAAATTGAATAAAAAATCAAAGGAAATATAGACTAAGAGCCCACAGCAATTTTTGGGTGTGATTGATAACAAAAAATAATTGGCCTAATTAGAAAGGCCTTTAATAGTTATTTACAAATGTGGAAGTCTCGCATATTCTAGTGGGAGCAATAGTGCATAATAGTGCATCGAGTATGCAGTTCTTTCCAAGTCCAAATAATTGTGATAAAAACTTTGCCGAAATGTAGAGTTAAGCCCCTTGATTGAAAATATCGAGGTCCAAGACGTTTTACAGACAGCCTTCTGCCTGCCAGACGCGATAAGAATAGGCTACTTCTTGCACTAAGAAGGCCACCTTCAAAACGTCTTGGACCTCGATATTTGCAATCAGGACACTTAGCTTTTCATTTTGAAGTTACGGCAAATTTTGTATCCCAATTTTTTAGATTTTGGAAAGAACTGCATACTTAATGCACTATAATGCACTATTGCGCCCACTAGAGTATGCAAGACGTTCACATTTATAAATAACTTTAAAAGGCCTATCTAATTATGCTAATTATTTTTTGTTATCAATCACACCCAAAAATTGCTGTGGGCTCTCGGTCTAATATGTATTCTAAAAGAAATAGAAAACTCTCCATCGAAACGAAATGCAAACTGAATTGATCGGTCGAATATTTATTGAATGACCTATGACAACAAGCGCGACTTGTTCGTACATGTTTCTTCGGAGTTATTCGGAATGTCTCACTGTTAGAGGTGTCTCACCGTTAGTGACTCTCCCCTACATACAGCTATGGCCAAAATATAGCAACACTCCCTAATTTTTGGAAATATTGTGTGTAGTACTTATACAAGGCAAATATTAAAAAAATATTAGTGTTATATATTAGTGGTAAGTATGTTGTTAATCTATTCTATATAATTTTTTTAGAAAACTAAATGGGGTTTGCAAAATTTCGTAGTCCGTTTGCTTTAGGCTTCCCAACAAGCTGGTCATAAAAATAGCAACACTTGATAAATTTAACACAAAACAAGACATTTTTATAACCAATGCATTTTTTTTTTAATTATTAGCAAAGAATATTCAATATTTCGTTGAAAAACCTTTAGTTTTTAACACTGCATCCATTCGATTTGGCATAGACTCTACAAACTTCTGGCACTTTTCCTGTGGAATCGAATACAATACTTCTTGGACAATTCTCCAGAAATCCGCTTTGTTTGAAAGTTTCTGCTTACTAACCTCAATATTCAGCTCATTCCAGAGGTTTTCAATAGGATTAAGGTTCGGTGATTGAGAAGGCCACTCCATAACGTCCAATTTGTTTCGCTGAAACCAGAGCTTTGTTGACTTTGCCGTATACTTGAGTTCGTTGTCTTGCTAGAAACGACATTTAAAAGGCATATTTTCGTTAGCCCACGGAAGCATAACATTTGGCAGTATGTCCACATAGGACTTCTTTGTCATCATGCCATCTATAACGAATATTTGACCAACGCCCACCAAGAAAAACAAACCCATAACATTATGCTGCTACCTTCATGCTTCATGGTTGGTTTTGTGTACCGCGGATTATAGGCCTCGTACTGTGGACGACAAGCAAACTGTTTTCCATCCATTCCGAATAAATTTATGTTCGTTTTGTCGCTCTAAAGCACATTCCTACACTGCTTCTTGGCCTGAAGTGGGTCGTCTATCATGTGGTGCATTTTGACTAAAGAGATCCGCTTCTGGGTGTGTATTTTGTTTACTAAGGGCACCCTCTTTGGAGATATTGCGTGAAGGTCAGCATCCTGCAAGATACGACGAACAGTTCTAGAACTGACTGGCGTCCCTATTTCTCGCTGCAGATCTTTTGAGGACATAAACGGTTTCTTTTTAGCTTTTCTCACCAAAGTCTTTGTATCTTGCAGTCATTTTAGACGGACGCTCTGTGGTTTCTTCAAAATTTTTGGAGATTATAGCATTTCACGCCATGCTTGCAGAGCGTCTAATGACTGTTACGATCTCTCTCATGGATCCACCACTGTTATGCAGAGCTAAAATGGCCTCGCGTTATTCTTCAGTGCAGTGCTTCGCTCCTCCCATTGCTATGTGCCATATTAAAAAAAAAAATGTTCCTAAAATTTCAAAATTATTCTCAAATAAAAAAATCTCACCAAAATCTTGACTTCTTTAAGCTAATAACAATTTTTTTTTAGCTTTTATTCAAATGTTGCAATTTTTTTGACCAGCAAATTTTGTAGTTGCACTCAGTAGTGCATTATATTACAAATACCTTTTGTTTAATCACAAGATCGTGCGTTGAATAGATTGACAGTATAACAACCGTTACAATAACACATCAATTTGTTCACATATTCGCCTAACTAAAATGCAAGATACAGTATTACTTAAAAGTCAGGAGCGTTACTATTATTTTGGCCATGGCTGTATATGTATAAAAGGTTAATTTCATAAAAAAACCGGCCATACAAAAACAAACAAAAAAAAACAATATCGAAAACAATTTTAAAACTTCCAGTGTTTCATTTGAAAAGCGAAAACATTAATTACATTTCTTATCATTACTTATTTCAGTTAAAACTACTTGCTAGAATAAATAAATCTTGTTTTTTTGCAATAAGATAGCTTGTCGGCTAGTTGCCTATTTTCCATTATCTTACCTCAAAACATATTTTTATTTTTATGTAATTTGCTAATTGATTAGTCAATATTTAAAAAGCATTTGATTCATAAAGTGATATGGGTTACGGGGATCGTAACAATAATATATAAATAGTTTTAGATTTTGGTTGCCCGTGGCGGCTATGTTGTTTTGGTCCATTATCAATTGTTTATTTTTGAGTTTCTGATGCCAACTCACCATGGCAAGTTATATGATTGAATAGCACGTGTAAATGATAAAACTTTATTATCAAAATGTGTGTTCGTTAGGGCAAACGTTGCGCCCATTTTACGGTAGACGCGATGGCCCTTCACAGTCGACTCTTCAACGTTTGCTGTCCAAATTTAAGACGACCGGCTAAGTAATCAAAGAGCCAATATTCACCACCGTCCGTGAAAGTGTACAGCATAACCTGAGGCGGTTGATTCCAACTGATTTAGGAGCTCAAAGTTCATGACCATAGCCAACTCCCTTTGTTGACTGTGCTTCTAAACGTTTGGAATAGGACCCCAATTTTAGCAGAAAAATCATCTTTAGCGACCAGGCACATTTTTGGATGAATGGCTGTGTTAACAAGTAAACAATGCATCCTCAAAAAGTAACCGTTTGGTCATTGGTTCGTATTTTTTCGAAAACGAAGTTGGTCAGGCGGTCAACGTCCATGGCGAGGGCTACAGAACGATGATAAACAATTTTTTATGACCCAAAATGAAAAATATGGACCTAGGCGACATTTGCTTCCGTTGGCACGGCGCTAGGTGCCACATAGCGGCTGTCATTCTGCATATACGATTTGAAGGTAAGGTTATTTCTCGCAGAGGTGACGTGAATCGGCCACCAAGGTGGGAGGTCTGTGCGAATAAACCACAATCGACTGATGCCGTTAAGGTGAAGACAAAACTGGCCATTGCTCAGATTCAGCTGGACCTATTTATATATATGGAAGAGTCTTTTGTAAATTGCACTACTCGGATGCGTGCAACCGTAAGAAGCCGAGGCGGTCATTTGAACGATATCATATTCCATACATAATGGCGCACATGGACCTTTCAAATAAAAAGGAATTTTGCCTTCCCTTTTTGAAAAACCCTGTATATGTTTGTATATCAGACTAATAATTTGGTTGATAAAGAGGAATATTATAATCAATGGTCGGACGAGCTGGAATTTATAAATTAAAGCCTATATCATATCTGGAAGAGGTTGGGATTTAAAAACTTAATATTGCTTCCTAGATTTAAAATTTGTGAAGCAGGGATATAATTCTAGCGGAATCTTATTTACATAAGAATTTCTTCCTTATAAGAAAAGAGAACAAATCTGATTATAGATTTACAAGTGGAACTGTCTCACATTACGTAAAAAAACTGATAACGCTTCTTTGAAAATACGAGTAATATCGTTTATAATATTATTGTTTTCAAGAGTAAAAAAATAATCCTTAGCCTTTAACGTGAACATGTCACACCCGTTTTTTAGTTTCGATTCTCATTTCTTTACTGAAATTAAATATATGCTACGAGGTAAATACTTGATAAACTATAATGTAGATATTTGTAGAATAAGATATAGTCTTCATGCAATATTTTGCACAATATAAACATAGATAATCCCCTTACCAAATCACCCAATTTTTAAGATCACACCCAAAATGAAACTGAAATGCATCATATAAGTATTAATTGTAGAAGATACATCCTTTATTTAACTCTATCAAAATACAATAAAAACTTTAACCCAATTATGAAAAATTTGAAAGCCACAGGTTGGAATCTTCTTTTTAAGAATGGTTTGAAAACAGCCTAAAACTAAAAATTTTAAATAACTGGTGAAAGTTGAACGACATTAAGAAATGAAAAAAAGAATAAAAAACAGAGGGTTAAAACTGATAGGAAACAGAACTACCGTGGAATAATTCCCATCTCGTCGGAATGTTTCAGCAATTCTCACTCAAAGTAGTCCCATTCCTCCCCCAATCAGTTTATCCTCCAGACTAATTTCGGACTTACCGTCAAATACAGAGATTCGTGTTTTTAGTCGCACAACACGATTATGGAATAATTTACCCGGCACGGTTTTCCCATGAATCTGCAAACATTCAAGGCCAATGTTCATCGATACCTCTTTTCTCTCCCCCCTTCGTTCTCGTTATGTTTATGTTCAACATTATAAGGGTTTCACAATTAACCCTTGAGCGCGTGTGAATTTTTACAAAAAATCTCACTACTCCAAAATTAACACGCTCGGCAATGCCCACCCTATCTACACCTCTTCAATCTCTGGCAAATTATTTTACAAATTCATCCATATTCGCTTGGGACACAGTTTTCTTACTCATCAACACCTTTTAAAGAAAGGAAATCTGCCTCTGTGCTCAACCTGCCACAATGTTATCAAAATACTTTAGAATCCAAAAAAAATCAACAAAATCATAAAATCTAACTAATCAGATTACGCATTTTTAATACTATTAGCCTTGAATATATTAAAACTATTAGTGATTTTCTTTACAATTAGAACATTATTTTATAATTTATCAATGTAAATTATTTTCGAGTGAATAGCTTTTGAAGCTAGGGCAACATTAAATTTGTTATATATTGTTAATAAAAATAGTAATTGATATAATTAAAAGACATTATGTGACATCATTAATAAGGTTCTAATTAATAAATTTAGAATGTTGTGTGAATAATTAATTTAATCATGAGTTTCACTGTCATACCTTAACAATTAAAATATCAGGAATGATAATGGTCAGTACGTCTTTCTTTGTTCGTCGCAAATTGTTTGTTAAGACACTAGCTAGAGAATCTTTATTAACTATTTTTTAAGACTTCTTGACAAACTCTATTTATTGTCGCATGAAACTATGATAAATTTGTTCGTTTACAAAAGAAAAATGTTTGTCAGACGACCAAATAAACTCAGAATTGGAACCAAAAGACACCAAAAAGACCGTTAAGCATGGTGGACACAATAAAATGAGGTTGGATCAATTTTTTGTCTAAAGGACAAACTACAATTATACTGATTCCTTGTCGAAGAGGACATGCCCATTTAATTGCAGTTCCAGCAAGATAATGACACTAAGCACACCTCAAGAGTACTTTTAGGAAATAAAATGTTATGGAGTGAGCGTAAGACAAAATTTGTCAAGTTAGTTCATTCCATGGGAAGAAGATGCGATACCGTGACTTAAAATAAACGTGCAACGATCAAGAAGATATTAAACTTTTATGAAACACATTTATCGTTAAGTAACAGTTTACCAAAAAAAAAGACAGGATTATAATTGTGTTGCTAACATTTTTTCCAGGATGCTTATCTTAATCCGAGTTGTATTCATTACAAAGATTTATTATTAAAAATACAAAATATTCCTATTTTAAAATGATAAAAAAAGAGTTTCATTGTTACAAAAAGATCTGCTGACTTAACTTTTTAACTAAAATAATGTCTACATATTTAATTTGCTAATTTTGTGTGTGGTTTCAAATTATATAATTTAACATAATTTCACAAAATTGCATTTGCTATGTTATTGCCTTTCGACATGACAAACTTCCATTATTTACTGTCGTACTAACTCAGAGCATGTTTTATTAGAGCTTGCCTAAACAGTTGGTTTAAATTTAAATCATAATTCAATTCATAATTAAAGCGCAGTTGATCTTTTAAGTATCAATAGCCGCGACAAAATAATTCAATTAATTTTCTTGTCAGAGAACCGAAATTTTTAAAAATGGAAAAAAAAAATAAAAACGTCAGGAGATTATGGTAGTTGACATTTATTTTTGACTTTTTCGATTGTTTTAACAATTACCAATAAATCAAAAAGTATCACATTTGGCCTTTCACGTTTTTAAGTTTGAACCATGACTTTTGAAATAGCATATATCAAATATACAATGATATAATATAATACATAATACATCAAATTCTCATGTTTTATAGAAACGGGTAGATCTTTGACAAATGTATTTAAGTTTAAGAGTTAATAAACATGTTTTATTATTTTTCCCCAGGAGGCATTTATTAGACTTTTTGCTGCTATAGGTTTTTTTCTATTTCGGATTTTAGCTTCATATTTAATTGTAAGAGAATGCCATAACATTTTCGGCCAACAATTTTTCATTGGTACTCTGTGGAATGAAATTAATTTATATTTTTCTGATTATTTTGATCCTAATATAATAAAGGCAATTTAACATCTTTTGCACTAAAATCTCAAATAGAACAACTACTTATTAAATCGGCCCCATCCCAACAATAAAGTGACAACTTAAAGGGAATTATTCCAAAATAAAAACTATTTCAGGTGAAACCCACAAAAGACCGACAGTTAAAAGTAATTCGGAATATTATTCGGGTGAAACACACAATAAGGCTGATTTATGTCATTTTCCATTGGTCGTCCAGAAGCGTTTGGAAGCGTCCAGAAGTCTTCTCAAAGCATTCCATTGGGAAAAAAATACTCTTCTGAGAAGAGAATTTCGCTTCTCGATTTCAAGTCAGAATCCACTCAAAAAGCACTAATACTCATACCCAAATGTCAAAAGCAACTACCCAGTAGGAAATTTGCTCCTCAAGGAAAAATAAAGTTGAATTCCTCGTAGAAATCACGTGGCACTTTCATTGAGTAGAAGGTCTGCATTGGTTTCATTCATCGAAAGTCATGCAATGAGTCAGTAGTTTGCAATCCCAGTTACATCTTGTGCTTTGTTCTCGAAAGAAGGTAAAGAAAACATGAAACAAAGCAATATCCTTCTTACACATCCTTAATGTTAATGAATACAATGCTGAACACGTTAAAATTATTCCTGCATCTTTTCACTGGTTATTGTAATCCACAATTGAGTGTTTAATGCCTGCGATGTGAAAGAGAAAACAACCCTTTCTTTTCTTTGGAATTGAAAATCAGTAAACAACCTTTCATTAGAGCAAAACTGTGGTGATCAGGTGATATCGCTAGGGAAAAGGAATGTATTTTTTCATGAACTTTTCGGAAAAAGAGAGAGAGATTTTGACCTGCAGTAAGCAATCCTTTTTTTTTTTTGGGTTTGGGTTTTCCCGCGATGGGTCGGCGGCTCGGCGGCGTCTCGGCGAGGCTCAATAGGTCTTTTTTTGTCATGAGTTATTTCTTTTGTTTTGGAATGATTAAGTGTCAATTTTGTGGTCAAAGAAAACGGTTGTGCGGGGTTTTCTGTGTTTTCAATCAATTTACTCAAGATTAAATAACAACCATGGAGAAGGAAAACAATTCACCAACGGTAAATTCCCTATATTCTTTTGAATGTTTTGCCAAAAGTAAATATTCCTCTTTTTCTTAGATCTCAAATGAACAGGAAAATGTAGATGAATAATCCCTAAGCTGCTCCCCAAATTCTACCAAGTGTCAAAGGTGAGTTTTTCGACCAACTGTTTGTGTTACGTCTTACAACAAGACAAGACAATGTAAGACATATATATCTACTAACTTCTTTAAAATGTACTATAATAGTTAATAAAATAAATACGTACATAACACATATTTAATTTGTTTTTTTTCATTCAAGCGATAAATTTGCCTATACATTGCAGGCGCTTCTTCTATTGATGAAATAAGAAAAGAAATGGATAATGATTTCATACATATTCCTTCTCTTAATAAAACATCGCCTAAATGCATTCCTTTTTTCAAAACTGAAAAAACGAGCTTCAAATATGTACACAGGCAATTGATTAAATGTTGACTCACTTTTCATTAATTTATTTCCATTGAGGAAAGCATCGCATCAATAGAACCAGTTTTTTCATACATAAAAATTACCCATGAAATCGAAGATGCTGAGCATAGTGATATGCATCGAGAAAGTTAGTACCTCCTTCCAATGACAAGCCTGTGTTAAATTCCTCATAGGATTCCGTAGGAAATTCATGGGTGCAGCTCTTTTTCCATGATGAAACACCTACTTCTTCATTAGTGAATTTTTGGAAATTTCCTACTGGATATCGCAGATTTTCACCAACACGACACAATTATAATTCTGTATTTTTTTTGGTAAACGGTTACTTAACGATAAATGTGTTTCATAAAAGTTTAATATCTTCTTGCAAAATTTCAAAGTTGAGTAGAAGAAGTTAGCACCGTTCCATTGGATTTCAGAATGAGTGGATCCTTGAGTGAAACCAATGGAAAACAACATTAGATTCAAGCAGCGTTGCCGATGTGGCCGATCGTGCCATTTTGACACGGAAATTTTCTAGTGGCACGGTGGCACGAAAAGTTTCAATATGGCACGTTTTTTTTCATTATTTTACCTAAATGCGTTTAAGATAATTGACCCAACCTTTTTAAAAAATAATCCAAACATACAAAGTATTTTGCCACACTTCAATATTTTGGTATCAGAATTTTCTCATCTATTATAGTGCGAGAAAGATGTTCTTTTTGGCGAAATAAGAAAAAATTTTGAGATTGGACTAGCCGAAAGTATTTTTCTTGAAGATTCAAAATCGTTCTAGGTTAAGTTGTACAAATTAAAAAACAATATTGACGAAGGAATGTTCATTAATATTTCAAAATTTATGTTGATTCTTCTTAGTTTGGCTCACGGAAGTGCATCAGCAGAGCGAGTGTTTTCAAGGCTAAATAATATTAAAACAAACAACAAAAACAGACTGTCATACAAAACAATTAATGCTAAAATGTCATATAATGAAATTATTAAGCCTAATAATTGTCAAAATTTCAAACCTCCAGCTAATTTATTTATTTAACTTATTATAACAAAGCTTTATTACGCCTTTATATAGTTAAATATTAATAATACGAGTATGTAGGTACTCGTCGTGTGATGTGAAATAGGTAGTTACATTACAGAACCTATACACGAAAAGAGGAAGTAATTTTTTGTTTGTTATTTGTTTGTATTAGTATTTAATTAAAATTTATTTTTAAAGAATAACTTGAGTTTTTTTTCATATGGCACGAAAATGTCATAAATGGCACGTTTTTTCAAAGAGTGTGGCACGAACATTTTGTTTTTGGCGGCAACGCTGGATTCAAGTACAAGTATGAATATTGCAAGATACAATATCTTATAATTGAGTGTAAGCTTCGTTATAATCACTTACATAATGTACATATACGACCAAGTTGATATTTTGTGTACGTATAACTAACGTATTTTTCAACGAATTTAGGTACTTGGATTTTCTTTTAAACTATTCATGCCATTCGAATACAAACGTTTGCAGTTTCCAATGTGACTGGCTTTTTCAATGACCATCAATAAAGTGCAAGGACAATCTTTGTAAGCAAACAAATAAAGGAACCGTTTAGCGAAGCGGACTGGGTACTAAAACACAAATAGAAAGACAACAAATTTTGTATATCAAAAAGCGTAACGATAAATAAATAAAGTTTTAAAGATCTTATTGAAGAGAATATTGATGTTTTTATTTAACAACCAGAGAAGCGGGAGAGGGTACGCTAGTAATATATATAATATTAAATAACAACACAAAACTAAAATTTGAAAGATAGAGGACCTTACCAACAATCAAATTAAGAGACGACTTTAATATTTGAGCGAAATGAAGCATTATTTAATGGACTCTATATAACTGACTATATACATATGCTACAAAATTTATTTTTTAGGTTCCGTACAATAAACGGTTCATAATTTAGCTTTCACATTAATATTAAGTTCATAACATGTATGGCTAACTTTATAGAGCTCTTTACATAATGGTCCATTTCACTCAAATATTAAAGTCGTCTCTTAATTTGATGGGCCTATGCTTGAACTAATATGTGCTACCAAACAATCTGATGCATCTAGGAAGGGAATTCCACAGCTGGAAAGCATTTACGAAAAACTGTGGTTTAGATACAGAGAGGGCGAAAAGTCTTGGCTAGTATTTTTTGTTTTAATTTGTGCATGCATGTTGTAGTTGTCTGTATCAAATGTTTTTGAAAAGCCTAAAAGCAAAAGGAACGCTGGCAGGCAGTGATATTGTCTACAACTTTAATTAACGGTGTTGTGTAGCTATGTTAAGGACGTAACCCAGATTGATTTACGAACGTTATTAAAAACCAAAAACTTGCATATCTGGCGGTTCATTACCTTTTCAAGTATTTTAGATAAGAAAGATAGTAGAGTTATTGGTACGAAATCATCACAACTTGAACTATTGGGAATTGAAATAATTTTAGAGTATTTCCATATTGTAGAACCGATTCTTGTCATTACAACCTTATAGTAATACAATTTAATAAAAGGAGGATGCAATTCATCAAAACTAACAGATTTTGATTTAGTGGATAATAAAGCTTCCAAACACGTTTGCTTTGTTCATTTTAAATCTCTTTTCTTGAAAGTGGAAGAAATCATCAATAAGAAAAAAGTTTCTAATTTTGTTTGAAATGAAAAGCTTCTTAAAAAATAAAATGCACGACTGGGTCGCACGAACTTGCTCCTATGTAATAGACTAGGAATTTTAAAAACGGATGTTATTAAATAAAACTGTTCATAGGGATAAAATGAATTTTTTAAATTCTTTTAGTAGTAAGAGATAAAAACAGAATGCTATGCAAATATGAATTTATGCAGGAACAAAAAATATAAGTCGTTGTAGTGGTTCCTTAAAAAAATAAGCTTTTATGTACAACATTTTTAAGAAAAAATTTTGGTACGCCAACCTTAAGTTTTTATTATTGTACGAATAAGAATCTAATTTCCAAAAAAAATACTAAGCAGTTCTTGAGATATCGAGTTTTTCAAAAAATTTTCTAAAAATTGAAAAAATATTTTTTCTTAAGTTTTTAAATGCAATGTTTTTTAAACTTTCTAGGAGCTTCTTTATAAAAAATTTCATTAAAATCCGTTATGTCGATAATGAGAAATTCAAAATTCGAAAAAATCGTTCTGTGGTAGGTCCAGTCAGTAATATCTAGATTTCAAATTTTTTTTTATTAAATTATAGATCGTAAAGATTGATCAAAAGAAAAAAATTTTTAGCAAAATTCTCGGAACCGTTTTGGAGAAAAATACGATTTTCGAAAACCATTTTTAAAATTTGTATGGAAGGTACCGTTTTAGATAAAACAAAATATTTTTTCTCAAATCTTGTAGATTTTGTTAAGAAACTTTTATTTGTCAAGTTTGAAAAAAATCGAGCATGTGGTTTTCGAAATATTGAGTTTCCAAAAAAAAATTTTGAATTTTTTTTTTTAAATCCAAAAAAATAAAAAATTGAAAATTTGAATATGTAATAATATTCAAACTTTGGAGGAGCTTTGGCATAAAAAAAATGATTTAAATCGGCTGTACCGTTTTTGAGAAAATCAAAAACAAAAAAAATGGACCCAGGGGGGCTACCAAAAATAACAATTTTTTGTAAAAATTTTTTCAACTATTAGCTAGTTTTAACCAAATTAAATTTTTCAAATTTTTTTTTTTTTAAATTCTGTGGGACAGTTTTTGAGAAAAAAAAATATTTATAAAATTTCGAAAAAAAATCGTATGGCAGGTACCGTTATTTTTGGTCTTAAAAAAAAAACAGAAAAAAAAGTCCGGGGGGTAAAAATTAAAACCCATATCTACCAAGTTTGAAGAAAATCGGCCGAGCCGTTTAGGCTGTAGTCGAAACGACAGGGGGGTGGCCGTGGCGCGATGGATGTGTGCTCGCCTGTGAACCTCATGATCACAGGTTCGATCCCTGCCGTCGTCTATGTCGTTTTAATTCCATTAAAAACCTTCTAAAATTGTCATCAATGGGTTGCTGGTTTACTCATTACATGTTGTTCAGGCATAACACTAACAACATGTAATTGAGTTAAACTAGTATGCCCAACAAGGATGAACACGAATAAAATACTGTGAATTATAAGCGACATAGAAATAAGACACGGCATTCTCCGCTTTAGTTCAGCCGCCATCCCTGGAGATAAAATATCTGAGACATCAACCTTCATTCTCAGAACATCGTGCCACACATCTTTTCTATCCTTCTTTCTCTTCCTTAACTTCACGCCCGCGCTGTGTTCAAACATTTAAAGGGTAATCATAATCCCTTGAGCGCGTTTAGATTATAAAAAAAAAAAAAAAAAAAAAAAAAGACAGACAGACAGAATTGCGAGACCCACTTTTTTGGTCTTCGCTATCATCGTAATGTCAACTTTGATCAAAATCTCGAGTTCGATTTTTTTTACGAATGCATAACTTGCCTTATAGTACTCGTACCTATAAGTCACAAGTAAAAAACAAGGTTTATCAAAAAATACAAAACAAAAAATTAAATTTGTCGCACCTCTCTACAAAATGTGTCAATGAGCTCAAACACAAACTACCATTTTTAACGCAATTGACATACGAGATTAAGCCTGCAAAGGACGGTAGAGGAAGCGTGATGATCCTTTTTATCACACAATTGTTACTGCGTCGCATAGAGCAAATGGCTACAAAATAACAAGTAACTTTCACAAATCGTGATCAGCCAGAATCGGTGTAGTTTTATTCCTTAACTCCTTTTCAATGGCATACACATAAATCATATCATCACAAACTTAAGTTATTTTTTAATCATCTTCTGTATGCATATGAGAAATAATTTTGTTTTGTTTTATGAGACATAAATTATGCTTTCGAAACACAGTTCGTTAAGTGTACTTTGTATCTGCCCATAAGCGGCAAACGTATTGCAAAATGTACAATTGATTAATTGAATTGGGAAATAAATAAATAATTTTGCAAAACACAAACATTTAGTGTCATTAAGGCTAGTCAATAATAATAATTATGAATTTATGATGAAACTCCAATGTGTTGCTTAATAGGTTTAGGCATTGATGTATACTAGAGAACTTGTTTACCCCAAATACCATCTAAGTAATTTTTTAATTTAATTCCCAGCTTCATACTCCTTATCTGAGAACAGCGCGAAAATGTTTGCCACATTAACCTTCCAACTGCCTTCACAGCAAGGGGACCACAGAAACCGACTATTGTACTATCATATGTACTACACATGCAGGTATGTATGTAGAGACGTTTAATATATGTATTTGAATGCACATGTGTTTGAATAATTTAAATTGATAACCTGTTCATCCTAAATAAAATGCCACTCTTGCACAAATGAGGCATTTATCGATTGAATCTTATTGATTACCAAGATCGTTAAAATAAAGAAAAATCTGATTTGGATACATATCCGAAAAAGGCTTCCTAACCGGGTAGCCTCAGTGAGTGGTCACTGGTCAATAACCCCCGACCTGTATTCGTGTCTTGTGTCGTCCATACGGCTATAGCACTTCAAAATATGCAGCTAACCGATTCCAAACAGCAACCATGAAAGATTTAGCGCACTGTCTTGTAATATGCTGCCACATGTTGCAGCAGAGATCAGTCGTTAGTCAGAAAGTGGAAATTAATTTTTGAAGGTTTTGGATGCTTCTATATGCGGTTTACCTCGATTTCAATAGATTAACGAAACTATAGACTCGGCTCCCCGATAAAAGGTTAGAGCTAAGTGCAGACAGGTAAGCAATTACGAAAGACAAAAAATCATATATTAGCTGTTACTTAATGGAATGCATTTTATTACAACAAAAGACCATGTCTTTTTTAATATGTATTTTCATTCATCACACATCTTATGAATTCGATATACACCCTCAAAACGAACAAAAGATTTGCAAATTTATAACTTTCATATCTAAAACAAAAACAATTAAAAAAATGCATATTTTTGACAGATAATTTCCAGAAATAAATATACATCACTCCACTTCCTTTGGATATCTCTTTCACACACTTACATTTCAAAAATTAGCAAACACAAATCGATTCTTCCAAAGTCAAAAAAAAAAAAATAATCGAAATCTTTTGTTGGAAAATCCTTTATAAATATAAACAAAAACAACCGAAATTTTTTTTAATCACAAAATGCGATTTAATTTAGTAGATTATTTATTTTGTTCACTGCACCATATTATAGCAATTATCTAATTTTTAACAACGACGAGGACACAATTTATTTTCAGTTCACTTCTTCTACACGTCAGTTGTCGGGGTGTTCACAGGAGATGGCAGCTTCACAATGCCAGAGTTTTGCGTTTACTCAGCTGTTCATATATTTTTTCCAGGCATATGCATCTCACTCGCACCAGTTTTGTGAACTGTTCACAATAAATTTAAAAATATTCATGATAGATAAGAGCACATTTTAGAATTATACATATGTGCTTTGTTTTATCGTATCAGTCTATAGTTGAATCGGTTATTTCAGAAACAACATAAGTCAGCTTTTCACAATTTTTGTTTTTTTTTTGCAAATTTCTCATAGTTATTCGTCTTTTGAAGAGATACTACACATGTCAGACCCCTCAGAGTACGAAAACTGAGTGTACTATTTCATTGTTCCAAAGAGAAACGACATAAGCCATTGACTTATGCTGTTTCTCCACAAAATTGTTTTACTTTGTACACATAACGGTCCGTTATTTTTCTGACAGAAGATTTTTATATTAAAAATATACCAGCCGGTGCAATTACTTAAATAGTTTTAGTTTCGTGTTAGGTGAAAAAAATGGAAGAATGTGAAGAAGTCACTATAAACCCCAAGAGAAAGAGGGGCGTGAAAAATCTTAAATAATACAAGAACGAAATAATAAAAAGATCTAGAATAACTGGCAGTCAATATACAAACTCGAAAGGAAACGTGGTAGCTGCTGTGACACACGGAGTAGAATGCATGTAAGTTAAAAATTAGAAGCTTTATAAGGAAGGATAATCCCAATCCTGTATCATGTATATTTTTATAGATGTGAGAATAAAAAATGCCTCAACAGTTTGAATGATTCTTTAAAATTAGAAGTTTTTACCAAGTTTATAAGCTTCACTTCGAAGAATGAACAAGACAGTTATTTGCAGAGTCTCATCTCTGTTCAACCTGTTACTCAAAGGAGGCGTCGAAAGCCTGAAGATCAGTCACCTCTAGGCCATCAAGAGGATCTACTTACTCGTACGAGTTGACAACTTCTGTGGGGAAATTCAAAGTTTGCAAATCTGGGTTTATTAGAGCGCATGGAATAACCGCTGGACGCGTCAGAAGACTTTGTTCTCTTCTAGAGCTGTGTCAATCGCGATTGATTCGGTCTTTGCGACCCGTTCACCAAAAAGATTGATTGATTGCAATCAAAGTAGACCAAATCAATCAATCCTAATGTCAATCTCTTGCCACTGAAACCGACGAACGAAACGAACGTAAAAAAGTAATGTTTCGTTCATTCAACTTGTTCTCAATCATTTTACAATACCAAATAGGAATGGAATGGACATGAAACAGAATGTATATTCCTCATTTTATATACAATAGAGGAGGGCGTGAACGTAGCAACGAAGTAGAAAAAAGCCAAACTTGCTTTCATTTTCACATTGTTTCGGTCTCGGTCTGAACGAAACGATTGGAAAAAAGAATATTTTACTTGAATGCAAATAATTGAAAACATTTCGTGTCGGTCTATATCTCGTTCGGAACGAAACGGATGGATAAAAAATGATTGAATGAACGATTGATTGAAAAGACCGAATCCTTGAACCAATCAATCAATGATTGATTCGGTCCTTCAAAATGAACGATTGGCACAGCTCTATTCTCTTCTTGCACATGGTAAGAATCCTAACGACAAACGTGGAACAAATGTTTCTGGAAACGCAACTCCAGGTCATGTCATTAATGCAATAAAGAATCATATCAAATCTTTTCCAACAAAAATGGGGCATTATACATCTGGTGAACGCCATTATTTGAGTGAAAAAATAAACGTCAAGATGATGTTTAAAATGTTCCAACAGTGATGTCTATAGTTTCGAGATGTTAAGTACAACTTTTATTACAAGATATTTAAGGAACAGTTCTCGCTCTCCTTTGGACGTCCTCAGGTGGGCACATGTTGTACGTGTGAGGAGCTAGAAGTAAAGATAAAAAACACTTTTTTGAACGATGTGGCAAAAAGGAAGGACAGCAGTTACTGAAAAAATACTGCATCTAAGACGGGCTAATAAGTTCTATTCGACCATTAAGTCAATTCAGGAAAAATTACAGTTGGATGAAACAAAAACTACTATTGGCGGAATATGTATTGACTACATGCAAAATCTTCAAATCTCATGTATACCTGTACAGGAAACGTTCTACTTAAGGCAACTTACTGTTTGCGTATTTTGTATACACGATCTTAGAGACAAAACCGCGACTTTTTTTGTTTACCATGAAGGGACCGCTGAAAAGGGCCCGAATGAAGTGTGCTCTTTTTTAAATCAATTTTTTGAAAGTAACATGAAGGATGTCCAGGATGGCTGTGGTGGTCAAAATAAAAATCACACAGTGATAAGATTTTTGTCATCTTTAGTAGCTTTAAAAAAGTTTAAGACTATTGAACAGTATTTTCCTATACGAGGACATTCCTTTTTACCATGTGATAAAGACTTCGCAGTCCTAAAACGTAAAATTAAAAAAACTGATAGAATTTACACTTTTCAAGAATATGCCGATTTGATACTGTCTTCTTCAGTATCAAAAAAATTTACAGTATTTTACCAAAAAGGACTGACATCATCGACTACAAAAGGTGGTGGCCACGCTTTTATAAAAGAAACATGCTTTCAATGGAGTCCATTGGAAGACATATGTGGCTAGAGAAAATAAGTATACGTTTACTATAAGTAAATTTTCTCAGTTTTCCCACTCGGATTGTTATGATAAAACGGTTATTGCGAGAGAATTTATTAACGGTTTTACAAGTCATACATTTAACCTGGGAAACCTTCAAAGAGATGAACTGGTAGTTCTGCCAAGCCCTTGCTTATCCCGCTGGAAAGGTGCCAATCAATATTAAGAAGATGAATGACATAAAAAAACTAAAATCGTATCTACCAGGAGACGTTAACATTCGAGAATACTATGATGAGATTTTCACTTGGCCAACTTCCGAAAAGGATACAGATCAATAGTATTTTCTTTATATTTTTGTAATCATTTTGTCTTGTGTTAAAGCTTATAATAAAACAAAAGTTTCACCAAAAAAGTTTGTTTATTTCAGAAACGATATAAGTCAAGCGACTTTAAAGGCTTAAAAACCGGTTAAGACTCAAAAAAAGCTAAACAAATTAGCGGTTTTTAAATGCATCTTAAGCCAAATTATAACTTTGCATACTCAAAATGTTGTTGCTCCTAAAAAGTTAATGTTCATTGACTTATGTTGTTTCTGAAATAACCGATTCAGTTTTCTTGCATAAGACACACACTTTTAGACTAGGACTAGTTCTTATTTGGCAATCCGGAATCTCTCTCCGATCCGGGATCCCAACTGAAAAATTTTTTTAATTCCGAAGTTTAGTGTGATTGTATATGTACATGCATTCAAAACTATTTAGAATACAAAACTGATACACTTTAAAAGCTTGAAGCTTGTAATAATGTTCCTCTGAATGTTTTTCTATTACATCCGCCACGAAGTTCTGCACTTCGGTTTCTTTGACATATCATCATCTTTTGATGACGACGAAAACGAGGAAGAAGATTCCATCAAATTTTGCAAGAGAATAAAATTAAAAATAATGTTTGTTGAAAGAAAATCACTTCGCGCAATTAGGATACAAAAAAATGGCATCTGTCGATTTTGAGGTTTAAGTATGTGTATGAATGTGTGAGTGCTTCGATTCTGATTTCAAATCCAAAAGGAAATTTCTCTTCTTTTCAGAATCGGAACTGTCATTTTTCCCAAGTGAACACTTTCAGAAGAGTCCAGAAAGCTTCCGGATTGCCAAATAAAAACGACGATAATCACAGCAGATTATGATAGCAGATTTTAGTTTTGTTTGCTAACAGACTTCTTTTTCGATGTTGCATAACAGACTTTTATAAAAGTTCGAACCTCGGAATAGCAATCATAAAAGATATTTTATGATGGATTTATATGTATCTGCAATTGATTTCTGCAAAAAAAATGGGATGCCAAATACAGAATTCATATTTGTTAGACAGAGAGAAAAAAACAATATGCAGAAGAACTTCATTTCTGCGTTATAGGAAATTCGAGAAATGCAGAAGCCAAGATTATAGTAAAGACATATTCATCTTTATCATAGCATCTTCGTCTGCATTTTGTAAATTAGCGATATTTTCACATTTTTCTATAATTTTTGTTGACGGGGGCATGATATGAAAAAAAGCATTAAATTGAAATGGAAGAAATGGAGGTAAGTTAAATTTTCATTGCATAGTTTCGTATTAACAGGCCAACAAGTTATAGCAGTTTATAGGAAGTGAAAAAGAGTTACCACCTGTGTATTCTCTCCCACTTTCGGGTTTCGACATACATACATACATCTGCCTCTCTCTACTTTTCTGCATTTAGCAGATGCAGAAACATGTAAATCCACTTTTAAGGTGCAAATCTTTTATGATTTAATAACAAAAAAATTATAGCAGAAAAACATTCCACTAAACTAACTTTTTTTTTTGTTTAAGTAAGTATTCCCAGAGGCGGGTTATTTTTGGGACATTATTGGGAATTTTTGCTTTTTTGTTGATTTTGTAAAGAAATTATTTATTGATTATAGGGAAGTTTCTGAACCCACAGTACCGTTTAGTTAAAAACTGTTGACGTGGGCACCTGCCACGCGACTTTTCATACCCTAAACGGAGCAACGAAGTTGCGTGAACAGGATTTGGCTGCAGAAAAGAGTTTAAAAATCCTGAGACCCTGCAAGAAGGGCACCGACAGTACTATTTAGACATAGGCGCCTGCCTCGCGATTTTACATACTGGCCACTTACAGTACTGTTAATCAAAAAACACTTAAAAAAGTGAGCTTTTTTATAATCTACCCGCGCTCAAGGGATTATGATTACCCTTTAATGTTTCAACACAGCGCGGGCGTGAAGTTACGGAAGAGAAAGAAGGATAGGAAAGATGTGTGGCACGATGTTCTGAGACTGAAGGTTGTTGTCTCAGATATTTTATCTCCAGGGATGGCGGCTGAACTAAAGCGGAGAAATGCCGTGTCTTATTGCTATGTCGCTTATAATTCACATTCTTTTATTCGTGTTCATCCTTGTTGGGCATACTTGTTTAACTCAATTACATGTTGTTAGTGTTATGCCTGAACAACATGCAATGAGTAAACCAGCAACCCATTGATGACAATTTTAGAAGGTTTTTAATGGAATTAAAACGACATAGACGACGGCAGGGATCGAACCTGTGATCATGAGGTTCACAGGCGAGCACACATCCATCGCGCCACGGCCACCCCTTAAAACTAAAACATTTTTGTATTATTTAACAGTGTTTTCTCACTTCAATAATTTAAATCTGCAATATTGAGACCATTAACTGATTGTACAAAAAAATCAATACCATACGCGTGCTCACTTAAAGTAAAGTAGCCCCAACAATTTTGCTGAAAAGAATCGAATAGTCTGAAACGGGTATTTTCTATTTTTTATTTTTGTTATGTAATGTCAAAAAAACCCAACCTTTAAACACATCTATGTACATAAAATCCTGACGATTGGCCCCCCATAAATGCAAACATCTTTAAAATTATATTATTCATACAAATTTGTATACACTCACCGAGTTTATTTCAGCGTGGAATTGCAAAGCACTAAATAGATATAATTATTTATTACTACTTGAAACACTAGTAGGTAGGTAGATAGCCGGTATTATGTAGATGTGTGCCCTAATAAGTAACTAGAGATTATAATTTCAAGAGACCACGGTTATCGCGGCACGCAACCCTTATCTTAAGCTCACGTAGACATTAGGCAAGGCCGGTGATGACAAAAAATTCTTAAAGTGGGTGCTTTTATCATGACAACCACGATGAAATTCCTTTATTTTCATTAAACTTATCAACTACATATATACACACATAAATGTATTTAACTTAGAGGTGTCGTATTCTATAGTACATATTGTAAAAAAAAGAAAAGTATTAAGAAGAGTTTTATTTATATGACTTCTTTTTGATTGATGACGAATATTAACTAAATACGTTTACTTAATATTAATAAGCTATTAAGTTGATTAGATTGTAATTTCAAATAGCTAATAGTTTGTGTGCGTTAATTGGGCTTTCTGATCTTTTATTTTTTTATGCAATTAATAAAACAAATTAATCCATTTTTTAAATTATTCCCGACGTTTCGTTGGGTATTTTCCAACTTTTTCAAGGGATATTTTTATTGGACCTATAACACGTTATAATTCTTGAGTTTTGAGTACTACTAACTTTTATATAATTTTACTTACTATTGTCAGTTACATTTATAGTTTTTAAACATTTATGTTGCACTTTTGTATTTTTTAAAAATTTGTTTTAAAACGGAAAACTAAATAAATAAATAAATTAAAAAACCAAGACAAAACAAAAATTATGCACTAATATCACAGACTCAATGTTTACTTTATGACGGCACTGTAGCTTGCGCTCAGCTTGTCTTTGTCTTCTTGAAAATTCATTGGTCTCTTATGTCGATTTCCTTTTACACTAGGGATTTTAGGGATTGCGATCCCTTGTCAAATTTTGTCTTTTTAGTGTGGGTATTTCGTATACATGTAAATCCCTCTCCAAATACGGATTCGAAGGATTTGATCTCTGTCAAAAAAAATCGATTTTTTTGGTGTGAAGGAACGTAAAATCTGTGGTAAAAGTCAAAATTTGGCAAGGGATCGCAATCCCTAAAATCCCTAGCGTAAAAGGAAATTGAAATTAATGTTTTGCTGTATAGTTTGATTTTTTGCAAATGCATTTTAATGCTTTTCTTAAAAAAAAAACAAATTCTAAGTGCATTTTAACTAAAATTGATATACAATTTTATATCTCTGAAAGAATTACGCTATAAAATCTTTACAATCATAAAACATCTCAAACTCATTTTTTTATAGGAAAACATGAGACATAGCGGTTTTGATATTAGGCTTAACTTTCCTTTAGTAGCACGAATTTTTACACGGGGATAGTTTTATTCGGTAGATTAGCACTTTTTTATAACAAATACAACAATTTTAAAGCTAGGAAACATTTATAACTATTTTTTAAAGTTCCTCAATTTGCATACAAAAAAAGAACTTTTTTTTGTTTATTTTGACATTACTACTTGTGTAAGTATTACTAGAGTTGGATTATTTTTGGTACATTATTAGGAATTTTTCTTTTTTTTTTAAATTTTGTAAGAGAATAATTTGCTGATTAAAGGTAAGTTTCTGAACCCACAGTACTTTTAAGTTAAAAAAAAACTGTTGATATAGGCGCCTGCCTGGACACAATAGATCTTCAGATCGCAGTGCAATACTTTATAAACCCTAAGAGGAGCAAAAAAGTTGCATGAGCGATTGTGGCTCGGAAAGGGAGTTGAAATCCTGAAAAACCGCGAAGCGGGAAACCTAAAGTACTGTTAAGCTAAAACACTATTGATATAGAATAGACGCCTGCCTGGTGATTTAACATACACTAAGAGGTATTAAATATCGACAACATGGCTACTTTCAATACTGTTAGTCAAGAAAACATTTACAAAAAAAAGCGAGATTAAAACTGAAAAATAAAAAAAAAATTATGATTTAACGGTGTTTCCTCACTTTGATATTTTAAATCTGTTCTATTGAGACCCTAGTTAACTGTAAAAAAATCAATATTATACGCAGGCTACCTTAAATGAAAATCGCTCTTAGTTCAAGCGTCTACAAGGTGAAGTAGAAAATAAATTGAATTAAATTTTGAGACTTACATTCTACAACTTTTTGATTGACGATTATTAGGTTCGGACACAACTATAATAGGCATAAGAAAACATATGTCAAAAAGTCCACAAAAAATTCCTTATGTCTGCATTTACCCAAATTTTAAGATCTTCTGATACGATACAAATATACTTAATCTATATTGAGGTCCCAGATATTCTGATTTCAGCCTATCC
Organism: Philhelius festivus; assembly: GCA_963931855.1. Taxonomy (NCBI): domain Eukaryota; kingdom Metazoa; phylum Arthropoda; class Insecta; order Diptera; family Syrphidae; genus Philhelius; species Philhelius festivus. The sequence goes on from OZ007555.1 coordinate 69,541,732, forward strand.
AACGCCAGACGACACTTTGATCTAAATGGACAAATAAAAAATGTATACTCCATGTCTATACAAACTTGTATGAGTATGCATTGTTATTATTACTCTTAACTTATTTAAGAAAACAAAAACAAACAAAATTATTCAGACTAAAGTAGAAGCGAATACGTAAAAACTCTTCTGAAAATGTTTTATAAGGATTCAGAATGACAGTTACTCTCCTAAAAAGAAGAAATATAAGAACTGAATCCAGAATTTATCACGCACTAGACTAGCACACAAGGTTATCAAAAAAGTCAAATTTCATTGGAGGTGAACACAATTTCAAGTTTAAATTTCGATATTTTTTATTAAAAAAAAGCTAAAAGTTGAAATAAATAAGTTAAAAGAAAATTGAACTTGAACAAAGCGCACTTTTGAATAATGTATGTATTTTTAAAATTTGTCTCATTGCTAATATTAGGTGTGTTCTATTCACTGCTGCATAGCTAGCGCAGCAAAATTTCCCTCGAAAAACAACAATAATTTGATTGCTTGCGAAAAAGAAGCCAGTAAAAAAAAAAGATTGTGTGTACTGACGTACGCGCGGTTGAAGTAAAACTTCTTTTTCCTCAAGCAAAGCTTCTGTAAGATTGTAACCTATGAACAAACATTTTGTATTCTAAAAACATGTCGCTGTCTTTGACGGATAACGTGACGTTTTGACATGTCACTGACAGCTGCATAGAAATTTTTTTACCCCCAATGCCGGAAAAGAAGTTTTACTTCAAAAAAACATCAAAAAGATATGTTTGTTTGTTTTTTTTTTAAAAAAGGATAGTGGTTCCTGCTTGTTAAATTGGTCGACCACATAATTCACAAATATTTTGTATTTTTAAAACATGTCGCTGTCTTTGACTGATAACGTGACGGTTTGACATGTCACTGACAGCTGCATAGAGAATTTTTTACCACCAACGCCGGAAAAGAAGTTTTACTTCAAAAAATTGAATGTGCGCGCCTAGCCTTAAATGAAATCGAGAAGAAAAGTACAAAACTCCCATGCCACTTGACAAGCAAGTTGCCTCGCTTTGTTTGTATTACCCTAGGGCTGCACGTGCAAGTATTGGCATTTGGCAAGCATGTTGTAATCTTGTAATGTACACAAGCATTTCTTATTAACCCGTACAAACCCGAGCAACTTAGTAGTCACCTGGCATTAATTCAGTATCCAGGCAACTTGGAAAGCAAGTACACTGACAGCGGCACTCTTGTAAAATTAATTATTAAAGTAATTGATTGATTAGTCGGGTGACGTTCAAATTTATAAATACCAAAACAAATGTCGGTGGCGTGTGCGATTAAGCGAATAAATATTATTAAAAAGTATAATTTCAAAACTTTCAGGCAACCTGATGGTCATATGGCATGCCGTCTATGACAGCAAGAATACAAATGGTAGTGGATATACCCAACTTTTTGGCCAGTACTTTGTATGCGAGGTGTTGGTAAAATTTATTTGGATTGCAATATGCTTGTCAATAATTATTTGGTTGCATAGCCATTGCGCGTCTGAACCTATAGTTTTATGTTTATCTTTGAATGCAGCCATTTGAAATATGTAAATTCTAAATCGTATCCAACTTCATGTTTTACTTTGCACATGCTAAAAACATGTCGCTGTCTTTGACGGATGGCGTGACGGTTTGACATGTCACTGACAGCTGCATAGAAAATTTTTTACCCCCAACGCCGGAAAAGAAGTTTTACTTCAAAAATGTCAGTTGCGCTGGTGATAGAACTTTGAATTATTGAAATGAAAATTGCGCTATGCATTAAAAACTGACTTTAAGTCGCTGTAAAACTTGCAAAAATAAAGCTATAACAAAAATGTTTTTTCAGTTTAAACTCTTAATTTTTTAAGAAACAAAAAATATAAAAACATATTTTAAAACTGAAATTAAAAATTAACTTTTAATTCATTTAATAAAAAAACTCAATGTATCCACTTCTGCACGGTCAAAATAAAAGCGGTTAATTCTACATTTTTAGTATGTTGCCCAAATGCCCTTGGCTTTAATGACGTCATTGAGTCGTTTGGGCATGCTTCCTACAAATTTTTCTATTAATCGGTGCGGAATGCTGGCCCACTCTGTCTAAATCCGGGATCAAAACTCGTCTCAAGTTTTTGGTGCATTATCGTACCGTAACAGTCTTTTTTTTTTAAAGAGCCCATACATTTTCTATGGGGTTTAGATCTGGACTTTACGCAGGCTACTGCGTCGATTGAAAAGTTTGCCTACCAAGCCAATTTTTTACGATCTTAGCGGTATGCTTAAAATCTCCATCCTGTTGAAATAAAACTTAATCTTCTGGGTATGCGCTTTCGTCCACAAAGTTTGATTAATTTTCCTCTAGAATACGAAGATAATCTTTTCTTTCATGTTCCATTAATTTTCACTAACGGTCCGACATTCCACAAAGTGCAGCAGCCTCATACCATTAAGCTACCTCCTCCATGTTTCATTGCTTCTTTCACCTGGTGCTTTTGCAACTTTTTATATGATCGCTGCCAATAATATTGCTTACCGTCTGATTGGAATCAGTTAATTTTGGTTTCATCAGACCATATCACCCTTTTTCAGTTTTCTACGCTCTAATTCCTGTGCTCCTTGCAAATTTTCAAGCGAGAAGCTACAGGCTTTTTTTGCTTAACTGCCTATGTCAGGCCGATTCTCTTAAGGGCTCTATGTGCTGTCCATTATGGCTTACTTCACTTGGTGGAATGTCGGAATGCTCACCACTGTACATGTTTTGACATCAGATTTTGATATTTTCTATAATAATGGCCAACATTTAAATATAAATTGAAATTGACATATGGAGTGAGTTTGATGGTTTTATTCGCACTTGAATGCTGCGCTGGGTATGCAGCAATGAATAAAACACACCTATTAAGTGGCGAAGCCATTATTTCGAATTATCGCAGCCCATTGATGAAGTATGCATCTAATTCGGTTGTCAAATATATGCCTATATTATTCCAGGAGTATATTTGCATTTTGTGCGAATAATTCTCTGAAATACAGTTTTTATTAGATTCTCTATTACTCGTATGTAGGTTTAGATTAGGGGATTGTGGAAACCAATTCATAACTACAATACGGTTTTCGATATGTCAGTCTCTCACAAGTTTAGCGGTATTTATTAGATACGGCACGAATCATTATATCATTAATCTTGTGAATTGGGCCAACTGCAATTATTTGACCTTTCACCTCCATAATTTACGATCATTCAGATTCATTTTAATTAAATTAAGACCCATCAGAAAATAGAACCGTTTTCCATGTTACATACCATAGTCCCAAATCCCTCGCATCAGTCTCTTCAAACTCTTTTACAGCCCAGGACTGTCGATCGTCTCTGATGGAGATGGCCAAACAGTTTAATATTCACCTGCTCTGGATGCTGGGACACAGAGATATTCCAGGGAATTGCAAAGCCGATGAACTCGCCAGAATTGGAACGGAAATGCCTATCTTCCCCGACAGGTTAAATATAGGTATGCCTATTGCTACTAGTAAACTTATGCTGAATCGAACTGCTCTGGAACATTCAAATACAAGATGGCTCAACACCAACACTTGTCTGGCGACCAAACCAATCTGGCCCAAACTAGATTTGAAACGGTCAAATTACTTGTTGTCCCTCAGTAGATCTCAGATCAGCTCCGTAATAGGTGTCATAACTGGACACTGTCTTATAAGTAGACATGCCGCACGACTCGGTGTACTATCAAACGATTTCTGCAGGAGTTGCTTGGACCAGGAGGAAACAATCTCACACCTTCTCTGTGCATACCCTGCTCTCTCTTACAGACGCAAACTTCATCTAGAAGACTATTTCTATAATGAACCAAGCGATCTCATAAACACAGACATTAAAAGACTCCTTCGCTTCCTCAGAAGCTAAAAATGGTTTTAACTAGTAGGGAACCTTTGTTGCTTATTAGATCGTGATATCACAATGGACCTCTACTGTTCTAAGTGGCTCAGATGCTTTAATGACAGCCACTTTAACCTAACCTAACCATTGTCCCAGTTTAAGTGTCCCTTGGCATAATCAAAGCTAAAGAAATATTTAAATATCTATTTTTACTTCTCCATACTATAAAATTGATTTACCAACGGCTCTTCGCCAGATCATCCTCCTTGAGATCTCTAGGCCAACTTCCTTTCATATACTTGTTGATGGTATGAAGAGATAAAAAAGATAAGTCTGAGAAACTTTGGCTGTCAATCCAGATTTCCTACAATATGAAAAAAACTTCTGGCCGTGGTGAACTTTCATTAGATTCTTTTATAGTCTTTGAGCTCTACCATCACTATAGACCGTTTGGAAATTTCCCCAAATATGAAAAAACTATTATTCGCGTAATCATTTATTTTTGTCTAAAAAGGAATCATTGCGTTCTTTAGTATTGACCTACTGTATTTATATAAAAATATTTCTAAAGTACATAATACATACATATATAACAAACAAAAACTAATATTAACATGTATATTCCTTGCACCTCCCCACGCACGCAAGAGAAAAGTGTGGGCGTGAGTGAAGAGTTGCCAGTGCGCGGTGCTCTATCAACTGGTGATTAAACTATTTGATTTCGATCGCAGTTGCAAGTGCGCGCCTAGCCTAACTCCGTCTATTGTTCTACTCTATGCATCATTATCTGTCTATTTTCCAACTCCATATACCTACCCCATCAAAAAGACAAAGCGATTGCAAAGCAAAGTATCCCGAAATTATGTCGGGTTATAAAAAGCCTCTCTGAATAGCACAATATCATTTTTAAGTATGAAAATTGTCAGCATTAAGTTACATATTTCTTGAACTTTTGATAAAATACTGTAGGCTCTTAAGGGAGGAATTATCCGGGTGGTTTTTCTCCTCTCATCCGCACAAACAGTGAAGGATAAGATACTAATGCGGGTTGCACAGTGATACCAACATAATCAAAAAATTAAAAGGACACTAGTTCTCAGGCCCAGAAAATCTTTTAATCATACTAGTTCTAATACAAATTTACTATAAAATTTCTTCCGAGTACAGAGAGTACTCCTTGCAAACAAAATTTTGTTTTTTCTTTAAAATAAATTTAAGTAAGTTTTATTGAAATTAAAAAAAAAAAACTTAATTTACAAATTACAAAATGATAACGAAAATAAACTTAAGCAGCTATGGATTTACATCGCTTGTTAAAGGATTTATTGAATTTTTCAAATCTCTAATAGCAGTTTTTCTTAATTCTATTGCCGAATGTTTTAACTGCAGAGTACATTCTGGATTTGTTGTACTCGGCAGTGCAACAAGTTCCTTTTCAAATATACTTGCTAAAATCTCCATAAGCTCAATAAATCCAATAGACAGTGCTGCTCTGCGTATACGATTGAGTTCTTTATAGAAATGTTGAGTTTTTTCGGGTATTTTTTTTGCATGTCTAAGGACTTTTTGTATGTCGGATTGTAGACTAGAGTGCTTAATCCAAATAACGAAATTCTGCGAGTAACTACGCTTTTCTGATTTTACTGGGAAGCACGAACTTTCGCCGGCAAGGAAATCATCTGCCATTCCGAACTGTCGCAGATCACCTAGCCAAGCTATGGCATTACTTCCTTGAGGTAGAACGTTAAGCATTAGGTTGGATTTCTTTTTACTGTCGGCAAAGGTATATATAAAGCCAAACCAATTATCCGATAGCAGGACAAGAGCCGCCATATTCTCAATTTTAAGTGCCCCGTGTAGTAGGACGCAAATAGACTCTTTTTGAGTTTCCGATTGTGTCGAAGACCTCGTGCAGTCCTCTTCGCTTCCTTCAGCTTTTAAGTAAAATGAACGTATTTCACTTTCAAGCTTTTCCAATTCATTTGAAGAAGAGGGCAATTCGGTTTTTGAACTCTTTGTAAATTTGTCAGAACTCCTTTTATTATGTTTCTCGCGGTCCATTTTCGGAACAATCAAGTGACGACTGAGTGATGCTGGGGATCCAATATCGGACAAACTTACATATCCACATATTTGAATACTATTAGAGATAATTAACGATTGAGCAGTTGTAAGATTCTGGTTCCAGTTGCATAACGTCGGTGGCGGCCAAATAAGGACTGGACATTCCATTCGGAAGTAGCCCCCACATTTCAAGACAGTTTCAAAAGGCTTATAGCTGCTTTCGCATAAACGCTCGATCATTTCGTGCATAACTGTTCGACCAAGTTCACTTTTTCGAATAGTATTCCTGGAATCATCGTCGACGGATTGATCGTTTGACTTTGGCTGAAAAAGTACACCTTTCAGTCCACTTACATCGAGGAACCTTTGATACATGGTTACAGCTTTTGAAAAGTAATAATCACTATTTAGACCCATGCAAATAAAGTTAAGTTTTGTGGAAGATAAGCCATTTAGCCATGGAAATAGGTTTTGATTGGATGATATTCCTCTTATTGTAGCCGGTAATGATTTAGAACCAAAGCCTATACCACAATCTGTGAAGACAACTACTTGACAAAGATTCTGTGCGCCCCAGTTACTAGAGAGCATATCGTTTACACCTTTTAGCAAAGTTTCTAAACATGAGCTATCATAATGCAATTGCTTCTTAACTGCCTGTCTTATTTGGTCATAATCTCGAGTGAAGTCAACACGTACTTCAAATTCTCTGGAGAATGTAACATAGGAGACGAATTCTAGTTTTGAATTGTTTCCTAGATGTTCCAGGAACTGATTGACTCCCTTCACAGCCAGCTGATAGTAAGACAGAGCGTTGTCGTCGGCGCGTCCAGGAATGTGGCGTTGCATAGACAAAGATGCATCAATGGCTATTATAGTTGGCATTTTTATTAATTCAAGACTTCTTCTATTTTTACTTAAAATTTCACTAGCATAATTTAGAAAAAAATATAATTATAGGACGTGCAATCAAATGCAGACTCAAATTGAAAATAATCGGCATACAAAAAAAATTAAATCAAAAGTAACCAACCAACAACGAGAAAACTTTCCAATTTACATTTTGGAAAGCGAATTCGCCCTCTAGCAAATGTGAATTCGCGCGCGTAGTTTAACAACATCATTTGTGACCAAATCAAAATTAAACGATTACGGACCTACTTTGTGAATGTATTGTGTGCGAGAAAGAACTCACCATACTCAGTGAGAACTGAAACCAGTTCGGATCTAGAACGGATCCAACAAAATTAATAAATCGAGGCACGCTCGAGTATCGAAAGCAATTTGAGACATTTTATCAAAAAAATGTTATAAGTTTCCATTTTTGAAAATTTTTTGTTCAAGATAAAAATTATGTAACGAACTTAAATCTAAATATAAAATAAAAGGATGTCTTTTTAAAATAACTTTTTCGTTAATGTAAAATTTTTACATTTTTGATTCATACAAAATTTCTTCAATTTGTGTTTTATTAATCAAAATATTTGATAGTTGTTCTGTAGTACGGCGAAGTATAAAAATCAGCAGTTTTACTCTGTATTTCGTTTCGAAAGTGCTTTTCGTTCTGTTTTTGAATTGGTACTGTATAAACTTTTATAATCCAAAAATATGCACTAAGAACTTTACCACTTAGGCTAGGCGCTCACATTCAATTTTTAGTTGCGCAACTGTTTGGTTCGAGCAACTAAAAAGTTTGTGTTTTGACACAAACTAAACGATTGCCTAAAATGAGTTCGCTATTTTGTGTAACATATAACTATATGCACCTGCGCGGACATTTTACCAAATACTTCATCTGTTTTCTATAAGCAACCAAACTGTTGGGCAAAATTGAATGTGCGCGCCTAGCCTAACTCTTCATTAGCTTGGAAATAGAAGCCAATATCATAGACATTGTTTTAAAATATTTGGTTTTTTAATATGTAGTGATCCTGCTGCGGATGTTGTATTTGTTATTCATATAAAATCCTACTGTACTACGGATAACTTTTCCAAAAAAACACAGCTATTGTACTTGATGTAGTAGCGCTGAAACAGGCCCCTGATGTGTTTTTTTTAAATAAAGGGTGGTCCAACCATAATGCACGATGTTAATTGTGAGTCACACCTTAACGACAAGTTTTTTGCCCAACTTAATCTGATATTTCTTTGTTTCAGTGTTTGACAAATTTAACCATGTAACCGTGGAGAGGTACACAAAATGGAGTAGCGCATTAAGATTATTGAAGCCTTTTACGAAAATGGGCGTTCAAATCAAAATGCATTTTTTTGGTCAGCATATTCGAATAAATGTGTGTGTCCATAATCGGTAGAATTGTGCGCAAATTTCAGCAAACCTGGTATGTGGAAAATGTGAAAACACCCTGTGCATGCTCGCCTATTCCGTTCTGCGGAAAAAATTGCTGTTGCTCGCGATAGTGTGACAGAAACAGAATAGCCGTCAACCTCGACTCGTCATCGTGTCCAACAATTGAACATCTCATGAACATCACGATGCGAATTTTAAATAAAGATTTGAAAGATTTGAATTTACACGCTTACAAAGTTCAATTGATTCAAGAGCTGAAGCCTACTGAGCATTTCAAGCGTCGTCAATACGCCGAATGGTTGGTTGAACAGACAGAAGTAAATGGTGACTTAACAAAGAAAATCATTTTCAGCGACGAGGCACACTTTCAACTCCTCGGATTCGTCAACAAGCAGAATTGCCACATTTGGGCAAATGAGAATCCACGATTGATTGTTGAAAAGCCGATGTATCCACAAAGCATGACTGTTTGGTGCGGTTTATGGGCTGGCGGCGTCATCGGGCCGTACTTCTTCGAAAATGAAGTCGGCTAAGCAGTTACCGTGAATGGTGTTTGCTATCGCGAGATGAACGGACTTCTTGTTACCAGAAATTGAGGATATAGACCTGGACGATATGTGGTTCCAACAGAATGGTGCCACTTGCTGCACAGCCAACGAAACAATGGCTCTTTTGCGCGAAAAATTCGATGGCCGTGTTATCTCAGGTCGTGGCGATGTTAATTGGCCGCCACGATCATGTTATTTGACACCGTTGGACTTCTTTCTTTGGGGATATTTAAAAGAAAAAGAAGCCAAGAATAGTCCAAGGCCTAAAGGATGAGATAATTCGGCACATTAACGATATTGAACCTCAATTATGTCTCAGAGTCATTGAAAATATGGACCATATCGGATAGAGGTATGCTACAGAAGCCGTGGCGAGCATTTGGCCAATATTTTGTTTCACACATAATTGGCAAAGATCCTATCATAATAAAAAATATAAGGATGATTCTCTGAAAAATTTTTGTTTTATTTATGAGCAGAGCAGTTATAAAACATTTGCGTTATGCCTTTTTTCTTTTGTTCTAGGTGGTTTTGCTTATTGTTCAAGTGTTTCATTCAAATTTGGGGTTTAACATCAACCTCTTTAAAAATCATAATTTATTAAATAAAGCATAATCTTTTTTCAATCAAATTGAGTACGTATACCAACCCAGATATAAGAATTTTACTAAATTTTAGGGTGAGTGTAACGAACCTAAATAGCTTCCAAAATAGTTATTTATTTATTTATTTATTCATTATTCTCTTTTACATAATAAACTTACATATATAAATATTTACAAAATCTTACTTTTTACAATTGAGAATAGCTAGTGACATTTTGTATTTTGCTTATAAAAGCTATAAATAGTGTTAGATGTCACTTTAAAAAAAGACAAAACTAAATAATGTGGGGTGACAGTAATTATTGTTTTTTTTTTTTTGTTTTTTCTTTTTTTTCAAAATTAACAATAAAATTTACAAAATATAATTATAACTAAAAAGATTTTAAATTAATATTTATGCAATATAGGTGAGCAAATTTTCTATCTCATCGTGATCAAAATCAAGAAGCCATGATTTAACATTTTTTAAAAATTTACTTTGGGTTCTTATAACTCTTATATCATGCGGAAGATTATTAAAAAGTTTACAAGACACAACTGGGTAGGAGTTCCTATAATGAGTAGTGCGGAAAGCTGGAGTTTCGACAACATGACGGGTAATGCTACGTAAGTTACGTGAACCAAATATTGGACTTTGCATATAGCCACCTCTCATATAAAATATATTAGAGACCCTAAAATAAAATAAATGCCTAACTGGAAGAATTCTCAAGGATCTAAACAATGACATAGAGTGAGCAAGGCGATGAGCGTTACTAACTTTTCTTATGGCGCACTTTTGTAAGATGACGATTGGCCTTAGATTGGACATGTAGGCACCTCCCCAAACACTAATCCCATATTGCAGTTTTGAATGGAAGATTCCATGGTAAACAGTATTGAGTGTTCTCTTAGAACAACACTTTCTTAACCGATATAAACACCTAATAGAAGAGCGCAAGTACTGTTTCAAACTAGAAATGTGTTGCATCCAACTCATGTTTTGATCGATCGTAGTACCAAGATATTTAAAGTTCCTGACCACTTCAATTTGGAAACAGTTCGAGCTGCAGGCCTCATTTTCATTAAAGGTTGCTTCAGACACAGATGTACAAACACAACCATTTAATCTGAAACGCTGACAGTCAAACGAATGGAAGTTGAATTCGACATATGGTGGCTCAAGTGAACCTAATCTGAAAAACATTAATTTGGTTTTTCCACTTACAATTAATTTATGTGAAGCAAACCATAATCTCAATAAGTGAATATCGTAGTTTAGATCAGCTGTCAGATTCAGTGGGCTCGTTGAGCCATATGCGATTCCAAGATCATCTGCAAAAGCCGTAACTCTACCTGCAAACGGTAGGGAAAACAGAGAGTTAATAAAAATCAAAAACAGAACCGGTCCTAAGACTGACCCTTGGGGGACACCTAAGCTTAGCACCTGGGGGCTACTTAAAAAATCTCCGATTTTTACTCTTAGTGTACGGTTCTTTAAATAAGAAGCGAACCAGTTGTATATAAAGCCACGGAAACCGGCATTATATAGTTTATCCAAAAGAATATCATGAACAACCATGTCAAATGCTTTGGTAATATCCACAAAGAGACCAGCGCAAAATTTACTTTCATCCAAGGCTTTGTTAATAAAAGAGCAAAAACATAGAAGAGCATCCTCAGTGGAACATCCTTCCCTAAACCCAAACTGAACTGGACTAAAAAAGTTAATTTTTGCCAGATGCGCGCACATTCGTTTTTTTATCGCTTTTTCAAAAACCTTTGAGATTGAAGATAGCAAAGAAATGAAATGGGCCTATAGTTGTTTTTCTCTTTACGATTACCCTTTTTAAACAGTGGTAATACGTCTGCACATTTCAGTTGATCAGGAAAAGTTCCACTAAAAATACTTAAATTGAATAAATGTGCAAGGATTTCAACTAAATTTGGCGCAATTTTCTTAAGTAGTACATTAGAAATGCCATCGTTACCACAAGAATTCGAGTTCTTCAGAGAGTAGATCGTACTTAAGACTTCTAACCCAGTTATTTCTTCAAAAAAGAAGCTATTTGCAGTCGTCGTACTATCATGCACTTGAGAACTTACACATCTGTTGCAAAGCGACCTAGAGTTTGATTGGAAAGACATATCTCCTACTGAAACAAAGAATTCATTAAATGTATTAGCTACAACTACAGGCTCAAAAATGTCAACTCCTGCTTCTTTCAGCACAATGGGGTTAAATTGATAAGGCGTGATTCTATTTTCTAAACTATTGATTATACTCCATTCCTTTTTTGGGTTTCCTTGAGCGTTTTGAAATTTTGAACAGTAGTAGTTGTCGCGTAAGGTCGAAATTTCCTTATTAGTTTTCTTACTCAATTTCTTAAACCGTTTTTTTAAGTTTGAGTTAAGCGGATGCTTATAACATAATTTGCGCATTTTATTTTTCACTTTGATTTTTTTCAAAATATAATTGCTTATCCATGGTTTTAATCTTGACTGGGATTTCTTTTTTGTGACTGTGAAACTAGATCTTTTTATATAATCTTTTAAAATATTTAGAAACGAGTCATACGCTTGAGAAGCATTTTCTTCAGCATAGACCTCCTCCCAAAATTCAAAACGCAGATGATTATTAAGTAAGGGATATCTTATATTAGTCACAATCTGTGGGGAAGTGAAACAGTTACGTTTCGCACCAAAAACACCGTTGATGAAGATACCTGTCATACTGTGGTCAGTTATTTTCAAATCAAAGTTGATACCAAAACAATTTCCCAAAGAGATTTTCATAAAACGACCAAAAACATGATCAATGCACTTGCCTGATATCGGCCTTGTTACTTCATTTATAAAAGATGTAAGACCATGTTCAGCTGTAAGAGCAAGGTAATAATCAGATACAGCGCTCAAAGTCAAGATGTCAATGTTGAAATCACCCAATACAACGAGATTACACCCATTTTCACCACGTAGAAAATTTGAAAAATCCTCCAGAAAGGATTGAGAAGATATAGACTGTAATCTATAAACACAAACAAACTCAAAAAGAACTTTGTGAACATTAATAGTAATTTTTATCAAATCTGCGCTAGCCATGTTGTATCGCTCCACCTTCAAGCATTCACCTGAGTATACATCTCGAATAAAAACTCGTACACCACCTGCTGGATATAATTCATTAGTGTTTGCATAAAATGTATAACCGGGAATGATAAAATCATCCGTTTCGCAAGAAAAAATCCATATTTCAGATATAAATATCAAATCTGGCAAATATTCAAAAGCTTCAAGATTACAAACCAGTAAGTCGAAGTTTTGTCTCACACTACGTATATTTTGATGAACAACATAAAAAGGTTTACTTTCATTTAAGTTTAAGCGACAAATTTTATCACAACTACTTTTAATGGTCATAGTGGTTGAGTTGTTGCTATCTAGATCGAAATTATTATTAATGCTAAACATTGTAGGTACAGAAATAAATTTGAACTAAAAAATTAGTCTTGTAATTTACCTAAATCTTCGAACGAACTTATAGCAACAACTCTACCCTTATCAACCTTACGCAATAGGATTTGAGAATTTTGAAACCATAGATATTTAAAGTTTTTAGTTTTTTTAACTTTTTTCGCTTCCATAAATAATGCACGATTAAATTTGGTTAAAGAATCATTTACATAAATATTACCCTTTTTCCCCTCTTCAAATAATGCAGCATTCAGCTTCTTCGTTGCGGACCTTTTCTGCTTCATAATTTTTTGTTTGACTGCTGGTGATGAAAAATGCACACATAAAATGTCGTCATAAACATCTGTGCTGGATCCCACGTTGCTAGAGTAATCTTTGTTTTTTCTTCCGCACTTGTTTTACAAGGCATTTAACTATTTCTTTGGGCTCAACTGAGGTATCCAACGCATCATTTTCATTTTCATTTTCTTTCAACAAAAAAAAAATATAAATCTAAATATATTAGAGTCCAACCGTTCGAAGAGAACTTATAACTCACAACCAGTGTGATGCGGCGGGAACGAAGAGGATTTCCAATTTACCGCTGAGTTTGAATGGCTTGTAGCACTTTTCATGACAAAAGTTACTCTTCGAGGATTTTTCGAACACTTGGAACAAAGTTCTTTTACGCTGTTTGTGTAAGAAATCCTCATGTAATGCAAAAGTGATTTTTATTTTATACAAGCATGTGTGTGTGCGTAAAGAATTGTTCTTACTATGTTTAAATGCAATAGGTGTATCCTATTATCTTGGGATCTATAGGGGTCTGGATTATTTTTTAACAGGTATTACAATTCAATTCGGTGGGCGTTCGTCGTTTAGGGTTTTTTTTTAGTGAAAACCATCACCCTGGGCGTCTTCTTGAAGCGATTCACAATAATTGTTTCTAAAAATATTAAAAATATCACTTTTAAATTGCATATGAATACAATAAAAGTTTTTGAGCCCTTTCTTTTGAAAGTAGTCTAGGTCCTTAAAAGCACCTTATTCATTATTTTGATGATAGTAAAATTAATTGTATTTCAAGCGGGACATGCATGATACAGCCATCTAATTTGGCTTAGTAGGTTTTAATTGCTGAATATTTAAATGCCTCGGCAGTGCCTCCCCTGAGTTTAATTCCCCATAAATAACGGATTTTGGCTCGACCTCTGCCCATTTAGCTTATTGACTCGGCCGTGTATGGGTATGGCCAGCTTGATATCTCTAACGCAATACAATTATACCCAAAATTCGAATTTTGTTATTATTAAATTGCATTCAATTGAAAGTTTTTTGCGACCTCAACTCCATAGTGCGTTTCGCCCAGGTACGACAGTGGGCTCTAAGATAAGACGCATATTATTATTTGTTAATTTCCGTGGTCAGACTGTTTATCAACGAAGATTATGAAGAAATAAATTAAATTGCATTTCTTTGTTGTTTTTTTTTTAAATAACGTAGATCACTTTTATTTATTTTAGTTAGCACAACACAACAGTTTCAGTAAATTTAACTTTGTTCATTAACAACTTACATGTTTATTTATTATTTTATTTATTGTTTATAACGAATTACACTACGTCTATTAATAATGTATTTTTTTTTCGATTATCAACTGTGATTGAGAATCGGTATACAAATTTGACAGTTCAATCATACCAAAATAGTTTCTATATTTTTTTTTTAATTTTTTAGTGTTGTTTTCTTGCGATTTGCTTACACTTATGCAGGATAAATTATGCTTTTTGATATATTTTTTTTACCTGATTTACACATAGATACTATCATTCTTTTACAATCATAATCGGCCCTAGCGAGGTATCCGTTCGGAGCGGAAAATTCTACGATTTTATACGATTCGGAGGATTTTTGCTTCGAGGTATTCTTCCGAACAGCCGTTCGGAATTTTTCTGCGATATTATTTTAACGCACCCGGTGAATTGCGTTGAAGTGCGATCAAATGCTTTATTTGTGAAATTTCTGACAGCTAAATGTAAATGTTTTTCCGATTTCGTCCGACACAAATTCTTCGTGGAACAAATTGCGCCAACGCATTTGTGTATTATTTTTCTTTCTGATAGGATACCTCGAAAGCAATTTGAACCTCCGACAAAGTATGAGTTGCGGACAATTTTCCGCTCCGAACGGATACCTCGCTAGGGCCGAATATTAACACCCGCTGATACAAATTTATTAAAATAATGTGTTCTTCGAACCTTTTTTTAGTTTTTTCTTATGGGAAATGCATTAAACGTCAAATCGAAAAAAATATATCTCCAATTGTCAGTACCCCACCGATTTCCAGGTTGTGTGCAAAGCAAATCACTAAGTGCCAATAAAACACATCTAATTAAACACTAATAACAACTATTGAATGGTCCCATGGCGGACAGTTAATCTCAGAATTGGCTGGACTGAAACAAAAAAAAAAACAAAGTGGGTTTTTTACGAGACAATTTACCACAATTTTCTTAAAAAGTCAAAACAAAAAAAAAAATATCGAGCTTTGAAAAAAAAAATTTTTTTTGGAAATTTTTTTGGCCATTTTTGGGTCGCCATTTTTTTTGTTCATAATTTTTTGGTGAAATTGTGGTAAATTGTCTTAGAAAACATAAAAACAATCAAGTTGCAACAAGTTTTTTGAAAATCGGTACAGTAGAGCCGGAGATTAACTGTCCGCCATGGGACCATGTAAGTTGATAAGTCGACGTTTGCGCCCTCTATAATTCGGCCTAAATTCGAAAATTAAAAAAAAATTTTTGTTTTTGTACTCTTGACGCATGTATTCATGAGTGTGGCCGAATATTCGGTATTCGGCTGAGTCACTATTCGCGGCATCTCTACTTTTTTTTTGTTTATTTTGGCATTTCTCTTTGTGTAAATATTACCAGAGTCGTGTTATTTTTGGGACATTATTGGGAATTTTTTTTTTTTTTGTTAATTTTGTAACTGAATTATTTGTTTAAAATGACGTTTCTGAACCCACAGTACTTTTAAGTTGGTTGACATAGGCGCCTGACCTGGCGAGCTGAGCGGGTGTGGCCCCGAAAAGGGAGTTGAAATCCTGAGAACCCGCAAAGGCTGCCCACCCACAGTACTGTTAAGCTAAAAAACTGTTGACATTGGCGCGATTTTACGAGGTATTTTTTAGAGGTATAAAATATCGAAAACTGGTCACTTTCAGTACTGTTAGTCAAGAAAACACTTACAAAAAACAAAGTGACGTTAAAACATTTTTTTATGATTTAACGGTGTTTTCTCACTTTAATATTTTAAATCTGTTCTATTGAGACCACTAGCTAACTGTAACAAAAAAATAAATATACGCGTGTTACCTTAAAGGAAAGTCGCCTCCAATAGTTTTCACTAAATAACTAAGCTTTTATTTATTTGCATGAATAAGGGCCAATAGTACTGTGGGTGGTCGGCTTATACTTCACTTTTTTACCATAAAAAAGTGTTTCTCCTGCATAATTTGATGTTTTTTATCAACAGCAATTATCGATTCGTTAAAAAAAAAGTTAATTTTGGTGAGGGGGAATTCGGAATAAGGTCCAAACTTGTTCGTAAGTTTACACATATGTATGTATAAAAGTAGGATCAAATTTTAGAATGTATACCATCATAGATGTGATATTTTGCTAATTCTTCAATTTTATAATAATATCCTGGAAAATAATTAGGACCATTGAATTCCGCTGAAATAAAATTTTTAGTGAGAGGAAAACTATTAAGAATTCTTCTGGAGTTCGACAACAAAACAAAATTTGTATTGCAATTTACAATTCCAATTGAATGAATATATTAAAAACATATATTTAAGTAGTTAATAACACATGTATTTGCATTTATTACAACAAAAAAGTACAACTTATATTTGTTCACATGTTCGGAATTTTGAAGAAATTCTCAATTTACATACATGCATTAACGTAGAATAAAAATTGTAAGAGCTAGAATGTTTTTTTTAATCAATCGACACCAAGTAGGTAAATAAATTTAAAAAAGTCACAAATAAAAATATAAAAAAGTTTAAACAAAAACATATATAATGCTATCACTTTTTAAGCTCTCTCATAAGAAAACTTAATGTTTTTAGAGCATAAAATACTGTTATCTTACCTAAATTTTAACAAAGTCTTAATTTTTTCTAGAAGTTAATAAAGTTTTTTCTCTGTTTGATGGAAGTATATGTTAATGTTCTTGTTTATTTTTTAAATAACAATTAACAAGAAGTCTATGTCTCTTGTTGTTCAATTAATTGCACATAATTAGCAGGGAACAAGCCATGCCGGTTCTTACACATACCTCGCCACCATCCTTCGTCAATCTGAAAGAATTTTTAAGTAAGTATGTCTGTATGTACGTGAACTTAATGACTTAATAAAAATACTGTACCATTTCAATGTGTGTTATGATATCGTCAGGATCAAAGGATATCTCATCATCGTCAGCTGCTTGGTAGTCATAGAGAGCGGTCGCTTTAATTCCTGTGTCTTCGATGTAATCAAGGTTGTCGGTATTGGCATAGATCGACTCAACGTTCTGTGTTTGATGCGATTCCGTCAATTGAGCTTCTTCCTTATTTTGATAGATGGGTTCACTTATTGGCTGAACTTTCTCGACCTTCTCCGTTGGCATTTTTAATTCTTCAGTTATCATGACGTTCTCTTGGGCAAGTGGGGCCTTAGCTTTAGTTGTATCAGGAACAATTTCTTTGACTCGGTCAACTTCCTTTTGTACTTCAATCGCGGGAATAAGATCAGGCTGCACAGTAACTGGCTCTGGTGCTTCTCGTGGTATAACAATAGGTTCCTTTCGCGGAGCTGGTCTTTCATCTGTTGGAGACTGCATTTTGTTAAATGCGTTTATTGCACTTCCAATCCCACCGGCACGTCCAGTTGTTATAGAAGTTGATCGAACCATTGGCCGGGCTTCTTCGGATGCTTGTCGTGGCGTATTCTCTACAATAGTTTGTTTAGAAGCTTCTTCACGATCTCGTCGATCTTTTTCTTCCCGTATCTTTTTCTGCTCGTCAGATCTTTTACGAGTTTCTTCTTCTGAGTTTTTGGCAAGATTTTCAAATTTTGCTCGAAGATTTGATGGTTTTGCTCCTTCAATGTTTGGCTTAACTTTTGTATAGGATGTTCCGATCTTGTTATTCTTGTCGTCGTCAAAGCCAAGGGCTGATTTGTCCATGCGATCTTTTTGAACACCAAATTTTCCACCAAATCCCTACATTATAATTAATTTTAAGTAAACAATCGATAGAGTAAACATAAAATGTGTGTACTAACAACTTTATGGTCTAGTTGACTTTCATGTTTTTGAGGTTTTTCCATATGATCCCATCCAACAGCTGATTTATCTTTTCGATCCTCTTGCACACCAAACTTTCCTCCAAAGCCTTTAGAGTAATCTGAAATTGCATTGTTTTTTTTTAAGTATTCAAAAGATAAAAAAATAACATATCGTGTTAAGTATTATGTATGTACGTAAGGTGTAAAGTTAGCTATATTTCTATCGAAAAGAGTACATTTACGGAATGTTAACACTTAGTAAACCCTTAGAACACCAGACCATAGTGTCTTAAAACTCTTAACAATTGCTGTGCGCGTGTTGTCAGCAGAAACGCACGGGACTTACAATTTTCAGGACAAGAGGTACTTATAAAAGATATGTTACTTCCACATAATAAGCGAATATCTCACAGATAACTTCTTTTATTTACACTTAAAAATTGAGGGTGCATATTGAAAGACCCTTTACATTTATGTGCAAACATAGGCTCAGTCAGACTTCGATGATCGAAAAAAAACAACGACATTCAGTCTATTTCCGTTAAACATGAACTTAGAAGATCAGGTTTATTAATGATTTCCGAAAGAGACAAGTTCTTTTGAATCAGCTTACAAATAGTATCCGTATTTCTACTATAAACAAAAAGTCGCCATTTAAACAAAAATGCTTTGATGAGTAAAAAATCGTTCTCTATTTTAAGAGCAATTCGTCCCACAAACAACCAACATCTCCGGATTTGGTACATTGAAACCAACGCAAAATACAAGAACCCATGTTACAAAAAGAAAGCAGAATATCAAAATCAACAAGCGCTACTGCTTGGGCAAACATAAAACTCAAAAGATTCCTGGAAAATTGCCAGAGAAATAAACGGAATAAACCTCAAAATCGATGTTGGCGTTTCGGCTGATTCGCTAGCAAATCACTTCAAGTTTCTTCTTTTAAAAACTTCTAGGCTGGTATTCACCGAGTGCTCATAACTTAAGAAGCTCATAAACCTATTCACCAAGCAATATTAGTGAAGATCTACGAGCGCTCTTAAAAGTTAGGAGTGGTCCCGACCACTCCTAAACTTACGAGCGCTCTCTTCGAAAGTTTGTTCGCTTAGACGTGCCACGCACGCATTTGACTCGAATCCATGTGAGCAATGCCAAGTAGAAGAGTATCCATTTGCTGTCAAGAAGATTCGTCAAGACCAACATTCCACAACATTTCACAGTTTGGGTATGCCTGAACAAGAGAGAGTGGCTCTCATTTTCGAACTTCGAAAAACACTTGTGAGTGGTTGGTGAATAGAATACCCCAAATAAACTTCAAGTTAAGAGCCTCGTAAAGTTAAGAGCCGTTTAAGAGCGCTCGGTGAATACCAGCCCTAATCTCAAAATCGATGTTGGAGTTTCGGCTGATTCGCTAGCAAATCATTTCAAGCTTCTTCTTTTAAAAACTTCTAATCTGTCTTTGTCATACGCAAATCCTTTATATGTCGATGAATCTTTAGACTACGACATCTCAATCGAGGAGATACAAACTGTGCTGTTAAATTCTAAGAATGGAAAGGCGCCAGGTAAAGATGGTATTCCATACGAGTTTTTTTTTAAATTCAAAACCTATCGTTACCCTTTGTATTAGGTCATAATTTTGTATGAATTTTTGTCAAATATCAAAAATGTTTTAAATGACCTATACGTTCAATTGAACACAAATACCTCTTTTTTTAAACCCATGGTTTAGTTTTGAAATGATCTATACATACATTTTCTGGTATTCGAAATCAAACTTCAAACGTCATTTTCTCGAAACTAGGTTTTTGTCGTTTAGAGCACTCCAATACTGGGGTGACGATATTTTGAAACACCATTCAAATCCTGTTCATGAAAATTTTTTCCACTGCTAGCATACCCTTTTCGTTCAAGAAGTCTGTAATCTTCCCGATCCATAAAAAAGGACCCTTAGACGCTGTTGAAAATTATAGAGGAATATCCTTCATGAATGTTATAGCAAAAATATTTTGCGGTGTTATGGTTGAAAGACTTGAGAAATGGGTTGAAAGAAATAACGTTCTATCTGAATACCAGGTGGGCTTTAGAAAGAATTACTCTACAGTTGATCAAATATTTAATCTCACTTCCATTGTAAAAGCGTTCAAGTCAGGAATAAAAAGATTTATGATTTCTTTGTTGACTTTGAAGTTGCTTTTGATATAATCACCAGAAATGCACTTTTGTATAAACTCTCACAACTTGGCATATCTCCGAAGTTTATCAAAGTAATCAAAGAAATGTATACGAATACCGATGCTGCAATTTGGGATAGTGCAACGTTCTCCGAGTGCTAACTCCTGCGTGAAACAAGGATGTCTTCTCAGTGCATTTCTGTTCGCCCTATTTATAAATGACATATTTGATGATCTCTCAGGTGGAGTGAGATTTGCGGATTTAACACGGGTAATGTGATTCTTTACGCTGATGATCTTGTCATTCTCTCCGAATCACCTGTGCAGATGCAACTAATGATTATTCGTTTAGCAAGTTATTGCAAAAATCGAAAATGATGGTCTTCAAACGCGACTCGAGAACTCATAATGAGTGACTCTGGAACTATGACGGACAACCTCTTGAGACCATAAAAGAAATTGAATATTTAGTTGTAAAACTAGATCCTACTCTTAATTTCAAGATTCACTTATGCGAGAAAGCCAAAAGCTCACAAAGCTTAATCAACCTAGCTTGGAAAAATATTTTTTCAAACAAAAGAATCGTTTTGTCCGCTAAATACAAAATATTCAGCACGGTAGTCAAATCGACCCGTTGCTACGCGTCTCAATTCTGGAGTGCTGATAAGTATGATGAAATAGAAAAATTTTATAGGAATTTTCTTAAAAATCTATTCAACCTACCTCAAAATACACAAATCAACTCGTGACTTATTCACTCAAGTCTCAAGCTGATTTCATTATTAAGTTAAGTATTCGTTATGATGATTCATGTATGAGTTAATGAATGGGGACTGGTGGTGGTGGTGAAGATGGCAATCTATCGGCAATGCTTGTGGTGAAAACCTTTTTATTGACCTGAACTCCTTAAACAACTTGAAATCAAAACTGTACAACATTATACAAAAATCATGATTCAACCCGCGATGCATTCATCCGAAGAGCACAAGCAGAATTTTATATAGCCAGTTGAATAACAACCTGGGCCTTCAAAATTAATTCAAGATTTCATTATGCATTTCATGCAAAATTTTACTGCAAGTCTGCCAAAATTCCCAGATTGACGGATAAAAGAAAGAGATTACTTCAGAGACATATAATATTTTCTTCATTTTACTCTCTATTTCGGACAAGAAGAAGAATAAAAATCTTGAAATATCAAAACAAATTCAATTTCGGAGAAAAGCATGTGGGAACAAAACTGTCCAAGAGAAATTCTATTTTGCATGTATACTTTATAAATACATAATTATATTTTTCCGACACAACTGGCACACTGAAATGCAATGCGTGAGTGCGTGTGGCACTCTCATTTTAAAAATTATTTGTCATGTCTTTAGGTAATCTCTGGGTTTGCGAATATTCACATCTGCAAATCTGTGAGATTTCGCATCAATTTGGACATCTGCATCCGCATCCAAAACACAAAAGTTAATTCGGATATTTATGCGAATGTACTCGTATGTAGATATAGTGTAAGCCTCGACAAGAATAACAAAAGTGGTGGCACCTTTCTCTCCAAAACATCAAAAGAACAAACCAAAGTATGTTGCTATTCTTAATCCTTAATCGTGATAAATTTTAAATGCTAGATAGATTTTTGTTACCGAAACCTCCTTGTATTTCTGGTAAAGAGTTATTTATTAGCCAGGTTTACTTTGCAAAATGTGCTCGATTTAAAAAAAGGCTGCCATAATTGTCTTCATATAATATAACGCCCAGTTTTTGATTTTAAATCCTGATTATTTAATTAACTGATAAAAATATTAAAGATGGTTTATATTTTGTTTCAGCACTCATGTGTTGTTTCTTTAAAAACAATTAGGATCCGAATCTGCATAAGCGGATGTGAATTTTAAAAATTAGCATCCGCAACATCTCTGGTACAACAGTAACATACTCGTATTTGGTTATATAATAAATAGACATATTTTAAATGAAGGGGTGAGCTAATTAAAAAATATTATATTTCCATAGGAAATTCGTTTTCGATTTTATATCAAATAGAATATTTTAATCATTTTGCTATGCACAACTACTTAAGATACGTAAAAGAATCTGTTTCTAATAGTTTTTTCTAAATGTTTAAACCAATTTTGATTTTTTTTTTCAAACAAAAATATGCATATTCTTTTATCTAAGGGCATTTTTTGGAAATCTTGATTAATATACGTATATATCAGTGGCGTGGCGTCCATATAACACGATTCCTATCGTCTTCCCTTTTAGAAAATCCACAAATAACACAATCTACCAAATAAACATCGAATAAGTTTAAGTTATCCATTCTGCCTCTCGTTTGTATCTTGTACTTTATCCAAACACATTCCAAAATCCACAACCAACATTAATCAAGAGAGTCACAAAAATACTCTGACTTAACCTTTCCAATTACCGTCTTATTTATTTGCTTTATATCCTTTTCTTCCCCAAGCATTGTGTTTCGGATCATCTTTGTTCAACATCTGCTTTTATATTCAAAAAATAAGACGCTACATTCCGTTTTATAAAATTTTCGATGTATACGAGTAGGAGTTGGAATTATTTGTATTTTATTCTCCCTTTAGCAATTAGCATTGCATTTCAGTAGGAAGATAATACATTGCAGGAGTTCAGTTGCTCGCCTTTTTTCAAACTTGTGTAAGAAATAAGACGGTGTTCTTCGACTAAATAAATATAAATATGGCATGTGGGTATTGTTGATTCTTGATTCTGAATTTGATGTTGATTTGCATGCTAATGTAAAATACATGATTGACATTTTTGTAAATTAATTTTGAATTATGAAATAAATCATGGTAGAATATATGGCAATTTGTCAGCAGTGTAAATTTAGCATATCGCTACTCTGGACAAATAAAATGCATTTGTTTTTTTTTTTTTAATAGGAATTTAAATTTAGATTCAATTGGTTTTCAATAAAACACTGGTTGCACATGTTCAATAACTTCAAATAAATCTAGTGTTTTGAAAAGCCAATTTGAACTTAATTAAAAATAGTGAAAAGTTAGATGTTAAAGTTAAGATTTAATTCCTTTTATTACCCACTATAGTGATAAAAAAAATTTAGCTTCTTAATTTTAGTGCAGTTCTAGATTTTGTCTTGGAAATGTCTTTGATAAATGTATACCATTTTAGTTTCAAAATGAGAATAGTAAACTTCAAAGTGGAATAATAAACTTCAAAATGAGAATAGTAAATTTCAATGTGGAATAGTAAACTTCAATATGAGAATAATAAATTTCAATATGAGAATACAAAATTTCAATATGAGAATAGCTAAAGTAAAGAACAAGATGCACCACTGGTTCAAAAAGCTAATGTTCATGTCATAGGCTACATAAGCACGGTAGGATTTATTCATTACGAACTAAGAAGAGGTTCTATCGAGAAAGACGATGCAAGAGAGTGGATGAAAACCTGTCTTCTTCAAGCAATGGTTAGACATAGTGAACCAGTTGTTATTGTAATTGACAATGTACCTTGTCGTAGTCAAATTGAAGAAATTCTGCAGGAACAGGAATCTCGTGATAACCGTATACACAGACTTGGTTTCTATAGTGCAATGCTAAAACCCATTGAAAATGTTTGGTCTGTGGTAAAGAGTTCCATACGTTAAAAGAGAGCTCTCAAAAAAGTTGTCAAGGATTCTTAACAGCAGAAACGATTCATCTATAAGAGAACAGAGAATAAACGCCTTAGAACGCCTTATAATAAGGTTTGCAGACAATTACACCAACAACGTGTCCAAATTGCAGTTCTTAACTTAGAAAATATGTTATATTAATATGTGAATTTAATATTAATTGTTTTAAATTAAATTTAAATTAAAAATCTTGTATTGAAATTTACTATTCTCATATTGAAATTTATTATTATAATATTGAAGTTTACTATTCTTATTTTGAAACTAAAACGGTATAGATTGCTGTTTAACAGATTACAGATTATCAGAGAAACCAAATAATTTTAGTAAGGATAGTTGATAATTTATATTTTATCCTTTTTTCGTTTACACGCCAGGGATTTCGATCCCAGGTCGAAATTTTTTGTTTGGTGTGCGTGTTTCATGTGTACATGTAAATCCCTCTTTAAATATGGATTTAAAGATTTTGATCCCTGTCAAAGAAAAATAAATTTTTGTTGGGTGTTTAGGAACGCGAAATGAGGCGAGGGATCAAAATTTTCACACAGAAATTGATTTCTTATGTGTAAAGGAAATCAACATATGGACCAAAACGCGGACTGTTACGTTACATTCATACGCATATTTTAATACAAATTTACCTGAAAATATATGAAACTGAATACTTTTTCAATATCTATTATTTTTTTCTCAAAATAGACTTCCTAACTAACATTTTCTATTAATTTAAAAATCAGTGAGGCCTGTCATTTAAACGCTAAAAATGTTTTAGCGGGACTGTTACGTTACATGAATTTGGAAGTAGATTTTGAGGTTGCATTACATTATGCAATAAGTCTGCTCTTTTAGTGTACTATTTCAAACGTGAGGTACGAGGTTTCTGAGATTAAGAAAGGAAGTAGCAAATAAAATATTAATTACACTAAATACTGTATTTTTAGATTCTGTGGAAAGAAAAATGTTGGGACTGTTACGTTACATGAAAAGACTGTTACGTTACACGTGCGATCTTGGCTCTTTTAAGAGTTAAAGTCAGCATGGAAAATGGCTAAAATTGTATTTTTTTAGAGTTATTTGGTTTTCTCATCGTTAGACATTAAAAAAGGGTAACTTATGTAACATACAAATTAAATAAAAAAAACTTAATTTTTCATTATAGGTAAGTGCATATCGAAATTGTGGCAATCCATTAATCCACTAACTTACTTTAAGTATTTGCACTTAGTTTTAAAAATAATAATATTTTACTTTATTGAAGATAAATTTATCAATCATTCATTGTAATAATTTATTAAGTTTTTTTATCGAATTTAAACAAACTTTTAGTATAAATAGTGCTTTGTTAATAAATATAAATCAATTCTAATTTGGAGTTCAAAAACTTCTCAAACTTTTCCGTCCTTTTTTAACTATTTACATACATATATGGAGGGCTCACAGCTGAACCGAACCAAGTCATTTTAAATAAATCAAAAACTAACGCCAAAATTTCCGCAAAATTGACATCTATTTAGAGCTGTAATGAACTACATAGTTCATTTAGAGCTACATAGTTCTATTTAGAGCTGTAATGAACTATACATAGTTCATTACAGGTCTACATAGAGGTCAATTTTGCGTAAATTTTGGCGTTAGTTTTGAATTTTTTTAAAATGACTTAGTTCGGTTCAGCTGTGAGCCCTCCATATACAGCCTTATCATCGTATCGTTACGATCGTAACGTTTATTTCCTTCATGGTATCTGTTTCGTAAGGGAAAAAACCGACATTTACTAACGCGTGTATTTGACGTAAACGCCAATAAATTAATAAAGTGTTGATTCGTGTCAAATAAGCAAAGAAGAATCATGGATAGTGCAGCAGTGTTATTGGAAGCGGAAAGATATGAATAAAGATAATTAAATAAAGAAAAAAGAATATTCTTAAGAAATATATCAAATATTTTCTAACTCAGATACAGCGTAATTATAAATTATAAAAGTTTATTCGTTTTTAATTTTTCTTTGAAAAATTTTAAACTTATAATTTGCTGTCGGAGAAATCGGAAATCAAATATCTTCATAAATCGCTTGAATTCACCATGCGTCGCTGCCATTTTGACATTTCAACGCACACAAACTTTATTTTCGTAGATTTTTCCGGTTGCCGTATCGGAACGGCTACAATCATACAAAATTCGTACATTTCGTAGAAATCGGAGAAAATTACGTTCCGATCGGGTACGATGATAAGGCTCATAGTTTTTGTTCTTTTGGGTCTTACTAAGCTTTCCCTAAACATTAGAAGTATGATTGAGGTTATGAAATCAACATAGTTACAATTTTTTAATTTGAAACGAAAAAAGACTGTTACGTTACAAACTGTTTTCTGTTCTAAACAACGGCATTATTTAGTACACAACAGAATTATTATTTTATTTTTAAAATAGACTAAAACTACTCGGAGAAAATATGGTTTTATTAATATGTTGATATAATAGAAGCTGGAAAAATAAACTTTTAAGGTTCTTGGACTGTTACGTTACATCAAATATTGCGGTGGGTTTCTTTGTTATTTTAAATGCTGATTTCAATATGTTTTTCCAAATATTTAAGCCCTATACTTTCAACAAAACTTACTTAATGTGACCAAAACGGATAACACTTAAAAAACTAATTTTGAATTAATAACTTACCATTTTGTTTCGTTTTGTATTTTAATTTTTTTTTTTTAATTTCAAGGCATCAAAGAAGAACGTGTTTTTCGCGAAGTAAGTAACGAATATTTCTTTGAAATTTATGTTACTCGTTACTTTGGGATGTATAAAAAATAAAAATGGCGAAAAGCCCGCGAAATTTGCAATATTTTTTTTTTCTTTGTGGTTTCGTTTTTCGCGTTTTGGTCCATATAAGTACCTATGACACTTTAATGGAATCCTATTTAGAGTAGTGTTATAGGGCAACGATAATCAAAATGACTGAAATTAAAACAGAAATCATAGAAACATCAGATTTGAGTCAAAGGGGACAACTGAGTGCCATATTTCGGTTCTTCTAAGAGAATGGAATACAAGAAAGATATCTTGTATTTTTTGACGTTAGGGCGAGTCTTAATGCTGATGAGTTGTCCCATCATATATTTTATATTCTTGACACATATGATTGCAAGGAAAAGTTAATAGAACATTCCTTGGAAGGTGCCGCGGTTATGTCCGACGAAGGGGGAGGTGTCTAAAAGGAGGTCCTTTTTTATTATGTTTCTAGCTCATTGTTGATTGAAATATTAATGTCTTGAAGTATAAAAAATATAGCTACACATTTTTTGCTAAGTCAATGTGGAATGCATTTGTAGATGCCATATCCCTATTAGAAATGTTGTTTTTAAGGTTCTAAGATTTTTTTTTCATTTTTACAGGTGACAAAATTTTATAACGGGTTCCCATTTAAAATTATCCACGCCACGCCACTGGTACATATGAAAGTATATACAAAAGTAAGGTTCTAGAAGTATACTGGTACTGGCAAAATACGACGGAATTTTAATGAATTCATATGTAACAATTAGATATATGTATGTACCAGGGCTCCAACTGTTGGGAACAGTAAAAAAAAACTTCCATTTTTCATATGAAGTCATTCAAGCTGTTGGGGCATAGCTGAGCAGGAGCGGTTCTTAAATATTGTTTTCTTCTAGGTCAGTCAACATCATGCATAACAACAGTGAGGATTTCGCATTTAACCTATAGGCCTACTTTGAAAAAGCAAGAAATGTTTCTGCACACTATGTTCTACAATGGAAATATTCGTATCAACAAAATCCGAACTCTGAAATTTTATAGAAAGCTCTAATAAGGAAAATCGAAGTTGTGATGGAAGTTCGAAAGTAGAAGAAAGTAAAACTAACGTTGCCTTGAAAGTACATTAACATTGAACTACATACGTAATATTTTCATATTTACCTTTTTGAGACTCATGTTTTTCAACTTTCTCCACATGGTCCCATCCGAGGGCAGACTTATCCACACGATCTGATTGCACTCCGAATTTCCCACCAAATCCTGTAGCATAATCTTTTTGGGAACTATGCTTCTCGGTTTTTTCATTATAATCCCAGTTGACTGCCGATTTATCCACACGATCTGTCTGCACGCCAAACTTTCCCCCAAAACCATCACTATAGTCCTTTTGCGATGCATGCTTTTCCACTTTGCCGACATAATCATGCCCCATAGCTGATTTGTCCATGCGATCAGTCTGTACCCCAAATTTTCCACCGTAGCCGTAGCCCGGATTAAGTTCTTCCAACTCTTTTTTCTTTCGTTTCTGATCGGATTTTTCTGTTTCCTCACGCAATTGTTGCATACTGCACATTAAAAAAGAATAAATATAATTACATTGATTTCTTTTCTATAGAGCTTACTTTATTGATCCGGCAGTTCGACCACTGCCTTCTATGGTCTTTGAACCCCATCGTTGTTCTTGCTCGGTGACATCGTTTATAAAATCCGGATCGGTCTCCCAATCGTCGTCATTATCGTTGCTTTGTTCATTTTGAATTTGATGACCAGCGGAAGCTTTCCACATAATGAAAGTTGCTACTTGTTACAACTATAATCTTTTTATTGTACTCAACAAAAAAAATTGATAAGCCTTGCACAGGATTAGGGGAGTGGCATTCAATATTAATGACGGCTTTTCTTTGTAGTGTTTTAATCGATTGGAATACAGATATAAAATAGTTACGATTTTTCCAAATGTGATGGGTATTTACAGAATATTTCAGTGAGGAAATATAAATTTAATGACAAATATTTTAAATAGAACTACTACCTATATATGATTCACTTTTGATGAAAAATATTTCTTTGAACAGCGTATGACAGATCATTGACACTTTTAAGTTTGCTGACAAAAAAAAACAGGTTTCGTATATTGAATGCGTCCAGTCGTAGAATGTGTTTTAAAGCTGACCACACATCACATGGTGGTTTTGCTATTAGTCAAAGTAGATTTACATGTTTCTGCATCTGCAAAATGCAGAAAAGTAGAGAGGAGTAGATGTACGTCGAAACCCGAAATTGGGAGAGAATACACAGGTAGTAACTCTTTTTTAATTCCTATAAACTTCTATAACTTGTTGGTCTGTTGATAGAAACTATGCAATGAAAATTTAACTTACCTCCATTTTCTTCTATTTCGATTTAATGTTTTTTTTTCCATATCATGCGTCTGTCAACAAAAATTATAGAAAAATGTGAAAACATCGCAAATTTACAAAATGCAGACGAAGATGCTATAATAAAGATGAACATGTTCGTCTTTACTATAATCTTGACTTCTGGATTTCTCGAATTTCCTATAAAGCAGAAATTAAGTTCTTTTGCATTTTGCTCTTTTTCTCTCTATAGCCTAGTACGCAGATTGGGAAAAATTTTGTCTCCAATACTTTTTTTTTCCGGGGACAAATTTTGTCTTAGATATTTTTCCGAGTAGTACGCAGTTCACGCGCAAAATTCATACTTTTGTGCATTGCTGTACAAAATGTCTCCACTAAATTTTTCCAGGAAAAACTATGATACAAGCATTATTTTGCTGGACAAATTTTGACAGCCACCGTATTTCCAAAAGTGATTTTTGTCAAAACCGGTTTTAAGTAAAAGGTGATGATGCTTGTCTTGAGAGTATTAAGAGAAGATTCCAAAAAGATATAAAGGACTTTTGTAAGACAACCCGTTCCAGAGATACACTAAAAAACACATTAAATTATATTTCCTCTCTCCAACTTCAAATATTTGCGCGAAATTTGGAAAAGTTTTGTAGAGATTAAAATTGTAGAGATATAATTTGTCTTATCTCGATCTGCGTACTAGGCTTATCTAACAAAAATGAATTCTGTATTTGGCATCCCTTTTTTTGCAGAAATCAAATGCAGATACATGTAAATCCACCATCCACCAAAATTGTGTTTTGTAGTGTATCTCTGGAACGGGTTGTCTTACAAAAGTCGTTCATACCTTTTTGGAATCTCCTCTTGATGCTTTCAAGAGAAGCATCAGCACCTTTTACATAAAACTAGTTTTGTAAAAATCACTTTTGGAAACACGGTGGCTATCAAAATTTGTCCCGCATTTTTCCTGGCGGCAAAATTTAGTGGAGACATTTTGTACAGCAATTCACAATAGTATGAATTTTGCGCGCGAACTGCGTACTGCTCGGAAAAATATCCGAGACAAAATTTGTCCCAGGAACAAAAATGTATGGGAGACAAAATTTTTCCCGATCTGCGTACTAAGCTTAAGCCTAGTATACAGTTCTTCTAAAAAAAAAAAACCAATGCATTTCTTATGGGAGAGTTTTTTCCCGAAAAAAAACTTTTTTCATTTCACCAAACTGTAAACCAAAATCGAAAAAAAAATTATACTCACCACGATTTTTTTTCACGCAAAACAATGTGCATGCCATTGTTTTGACGGAAAAAACTTACAGAAATTTTTTCATGAGAAAAATTTTTTTTTTTCACCACTCATTTTTTTTTTCTTCAAAAAGAACTGTATACTAGGCTTTAACAAGCTAAAATGTTTAGTTTTCAACTTTTGAAGACACAAAATCAATAGATAAGCAAATTTCGACTTTGCATGTTAATAATAATATTTTAATGATTGGCTTTTTATTTAGAAAAAAAGGTTGATCATATTCATTTGACGATGAAGAGCAATAGTTATTTGCCTTGCAAAAGTATTCCGGGTCAAATAGTCAATATTTGCAATGTAAACTAGAAATTATATCAACGTCTAAACTCATTTCCGAAAAAAAAACTGATAAATGTTGTGTGTGTAAACACCCTTAACAAAATGTTTGAATACATTCTTCAGCTTCTGATTGCTCTGTAAAGAACATTACAAAAAGTAAATTAAATTTATTCTTGTCTAATAAATCCCTAATAAAATTATATGAATTATTTAACTTTTTCTAAGAAAAACAATTTTATGGAAAAATAAAAAAACAATTTTAATATTTTATTTGTTGCATTCCCCATATTTCATTGGATTCCGTATAGTTCCAACCGGTTCACCATTCCTGAAAACGAAACATCACTTCCGTCCTTCTGACTTTCGGATCGGCCATTTCTTTCCGTGCGGTTCTTAAACATGACTGGTTTAAATAACAGGGTAAGTTGCGATTTTTTCATAGAAAAACTATGGAAAATTGCATACAAATGGCATAAAATTGTTCAAAAAATAATGCTTTATTGTGTTGTGAAAAAATATCTACAATAAATTGGTGTTAATCGTGAAAAAATGTTGAAGAACCTAATCTCTTAGTGTTACACGTGCCTGCAGCAAGATGAAGTGAAATGTTTAATTGCCTGTACAAATTTCTACTAATTCATTAAAATATATAATAAATATCGAAAATTCTCATCGCTGAAGCTTTATTTTTTCAACAAAAATTTTGTGAACGAATTTTGTATTTGAATAAATAATATATTTACGTTTTTCCTCTTGTAGGCCGTTGTTATCGATGGTCGTGGCCATTTGGTCGGCCGATTGGCATCAGTAGTTGCTAAATACCTGCTGCAAGGCGGCAAGGTTGCTGTTGTACGATGCGAGGAGCTCAACCTCTCCGGACATTTCTACAGGAATAAAATAAAGTACCTGTCGTACCTACGCAAGAGGTGTAACGTTAACCCAGCCCGTGGTCCTTTCCATTTCCGTGCCCCGTCAAGAATTTTCTACAAAGCTGTTAGAGGTAAGTTTGGCTACTCGGAAGCTACAATAGAATTTTTCTTTATTTATGTTTATGTGATGATTACTCTATCTTACCTACATTATTTGATTGTAAACCATGAAACGATAATTTCCTGACGCTAAAATCGCTTTAAACCAAATTTTGCAATGAGGTTCCACAGATTTATAACCTTTTTCCTTTTGTTTCCTTACAGGTACGTACTGCAAATAAAACATTACTACTTCAAGTCTCTTACAATGATGTTAAACACATCTTACCTACATTATTTGAATGAATCATGTAACAACAACCTAACTGAGAGCCTTCATTTGTCCTACAACCATAATTGCAATAAGGCCTTTTCTAACAGGCGTATTTTTTTTCTTTTTCAGGTATGGTACCACACAAAACCAAGCGTGGACAAGCTGCTTTGGCTCGTCTCCGTGTGTTCGATGGTATTCCACCACCATACGACAAGAAGCGTCGCGTTTGTGTACCTATTGCTATGCGAGTGCTGACCCTCCGTTCTGACCGCAAATACTGCCAGGTGGGTCGTCTGTCCAGCGAAGTTGGATGGCATTACCAGGACGTTGTCAAGAGTCTGGAGAGGAAGCGCAAGGCTAAGTTGCGTGTGACATTGAAACACAACAGAATAATGAAGAAGCTGACGGTCAAGGCACGCGAGAATATTGCGAAGGCAGCCGAACCCTTCAACAAGATCATTCAGTCTTACGGTTACGAATGTTAGTTCGTATCCCGTCTGCGCTGTTATTTTTAAATATGGTAAATAAATTTGAAGAGAAGGATTTTTCATATTCGATTTGTTTCGTTTTTTTTTTTTTTTTTTGTGGTATTGGCATTGGTTGGTTCCTCAATGAGGATTGACTTCTGTAAATTGAACTTGGTTTTCTGAAACTAATTGGGAAGTTACTCGTCAAATTTGGCTTCAAATGCCTTTGCATTTGAATCTAATTAGTCGGATTTTGTGTTTAATGAAAGAAACAAGCCCGTTGGGAAGTTTTCATATTTATCAAGTTCGGAACCGTTCGCTTTTAAGGCATAATTGACCGCGAGCCCGCAGCAATTTTTGGGTGTGATTGATAACAAAAAATAATTATTATAATTAGATAGTCCTTAAGTAGTTATTTACAAACGTGAGCGTTTTGCATGCTAATAACATTTATAAGTCTACCGTTACTGGTAAACTGCCAGTGCTGATATGATCATAGAAGTGATTTTTCTTGGAATGCGTATTAAGTAGTAAGAAGTAAGTTTCCGCTCTTACGTGTGAAGTATATAAAAAAATGTTGGGACATTTTTGGAGTTTTGTTTCATTATTGTCCTTCCACGGAAGTCCAAAGCACACCCGCGACAAGTGGTTGGAGAGTAAGCAATATACCCCATTATTATCGCGTTTTGCAGGTAGAAGTACGTCTGCAAAACGTTTTTGACCTCAAGGCGCTTAGCTCTACATTTTGAAGTTATGGTAAAGTTGTTATCACAATTATTTCGACTTTGGGAAAAACTATATACATTTTGATACAGTATTACTCGCTATTACTCCTACTAGAGCATGCAAGACGCTCACATTTGTAAATAACTATTTAAGGACTATCTAATTATAATAATTATTTTTTGTTATCAATCGCACCCAAAAATTGCTGTGGGCTCTTGGTCTAAATTGGATTGTAACATTTTTAACATTTGTGTACATAATATGCAAACACATCTTGCGCCAAATATCCTGCACACTGTTTCGAAATGCAAAATAAAAAATTGGTTGTAAGTAAAGTATCCCAAAATGCTATTCTACATGCAAATGCAGAGGCGTTTGTGGAAATATTAAAATTATGTTGCACAAACCACTTGCAGTTGCTTTTTTTTTATATACATATACATATATGGCCTTATTGCGAGTGTCTTAAACGTTCGATTCGATAAAAGTAGATAGTACCAAAACGTTGGATGCGTTAAAATTTGTATCCAAACCTATCTGGATAACTTTATGTTGTTGTAACCACGTATAAGAACAGAGCCTATGGTAGCTGATACAAGAACAACTTCAGATATCTTAATTTTTCGATCATCGATTTTCGACAAAAGTCGTTGATCGATTAACAAACGACACTCGCAATAAGGGCCATATATATATTTGTGCGCCCTAAAAAGTTATATATATTAGGCTTTGTAAATACTGTATTAAGGAATTTGGCATGTGTTTTTATATTTGATTTGAAAATCTAAGGTTTCGGAATTTTGGCCGTTTGTTAATTTATTAATGTGTCTATTGAAGACAGTACCCCTTGGCATAATGGTTAGTGCGTTGGACTGTCATGCGGAAGGTCTCGAGTTCGATTCTCAGCCGCTGCAAAGTTTTTTTCAGGGGTGTACTGCCTCTTGCGAGAAATTGACAAATTCTCCAAGAGTATCTCTTGTCATGGAAAGTGCTGCTCATTAGCCGTTCGGAATCGGCAGAAAATTGTAGGTCCCCTCCGTTCCTGGTAACACGCACACAGGAATGGTTGAGAGTTGTAAGTCACTAGGTCCTGGTTCACTCCGAGCTGTTGCACCACCAAATTTATTTATTTATTTTAGTCTATTGAATAGGAATAGATAACGAAATTTTGATGTTATTTTTCTTTCCTTAAAAATAAGCTTTATAACCAAATGCATTCATCGGTTTGTTTATAGAATTCGATGTAAGCTTATTAGATTAAAACGATATTGATAAGATATGATCTGTGTCATTTTAATGTCATTTGAATTAAAATATTGGAAGTATTTGCTTTGAATTGGAATTAGATGTTTTCATTTTATAAAGCAATATTTTCAACCATCAATTTTAGTGATTCTATATCTCTCTGTTATAACTATCGTTTTCTTATGTATCGTTGTACCTTTTGTTTCGTAATTTGTGATACTGCAATGACTCAGCATTATAGCTTGAACGAGTCATAGGGGGCTATCGTGAATAAAATTTCCCTGGGAAGAATTCCTATTTTCGAAAAATCGCGCGATCGTAAATGAGTTCGAAATATTCCCGCGTAAAAAATACAATTTGGGACTGTTTATTATTAGTGGGATTTTCTTCCATTTCTGAGGGATTTTAATGTTATTGGAAGCCTTAAAACTACACATACCTAATTCGAAAGTGTTTTTTGACAACACATGTCTGGTACTTCTTTTTATCGGAGGGAAAAAGTTTCGAGGGAGATTCACGATTGACGAAAAAAATTCCGTGGGAACAAAAAATTCCGAGGGAAACAAAATTTCCAGGGAGATTCCCGATAGGCCCCATAATCTCTAATGGAAGGTTTTTGTAGCACTAGTGACTTCTTGATGGATAGAGTAGGCCCTTTTAAATATCGCTTAAATAGGAAATTTGTCGGCCTAACTTTTTTACGCACATATGTAAATATCATTAATCAATGTGTATCTTTTTTAATTTAAACTGTAGAATATGATCTTCAAATTTCATCCATCTTAATTCTTAAGCTGCGAGTTTCCTTTTCTATTTGTATATAAAGTGGTACAACGGGCGCACCAATGGATAAGTTATTCACCCTTATTTCGGTAGTCGTTTTACTAAAACGCCAGTAAAACGACAAGGCTCTAGAAACGAAAATTGGAATTTTATTAAAACGACTATCGTTATAATGCTTAGAAAAGTGAAGAACATAGAGAACCCAAAAGCCTTCTCGTTTTAAAGGCGTTTTATTAAAACGACTATCGGAATAAAGGTGATTGTTTTTTATAGTTTTTTAGCGTTTTCTTTAAAACGGTCTTTGTTAATATCACCAAGTATAAGCATATTTTTATCTAACAGATGACCTATCCAATCGCAAATGCAATAACTAAGTGAGCTATATTTAATGTAAGGAACACAATTGTTTTATTTTCAATCTAAATTTATACTTTCAGTATCCACACCAATAAACCAATTTGTACACTTTTAATAATAGCAGAATATTCGTAAGTTTTTGAGATACATATTTTTTGCCCTGTGTGAGGAGATGTAGTTTCAAATCTCATTTCCTTATTTGTTTTATTTCCAAAATCACATTCTGTCAACACAATCATCTCAGAATTATGTTAATAAATACATAGGTACCTACATATGTGTCTATTTTTAATTGACTTAAATTTTGTCTCAGAATTCGTAATTCATATTGGGGGCTATCGTGAACAAAATTTCCCTGGGAATTTTCCCCATCTTCGAAAATTGGAAAGGTCAATACTTCTGCACTGTTCATTGAAAGCTGGCGACTGGCCTTTTTAAATGAGAGCCAAAGTCACTATGAAACTTAATTCCCAATATCAATAAATTCCAAGGGAAACTTTCGACATTATTCGAGATGACAATTTTGAAAGTTGGGAACAATTCCCAGGGAAATTTTATTCACGATAGGCCCCATTATATACCGGGCTGATATTTTAGTATGGAGTATGTATCGAAGCATAAAACAAGTAGGAAGGATGCCGGATTACATGTACTGGAAAAACTATCTAGGCATGTCCCCTCTAGGGATGGGAAAAACCGGCCGGTTAAAACCGAAACCGGTTATTTTGTTTCAAATAACCGGTTTTCACCGGAGATATTTTTATCTCGGTTAAAACCGGTTGTTTTTCTAAAATCAAATAACCGGGAAACCGGTTATTTACTTTGGTACCACAGAAATAAAAAAGTTTAGAAAACGTTTTTAAAAAATAAGATCTTCTTGTCTCATAAAAACTGCACTTGTGTGCAACATCCGACGTTATTCACCACTTCCACCTTTTCTTTTATAGAGTAATTTAGTGTAGTGTTAGGAATGTGAAATCGTTTTAAACTACACACCTTCGCAAAATTGCATTGTATTGTCTTGTAGATTATTGTGTTAATGTAACTCTTTATTTTTTGCATTTTCAAATTAATTCATTGAGGTATTTGCCGACCAAGTTATGAAAGCCTTCTAAAGCAATAAAAGGAACATATTTATTATTTATTAATTTTCAAAATGAAATGTCGTCTATTTCCTCAGTTAAATAAAAAAAAATTCGAAAGAAAAATTAAATTTGGTGTTAACTAGATATGCTTTTTTTTTGAAACTCATATTTTATTTCATTTCAATTAAAACAATAGTATGAAATAACACAACACTTTAACTAGAGGATTTTCTTTTCTGAAAAAGCGTATCTATGTATATACATATGTATGTACATATAGTTTATTTGATATGAACGTATTTTAAGACTTCAAAAAATGTATATATAAAAAACCGAAAAGCGGTTATTGAAAAAACCGGTTTTTTTGTCCGGTTAAAACCGTCAGGTTAAATCGAGAGGGAAAATAACCGGAAAAACCGAAAACCGGTTAATTTTGAATAACCGCCATCCCTAGTCCCCTCTAAACGTCGCATATAAGATCCTATCCAACGTGCTGTGCAAGCGTCTTCAGCCGTTATGCCCTACTAGTAGGCAAATACCAGTATAGCGTATGGTAGATCAACCATAGACCAAACCTACAAACTATGCAAATTCTTGAAAAAAAAACAACGAATTTCAAGTTGAGTCTCAACCAACTCGTCGACTTCAAAGCGCCATATGATAACATTCATCGTTAGGAGTGTTAACTTCTCTTTTTGTAATCAAAAAATCCCAGTTGAGGTAAAACAAAAATAAAGATTTTATTAATTATAAATTCAATAAATTATACGACTATGTAAGTCGTTTCGCAATTGTATGAGAAATAAAGTATTCGAATAAAAATTATTGACACGAAAATATCAATCTCAAAACAAATACATACTCATATAACATGTTCTCTATTTCAACAAGCTCTATATGACGATTGCCCAACTCGGGATCTCGCGAAAACTGAAGTTGCGTGACAATTCAAAATACACGGCCCAATGGGTATAGCTTTTCCGAATTTTTTCAAACATGCACATGATTTCGGTAAGGAGATGCACTATATTGTGACTTGACTAGTGAAAGCAACAACATCGAAGTAGTTAAGGAGTTCATCTACCTCTTAGTTAACAGTAATTCAACAAGTAACACTTTAGTGAATATCCGAAGAACAATTACCCTGGTAAACAGTTGTAGTTTGGGCACTAAGTTTTGGACTATAAATAGAAAAAGGGGACAGAACCTATATACATATGTTTAACGTGGATACCTACCGATAAACGGTTTTACCCCACGGGTGGCCTACCACCATAGGAGTCAGATTTAGTCCTGATCATTAACCCCGATATAGCAAGCTATAACGGTCGCAAAGCTGTGACATGTTGCAGGCATGAACACACCTCTTGCTTAAGGCGAGGTCTATCTAACACCTCTTGAATTCAAGCACGCTTGAAAACCATATGTCTCCGCATTTGGAATAAACCACGCCACCACGATACTCCCACAAATGGGGACTACCTCATAGATAGCTTGAAGAAAGCAAACACGCACGCGACAGCTGCACCTCACCATCCGAAGACGGAATAGGAGAGCCCGAAGACGATAGGCTATTGTTTACAGACTTCATGGAATGCTTGCATTGTATGCCCGAAGACATACTGCTCACAAACCTTGGGCAACTATCTCCCGTGGAACCAGAATATAGCATCCCGTGGGCTTCGCAACCTCTAATTGGGTAACACTTGCAGATGAGTTTCCTGCAAAAACTCAAGGCCTGCCAGCTGGTCGAAGTAGAAATAACGTCCAGATATGCGTACTCCTCAGGTGAGTTGTAACACACTCCTTAGCGGATTCCTACTTTTAAAGGATACCGTCCAGAAAAAGGGGACACAAGAAGTGGAAGTAGCCTAGAAATTCTAAACATCTCGACATCTCTCTTGGCCAGATCGGGCGAATGTACAAAATTGCTCCAGCCAAGGGTTTTTAAATCCCAACTTGGCTAGACTACTGCAAAAAATTTGCTCGTGATCAAGAGGATAGAAAGCTGGGTGTCTCAGACAGAGGCCTTTCATATACCTGGAGCCGGTTAAGTAGTAAATATTTCGAATGGTATCTGGGATTGCCGGGCTACCATTTATCCTATATCCCTTGTATTTTACTTCCTCAAAATATATAATCAGCCCTATCATCAATTCTATAGTAATCGCAGACTTCTACGAAACCCAAAAAAAGCTATCACCAAATCCGTTCGTAGGGCCAATTCGTATGAGCATTTCCAATACGATGGATTTTGTGATATTTATTTTCCGTTTTCGTTATAAGAATCTGGTTACGATGGAATTCGTGTTTCGGCTGAATCATTTAATTGTCAAGTACAGGTCATTTCTGGAGCAACAGATAAGTTAGTATAGAATATTAATGAACAAAATATAGTTAAACAATCATAAAAAAAGGTATAAAAACAATATGTTAGTGATAAGCACAGAAGCAGGAGAAAATTGAACGTTTTTTTTTTTTAACAAAAATCCGGATCGGTTCACAAAACTAAACTCAATCCTTATCGATGGAACCCAGGCAAATCTCTTATGGCATAAATACCTCGTCTTTTTGTGGAACTAAAATGACACAAAATAAGAATATTTAAATATAAAATATTATGTTTATTACTTTTTTACATAAATGCCAGTTACAATATGAAAATTATTACTATAAAATGTAATGTTTTCTATCCAAATCACAATTAACGTGGGCACATAGCATGGCGACCCCCATCAACAGGCATACTTACACCAGTCGAAAAGCTAGCTAAATCACTGGCTAAGAAAGCAATAGCCTGAGCAACTTCATCAGATGTTCCTGGGCGACCAAGAGCATGAGTAGTCTGCGAGTGCTTTAGAAACTTTTCGTAAGTCTCCTCGTCCATTCCTCCACGTTTGTGTAAATTGGTTACAGTCACTCCAGGATTGACGCAATTACAGCGAACACCCTTCGAGGCCAGTTCCAAAGCAACACACCTAGTAAATTGATCAACTCCCATTTTTGATATATTATACGCTAGGACGCCTGGGAACGAACGAATACCATTCACACTCGAAACATTAACTATATTACCTTTGGTTTTCACCAAATGGGGAACAGCTAACATAGTTAAATGATATATTGATCTTAAATTGGTGTTCATAACACGATCGTATTGTTCCATACTAGTGTTCTCAATGGTGCCAGTTTCAATAATGCCAGCATTATTTACCAATACATCAAGTTTACCATACTTTTCCAGAGTTGCAGCAACTAGCTTTTCATTGTCGGCTTCTTTGGTAACATCGCCCGGCACGAGCAGTGGTTGAATCTCACTGGAACACTTGACAGCAACTTCTTTTAAGTTTGTAATATTTCGTCCAGTTAGCACTAAACTTGCTCCAAGTTTTGCAAAAGTCACAGCTGCTGCTGCTCCTATACCCGAGCTTGCTCCAGTTATAAGGACAACTTTTCCAGCGAAGTTCATTTTGAATATGTACTAAACATGTAAAAGTGCACATTAAATAAAAAAAAAAACAACAAATTAAATATTGCTTAATACAAACCAATTTGTTTAATACTATGGTATTATTACGAAGAAATAAAAAAAAAATAACCTTCAGGCACGAAGGTGAAATTAAAATCCAAAATCGAATATCAAAAAGTCATTTTGTTCTTATCATCTACGAGCAGTGCAATGTTTACTGGTGTCAAAAAGCAGTGGAATCAGGGATGATCATACAGCACATTAAAATAATATGTGCTGCATGGGCTTTTAAAAAGAAAAAGCTTGTTTTTTTTTCGTTTTTCTTATTTCCGACTGAGCAATAAGCAATTTCTATTATTACAAAAAGTGACTAATGTCGATTTCCTTTACACACTAGGGACTTCGTTCCCGGATTGAAAATGTTTCGTTTGGTGTGTGTGCAAGTAGGTACGTGTAAATAATTTCTTCAAATAAGGATTTGAAAATTTTGATCAGTCAAAAAAAATTATTTTTTGGTGTAAAGGAACTCAAAATACGGCGAGGGATCAAAATCTTCACACAAAAATTTATTTTTGATGTTTAAAGGAAATCCACATAAACACATGTTCATACAAAAATCTATGGTGCTTATTTTGACATTCTCTTTCGTTCGAAAGTGAGTCGAATTCGTTGAAACTTAATTTTGAGACTCGGCGATTAGAATGTTAATCGAACAAATCGAAAGTTCACCCAATCTATAGAAAGTTCATTCATTTGCGAAAGCTAATTCAATTTTGACATTCGAAAGAATAGAATCAAATGTCATTTTTGTGTCGCTTGAATTTTTCTGTCGAGTAAGCAACATAACATGTAAGTTTTTGATTATTTCATGGAAAACAAATTACTTTTATTAATTTTTTGTTGTTTTATGTTTAAAGGTCGCATTCCAACTGGACAAACCGCGAACAAAAGGAAAAGTTAATCAAAATAATGGAAGAAAACCCGGACGTAGCAAAGGGTAAGAAAACCCGCGTTGATACGGAAAGCATCCACTATACTTCTCCTCTGCACTTCTTCAACACCATCTTCATTTATAAACAACACAAATGCCATATTTTTATTTTTTATTTATTATTTTATGTTTTTATTAAAGAAATTTAAATTATTAAACAATAAACAAAACAATTACATATAAACAAAGATTTCACTTTTTGGTTTTGACATTTCACAAACACTTTTCTTTTGTTTTTGATATTTTAGTGTGACCAAGTGTATACGAAAAAAAAAATAAAAATTTAGAACGCGTCATGAACAACTTATTTTTTTTAAAGAATAGTTTCAAAACAGCTGAGTTGACACAAAAAATGTTATGAATATGTAGTTCTTTATGGTTAAACTTTACTTTTTAATGAAAAAGTGTATTATTTATTTTGTTTCTTGATTCTTTATCCAACATCTATAAAATGTTTAGAAACAAAAAAATGTAAAACGGTCATACTAATTCTAATAGAAATATGGTAAATTTCAAACAGCTGATAATGAAAATGAAGTTCAGAAAGATAGCATCTTAAATGAATGTTATTCGTTCGAATCTCAAAATTAAGAAAGTTCATTCGAAGGAATAGAATCATTCTATCGAATAGACTATTCATGAGAATGTCAAAATAAGCATGTATATTTTGTGTAGAGTAGACAATCTCATCATAAAACAAGAGGGTTTTCCATCTACTATTTTCAGATGTCGCTAAGCGAGATATACCCTCCTTGCCACTATCTATGAGTGGCACTTGCATCAATGAAACTGAACATCTCGATATTCTCGGTATGTGCATCACGAACCACCTCTTGTGGAACACTCACATACGCAATGTTGCCAAAAATGCCGCAAGATGTTTGGGTTTTCTGAGACGGTGCAAGAAATTTTTCTCTCCTTCTGATCTGGCTACAATCTATAAAACCATCATTGACTCGTTTACGTCACTCCAACATCGTCGTAATGTTTCTTGCCTCACCCTTTTTTACCGTTATTTTAACGGACTATGCTCTAGTGAAATATCCAGCTGCATTCCTCCCCTTAAACAATTTAACCGTAATACTCGCCCTTCTAGGAATGCCCATCAGTTTACCCTTGAGCCCAACTTCGACCGTACTGTGAAGTACAGAGATTCGTTCTTCAGCCGTACTAAGCGAATGTGGAATTCTTTGCCACGCTCTGTCTTTCCCAGTCATTGCAATGTTCAAGAATTCAAAACCAATATATACACCGACACCACCTTTCTAACCCTTCCCTTTTTTCTTAATGTTCACACTGTGTCTCTGGCATATTAAGGGTATACAAACCCCTTGAGTGTGTGCCGATTATAAAAAAAAAAGAAGATTATCAGCCCTATCATAGTATATACTATATATCCTTTCGGACTTTAACAACATTAAATCCAATTTGTGAAAAATTTTAACTATATTTCCATTGAGAAATCGTATATATCATCCCGAAAATTCAAATGAGCTTTAAAACCTCAAAATAAGAGTAATAGCGCGGCGTTTTCGTTTGGAAGCATCCGGCACTAGATGACAGTTTTTTTTTCTGAACAGAACAGAAATCGGATCTGGATTGCTGCCTCGACTTTTTAATATTGAATATTTAGATCTTTTGTTATGCTTTATGAATTTTGACACAGTAACCGAAGTACGTAGCCGACTAGCCGTTTATTCTAATCATGTCGCGCCAGACTTCCACCAAAAACGCCTCGTCAACCGCATCCGAATTTATTTATTTTATTTTTGCATTTCCATTGTCTCTTATATTAAGTTTACTAAATTGTCTGTACTTACATTTATTTTATTAGTCATTCACGCAATCTCAATCGAAAATTGAAGACAGAATTTTTTGTTTCATTGTAATGCCAAAAAAATGACGTTAAAAGATTGCGTTCTACGAAATAAAGTTTTTTTTTGATTTGATAAACCATTGCTTGCAAGAAGATTTATTTAAAATCTTGATAACGTTCGACTTAAGTCGAACGATTTGGCGAATTACCTTTGGCGGGTTATTATGAATAGCGAACTACGACGTTCGCCTTTGAAAACAATTCTGCCAACGTCAAAAAGTGAGTATGAAATGTCACTGAATACTTACATATGTCGATTTCCTTTACACATGAGAAATAAATTTCTGTGTGAAGATTTCGATCTCTCGACAGATTTTACGTTCCTTCACACCAAAAAAATCGATTTTTTTTTTGACAGAGATCAAATCCCTCGAATCCGTAGAGGGATTTATATGTATGTATACGAAATACGCACACCAAAAGAAAAAATTTGACAAGGGATCGAAATCCCTAGTGAGTAAGTCCCCTATTACACATTGCCTCATGAGACATGTCTCATTTTTGACTTTCCTTTTAAATTTGTATCCCGTGAGGCAAAAGCTATTACACGTTGACTCATGTCTCATGAGGCTCATGTCTCAAATTTGACAGTTGTTCGTATTTTTTAATGCACAACACAACATAAAACGAATTTGAGAAAAAGAAACGTCAAAATGAGACTACTAATGTCGTTTTTATTTGGCAATCCGGAAGCCTTCCGGACTCTTCTGAAAGTGTTCAATTGGGAAAAAATGACAGTTCTGATTCTGAAAAGAAGAGAAATTTGCTTCTGGATTTGAAATCAGAAGCAAAACCAGAAGCACTCACACATTCATATACT
This sequence comes from Philhelius festivus, assembly GCA_963931855.1. NCBI lineage: Eukaryota > Metazoa > Arthropoda > Insecta > Diptera > Syrphidae > Philhelius > Philhelius festivus. The sequence goes on from OZ007555.1 coordinate 69,585,592, forward strand.
TAAACGTCAACCTCAACAGCTGTGATTTTTGGTATCCAAATTGTGCGAACCAGGGTTGGCCGAATTCACTACACTACATTTTCTACATGATTTACTACGTTTGTATAAGGTGTTAAAGCGAGCTTGAAGCTCGCTTCGAACCTTTATATACCTGTATTGAGTTGAAATGAGCTTCGTTCGACTCGATCCCAATCGCTCAGCGGTGTCGAGTAGAAATGTAGTTCGAAAATCCGACCCTAATCCAACTCGATCTTTCGATACTGCATATAAGCGTAGTATTTAACTACGCGTAGTTTATTGAAGAAACTACGTGCCTAATTTACTACAATTTGTTACGTCTGCTACATATGTATGTAGTTAATTCATAAAAACTCAATATAATAAAGGAAAAACAAAACAATTTTGCACTTTTACGATCTAATGAAGGTTTGTAAAAAAATAGTTTCATTTACCATAAGGATGAAGAATTGTAGGAATAACTGAACGTTTAATTTAAAAATTAAAATTTCAAATTCACAACTGACAGTTAATTGACAGCAATGCTACAATTTGTTACATTAACTACATTAAACTACATTTAACTACATTAACTACATAAATTACGTACCAGACGTAACAAATGTAGTTATTTCTAAAAAGTGACAATTGGGCCAACCCTGCTTTCAACAAACATTTTTCTTGATTTTGATTATTGTACGCATTTGATGTTTCACATATACAATCAAACAAAACTTCAGAATCATCAGAAGCAAACAAAAGTGTTCAATTGGGATTCCGGATCGGAGAGAGATTCCGGATTGCCAAATAAAAACGACATAAAAATCAGTCCGGTACTCACCGGGAATATTTTCTTGCATCTCATTTCCTCATATCTGTTTTCTTTTTCGCTCTTATGTAAGCCTCGTCTCGTGAGACATCGTGTAATAGGGAACTAAAGGAAATCGACATTAGTAAAATATCAAATTCAATAAATAATATTTGTTCTTGTTGATAGGATATTGTTCACTGTTGAAAAAATTAAATACATAAAATAAAAGACGATTAGTAGTGTTGGTTTACTCTATTTTACTGAGAAGAATTTTCAGAAAAAAGTTCCTCTTGTGTCTCCGTTTGTTTTCGTTCATCATCAACACTTTTCTTGCGATGGGCTGTTCCCATCCTTTTGTGAGGATGTCGTAGCTGACGTCATTTTCGACGTCTACTTCCACTTCGACATGTCGTCGCAACAGTTCAGGAGGACGCGTTCAAATGTATTACCCGAAGGTTTCACATTCTGTTAAAGACTGAGTAACCCATCCACAGCTTGTTCTAAGGAAAATAAAGAAAGCTGCTAAGCAGGTTCTCTTGTCTTTCTTGTTGGTCGCTATTTTTTTTTTGTAGTCAAGCAAACCTTTGAAGATAATTTTTATTAATTAATTATTAATTTTTTGTTGATGCCACTGCTTTCCTTCGCGGTGAGGTGGTTCAAAAGTTATGATTTTTGCAACGAAAAAAGTCATTTTGGACCACAGTGCGCCGGAGGTAACATTTCAGATTGCCTCATAAGAGTCTAATGTTTTTATTCAAAATGTCAAAGCCCGACCGACCAAACGCGAGATTGTGGTTTGGCTATAAGGCATTGATACAAGAACAACTGAGATATCTTAAATTTTCGTTGATCGATTTCCGACTAAAGTCGTTTATCGATTAACAAACGACACTCACAATAAGGGCGATTAAGTCCGCAGCTGCTGGCTTTTCAAGGGCTGTTTGTAGGAGATCGCACAGGGTGGGGACAAAATGTCTTTAAATATTGTTTTATTGAAATATACTTAGAAAGAAAATTTATCACTTACCGTTCCTCTACCGTATGTCTCTTTTTTCTGATATTTTATCGCTGTTAGCAAACTTTTGTAGATCACTGTATGTAAGTATGTATGTACTTAAATACTGTTTTTAGTTGCATTGTAAACTTTTCTTTAATTTAATTAAATTGACACAATTCATACACATAACTCGCAAAGATAGAACTCCATCTGTAGAAGAACGCAGAGCGAATTGAAATTGAACGGAATAGATTATCATAAAACACGTAATGTCGGTCACTTTTTAGTCACATCATAATTTCGAGTGGTGTACTGCCGATATATATCATCTCGCATGTAAAATCTTGCCCATAATTTATGCGCCTTCTTAGTTTAGAAAATCCGTTACTATTCGAAGGTTTTTCCTGCTTTAGCCCATGCAGCGAGTATCATAATTTCCCATGATCCCTACGTGTCTTGGCACCCAATGAAGTTGTTGTTCAGGGTACGTTAACGGTAGCCTACAAATTCGATATATGTTCATACCTATACCTACTTCGAGGCAGATATTCTGTAATTCTAGGGCCTTCGAAATCATCAATTTTCACATATGGTCTCAGCGACCTTGAAACTAGTTCTAATTTGCGTGGGTAGGTAACAAACTGGTAAATCAGAGGAGTTTGGTCAGTCCAGACGCAAATAAAATATACGTGGATGTTATTTTTTCAAATAACCTCATGCCGTATTAGTGATACATATCGATACCTTCCCGTAAGAATGTATTAAGCGACACTTTTTTCGAAAATGACTTTTTGATGTGGAACTCTACTAAAAGTTAAGCGCCACATTTTGGCCTGGGTTTCACTGCCCTATCTATGCAAAAGAAACTAGAGAGAAAATAAAATTGTAGCAACCGCCAAGTTTTCTCACTGGAATAATGTTGCTCCCTGAAATTTGTATTATCCGCCAGTAAAATTATGCTAAGCGACATTTTTAAAAATGTCCACAAAAAAAATTTGTTAGATGTCGCTTAGTTTAACCGAAATTTTCGCTTAGCAAACTCATCCAAATAAAACTTGATCCATTCTTGTCGTTTATAATACTCCAGATATTGTTGTCTTTGTTTTTAAATATTTTTCTATCAAGTAGGCTACTAGTTTTTTCACATTTATTTTGTTTTTTTTGTTGTTGTCATCGTAAGCGCCATTTAACGTTGCAAAAAAAAAGCGCAATTGCTTTGACCACGAAAATGTACTAAGCGACAAAAACTTCTTATCTGATTAAAATTTCGATTTTGCAATGATGTCAAGTTTTGTATTTTAAAAATCCCTCTCCAAATCTTTTTCTTCCAATAAAATACACAAAAAATAACTAAATGAGACGTTTTTTTCATTTCCTAAACAATTTTAAAAATGTCGCTTAATACATTCTTACGGGAAGGTGTACATAAATACTAATTAAGTTTTTTTTAAACAATTATTTAAATGGTTATTGACGATTCCAATAAAAAAACTGTTTAATTACTAGAATCAACATTATAGATGAATAAGTTATGTTAACTAGTTTTGTAAGATTCTAAAGTTACATTTTAAGGAATTAAATAAATATTTGTCCGCTTTCTGGTTTATAGAGAAAGAAAATGTGATTATGAGGATGAAGATTAATTCATTCAATTGTGGCGATGAATAATAATGAAATAAAATTGTGAAAAGATTAAAACATTGTCTTTATTCCATCTCAGCAAACCTATGCCTTCATTTATTCCATTTAATGTATTTTTTGGTTTGCGTTTCTTGGCTCGAATAAGTTTATGTATGTTACAAAGATTTTTTTTTTGTTTTTAAAAAAATATTATTTTTTACAAATTGTGTTCTTTTTTAATGTTTAATTTATATTCAAAATGTGTTTCGAGGAAAAATCAAATTTTACTCTTTCTGTGGATAGGTTAAAAATATTCATAGCAAAACCAGTTATTAAAGATGTTTGATATAATTGTATTAAACTTCTATACTTGTTGTATATTATCTGCATGTAAATTTAAGTGATAATACGAGTATGTATTATATTGAATGAAACAAATATAAAAAAGACGATTCAAAAGAGAAAATGTCAGTAAATTTTGATGTAAGCACAGGGATTTTTAAGTTCCTGTTTATCTAAAAAGTTCCAGTTGTTCAGTTGGTTTTTTGGCACGAAGTCCCAACTTCCATATTCACTCACGTGTCACCTTGAACACAAAATTATTCCGCCTTAGGCTACGGCCACGCACTGAGCGACGAGGGACTGAGCGATTGAGCGACGAGCGATAGAAAGACGATTCTGAGCGATGGGTGGCCATTTACTGAGCGTCATCGCTCAGCGATAAGTTGCGAAAATGCCATTGTCAAGTGCAGTAGTATTTAGTGGGAAGTCGCGTTCATATTTATAGAGCTTTTGTAAGATCGAGAAAACGAAGAGTTTATGTGCACCCCATTAATCGTGAAAGGGAAAATTAAGTTGAATCTTCGCAGACATTTAGACCGATTTTGGCAATAATGTCGTATATCAATAGAATCTTTTGATTTTCTGTTGGAAAACTTTCGGCCAATATTAACAAAATAATGGAAGCCGATTAGTGCAGAAAAGCGCTAGTTTTTTTAGTTTTTACTTGCGATATATGTAGGTACTATAGGGCTATAGTTCTGCATTTGAAAAAAAAAATCAACTCGAAATATTGATCAAAGTTGACATTGCGATGATAGAAATTGAATTTTTTTTTAGCTCCAAAAGTAACGGTAGGGGGGTATACACCCGTAATGCAAAATCGTATTTATAGGCATGGACTACATTGAATGAATGAATGAATAAATGAATGAATGAATGAGTGAACCGTCTATTTGATTTTCGAATTTCTCATCAACGGCTCTAACGGTTTTAACTAAAATTTTTATGCAGGAGCACCTTTGAAAAAATATGGTCTATAATGGTCTACAAAATGTTTCGCAAAAATAGTTTTTGGATTTGAATATCTTCAAAACGTTTATTTTCAAATCATGTCCTTGAATCAATATATCTACTACTAAATACTTAAAACCCCAAATTTCGTTCTTGAAAAATTTTAAAGCAATTTCTTGTACACAAAATTACTTTAATAATAAAACGATTTTTGAGCTTTGTTTGTATTAATTCAAACTTTTCTGAAAATCAGACGGCAATTTCATGCATTTAAACATTTTTATCTCATTAAATCCATGCTTTTTATTTATTTATACAAACATTTTTAATTCCAAAGTAATTTTACATAAGAGCAAGTTCGTGCGATCCAGTCGTGCATTTTATTTATTCTTTATTTTTATTGTTTAGTTTTGCCAAAATAACATTCTGAATGTCGCTTTTCATCTCAAGTTTTTTAAGGCTCGTTAAATTTTGCCTAAATGGCAAAAGACTTTTGAAAAATTTCATATTTTAAACTTTCTATGCTTATTTTCTCCATGGACTAACTTCGTCGCTCAGCGATCGATTGAAAAATTAAAACAGATTTGATTGCAGAGCGACGTCGCTCCGTCGCTTGAAAAAATCGCAAGTCGCTCAGGGTTTACGTGGCCACTTCTATACAATTTCATGTGTTTTAATTTTTTTGGGTCGCTCAGCGACTCGTCGCTCAATCGCTCAGTCGCTCGTCGCTCAGTGCGTGGCTGAGGCCTCAGGCTTCGGCCACGCACTGAGCGACGAGCGACTGAGCGACGAGCGATAGAGCGACGCATCTGAGCGATGGGTGGCCATTTACTGAGCGTCATCGCTGAGCGATTAGTTGCGAAAATGCAATTGTCAAGTGTAGTTCGTCGTAGTCTTTAAGTTGAAAGTCGGGTTCAAATTTAAAGAGCTACTATAACATCAAGAAAACTAAGGTTTGTTGTATAATAAATCGAAAGGGCAAATTATGTTGAATCTTCGCAAATATCCAGACCTACTTTATCAACACTGTCGTATGTCAATACAATCTTTCAATTTGCTGTTGGAAAAAGTTCGGCCAAGATTAACAAAACAAAGGAAGCCAATTAGTGCAGAGAAGCGACTAATTTTATTACTAAAGTTAGTTTTTATTTGCGATATATGTAGGTACTAGGGCTAGTTCTGCATTTGAACAAAAAAAAATTCAACTCGAGATTTTGATCAAAGTTGACATTGCGATGATAGCGAAGACAAAAAAAAGTGGGTCCGGAAATTCCGTCTGTCTGTCTCTTCCTCGATCTGCAGCTTAAGCTACTGGAGTTATTTTCTTCAAACTCTGTACATAAGGGTCTTCGATGATTCCCTAGAAAGGAAATTGATTTTTTTTTTAGCTCCAAAAGTAACGGTATGGCGGGGTATACACGCGTAATGCAAAATCGTATTTATGCATTGACTACATTGAATGAATGAATGAATAAATGAATGAATGCACTGTTTATTTCATTTTCGAATTTCTCATCAACGGCTCTAACGGTTTTAACTAAATTTTTTATACAAGAGCTCCTTTGAAAAAATATGGTCTATAATGGTCTACAAAATTTTTCGAAAAAATAGTTTTTGGATTTGAATATCTTCAAAACGTTTATTTTCAAATCATGTCCTTGAATCTATACTACTAAATACTTAAAATTGGCATCCCAAATTTCGCTCTTGAAAAATTTTAAAGAAATTTCCTAAACACAAAATTACTTTAATAATAAAACGATTTTTGTGTTTTGTTTGCATTAATTCATACTTTTCTGAAAATCAGACGGCAATTTCATACATTTGAACATTTTTATCTCATTATATCCATGCCTTATATTTATTTATACAAACATTTTAAATTCCAAAGTACTTTTACATAAGAGCAAGTTCGTGTGATCCAGTCGTACATTTTATTTATTCTTTATTTTTATTGTTTAGTTTTGCCAAAATAACATTCTGAATGTCGCTTTTCATCTCAAGTTTTTTAAACTCGTTAAATTTTGACCTAAATGGCAAAAGACTTTTGAAAAATTTCATATTTTAAACTTTCTATGCTTATTTTCTCCATGGACTAATTTCGTCGCTCAGCGATCGACTGAAAAATTAAAACAGATTTGATTGCATAGCGACGTCGCTCTGTCGCTTGAAAAAATCACAAGTCGCTCAGGGTTCACGTGGCCACCTCTATACAATTTCATGTGTTTTAATTTTTTTACGTTGCTCAGCGACTCGTCGCTCAATCGCTTGTCGCTCAGTGCGTGGCCGAAGCCTAAGGCTACGGCCACGCACTGAGCGATTGAGCGACGAGTCGCTGAGCGACGCAAAAAAATTAAAACACATGAAATTGTATGGAGGTGGTCACGTAAACACTGAGCGACTTGTGATTTTTTCAAGCGACAAAGCGACGTCGCACAGTGGGACGACCCATAGCAATAAATAAAAAAATAAAATGTTATAGCGGTACTTTTGAGTGATTGGTAAGTCATCCCAAATATATATAGGTTCTAACTGCATCAAAATATTTTGCTTTGACTAATTAGTGCAAAAGTTATAGAGCGGCAAGCATTGTTAAGTTTAATTTTTTTTTTGGTGTTGAAAAATCAGGTGTTTTTAATTGTATTTTGTATTACTCCCAAAATTTTGTGTGCGGTAAAAAATTAATTTAACTATGGATAATAACACTCCTCAAGGTATTTAAATTAATATTTAATGACAAACAAATTTTTTTTTTTGTTTTTTTTTTTTATTCGTGATTTTCCAAGTGTGGGTAGAAAAAAATAAAAATAAAATATTTTTTGACTTTAAGTAAGATTTTCTTTTTTAGGCCTAAAAGGCCCTCTGGGGTTTTTATAGTTTTATACTCAGTAAAGTGTTCTCTAAATGACTGAAGAAAAAAATCTTGCTACAATTTTGCTCCAAGTACTTAAAATCACGTTTTTTAGGTTCAACCCCCTGTATCAAAAATGGCCAAATTTTAGAAACGTGGCTTGATAGTACGAGAATAAGGAAATTTGATAATGTGAGTTTAAAAATTCAACAACTTCTTGGCTTAGAACAACCAACAGAAGAGGTGGAAGCTCAAATAAAGGAAGTTGCTAAATTTTATTGCCTAAAAGTAAAGCAGAAGTGGGAGCAGTCTTGTAGAAGACTCAATCGGTTCATGAGTGCTAACGAATCATGGCTGAATTCTAATCTAAATATACCTAAAGCTATACTTGATTGCGTAAGTGATAACATCAGTTAAAAATAAGTAATCCTTCTTAAACCAATATTATTTATAACATTTTACCGGTTTATTCAAAAATGATTGGATTAAAATCTATAAAAATCAAAAAATATTTATATATTTTTTTAATAGATATTTATAAATTATAGTGTAATCAAAACATGCCAAGTACGAGCAAGGGAAGGCCAAATAAAAGTTTTGATGCGTGTAGTGATCGCACCAAAAAACGACGTGTTCAAGAACTTGTGTCGCATCACTTTCCAGAGGAGTTGGAATATGCGGCAAAGATGACTGGTCGTGCTTCAGGTTCTCCTATCAAAAACGATAAAACCTTAACACTGCAGCAAACCCTAGCACTATACTTAGACTTGGGTTTGTCAAAAAGAAAATATGCTTTACTTCGGTCTGTTGTTAACAGTTTACATAAGGATTTCTTTCCAAGTTACTACAAATTGCAAAAATATAAGTCCGACTTATTGCCAGAAGTTGCTGTTGTTTCCGAAACTATGGCGGACGTTAATTTGCAATCTTTACTAGATAAAACTTCCAAAAGCATACTCAACATTGTAAACGAAAATGAAGGAGCATATGAAAACACAAGCCAAATCTTTAATCTTGTTTGTAAGTGGGGCTTTGATGGCAGTTCCGGACACAGGAACTACAAACAAATTTTTGAAAATACTCGAACCGATACAGATAGTTTCTTATTTGTTACAGCTCTAGTGCCTCTTAAACTAATGGATTCTGTCAATGACAAAGAAATTTGGGTAAATTCTCGAAATTACAAATACGGCCTGTCATCTCTCCATTCCTGGATAAGGTGCTTCGAATGTTTGCTCCACATCGCATATAGACTTCCACTTCAAATTTGGGCAGTTCGTGGCCAAGAGAATAAAGTAATATTCGAGGAGAGGAAAAAACAGATCCAAGAAAATTTCAGGGAAGAAATGGGGCTCCTTGTCGACATTCCTAGGCCCGGATATGGTACAACCAATGATGGGAATACTGCAAGAAGATTTTTCTCAAATCCAGAGCACAGTTCTGAAATTACTGGTGTGGACAAGGAACTGATTTTCAATTTTGGAATTGTTCTTCGAACAATCGCATCTGGTCGTCGAATAAACATTGAAAATTTTGTGAAGCTGTCAGAAGAAACAAAGAGCATTTATTTAACAAAATACAATTGGTACTACATGCCAAGCAGCGTACACAAACTTCTAATTAATGGAAAAGACATAATAAGTTTTTTCGAATTACCGATTGGTGTCCTTTCCGAAGAAGCCTTAGAGGCAACCCATAAGGAAATACGAAAAGCTAGACTGGGGCCCTATTTTGTATTACGAAACGAGAGGCAAGTCAACGATACTGAGGAATACGATAGTCACGACAAAGAGCGATTAAGTAAAACGAAAAAGGGGTACAAAAGATGTTGCCAAGCTTAACCGAAAAAAACATTTTTTAAAATTTTTTTTTGAAGCGCAACCAACTTTTCGACTATTAGGAATGTCAAAAATTGACATAAATAAATGAAAAAAAAATTATAAATCAAGAAACGATAAAACGAACGTTCAACGATAGGAATATGGCAGTCGTTAGAACTAACGAGTATCGTTAAAATGAAACGATTCTCGTTAAACATAATCGCATTTCAACGAAAACGAAGTAATTTCAACGATAATCGTTTTACAAAATAGGGCCCCTGGATCACACCAGAAAAACATCGAGAAATCATACAATGACAGATTTAATTAATCATTTACTGATTTCATCTGATCCGCAGTTGTCACATTTCCGGTCAAAAAATTCGCATATATCAAATTATGATCGAGATATTATGTCAATATTTATTAACAAATGATACAGATCTTAGTTTTCCCGTAGAACTTACCCCGGGCGACTGAAGTTATACCTCCGAAATCGACACCGAATAAAAAGTTTTGTTTCTTTATTTTGTTATTTTCTTTTTTGTTTGTATATTCAAATTAGAATGTTTAAATATCAATGCTATTGTTAGTTCTATTTTTCATAAATTTAAATTAATTAAAAGAAAAGAAAAAAATAATAATAAAAAAAATCCTAAAAAAAGTTCGCTGCTCAACTCTTTTCATTAAATGACAATGAATTTCCTTGCTAAAACTTTTCCATTTATTTGGTTTTCATGTTTAATTCATAGATTTAGGTGTATATAGACGTCTTAATGCAACTTTGCGTGGTTTCAATCACTTAAACACAAGATATTAGAAATGCCGTTTTTCCCATACATTCGTCCCACTGTGCGTCGCTCTGCAATCAAATCTGCTTTAATTTTTCAGTCGATCGCTGAGCGACGAAGTTAGTCCATGGAGAAAATATGCATAGAAAGTTTAAAATAAGAAATTTTTCAAAAGTCTTTTGCCATTTAGGGCAAAATTTAACGATTTTAAAAAACTTGAGATAAAAAGCGACATTCAGAATGTTATTTTGGCCAAAATAAAAATAAAGAATAAATAAAAAGCACGACTGGATCGCACGAACTTTTGCTCTTATGCAAAAGTACTTTGGAATTTAAAATGTTTGTATGAATAAATATAAAGCATGGATTTAATGAGATAATGTTCAAATGCATGAAATTTCCGTCTGATTGTTAGAAAAGTATGAATTTATGCAAACAAAGCTCAAAAATCGTTTTATTATTAAAGTAATTTTTAATACGAGAAATATCTTTAAAATTTTTCAATAACAAAATTTGGGATGACAATTTTAAGTATTTTGAAGATATTCAAATCTCTTGAAATATAATATGTATTTTTACTTGTTGTTGAACAACTGTGCTACTTTATAGTTATATTAAAGAACACTGTTTATTTTTGTTCATTGATATGAATTCTATTCAATTTATTCTTCGTTTAACTTCCAAATAAATATAACGTCTTATTAAATTGTTTTTTTCCTTACTGCAAAATCCCAATAAAATCCAAAAACTATTTTTTTTCCAAAAATTATAGACCATATTTTTTCAAAGAAGCTCCTGCATAAGAATTTTGGTTAAAATCGTTAGAGCCGTTGATGAGAAATTCGAAAATCAAAAAAAAAAAAACGGTTCATTCATTCAATGTAGTCCAAGCCTAAATACGAATTTGCATTACGGCTGTATACCCCCATTCCTTTACTTTTGGAGCTAAAAAAAATTTCGATTTTCTCTCTAGGGAATAATCGAAGACCCTTATGTACTGAGTTTGAAGAATATAACTCCAGTAGCTTAAGCTGCAGATCGAGGAAGAGACAGACAGACGGAATTTCCGGACCCACTTTTTTTGTCTTCGCTATCATCGCAATGTCAACTTTGATCAAAATCTCGAGTTGAATTTTTTTTCCAAATGCAGAACTAGCCCTATAGTACCTACATATATCGCAAGTAAAAACTAACTTTAGTAATAAAATTAGTCGCTTTTCTGCACTAATTGGCTTCCTTTGTTTTGTTAATATTGGCCGAACTTTTTCCAACAGCAAGTTGAAAGATTCTATTGACATACGACAGTATTGATAAAATAGGTCTGGATGTTTGCGAAGATTCAAAATAATTTGCCCTATCGATTTATTGGGTATACATCAAACCTTAGTTTTCTTGATCTTAAAATAGCTCTTTAAATATGAACGCGACTTTCAACTTAAAGATTACGACGAACTACACTTGACAATTGCATTTTCGTAACTAATCGCTCAGCGATGACGCTCAGTAAATGGCCACCAATCGCTCAGACTCGTCGCTCTATCGCTCGTCGCTCAGCCGCTCAGTCGCTCGTCGCTCATTGCGTGGCCGAAGCCTTAGGCTGAGCGACGTCGCTCAATCGCTCAGTGTGTGGCCGAAGACTTATTATGAATACCATCGTAATCTGAAACTTGTAACGAATCCCAAAAAAAGCTATCACACAATACATTGTAATGGAAAATCTCATACAAATTGCCATTATGAACGGATTTGTTGATAACTTTTTTTATAATCAAAAATAATTGTAAAATTGAAATTAGGATGTTATGTCAGTTCGTCCGAATTGAAACAGCATAATCTTGGGCTTTTTGTTTAAATTTTGGTACCTATGTTGCATTATATTGGGCTTTGTCACCAAAGGCGTTTTTCACTCCATTTTTACAAAGGGTCCAATTGCCTTTATCAACTACAAACCGAATCGACAATTAAGTTAGATATAACCCAATCGAATGAAAAATGTTATAATTGGCTTCGCAGCGGAAAATTTTCCGATTTTGTACGATTCGGAGCATTTTTGCTTCGAGGTATTCTTCCGAACAGCTGTTCGGAAATTTTCTCCGACATTATTAGGTGTTTTATTCACTGCTGCATAGCTAGCGCAGCAAAATTTCCTTCGACAAACAACAACAATTTGATTGCTGGCGAAAAGAAGCCAGTAAAAAAATGTCAGTTGTGCTGGTGATTAAATTATTGAAATGAAAATGGCGCTATGCATTAAATTTTAGAATTAAACATACATAAGTACATACATGTTTTGACATCAGATTTTGATATTTTCTATAATAACGGCCAACGCACCCGGCGAACTACGTTAAAGTATATTCTGATCTAACGAGGTATCGAACGTAACGGAAAATTTTCCGATTTTATATGATTGCTGTTCGAAATTATTTTCGCACATTTTGTAAACCATACCTACAAATGCATTGCAGTTCATTAAGGACATTTTTTTTGGATTTCTTTAGACACACATGGCGGCGGATTTTTTTTGAAAAATGAAATACAAAAAAAAATCATTTGATTATTGCTTGAATTTTTGTAGGGCAATGCCTAAATAAAAAACAACAACGCAATAATAAGAGCTTCTAGTCAACCGATGCTTGAAAAACCCGATATAGTCCAAAATTATAGCAAAACGTCATCCGAAGCTATTACTGCATTTTGGCACGACTTGACTGACAAACTTAACCAACTAGGAACAAGAAAAGGAGATGCCTGGCGGTGGAAAAGGGTATCTCCATAACCTTACTATAGATTCAAAATTAAATTATACATATACCTATGTACATTTGTATGCATATACGTATGCTTCTTTGAATTGAATTTAATGAAAACTTCAACTTTTATTTGATTTTTTGTATCATTTTTTTGAATCTAGGGATGGCTAAAATGTTTTCAGCACATCGATCAGAAAATTTCAATCGATAACAACACTATTGGGAAATCCATATCCAATTTCGATCGTAGTGATAATTAAAAACTGTTAATGTGAAAGCAGTGAAGGAGGTTCGGCATTACCCAAAACTTAGAGGTATTAAATTAGAAATATACTTTTAGGAGGAACTTACTAGCCGATCCAAGCCTGCTTTTATCTTCATAAAACTGGATATTCAAAGATTTATCGATTTTTTTATTCCGGTGGTGTAAAATGTTAAATGTTCAAATGTACTTTTAATTTACCACCTATAATTCTGTTCTGCTTTATACAGAAACCGCATATTTTATATTTCATTTGAAGAAATTAAAAAACACGTATATTGTCTTTATCATCCTCACAAAATTAGGATTTCAATTCATATCACTATGTCTTTAATACGTCGATTCCATTGCTTATTTACAAGAACAATTATTTTAAATTATTTAAAACTCAAATTTTATTTAAAGCTCAATGTTGCAAAATATAAAAATTATGTGCTAATTAATGAATATTTACTTCGTAAAGATATTAATAAATTGTTGAAAAATAATGTTCTGTATGTTCTCCGGGTGACACTGGTCGAGTGATTTATTTTGCACATTAAGGATTCTTACTTGAGTGACATTGTTGAGGTATATGCGTGTCACTCAAAATTGGTAATGTGTACTATACCAAGTATTTATTCAATCTATTACGTTTACCATTAGAAACTGTATAAAATTTATCATATCCTCCTATAATCTTTTTTAATTTATTTCCATTAGTGCCGAATATTAACAAGTGGTAGTCCAGTGTTTCCTCCTGGTCGTAGTAGAATTTACATATATATGTGAGATTACTTATTTAGTTAAGTAGAAATGGAGTTAAGTTTGGTTTCTTAGTTTAAAGTGAACGGTAAGGAATAAGGTTATTATTCGAAGGTTGTTCCTAGTTAGGCTTAAATTCCTAAGAAAATAGTTTTTCCTCCCTCAGGTTCGTGAGTTCTTTCGTTTTCTCTGTTTTGATTAATTTTAATCACATTAAGCGTTAGTTTTAAATTGTTTTGACGATCGTTGTTTTACAACAGGCAATACAAAATCCATACAAATTGTTTCTCTCTTCGAAAAGTTCTATACAATGTTGTGTATTGTTTAAATTGACATTAACAAGAAATTGATAAAATAGACCCTGATGCCAGACACTTAACCAAATTTGATATTAAAATGAATTAATAATTTAATAAATTCATAAAGAAATGCACACTCTTTTACATTAACACATGATGTAACCATATTTTAAAAATGAGACATAATAGTCTGTCTTTTTTTTTGGACGAAGTGGAACGGTGAATATTTTTTTTTTTCAAAGAAAATTGCTATTTGGAAAACTATTCGTTTTTTAAAATTATAAAACAATGAATGCATTCGGATTATAAATTTGTTCCTATCTCAATTCTATATATGCATTTTGTATGTTCAAATTAGGCAAACAATGATTTATAGAATATTGTTTAGTTATACCAGCATACAATATTTGTTCTTGGGAATGAGGCGTTTTTATTGGTTGTTTTTTGTAAGTTGTTTATTTTGGCTAACAGTGCATTTGTATTACTTTTTTATGAAACTATGGAATATTAGAAAACAGAAACCAAAATCCAATATCAACAACAAGCCGACTTGTGACTCAGGACAAATTGGTATCTAATACATGCGTGTATACATATATAAGTATAAATTAATTAGAAACAATAATTTTAATATTAAACTAATACCTTATAGTGTAGAGTAAATGGTTTTCTCACAATTTACATTTGTTATTAATATATATTTAGTAATAATAATGAGAAAAAATAAAGATTCTCGAGTACTTTTTGTTTCGTTTAATTGTTCAATGTTATTATGTTATTATCTTTTCTCTTTGTCGCCGAAAATCTCAATTAATTGTTTGTTGGCAAAATAAATTATTAGTTTAATTATAACAAAAAAAAAATATTATAAACAATTATATTTAAATTAATATTAGACACGACAAGAAACAAGAAAAAGAAGTACTGTTTTTGTTTTTTCTTCGATTTGTAAACTTAAGTGGAAAACAAATTTGAGAGAAAGTTAAAACTTAAACCACTTTAACTTCCTTGGCCATTGATAAGTTCATCACATATTTTAACAAGTTCCTCGTTTTCTCGGGTTTTTTGTTGCAATTGCTCCGTCATGGAGGCCCTCGAAATTTCTTCTTTTTTAAGAAGAGCTTTCAGTTTTGTAGTTTCCATTGAATGATTCTTTGTTAAGGATTCGAGTTTTTTATTCGCACTAAAAAATAATTGATGAATACTTTTTATCTCGGATGTTTTTAGATAAAGAAATCTTTAACTTACATTTCCAATTGCTGCATGGCATGATTTTTCATTTTTTCGTACCGCTGCTCCTGTAACCTAAGGTTTTCCAGGTTCTGTCGTTTCTCAGCCAGTAATGCTTCTTCACTACTTTTAAGTTGAGCTGTCATTTCCTTGCTCTTTTCATATTTACTGTTGGAGAAAAATAATATTTATTAGAACATTCTGGTAAGCTTGTAGTGTATGTGATGTGTACTTTAAAAATATATATTTTGTACATATTTGTATATATTTGTAGTACGAAGTATATTGAACATTAATTAAATCATTTTACTTTTCTTTAACATAGAAAAACTGTTAAAAAGATATTAAAAACTTAATCCACGAAAGCTGGAAATATCGAATGAAAAATAATTATCAAACTACAATCACCCAATACAACAACTTTAACCCAAAAGGTGCAAAAACGATCTAACCAAATAATATCTCGCTAAAAGTAATAAAGATATACACCAGACTTAGGCTAGGCCATTCGTATATAACAATTAAACATTTATTCAACAAAGAATAACGGCTTTGTGTCAGATTTGCGAAAAAAAATCTAATCTTATTAGAACCCATCTTCTTTCCTGCACTAAAGTATTTTAATTCTGCAATACAAATATCCAATTACAGTCTCATGTATGTCCTATAAAATGTCAACACTGAAAACACACCATCATGGAAGCTCTAAATATCGAAGATTCTATTTAATACTATTCTATTTATTACTTAATATTTTTTTTTGTCTAGTTGAAAGCCCTGGCAACTAGCTCTATTTTAGAGAAATTATTAATCTTGTAATTTTCTTACATTTTAATAAAATTAAAATAATAATATTATATAAGAAAATTAAGACATTTTTCATTCGAGCTGAGGTCCTTCCATGTAACCTTCCATATGAACTTTATAAATCTAATCTAAGAACCAGAAGAAGAAAAACGATAAAATAAATCTAATAACCTACATATGTAGGTAAGGCAGGGTATACAAAAATCACATTTTTTATTTTTAATTTTTTAACATTCTTGTTTTACCCTTGCCGCTTCGGTATATTATCATTTGTATATAAATATTTAGGAACATAACTTGCTATTAGCTCAACTTTATATCTCCAACTTGATACAACATCCAAAATTTTAATTTTTTTCTTTAGTTTTTATATGCAAAATTATTTCAAATTCAATGGAGCCTATAGACAAATATTGATCGACATCGGTATAACCGTTAGTAAGGAACTTGAAGAAAAACGCTTCAGTGGTTTAGGCAAAAGGACAGACAAAATTCTGGAACCCCAAATCAATCATTGTAATGTTAAGTTTGATCAAATTCTCGAGTTCGAATTTTTTGAAATGCAAAACTTGCTTATATACATTTATGCTCAGAATTATTATCATTGTTATTTTTAATTTATTTTAAATAATTATTCTAGTATTTTTGGTATAAAAGGTGGCAACAACGCACTCTATTTTTTTTTTGATATACAGTAACTTGAATTCTAATTGTATAGGTTTACACGGATTTTGACACGAGCAGGTAAAAGTCTTTCTAAGGTAATTTTATAAAGTTTTTGGGCTATAATCATGGCTTTTCGAGATATTCTCTTAAAAAAAAAACAACTTCTGAAAGCATTCCTCAAAATTTAGTGAAAATCTTTCCTATATTTATTTTACTCTCCGCGAAATCCTTTGTTATTATTTTAGTCTTCACCAGACGGCAGATCTTTTAAAATCAAACCTCATTGGTATAATATGCTAAACACATACATTTCAACAAGTGATTTCTTAAAGAGTTGCGTAGTGGATACTGCGTTGCACTGTCATGCTGAATGTCTGAGATCGACTCTCAGTCGATGTCACCTAAAAACAAAAAATGTTTTTTTCTGGACTACTGCATCTTGCGAGAAAGTGACCTGATCCAAAATGTATTAGCAGAGTATACTTCAACACAGATATAATAAACTTAGCAAATTAAAGAAACTTGAATATTGAGTTTTACTACTAATATAAGCGTCAGAATATTCACAGAGCATTAGGGTGCTTCACAAATTATTGCAGTCATCCCATTGGAAAGAAGTGTACACATTTTCGCTATGACCAAACCCGCGGACCATCCACGCTTAATACAAATATTTTCGTATGTTTCGTATTTGGACAAAAATTAGTTCGGGTCACGGTAATACAGTTTTCATCTTCGCTTGAGGTAAAACTTTAATTAGGCGTCTTTGTTCAAATTCGAATTTTTAAGCTCACGCATATAGAATCGCTCGACTTGTGTTTCTTTTTTCAACTAGAGCAGGTTTGAAGCGCGGTATGAGTTCAGATACAAAAAATGAACAAGTAGAAACGCCTATAGTCGAAAGTTAACTTCAGCAGCCCAACTCGATTCTATTTTTAATTCATTCGAAAGTTCTTTCCGATAAATCAAGTACCAAAACCAAAAGTTAGACTTTGTTTTCCGCCTTTGCACCAATAGCGCTAGTTGCCGTATACCTTAAAAATGGAACTAGTGTGAAGTTGGCTCCATATCTCATAAGTCAATGGCTTTGACATTTATATTAGAAAATGTTAGTAAAAATTTCTTAATAAACGAAAAAAAAACTGTTGGAAATATTAAAGTTGTTTGATTTTCGTTTATTAGGTCTTGCATAACATTTTTTTTATAATGCGAATTGTAACATTTTGTGTGTAAAATCGATTTACATAGTATAGCCCTGATGTACAAATGTAGGTTTTCGGATTGTTAAAACAAGACGTCACCCATAATGTCTTTAAGTGAAGGGATAATTTACTTTCTTTATTCTCATTTAGATAAAGGCCAAAGCGAATTGCGCACTCTTCAAATTATTGTTTAAGTTATTGCAGACCGTCAGATACGGTTTTTAAACCAATACACGCATAGCTTTTTGCTTAACTAAAATTTTTCATAGCTATTTGAAGTAGTTTTAAATGTCGAAATCGTGAGTTTTTACTCAAAGATTTGCCCAAAATTTTGTAAATAGAATTATAGTTCGGATCATAAGCAAGAAGTTTACCTTTTAATTGGTATTCAAATTTCTCTCATAATATCCCTATATAATATTAGTATGAGTGTTGATAACAACGCACTGGAAATACGTACAATACACTTTTCTCATTAAACTTTCTTAAAAACCTATCAAGTTTGATTCTCATCGGCTGTGTTGGTCGTATTGTTTAATAAATAAAAGATTATTTCATTTTCCTTTTCCTAACGTTTCGACGGTGGTTGCCGTCTTCTTCATCCAAACGTTACACGCTAGAGACATTACACATAATTAACAACAAAAACAATATGAACCGCAAACAAGACACACAAAATATTTCAGCGGTATATTGCTCCCTTGTTTCGGAAAACACATGCAGAACTATGCACAACTTGGACTAAACTTCTTCAGAAGTGTATAAATCAAAACATTTATTTCAAAATCATTTATTTAAATTCAAAAATATTTGTTTTTATTTAAAATTGTATATTTAAAAATATTTGTGTTTTTACTTAAAGTTGTATATTTAAAAATCACTACAACAATTTTCATGTAAGTTTGTATAATGTCCGCCCTACACTGTATCACTTATGCATAATAACTATAATTTTTGTAAACTAAATAAAGATCTCCCCTGAAGAAGACGGCAACCACCGTCGAAACGTTGGGAAAAGGAAAATGAAATAATCTTTCACATATTATACAATACGACCAACACAGCCGATGAGAATCAAACTTGATAACTCTTTAACAAAATATAATATTGAACTTGGTCAACAAAATTCATAAATTTCTTAAGAACCTTTCACATACTCATAAGTAAAATTTTGTTTCAATAAATATTGAAGCCAAGAACAATTTTGATCGTAATCTGAAGTCTTGGCCAAGTAAAATGGCCGTATTTATGTAAACAAAATTGATTTAATTTAGTTTTTCAAATACATATGTATGTACCTAAGTATAACATTATAATATCCACTTGTGATAGAATATAAAATAGTATTTTGAATCAATAATTCAACAAGTCCAATAACAGTGCTAAGTCTTCTAGTTGGATCATTTATTTCAGTAGTATATATGTAGAGTTTGTATTATAAAAATCTTCATAATATAGTGTTATACATCTATATTGTTCACAAAGAAGAAAATATGTTTGTCCATATGAAAAAAAATGGATTTAACCTCATCACCAATTACTTAATTAATTAATTAACTCAAAATTAAACATACTTACACATGCAAATCCGAGAAAGTTGTTTCAAGAGAGGTTAAATGATGATAATTAGAATCTCGATCGGCTTTAACTTCTGTTAATTGTTTCTCGTAATTCTGTAATAGATGTTCTTTTTCTGATATAAGTTCCGCGATGGCTTTTTCGTACGCTTCAATGACACCACTACACACAATTAATGAAAAAAGGAACGAAGTGTTAACAATACTTGAATAAAATTGCTATAATTGCACTAACTTCATTTTGGCAATTGCTTTATCTTTTTCTGTTATCCTTTTGATTAATGCCTCTTCACGTTGCTCAGCTTCTTTCAGTTTCTTTTCAATATCTTCTGTTTTGAGACTATATTAATATAATTGAAATATTTAACTGTTATACATAAAATAAGAATAATATTTTATAACTCACACTTCATTTTTGATTTTCTTCTCTAGTTCATCCATTTTAAAGTTTTGTTTTTTATCAGTTTGTGTGCTGAAAAAATTATCAATTTTTGAAATGTAATTTGAACATATTTTTGGGGCGCTTACTCAATTTCTTCGATGGATTTGCTATCGTTTTCAATTTTCAAGTCCTGCATTACGTCGACACTCATTTTGACATTCTTCTGAAATAATTGTTAAAAAAATTAATAAATATTAAAGTTTTTTGCTCTGGAAGATTTTAAAATGCTTAAAGTTGGTTGGTTTTCCGAAGCATAACAAAAAAAAAACACATAAACGAAGTAAGCACAACTAAATAATGTTGTATAGAGTGCAGAGATCAAGTGAAAACGTGGAACCTTATCACGAAAAAAAGTTGATGTTCACGAACTTTTTGCGATTTGCTGAGTCATGTTTAAAATCAAGGACCATTGTCCAAGGTTGATAGCAGAGCTTTTTTTAATACATTTGCGCGGTACACACTTATCTATCAATAGAGATGTTATAGCCCTTACCACTAATTGCAACACACACTCTGCCTTTCCTTTCGGGAATTACTTGAACAATTTGAAAGTATCGTATTGCAAAACTATAATAAAATCTATGTTTTATAAATAATATCCCAAAAATAAGATCATTTTCCCAAAAAAGTGAATTTTATAAAAAACAACCACAAAATAAATTGGAAAATCCTCAGAACAACTTTTTTCAGATTTACAAGAGGTGTTAAACTTGAGAATAACATAACATACATGTTTACTGAAAAAAGAGTTGAAATAATGCTCGTGAATAAAAGCATCCAGAAGAACGTTTACATGACGTTTTGTAGAATGAAAACCATTAAATATAGCAATTTTTATCAAAATGCGATAATCAAAGAAAAGTAATTGTATACTTTTATTCGACCAAGTAGATACAAAAACTGTCGGACTACTTTTATAGGTTTATGAAATAAATACAAAAACTTACAGGCTACTTTTTTAGGTTTATAAAGAGCGCAAGAACATTCGAGTGAAGGTTTATCCTCGCTGATAATCAAAGGTAGTTCGTGCAACGATTTTCAATTCCCAGGTGATTTTGTGCCGATAAAAGAACTTCTATGATGTTATTGATAGTGCTAAATATTCCATAAACATAAAAAAAAGCCATTGAAAACTTGGCATAGTCGGGACTAAACAAACCTCATATTGCATGCGAATGTTACTAGATTTAAAGAAACACGCTATAAATGAAATGATAAACTGTAACAGTGTAGTGAAGCGTTCTTTTGCTGCATATGTGTTTTTAAAAGAATTAAAAGCAAAGCCTCTCTTCATAATGCATACAAACATTTAAATATTAAAAGCTTAAAAAATTGGGAGCATGATGAAGCCTTTTTGTTTAATGACAATTTAAAAAATGTCCAAATAAAACGCAACTTTATTTTTAGTTTTCTACAAACCTTCCCAAAACAACAAAATAAACAGCATGGAAATCGGCTTACCCGTTCTTGAGAAACCTGTGCACAGTTCTGAAAACAGAATAGAAGACTTGGTTCGATAAAATTAGGAATATAAAATATTTTTGATTGGAAACACGTGAGAAAAATAGAGCAAACAGTATGGTATTTATTTCACTCATTATGTTTGTTTATTTGCGAATTCAAAATAAAATAGTATTGCAAATGTACTACATATTTTATATGTCTTAATAAAATCAAATTTTATGATTTTTTTTTTTTGGTTATTTTTTTTTTGGTTAATTTTTATAGTTAAACGTTTTTTAAATATCTATTTAATAAATTAAATAAAAATGTGCTTAAGAAAGTGAGGTGTTCTAGAAAATCAATTTTGTTCCAAGACTCAAACGCTCCCAAAAATTATGAGTTGAATATTTTATAAATGTTCTATGACGATATTTTCTTCCATGTGCTTTGGCACACTTACATAGTTGGTAAACGATTACAAGGTACTAAGTGATTTTAAAATAAGCTAATCGACAATGGGTAAAATATTCTGGTTTATCTAGACATATAGAAGTATCTTTTTCTTGAAAGGAAGTCAAAGCATAATGTTTTTTACTTATAAAAGGCTGGATTCAATTATATCGACCGAAATGCGATGCCATATGTACAAGTACATATACTATATATAAATATGTTAACAACTTAACAATAAACACAAAACAAAACAATTATAGACTTAAAAAATCAATATCAAAACAAAAAAGCAGTCAAATATAGCATTAATTCAACTTAAACTAAAAGCGTCCCTTCGTTTATTTTGTAATGGAGTGGAAACTCTGAACTTTAGGCATTCCCAATGGGAAACAAACTGCTATGTACTTAAATTTCTAATTGAAATATTTATGGAATAAAATAAATTTGTTTGTTTTAAAGTGTATATTGAACATTATAAATGAAAAACATACATATGTACATGTCCATTGACACACTACATACATATGTATGTTTATGTATATAAATGTTACTGTTAAACTTAAATTTTCGCCTTTATTAACTAACATAATATTATTATGTTAATGTGGATCAGGCCAATAATATTTCCAATACATATATAATTATAAGCGTGTGAAGTCAAACATCGCAATAGGCGGAGTAAGTAAATTATATGTATACAGTGGCGACAAAATAAATAGCACACTTCTGTTAAAAATTCTTTCTTGGCCTTAAAACGTAGGTGCATTTTGAAATCCGGTACTGTAAGACCATTTTTGTTTTAGATTTTGAATGTTGAGTATTTGGATTTTGAATATCAAATAACGGGATAAGACTTCTCCAGAAATTATTTTATAAAAAAGTCAAAAGTGTAAGTCAAATGCAAATTTAATACATTTTTAACAAATACTTGTATTCTTAACTTTTAAAAGCTTAGTGAAAAAGTTATGAGTTTTGATAAGGTTCTTAATTAAGTTGCTTCAATTTTAATTGCTGAAATGTAGTATGAGAAGTGGAAAACAATTAGCACTGACGTTTAGGCTAGGGGTTTTTGATTTTATGAAAAAAGGTCACACGAAATCTGAACTAGAGCGGAAATAAAAATTTTCAAGGAAGAATAAGAATGTTATAAATGCTCTTCACCATTGCGAAGAAGAAGGAAGTGCTCAAAACAAAATTCGTATGAGTAAGACAAGAAAAATCACCCCTTGAACTGATTTTGACATCGTCTGCCTGAGCTAAGTCCCAAAATTTGAGCACGAAATGAACAAGATCTTGGTGTTAATGTATCTGTAAGTACGATTAGAAACTGTCTCAGTGAAAAAAAGCTGTTTGGGCGATTTTCCAAAAAGAAAGCAGATGTCTTTAAGAGCAATCTCTCACGTCGGATGCAGTTTGCAAGGGAGCATATTTCAAAATTGGTGGAGAAATATCTTACGGAGCGATGAGTGTAAATTTAATCCTTTGGGTCAGATGGTAAAAACTACTTTCGACGAGAAATCCACCAGAAATATGACAAGAATATACACAATAGAGTCTGTTAAGCATGGTAGGGGTAGCATTCTTGTTTAGGGATGTTTTTATTGGCATGGCCATTTATAATACAAGGAAATCCTACGGGATACAATTCTATCGTATTCTGAAGAGGAAATGCCCTTGACGTGTAAATTTCAACAGGATAACCATGCTAACCATATGGCTAAGTCTGTGAAGTAATGGCTATTCATCCAAAAAACCGCTGTTAAGTAATAAGCTAGCTTAGTCCCTAGATCGTAATTCAACTGAGTACTTGTGGAATGTTGTGGACGAAGCGATAAATTCAACTGATACGGAAAGTCCAGCAAGCCTGGTACTCAGTACCTGTTGAACGATTCCGGAGTCTTCCTTCGTCTATAAAACGCCGGTATTCCGCTGCGATTAAAAATAAGGGTTACTCGACCAAATACTGGATATTTTCTTCAAATAATGTTAAAATTTTGTTATTTAATATATTTTTTATTTGCTATTTACGAAATGTGCTATTTATTTTGTCCTAGTATACTTAAATTGTATAAATCAGGGGCCAAATTACCGCATCAGTGAACGAGTGAGTGAGTCCCATCAGTGATCGAATGAAAACGTCAAATTAGGGTAATCGATTGCTAGTTGACGTAAGCGGTAATGCCAAAGTCACATAATTCAGTCACGTATTACTCGTTAACTGATGCGGTAATTTGGCCCCAGTTTGTTGTAGTTTTTTTTTATGAGTTCAATATACTTCATTTTATTTTTAAATCAGAGATATGTACATATATTTGGTCTTACTTCCTCATAAGTCAAACAGCTCTTCAAAGTTTAAGAAAGTGGGAAAAACTTGCATCACAGAAATTTAAGACTACATGTGCTATTTATTTTGTCGCCACTGTATATGTACATACATACAGCCCCTGGCCATATTATTAAACGTTCTGTAGATTTTAAGCAAAATCAAAAACAATTATTGTTTCGAATATTTGATTGCAGTAAATGTGTCCTTTTGTACAATAACTGTTATAAATTGGAACATATTTGGACAAAGATAAAAATAACAGAATTCAAATATTTAGTTAAGCCTCCTCCTGCCGCTATGGGAATTTTAATTCTGAGCTGAATTCTGCCAATTCAAGACTGAAATGCTTCATTTGCGGATTATGATTCCACAAAAGAATCATTTTTTAATAGATGCTTGTTGGTTGTGATCAACTCTTGAGTAACTTCCCTTTCATCAGGTACCACACATTTTCAATAGCGCGCATTTCAGTGATGTTACCCGACTAAGCCAACAAGGAGATATTACCTTCTTGTAAACACACTTTTACAGACCGGGCTCTATGACAGGAATGCATAAAAACAAAAGGTTCACCATTCCGAATTCTGACCTGGGTCAACATTCTTTATGACTTCTTAACAATGCTCCTGTTTCATTATGCCTTAAACCATCTTCAGACGTCGGTTAAAAATCAAAAATAAATGCATATAAACTAGTACAATCCCTGAATTTCTAAAAAATGCATAGTGCTTCTGATAATATGGCCAGGGACTCTTAACCTCCCTTCCCATATGCATATTTTCAAACAAAGTGCAATAGATTGCCAAAAAATTTCGTGTACTGGAAGGCAAGATAAAACCTAAAAGACTTTAATTACAATTAAAAATTTAACCACACAGAGGAGTATGAATGAAATGTTTGCTAGGTCAACTAAAAATTTATAAAATTATGAAATAAGTCTTAAACTACCAAGGAGACTCAACATTTATTCAATGGACTTGTATAACTTTCATCTGAAACGTATGTATTTTGTTTATTTTGATTTCGCTTGGGTAGACACTCTGTTTTATACAATCAATAAATAATTACGGGTAATGTAAACATTCTATTAATTATTGGTATAAAACTTCTACGGAACCGGCACCCTCCCCTCTGCGGGCGGAAAATATTCAAAAATTTGCATTTATTTCATTTAGTAGTTAAATTTGTATGTAAACATACACTTTACGTCATTCGTTTAAACGAATTCTTAAAATCCCTATGTTGAACATGGAAATTGCATTAGGGGTTTTCATGTTTTTTTTTCTTCAAAAATCTAGTTTTTCAGTGCAAACATAATCAGTAGACTCAATCTTCCTACTTAGGAACTAATCAATAACCTTTGTCCTCTCATAGCAAACACACTTTATGTTGTGTGCCAAGTCTTATCAATCTCCCAGCATATATCTCTAAATGAATATTAAAAAAAATAAAAAACAAATAAATGTAGCTTAGAATCACATCTTACTTTTATGCTCCTCGCTGTGATTTGTATGGGTTTCTGCTTTTGTTGTCTCCTCTCCTCAATTGCTGGTGGTTCTTCTGGTTTAGCTTGAGTTAACCCGTTCTCCAGTTGAAATGATCTATTACTATCATAAAAATGTTCTTCCTCTTCATTTGTTGGACTAAGCCGATTTTGAATGTTGAATTCCTGCTGCTGAAGCTGCCTATCACTTGACCACGATGAGGAAGAGGAAGCGGCTGCAGATAGTGCTGATGATGATAGTGTGGAAGAACCTGCTTTCACCGGTAGATTAACAGGCACTGAATGACCCAATAGTGGGTCGAATCTTAATAGCAATGAACTTCGATCGCCTTCCACATCATTGCTATTGCCTTTGGTCAGTAGAAAATCAAAGTCAGATGGATTTAAAAAAACTAAAAATAGTAAAAGAAAACGAAGACATTTTTTTTTAGTTTACCCAAGTTTATCCGCATTAATAATTTAGTTTTATTAGCAGCATTTTATTATTATTCTCATTAATCAATTGGACTATATTTGTAGTTGTTCCTTCTGCCGCCAAACAAAAACAAATCAAATAAAAGGAACCGATCTGAGCTTAAAAGAAAGATTAAAAACGAAGACATTGGAAATGGGGAGGAAGAAAAAACAACATAATTATGACTAAGACTTGCGGTGTAAGCAATTGATTTCGTAGTTTTTGCCCCCCACCGCACCTCATTACTCTAAACACCACTGACT
Organism: Philhelius festivus; assembly: GCA_963931855.1. Lineage (NCBI taxonomy): Eukaryota > Metazoa > Arthropoda > Insecta > Diptera > Syrphidae > Philhelius > Philhelius festivus. Next base: position 69,612,197 of record OZ007555.1, read on the forward strand.
CACTTGTGCCTTGCCTTGGCTTCTTTAATTCAAACACCAAATATATTGTATCGACAATGATTGCACTTGTTTTGTTGGACAGATGGGCTTTGTTTTATGGAATTTATCAAATATTTTAGCATTGGAATGCATCAGTCATTTACCAATTTGATGGAAAATTTGTGAAAACTATTCTACGACACGATATATGAATAAACTATGTGTCACACACACAAAACACAACTTAAAAGAAATTTAGAATGGTTTTCCTCCAGCCATAGTACCAAAGGCAGTAGAGTAGCAATACAAAGTCACTCTCTCTTGAATCAGACTTCTTTCAACGTATGGAATAATTGAAATACAAAAATAATACACACTGGACTTCTCTGTCTGGTTCTGTTGTGGGATGGATGGCACGTGGGAGAGCTGTCTCTTTCTGCCTGCGCATGAAATCTACGTACGTACGCAGAGAAGAGGAAAGGCACCCATTCTCCATTCAACTTCAACGTCAGCCCCCATTTCTGTGCGACACAACAGCACACACTTTTCCACAAGTACTTTTGCACGAGCCACGCACTACCCAAAGTAGCAGCAGCTTTGTCGTATTCATTTCCACACAAGGCAACGTCACTGTTTTGTTATCATTTGAATCCACCACTGAACACAAATAATGTTTTCTTTGTATCTTTTATATCGCTACATAAACAGTGTTCAATTTCAATGAAAAGATGTCACACTCAACAAAAGAAAAGCAAAGCATAATAACTTCAAGACAAAGTCAGATGAAGCGGAGACTGACTGGGCTCCTAATTACTTGTGATTTAGTATATCGCATTTTAATTGTATTGAGGGTGCGGTTTGTGGATGCACTTAATAACCCAACAGAAAGGGAATGTCTCTTCAGGTTCAGTATATTGAACACTGTTGGTGAAATACAGGATGAAGAAAAAAAAAAATAACCAACCTTAGGATAGGCATGAAAGAAAATACGGAAACAAAACAAAAGCATTTTTGATGGTTTGGTTTTTAGGGTTGCCTCTATCTTTTTTTAAAAACGTCGTAAATACAAAAAAGGTTGTTATGAATTTAACACGATTAAGAAATATTTGTTTTTTTTTTACATCAATATTAATTTAAATTCGTTTTCAAAAGCTTTTGTGTCGATATCGGATAATAAAAAGTTAAGAATAGTTTATTAAATAAATTGAAGTAAAATATCGACGTAAATTCGGTTTTAAAAGAAAATAAATAAATTTACTTGTATGTTTAGTTTAGATTTAGTTAAGTTGATTGGGGTATATGTACATATCCTTTTTTTGGCAAAATGTGACGTATAATTAATCATTTATTGCTTAATTAAACCATATTTTGTATGTTCGCTTTAAAACAAATAAACAACCTTTTGTTTAGGCATTATTAGTATGATAGAACTTAGTAATTTGCTAACTTTAAGTAGTTTACTAACTCATTCTTAATTTTGAAAATTTTCTAACTAGTATCGTACTAAAGCAATTTTCTTAATAAATTGCTTCTGAACACAATGAGCAATGACAGACAGATAAACAGACCTTTTGTGGCGTTTGTAAACAGCACGATACTAAAAAATAAAATATGTATTCGATGATTTTAACATTAATAAAAGGATAGAAAAAGTATGATGCTATATTCGATTCAAATTTGCAAAATCGTTGTTTTAACCTAGTTTCATACTAAAACAGCTTTAAAATCGTACTAATTCAACTAAAATTTTGCGCCAATGTTTTTTTTTTCAGGCCTTTACAGTTAGGTCACAGGTATTGCTGTATTTCGTTGCAAGGCGTGCCTGTGCGTTCAGGTGTACATCTACAAATTATATTTAGATTACATAGAACGGGTTGGGCTTTTTACAAAACTAACAACCTCTGATATCAAAGATAATTGTAAAATACATATTATGGAAATAGAGTTTGATGGCTTAACATTTTAATTTCTTATTGTAATTTTTAAAGAAATAAATTTTGAACGTACATACTTATGACGTTAATTTTTTTTTTTAATTTTGCAAAATGCTAATACTTTTCGTTGACAGATTTTGTTAAAAATATTGCAAATTTTTCAAAAACGATTTCTTTATAAATCAAAATAAAAGGCACGACTGAGTCTCATGTACATTTCTTTTTTTTAAAGAAAAAACACTGATCAAAATCATGAAATTCATGTTTAAATTTCTAAAACAACCCCCACCTTATTTCTTGAACAAATATTAATTTAGCCAAAACAAAATTTTAAATTAAAAAAAAATATTATTTTTTAAAAATATAACTTTTTTTAAACAAAAATAATAAAAATAATATTAATTTTAAGTTTTTATTGAATCTTTTTTTCGAAATTTGGAATTTTCATATTTTTTTTTGACCACACATTTTTTAATAAAAATTTTGTTATGCAATATCACTTAGGATTGTTTGAAGATCTTTAATGCCTCTCACGACTCGTTACGTTGCTTGTTTTCACACTGAAATTCATGTAAATATGTATAGCTAACAAAAATGTAATCCATGTCCATAATATCACACCTAATTTTTTTTTATCAAAATCGTTAGAGCCGTTTTCGAGATAAACAAGATTTTGCATTACGGGTGTATGGGGTGTACCGTCAGTTTTAGAGCTAAAAAATTCCTCTAGGGAATCACCGAAGACCCTTAAGTACCGAGTTTGAAGAAAATAGGTCCAGTGGCTTAGGCTCTAGATCGAGGTACAGACATACAGACAGACAGACGGAATTGTCGAACCCACTTTATTCGTCTAAATGGGTGAATGATGATTCCTGCAGGCCAAAAGTCCACATTGTAGACTGAACCCACGAAATCAATTGGCACACTTAATTTGAAGTTCGCAAATCTTGAGCTACGTTCACTTTCTTTGGGCTTAGTAAATAAAAAGCAGGAAAAATCGGATGTATTTGCGTTTAAATTAGATAAAATCTAAGATATAATTTCATCTACACTAGTTTTAGGATGAAAATTCAAAACATGAAACCATTTAATTTTACGCATTACTTTGATGTTTCCAAATTGCAATCTATTGCAAACTATAGCTGGTAGATTCATGGATCGTAAGCCAGAAACAGAGGCATTGTTGACACCTGTAGCCATTTCATCAAAAATGTTAGATGGTGTCCTAACTAGAATAACATTATTATGCACAGCACTCACACGAGCAAAAATCTATTTAATTTTGTTTAAATATTATTATGGTAAGTGGTTGATGTATGACCGACCGTAACCATACACACTTATTTACTACTCTAAATAAATTTAATAATGTGGTATCAAACTGCTAAGGGTTATTAGTAGTATGCATCCTTTTAATTGTATGGTTTTGATACATATATATATATATATATATATATATATGCTTCGCAAGTCAAATGTCAAGGCTAAAAACAAATATAATTATTTTGAAATAAAAAATGTAATTGGATATGATGAAAGGGCTGACCAATTAAATACATATAAAAAAAGAAATTTATTTACGTTGTTTTTTGTATTAGCCTTATAGGTTGCCATAAGTAAAGTTTTAAAGAAATGAGGACAGATTTTTTTTTTTAATAAAATCCACGACTTGATCAGAGATTTGTTTATGTTAACATTTTTCTATTTTCGCTTGTTAGCGTACAATAAACTTAGAGCAGATTGCGGCGTTTTATCATCATTTTCATTCATTTAAATTCTTAAAGGAGTTGTCTATCGTTGGATATATTGGAATTTATAATGTGTTTTTCCCGGTTTACTGTCTTTTCTGAGGAAGTGAGAAAACCTCTTATATTATCTCTTCTTGTCACGGAAAGTGCTTTTCGTGTTAGCCGTTGGGATAATTTTGGAAAATTGTAGGTGCCCTCCATTCACTCAAGTCACTCAAGTATCTAAGACCTATAATTTTTTTTAAGGATTAAATTTCTTTTCTATTCGTGATAGTATCAAAAGAGGTTTGATAATATATTTTTTGCCATATTTCTTCCTTAATTTAGGAAAATACGATAAAACAAAATTTTCGTACTAATTCTTAGCATCATTTTAAAAATCTGAAAAAATTGGTAACATTTTCAGGCCCTGGGGAACCGAATTTCATGAAAAGCTCAAAATAAAAAAAAATTAAAACGTTGATTGAACTGGATTTCCTGGCTAACCCTCTACATCAAATATGTTTTTTTTTAATACAAAAAAGATCAAAACATTTTTGTGCTCGTTTGAAAGGTAAAAGTGCACAAGCTATGTATAAATGGCTTCGAATGCAGCAAGGGGTTGAAAATGTACATACTTTGTCCACTTTTTCCTTCTTGTGATGTGAATACTTTTTCGTTTTTTTTTTTACCATTAGTTTGTAGATTGAAACACACTTATTATTATTATTATATTATACTTATTATTTATTATTTTGTAATTTGGAAATGGAACCTCGCTGTTTTTATGGAGAATTTTCACTAGTTTATCTGCATGAAGCTAGAGCTTAGGTAATTTAAGAATTAATTTTTAATTTATATTTACACTTTCATTAATACAAAAAAAATTAACTCCTTTGGCAGGAGATTCTGATATGGAGTTGGAAACGAATTTTCATAACCAAATTGGAAACATTACAACGACAGAATCAGAATCAAAATCTTTTGCGCCAAAATCCAAAACCGTTAAAGCAACGACTTCATTAAAAAGAGGAAACAAATGTGGAGAAATTGACATCTTCCTGGTTACGACGAAGTACTGTTCAAATTCAAAGGATCGGTCGAGGTTCCAGAATCTGCAAAAGGCCTAGAGACGTTTCGTTTACTGATGAATTGTTCTTCATAATAGAGGAATCGAAAAAATCTCTTCAAAATGATATAAATAAGCCGGTAAATACAACAAAGACAAAAAGGGAACAACTCATCGAAATGGTAACATTTATGTCTTATTGTCAACTTCCTTCGTCAAGGCATTAGTTGAATAATACTGTAGGAAAACCGATTATATTCGAAATGATGATATGCAACAGGTAGGAAACAATGACTACAAACCATTTGGGACAGAAGGATACGATAAATTCTTCAAGGTAGGACCACTTTTGGAGAAAATGAAGGAATGTTTGCTGTTGATTTCAAAAGAAGAATTTCTCATAGTAGACAAACAAATAATTCTGACGAAATGCGCCATGATTTTACAAAATACAACTTATATTAGCCACATAAATGTGGTTACAGGAGTCAAGTTCTAAAAGTGGAATCTCCGGATGAAGTTACAATTTTGATTTATTTGTTGGACACGAGAGAAATAAATTTCGAAAGATGAACTAATGAGGTAAGAACTAGAAATGGCGCCTATCTATGGTTCGATTGAGTTTGGTGTCTTAATTTGAAAACAAAATATTTACCGTATCATCATCTGTGTTGGAATTAATTAAGTAATAAACTCCAGAAAGGGTTAATAGTATAAAACCCAATACTCCACAAGATGTTGAAGTATATATTATAATTATAACAAATATACATATGTGTGGTTCGCACTTACTTGATTCTATGTTGGGCTTATAAGGAATATTTGTTCACATGATTGATCTATGTACAGTGAACGAAAGGATTCTTTAAAGTCGTCAACATAAGTTTCTATAAGCTTTATTGACTTTAAACTTTTAGCACTTATGCAAAACCGAAAAGCAACGTAGGCCGTCGTGTAATGAATTTAGACTTGGAGATCTTGCTACTTTAACGTCCTCTATCAGTAATTCTCAAATAAGTTTCTAATCACTTACATGCACCACAGAGAAAGCACCCTGAAAGTCATTAAGAGTTTCCATTTCTATCATGTCGATTTAACAACATTGTTCATTTTCAACAAATTAAAAAAAAACCGAAAATTTGCCAAAACGTTCATTTAAATTTAGCAAAAAAGTAAAAACTCATTTCTGTTACAATGAAAATAGAAACTCCTTTTCTAGATTCCACGGTGCATAGAAGCAAAAGGTTTTTTAATACCACGAATTGTTTTGTTTTTAACGATTAATTTTTTTTTTTTTTTTTCTTTTTATATACTTTTGGAAGTTTTAAGTTATTGGAAAAATAAAATAAATCTAAAATCTAAATTATTAAAACAAATAAACTTCTTTTTTAATAAAAGATGTCTTAAAACAACAAAAAATAAAGCAATTTTAAGTATATTTTATTTGTTTCCTTTAAACAATAATTCATGCAGCTGAGGGTTAGATCGAAAATAAAACAAAACCGAACTGGCAAATACTGTTACAGGTTTTTCTAAATTTAAGTACACATTTCCATAGTCGGTATGTCTCTTAATGGCACAGGGAAATGCTTAGGTTTTCTTAAAAGATGCAAGACATTTTTTCCCCTTCTGCTCTGTCTAAGATCTATAAGGCATACATCCGCCCAAAACTTGGGTATAACTCTCATATCTTTGCTGGTGCCCCCATAACTCATTTGAACCTGTTGGATAGATTTCAGAAGAGAGCCCTTAAACTTATAGAACCCACATCCATTACGTAAACTTTTGTTTTTCTTGAACACCGTCGTAACATCTCATGTCTTTAATTGTTTTATCGCTTTTTCTATCAACAATATTCAATTGAAATAGTCAGTTGCATAAACCCCCCCCCCCCCCCCCTCAAACAATTCCGCCGTAATACTCGTCTAGTTGAGAATGCCTTGATCCTAACTTCAGATGTACAGTCAAATATAGAGGTTATTTTTTATCCGCACTACTATACACTGTTCAATTTATATTTGCAGTACAGGGAAGATAGGATATTTGCCTTTCAGTCTGACCATTATGGATTTCAATAAGCTATCTTTAATTTAAAGCTCTTACAGTATTGCCGTAGGAGCATTAAAAATTGTCGCAAATCTCAGAAAAATATTTGCTACCAAAAGCTCGAAAAAGCTTAAATCCTGAAAGTTACAAAGCACAAACCAAAGAAAATGCCATGTGAATTTCTATCAACTTGGCAATGGTAACACTGATTCAGTGTTTTTTTTTTAATAAACACAATAAGGGTTGGTTGCACATTGGCGATCGCGATCAGTCTCCTTTTACTCATGGAGCAGATAGGTCATTATGGGCTGTACGTGAGCTCAAAGAAGATTACACAAACAATTTTAATGTAACTCAGTGATTCTCTTTCTTATTTCAGTGGCAATTTCTAAAGTTAAGGTGCCGCGCAAACCAGTGTTTCTGAAAAAGCTCTCCCATAAGGCCTGTACTGCAAATATAAATTGAACAGAGTATAGAATGTGGAATACTTTACCCTCATTGTGATACATAAGCTTTCAAAACCAATCGACGTCTGCTTTTAAATCCTCTCCACTTTACCTAAACGCTCGAACTGTATTACACATTAACATTATAAGAGTAGCCATAATCCTTTGAGTGTGTGCAAATTATAAAAAAAAGAGCAAACTTACTGTACTAGAGTAAAGTTGTTGCGATTAACAATATTTTAGCTGTATATATTATTTTTGATAACTGTTGCGCATATACGGGGCAGCGATTGACTCAAATCGTTTATAAGATTCTGGGGGATACAATTTCTGTTTGATAAAAAAGATAATCCTGTCTTGGCAATAACAAATATCCTCCCGTATTCAAAGAGAACATTATAGCGGATTTAAATGGAGGTGACTCAGTTAACTATAATGGTAAATAATATCAAACCCACCATTCCGTTATTTTGCATCGATAAGAAGTGAACTGGAACTGGCCATCTCCAGCAGGTCTACCCTACTAATTGTATATGTACTACATAATGTACATACATCAAAAGCTTTATGCCTTTTAAAAAATCTACCAAAACAGACAAAATTAATCAAACCAGAAAGACTAACTAAGTGGCACTCTTAAACAGCTTAGAGATATTACTTTGTGCTACCGAACCTAAATTATATACTTTCTGAAAGCAACAAATTGAAAATGCAAAAATCAAAAGCAATCTATGAAAAGAAATGTCGAAAGAATCTTCTTCAATCTCGAAAACAACAAAATCTCATACACAAAGTGTATTTAGGGTGTATTAGGTAGTTCGCCAACTCCTTTTTTGCTTTGAAAATCTTACCTATTATACCTTCAAATACTGGGCGACAGTAATTAAAAAGAAAATCAATTATAATTTCGTTCATATGATGCTGAAAAACAAGAGATGAAAGTACACAAGTGAATGTAGATTATCTAAATAATATTTAGCTTGTTAGAAACTCAGAAAACTGTTTCTGAATCCATAACAAATTCAATTTCTATGCGAAATTATTCCGAACGAAAATAACTTTGGCCATTAATTAAGGTTCAGACGAAGCGATTCGTTTTCTTTTTAAAATTAATGAAAACATAAAAAAAAGAATAAATGAATTAATATTAAAATCAAAGTTAAACAAAACTAAAACTTACTTCGGTTTGACTGAAAGTCTTCATCGGCAGCAATATCAGACGGCTGGATAGTATTATGTCCGGAAAAGCCAAAAGATTTTGGTATTTTAAACATATCACCAACCTCCTGCTGATAATAATTAGATGCACAGTTTTCAACAAACACATCTTTCTCATTAATAGTATCGCATTTCTCTTTTTCGCTCAAAGATTCATTGGATTTGGTAGATGGTAAATTATCGGTTGGATAAGAAACAGTTTCATTAGGATTTGGTGAAGTTGTATCCACATCCATGGGTTCAAAAGTTATCGTTTCATTAGCTACTCCCTGAAGATTGTCCATAACAATGGTCTCATTGTTAACATTAGGGGAGCTATTCAATTGATATTTTACTTGATTCGATTCTCCGTTGTCAAATGTTTGATCAAGGACATTATATGTAGTTTTGGCAGCGTTAAGAAAATCGTGATTAGTGTTAAATGTACTATCCATAGTTTTTGTCTCATCTACATTTGTAGTTATATTAAGAGATCTTAAATCACGTTTTATTGCGTGATTAGAAGAAGTGTAGCCGTTGACAGCACTAGTTTTTGTTTCATTGGGATTTGTTTTTAAATTTTCTGTAGATTTATTGAATAGAGAATTTTCTTCTGATTTCACTGCACTGGATGACTGTGGTTTATTATCATCTTGATCAACATTAGAAATCCCTGGACAATTGCTATCATTGGTAGGAGAATTAGGAAATGAGATTTTATTCCGTGTGGTTTTGACGGGAAAATGTAAGTCCAAACTATGCTGACCATTAGGCGTTTCAGGCAAAGGTTGATCGGGATTGAATTCAACCATCTGTTGCGAAGATGAAGAACAACTCAGCTGAGGAGTTTGATTAACTTCATTTTCACTTTTGTTTGTAGACACATCGCCTAAATTTTCAAAATTCTGTTCATGAGGAGATTGGGAAAAATCAGCTTCTTTTAAAAGACGCGCTTCATCTTCAGAACAAATACTTGTATTAAGTTTCTCAACACCACCGACATCTAGATGCTGCATTGGTTCTTGTGTTAGATTTTCTGGATTTTCGCAATTAGTGACTTCGTCGTTTTGAACATCATGCGAGCTCTGAGAGGCCGACAAAATCTGAGTTCCATTTGCTTGTTTTTCGGAACAGTTACTTGTGGAAAGATTGTCTACGGTTTTCTCTACTGTGGCCCATGAAAGTACAATACTATTATTGGTATTCGATTCGTTTATTATATCTGCTAGGCTGACAGATTTATTTTGAGAAGCAAATGCTTTATCGGCTTCTAGAGTAACATTACTGTGGTAGTCTCTATCATTTTCTGCTATTGTTTGGCTTAACTCTGATGACAGACTGCGTTCGGAACGGTTTAGATCATCAATGGTAGTTGGGACTATTTGAAGTTCTTGACATTTTTCAAGATCATCGTTGGTATTGTCGCATGAATTGGCATCAACGTTTTCTATTAGATTTGCCACTGCCTCTGGCAACATACAAGCCGTTAAATCAAGAGGTATATTTGCTTCATTTTCATTAGGCCTCTGTTCCGATTTGGATGGCGAATCGTTATCTTCTTGAGATATTATGATGTTTGGTTCGGTTTGAACTTCACATAAATTTACTATTCTCAGATGTAAAGGCCCGGTTGGTGTTATATCCAATTGAACATCCAATTGTTCATTGGTGTTTTCTAAACTGTCTATATCCATTTCCGTCACTGATGTTACTAAATCCTCCCATCCATGTGATGGATCTGCAATAGATACCAAATCTAGGGCACTTGTGAAACGATTTGATTCTTCGCTGGGGGAAAATGAGCGACATTCAACGTAGGTTTCATTGTCTGAGGACACATGGCTACCCGATGATTCGGATTCAAGCGGTACTGATAGCGATTTAGATCGATTGAATTCATCTTTTTTTATATTTTAAAATTAAAATAATAAAAATTAAGTTGAAGAAGAAATGAGGAGAAAGCATAAAAAAAAACAGAAAATAAAACAAAATTAAATTAAAGGTACCGCAACCAAAAAATGATGTTTTTTACATTACGTTAAGTTATACAATATATGAAGGAGGAAAAAAACTTACCAGGTGTTGAAATACTAAGTGCTGAGTCTAAATTTGCCGCGAGAGCGGAAACTAGACTATCTTCAAGAGAAGACTCTGATTTACCTGCAAGGATAAAATGTTTAATTATCTTTCTTATTTATTATTATATTATCAAATTTTATAAAAAATGAAATAATCCTCGTGCTCATTTTCAAAAAGTTAATTTATGACAGTCTGGTTCCATACAACCCTAGATGAGATCTACAGTGGGTGATCAAATTATTACGGCCGGTGGAAGAAAATTGAGTTTTATTGTATGAAAACGCAATTAACTTTTTTATTCTTCTATTTTTTAATTTTTATTTAATAATTTTTTAAATCTTATAAACTAGATAAAAATAAGTTTTAACCAAACAAAAGTGAACAAGGCTTAAAAAAACTTTAGTATTTTATATTTTAAACGTTTGTCCATCATCGCCTTTGTGAGAAATGGCTTTTTTAGAAGTGGCTTCTTTGCTGGACGGCAGCAACAAGAACTCATATCTTTATGGTGACGTATGACGTCATGTCGGAAATCTCTATTCCAGACTCTTAGATCAAATTTATCAGGGTCATACATATATTTTTCTATTGTAAATGCATATTTTTTAATTCTGCGTTCATCTCGGAGAGTAGTAGTTTTTTTTTCGTGCAGATTTTCCTTTTCTTATAGGCGAAAGAGCGGGATTTTCGTTTATTTTTTTAAAAGTTTTTCTACCGATGACTTTGCCAATATTGCACTCAATGGAATTTGTTCTCAGAGTATACGGTGTTCAATAAGTCATTTTTTTCGAAATTTTTCTCTGGCGAAAAGTCTTTCCGTCTAGCCATGATTAGACGAGGGTTTTCAGACAAAAGACTCGATTAAACCAAATTGATTGTACACACAATATAAAACTTAATGATTCCCAAAACACGTTTTTGATGGTAAATGCGAATTCGGGTTACCAATGATAATTCACGAAAAAGCACGTTAAAAATCTCAAGAAAAATAAAAATAACATTTGAAAAAATAGGGTACGCATTTAAAAAGATGGCTACTGCCACAATAAATATTGTTTAGTGCTACCAATTTTTATTTTATTTAAAGCTTAATACTTAAAAAATCATTTTATAAACAAATAAATATATTAACAAGGTTATTTTATGCATTTTCATGCACTTAATCCTGAAAATGTGTTATTTTTTCAAGTGGCCGCAATTATTTGATCACCCACTGTATATTGAGTTCTTAAGTTATAACAATAGTAAGTGGGACCAACCTTACGGGAGGGTTGTTTTAAACATATTTTTTATACATTAAACAATTAACAACAAAATCGAATGTTTTTTTTTTAATTTAAAACGATTCAACACCCAGGACATTGCAAATATTTAAAATATTTATTTACTATTAATAAAAATTGGAATATCAATGTGCAGCTAAGCCAGAATAATATTAAATCTAAAAAATATATTTTTTTAAATACTTACCAATATTATTGAATGGCTTTAATATTGCAACAGGAAGGTCAATTGAGACTGAGTCTAACGATGCGTCGTTACTGCCTATAAATGATCAATATAAAAGAGAAACATGTATAAGAAAAGTGTATTTATATAATGTACACTAATATCATTTTAATTTTAACAAACACTTCTTACACTAAGCAAAATCAAATCATCTTTTTTCATGTCATATGCATTAATTTTTTTATTCTGAGCAATGGAAAACATTTTTTCTATAGTCGGTATCAACAGAAAAAACTCAGCTATAGTAAAAAAAAATGATACGCCTAATGGTTAATGCGGTGGTGGTGGTGTCACGCCGAAAATCTGGGAACGATTAGCAGTCGCTGCCACCAGCTCTGCGAATTTAGTCCCCAGGAAATAAGTGTGGGGAGGATATTCTTGAAGATGATGAAAGCCCTGCTGTTATCGGCTTTTTTCATCATTTTTTAAGAATTTGTTCTGTAGGCATTTTAAAATTTGTAATGAATGTAACCTTAAGATTCAAGCCTCTTGCGAGGAAGTGCTTCCCATCAAAGCCGTTCAGAATTGCCAGAAAATTGTATTCCCTTCCGTCGAAAACATTTATTTTTTCTTTCAAATGAATTTATTGTAAGGCCCTGTGATAAACAATATTTTTGGTTTTTCTTCTTGTGCGAACACAAACAAATCAGCAGGTTTCCCTACAAGTGAATAGGTTACATCCATGTGAAAAACAATTATTTTCCAAATTAAAACCACCGCGAGAAGATTTAAGAGGAGATACAGATGCACATTGGTTTTGAATGTCTGAATAATATAATGGGAGGGAAATATAGAGAGTCGGGTAAGGTATTCCACACTCGTAAAGTGCGGCTAAAGAAAGAATCTCTGAATTTAACTGTACGTCCGAATTTGGGTTCAAGGGTAAACTGATGGCCATTCCCTGAAGCGCAAGTATAACGGTTAAATTGTTTAAGGGAATGCAGCTGGCTATTTCACTAGAACATTGTTTATAAAAATAACGGTAAAATAGTGAAAGACAAGAAACATTGCAAATGTTATACTTTTATCACCTATCATTTTTAAAGCTCTTTTTTGGATTCTATCCAAGAGACTCAAGTGAGTGATTGTTCAAATATGGGAATTGTACTCCAACTTTGGACGAATATAGGCCTTAAATGATGGCCATTGCAAAAAGCAGTCGCACTAAAAACTGTAATCGTTTGAATTCGAATGCCATGCTTGTTTGTATCAACTGGATTCGTAGAATCAAAACTTCTTCACCTTTGAATTTCCTATTTAAAATAGTGGTTTCAATAACGTTGGTTGTTTTGGTTGGTTGATATTAAGAAGCATGATGTTTGGTGCTCTTTTTTGGCCGCCAATATAGCTCTTTCGCTCAGCCAAATATGTGTCTTGATTTGAAAAAACTTTTCGAATCAATTCTTCTTTTGATTGAAGTACATTGCAAAAATTCGTTGGTAACGTTATTTAACTAGTTTCATTGTCTATCGACATTTTTCCATCTCCAATTCTCAACAACTGCTTAGAAAATTCATTTTTGTAAATGATAATGAAATTCGAAATTGAGCGAAATGCACTTGTTTTTGTTTTTTTTGCAGTTTTTTTAATGGAAAAAGTGAATTTTTTTTTAAAAAAAGGTCCTATGTCCTTCTCATTACTTTTCTGAATAGTTTGATAAAAATCCAAGTAAATTGGTTGAAATTTTAACTTTATCTTTTCGCGGACGTTATTAATGTTAAATAGGTAAGGTTTTTCGGAACTTATCGCGTTTACTTTCTTTTTCTTTTTTCCGAAAAACTTTATCTAAATTGGTTGAAGTTGAAAATTACTTGAGTTATACCTTTGCATATCGTCGCTTTACCGCAGAGTGGCATAAGTCGAAATTTGTCGTTTTTTAGTTTAGAACAAAGAACTGCGCTGAAAAAAAAAAACACAATTTTTCTGTGTAATCGGCATTAACCTACTTCTTCTAGTTTCCGAGTAATGAAAAAGCGCCGCTGTCAGTTTTCACAAACATCTCTGTCATTTTCTATGTATTTTCGAAAAACCGCATAAATCAATTTTTGTTTTTTTAAATATTTCGTTTTCTATAGAACTTAACAAACAAAAAATGCAATTTTTTCATGTATTCAACATTCGAGTTTGGTTTTTTATGGACAACGATTTTTTTTTTCATTATGAAAAAAAAAACTTTAAAAGGCTCTCCTGAAAATTTACAAATTTCGACTTATGCCAGTCTGCCGGAAAAACGACGATATGTATATAACCTATAGTATTATCATGGAGCGTGATTTTGTATTGCGAACTCTAGCCTGGTGGTGGAAATTAGCGCTAGATTTTATAGTGGAGAGTAGAATAAGATACAAAACAAGTAGTAATAAAATGCACAACTGGATCGCACGAACTTGCTCTTATGTAAAAGTACTTTGGAATTTAAAATTAATTTTATAAATATAAAACATGGATTTAATGAGATAAAAATGTTCAAATACATAGAATTGCCGAAAAGTATGAATTTATGCAAACAAAGTTCAAAAATAATTTTATTATTAAAGTAATTTTTTATATAAGAAATTTCTTTAAAACAAAATTTGGGATGAAAATTTTAAGTATTTGGTAGTATAGATTTTAGGAAATAATTTCAAAAAATAATCGTTCACACTTTTTGAAGATATTGATTTTTCAAAAAAAAAATTTTTTCCAAAAAACCCAAAAAATATTTTTTTCCAATATTTGTATATACAATATGTATCTAAAAAAAGGAATAAGAAGAATAATTCATATGTTAGTTAGAAAATGAACGTGAAGGTCGAATTAAAGAAAAGCTTCATAATAATATCGTGCATGTATTTTAGAAATTAAATAATTACATTAAAAACTATAACATATCCTATTTTTTCAACAGCGAGAGCTGGTAATTGCTTTTATCTTCTTCGGCTTGCGCTTCCGTTTTCAACTTCTTCTTTTGAAGTTCAAGTTTTTTTATGTCTTGTTGAATTTTTCTTTTTAATTCAAAATCATTCTGTTGTGTTTGTTGGTGTTTCTTTTTTTTCCTCCAAATGTCTCGAATACCGACTGTGAGAAGCTTTAATGTTTGAAATTAACCTGGGGCCTATTTCACAAATCATACATTACATACAATGTATGATTTTGACAGGTTTGATGTATCATTTCTGTTTCACAGAATTGTTGTATGACCACTGTCATACAACATTGTAATCGACTGGAATATTTCCAATGAGATTCTGTAATTTGATGTAATGTATGATAATCAATTTATTGTAATGATGTATGTAATGTATGTGATGTATGATCTGTGAAACAGGCCCCTGGATGTAATTTCTACATTAGACACTTTTCCTGCCTCTTTTATACCATCTAAAACTCGCCGTTGAGCAACAAGAGACTCTTGAAGGAGGTTTTCCACTAAAAGAGTTTTGTTGATTGAAAAACCACTCTCAACGGATGCATTACCATGCGATAATATTAAATTGATTTTTATTATTTTCCATAGATCCTTATAATTTTGGTTCTTGCTCAAATTATTGAAATAAAAATGATCAACTCTTTGGGTTGTTTCATTCAAAACAAAGTCTGTGTATTCCTTATTAAGAATCGTTGTTGCATCTGTACACGCAATTATGTACTGTTTCTTTGCCCTCTCCGCGCATTCCTCGTCTATACGATTAGAATCATAATTTATTGTTGAATCATAGAGATTATGAAGCCGGTTTTGAAATCTCTTTGTGTAGAGATTATTCCTTTTTAAAATATTTCTTGGGCTTAAACTCGATAAGTTTGCTACAAGGTCATACCTCAACGGACTTCTTTCTTCTATTTTTGAGACTACAGTAATAATTAATTTGCGGCATTCGAGCTTACACTTTAAAATCTCTTTTTCTCCTGTAATACCTTTTATTTTTTTTTGTAATCAACTTGTTGGCCTTAAAACCAATCTCAACGTTTTTAACTTCTAATAAATTGGACTCATCAAACAAATCAATCGTTGATGATTTTCTTTTAAACTATGCCTGATAGTAAGTTTTTTTATCAATAAAAGTAAATCTTCATATAAGTAAAATACTAAAGGTTTTTCGCCTTGATATTTTGTTAAAAAGGTTCAAATTCCGATGTAATAGTATAAAAAAAAGAAAGTTTGGACTCGAAGAACTCGTCTTTAAAAAAGCTTTTGAGATTTTCAACAGGTTGCGTATTTGGAAGATTTTTTTCCAAAGTAAAGAAATTTTTGAGCTCATCAAATATGTATGTTCAGACATCTCTCCAAACACTTTTTGTTTTCCAACCATCGAACCCCGCAATATTTTAAAGGAAATTTAATACACCCCGTTTTGGATGAAAACAAACTCCTTGCAGGAGTGTCTTTAAAAACGTAATAAACATGTCTTAAGAAAATATGAAGGTCCCAAGAAACACTCGCGGGTCCAGTCTTCATGGCTCGATGAACAACATGAAGACCACATACGCCAATATCAAGGAGTTCGAAAAGTGTTTTAAAATATTTTCGGATTTTGCAAAACCCATAAATTCGCTTTCTAAATATCGATTACAGACCATGCCTTTCGTTTCATCGAAGTAACGAACGACCAAATCCATTTGTCCTTTTTAGAGATACTTTATTAAGTGCTTCATCGAAGCAAATAACATACTCCTAAGACTTATTTACAGCTTCAAGAAGTTAATCGTGAAAGTAAGGTGCGATGCCGTTATTGATAACATATGAACATTTTGTTTTTCCCAGTTTAAAATTGCCAGCAATTTTGCTGCCGGGAAACATTTGTCGAAATATATCCGAAATTTCTATTGAAGAGTTCAATGATGATCTTGTTGAGACAACGTAAAGACACCATCGGATCTCAGCGGCTATTGAGTCTGTTTTGTTGAAAGTATAATTACCAAGGTCATGTGAATTTGGCTTTGTAGATTTGTTTTGTCGAGTTTCTGGCGGAATAATATCAAGCACGGTTTTTTGAGAACTGGAGGAGTCCAACGAATTGCTCGATGGATTTTAATTTTTGCAATGACGCAGCTTTACTATTTGATTTATGGAGAACTCCGTTTTGATGTGACACCAAAGAACGTTTGCCCATGTTGCTCAACTCGAAATCTTTTTTGCAAAAGTGACATCTTACCTTATAGACATTGCCTTTAAAATAAAAATAACTCTAAATGACTTACAATTTTAAAACTAGACATTAGACATTTTTAAAATTCTGAAAAACAATTTTTTATCTGTCTTTTTTTTGTAAGTAACTTCGTAGTTTAACTCAATAAACCATTCCAGTAACTGAACTTAAAAAACGGTATATATCGTGATTTGACATTTCATTCCCAGTTGTTTTTGTTTTTTTTTTTGTACGAAATAACCAACTTCAGACTATGAAGTGAAGTTAGTTGCACTTCACTAAATTTTTTTAACATATTAATCAGGCATGGCAAAAGATATGAAATTAATAATTTTTAACAGAGATGTCAAATGAAATATTCGGGCAGGAAAAAGTTTCTTATGTTAAAATATAAAAAAAAATTCAGCAAATTTTTAAAAAATGATACAGAAAAAAATTTCCTGACCGCTTTCCAAATTCCCTGACTTTCCCTGATTAAAATTGTGTTTCTTGACTTTCCAGTTTAGCGGACACTATGAAGTTCAATTACAAACTTAAAGCCTCAAATATAAAAATGAAAGACCGTTAGACGCAAATAACAGGTTAATTTTTTTTGTAAGAATCTGCGTGTTTGAAATTTATTATTGACTAATTAATAAAGTGTGACCAGCACTGCTATTTTTATGAACACAACTGTACATACATAATATTATGTAGGTAGATACTACCTATAGGGCAAGTTTGCAAAAAAAAAATCGAGATTTTGATCAAAGTTGACATTACGATGATAGCGAAGACGAAAAATGTGGGTCCGGCAATTCCGTCAGCCTAACTACTAGAGGTATTTTCTTCAAACTCGGTACTTAGGGGTCTTCGGTGATTCTCTTGAGGGGAAATTAAAATTTTTATTTATTGTTGAAGTAGGTACAGTGGATTAAGCTTGCACCAATAGATAATTTTGTTTAAAAATCAGATTGAACCTTATTTGCATCATGAATTGAGTTTATACGGCTGAAAATTTTTAAATCATCAGCAAATTAAAGGCATTTAAAATAATATAAGTGGATGAAGTGGCAAGTCATTTATAAAAATAATAAAAAGCAGCGGTCTAAGATGACTTCCTTTAGAAAACACATTACCAATTTTGACAATTTTAGGTAAAAACTACTACTTGGCAAATGGGTTTATAGTTTTCAAAAGATCTTTTAGACCCAGATTTATGGAGGAGTGATTATGGAGTATTTCCAAGTATCTAAGAAAACACCTTGACTTAAAGACAGGTGGAATAGAAAACAAAGTGGAGCTGCAAGATTGTTACAACAAGTTTTTAAAAGAATCGGTGGAATGTTAACTGGTTATTTTCAAGAGATGACAATACTTGCAAAACGTCGTTTACTTCAAAAAAGGAAGTTGTGCTTAAAATGTTACCACAGTCAAATTTAAGATCGATGAAGTTTGATTGAAAAAATGATGCAAAGTTATTGCAAATAACATTAATGTCATCAGAAGATTTACTATTGTAAGAAACGCTAGATGGAATCCCAACAGAATTTTTCTTTGTATTTAAGTAAGACCAAAAACACTTTGGATTATATTTTATTTTAAATTCCAGAGAAAAAACGTATTGCTTACTAAAAGATGTGCTTTGTAAATAGACTGAATATTAAAAGTGCGTAACAATCGAACAAAAATGCTTTGCGATTTTGAATTTTGCAATATTATTGCGGGCAATGGGCAAAGAACAAACATTTGCCTACAAATGTACATACACTGCAGGCCAAAAGTTTGAGTCCAACATAGTCGATTTTTTGAATTAAAGATTGGGTGTTTACCTAATTTTTTTACCTGAACAATACGCAACACCTTCAGGTAGTAAAAGTTAGATTTTTAATCCAGATTTGTTTTTAAAAAGGGCGTTTTTTTAATAAATGTGGAAAAACCGATTATATGGATTATTGAGACGTATTTGGGTTTTTCATAATTATAAATTTTTATGACTTTTGGTTGTTGATTCAGCACTTTTTTATGACGCCGAACATAAAAAAGATTTTCAAAACCGAAAAATTTTAGACCTGAATTGCAAGTTTTTTATATTAAACCCACGTTTTGAAGTCGTAAGCATTTATTTGAGATTCTTCATCTTTTGAGTAAACAACTAGTTTAAAATGGGAAAAGTTGCGGAAACCACGATGGAAAAGCGTTCTGCAATCATCATTCTTATTAAAGAAGGCAAATCGCAGCGGGAAGTTGCTTCGCAGTTGAAGATATCGAAGGGGTGCGTGTAAAGTGCCATTGAGCGGCACGCTCAAACCGGACTTCTTGAGGATAAACCACGGTCAGGACGGCCTAGATCTACAACTTAACACGAGGATCTGCCAATAGTAACAACAAGCAAACAAAATGGGAGAAAAACAGCACCGGAAATACGTGCTGAAATAAATACAACACGGAATAAGCCGCTGTCCTTGACAACCGTCAAACGGAGGCTAAGAGATGATGGACTATTTGGACGAGTTGCTGTTCGAAAACCCCTTCTTCGACTACAAAACAAGCTGAAACGGTTAGAGTGGGTCAAAAAACATAGAGACTGGACGGAAGAAAATTTTAATAGAGTTTTATGGAGCGATGAATCCAAGTTCGAGGTATTTGGCACAAAACAGAGGGTTTTTGTTCGACGCAGCGCTGAACAAAAGATGCTACCCGACTGTATAGTTCCTACCGTCAAGCATGGAGGTGGTTATGTGATGGTCTGGGGATGTTTCTCTTCAAGTGGAGTGGGAGATTTGACTCGAATTATTGAAAAAAGGAACAAGGAGGCGTATAAGAAGATACTTGAAGAAAACGCTTTGATCTCTGGACTAAGATTGATTGGTGAAGGGTTCGTATTCCAACAGGACAATGACCCTAAACACACGTCGAGACTTTGCCAGGATTACCTAAGGCAAAGAGAAGACGAAGAAATTTTAAAAGTCATGACGTGGCCGCCGCAATCACCGGATATAAGAATTATAGAGTTATTGTGGGAGGAGCTGGATAGAAAGGTCCGGGATCAATGCCCTTCATCGGAATCTGCATTGTGGAATACATTACAGGATTGCTGGAACAATATACCAAATGAAAAAATTCAAAAACTTATAGGTAGATTGCCAAGAATTAAAAAAACAGTAATCGAGTGTAAAGGAGGCTTTTTCTATCGGTTTAAATCATTTTTTAAATAAATTACTATTTGTAAGCAACATATTGAAAATATTTGTCTCCTCATTTTGTCTTTATTTATGCTCCTCATAAATTCTTCACTCATTTTTTACTAAAATTTTTTTTTCATTGCTAAAATTTGGTTTTCCTTCGAAAAAATGAGAGTGGACTCAAACTATTGGCCTGCAGTGTATGTATGCATGTACGTGTATTTGTCAAACGAATTTGCACCTTGCAACAACAAAATTCAGTTTTTATTTTGTGAATTAGAAGGTATATACTTCTTCATTTCCATTTAAAATAATATCCATAACGTATTAACAATCAAATCTGTATTTTAAGTACATATTTTATAAAATATACTTTTCTCGGCGAAACATTATTTTTTTTGTGTTCTTTTTAGTTTTTACTTGCGACTTATAGGTACTATAAGGCAAGTTATGCATTCGTAAAAAAAAATCGAACTCGAGATTTTGATCAAAGTTGACATTACGATGATAGCGAAGACCAAAAAAGTGGGTCTCGCAATTCTGGATTTAAAAAAAAAATTAAAATTTTAAAATTTAAAATTTTTTTTGGAAATTAAATATTTCGAAAACCCCAAGATCGATTTTTTTCGAACTTGACAAATAAAAGTTTCTTAACAAGATCTACAAGATTTGAGAAAAAAAATTTTGTTTTATTAAAAACTAACGGCAGCTTCCATACAAATTTAAAAAAATGGTTTTCGAAAATAGTATTTTTCTCGAAAACGGTTTCGAGAATTTTGCAGAAATTTTTTTTGATTAATTCTTACGATCTATAATTTAATAAAAACAAATTTGAAATCCAGATATTACTGACTGTACCTGCCATAGGATTTTTTCGAATTTTGAATTTCTCATTATCGTCATAACGGATTTTAATGAAATTTTTTATAAAGAAGCTCCTTTAAAGTTTAAAAAACATTGCATTTCAAAACTTAAAAGTAATTTTTTTTTTTGGAAAGTTCGATATCTCAAGAACGGCTCAGTATTTTTTTGGAAATTACAGTGGGTTGCCAAATAAATAGGGACAGTCATGAATTTTAAGAAAATTGTATGTTTCCGTATCAAATTATTGAAAATCGTATGTTTATTTTGACAAATAGATATTTATTATAAATATTAGTTATTATTACATACAAAAAAGTAGTGAAATAGTTTTTTTTAGTTAATAATCTTGAAAAATAGTTCGAAATCAAAAGGAACTAAGAAAATTACAAAAAACTCAATATTTTCGAACGTTGCCTTTTGCGTCAATAACTGCTTGTATACGTCTCGGTATGCTATCAATGCACTTTTTAGCGCATTTAGCGCAGGGCAGTGGTACAAGAGCTCTATTAGTTTTTCTAAAGCGTCATTTTCGTTGAAATATTTTCTTTGGCAATTTCTATTTTAGTGATCTCCCACAGGTTTTCTATGGGGTTCATGTCAGGGGAATTGCCTGGCCAGGATAAAACTGGTATGTTTTGGCCATTTAGATATTTCGTTGCACTCTTAGCTAATTGGCACGGGGCGGAGTCATGCCTGAAAAGATATGGTTCGTTGTTAGAGAACCATTCTCTTAACTGCTTAACTTTAACATGATTTTTTACCCTTTCTGCGATACAATCAGGGGGGTTATTATGAAAAACGATACTCGTTCAAAATAAGGCGTATTCGTTAAATTGCGATTAGGAAAAAAACGATTGCAGTAGCACTTAATCGTCAAATTGCGATTAAGAAAAACGAGAATCGTAAAAATGACGATACTCGTATTTTTATTTACGAGTGCCTTCAGCTCTCGTTCAGCTTTCGTTTTGGCGGTAGTTGTCAAATGTCATTTATTTTTTTATTTTTGTTTGGTTGGTTTTTGTTTTGTTAAGTGAGCAAAAAAATGTAAGTAAATAATAAATAAAATTGTGAAAAACACAAAATTAAGTTATTTCTAACCTTCTAGGCCTATAAGTAATGCTAAAAATTATCATTTTTCGTTTTTGCCTAGATATTTTTTTGCTTTCTATTTTCGTACATATCTTGTAATCGCTCTTCGCCATGACTTTCGTTTCTTTGAGTTTCGTTTTTTCTGCCGTTCGTTTCGTAATTCATAATAAGGGCCCTGGATGGCACTTCTCATTGGGACGCGCGCCACCGAACGAAACTGCTCTTATCAGCCTAAATTTCGAGCCCAAGACAAACGTTTTTTTTACCATTTTACCCTTTACCGTGGTTTCTTAACAGGACTATGACCCAGAAGTTTTATACTGTTAATAACAGACTTAGAAACACCCGTAATAGTAGCTAATTCTCTTTGGGAGTGACTCGAATGTGGTAAAAATGTTTTTATTTCGGTTTTTCTTTTCTTGGAGTGATATCCAATCCTCGACGCAATCTGGTTCGAAAAAATGCGCAAAATCATTAAAAAAAAATGGTTGTTTTTAAGAAAAGCATTGTTTTAAACAAAATAAATTACATTACTAACGTTTCAATTAAAACAAAGTTCCAACAATATCCACAAACAACTATCAGAAAAAACACCTTGCAGAATAATGCTGGTTTTTCCTCGAATAAAACCGTGTATTCCCCAAATAAGACTATATTAAATATCTGCCGTCAACTAAAAATAACCGTCAAACACGTATCCTGTGAAAAAAAATCACCACCTACACTCAGAACCAAACAAATGCTCAAAAGAAAGCTAAAACATGAAAATTAATAAAAATTTAAGGTGTCCCTATTAATTTGGCAACCTACTGTAAACTCTTATTCGTACAATAATAAAAACTTAAAACTTCTTAAAAATGTTTTAAAAATTTTTTACATAAAAGCTTATTTTTTTAGGGAACCACTACAACGACTTATAATTTTTGTTCTTGCATAAATTCATATTTGCATAGCATTCTGTTTTTATCTCTTACTACTAAAAGAATTTAAAAAAATCATTTTATCCTTATGAACAGTTTTCTTTAATAACATCCGTTTTTAAAATTCCTAGTCTATTACATAGGAGCAAGTTCGTGCGACCCAGTCGTGCATTTTATTTTTTTTTTGTAGTTGTGTTTGAGTTCACTATCTGCCAAATTAAGGGTTGTTCAAAAAATTCGCTTAAGCTAGCCCTAAACGACGAACATGCTCGCCGAACTTGTTCGTTTGCGTTAGTCCCTACACGGTGACACATTTGGCGAACATTCATTTCGTGTTGATTCTTCACAGAGTAAGCATGTGCGACGCACAGTGGGTCCTGTTCATACTAAGCAGTGCTCAAAATTCAGAGTCTTGTTTAAAATGCTACAAACTGTTATAAATAGATACTAACTGCTGTTGAAAATGAAAATATTATTAATAATGAATATAGTTCTGACTTTTAAAGATAAAAGAAAACTGCACAAAATTAAAAATTCCGCATGTTTAATGAAAAACCAATGACACAGAGAACAGAGTCAACTTAAATGCACCGTAACTTGGCCATTAGACAGAGAGGAAAGATAATACTGTGTTATAATATTTGTTATAACATTTATATTGATTAGGCATTTTTATTTTGTTTTTATTGACAAAAATTAAAAACGGTATTTTGAGCACTGTTATGTATGAAGGGGACCCACTGTGCGACGTTCGCAGAAAAAAATAAGATTTGCTCGCTAACATGGCCCTACACGGCGAACATCGAAGCCAACGAACACGACAAAATCGAAATTTTTCGCCAACAGCGAGCGGCTCGCGAACCAGCCCCTACACGACGAAAACATAGCGAGCACGAACAAGTTCGGCGAGCATGTTCGTCGTTTAGGGCTAACTTTAGGCTCTGTTGTGATCTGAATTATTTTTTTTATCAAAATAGGAGTGACAAATTTGTTTGAAAAACTAGTCACTTTCTCGTGTTTATAGAAATCTAAACTCACTACTTTCCCATTCTATGTAGTTTTTGAATTATTTTATTGAGTTACTGATTATCAAAAGTTAATGATTTCATTCTTACCAGCAAACCCAATGATCTTCGTCTCAGAATTGTTGCAAAGATTTTCACTTAGAGTTTCATTATTCCGATTAAAACCAACATGGTTTACTGCAGCAACTTGTTTGAAATCCTGTTGCTGTTTGTTATTTGGTGTTGTTGTCTTAGCTGACAACTGTTTTTGATTGCTCGCCGATAAGGCTACACTCGTCTGTAAATAATACAAAATAAATAAATAAAAATAAAACCAAAAAAATATTTTTTTTTTTACAAAAATGATCTCATGTACGTAGGTAAGTATTTCAAGAAATTAATTTGCTTAGCCCTTGAAAATTCGATGTTAAAAGAAAGCAATTAAAATTAATGTGCAACAAGCATTTTTGCAACCAAATTTATTAATAGTTCATCATCATCGTAATGCACTTTAACATTGCATATTAATTTTGTGTTTCTTTTTATTTAATTTTTTCTCTTCTGTAGCAACAGCATCACATTTTTCTCAATTAAACAGAAAATTCTATTTTTCATCAACAAACAAGGTTAGTGTCAGAGAAATGTACTATATTCAAAATTATGCACACATCCGAAATAAAAAGCGGTATTAGAGAGTAAATTGTGTCGTGCGAAATGCTAATGTGTGATTTGTGGCAGTCGTTAGTATACAATACACTAATTCCTCTGTAAGTATACAGCAGAGAGGAGACACAAAGAAATGGAACAGTTGCCCGGCAATATTGCCCTTCGCCTTTGAGGTGCTGACACTTAATGAGAAAATATACATGTTTCACCTGATTCGTTAGATTGTCGTTGATCTGTACAAGGAGTTTTTCTATAGTTGTTTCTTGAGCTGAAGAAGGAGTTGCTGTTGTAACCGACGGCGACGGTACAACGTCTGGTGTCTGCTCCATTTCGTCTGAACTCACAATAAGACTCTTTGGTCGCGCTATAAGTTTTGAAATGAAATTCATTACAGGCTCACACACTTAGCAAATCAAACGCGATTGGGGCAATTGATTTGGTTGCGATTTATAAAATGCCCCTGCCGCGCGCGTCCGTTAAAAAGCACAAGTTTTTTGTGTGTGAACTCGTTTAAAATGTTTTGTTACTTTTGATTTTGTTGGATCTTATTATTTAATTTAATTTTTTTTTTCGTTTTTTGACAATAAGTTGACACAATGGGAATAAAATTCCAACGCTCGATTGAGTTTATTTGTTTACTAGACTTGAACGGAAAAGCCTTCTCTGTTTCCGATCATCGACCGATTTAATTTAATTTTCTTTTCCCACTGAAAAAGGAAAATAAGAAAACTCAAAATAGCATCTTGTGAGCATTTTATCTATGGCACGTTGCTGATGGTGTTGCAGAGCAGAGCAGAGTAGAGAAGAGAAATGATACTAGACTATAGGTATAATACAAAGGAGAGAGGCACCACCGATCTGTGGCGGCTCCAATTGTGGGGCGGGTGTTGCTTGCTGGTGGCGATTGTTTCGAAGACGCACGATGGTCGATACATACAATGTAGGTGATTGTGGGAGCGATATGAAGAGTGTAGTATGCATCTTCAGTTTTTGTGAGAAATGAACAAACTCTATAAATAAATCGTTTTTGTTTTTTATATTCAATATTGGAGGGGGAGAATTTTATGAGTAAGGGTAGCGAACTTACAGTTTCATGTAAAATATGTCTGTTCTATCTTTTTGAAACAATTTTTCCAAATATAAAAATATTATTAGAAACAAGGAAAAGAAAACGCACGAGTGGGTCGTACGTACTTGTTTTTATAACTAAGTGTCTTGGAATTGTAATTACGAGTACTATTTATATACATGGTATCTAATATATTTAGGGCTTAATTAACAATGTCTCTGACACAATAGCTCATTATTTAAGGCTCTGACAGAAGTACATGTAGATATCATTTTTATTAAATTTATAAACATAATGGATTTCGCTGCATCGAACTACGCCATTAGATATTTAACATTAGTATGAAAAATATATTTACCCGATCTTGTTAGAGTTGTGTTTTACCAAAACATATCTCCTTAGATTCAGATTTGAGATAAATAATGTTTCACTGCCAGGCTAATAGACATTAGGTAAATATCAGACAACTTTTCCATTTTTTTCCATCTGCTTTATTATTGCAATTTCACGTTTTATCAAAATCTATTTTTTTTTAACCTACAATGTACATACATACGTAAAAAAATTCCAAATACAGATTCAAGCATACAGCTGCGGTAAAAAAATAGCACCATTACGAGAAAAAAATTTCGTTGCAAAATAAAATGTATGCCAATATATCGAGGGAAATTTTGAATATGCAAAAAGTTTATATTAAGTTAAAACAACACATTTCAAAAAGAATTTTCATTTTTATTCATCAACTTTTTGAAAAAAACTTATATTTTCTCCAACAAATCAAACAAATAAGCGGTAAAAATAATAGCACCATTGCTTCATCGCACAACTTAAAACTAAATCATCGTAAAAATCCAAAATCTTTTTCTATGATTTTATTCCTTAGAGGTAGTCCAACAAAATTAATATTTCGTTGCATAGCCTTTGTTGGCTATTACAGCTTCACAACGTCTCGTCATTGAATTAGCTAAATTTTGACACCTTTCAACCGGAATATTCTCCCAGGACGCCTTAACTGCAGCCCAGAGTGCTTCGTTGCTGGTCGGTTTAATATCTGAGACTGCTTTCTTTACGTCGGCCCACAAATTTTCGATGGGATTTATTTCAGGCGATTGCGCTGGCCACTCCATTACATTAATTGAATGATCTCCAAACCATTTTTTTGCCTTTTTACTAGTGTGCTTGGGGTCATTATCTTGTTGGAAGACCCACAAAAGCGGCATTTCTTTATCTGCATACGGGTGCATAACATTTTCCAAAATATTCACGTAGACGTGTTGATCCATGATGGGTTTAATCCAGTATATGGGTCCAACTCCATAGTAGGAAAAACAAGTCCACACCATTATGCTTGAACCTCCGTGCTTAACCACTTTATTTGTGTATTTGGGTTTATATTCCGCTTTTGGAGGTCTTCTTACGTAGGAGCGAGATCCTTTACCGCCAAACAACACGATTTTGCTCTCATCCGTCCATAAAACGTTGCGCCATTTCGCTGCTGGCCTGTTCAAATGCTGTCTTGCAAACAATAAACGCTTTTTTGCATGTTTTGCAGTTAAAAGAGGGACTTTTCTGGGACTACACGCTGTTAAATTATGTTCTCTCAATCTGTGGCGAACGGTTTCAACGCAAGCTGTAATATTCAGGTCTTTTTTGAGCTCAGTTGCAGGCTTGAAATATGACACCAAAAAATGTTTTTTTCTAGCGAAAACTGCGATCAGTGCTATTATTTTTACCGCAATAAAAAAGGGTTTTTCCCCAATATGGCCTCGTCAAAATAGAACCATTACCATTTAAGTGCCAGAGATACACAATACAGTAGAGGCTGGAAATATGTGTCCATTTACTAATTTAAAAAAGTTAAAATGAAGCTTGTACCGGTGGTGCTATTTTTTTTCCCGCACTGTACATACAGTGGTGCTAGAAACATTCCGGATTTTTTCTTTGTATAATGTCTTCCTTAATATCAAGGAGAAAAAATTAAACTGGATAAAATTTCTTTATTAATTTGAAAAATATATTGGTATACTTTATAATTACCCTTAACAAATAATGATCTGATGGTCAACAAAAAATAAAATAAAATATATATAAATTTACCCCATAACACATCTGCTCAAACTAACTAACCGGATTTTATAAAAACTTCGGGTCTTGATGTTTAGGTAACGGTTTTTCTTGTCTCTTGGATCACATAATTGATTAAAAAGACTAAGCAGGTTGTGAGTTGTGCAAATTGAAACTAATTCGATTAATAAAATGGCTAAAACACGTCACACCAACGCAATTCGTCACAAAGTTCTAGAAAAGTATCAAGCCGGTACAAAACAAAATGTAATCGCTGAAATGCTGAAAATTCCAACGTCAACGGTTTATGACATCATCAAAAAGTTTAAAAGCGGAAAGTCAGTAGAAGCAGAACATCGTGGTGGACGCCCTCGCAAAACAACAGCTAAAACTGATAGGCGCATAAAGAATTTTGTGCCTTAAAGACCCTTTTGCGTCGTTTGAGGGAATGTGGTCTTAACGCGTTTCGACCAGCAAAAAAGCCACTACTTACTGCAAAACATCGTAGAAAAAGTTTAGATTATAATAGATGTTTCGGAAAGACTTTCAATTTCTTAATTAAAATATTTAATCAGGGTTGAATTTGCAAAAAAATTATCTGAACTGGTCTATAAGCCAATGGAAAAGTGTGCTTTTCAGTGCTGAAAGCAAATTCAACTTATTTTACTTCGATGGTGAAGGAACAGTAAGGCGCTCGAGAGGGACACGTTTAAAGCCTGCAAATGTACTCCCTACGGTTAAGCACGGTGGCGCCTCGGTGATGGTCTGGGGTTGTTTTTCAGGTGCAGGCGTTGGTCCTATACATCAAATCGCAGGAATTATGGACCGTTTTCAATATAGGAATATTTTGGAGTCAACAATGCTGCCACACGCTGAGGATGAACTGCCTTTGCGTTGGGTGTTTCAGCAGGATAATGATCCCAAACATTCTTCAAAGCTGCTAAAAGAGCGGTTCTCAACAAAACATATTCGTGTCTTAGAGTAGCCGTCCCAATCTCCCGATTTAAACCCCATCGAGAACTTGTGGCGATTTTAAAAAAAGCGGGTTGAAAAGAGAACGAACACTTCAACAAGCTCTCTTTTTGCAGCTTTGAAGAATGAGTGGGAGAATATTCCAGCCTCTATTACAGACAATTTAATCATGTCAATGCCTCGTCGATGCCAAGAAGTTACTAAAAATAACGGTTACTGGACAAAATATTAATTTTTACGGTTTAATAAAAAAAATCCGGTTAGTTTTTAGCAGACGAATTTCGAATTTATTTATTTTTTTTAATTTTATTTATTGTATGGATTATTTTAAGTTGCTTTAATTTTTGTATAATCTAATGCCTTTATAGAAAATATAAAAGAAATTGTTTATACATTTTTGGGTAGCAAAACAAGAATTAATAAACTTGACCAAAAAAATCCGGAATGTTTCTAGCACCACTGTACGTACAAAAATTCCA
Organism: Philhelius festivus; assembly: GCA_963931855.1. Lineage (NCBI taxonomy): Eukaryota > Metazoa > Arthropoda > Insecta > Diptera > Syrphidae > Philhelius > Philhelius festivus. The sequence continues at coordinate 69,641,600 of OZ007555.1, forward strand.
AATACAGATTCAAGCATATTTCAAGTAAAAATATTATCAGTGAGTCCATAATGTGACATTTAAGATTTCTATGAAATTATGATGAAGATTGATTGGATATAGTGAGTTTTAGTGTTTCACGGAAAGAATTTAAAAGTACATATTCAATTTATTTTAAAATTGACATATACCAAAGATGGTGTACATGTTTGCTCAACATACATAAATGTACATATGTATGAGTTCAATGTCCTGCTGAAATAAGAACATCAAAGGAGTGAATCTTTTTACTAACAAAAGAAATAGAAACATGACCTGCAATTAATCAAATATAGTAAGTATGCTTTATTTTAAAGCTGCCACCAACATTAGTAAAAAAAAAACAGAATTGGTCCACCAAGTGAAGTTTTTACACAACACTGAGCTACAGTGTTGGAAAAAATAATAGAAACAAAGCTTTACATAATCGCCCCTATCGAGGTAACCGTCGCAATGTGGCACCTTTTTGCAAAAGTGCTTGCAAAATTCAATTTTCGTATGTGGTAAGGAAATATTGGGAGCTTCAAAAGCCGAAAGAAATTTTAAAATCGGTCGAAGGATTCGTACGATTCGTAGTCAAAGTTTCTTTATTTTTAAAATCAAAGAAGAAATAATTGTTTTATGAAAAGTTTCGGCGTTAAAATCTACAAACCTTGTTTAAAAATTATATTTCTTTTATTTGAGCTTGTAAAAATGACTATTTGTATTACAATTATCATCCTTTTTTTTTGTTTTATTGCAAAATTTTAAGATTTTCGAAAAGCTGTTTCTGGCTCAATTTTTTGACTTTGAGTTGAGTTATAAAAAATTCCTTAAGAGTCCTCGTTCAACAGAAATTTAATCTTTGACTATTTCTGAAACAGTTACTAAGAAAACCAGCTGCCAGTTTTTGCCTATTTGCCGTTTGGAGAGATTTTTATTAAAGAAGATTATTTCATTTATGGCTTTTTTTTTATTATATCCTTAAAAATGCAAGTGGTCATAAAAACATTATTCTTGCATTTAAAAATATATTCTTAACTACATCTAATAAATATTTTATGGTGCTCCGATCATTCTTTGACTGCCTCAAATTTATTATTTATGATTAGGACATGGGTATGGCTAGGTAATATTTGTTTATGATAAATCAGGTAGTTTTCGTGATTTGTAAAAATGTTTTCATTTTTATGACAGATCAAGTACCTGTTGTGTAATCCTTTTTATTTAATACAATACAATAAGAATGTTAGGTACCTACTGTGAGCGTCAAAAGAAATTTTACAGCCCTGTTAAAGCAAGGGAGTTCGATCTTTTAGTAAAATACTTATGTTATTTTTTAAGGTAGTTTATTTTCAATGAATTACCATATAGAAGTTAACAGAAAATAATGAAGTAAAAATACAATAAAAAAATTTAAAAAATATTTCAATTTTTAAGCGTCAAAAGAAACTGTACATTATTCAATTAAAGTAAAAAACTTAAAACTAGTACTTTGTCTGCTTCCCTTTCGCCTTTAAAACAGCATCAATGGGTCTGAGCATTGACTCTACTAGCTTCCTTGTCAATTTGGTTGGCATTTTTGGCCAGTTTTCAACTAGAATTGACTTTAGTGACTCTCTGTTTGAAATTTTCCTCTTACGGATCTGCTTATCCAGATACTCCCACAAATGTTCGATGGAGTTTAAGTCTGGGGATTGCGGAGGGTGATCCAGTTGCTTAGATGTACGGTAAAGTAATCATTCCTTGACTATTTTCGATGTGTGCTTGGGATCGTTGTCTTGTTGGAAAACCCATGAATCAATTAAAACCAGTTTCACAACACTACTTGGCAAAATGTCTCTTAAAATATTAAGATAATCTTCTTTTCCGATTGTACTGTCAATAAAGACGAGGTTCCCAACTCCATATGATGCTATACCTCACCAGACCATTATTGAACCGCCTCCGTGCTTAATTGTTGAATTTAAATTTTTTTGTTAAAATTCAGTTTTTTTCTTTCTCCATATTTTTGGTGTTTTTTTTTAACCAAAAATCTCAAATTTGCTCTCGTCACTAAAGAGAACATTTCCCCAGAATGAAGAACTTTCTTTTTGATACTTCTTGATAAAAAAAGTCATCGCTTCAGATTTTTTCAGAAATGTATGGCTTTTTGCGAGGAACTCTTCCATATACCCCGCTACTATGGGCGTCCGCCGAGTAGTGCTCGCGCTAACGTTGACTCCAGAAGATTGAGTAATATTTTCAGCAATCTTTACTGCACTACACGCGGGATTTTTTCAAACTTCCCTGACAATAGCACGTTCATCTCTTACGGACAGCCTTTTTGGCCTTCCGGAATGAGGTCGATCATTTACATCCTTGAACTTTTGAAATTTGTCCAAAACTTTGTTTACCGTCTTAAGGCATCTGCTCACTGTTTTGGCTATTTCGCAGTAAGATTTTCCTTCCTTTCTTAATTTATTAATAAGTTGTCGTGTTTCTACTCCACTTTGTTTACCCATTTTGAAGTAATTTAAAAAACAATTTAAACAACAAGCAACTTTCGATGGAAATGAACTCAATAACACTTTTAATCAATTACACTAGTTTACACAAAAAAAGTACCTCAACGAAAAAGTATTTTCTAGACTAATTTTGGCTCTCTGAACACGAAAATGGCAATCATTTATTTTTCCAAAGAAGCGTTTTCGAGATATGACCAAAAAACGTGTTTTTCTGCTCCTTTTCCATGTATAAGCCTAATTCTCAAAAACGGTCGAACTAATTAACATATACTTTATAGTTTTGAACAGATATTTTGTTTGTCTTTCCAACAGTATACGACTTGTGTAAATCGGCCCAACAATCATCAAGAAAAAGCCGTTCAAAGTTTCAAAAAACACAATTTTTCGCCGTTTTTTGAAAATCGCTTGTTTTAAGTCATTCCGTAAGGATAGAAAAAAAAAATATTTAAAATAGTTTTAAGATCTCAGGTGGAAGATATTGTTTTTACAAAGCTAAAACGCATAAGATCAATGAAATCGAATAATAAATGTGGAAGTTATGAAACATTACGTGAAGGCAGACCATTTCAGTTTTTTTCAAAAAAAATATGTTTTTTAGTTTTATCTACCTGTTTAAGAATTGTTGGAAAAAATATACATATGTATATATAATATATACAGCTCGATTCTCCCCCTTGTGAGGAGTCACAAGTCACAAGCTCTTGTGACTATTCCTTGTGAGGATTGTTGTGATTCGATAACATTTTGGTATTCTCCCCCTAATCGTCACAAGAAAACTCACAACGAAATTCACCACCGCATGGTGAGATTTTAAAGTGTCATTATTTGAACAGCTGATTATTCAAAACGAAGAAAATACAAAACGCAAGTTAACATTATTATATTTTATTATTATTAAATAAACTGACTATCGTGAGGCTTCAAGCTCTGATATCCCAGCATAAAGTTTTCCGAAAGCGACAAAACTTTATAAGTGTATTGTTTTGGAGAACGAATGGTTCATTTGTATCTCTCAAAGTTTTCAAAAGCCGTCGGCGCTGCAAACTTCTTGATACGATTAGTTTCTTTAAAAAAATTTGTTTATTTAAAAATGTTACTTTTCATTTTCGTGGGAAATATCAGCAATAATATTCACTAGAGCACTTCCATTTTTGTGTACTCATAATTATTCACAAATCTAGAAAATTTTCTTACAAAATATGCTGAATGACAATCCAGGAAATATTAAACATTTATGAGTTGTGACCTGTTCTGAAGGAGATCACAGTTTCGATTGTTTTTGTGACTCTCACAAGTTGTGACTGAGCGGCAGAATTCGAAAAAGTCACAAAATCAATTTCACCTCTTCTTGTGACTTGTGAGGCATCACTGACTTTGGGGAGAATCGGGCTGATAGTGCTTTATAGTAAAGTAATGCTATATTGTCAACCTGTGCTTCGTGCTTTGTGAGGTTAATTGCATTTGGAAACGGAAATAAGAAGTATTTTTCGTTTGGAAAGCCAGTTGAATGGAGAAACCCAATTGATCATGTGACTGACTGTTACTTCTGCTTAACTAAAATACAAGGAGGGAAATTTCGGAAAGCTTTTTATCCCGAAGTACAATCAGCAGCAGTTTGGAGATTGAAAGTCCAAAACTAAAGCTATTTATTCAATTCCAACTCAATGATTTATGCCGTGATCTCAACTTATCTTAAGAGAAGTCTGAGTTGCTCGCTTCAAGATTGCAGGAATTTAACTGCTTGGAAGCAGAAACAAAAGTCACTTATTACAGAAATCGGAATAAGAAATTTGAAAGGTATTATTCAAAAAACGGGTGACTTTTGTTATTGCAATGATGTGACAGGATTATTTGCTGAATTTGGAGAAAACCACGAAGCTAAGAATTAGCGGCTTTTTATCGACGGTAGCAAGTATAGCGTGAAGGCTGTTTTACTTCATAAAGGGAACACGAAACCATCAATCCCGATTGGCCACTCCACAAATGTAAAAGAGGACTACAAGACCATGGAAAAACTTCCTCAACTTGTGAAATACAATTCCTATAATTGGAAAATCTGCTGTGATTTAAAAGTCGTAGGTACACAAAATACTGCTGTTTTATGTGTTTTTGGGATAGCAGAGCAGATAAAAAGCATTTCATTCAACGAAATTGACCACTTCGTGAAAATCATGTAGTAGGAAAGAGCAACGTTGCTGAAAAAGCACTTGTTGAAAATCAAAATGTAATACTTCCACCATTGCACATAAAACTCGGCATTATGAAAAATTTTGTAAAAGCCTTAGCAAAAGATCCCGAAAACAAAGCATTAACATATTTGAAAACAAAGTTTCCCAAGCTGTCGACCGACAAAATTAAGGCGGGTATATTCGTTGGTCCACAGATAAAAAAATTGTTTAGTGACACCGGATTTTTGAATTGTCTAAAAAAAAAACGAGAAAGCAGCATGGAAGGCTTTTCAAGACGTAGTTAATGGATTTTTGGGAAACCACAGAAGTCCAAACTATCGTCAATTGATCAAAAAATGAAAAATGAAAATTGATCAAATTTGAAAACTTTTCCCTCGAATTTAGGAGCTGAAAGCGATGAACAAGGTGAAAGATTCCACCAGGATCTTGCTATCATGGAAAAGATTCAACGCCACATAAAAGAAGAAGTGTAAAAAATACTTCATATTTTCTTTTTTTTCATAATCACCCTTATTCCGATAGTCGTTTTACTAAAACGCCAGTAAAACGACAAGGCTCTAGAAACGAAAATTGGAATTTTATTGAAACGACTATCGTTATGATGCTTAGAAAAGTGAAGAACATAGAGAACGCTGCCCTTTTCGTATTATTTAAACATTAAAATGTGGTCTCTGGAGCCTTCTCGTTTTAAAGGCGTTTTATTAAAACGACTATCGGAATAAGGGTAATTATGAAAAAAAAGAAAAAACCTGAAATGATCTGCCTTCGCGTAATGTTTTATAACTTCCATATTTATTATCCGATTTCATTGATATTGTGCGTTTTAGCTTTGTAAAAACATTATCTTCCACCTTAGATCTTAAAACTATTTTAAATATTTTTTTTTCTATCCTTACTGAATGATTTAAAACAAGCGATTTTCAAAAAACGGCGAAAAATTGAGTTTTTTGAAACTTTGAAAGGCTTTTTCTTGATGTTTACACAAGTCGTATACTGTTGGAAAGACAAACAAAATATCTGTTCAAAACTATAAAGTATATGTTAATTAGTTCGACCGTTTTTGAGAATTAGGCTTATACATGGAAAAGGAGCAGAAAAACACGTTTTTTGGTCATATCTCGAAAACGCTTCTTTGGAAAAATAAATGATTGCCATTTTCGTGTTCAGAGAGCCAAAATTAGTCTAGAAAATACTTTTTTGTTGAGGTACTCGCCAAAAACCGAAAATTTGTAAACTAGTGTTAGTTATGAGTTGTAAAGAAAACAAAATTAATTTAACGGTTGTTTTCCCGATAAGCGGAAAGTTGCACAGTATGTGTGGCGAGTTGTACAGTTTCTTTTGACGCTTAAAAATCGAAATATTTTTTTAATTTTTTTATTGTATTTTTACTTCATTATTTTCTGTTAACTTCTATATGGCAATTCATTGAAAATAAACTACCTTAAAAAATAACATAAGTATTTTACTAAAAGATCGAACTCCCTTGCTTTAACAGGGCTGTAAAAATGAAGTTCATAGGTGTACAATTTCTTTTGACGCTCACAGTATACATTATTATCATCACAATCGAAATATGTAGGTATATAAATATAAAAAGAAGGTTTAAATGATTAGTTATAAAGCAAGCACTACTTGTATTTTAACAAAAAATTTAGTATAAAAAACTTAAAAATGGAAATTTCTTACAATGATCTATTTGACATTTTTTTCGATAAAAAGCATACAGAAGAAGAATTTATCACAAGTGTTCCAGTATGCAAAGGAAACTGCAGATCTTATAAGGAGCACAGTGAATGACATCAAAAGCCAAATCGTTGATCTTCAACCATTTGAATACAAGGTTAATGACGATTTAGCTATTGTTGTAAACCACGAACTATTTTTAACGATGATTGACGGAAAAGTATTAAATGAAATCACTGAAACAAAGTCGACACAGTCATGTCCTATTTGCAAAAGAACACAAAAAAACTTCAACAATGAAGACTAGTGTACAAATGACGAGCACAATTACGAATATGGAATATCTCCATTACATGCCAGAATCAGATGCATGGAATTCATTTTGAAACTTGCATATACACTCAAACAAGATGGAAAAAATATTGATGAAAGTATTGGAACTAAGGAGGCAGAAAGAATAAGGAAGCAAGATATCCAAAGGAAATTTCGCGAGGAAATGGGACTTGATGTGGATAAACCAAAACAAGGATTTGGAAACACAAAGGATGGAAATACATCGAGAAGGCTTTAAGTAGTAATTAACCTTTTAAACTGCAGTCAAAATGTAGACGGTTCAAAGTTTAGAGTTTATGCAATGGAAACAACAAAAGCAACTTACACCTACTCTTCATAAAATTTTGGCTCATGGCCAAAGTATAATCGAGTATCAGTCGTTACCAATCGGAGACCTGTCAGAAGAAGCTCAATAATCCAAAAATAAAGACTACAAAAATATAGGTATTAAAATACCCGTAAGGTTTCAAGGATGCGGCAAAATGAAGAACTTTTTAACATGCTTGCAGCCTCATCGGATCCTCTTATTTCCTCGCTAAGGCATGTTAGAACCGAAAAAGACCTCAAAGCACGATGCTCTCCAGAAATGATTAGTTTATTAAAAATTACCTCGGACTTTGACGAAAGTTTCTAAGAAATCTAGTTTTTTATTTATTAATTTATTTATTCTCCACTTTTAAGCTTGAAATATTATATTGAAATGATTTGTTAAGTTGACACCCTGTTTTTACTTCAGTTAGTTACTTTTCACATTTTTTGAGGTAAAATATTAAATAAGTCCATTTCCTAAAGTCGTATTTCAGCAGAAAATTCTGAAATACCCTGTGAATATTTTTTCTTAAAATTCACAAAATTTATATATTATTTATATCTTTATTTGTTTACGAGCTATGATTTTTGCAACCAAAAAAGTCAATATGCGCCACTGTGCGACGAGCGGGACCATGAGTGTTGTTTACTAGCATACGTCTCATGAAATTTTTGCACAAACTTGCGTACAGCAGGCGCGGTGGGTTCCTCATTTCGGCCAAAACTTCTTTTCAAAAAACGCACTGATTGGTTGAAGTCCATAAAATAAATGCTGGTGTGCCACAGGGCTCCGTTTTGTCTCCGACTCCCTTTCTTTTATTCATTGATCTTTTGCCTGAAACTTCTAATTCATTAAATTGTTTTTTTGATGACAGTACCCTCAGCTTCTCAAATTCGTTTGCAGATACATGTCCTTGTTCTTCGGATGTGGATTTTAAACGGCAACGTATGACAAGCTCATTAATTTCGGATCTCGATAGCATTGTCAAATGGGGAACAATAAACCGCGTAGAATTTAATGCTTCAAAAATGCAATGCTATTATAGCGTAACCCACACCCCATGCCGCTACACATGAGCGTGCTTATGTTTCCTTCGACGTTGTAAGAAATTTTTTACCTCTTCTGATCTGGCTGTAATCTATAAGGCCCATATTCGTCTTATGCTCGAGTACAACTCAGTTGAGTCTTTTGTATAGAATCCAAAAAAGAGCTTTAAAAATGATAGGTGATAGAAGTATAACAGAAACATTTGAATCTCTCGAGCACCGTCGAAATGTTTCTTCTTTTTCATTATTTTACCGTTATTTTTATAAACAGTGTTCTAGAGAAATAGCCAGTTGCAATTATCCCTTTAAACAATAATACTCGCACTTCAGGGAGTGTCCATCAGTTTACCCTTGACCATTCGGACGTACTGTTAAATTCAGAGCTTCTTTCTTTATCCGCACTACACTCATGTGGAAGGCTTTACCCGGCTCTATATTTCCTTCCCATTGTATTACAGTCGACTCTCTCTAAGTCGAACTCCCTCTAAGTCGAAGTTCCCTCTAACTCGAACTTTTTAGCCGTATTTTTGGATTCTCCTCAATTTTCCATACAAAAACTGTCCTCTAAGTCGAACTCCCTCTAAGTCGAAGTTCCCTCTAACTCGAACTTTTTAGCCGTATTTTTGGATTCTCCTCAATTTTCCATACAAAAACTGTCCTCTAAGTCGAACTCCCTCTAAGTCGAATTTCCCTCTAACTCGAACACATATTCTCTTAATTATTGACCTATTTTCTTTACCTCTAAGTCGAATTGGAAAACAAAAGGGGAACGTGGCGGTGAGATTCCCATTTCAATACAATACAAATTACAATTACAATTTTTTTTAAATAATGAAGTTAAAAAAAATATATAAATTAATGAGCGATAAAAGCAAGAAGCTTAGCTTTATTTATTTTATTAATTTTATTAATTTTATTAATTTTATTTATTTTATTTATTTTATTTTATTTATTTTATTTATTTTATTTATTTTATTTATTTTATTTATTTTATTTGTTTTATTTATTTTATTTATTTTATTTATTTTATTTATTTTATTTATTTTATTTATTTTATTTATTTTATTTATTTTATTTATTTTATTTATTTTATTTATTTTATTTATTTTATTTATTTTATTTATTTTATTTATTTTATTTATTTTATTTATTTTATTTATTTTATTTATTTTATTTATTTTATTTATTTTATTTATTTTATTTATTTTATTTATTTTATTTATTTTATTTATTTTATTTATTTTATTTATTTTATTTATTTTATTTATTTTATTTATTTATTTTCTTTGTTATTTAATTCAATAAATCATTAAAAAACAAAAAAAAACTCTTTCTAACTCGAATTTTTCTAAAACTCCCTCTAACTCGAACTAGTTTTGATATCCCGTGAAAGTTCTACTTAGAGGGAGTCGACTGTATTTAGACATTCAAAACCAATTTGCATATGTATCTCCTTTTAAATCCTCTCCAACTTTACTAAAACGCTCGCACTGTGCTCATTTGTGCACAATTTAAGGTTAGTCAAAAAAATAGGTTTAATTTTTTTATTGAACCGTTTTTATTTTCACTTTAATAATTTACGTTTTATAAAAATTAAATTGGAATCTGCGGCATTACTTTCTGATGTCTCAAAAATTAAAAAAAAAAAAAGAAAACCTGATTTTTTTTAAACAATATAAAGCCAAAAATACACCTAAGATTCTTTTCTAAATAAATCCTATTATTATTTGTATGTATTATTCCTAAATTGTGTACAACATGAAATTTAAATGCAAAACAAACAATGCTCAAGCTATCTGCATTCATACACGAAAAATAAAAATATTTACGAATAATTCACAAAGATCACAATGAAAGGGGATATACCTTTTTTCGACTACTGTAATTGCCCATTATTTAAGTTGAATTATATTTTTTTTTAAATTATCTGTTCTGAATTACGTTATTTTTTATTAATTTTTTTATTCACGAAAATGCACTGAAACGTATTTACACTTGCTGTCAATTTCATATAGAAATCGGCACAGAGAAGTTTGGACAAAAATGTATTTTGCTCCCAATGAGGGGAGCACTTTCGACTTACCCCTTCTCTCTTGCAATAAGATAATTTATCAGCTTCGTCCAAAACGTCCATCGACACATTTGATGAGCGCCGAGTAAAAATAACAAAAGAAATTTAAACTCATAAAATAAATCTAAAAAGAACCAAATCCACAACAGAACGTCATCCACCACCACCTATGTATATTCGCATATTGGAGCGAAGAAAAATGATGATTCCATCGGTTCGGTCGCCGCTAGTCCACAGACAAGCAATAGCAATGGCATCAGGCCGGTATATAATTTGAATTTGTAATTAAAACTAAAAAAAAATATATATACAATTTACTTGCTGCCTCTGATTATATTTATTATTATTGAAGAAGTTATTCGTTGAGGAAACTAAAACTGTGCGGCGCAACACGTCATCCGGACGCACGACCTACCAAACCAATTTGTATACACAAAACGCACAAAAACAACAACTCATATCATAGAAAGAGAGTGTGCTTTTTTGGGAGGCTTTACTTTCATAGTACAGTTCCATGAACTAGTGTTCTTTTTTTGCTGGGTGGTCGTTTGATTTATTTTTTTGGATATTGCAGTAAGATAGCTTATAAAACAATAGACCACATGAAGTATTCATTTTTTAAAATTAAAGAATGGAAAAATAAATTCGACAAGCCAAAGAAAATACAGCGAATAGCAACTTTACGTACCCAATAAGAAGGGGTGTGACATAACAACACACCTTGTGAACCACACCTCATCTTTAATTACAAATTCGGGATGCAGTGAAAAAATATAAACTAATAGCTTTATCAATTCCTAAAATTTTAATTCTATGATAAGTAGTCCCATTTTATGGCATCAAACAAAATATTTGGAATACCATCAAATGAAAGTGGAAGTAGTCAGCTTCGGGGGTGACTAAAAAGTGGCAGAAAATTAACTTTGAATGCCCTTCCGCATTTTTGTGTATTTTTGGGGCATAAATAATGAAGTGGAAAGAACAACACATACAGGGGCGGTCCGATAATTACTTAGCCAACAGAAGAAAAACTAAAATTTTGGAAAAGTGGCGATTTATTTCTCTACATAGTCCTCTTTTAGCTCGATACACTTGATCCAGCGATGCTCCAACTTCTTTAACCCATCCGAAAAAAAGTTTTCTTGAATTCTGCAAATTAGGCCTCCGTGGCGGCGATAACCTCCTCATTTGACTCAAATTTCTGCCCGGCGGCGAGTGATTTTTTTAAGTTTGCAAATAAAAAAAAATTAAAAAAAAGTCGTACGGGGCCAAATCTAGAGAATAGGGTGGATGGGGCAGCAGTTCGTAGTGCAATTCGACCAATTTGGCCGTGGTCTCACGGTTGCGCTTGTTGTCCGGAGTGAGCAAACGCGGCACCCATCGCGCCGACACAGTGGCGGAAAATCCGAAAAACGTGTCCAAAATTATTTTTGTGTTTTAACTGTAATAAATGCTTATATTTATCATATTAAACCATAACGAATGTAAAAAGAAGATTTTTCATTACATTTAGTTATAGAAAAAATAATGACAATTATTTGTAAGGCAAAAAATTTAAAGAAACATTTTAAATAAACAAAAAACGTATATTAACAAAAATTAGATGTATGTACATTGATAACAGTTACAACAATTTCAAATGAATATACAATTTTTTAACAAAAAATTATTAATAAATAAAAAAATTTTAACAAAACTTTTTAAATATGATTAAAAATAAATAAAAACGCATGTTTTTTACAAATTTTCTTCAGTTTCTCCGATTTCTGGTTCTTGTAAGAATTGTAAGACTTCGGGAGGATATGACTTACATTTTTTTGGAAAATACTTTCTCATACCACTAATGTAAGGATCTGAAGATACCAAGAGGTTGTGAAAAACATCATCCATATTTTTTTGCCTTGAAAATTTTCTTGAAAAACCTTCTCTAAAACTTTTTATATCTTTATTTCGAGCTTCCTGTGCTTCCTCCCCGAGTTGTCCTATGGGAAGAATGGCTTCGGAGAGAATTTCTGGACCGTGTATTAAGATCTTGTGCACTGTTGTTGGCATATTGTACCACGGGTACAGTTGCACAAACTTCTTAGCTGTGTCAATACATAGTCCAGTCAAAGCGTCATGAAAAAGGGCCTGACCTTGCGCGCAGAGGCATGGTCTATTTTTTTTTCATGGATCGATAGGTGCTTATGAGAAAAGCTTAAAACCAAATTTGCACCACATGACAACTTTCTTTACCAAAGTTATTGGTAAAAATGTGTTTTGTGTCATTTTTTGGTCATTTGCTAATATCTCGGCTCCACTATCTCGCACAAACAAAAATTAAACATGATTTTATTCCTTATAACATTATCTATTATGTTCTAAAAAAAAACATTTGTTTAAACAAATGAAAAAAAAAGTTATAGTAAGTTAAACAAATTTTTTGTTTTTTAAAAATCACTTTTTCTTGATTATAAAGAAAAAAGCTCATTTAACGATGAAAATTTTATTTTTTATTATTAAAGTTCTTGTAATTCCCTACAATTTAAAAAAAAATCAAAACTCTACGATGAACGAAAGCCGAGTAATAAATTATTGAACATGGGTAAATCAGCGCACCCACGCATTTTATGATTTTATGTTTTAATTAATATCTCAGCCCCAGTATGTCGCAAAGTGAAAATAAAAAACTGTATTGCTAATAACAATATTTTCTATCAACTTGCATTTAATTTAATATGTTTGAGCAAAAACATAAAAAGTTACCGTTGGTTTCAACGTTTTTTTTCTTGTTTTTAATACCTTTTTTTCATAGTTATTGAGAAAAAAACTGTATTTCACGGTAAATACTTTTCAGTTTTGGATTTTTGTTTTATAGTTCTGCTAATTTTCTTCAAATTAAAAAAAAAATTAGTCCATTACGACAAACGGGAGCCAAGATATTCATAATTTAAAAACTTAGAAAAGAATCCATACATGCAATGGTGATAGACCAAACCTTAGTTTTGATTTATCTTGAACTTGTTTAGAAAGAACTACTCATTTTGTTAAAATCTTTTGCAGTAAGTCCGCATAAATAACTGAATACTTAACTGAAATACTTCTATTTTGAAGGTTTATACAAGTCTCACTCAGTGATGATATTTGGTTTTCAACATATTCCACCTCTCTTACCGTAATATCCGTTGTCTCATGCACAAATTGAATTCGGATGGGTCTACAAAACCTTGGAGAAGAAGGGCGAGGATTTTGCCATAAAATTATTTTTTTATTTGAGGATGCATTTCCTGATAAAAGCTGAACAGGTACAAAGGATGTCAAAAAAATGTTCGCATCTGAAATGTTTGGGTCTAAAAACCGTTGCTTATATTCGCTCATGCCTGAGCTTCCATCACAACCCATTTAGAAATCAGGTGAAAGTCCTGCATTTCATTACAATGTAAGCTTTCTATAACCTCTTCGATAGATTTGAACAAACTTTTGGTGGTATGATCGAGTAAACTTTGAAGTGGTGACTCCGCAAATGACTCTGTAATGTTTAAATTTTCTGGATAACATTTTTTTTTTGCTTCCGTAATTTCTTCATACCTAGGGTATAAATTGACACCATGTTTTTTTGCTGCCTCTCGAATAATATTATATTGAAACTTTGTTAATTTTGCCTCAACAAATACTGACAAAGCTTCATCTGCAGTAAAAGGAATTATTTCACAATCCAATTTTTTATAAGCGTTTTTGTATTTTTCAGCGCGTGATGGGGTTGAAAAGACTACCAGCCGTATCTATAAGATTTTCTTAAACTGCATCTTAGAGGTTATTTAGTTAAGTATACTTAAATATTTAATTTGGCTTTAAATGACGAAACTTCAATTCGTATCTATAATCGATTTTTCATTGGTACTTAACTAAACAATGGTTGTGTCACGTAACGTAAAAGAATGTGAAAATCTAGTACAGAAAAAAAACAAATGCTGCTTCATTTTATACAACACAGCTGTTTTGTGACACCTTCTTTCAGTAAATAATTGGAAGACACATTTTTTTATTTGTGAAATCAAAAAAAAAATGGCTATCGAACACACACCCACACCCGCCGCCACAAATAAAAGAAAAAGATCTAAAAATTGGGATGCCTCCTACAAGGAAACTTTTTTATTTTAAAATTTGCAATAATACACTACAAAACAGAATTATTTTATGCACAGATTGGGCGTTTTCCTAAATGCAGTGTTGCAGCGCATCATGAATTTTGATGTTTTTTTTTCATTCACTTGCTTCAATAAAATAACGTTATTAAATACGAATTCTAAATTTTAGAGTTTTTTTTAATGAATTGTAAAAGTAAATTACAGAGTGAAGAAAAACGTTGCATGGGCATCAAAATCCACGATGCGCTGCAACACTGCATTTAGGAAAACGCCTATTCTCTTCCAACAACGAGGAAGAAAGTGTCGATACAAACCCTTAAAGGCTAAGAGGGAAGCGTGGACGAAATTTCTTTGCGCGTACACATACTTTAATCAATACAAATTTTATGTTTCTTAAATCGTTGCACTTTATAGTTCTAATATAATATCACAACAAACAATACCTACAAACTCACAATTTGAAACTTCAAAATTTCAAAGATGACAATCGAGATGTCAAAATACATTTTAAAATGCCTTTAAGTGACCCTTAAACGCGGTTGATGGCGTTTAAGTTAAGAGGCCTTTAAGTAACGTTACTTAAATGTGAAAATTGATTATAGATACCGATTTCATACTTAAGAGCTGCTTAGAGCTATTTTAAAGTTAAGTAACCTTTAAGATTTGTTTATAGATTCGCCTGTACATCTTTTATAACACTAGAAGAACTAATTTTCCCTTGTTGCCGAAGTTGCATTTGTGCTGCATAGCTTAGTTCTTCCGGACTAAATTCAGAGCGTATTCCTTCCGTTTTTCTTCTTTTTGCCCTTTCACTAAGATTAACAAATTCGATTTGCGGCCGTCCTGCTACTCCATGGGTTCGGCATGGAAATGGTATTTCGATCTCCAACCAGGTTTTGAATTTATTTTGGAAAGCCCGATAATTTCTAGATGAAGCTATCCATCGATCCTTATATCCATTTACAAATTTAGCCAGTATTTTCTTTGTCTCTTCAGAACTAACAGTATGAGTCATGTTTTCGACTTTTTCTGACAAAAACTCAATTTTTTCTTTTGAATCATGTGATGGACAAGCTCTTAAGACCTCACATAATTGATTTCTTGATAGGAAAATTAAGTTTGATTGTGAGCCTATATCGAAAAACAAGAAAAGCGAAAAATATTTATTGAGACGTACTTGCATTTTAAGTGTTTTCAACAGATTTCATCTACTATATCTCTCAACATCGCAAAATATCGCAACTTTTTTTTTCAAAAACTTATAGAGGACATATCAAGGTAAATTTAGACCTACATTTCATCACGGGATCTAACAGAAAACATAAACTTTTCACTTACTACACAAAAATCAACACTTGTTTTTTTAGTCCCAAAAGGGCACATATGCACATATGATAAACCAACATAAAACACGAAATTATTTAACTGTTCTTTTATTAATTTCATTAAAGATACCACTAGCAATAGATTCCATATTATTTCATGAACAAAATATTTACACCAGCCAAAAGAAATTACTATCAAAAACCAACCTTCTTGCGCTAACAAAATCTTCAACTGCGGCTTATAAAAAAGATCCCACTTCAATCGCATCACCTGACTAAATGGTTGCAAAAAAAATAGCGGGATTAATCAGGGGGGTCATTCCGTAAAACGATTATCGTCGGACGATATCGTTTTGACGATAGTCTCACTTCACGTAAGACGATAATCGTCAAAGTGATATCGTTTTGACGATAGTCTCACTTCACGTAAGACGATAATCGTCAAAGTGATATCGTCAAAACGATATCGTTTGCACGATAGCTAAATAGGTATCGTCTGTCATTAATTTCCATTACTATTTAATCAAACTGAAGTCAAAATGTTTAGTTTTGTTTAATAGTGAAAATGAAAATTCAAAAAAAAAACAATTAATACGGTTACGAAGACAATTAAGAGATGAATCAGACCCTTTATCTCTTCCAACCCATATGTAAGTTTTTTTACATACAATACATAAATACATATGTACATAAGTAATATTTCTCACTAATTGTTGTAAAATAATTTAAACCATTATAGTTTTGTTCAACGTTTTCGAATTTCAAAAGAAGCCTTTTTAATGATACTTCAAACAATAAACTTGCCGGATGGTTGTCGTTCTACATATATGCCATCAATATTAAGATTTGCTGTAACTATTGAGACTTTGGGTGGCGGAGGGTACCAATTATTGACAGGCAACGATTTTGGAATCGCTCTTGCACAAACACATTATTCAAAATAGTTTCGGAAACGACAAATATCTTGGAAGCCAAGTTATGTCTCGTGTTTCACCAATATAGTTATATCTTCATTAACTTTACACATTGTTGGTTGAATATCTGCTATTTGCCTTTTTATATCGTTGACTGTTGTATTTATGAGGTCACTAGTCTCTTTAGCATATTGGAACATTATGGGTCGGCAGAAATGAGTTGATCATGGGCGAGGGTTCCTCCAATGTTCGCAATCTGCACTATTGAGCCTGAGTGGAACAACTGATGCCATGAACATGTTTGCGTCTGTTTCACCATCTGATGTATTAATTTTTTGCTTGTACGCACCTTGTCCAGATGATCCATCGCAGCCCCATTTACTCTTTAAGGTCAAACTTCTTGGGAGTTCAATTATTTGTTCCTCTGTTTTGCTTTTTAAAAGCCGCCTTGCAGTATGATCCATCATGTCTTGAAGTTTCACAACAGCTGATATTTCCGTGACTTCGCTGTTTTCTGGAACTGCTTCTTTTTTCGTAGCTGTAATTGTGTTGTAGGATGGCAGAATATCTATATTGTGTTTCCTCAACGAAGTTGTCAGTATTTTATACTTTTCTTTTGATAGACCCAAATCCATAAACAAAGCTAATGCATTCTCATTAGTATATTTTATGGGATCCTTTTGTGGGGTAGGAATGCTTTCCTTGACTCTTTTGACTCAGTAGAAATTGCCTTGATCACATCACTCTTCGCCTTTTCATGGTCTTTATTATACCTTATTACTAATGCATCAGAGAGATTTGCAGTACTTATCTCCTCTGTTGCATTGATTAGTTTTTGCTTTTTTGTGAATGTTGCGCACTCATTGACTGACTTCCTCTTGATGACCTTAAAGTAGTTGGGACATCACATAATATTACTTCTGTTTGTCCGGTGATATGGAGAGATGAAGATAACCATTGCTCATTTTTGTTTATAAAATTGACTCTCGATCTATGGGCTGCGGCCCATTTTTTCTTAGTAGCGCAATGAAAGTGTCTTAATTTTGCTTCTTTTTCGGGTAAATTTTCAGCGGATAGTTGGTATTCACTTATTACGGCAGAAATAAACTCGTCAGTGTTATTAACTTTTAAAAAAAGTTCAAACAAAATATTGTATGGTATATCCATTTTAAATAATTTTTCCTTATACAACTACTCGATCGCTCGTTCAAGTTTTAAATGATGATTCCATCCCAATGTTTTATTTTTTTATACCTTAAAACTAAATACCTGCACTAAAAATATTCAATTTTATGACAATAAGGTAATATGTTTACCTAAAAATATTCTAATCCAGTTAAGAGCCTTACCTGACAATAATTAATCATACCCGAAATCAAAAACATTCATGCTTAAAAGTTTTATTAGGGGCTACACGAAATAAGCTATAAAACAGTTTTAAAAAGCTAAACATAAAATATGTTTTCCTTCTAAATTATAAAACCATTTTTTTTAAAACCAAGACACATGCCTGCAAAACAAAGAAATAATATGTTCCATGATTTTTTTTTGCACTTGAAAAAAAAACCAGAAGAAATTACTGACTTTTTCAAATCAAATCTCTCTGATCATAGCAATTAACACATATATCAAGTAAAAATAACAAAAAAAAGTTTAACTTATACTCTTTTCCTAGTTTTTACACTCAAAGTTAAAAAAAATTTAAAAAAAAATGTTCTTTTCTCACCTTAAATATTTGTCAACTTTGACTGGCTCTAGAAGCCGAACCGTTCATACAAACGAAATAATTTTTTCGATTACTAGAGCTCCATACATTTGTTAATTCGGAAAATATAAAAGTTTTGCATTATAAACCCACCCGAAAAATGAATTTCGCAAGCACTTTTGCCTAAACGGGCCACTGTACGCCGACCCAATTCTTTGGGCATTCCGAGCCAATTGAGTATGGTACGCGGGTATCGTCAGACAATAAACTTCACAGTCCCAGTCCTTGTGTAGAATAATCTGCGAACATCATGTTTTTACTGAGGAACATCTTTGTACGTAGCAGCAATGATGAGATACGTTTCTTATTGGGCAGCTCACTAAGAAGTGATTTCGCAATTTTCTTTCGTCGTTATTTAAAAACTTCTTGACGTAGTGGTAAGTGCGTTGGACTGTTATTTAGAAGATCGTAGTACAATCCGAAGCCCGTACACAAATGTTTTTCATGAATTTACTGCATCTTGTGAGAAAGTGACAAAACCTCCAAAAGTATCTCTTGTCTGGACAAGTGATTCTCATCTAAGCCTTTGAAACTTGAAAAACAATTGAAGGTGCCGTGCATTCCGGCTAACAAACAAACAGGAATGGTTTAGAGTTACAAGTCACAATCAATTAGTATCAATTTCGAATATCTCCGTGTTTTGCGTTTTGATAAGTAGAATACAAAAAAAAAATGATTTGGATGAAGGCTTTGGCCCTTTACCTTAGTTCGAAGTTGTGACTTTTTGCAAAAAAAATCTTTTTTTTTGTTAGATTTCAATTTTTCCGAAAGTTTAAAGTAATTTCATATTTATTTATTTAAGAAATTAAACAAAAACAAAACTTCTTAATAAAAACTTGAAAATTTGTACCTAACTCAAAAACTAGCAAATTTAGCTTTTTAATGTAATTAATTTTACTTTTTAATGTTATAATTTTGTTTGTGTTGAAAAATTTCAAAGTCTTCGGCTTTGGTAGATGGTAGCTACGGTGCTTGAAGCTTCAGTCACCATCTTCAAGCAACGCTAAACAGCTTGAGCGTGACAACCGTAGTTTGGAAAAGGCATATCAATGTAAATTTTTGTTGTAAAATGGCGATTTAGCAGAGATAATTAAGTTAATGTAATCCTTGAAATTGAAATCTATTTTCGGTAGTTAAAGACTCTAACTGAAGACTCAAGCCGCCTTTGTTTATTTTAGATGAGATGATTCTTCTTAATCCCAGTTCTCTGATATGTGGTCTTTCATCATTTAGCAGCTCCATTAATATATTTTCTGGGTGTACAAAATAGGAATTACGTTGAATAATGGGGTAAGTTATTTCTCTTACGTTTGAATTCAAGTATTTTGAAAAATGTATTATAACTGGAACACTTGATTTGGCACATTTTTGATTAACTGTTTTTTTAAACACTAACCCAAACCGGACTATACGCTATTAAAATGTATTGATCAAGTACATTCAAGTTATGCCTTGGATTAGAGATGGCTACATAAAGCCTCAAAATTCTATTGCCAGTTGTCAACCATTTCGAGTGTGCCATTTTTCCTGGGTTTCTGTTGTTGGAGAGATATCAAGGACAAGATCCTTTGCTTTAGCGTCGCAGATTTGAGAAAAGTATTTTTGATCCGTACTAATGGTGTCTTCGATTTATTTTCTTCAACTCCGTAAGCCGGAGATGCACCTATGCAACATCAACAGACAATTTACTTAAAACCAGTTTTCTGTCCGCAAGAAACGAGTTAATGGAATCCGCTATTGTTTCCTCTTTTCCAGAGAATGTGGTAAGAGGTCCTAGGTGCTTGGAACCCGACTCGATGAGTAGCGAAATATGCTCCTTTACTTTCACTCTGTGAATCGTTGGTTTGGTTTTTCACAAACCAATGACTTATTTTTAAATATATAAATATCTACATTGAAAATATTAAATATTAAAATATAAATATTTTCAATGTTGGAAGAACGTCTCGTTTTCGTTTTCTTGCTCGACAAACTTTACTTCTATCTATGACGTTTTCGACATTTTGTATGGTTAAAAAGCCAACATCCTGTAAGACTGCACTCGCGACTGCTGCTGCTGATCGACCCTAAAAACCGTATTGATCACAAACTCTTACTAAATTTGCAAGACATAACGATTTCTTGGCATTTTGAAGAAGTGCTTGGCTGGAGATTATCAGCAGTATCATCATTATCTATAGGAGCACTTGCTGCAGTATTGGTTTACTGAAATTTAGTTTAGTTTCCAAATGGTCCAACTCATTGCCATTTGTCTGCCATTCCAAAAGAAAAGATCTTTCTATTATCGGCACTTTCTTATCTTTAGGACAAACACAATTATTTAAATCAACACAATTGCACAAACAAATATCAAATAATTGACAAAGTGATTTAGGGCCATTTGCTGAAACGAAACTTATATATTTATGTTCAACCTAAGCGCTTATGTTCTACTTTTTCCTCTACGTAAACTGTCACATAAAAGTTTATGTGGAACATAAGTATTTATATTCTATATCAGCAAATGGGCCTTATTCTTCTAATTTTGTAAGTTTTTTAGTTTTCACTTTGTTTGGATTTCGGGTATCTCAAAAAATATAAATATTTATCATGGACTTATCCCATTGTATTGTTACCAATAATGTCAAGTCCTGGAGTTTCAAATATTTCAGTAATGACTGGCTGCTTTCCATTATCTTTAATTTTTTGTTCACTTTTCATAAAAATTATATAATCTTTTTATAGCTTCAGCAGTTGTTGGTAACACTCTTCTATTTATAAGGCACGCTACTCCAAGGACAAGGATAGTCCCAATCTTGTCGAGACACTCGCTTCAAAATTTTGTTTTTTTATTTATAGAGATATAAAAATGAAAACGTGTTGTTAAATGAACGACTGACATTAAATAATTGCAATCTTAAATGAAAATCGATACAAACCTGGTACATCTAGGACCCACTGACAAAATCATAACCACAATATTTAGCAAAAGTAAACGGTATCATAAAATCATTTCTCATTGGGACCGACGAACCAAGTCCGGACCGCAGTTAGAATGCCTGCTGCATTTAGAGAACCAAGAAACAAAAATTGCAAAAGCAACTGATGGTCCAGTTGGAATGAGATATGGGAAAGAAAAAAAGCTGTACAAAAAACCAGAGAGAAGCAATAATAAATGTTAGAAATAAAGAAAATTTATCATACAAGGAAATTTCAAGTGAGCTTAATTACTCCAAAACGATGATTTTCAATGCCATAAAATATGTTGAAAAGCACAAAACCACAGAACTCTTGGCAATACGGAGAAGACCCCGTAAAACCATTGAAGCCCAGGATAGGTTAATTGTTCGAGCTGCAAAAAAAATCCATTTTTGAGTTCTAAAGAAAGCTTTCGGTGAAGACCCAAATGCTCCTTCAGCACGCTCTATTAGAGAACGATTGTCTGAGAGCCAGCTTTTTGGAAGATCGGCCAGAAAAAAGCCATTGCTTTCATTTAAAAACCGAAAGGCTAGGTTAGCTTTTGCCAGAGAACACGAGAACTGGAACATCTCATGTGGAGTGATGAAACTAAGATCAATAGAGTCGGTTCCGATGGAAAACAATATGTTCGGCGACCAAAAAACCAAGCATTCAACCCTAAGTACACAATTGTCACCCTTAAACATGGAGGAGGAAGTATGTCATGCTATGGAGTTGTATGTCATATAAGGGAACCGGTCCGTTACATCGCATAGAAGGTATAATGAATGCCCAAAGCTACATAAACGTCCTTGAAGACGTTATGCTGCCCTATGCAGATGGATAGTTCCCTGTGACATGGAAATGTATGCAGGACCATTACCATAAGCATACTGCGAGAGCAACTAAAGCATGGTTTTCGAATAATTCTGTTGATGTCATCGATTGGCCTTCATGTAACCCGGACCTAAACCCAATCGAAAACCTGTGGAACGAATTGAAAAGAGAAGTAAATAAGCATAAAATAAAGAACATAAATGAATTATATGAGACCGCTAAGGCAGCTTGGGAAAACATAACCCCAAAAAAACGTCAGGACTTAATAGCTTCAATGGCCAGGCGGTGTAAGGCAGTAATTAAAAACAAGGGTTTCCCAACAAAATACTGAGCTAAGACTACAAATTTGGACTAAAAATCAGTTGTTCTTAATTAGTTCGCCAGCTAATTTTGTTTCTTTATTATTATTATATTTATATTTTTTTGATACCTTTTTGCAGACAAAGTCCATATTAGCTTTCAAGTTTATTTTATTATCAATAACGACTCCTAAATATTTAAGTTCATTTACTCGGTCAACATTCTCACCATCAATTTGTACAACATTCTGCTCTATACTATTAAAACACATATACTTCGTTTTTTTAATATTTAATTTTTGTTTTGTTTGTTAATAATGAGTCATTCACTAATTGATTGTAAATCTTTATTAATTTTTTCATAACAATCTTTCACATTTTTACCCGAGATAAATATAAGAGCATCATCCGCGAACATACACAATTTATATTTCACCGCCAAGTTCATATCATTTATATATAATAAGAATAAGAATACACCCAAAACCGAACCTTGAGGCACCCCTGTCTTAACTTCTTCTGGATTAGTAATGTTATTATTCACGGATGTGCGTTGTGTTCGAATTCCATATTTAGCTTTTTAAGCTTTTTTAAGCAGTATATCGCGGTCTACAGTCTCAAACGCTCTCTTGAAATCCAAAAACACTGTAACGATTATATTTGTATTATCCACTTCATTCTTCCAATTTTCAATAACCCAATTTAAAGCAGTTTCACACGAGTATCCTTTTCGAAAACCAGATTGCTGTTCCATTATTAAATTATTTTCTTCCATATAACTTCTAAATTGTTTTTCCAACAATTTTCTCCAAAATTTTTTCATAAGTAGGCAGCATATTAACAGGTCGATACTCCTCACATAAATTAGTATTTGGGACTTTTTGAATCGGTATTACCAATGAACCTTTTGAATTTAATTTTATGGTTTTTGTTATTTTTTTGTATAAATTATTTATAGGTATTTTTATTAATATGCTAAAATATATATGTAAGAAAAAAATTTAAAACTTTTTATAGCAAAAAATTTTAATAAAAAATAAAAAATTACGAGTACCTACACAAATGTTAAAAGATAGTTTTACGATTGTGGGCCCTACTCTATTAAACATAATAAATTATTCGTTTGAAAATGGGAAATTTCCAAGCTCCTGGAAGTGGTCTGTTATAACCCTAGTGGAAAAAATATCTAACTCAAAGAAATGCGAAGACTATAGGCCTATAAACATGCTTCCTCTGTATGAAAAGATTGTTCAAATTCAATTAGAAGAGTACCTACAGCTAAATGATCTGATAATTGAGGAGCAATCTGGATTTAGACGAAAACACTCTTGTGAATCAGCTCTAAACTATGTCATAGCAGATTGGAAGGAAACGATACATAAAAAGAAGAAAATTGCAGCAGTATTTATCGACCTCAAAAGGGCATTTGAAACGTTGGATGGATTTATTTTATTAAAAAAACCTATGGGTACGGAATACGAGGAACTGAGTTTAATTGGTTTAAGTCATATCTAATAGGAAGAAAACAAATTGTAAAGTTTAATGGGGTAAGTTCGGATGCATTAGATTCAGACTTAGGAGGGCCAGAAGGTTCGATTTTGGGTACATTATTGTTTGTAATTTATATTAATGATATAAAAAGTGTTTTAAAATATTGTAAATTAAAACTATTTGCTGATGATGGTTTATTTTACGCTGAAGATAATGATTTAACAAACAGTATAAGACAATTGGTAAAGGATATTAATAACATACAAAATTATTTAAATATGAATAAACTAAAATTAAACACAGAAAAAACTAAAATAATGTTATTACCAGAAAATAAAATAATTTGTAAAATAAATGAATTTGAATGTGTACAAGAAACCAAATACTTAGGAATAGTTATTGATTGTAATTTAAATTTTAAAAATCATTTTGAAATGCTTTCTAAAAAAATTGCCAACAAAATCGGGTTTTTTCGAAGAATACGAAAAAAGCTTAGTATTTCTATGGCGATCAAGATATATATAACTCCATTATACAGCCACATTTTGAGTATTGCCCGACAATACTATTATTGGGGTCTGAATTAATGCTTAATAAATTACAAATTTTACGAAATAAACGGATGAGAGCAATCCTATGTTGTAATCGTTATACGTCTATAAGTTATATGTTAAATACCTTGAACTGGCTTTCTGTAAAGCAAAGAATTGTAATGAATACTTTAATATTTGTTTTCAAAGTAAAAAATAATAATTTAATGCCTACTTATTTAGAAAGAACACTGATAACAAGGTGTGAATTGCGTCCATATAATCTTAGAAATAATAATAACTTGCACTTACCGTTTTTTAGAAATAATAGAACACAAAACATGTTATTTCATAAAAGAATTCAAATTTTTAACTGCCTTCCTAATAATATTAAATTAGAAACTAATTTAACTAGATTTAAGCACTCAATTATTTATTTTGTAAAAGAAAATTATTAATGAATACTGTAAAAGAGTTTACAAATAGCAAATTTAATGCTAAATAAATTTATACTAAACTTAACTAAACTAAAATTTCTATAATCGTTCTTAATTAGTTCGAATTCGATTATCGGAAAAAAAAAAAAGATTGACGCTCCATCCTATTGCACAGGCTCGCATAGGTCGATGATGAGAAAGCAGAAGACGAAATTTTTTATGTACAATAGAAATTATTTTCATATTCATACATTTTTTAATCTTAACAATCATAACTCACAAAACTTGTTCGTCTCAGGACTCCGACTAGTCTGCGACCCTCTTTCGATATTCATCAATGATCTTTTGCCTGAAACTTTTATTTCATTGAATTGTTTTCCAAACAACAGTACTCTCAGCTTTTTAAAGTGGGCTTTAGATTCATATGCTTGCCTTTCGAATGTGGAACTTCAAAGACAGCACTTTCCATGCGCTCATAAGATTCTGATCTAATCAACATTTTCCAATGGCGAATCAAAAACCGCGTAGAATTTAATGCTTCAAAAATTCAAAACTGTGTCTAGTCTTTAAAGCAAAACTTAGCCTCCATGAGCAGCACTCGCAACGTGGAAACTTAAGATCCAAGTTCAGTTCTTGACATTCGACGTTGCCAAAAATGGTACAAAGTCTGATATGGGTGTTATCGATAAATTCTTCTTAAGAGTTCAATTCCCATGAATGGGATGGATTTATAGCGGAAGCTTTTGCATCGCTCGTTTATGAATACTTTTCTAATCTACCTATCTTATTGGTAGGAAGAATTGGTCACCTAGAATCACAACCGATCATACTTCATTCCTTGTGTTCCTGAAAGAAGTTTAGGCCCACATCTTTTTGAAACAATTATGAACGATTTTGCATTATATTTATCTATGCTTAATTTTTGATAAATATATAAAGTTGTTTAAAATAATAAAGATATTATTGTATTGTACATAATTATATTTCAATACGATTTCATAAACTTTGATGCAAGCCTAATGACCGGCTCCAAATGTTCTGCTTTGAAGTTTAGTCGTTTATCCATTCCAATAGTCTTTAATTACTTTTTAGGTACTTATGTAGTTATAAATTGACTAAAGTATTTGCAGTTAAAGATTTAGGAATAGTATTTGACGAAAAATTAAAACGTTGTACATATTGGGGGCTATCGTGAACAAAATTTGCCTCGGAATTTTCCCCATCTTCGAAAATTCGAAAGGTCAATACCTACTTCTGCACTGTTCATTGTAAGCTGGCGACTGGCCTTTTTAAATGAGAGCCAAAGTCACTTTGAAACTTAATTCCCAATATCAATAAATTCTAAGGGAAACTTTCAACATTATTCCAAATGACAATTTTGAAAGTTGGGAACAATTCCCAGGGAAATTTTATTAACGGTCGGTAGGCCCCATTGTTTCCAATTGAAACTCTATGGAACTATACCAAACAAATGGGGAACTTCTTCTTTGTTTTTCACTCCAATTTTAATATTAAGATTTTCAAGAAACTGTTACTCATCTTAGGAATGGTCTGAACAGAAAAAGTATACTTATCAACAAATTTTTACTAACTTGCTAGTCACTTATGAGAGCATGAAGTTAGACTACCTATAATAATTGTTTGAGTCCAGAACTGGACACATAAGTTAGTGAATGAGACTACGTTAAGGTCTTCTGCACATTAAGTGTCTCGTCGTATCATGTACAAAGTTTATTTGTGATCGCTCAAGCTGCAAGTATCCATCGAAGGACATAAGCTTCCAATCATCGGCTTACAGAAGGTCGCCAGACATAAAGTTCCATATATTTATTGAACATTCTAATGAAATGTCGAATGTACTGTAAAAATTAGTGCTGAAAATGTAGCAGTAAACGCTCGTAATTGCGAATCATTCGCATCAGTATTTTACCACAACAAACCTTATGATGTTTTAGTCAAAGTAGTACAAATTTTGTATTTAGTGCATTGTCAGCAAGTATTAAGTCAAAACAGCACTTTATTGATTTATGCGAAATATTTAATCGATTTGAAGAAGACAACCCGAAAGCAAGTGCTAGATTTTATCACATCACCCTTTTAATCCAGGTACATAGATAAATGTAGGCACACTATTTTCTACAATTTGCAATCCAATTAAATACGAATTAGGAACAGCTGATATTCGAGGACGGCGTGGGCAAAATTCCAAATTAAAACAATAATATACAAATACAAACCGTGCCGTGTTGAAGAGAAGCTGCAGAAGAACGTGAAAGCAGACAGATTATTATCGATTATGTTCACTTTTTATTGCACCTAATAATGTTTTTTTTTTTATTAGTTTTGTTATCAATAAAAAGAACACTGTACCACACTTTTTTTAAGATATAACACGATATTATTTATAATATAAAAAAACTTGTGTTGTATTTTGATTTGGACAGCTTGACAAAATGTCCTTTGCTGCGAGTGATTTTAAAAGGAAAATGGCAAACCCAAGACGTAGTAGTTTTGAAGGATCAACAAGGCGCATGGTCGTCTTTTTTAAAATAGACTTTTTTCTTTTAATTTAAATGTCAATTTTGCAGTTAAATATTCCGTTGGGCATGTTTTTGTTTAAATTATAAATATACAAAATTGAACTTACAGTTTCGTTGGAATGTATCTCCTTCAAAGCCGGTCGGCTGAAATTGTCCTCTGAATCCATTGTATTGTTTATTTCACACAATTGGTTTAGAAAATTGTTTAATAAAATATACTTTAATCACACGCACACTCTTTTTGTTTGAATATATTAAATTAAAATTAACTCAGAATTCCGATGCAAAAAGCAAAAAAGTTCCGTTGCATTAGAAAACAAATTCGATTTAATTTGCAACTTCAGGGATAACCAACTGTGAAAAACTAAAAAAAAAATTGCCCTTAAGTGACATCTAGGTGCAAGAAATAAAATGGCATAACATTTAGGGTAAGAGCACATTTGTGTCATTTGAGTGATGATATACACTGTTCAAATGCTTGACAAGCATGTGCAAGTTTATTAGTGAACAAGTCACACGTATAGATGGGATGTTGGATTGAAGCAAAATCAAAATCTTTTGATTTTCTTTCAATCTAGAGTCCTGCATTGAAGTAGTGTATATACAAGATTGATGATTGATCATGCATTTATTGGTTCATTTGCGTATAGTACGTTGAAGAGATGAGAACACAGCACAACATAAGCACAGATTTAAATATTAAAACAGTAAATAAAAATTGTATGATGAAATGGACAGACAAAATAAAACAAATTACTCGCATAGAATTGAAAAAATCACAAAGAAATTCGTAAAATCACAATTTTGCCGAAAAAAAACTCATAAAGGGCAACGTCCTCTCACCACACCGTGGATGTAAAAACAAAAGATTGAAGACTCATGCTTGATATGTATATATGCAACTTCAACCCGAATGAGACCGAGGCCACACATAATGGTGGAGTTACATGTATCTGCATTTGATTTCTGCAAAAAAAAGGGATGCCAAATACAGAATTCATATTTGTTAGATAGAGAGAAAAAGAGCAAAATGCAGAAGAACTTCATTTCTGCTTTATAAGAAATTCGAGAAATGTAGAAGTCAAGATCATAGTAAAGACGAACATGTTTATCTTTAATTTAGCATCTTCGTCTGCATTTTGTAATTTTGCGATATTTTCACATTTTTCTATAATTTTTTTTGACGGACGCATGATATGAGAATAAAACATTAATAGGAAATGGAAGAAAATGGAGGTAAGTTAAATTTTCATTGTATAGTTTCGTATTAACAGGTCAACAAGTTATATCAGTTTATAGGAAATTGCAAAGTTGCAGATGCAGAAATATGTAAATCCACTTTTATTCATAAATTCATTAAAGAGATAGTACATCAAGTTATACTAGGGGTATTCACGATCTAATGCAACAGGTCTAGTATCATTGTAAAAGTGCAAAAGTGTAAAATCTTACAATACTACAACATGTTGTAAGATTGTAAGATTTTACACTTTTGCACTTTTACAATGATACTAGACCTGTTGCATTAGATCGTGAATACCCCTACTATACTTATAAGGCCAGGCGCACACTTGCAACTGTGATCGAAATTAAATAGTTTAATCACCAGTTGATAGAGCACCACACACTGGCAACTCTTCACTCACACTTAAAATTTTCTCCCTTGCGCTTATAGAAAGAGCTCAACTATTTAGTTGAATGTGCGAGCTGGTACGTATAATTAAATGTAACACAAAATAGCGAACTCATTTTAGGCAATCGTTTAGTTTGTGTTAAAACACAAACTTTTTAGTTGCCCTAATCAAGTTGCTCTATGTGCGCGGCGTGTCATATAACCCGATATGTTTCATTTTAGCAACCAAACAGTTGCGAAACTAAAAATTGAATGTGCGCTTCCTGATCTTTACTTTACTTTCTTCAAGTTAAACGAATTTTTTTCTTTTAGGCTAGGCGCGCACATTCAATTTTTAGTTTCGCAACTGAAGAGTGAAGAGTTGCTAGTGCGCGGTGCTCTATCAACTGGTGATTAAACTATTTGATTTCGATCACAGTTGCAAGTGCTCGCCTAACCTAATGCCTCTAAACGGTAAAATGTTATTCATAAAATTTATACAACGTTGAATTGATGACATTTTTTTTTTTATATTTTTCAAATACATGGCTTGCACGTGCAAGTGTATTAGTGAAAAAGTCACATGTGTAGACTGGGTGTATGCTTGAAGCAATATCAAAATCTTTTGATTTTCTTCAATCAAGTGAAACAGTGTATATGCAAGATTGATAATTGATCATGCATGTATTGGTTCATTTGCGTACAGTAAAAATTTGGTGGTGCAACAGCTCAATCCGAACCAGTACCTAGTGACTTACAACTCTCAACCATTCGGCTAGCCGCGCACTAGCAATTTTTAGTTGCGAAACTGTTTGGTTACTTATAGAAAACAGATGAACTGTTTGGTTGAATGTCGGTGAATGTGCAGATAATTATATGTTCAATAAAATGGCGAACTTATTTTAGGCAATCGTTTAGTTTGTGTCAAAACACAAACTTTTTAGTTGCTCGAACCAAGCAGTTTCGCAACTAAAAATTGCTAGTGCACGGCTAGCCTTCCTGTGTGCGTGTTACCAGGAATCGAGGAGACAGGAGACCTACAATTTCTTGCCGATTCCGAACAAGAGATACTCTTAGAGGATTTGTCAATTCCTCGCAAGAGGCAGTACACCCCTGAAAATTTTGTTTGCAGTGGCTGAGAATTGAACCCGAAACCTTCTGAGTGACAGTGAAGTGACAGAAATGAGAACATAGTGTATATGCCACTTCAATCAGAATTTACTAATGCACTTGCACGTGCATGTCATGGATTTGAACAATGCAGATTTGGCTTAAGTTGTCTCGTGCATTTTAAATGGGACCAAACAGCTTTGGTGAAATTTGATGGGCTTTTGCTCAAGTGCTCAATTAGTTTATAAGTGTGCTTGAATCTTTCAAAAAGAATACGTTTAATTCAAAAATTTTAAAATAAAATAATTTTTAGAAATTAAAATTGCTTTTTTTTTATCGCTTTATCTATAAAAACTATATAAAATATTACTTTTGTTGCTTCCGGGATACAAATTTATTAATATTTATGTATATTTTTGTAAAAACTAAGAAAATCAAAATAAAAGTAGAAGCGCACCAAAGAAATTCAATGCATATAGTGGCCAACTTTGACCACATTTTAGCCCAAAGGTGGATATTTTGACAAATACAAAATATACAAATATCAGAAAGAATTCGTTGAGTTTCATAAGAGATATATCACTCTATATATTGACGAATGAAGCGGTTCTGAAATGCTATCTTGGTCTTCTAATAAGCCCTAAAAAGAATTTTAAATTTTGCCAAAAATAAAATTTCATATTCCATATCTGCCATGACGTTACTGATTCTCATCCGCCGGGCTTTCTGTGAGTTTGAATTTATGATACGCCTTATAGACCTAGACCCCTTTCGTTTTTTTCGTTCCGGCGTTTGAGGCCGGTGTGAAGTCCAACTAAGATATATAATCACCGTGATTTCCAAGAAGTCTAAGCATCTTACATAAAACAGCTGGATTATTTGCAGGAACTTTTTGCTGTCGAATCTTGTGTCCCATGTTCGATGACACTTTCTTCTCAATTGATTGGTGATTTTTTTGATTTGACGTAAGGGAGGCGAGGCTAAAACAGCTAAGAAAACTATTTATAAATAAGGATTTGTTTGACGTGGCGTAAACCCGAAGTAAGTGCTTCGGCTTGGTTTAACTATTCACAGGTTGAACCGAGTATTAGTGAAATTTAATAAATAAGGCCATGACAGATTTTGATTGTGTGATTAATTTATTTGAGACACTCACAGTCTCTGCACGAAAAATTATTCAAAATAGGTATTTTAGTTTGAATATTAAACTAGTTTTAACTTTGCGGAATGAGAAAACGAGATATTTGAAAAGAATTCGTATTGATACAATTCACTTGAACTGTCATTTTGATAATTTTAAAAGAAAAAGTCCCTTTTTTGAGCTCCTCACGTCATTTTGTATTTCTGTACATGTATTTATGGATAGGGAATTCAAGATATATACTCTATAATCTCTGATATAAATAATTGGATGACAGATACGATATCGAAGCCAAGCGATTTACACGTTTATACAAAACATATTGATGTATGGACTTTGTCATCGATATTTCGTAAAAAAACGTGAAACTATCATCCATTGAATTAAACTAAAAAAAAGAGAATGTCTTAGAATTGAATTTATTTGCTAATCAGTTACTTTTACGGTTTTTAATTCATATTTTGATTGTTCCAATCATTAGCAACGTTATAATATCAAATAAGCCCGTAATTTTTTTTGTACAATTCGATGACTCAGAAATTTTGACAAAACAAAGTCTCGATGAAAAAGTTATGTCGATTTCCTTTACACATGAGAAATCAATTTCTGTGTGAAGATTTCGATCTCTCGACAGATTTCACGTTCCTTTACACCAAAAAAATCGATTTTTTTTTTACAGAGATCAAATCCCTCGAATCCGTATTTGAAGAAGGATTTACATGTATATGAAATACGCACACCAAAACAAAAAATTTGACAAGGGATCGAAATCCCTAGTGAGTAAAGGAAATCGACATTATAGTTCGTGTCAACAATACAATAAGCTGAATGATGACACTGAGAATGATTTTTCTGACAACTTTGTCAGGTTGAAAATTGTCAGTTCACACGGTTGGCAGATGTTTGTTTATTGAAAATTAGTCGATCCGGTGGCTGGTTTTGTCAGACAAATTAATTTTTTTTCATCGTATAACTAGAGAGAATTGTGAAGCGTTACTAGTTTATATTCCTGCGCATATACAGTGAATCACAAAATTAAGTAAGCACCTCTTAGCTTAAAGATCATTTCCTTCAAACAATCGATAGTAATGTTAAAAAAAACCTTAATATTTTTGTCTGTAATTGATATGTATTTCGAACTAAAAAATAACATTTCAAATAAATATTTAAAAAAAATTTGACTTAAACTAAAAAAATTAACAAATTAATATTACCAAAGTAAGTAAGCAGTTCAAATAAACCTTCAAAATTAAAGTTATTTTGTAAATCTTATCCATTTAGTACTTCGTACCCTTTGGCTTTTATAACTGCTTTCATACGTCAAGGCAATGAGTTAACCAAACTTTGCGTAACGTTTTGTCCAATTTTAGACCATTCATCCTGAAGAACACGCTTTAAATCATCTTTCGTCCTGATTTCATGTTTTCTTACTTGTCGGTCAAGATGTTTCCATAAATGTTCAATGACATTTAAGTCGGGCGACTGTGGTGGGGATTTGAGCTGGATTCGAACGTTACAAAGCAGCTAATCTTTGACAACATGTGAGGTATGTTTAAGATCATTGTCTTGCTGGAAGACAAATGACCTACCCATACCCAGCTTATTGGCACTTTTCTGAAGATTTTTCTTAAAAATATTCAAATAGTCGAACCTATTTCAAAGAATATATAAACACTAAATTGCCGATACCAGATGCTGCCATACACCCCCACATCACAACGTTTCCACCACTTAGCTTCACGGTTCCTGACATGTTCGGTTATTAAAGCTCTGTGTTTTTTTTCTCCAAACTTTTCCGCGTCCATCTGAGCAGTGATATTAAATTAGCTTTCATTGGAGAAAGCAACTGTGTTTTAAAATTCTGCTTGCTTAGATTCATGGGGTTTTGCAAAGAAGAGCCGCTTTTGGCGGTTTATTTTACTTATATGTAAGGTTTCTTTGTAATGTTTCGACCATGATAACCAGATTTGTAGAGCACTCATCGAATAGTTTGAGGGTTACATGACTTACCTGTTTATTTGGTTATTATTTCTGGTGATATCTGTGATGCGCTTACCTTGGGATTCCTCTTCACTTTCCAATAATACGGAATTCCTGTTAAGTGAGTTTGACAGAACGTCCAGATCGAGAGTCATTTTGCAAACTTCCAATATTATTATATTTGGTTATTATTTTATGTATAGTAGATGGTCTTTTGTAACAATTTTACCATTCTCGCACTCCGATTTATTTCCCACTATAGTGTTTTATTATAATTTTTTTTAAACCTAAGCTAAGTTGATTACGGAGCCATTTTCTTTTATTTATTATTAATTAATCTTAAACTAAAAAAATAGAAAACGGAGATAAGGAACCAAAAACTAATAAAAAGTCGAAGTTAACTACACCATTAAATATTTAACCTTAAAATGCCGCAGGTGCTTACTTACTTTGTGAAAAGGCGGTTAACTGAACAAACAGTGATGTTCTGCAGATAAACCAAATGTTAAACGCTAAAATTTGCCTACAACATGATGTTCACATGCTAAACATAATTATGATTCCTTTTTTCCTAATATTCATAACGGAATTTAATTTTATTTTAACATGCCTATGCGACAGCAATGAGTGCTTACTTACTTTTGTGATACACTGTAATAACCCACAAACTGTGTGGCCTCTTTGAATTAAATAATATTTTCTGTGCATCATTTACTTTACACTTTTTTCTCAGCGGGCCTTGGTTTCGGCGACTGCAATAATTCTACATTTTTTTTTCATTTGCTTACATTTTATTAAAATAGCATGAAATTAATTTTAAAAGTACCAGCACATTCTAATTTTTAGCCCCAGCCAATGAAGAAATTATCAGATGTCTGACAATTTCGAAGGCATCTGACAATGTCCTAAATCCCTGACAATAAATACCAACCATGTGTTCAGACGATTGAAAATTTCATTGTCAATGGTCTGACAAAATTCTACGTTCACACGGTTGAAGAGAGCCTTATGCGCGAAACAGATTAAACCAGCAACAGCACCGTCAACAGCAACAGCGGCCGCTATTAATTTAGAGCTAATGTATTTCAATTGTTCAACATACATAAAGCGCGGAACAGATTGAACCAGCAACAGCACCATCAACAGCAACAGCGGCCGCCATTAATTTAGAGCCAATGTATTTCAATTGTTCAACACACATAAGAACAGCAACAGCAACGCCAACAGTGTCGTTAGGCCAAAGTCCTAAATTTGCTGTTGCTGGTGCTGTGTTGTCAACTTTTCCACTGCAATATTCAGTGGCACCACAATGAAAAACTTTTTTCCAATATGAAATGTCAAGCAGATGAAATGACGTTGCTGGTGGCAATGTGTTTGAGAAATGTTTGCTGGTCAGCGTGCTGTTTGCTGTTGACGATGCTGGTGCTGTTGCTGGTTTAATCTGTTTCGCGAATTACACAAGATCAATGTTTTTTGTCAATTCTCAGTAAATACTCATCTGTACCGTACGCTCATAAATGTTATGCCAAGGAACATCGACGATATTAGGAGAGCGCTGGCGATATATTTTCTACTGACAGCTCTGTTCTCTTTTTATGAAGCTTCAACTCGATATAATGAGAAAACCACTGATCTCTATAATACACTGGATAGCGCATTCATCAAAAAAAGTTGACTCCAATTGAACATTGTTATATTATGAAGGCGACCTCGGTGCCGTATAACAGTATAACATTTGGTTGACATTATCGTGTTAATAAATAACAATAAATATTTTTTGATAAACTAAAATAGTAAAATTAAGTGTCTAAAAAGTAATAAAGAATAAAAAAACACTATCGTTAGTGTTCAAAAGTTGCTGAATAAATAAAAAAAAAAAATACTGTGCTTGCCATTGTTTTGCCTAAAAAACAGATGACTGAAACTAGGTATCATCAGATGAGTTTAAGCTATTACGGATTGTTTGATAAGTACCTATAATTATTTTTCTTCAAATCAGATCCTGTTCCAATTTCATCTTCTATTCTAAGACTCCCCAAATCTGTTAATTTCAAATTAATGGATATGGATTAAACATGTTCACTTCTCTGACGAGGATGGATCAACTCTAGTCGGTGAAAATGCCATCCAAAAAAGTTTTGTATATGACGAGGCAAACGAAAGTGCAGACCTTATTTTTATCAGTTTTACTTAAATGATGTAATCATATTGTAAAAGATTAATGTTGTATTTTTAATATTATTATATTAACTATATTCTTTTGAAATCTAAATGTATCTTTTTGGTCCGAAGGAATAAATTATAAAAAAAAAACATACAAGTTATAAAGGTTTTAGTGTGTCTTTTTTGAATAGCTAGTGCTACAAAGTTGGTTGATACCTTTTTGAAATCTGCTTTTCTTAAAAAAGGTGTATCAAAGTTTTTTGCTCCGAAGCAATAATTTAAAAAATTACTCGAGTTAACCTGAAATATATGCAAAATACAAACGATTTTTGCCAAATGAATTCCTACGATGTGTTTTTTGTTACTTGTAGATCTATTAAATTGTTTTTATTTTTTTCAATTTATTATTTTAATTTTAATAAAAATATTTAAAATTTACAAATAATAAAAATGCAGTCACATTTGTTTTCATCTTTGTCATGTCAAAATATTTTTTTTTGTGAAAAGAAGACGTCAAATTCTGAAGCTGCCCACCATATGTCATCTTTAATTGGAGTCAAAAAATCTGTTGTACAATGTAGGGAATGCGCTATCCAGTGTTGTATAAAGATTAGTGTATTATAGAGGCAAAATTAAATGTCATACAGTCTTTTTTAATTATTCGATTAACTTAACTTATTACTGAAGTATAAGTGTTTTTTAGTTAAAAACTTGTTGCAAAGACTATAACGCAAAATATAAAATACTAAAAGTAAAATTTATTAAAAAATATTGCTCGTTTATTTTATTTTTAACTTCTTCCGACTTATTTTATTTATTAATTTAATTGACATTTTCCCATCTAAATAACAAGCATGCACTCATGTATTGAATGCATTTTAGACTCATTTATTCTTAAGGTACATAATCGCATTAGGTATAGGAACAGCAGTTAATCGTGCGCCTTTTTTTCTTTAATATTATAAATATTTTTGAAATATTTTTTTTTTTTAATAAATTTATTATTTTGGTTTGATTTTCAAATTTATTATTTACAATTATAGATTTTTTAATTAAAAAAAATTAATAAGCTAAAATAGTGTCTTTTATTCTTGGTTCTCTCCGAAGTAATTCGCTTCAAATTTTTATTGTTTCCACAAGTATTTAAATAATTTACAATATATATTAATAATTTAATAATATAAAATCATTCAATTTATTAGTTTCGAATGTAAAAAATTTGCGCAAAAATAGAATACTACTGATGGATCTTTTTTAGTGTTATAATTGAGTCTGAAAATGTATATAAATATCATTGTGTTTCTTATAAGGTTTTCTTATTTTAAATAAATATTTCTACTTAAAATTAATTAACAACTTTTAAATATATATATTTGTCTATTTAATAGTAACCTATCTTTAGAATTTTAATAACCAAAAATTGCTTTTTTTTTATTTTTAAATAAATAATACATAATATGTAGGTTAAGGTAATTATCAGTTTTTTATAGAGGTTAAGTTTAACTTAACTTTGTATCTAAAACTTTTGTTCATAGCTTAAAACTGTATCTATTTAAGTATTTACAGAAAATGTTTTATACGCAGCTACAAAATACAAACACATGTATGAGTGCTTGTGCGTGTTTCATTTGTTAAACACATACAACTTTGTAAATTTTGAGTATAAAGTTATTAATTTAGTTTTGTGTGTTTTGCTTCTACAGGCCTTTGAAACCTTAGAACATGACATAGAAATAAAATAAAGGTAATATGGGAAATAAATACCAAGAACTTTTATCACACTTGCTGTTGTCCATCGTGGTTTTTTGTCGTCCAAATGCCAGGTATTAGTTCGGGAGGTAGATTGGATTTTTTGCTAAACGCTTGATTATTATTATTGTTGTTGTTATTATTATTAATATTGGACGACTGATGGTTATGTGGAAATAATTTTGTGTCATCAATTATCGTCGTCGTTAATGTTGTCTTTTGTTTGCTTATTGTACGGGGACTAGAAATAAGGATGGATAAAACTCCACCAATAATTGTAAGTGAGGCAAATGCCGTTTGAGGCACAAGCTGCCCGAAAATAACAGTCGCTCCCACAAATGGAGCGGTCAGGAGCCATATTCTTGCCCAAACTATAGTTGAATATGCACAGATTTTCTTTTTGTCTTCAGTGACTAGTTCGGTTGTGCATGTTGTTAGAATTGAGAGTGTGCAAGAGATTGCTGCTTTTGATATCATGGCAGATAACATTAGAAGCG
This sequence comes from Philhelius festivus, assembly GCA_963931855.1. Taxonomy (NCBI): domain Eukaryota; kingdom Metazoa; phylum Arthropoda; class Insecta; order Diptera; family Syrphidae; genus Philhelius; species Philhelius festivus. Next base: position 69,679,190 of record OZ007555.1, read on the forward strand.
CTATTCGCGGGTTACCTTTAACTGGATAAAATAACGATAGGATAAGAAATGACAAAGTTACAATTTCAGAGGATAAAAACTTACTACTATCAGGAATAAGCCAAGCTGACAAGGCAATCATTCCAGCGACAATATTAAATGCACCTGTGCATTGCCACTTTTTACTTGTTGTAAGAATTAGGAACAATCCAATAAAAGTTCCACATATCTCGGAGCAACCCGCGATTATTGTGTTTATTTCTAGATGTTCCCGACTGAATGAACGTATGTTCAACAACATGCCGTAGTAGACTACAATGTACAGGGACCAACATAGATGCACACATATCATGTGACGAACAGCTCGTGGACCTTTCCATAAGGACCACCATCCTGATGGTGGAGCTGCTTCCATGCTAGTGATAGCTTGCAGTTGTAGTTGCTGGTCAATATCATGTGGAAGGCAGTATTTTGTGCCATTCATTTCGATGCAGTCTTTCAGAATAGTCTTAGCTTCGAGAACGCGACCTCTTTGTATCATCCAACGAGGAGAGTCGGGTATCCATCTGAAATGAAATTCAAAGTGAAAATAACATCTGCCACTTTCTGGGACATATTTGATACGAGAAACAGGTCACAATCCTAAATCTTAGAATCGCGAATCTTAGAATGACAAAATCTAAAAACCCATAATCCTAGAATGCCAGAAAACCCAGAATCTCGAAGTTCAAAATTTTAGCATTAAGTCAATTAATTTTTTAAAAATTTAAACAACCTTTTATTAAGGGCTTAGCATTTTACTAGTTATAGCAAGTTGTTAAACTCTTTAAAACCTTATTTTTTGTTTTACTAACTAGTAAAATATATAATAGTGATTTTAGCTTTAGTAAAATGTTAAGAGATAGTAAGATGCTAAAATTGTTTAAAACTAGCAAAATCATTAGTAACTTACTAAAATGAACTTAACATATTACTAAATCATTTAAAATTTTCCGCCAATGCTGTTTGCGGATGATGTGGTCTTTTTCACATACTCCCCCAAAACTTTGCAACTCTTGATCAACAGGGGGTTTCACTACTTGGAATTCGGAACCTCATAGCCAACATAGAAATATCTAGAGTAATGATTTTAGAAGCACTGCATCGCATTAATTGAAAAGTGGAAATTGAATGGAGAAAATAAAGAAAGTAACTATAAAACAATACAAGTATCTAAAGGATTTAAAGGAAAATATGCAAAAAGCAAAAAAAGATATTTTATGAATAAAATTATAGCGCATAGAAGCATGCTGGATACGGGTTTATGAACTCTATTTATAAAAACGCCTAAGCTCCAAACGGACTATTCGGTTAAAGTCTTAAAGATGCCGAAACCAGGCTAATCAAAAAAAATAGTAGGTACTCAAAGCTTTTAAAAGTAGAAACAGCTGTTATTGAAAGCGGTTGAGAAATTTCTACGAAATATCTAACAGAAAAGGTGACGAGCAATGCAAAGCAAAATACATAACTAAAGCTCAATCACAACCTGTTAAACAAAAATTACTTTCACGATTCAAAAAGTATTCACAAGATTGCTACAACGGTCAGGCTTCGGCGCGAATTACTAAGCTTGAACTATGTTCATCACGGAGCCGGCTTAACATTGGAATGCAGCATCATGAACTCAGCGAAACGATAAGATGCTATTTACTTCGTTGGAAGATGTCAAACTCTTAGAAAAATCGAGTAGAAGTATTTTTGGAAGTGATTTTTTAACGGAGGGTCAAGTTTTTATGAAACTGAATAAGATGGATGTTCCACGATTTAATGAGTACTGAAAATTTCTTTAAAATATTAAGAACGAATGCAAAATGAAGATTTTTGAGAAAGAATCTACACTTTAAGGATATTCGAAGTATTATTGTTATAAAAATATGGACCTAAGTAAATTTAAAATTTTAGGATACTTCTTCTTCCTTTGTTTCGGCGCTGTTATGATCTCGATGTCGAGGGGATCATAACTCTCCCACGTATCTGCTTCACACTAGTGATCCGCCTGTGGGGTTCGCCGGGTTGACCTCAGAAATCGGCGGCAAGCCTCCCGGTTTTGTATTGTTCCATTTCTGAGGCCAACTGAATGCTGGTGTTTTTGCATTTGTTTGTACCAGGAGTGTTTAGGCCTACCTTTCTTTTTATTCCGAATTGGAACGTTGTATGATATTGCCTTTTTGACGGGGTTCTCAGGATCTCTCCTTTGAACATGGCAATACCAACTGAGTCGGTCGTGTTCAATTTTTTGGGAAATGGTATTCTTAACATGAAGGCTTCCTCGGATCTTCGTACTTCTAATTCGATCAAGCTTTGTAACTCCTGCTGTCATACGAAGCATCTTCATCTCAGCTGCCGTTAGCTTACTCTCATACTTTTTGTACATTGTCCAACATTGTGAACCGTATGTGAGTGCTGGACGCACAACTGAAGTGTAGAGCTTTCCTTTCAGCTTAGGGGGCATTTTTCGGTCACAGAATAGGATACATACAGAATAGGATACATTTATTACAAATAATTTATTTTAATTATTTGCCAATCTGACAGATGGCATTATGTTATAAATAATAATTATATGTATGAACAAATGAAAAAATCATTCAAACAAATTTATCTATCAATTCCTATTCCGGAGAAACTCTCCGATCCGGAATGCCAAACGAACAAGTTGTGGTAGTTTTTTAATTCTGAAGTTTTTGTTTCTTTGTATTTGTGAAACGTGAAAATGCATGTGGCAAATTAGTTGTTTTTATTTTTCATTATTTGTAAATAATGTGAAAACTATCATAATTAAAAAGATTTGATCTTATTTGCGGGGAATATTCCTCAATAAATTCCAGAAATTTCTCTGGTTTGAGTGAACGAGTTTCGTAAAAATTTCACAACCAATCCATCATCAGTAGATACTTGAAGATGAAGATGATAAGAAATAAGAAATTTTTAAGTCCCAGTCGATGGTTATTTTTCCAAAATCCAGAATTGATTTTCTCTTCACTTCAGAATAAGAACTTTCATCTAGTGCCAAAGGAACGATTTTAGAATGCTTGCGGGCGACAACGCTATTAAATACTCTTCAAATCTCGAAACAAGAATTGTTTTGCAGAAGAAAATTCAAAGATAAAAACTGCATCAAAACTGAACAGATTCCTCAAAATCTTTTTTTTTTTCAATTCCTTTAATATGCCTATGTATGTAGTTACTATAGGGCAAGTTCTGTATTTGAAAAAAAACCGAACTCCAAATTTTGATCAAAGTTAACATTACGATGATAGCGAAGTCGAAAAAAGAGGGTCCGGCAATTCCGTCTGTATGTCTGTACCTCGATCTACAGCCTAAGACACTGGACCTTTTTTCTTCAAACTCGATTCTTAAGAGTCTTGGGTGATTTCCTTAGGAGGAATCGAAATTTAAGCTCCAAAAGCTCCAAACAGAACCCTTCATGCACCCGAAATGCAAAATCTTATTTATCTCGAAAACGGCTCTAACGATTTTGATAAAAATTATGTGTAGTATTATGGGCATGGACTGCATCTTAGTCAAAAAAAAAAAAAAAAAATTGGGGAAAAATGTTATTTTATTTTCGACTTTTTTTTATTAACGGCTCTAATAATTTTAACCCAACATTTTTAAATAGGAGGTCAAGAGATGGGAATGAATTCATGATAGGTTTGTTTCCTATCAGTTTTAACACAATGTTGTGAATTCTAACCATTCAGTGGAGAGAAGTTTGTTCTCTACCTGCGCAAAAATGTGAGTTATACGCCTTATAAATGGTAGCCAAATCAGAGACGGTGAAAAATTTCTTACATCGATATAGAAATCCTAAGTAATCAGAGTATGAGAAGCTGAGAATAGATTCGTCGTCAAAGCAATGTAGTGGATTAAAAGTTCAGACATGAGATCATTTATACAAATGAGGAAGAAAGTCGGAGACACATCGGAGCCTTGTGGAACATAAGCATTTATTTTGTGAAGATTAGACTTGAAACTGTCTAATACAACATAATAATGAACGATCTACTATAGAATGTAATTTCTAATCCAAAGAATAAGGGTTTATTTAAAACCAAACGCACGCATTTTCAATAAGAGAGCCTGGTGCCAAAATCTCTCAAATGCCTTATCAAGCGCAATAATTTTACTTTCACCAAAACAATGAACATATTAAAGAGCTGCTTGAATGCATTCATTTGCATTCACTCAACAAGTATACAGTAGTTCACTATATTCTATTCTCTGTTATTTTACTAACTAGAGTACACTGAAAATTAGTACCATTCCATAAGCCACAAACACTGTACAACATTCGATCTCTGTTATCGAAATGAATCAAGCGCGGATACAGGGGGAGGGCAATGGGTGCAATTGGCCCCACCTGGGCAATTCTGGCATTTATTCGTTTCACAATTATTATAAAGTAAATTTTTTTCAATCCATTTTCTTCGCACTTGCTCAAAGGTAAGGTGATCAAAAGGTATTTTAGCCATAAATATCTCAGCAAATATTCTTGGCTTGTGTTTTCACCGTCAAAACAGGGTTTGTTTTGTAAATACTGCCCTTTCTTCGTCACTGGAAGTGTAGCAGGTGGTCAAAAAACCGTGCCTTTACAAAGCCTTGTGAAAAAACCCTTAATAAACTTCAAAGATATTTCTGGACAAAAGGGAAACTTGGAAAATCATGCTAATAACATTTACCACAAGCGAGCTGTTTAGGACGGAACTAAGTTTCTTCACACTTATAATAATCCAAACCTGGAAATAGTCAACCGTGTAAACTAACAGCGTCTTAAAAAGGTAGAAGAAAACAGGGAACGCCTTCGTCCCATAGTAGAAACCATCATCTTCCTTGGACGACAAAATTTAGCATTTCGTGGTCATAGAGATGATTGAGCTATAATTAGAAACACAGTTGATTCAAACCAATCTGACGTGACCGTGATCGAAGGAAATTTTAGGGAACTTTTAAGGTTTCAAGTATCTGCTGGAGACAAAAAATTAGAACAACATTTGCAGTCAGCCTCTTCTAATGCTACATTACATAAGCAAAACAATACAGAACTCATTTATTTTATGCTGTGGGAATGAGATTTTCGATCAAATTTTGAGTAAAGTTCGGGCCTCACGTTACTACTCCATACTTTTTGATAAGACAACTGATGTATCTCATCTTTCCCAGCTGAGTGTAATCTTACGATACGTTCATGAAGGTCATATTCATGAGGATTTTGTAACTTTCGTAGATGTATTTGAGGAACTGACTTGTTCCAGAACTGACGAAGAATACGAGTCCGATGAGGAAAACTGGCAAAGCTATAGTGCAAATTATCTTGTTCCAGCTAAAACAGAAGCTCAAACTTCCTTTTGAATCGTGTGTGGGAATAGGGACAGATGGGTGCACTGTAATGCTTTCAGAAGTTCGAGGTGCTGTGACGGCGATTCAAAAGGAAGCGAAAAATGCTGTGAAGACTCCATGCTACAGTCACAAGCTTAACAACTCTACTTCTCGTAGTTCGAAAGTACCTGCCATTCGAGACGCTGTGACAATCATGAAAGAGGTAATAATGTTCTTCAAATCGCACTCAAAGCGAAAAACTGTCCTCAAATATTTCTCAAACACATTGCCACCAGCAACGTCATTTCATTTGTTTGACATTTCATATCGAAAAAAAGTTTTTCATTGTGGTGCCACTGAATATTGCACAGCGTTGCTGTTCTTATGTGTGTTGAACAATTGAAATACATTGGCTCTAAATTAATGGCGACCGCTGTTACTGTTGACGTTGCTGTTGCTGGTTCAATCTATTCCGCGCTTTACTATTATGTTAAAGGATATATGAGAAGTTCGTATTTAATCAGTAATTAAATGAGTGTATTCAGTGTACTTGGTATACTCGTTGTACACACTGACGAATACCCATTCTTCATGAGTACACTACACTTACTGTTTTGGTATCAATGGATGCAACATTCAAAAAATAGTTTTTAAATAAAAACAAATATTTTTTTTTGAAAACCAATAAATGAATGTTTTGTTTACACGAAATTTCTTTAAAATTTAAATTTTTCTTAAAAATAATTTTTATACCCATTTGTTAAATTTTATGTTTTTTTTTTGTTTTACCAAAAAGTAGACCAAAATCGTTATAGCCTTTAGCGTCCTTAGCTTTTTCAAGATATACAATATTTAAATTTTCCTCTAGGGAATTACCGAAAGCCCTTTTCGGTCTTTTTCCAAATGTACAACTGCATATTCAAGTAAAAATGCATTTAATCCCTTGGAAAGCTTTTTTAAGTTTATTTGAAAAAGTTTGTTTTAAGTATATAAGAAATATATTTTGTCAAAAGCAGCCATTAGGCCAGGCGCGCATATTTAATTTTTAGTTTCGAAACTGTTTGGTTGCTAAAATGAAACATATGGGCTTATATGGGACACCGCGCACTTAGAGCAACTAAAAAGTTTGTGTGTTTGACACAAACTAAACGATTGCCTTCGCAACAGTTGAGCTGTTTTCTATAAGCGCAAGAGAGAAAAGAGTGTGAGCGTGAGTAAAGAGTTGCCATTGCCAGTGCGCGGTTCTCTTTCATCTGGTGATTAAACTATTTGATTTCGAACACAGTTGTCAGTGCGCGACTAGCCTTACTGTACAAAAGTCAAATTACGAAATTTTATGACATCTGACAATTATTGTCGATAATTCCTTCTGCATTTATGCTGCTACTTGTAAATGAATCAAATGTTTTTTGTCTGTATGTAAATGAAAATGCTGAAAATGTAAATGAAATTGATATGTGGAGAACTATGGCTGACTGCAATAGCCGCAGCCTACTGTCAGATAATTGAAATCACCTTTACTCGTATAAATGAGACATCATAATCAATGATGACCCTATTACTATTTCCATTCATTCATTGTGAACAGACTGACCCTGAATCGAAAATATTCCTCATAACACAGTGAACGGTTGCTCAAAAAGACCCATTATTAAAAATGGTTAGAGCTATGAATAAACTGACCCTAAGCCAATTAAAGTCTCTAGTTTTGATAAATACTAATCTACTTGTACCTTACTTTAATAATTTTGAAATTTGATAATTACCTCCATAAATAAATGAGTATAACAGTCGGCCATGATATCGCCATGTAGAGATATGTCCAGCTCTTCGAAAAGCTAGCAACACCAGGTAGCAATATAACTCCAACGGACCAAAACTGTTCAAAAAGTGTACAAACTACAGTTCGATACGTCCCAGCAGTGATATCCATGACTGCACAAAAAGATAAAAATGTTTATTTAAAAGTCTGACACTAGGCAAAATAAAATATTAAAAATTATTCCTTACAAATCATAGCACCGGCGGTATACATTTGACAACAGCAAACAGCTGAGAGGCAGCGAAAGAACACATGTAATTCATAAGACGAAACGTGACCTGTTAAATTTCCGCAAATAATTTGCGTAATCATTCCGAAAAGCATTACATTTCGAGGACTAAAGCTGTTAGAAAAACATTATTAAGAAAAGATTAGTTACAGTTTTATTAGTTTGATTATTTTTCGTATCTACTCGTATGTATGAAACTACGAACTAGTGCTTAATTGAAAGTGTGCATTTTTGAGAGCGATACTATAGTTAATGTATAGGGATTCTGATAGATCTTGCAACCAATCAGAGTCCCTAGCGAAGCCATAGTCAAATATGTATTTTGAACGTTTACTTATTCCTGGTGCAAGGCCTTTGGCGTAATAGATAAAATTAACTTACTACTTAAGTAAATGGGTGGCCAATAAGCCCCCTGTCAGAACGCCAAACAAATGGAAGAATTGCGTGACGGCAACCAAAATATCACGTGAGCATACCAAATCGAACTGTGTTATGAGTGATGGATAGTCGGATTTATGCTCGAAGGCTTTGCAAGGAATAACGCTAGCGTTCTTGGTTGATGGTTCATCCCATAATCTGGGTTCCATGTCTTGATGTTGATAATGATAGTACTGATGGGCATGTTCCAACGCATCCTTGTAAACATTGCAGAAGTCTATATTGAACTCATGATCTTCGACCACTTCTAACGCCGGATGTGAGACTTTTATCCATTTTGTGTGATTTCGCGGACTTAGGGTATCTGGTGGTTTACAATAGAATTCGCCATGACGTGGGGCAGGAGCTGTGAATATGATGCATGCCATGAACCATGAGGAGGGTATTTTACAAAGGAAGATCAGTAAAACTGTTCGCAGTTGCCATTTGCCCCATTCGCCTGTTATCTTTCCTACTGCATCGAATTTTGTTTGCATTTTAGTAACAACCTTAGGTGGGTTTCCTTCGATTAGAGCGAAGGAATCTACTGGATAGAGGTTTTGTTTGTGCGTGGGTGTATTGTTTAGGGATTGTGTAGTTGATGTAGCGTCATAAACAGTGGTGTTGGTACCGTCTGAGCTATCCAATCGAGCAGCTGAGGAGGTTGAACTCCTTCTTCTACACGATATATTGTTAAAGTTAACGTTTCGACTTATATTGTTATTATTAGTAATAGTTCGTGATTCATTTCTCACATTCGCCGGAGATGAAGACAATGATTCAGGTATCGCTATAGGAGCTAGAAGTGGTGTTGATATGTTTGTTACGGAGGTTGGTAATGATTCGGATTTGTCTTGATTCCGCAGGAGTGGTGACTCCGCCTGTAAATAAAAATGAAAAACAAAAGAAATGAGTAATATATTTAGATTCAAATTTTAGTGAAAAAGAGAATTAAAGAATAAGATTTTTGTTTTAGTTTAAATCTTTTCCCAAAATGAATAAAATTTAAGGGATTTAGTAAAGAGCCAATTTAAATTGTGCAAAAATCTTAACTTCCAATCTATTCCTACAGTAAAAGTTTTCGTACTTATATAGGTCTATAAAATAGAACAATAACTAGTCGACAAGTATCAATTCAACCATGTTTATTCAACAAGTGAGTACAATTTCCGTAACACAGTGAAAACGAAAACAATTGCCAATAAAATCTGTCTTACGCGTTGAGTCGCAAAATTTCCGAAGAAAAAAAGAAAATCATTTTGTCTAAAATCGGAGAAAATTTATTAAATAAAAATAATGAAAGTGATATTCTCCTTGTCAAAGATTTCAAATAATGTTCCGGAAGGAAAAAATTGGACTTACAATAGGGCACGTTTTGACAAAATTTTAGGAAATACATACTTCACAGTAGGTATAAACTTTGAAAAACTTATTTTAAAAAAGTGCAAGTTAAACAATTTTTATTGGCAAATCAGCAAAAAAATAATTCTGCAGACGAAATTTTTCATTGATCCAATATCTCTATATCTATATCTCTATTTCAAAGTTAAATCTTTCCTTGTATACTTTTACAGCCTTATTTACTAACTCGTTTTAGCGACGGAGTAAAGTTACTTCGACTTTACAACGGCTCTAATCCTGAAAACCTTATTTATAATGAAAATGCACGAGGAATAGCGGTGGAATAAGCTAAAACTGGTTCATAGGAGGAGGTTTAAGGCCGTTTTAGTATCTAAATGTCATTTTGAGATGACATGAAATTTACAAAAAGGAGTGTAAGCAATTTTTTTTCGTTTCTTACTAAGACAAAAAGGATAGATATTTTGCAATAATAAATTATTTATACTTTCCAAACGCTCTAACAGTTGTACGGTATTGGGAACGCAATGTGGTTTGGTTGGTACATTCATTTATTGGATTTGAACTTTATATAATCCAATTTTAAATGTATCCAATTTCCAATATGCATGCAATGATAATAAAATGAATAATAATGGAAATCAGCTGGGGTTTGCTTTACGTGTACAGTAAAACCCACTTAAGAGAAACGGCAAAATGTCACAGTCTTTCTTTCACTTAAGCGGGTTTTTCACTTAAGCGGAGTTCGGATAAGTGAAAAAAACAAAATTCACTTAAGCGGATTTAAAAATTCCATTAAGCGGAGTTTTAATGCTAGAAACAATATTGTTTTTATCTTTTGGACTTGCCTTGAAAGAAGTTAAAAAAAAAACAATGATTAAATAACACAAAAATAATTTATTGAAAAATGAAAACTATCAAATTTTTGTTCTGTTCGATTCAATTTTTTTTTTCACTTAAGAGAGTTTTTTCAATGAAAAATATTAAAAATTAACTGAAAATATGTTTCAGTTATCCGGGTTTTGGCTTAAGCGAGTTTCACTTAAGCGGAGTGTTTTAAGGGAAATTGGTCGAAAAATACTTGGGGATGAAAAAAGTGTTTCAGGTAAGCGGTTTTTTTTCTTAAGCGGGTTTTACTGATAATAACCAGAGTTTTAGATTGGTGACTTTTTTCCCAGTATATTTGATACAAGGAAGGTGTAGCTAAAACGACTAAGAAAATATATTATAAATAAGGATTTGTTTGACGTGGCGTAAACCCGAAGTAACTGCTTCTGCTCGGTTTAACTATTCCGAGGTTGAACCCAGTATTAGTGAAAAATAAAAAATATATAGTTCTTCAGTTTTAATAACCACTGTTTTACTGTCTGATTCAAAATATAAAAATATTACGCGAACCAAATCTTTGTTAATAATAAATTATAAACGATCATTGCAAATATATAATTCATTAAAATTTTAAGATGTATAAACAAAATTTGTTCAAATTCTTAAGATAATAAATTTTAAATTAAACTTCTTTTTAAATCTAGTTTTTGAAAATTTAATATAGTAATTCTAGAAACTTCGCGCTATTGCTTAATGAAATTCTATCAAAAAAAATAATTGTTTAAATCCTTAAATGCAGTGCATTTTTAAAAGTATTTTTTTTATTAATTGTAATTTATAATATAATTGTTTTGCTTTTGATCTTCAGGCTAATGACCCTGTGCCTTTCATTTCCAGCTAGCGACTATGAATTTCAGTCACACGTGACTATACATAACTCAAAATTCCAATATAGTTTTTAACTTTTTGATAACGAACTATTCGTTTTTTTTTGTATCTGTTATTTCTTCCAGTTAAAGAACCGTTGAATTTATGAAATTCCCTTTTGT